>CM060904.1:99463048-101963048 GCA_030737815.1 Allium fistulosum
TTTGGAGCACCCAGGAAATGGAAAGTGTAATCGTAAGAGATGACTCAGAACCCATGACCTACTCCGAAACCATATACGGTTAAATGGAGGAGATATGTTATATTTTGAGATGTTGAAATCCATATGTGGTTCCGTGACTCGTTGGAGTGTGGGAATCTGTGTGAGATTCCAAGATCTATTGAGATGTGGAATTCATGTGTGATTCCATGACCTGTTAAGGTATGGGAATCCATGTGGGATTCCATAATCTGTTTTGGAGACGGTGCGTGAGCTGGAACGCCAGGCGTAGCCTCATCAGCGGAAACGACTAAAACTAGAGATAGGATACATAGCCCAGGGGCCTGGCTAACCCATGAGGGTGTAGTCGTCTCTCTTTCTAGCAAGTCCCTATCAATTATTTTATGCATGCTAGGAGCGATGCACTCGGCCTAGGTGGCCAGTTATGTATTTCCTATGTACCTCGACTAGACAGGTACTGACCCTTGGAAGGATAACTCCGATCCTTGTGCAGGAGGACCGTTCTCGAAGTACCGAGGGCACCTTTGTGGAAATCCTACACAATTAGCGAACGAGCTTATCGGATTTTGATTTTTATGACTAGTATCATTGTGATGTACACAACACAAGCATCATAGCTACTTGTTATTATTTCTTTGGTGACTAGACACTATTATAATATCAGATGATTTTGTATAAAAGAGTTGTGGTTATCGTAAGGTAAAAACCCGTTCGTGTTTATTTGCGCTATGGTATTACGATATACCTTTGTTTTGAAAAGGTTATTAAACTTTAAGAATCAATTTGATTGTGTTTTCTCACACTGGTTTAACCAGACTGACCCAGGTGTGGTTTTTCCTAAATGCTCGAGTCAGACCGAGCATATTTTCCAAGTTTACTTGGATATTTAGAGCTTCAGGAGAGGAGCTGGGGGCCTAGAGACATATTAATGTAGATGATTATATTTCCTTGCTTACATTGTTGTGTATTATTCAGCAATTGTGAGGACGGGTTGTTATAACTGTTCAAGCTAAATATGTTAGTATACTCTGATTGATGTCTGTATGTATATATATATTACAGTTTGTTGTTGTTTAAATGATTGTTATATATTATAAATTATTTGTTCCGCTATGAGATTCTGTGTTGTCTAGTTCTTCTGTCTTATTTCTTATTTCTTTTCCCCAACTATCCGCATTTCCGTTCGAATTGGGCTGGACATGTGTGGTTTATTGTCAGTTTAGATTGTACGAAAAAGTGGGTCGTTACAAATACCATTTGCATTTTGATTAGGATTTTACCAATTCTTTTTAGGTATTTGTACGTGGAATAACAGATAATAATTAAATTATATATGAGTAAAGAGTATTTTGAATCACGGTCGGACCAAAAGATTACATTTCTATTTCAACTATTAATAAAGACTAGTGCGAACCCGTGCTTCGCACACAGGCCGTAGCTATTTTTTTTGTAATTGTTGTTGAACCTTTGTGTTATTGTAGGATTATTGACAATTAAATTGATTATTTCTCACTTCTTGCAGATGCTTAAGATATTGTCCAAAAGGTGATTTTGTTTAGCAATTGTTTTAGTAGAAATGTCAAATTATGTTCTAACCAATGCAATAAAATAAATGTATCAAATTTTTATACTCGTGAAAGTGGCATGAAGGCAAAGATTTAACCATGCATGTTGTTTACAAAGATCCTTCAAATAAATCAAGTAAATAAACCAATGAATCAAGTTACATATTAAGTCCCATATGAAGAAAATTATTATTTACGGTACTATTTTTTAATCCAATGTAAAATATGTTGTTTATAAAATTCTATTTTAGTTGTGTGGATATAAATATCTAATTTCATCATCTACCTCTAAAAATGGTTAATATTAGATTGATGATTGCTAACTAAAATGGAATGAAAGATGCATAAGCTTGTATCACAGACAACAATGTAATGCATTACACTATAATATATTACACATAATGAGCAACCTTTCTGGACAACTGTATTGATTCATGAGTTTTGATTCATGACACAAGCTTCAGAGATCATACGATGAATTACAAAGAGAATACTATACGAAAGCGACAAAAAGAGAATAAACGTATATCATGCACTACAAAGGAGACAAGACTACAATCCAGAGATTAGTATGAATATTTTATTTTATTGAGTCTTAGAATATTGTTAAAATCATTCCTCAAGTAGTCACACACACACAAAAATTGATTTATATTGATATATACATAAATTAGTGTGTACTGTGCAATTGACTACAGGTCGGCTGATCGACCAGAAACCTCGGTCGACCGACTCTGTGTCAAATGCACAGATATACATTTTTCTATGTACGGGTTTGAAACTCAGCTGACCGACCAGAAACCTCGGTCAACCGACATGAACATAACGGCTAGTTTTCTGAAGAGTTGCGATTGTTCATGAAGAGGAATGTCCTTCAATCCAAGAGATACGGACACAACTTTTGATTGAAACTCTTCATGAAAGATTGTAACTATTCTACAACTATATAAACATGTTCAATTCACTTCTATAACAACCAATTCATGTTTTAATTCTGAAATATATTCTCTATTATTCTCTGCAAATAAAAAGCATTCATTCTCATTCAATATCACTAGAATCCTTGAATTAATTCATATACTTCGATTCTACGTGATTATCTTCCTTCTAAATCTTCACACACATACATACTCTTGAGGATTTGATTATAGGAAAGTTGTACTATCAAAAGACAATCAGTGTTATTCAGAACACATTCGTCAACAAACTATTTGTATTAAGTTGAAGTCCTCTTCGGCTGTTGAGGCGGAAAAATTCCTGTTCGGCTGCTCAGGTGTCGTATACCTATTCCTCCGGGTTAAGTGAGGGGTTTAGTTTAAATCCAGAGGGTATTCTGGGACTGGACGTAGAACGGGAAGTTCGAACCAGTATAAAAATTCCTGGTGTGCTTACTTTAATTTTTATTTTACTATTATTATTAGCTTCCGCATTTATATAACATATTGCACGATCCTTAGTACTACACGTTCACTTACAAACTGAGCTTCATTCTTCGTTACAAAATCATATAATCGAAGTACATATCATTGTAAACCAATATCTATCGATATAGCAATTAATACATTATTAATCTAATGAAGCCCATATAGTCAGATGTGTTATTAAAACAAAGCTACATATACTAAATATAAATTCATAAAAATAGACACAATACTCTATGCATATATGTTTATATTTTTCTAAACATATACTAATTGATGTCAGTGAGTTTCAAATTCAAGATCTATGAATCAAACAATCAAAATATTAATCATCATCCATTACCGCTGTTATTTAATAAAATCATTGTTCTATTAACACATCACAATAAGTTTAACCCCTCCTTTGTAATACAATAAAGAGTTCAAAGTAAAAGAAGGGAAAGTAAGTTTTAATGTTCTATGAGGTTACTTATACCAGAAGTTGTATGTTTGAGAAATAGGACACTGAGAGAGACAAATGCAACTTTTTACATGAGTGTCTCTATTGGCATTCAATACGGTTATTAGCCATGTCATAAGGTACATTGCATTTAATACAATCAAATCATTAGCTTAACCTCATAAATTAATATAATTCAGTAATATCATTTTAGAGCATGTACCAAAAAATTATAAACTAATTTTTGAGGCGGCACCATCTTCTATCGGATGATGTATGTAGTATGCATATATACTACTAAGGATAAACTTTGTCAATATTAAAACATCTGGGACTTCTTTAATCTGATGATGTCAAAATTAAGAATAATGTTTTCAAATCCATTTTTTCATCAGTCAGCTCAACCTACCTGTAACACCGAAGAAGTTTTACAATCAAACAAAAGTTTATTGTAACCCGATACAACATTCACTAATTGAAAACGTAATCGTTTGAAGAAATGGTTGAAGATTTGTATTAATAAAATCAAATTTTGTTATACTAAGCTCATAAACCATGGGAAAAGTTTCAAAGCCTCAATCCAAACTTTTTGTGGGTTCAAACTTTTGCTATGCAAAAAAGTAGAATTAGATTGCTCACTTTCTAAAGATTAGTTTGTCCATTTGCATAAGAAGGTAGTGCATATGGTCTCACCAAATATTTAGTTACGGTACTTCACACTAATATATTAATATACAAATTTATTTCTCCAGGTATGTTGGTGAATGTTAAACCATTGAATTCAAGAGTTTGGATAAAGTACAAAAAGTAAAATCAATTTGCTATGAGTCCTTAAACGTTAATTTCAACTAATCTAAGTTTGTAATTGTAACTAAAGAAAAAGGTAGATTTAACAATAAAGAGAACCAAAAGAACTATATTATCACCTACAATTATATAAATTTAGAGATTAATGATCTAGTTTCTAAGAATTGGTGTAAATGGAGTAGTAAAAAGTTTAACCAACAACCACATTGTAAAAGGTATTATTTATGTACCTCTATGTAATTAAAGGGTTCCAAATTCTTTATTCTGTGTTGACAACACCATTTCGTTCGTAATTTGTCAATTGATTTACAACCAGTTATATGTCATTGAATCATATGCAATTCAATAATTTCCTAATTTCAAAATTTTAAGCACTGCCAAAAATATATAAAAATCAATGGGATGCATGGCATGCGTACTAAAATATCGGTATAAATAAAACATGCCATATAAATAGAGATTTCATATGCAAATTTAGTTTGTAAAATACAATGAATATTAATTTATTTTATAATGAAGACTAATATACAATTTTTGAAAATAAAATAATCTTGATTTCAAGTCCTAAGTGGCCATGTCATTAGTTTCAAGAATCTAATATAACTACAAATTTAATATTAAATGAATTATAAGTTTATGTATTGTAAATACTATATCCTAATAAAGTTAAAATTACTAGAAGGTCATAGGCTAAATAAAACCTTAATCCCAAATAAAACGAGTACAAAAAGTCCAATCCATTCATATTTGCATGACAATATTCGATCGTGCATATCCAATAGATATTGTACATGCTCCATTTATGCTTGCCTCGGACGATAACACACCTTCGTGATATTCATTACTCCAATCACCCTACAGATAAATAGAGGAAACATGTTTTCAACTATTCAAGTTATAGTATTTTAAGATACACCCTCATTTGATGTCATATATGATCAATGCTTAAGGACATGTTAAATATAAGTATAATGCATGAAAATAGGCAAAAGAAATCTATTTCTACAAATTAACTACCTTACATTCATTGCCACTACCACATCATTATTAGTTTTGAATGCTATGACAATAAATTAAGTTGCATACATCACCGTAGGAATTTGTTTATTGTTATTTCTATACATTCTAGTGGAGAATTTGAAAATTGAAACCTCTCGTGAAATAAGAATAATTAAAAAATAATAAAAAAACTATAGAGAATGTGATTGTTGGATTATGACTTCATTTACAACAATAAAATAATAGAAATCAAAGCAATTAGTTTATACATGATATTATGATTTAATCTGGTCTGATCAAATTTTATATCAAGACAATTAGATGACACGAGGACATCAAAGTAATAAAAAATCAAAATTCAAAAATATAAATTTTGCATTAAAATAGTAAAAGAATTAATTTCATCATTTTTTAATAAATCATGATAGTGCAAAAATTTAGCATTAAAGTTGATGTAACGATTTATTAGGTCTTTGAGTTTGTAAATTGATGAAACAAATATAGTATCAATAGTTTATATCGATATGATAATGAAATATTCATATGGTTAGTTATTAATTTACATAATCAGTTAAAATAATTATAGCTAGTGGAATATAATGGTGGCCACCTTTACACTATTATAAAGTAATTACATTTAGTTTAAATTTAGGAAAAAGTGATGCATATCATTTATGATTCTTCACTCCACAAATTAATAAAATATATACAGCGTTAATAGTTAACGTCACTATAATTATTGATTTCGTATATGGTTAGCTTTCAAATAATATAATCATTGAAAAAATTATTGTTATTTGATATGATGGTGGTCCATGTTATATGAGTATGGAATAATAATATTTCACATGATTATAGCCATATTTCTATAAAGATGCAGTTTCCATAATAGTGCTTCTATGTAATTATAATTGTTATACAATTCCATAGTAAGCTATTTATTGAAAAAACATCTTGTAATAATATTTACTGAAAGAACCAACATATTTTTAATAGTTTATAACAATGCTAACATACTAACACATATTTAACATATATAAATTATTCAAAAAAGAAGAAATAATTCATATTAATTATCAATAAATCTCCAAGTCTTTCTTAATAATACGTCTAGATGTTACTACCACTGGTTTTATCGCATCAGGAGCAACCAAAACATAGTTGCAACTTTAAGTTGTGCTAATAACCTTTAGAAAATTATATTGTTTAGTAATCTTTAAAATAGGTTTAGAAAAAATGAAATGGACAATTAATGAATGCACCGATGATTGCAAGTTAATAGCAGAGAAGTAAATTGAACACAAGTGATCTGATAGCTATGTCCATTACAAATAGTATTTCATTGTGTATTCAATGTAATAATACATTTGTCAATAACTAATACTAAAATAGACAGAAATCATTTAGTGACACTGTCCATTTATGTTATTTAACAAATAATGTTTCGTTGTGTTGCTTAATGAAATAACATTTATTATCAGTTTCTTGAACACCCAATCTTTTTATGAAAAAAAATAACAACAATGAATTCAACTAATAATAGGCGAACCCAGTATCTCTATATAAATTATAACCAAACTAAATAGTAGCTTGAAAGTGACACTAATGCAAATATAGTAATATTTATTTCTACTCGTTGAAGCATGTTTTAGGAGAAGTGTTATTCATGGTTATTTTATTTACATTACTGTAAGGCGTAGTTGAAATGTTAAAACTTGAGAGTCTCATATCAAGATAAAGCACCGGTTATTTTAGAACCAGTCTGTTATGCATTTTTCTAGTTGCATAAACATGACTGGACTCCTGCTCATTACTATGGGAACTGTTCTAGAATTCCTTCCCAAATATAATTACACAAATTCTCCTAATGTAAACATGAGAGTTTACAGCAAAATGGAGATGTGAACGACAATCAAGTGCTTCCACAAAAGATTGCTTTGGTTTTAAGTTATCATGTATTATGTCCCAGTTTTTTTTTCTTTTTCCCGTGCAATACAATAGCTTGTTGATTGAATTTAATAAAGTAATGCTTAAATTTTAACATCGTAAAAAAATCTATATAAACAAACATTTCTAATCGGCTAAATTACATTATATGATATATAAAGGACTCATGAAACTAAAAATCAAAAAATAGCCTAAGATAAATCATAAACATAGTATTTATGTATAAAACCATACCTTATCATTAACTTAGTATCCCTTCTATGCATATATAGAATTACAGAATGACCTAAAACAAACCATTATCGTAATATTCTAAATCAAAAGAGTTTTGCATCCTTCCTATAACTCTTTAAATAGTGGAAAAAATTATAAACCAAAGCCAACAGAAATGAAGAAGGCTGTTGTATTCACCTAAAAAAGTTGGAAAAAAAATAGAAAACAAAGAAAAAAAATTAGTAGTAGTAAGGGAAAAAGGCTCAACCTGATAGTAAGTATATACACCAGAAAGCATGCAAATACCAAAGAATGGAACAATTACGTTAAATTCCAAAGCTGTAAGATGAATACTGAGATTAGATATACAAAAATATAATTATTTTATGAGAAAATAAAATAGCGTTGAAGAAACCTACTCAATTTCCCATCCCAATTCGGCTAAAAAGAGAAACATCTTTATATGAATATATGGTTACTAAGGTAGTTGATACTTTGAAGTCACAAAGCTTGATTAATCAATTTTCTTCTTATTATCTATATAGAGTATAAATTATAGCGAATATATAAATCTTTAACAATTATGTATTAGTAGTAAACATGGATTACTTCTTCCCATTCTCATACCGATACACTTGAGTTGAACCAAGCTTTCGATTGATGTCTAATAGTACATTTATAAAAGCAGAGTGAAATATCATTACATTGTCATATATTTTGCATCATTACATTGTAAATAAATACAGAGCTGTTAAAACATCCCAAGTACAATATTGGTAGTGTGCACTCTTTTTTTGAAAATGCATTCATTGGATTATAACAGTTAAAAAATGCATAAATGATAATTTTGAATAAAACAAAAAAACAATATTATAGAAATTGCTTATGGACAGTACTTCTATTTATAAAAATACAACAGACGATATAGTGCAAGGAAGAATGCATGGAAATTTATAGTAGCATGCTGGAAAACTGTGTCATATCCATCAAATTTAAATCAATTTTAATATGATCATCTATTAAACATAAGGTAAAAATTAGTTTTAAAATGTCAGATGCTGAAATAAAATTAAATGATAATATTCTTAGTCATAACTATATACTAAAAATAAAATAATTTGTCTTTAATAGTTTGAATAATGCACGACTTAATAAAAGAAATCTTTAACTTTGACATGTAACTATGACATCAAAGTACATCAATAAAATTTCTAATTATGGGAAAATTGTTATTGTTTTCCTTCAATGTTTCTTACAGTTGTTTTATTTCGCTACACAACTCTGTATATTCATATTAATTTCAGATTTATAAGCTCATAGTTGTAAAGGTCTTATTGTTATTCGAATGATGTTTAAATAGGGAGTTGGCAATGAATGATTCCATTTTGTACTGTAAAAATGCCTATTTTTACTTCAGCTACACTTGCACCTGCCTTACTTGATATAGCAGCAGTCACATAATAAGTGCCTAAAAAGGTTATTTGTGTGGGTATAAATATATACATATTAATTTTGAATAACTAAAGCTATCTTAATATTGTATAGTCAAGAACTTGAAGGTAATAGTGCTACTCGAAACAAAATTATAGTACATTCTTTTGAATGCCTCGTATTATAATGTCTTATAGTTATAGTGCGCATCCATAATATCACTTGGTGGCACTTATTCAAATAATTTTGTTCATTTAGACGTTT
Source organism: Allium fistulosum (assembly GCA_030737815.1). NCBI lineage: Eukaryota > Viridiplantae > Streptophyta > Magnoliopsida > Asparagales > Amaryllidaceae > Allium > Allium fistulosum. Next base: position 99,472,153 of record CM060904.1, read on the forward strand.
AATGTAATCAAACCAAACAAAACATAAATCACACATTAGTACAGACAAAATTGCTATATTTTTGTTGTTAAATCAGCAAATCACAAAAGAATGCACTCAGAAACACCCGATGTCTTACAAATTCTTTTTTCTTAAGCAAATGTGAATCTCTATAGTCGATTCTTATAATACTTAGATTAGTTATAACTTTAGAACTTCCACAATTGTTATTCAAGAACTTCCATAATTGTTATTCAACGTACTTATATGAAGATAGCTACTTTTTTCTTTATTCGTTACATAGAGTCATCTCTTATAATCACACTAAGAAGACATTAAAATAAACCTTACTTGCTATGTAGATGCACTTCGTTATAGGTTTTCCATTTATTGTTAAGGTTTTCCAATTTTGTTGAAATTATAATTGAAAATAAACCCAAAGAACATGTCCCAAATCATTCACTTTGTCTTCGAATTAACCGTGGGAATAAAATATTAATAATCTATATAATTACTTATAGAAAAAACAATGAAGTAACCTTAATTAGAGCAACCTCGAATCATCTAACCGATCTGACCGTTCCAGCCAAATCTCAAATCATCATGCTCTAAATATTAAACCAATCCAAATTATCATCAAAACCTAAATATGTATAACGTAATAATTAAAAGAATAGTAAGGAAGGATAACGATACCTGAAATATAGACAAAGAGAACCGATGAAGCAACTACTTTTGTTCTGAAGATGAAGAAGGTAAAGCAAACAATAAAGACATAAGCAAATCGAACAAATCAAGGTGTTAAATCAGGTTAGAAAATCGAAAACAACATATCCAAAGAATTGAAAATTACCTGAATAATTAGGGGATTGGAGGAGAAATACACAAACAATAAAATTAAGGTGGAAGTTTTCATACTGATAAAGAAGGAGAGAAGCAATCGTTGATTTTCACATCAGTCGATATTCATCTTCATTATTTCATGACTTAGGGTTTTATGGAATGGGCAGAAAATAACTTACGTTTTTTAATTAAACATGAGTAGGTTTGGGCACAAATAGAAAGAATAAATAGATTAAAAAACGCGACTATTCATTTCACAAAGGAAAATTCTATTTCAACACAGATAATTACTTAGTAGCCCCCCTAAAATAAATAAAATTTTAAAGACTAAAATACCCTTAGAAAGCTGCGTACTTTCTTTCTTCTTAATTCCATTAATATCTTCTTACGTCAGTTTCTTACTGTCAAAACCACCGCTTCTTCAAAACCCTAGTTTCTGAATCAGTGAAGAAAAAAATTTAATTTTTCACTACTAAATTATTTTTTGGGTTTACAGACTTTTTTAATTGTAGTTCTGAAGAAAATATGAATTGGGTTTCTAAATCATTGAAGAAAAAATTCAAGTTTTCACTACTAATTTATTTTTTTGGTTTACAGACTTTACTAAGAAAAAATTCAATTTTTCACGTTTTGCGTGATGGGAAGGGTAGTTCTGAAAATGGTATGGGGCCACTAAATTATTTTTTGGGTTTACAGACTTTTTCAATTTTTGGGGGGCTACTAAGTAAATACTCGGGTTGAAATAGAATTTGCCTTTCACAAAATACTTAAGGGGCTTGTGAGCTCTTGAAATCTAACTCAGTAATAATCTATACTATTATATTATTACTGAGTTGCATTTCAAGGGCACAGAAGCCTCCATGGTATTTTGTGAAATGAACGGTCCCTCTTTATATCTCTTCCTTTCCCGACCTTCCTCACCGCTTCATCATCATTTCGCGTAAAGTAAAAAAAAAGTAGCCTCTCCCGTCAATTCTGATTTTCTTCTTCTTCTATCGCGCCTCTCCACTTCTTTTACCATCACTATTATTACCGAGTGGAGCTTCAATTGCCTTGAAGCCCTCTCCATTATTCACCCTCTATTATTTAGTGAGATTGAATGAGCTTGCGACACCTGTATTCTTAAACTCAATCATCGCATTACTTCACATCCCATTACTACTAACCTTAATTTTAATCTAGGGTAATCCTCGGCCAAATTCACGAGTTGTCCCAGGATGACCGTAGTGATTTTGTTTTCTAAAAGCTATTTTTCACCCCACCGGTAGCGGATACCACTCTTTCCCCATCGTCCATCGATATGTTCCCAACCCATGCAAAGGTAGTCACGTTTAAGTATTATCCTCTCCCCTCTACCTTTTGTGGTTTATGTATTCGACATCCAATTGTTTTCTAAGGTTTTGGAGCTACAGGGTTTGGGTTTCAATGAAATTTTCCACATGCATTCTCCCTGAGCGTTTCAAGCATCACTTCTCTAATTTTGTTAGGCTACTGAATACTAAAGTAGGTAAATTTTGACGTTTTATTTCTCTTTTCATTAGGCTATTCAATACTATGGTTGATTGATGAATATTAGGTTCCATTTTTCAAATTATTGAGATAGATGATACTGGTTTCATGTTATTTACAATGGTTGTTTCACTCATTCCAATAAGAAGTTTGTAATATTGTTGGACCCAAAAACCCTTGGTCTGTAATATAAGACTATCGCCTCTAAACTCTTATAAAGAAAAAAAAGCGATGTTGTTAAAACTTTTATGAAATCCTTGAAACATCCATGCAAATATTTTGCAATAAACTAATAACAAAATAAATACAAGATTATGTTAAATTTAGACTAAGTTTAAGTGAATTTATTTTTACCTCTTTTGAAATTCTTAATACGAATTTCATGGCTTCAAATTTCATATCAAATAAATGTCTAGTTTGGAGTGAAAGACTAGATTGCAATGAGATGGTATGCTTAAACTGCCATTGAACATTATTTTTTAAGTAGTCAACTTTGCTCTTAATTCATTGTGAATCGGCAATTAAGTATGATGTTTACTTTTTTGCATAAATATATAGCAGCATATGACATTCCTAATGCAATAATTGATCTGTTGTTTTGTTTTTATTGACTAATATGCTTATGCCTTACTATTGTATATGGTGGTTGATATTCTCAGTCTGTATGCCCAATTAATTTTAGTCTAGATAACTTTGTTAGCAATGACATATGCACATTTAAGTCAATGTGTTGTATTTGAAAGTTTGGGTAATTATAAATACATATGCACATTCTGACTAGGAGACTTAATATATAAATTTGTATCTGTGATAAAGGTTTTAAATCTGTGTTCTGCTTTCCTTCTACCACATGCTTACTACACTAACAGAGCTATGATTGAAAATTGTAGTGCGTAATCATATGGTTTTCATTGTGCTGCTATATAAGTAAATAAAATTTGTGTTTCAAGAAAGTTGTTATTAGTAACTTACATGTCAACTCATTTTATTTGATTATTATTATCCTCTAAAGGACAATATTCAAATATGTTGTATTATGATTACTTGATATTTGATTTGTTATTAATTAAACCAGTTATATCTTGCCGGGTTGTTTATCATTAGATGATTCACAACTGGAACATTATATCAATATTCAAATATTTTGTATTATATATTCCTTAATATTTGATGTCATTGTATTATTATTAAGCTTAAACAGTATTTCTTGCCAGTCTTTCTTATTATTTGACTATTCATACCTAGAACATTATGTTTGCTTGTGCTTGCAAGAAGAATGTAAGGTAAACCAATGTTGATATTTATGTTTTTACAATATGATAGAAACTTATGGTTTACATGAGCATAGACAAGGATGGATGAATAAGAGTAGAGTTAGGTAAGCTTTTTTTTGCTTTAGATCAAATAAACTAATGCATCTACCACTGCTTTGGTGGTATTTTAATGTTTGTGTTAGTTTAAATGATAGTTTATGTGGTTATAAGTTTTACATCTCTTTTAATGCTCAAATAAGAGATTTAGTGTGTAGCAAATTACATATATATGTAAAGTGATTTCATAGTTCTTTTTTTCCAAGGTATATATCAAATTGGAGACTCTGGGAGTAGCAAATTAAATGATTGAACATAGTGGCCATAATAATATTTTGGTACATTATATTTGTACACTTACCCGATCTTAGGATTTGGAAACAATAATTGTATTTTAAGTAATATTACTATCTATAGATGCATTCCAGGTGTGATCACAAATAGAGGTGCAAATTGCTATGTATAGTAGTTATACAATGAACGTGTATACACACTAGATATCCTCTATGAAGCTTATATAAATATCAAAATCTCTAACCCTTTAAGTTTTCGTTGTTATAAGCTCATAAACTATACTTATAGTGAACATTATTTAATTACATGTGTTAAATAAATAAATTAAATTTTCATTTCTATTGTATTATTTATTAGGTGAGAGTTCTATCAGTTTTTTTAAACACCGGTGAAGTAAATTTAATTCATTATTATACCTTAATTAATATCTATCTATTTATATTATATGAAAGCTAAGTTTATTTCTTAAAAGACCTTTCCTTTTCAATCCACTTAAAAAATATGACACCTGTCCCAAACAAATTAACGTCCGTTAAATCCACCGTCGAAAATTTAGTAAACTTGACCCAAAATAAATTTAAGGCTGCTTTCCTCGTCCTCCTGCTCACCCTTCTATTTTTCCTCAATAAAAAAACCTTTATGACTCTCGTATCATTGGTAAATGAGTATTCCATTAAAATAATCTATTATTATTTCATTACATGTTTGTTTATTATTTAACAGTACAAATTTGTACATTGATATCCTGATTGCTTGGGATTTAATCAATCTATGAATATTCAATCTTATATTCCAAGTAATGAATTTATACATTGATATCGTGATTTCTCTATATTTGACCATCAATTCAACCATTGTGTACATTTTCTTCCTAATGGTTTTAACACTTTCATATTAATTCTCAAAGATCGATTCAAACTTCAAATTTTCAAGGTTAATTCCTTATGTTAATTTGAGAAGTTAATATATCAAAATTTGATAAGGTAGCAAAGGAAATTACCCTTTTAATAAGTCTTTATTCAACTTAGGCTTAGTTTATTATTTCTAATTTTGATTCTTTGTTTTGATTTTTTTTCCTTTTAGTTATTTTAGGGTGTATTTGAAGTTGTTATGCTTAACGGTTGACTTAGGCGAATCATATGAATTTTTCTACCATCAGTTCTCAAATGGTATATTTCTTGATTTATGATTCATCATTTCCATGTAACAAATTCTCCCTCTACTTTCTTTCTCCAACCAGACACAGAATTTAGCTTTCACTTTAAAGTACCGTGATAATATGGCTTTTTCAAGGACAGCGATAAATCTTTTAACTACACATATTGAGTTCGTACTTTGTATATTTTTTATTGAAAGATTATATGCACTTAATAAAAAAAATAACATATGAAACTCTAAAAAAGTAAAATAAATCCAAAAGTAACTCCGCGGGTTGGTAGCAAAGAATAATTTAATGAGATATGCTACTTATCATTTCTTAAGGAAGAAACTAAATATTGACGTGGGTTAATATTCAAAACCATGTTGATCATTTCCATTTTGAATCTAACATGAATTTTAAAAATGTTATTATTAGGATTTAGTGTTTCCAAACAAAATAGTCTACTTCTAACATAAAATGTTTACTTGTGCTTTTGGTAAAGTGATTGTGAAATCCAGCCTTAGACTATTGGTGATGCAAGAAACTCATTCTGATTGTAATAGATGTTCTTTGACATGACACGTGCACATACCTTTATTGTAGTTTGTATCACTATCAGGCAACACTAATCTACTCAAAATAGTGTGTTGAAACTTTAGTGATCATATTTCTGATTGTATTTGTGTTTCAGCACCGTCATATTTCAGTATATATTGTTTTATCCGATCATTTAAGAATAAACATTACTTTGCCATTTTATAGCATTTGAAATCGTGCCAGCCAACTATCTATTATTTCCTTGGGATAACATAACTATATTTTTGTCCACTATTTGGATTATGTACACATCAAATTTGTACGATTTAAATATACTTTATTCATAACAACTAATGATACACACTTTTCATTCATTGCAAATATTGAATTCTTGCTGAAAGTCTTTGAATATGCGAGGTACGTTTATATCCTTGCTTAAAGAAAAATTTGTGGTTTTGAAAACTATTACATGTATAACGAATAGTTAATCCACTTTGTCAGTATACTGTTTATTTATATTTTTAATGGATCAACCTTACTTAAGAGACTCTTTGTGGTTTATTGCCGCATTGGATGACCAAAAGAAATCAAGATCCTAGAGGTCCACCATCATTACATGATTGTGATATACTGATATTCCATCAGCAACAGATGCATGACTTCATGAAAACCCTTTCTAATTCAAAAACTGTTGGTAATGATGTAGCAAAATACCACTACTCGACAGTTCTAGCTTTGAGATCAAACCTTCTATTATTACAGAAGGTACAGGTGGAAGTCCATTGAGATGCTACTTTCATTGGCCTCTGTTGGTAAAGCTACTGCAGCTATTCACAACCTTTATATTTAAGTCTTCATGTTCTTTCTTCTTACCCCGTCAACATGTATTTTTTTCTTATATTTTTTTCTTATTGTTTTTCTATGAGATAAGGTAAAATACACCATCGTCTTCCTCTTCTCTTCCATAGAATTAGCGAGTGTATATTTTCTTCATTTTTGTTGTTTGTACTGCCTTTGTTTATAATATTATAGAGAGGATGATCTTAACTACTTGAGAGAAGGTAATGATCACTTAGGCGTGACTTTTTTAGTTGAGGCAGGATAAGATTCGGTGTAACTTTAAATGGAGTACATCCTATTTTTTTAATATAACATCTTATACCTGAGTGTAAATTTATGTTGCCAAATAGCACGGTACATACTTTCAACAACCCCAGTATCATGTACCCTAGGTAGTTCATTACTTAATTCGTTTTACATGACACAACATTCATTGAAATTGTCCCTTTATAACCTCATATCGTAACAACCCAAAATTTAAGCTATAATAATTAATTAACGAATTAATTAAATAATAAAGTAAGTTTCTAAAATTGTTAGAATTGAGCGACTGGAGTTGCACCATTATGTCTGTGGTAATTTTTTGGTCAATTTCCATATATAATTTGTCAAAATCCGAGTTAATATGAAGAAGATACGAAATAAACAAGAAATCAAGAAAATGAGAATATATATATATATAGGGCTAGGTCGACCCTCACTGAAGCAAGGTCGACCCGCCTTTTTAGTTGGATGTAAATTCGTCCAGATACGAAGCGTATGACGTGTTTTGCAATTTTCTTTCAATCTTGTGCATTTGTGCTTCCATCCGACGGTTTCCAACGAGCCTATAAAGTGGTTGCACCAAATTTAATCTTCAAATCCAACGGTCTGACATCCCTAAGCTACACTATAAATAGAACCCTAGGCCTAACTATGTTTCTCATTCAGATTTTCTCCTATTTGGGTTCATTGCCAGAGGCTGGACCCTAAATAGAAAACTTTTCTAAAGAGGAAATCTTTCTGATAAAAATATTCTACGCTTTAGAAGTGGATCAAGGAAGACCAAGGACTAGAGCTAAGGACCACAGGTGAGTGTTTTGTAATTATTTTAGATTTTTAAGTAATTTAAAATAATAGGGTTCTCAATAGTTGTAGTTTTTCTACAATTTTGAGACAGTTTTTAGATAAGCTTATTTATAGTCTATTTTTAAGTTAATTTCAGAAGTTCTTTTCAGCCTATTTTTATTCAGCTATTTTATTCATTTATTTATGGTTATTTACCATTATTTACAGTTATTTACATTTATTTACATCTGTTTTAAGTTGGAATTTAGCTTGTAAATGTTAGTTTCTTTTTATTTTATTTTTACGCGAATAAAATATTAAAAAGAGAAGAATTCGCTGATATGGACTAAAATATAAGAACACTAAATTTACAAAAAATAAATGTATAGTAAAAAGAACTGTAATAAAAGAAGATAGACTGAAATAGGCAAATTTAAGATATTTGCAAGCATAATTATAACAAGTGATTATAACTAAAAAGAGAAAATAGAAGAGCAACAGAACGGGCTTATTTTATAACTTAGATCTTGGATTAAGTTAATAAGCGAAAGAATAGTTATAACACATAGGTTATAATTAAAAAGAAAGAAATAATAGAAAAGACTTATTTTAAACTTAGATTAAGTTAGTAAGCAAATATAGCAGAAATAAAAAAAGAGGCTTATTTTAGAACTTACACTAAGTTAATAAGCAAACATAGAAGAAGGGTCCGTACCAACAACATTCCCTTTTAGTCAGGAACTGATGGTCTCATAATAGTTAGGTGAGGCTGGGACACGCTTATGCCGATTAGGGTAAGTAAGAGGCCAAATAGATAAAGGCTCAAATCTGGGGATTTGGGCAAGGGGTGCAAACTAGAATTTGTTTATTAGGACCAGTACCGGCAGCATTCCCTTTCAGACTAGGATTAATGGTCTCACAACACTTAGGTGAGGCAGGGCAGCAATCCCTTTCAGGACTAGGATTGATGGTCTCACAATAGATTAGGTGAGGCTGGGCATGCTTATGCTGATTAGGGTAAATAAGATGTCATAAGAGGGGGCGACAGTTAGTGTGTACCGGTGATGACCAAGCGTGCGACATTGATTAGGGTAAATAATTCGCTACTGCGTCCAAGCGCTAAATAGGTGTCCTTTTCCGTGGGACCAATGGGATTGGACTAGCTCTCAGTTGCACAACAGAGATAGAAGGCCGATCAATAGGTAGAATTAGGATTTCAGCCAAATTAAAATAGGGTTAGGATTTCAGCCTAATCACAGCAGTTTAAGACAAGTGCAAACAATCCAAATAAATAGTAAAACAGAATTAGAAACGGTATTTTACCCTAGTTTTATCTTTTCAGTATTTCTTTCCATACTAGAACTATTGCTTAGTCTATTTTCTTTATCTTGCTTAGAAATGCTAGTAATTACTTTCACTCACCAGACTTATTGTCTGACCCATTCCTCTATTTCCCCCTTTTCCCCACATAGGCCAGCAGAGGCAAGGACAGTAGATACCGATTTCTTGGAGATTCATTCCCAGAGTTCTTCATGTATTCTTCTTCTTTTCATTTTTCTTTTCATTTGGCTTTTGATGTATTGGTACTTACGAGAGGGATGATTATTTTTATTGTACTCTGATTTTATGAGACTGAGATGCATTTTTCATAAGACATGTGTATTTGGTATTTGAGACATGTGATGTTTTTCAGACTTATTTATGAAGTTTTATTTTGAATAATAAGTTACCATTTAAATGTTTCCGTTGTTTTTACTTATTGTCTTGTGAATCGTAGTCTCTGTAATGTTTTAGTTATACTTATAACACACCATATCCTTTAGTGTGCCCTTTTTGGGTATACTAAGGGGTGTGAGGTGTTTCACTTGGTATTGGAGCATAAGGTTACAAGATTCCTAAAACTTATTTTTAAAGTAAAGTATTTTTCAAAAGTAACGTATCTTTAAAAGTATTTTCAGAAAGAAACTCTTAGAAATAGTTTTCAAGTATAAGAGAGTTTTTATAAAAAGAAATCCCCTCAAAGTCTAGTTCAACCTTCTTTCGATTCTTTCGAGCCTAAATTCTCTTTTTCTTTGCATAGAATGGCGGACACCCCAAATCTTCCAGAGGGTGTCCAAGTTCCTAGCTGGTTTCGTAGATACCTTCAAGCTATGACACTAGAGGTGCTAGGGAAAGCGCCCCATACAGCACCGGCGGGTGGAGATCCCATTAATCCACCTGCAACAGCCAATTTTTCTAAGCTATGCAAGGACTTCGCTAATTTAGAAGGCAAGACATTTTCCAGCATAAAGGATTTCGTAGAGGCACGAGCTTGGTTGAGGAATATGGAGCGGATATTTGGACTGTTAGGATGGAGGGCCGATAGAGAGTTCAGCTTGCATCTTGGCAGCTGAAAGGAGAAGCTTCTTACTGGTGGGAGATCATAGAGTTGGAGGGTAGAGACATTGGTTGGTTTGGATTTCGAGAAAGGTTTGAGAGAAAGTTCTTGTCGCAAGCCGAGGAAAGCATGCAGTTGGAGAAGTTCATTAGTCTGAAGCAAAGGAGTCTATCGATAAAGGAGTATATAAATCATTTTAATGAGTTGTCGTGGTTCGGGATGGAGCTTGTTAATACACCGCATAAGAAGGCCACCAAGTTTGCTAGGGGTTTGAACCAACCCCTCCAAGGGTTGGCATTGACACATGTACCCATGGGAGCGACGTATGAGTCACTTATGGAGATGGCCCTCGTGGTGGACGCTGTTATGGAAGGAGAAGTTAAGGAGGTTCCTAAATCATAAAACTCTAAGAAGTAGTGGTGGAAGAATAAGAAGGATAAGGACAAGAAGAAAGGAGGAGGACCTCAAAAGGGACAGATCAAGAAGGGCAAGAAGTGTTATAGTTGTGGTTTGGTTGGGCATTTCACAAAGGACTGTAAGAAGGAAACAGTGAAGGGGAGGTGTTACAACTGTGGGCAGCCTGGTCACCTTAGTAGAGCTTGTCCTTAAAAGACGGGGCAGAGAGCAGGCGCACCTACAGTGCAAGTACATGCTTTGGATGCAGCACCTTCTAGTAGTGGACCGGAACGAGGTAAGAAAATCTCTGTAGAATGTTTGATCTCTATTTTAGATTTTCCTATTCGAACTCTTTTTGACTCTGGAGCATCGCATTCTTTTATTTCTAGTTCCTTGGTTAATTGTTTGCACTTAGATATTTCTCTAGTTGTAGACCTTATAGTTGTTTAACATAGGAGGATCGACACATTTATCCATGATTTGTAGGGGTTTGAAAATTTTTGTACTAGGCGTAGAGTTTGATTGTGATGCCTATGTACTGGGATTTTCTGGGTAATGGATGTATTTGGGGATGAACCGGTTATCCACTTATGGTGCAATATTGGACTACGAGAGGAGAGTCGTTAGATTAGAGACATGTAGCGGACGGACTCTTGAGATTTCTTATGACCCATAGGGGTCAATCATGTTGAGCTTCCTTTATTCCCTTGATTCATCACTAGGAGAGTTGGATTCAGTTCCAGTTGTTAGAGATTTTCCAGACGTTTTCGAGGAGGTTAGGGGACTACCCTATAAGAGAGAGATCGACTTTAGGATCTATCTGAATGACAATGCTAAGCTAGTGGCATTGCCCGTGAGACATATGGCTAGTAGGGAGAGGAAGGAGTTGAGTAAGCAGATTGGTGAGCTATTGGAGAAAGGCTTCATCAGACGGAGCATATCTGAGAGGGAAGCACCAGTCGTCTTCGCTACAAAGGCGGATTGTTGCCTTCGACTTTGCGTAGACTATAGAGAGTTGAATAAGCTCACGAAGAAGAACCATTACCCACTTCCTAGGATAGACGATCCTATCGATCAATTGGTTGGCCCTTCAGTATTTTCTCAGCTTGATTTAGCCATTGGATTTCATCAGCTTAGGGTCGCTAACGATAGCATCGATAAGACACCATTTAGGATACCTGATGGATTCTTTGAGTGGTTTGTTATGCCGTTTGGACTTACCAACGCCCCAGCCTATTTTGTAGATTTGATGAGCCATGTTTTTCGAGATGTCCTAAATAAGTTCGTAGTAGTATTCATGGACGACATTTTGGTGTTTTCCAAGAGTATGGAAGAGCATGCTATTCATCTAGAGGAGGTTCTTCGTACACTTCGTGTTCATCAATTGAAAGTAAAGTTCTCGAAGTGTCGCTTTTGGCGTAAGGAAGTGTGTTTCTTGGGGCACGTAGTCTCAAGAGAGGGTCTAGCTATTTATCCCGCTAAGGCTAGCAGTGCAAAATTGGAAAGCCCCTAAGAACGCTACCGAAGTTAGAAGCTTCCTAGGTTTGGCTGGCTATTATAGGAAGTTTATCAGAGATTTCACTAAGATTTCAGCACCGCTTACTTGCCTTACTAAGAAAAATGCGGCATTCGTGTGGGATTTGGAGTGTGAGGATTCTTTCACAATGCTAAAGAGGGCCCTTAATAGTGCACCAGTGTTAGTTTTACCCAACGGAGTTAAGCCTTTTACAGTATACACTGATGCATGTGGGACGGGTCTTGGAGCAGTATGGATGCAAGAAGGGAGGGTAGTATGTTATGGAAGTAGACAGTTGAGAACTTATGAGAAGAACTACCCCACCCATGATTTGGAGTTAGCTGCTATTGTTTTCGCACTCAAGTCCTGGAGACATTACTTGCTAGGAGAGAGGTTCGAGCTTTTCACCGACCACAAAATCGTTGAAGTACCTATTCTTATAAAAGGATTTAAACTTGAGGCAGTAGCATTGGATGGAGTTTTTGGCATCATATGACTTTGAGATAGCTTACACCCACGATAAAGGGAACGTAGTTGCGGATGCGTTAAGTAGGAAGAGAGCAACCCTTAGTCCAATGTTCGTGGAGTGGAAAAGCCTAGAGTTTATTTCAACATTTGATTTTAATCCCTCTACGGACATTACACCTAGATTATTGGCAACACTTGAGGTTAAGCCTACCCTCATAGATCAGATTGGCTCAAGGCAACGAGAAGATTCAGAGCTTATCAATATTTTGGATTGGATTAGAAGAGGAGAGGTCTCTAGACGTCTCCAACGCTATTCCATTGATAGTAAAGGGTGGCAAAGGAGAGATGGAAGACTTTATGTCCCCCGCACTAGTGATTTGACGAGAGCGGTTCTAGAAGAAGCACACCATTCTCGAATGACTATTCATCTAGGTGGCGATAAGATGTGTAGGGACATGAAGAGAGTGTTTAATGGAGTGGCATGAAGAAGGATGTAGCAGAGATTGTGGCTAAATGTCTTGTGTGCCAAAGAGTTAAGGCGGAGCAGCAGAAGCCCGATGGATTGCTTCAACCATTGAATGTACCCGAATGGAAGTGGGATAGTGTTTCGATGGATTTCATAGATGGTTTACACCTATCTAGGAAGGGGAATACCAGTATTTGGGTGATTGTAGATCGTTTGACTAAGAGCGCCCACTTCATTCCGGTCAAGAGTAAGAGGACGGTACCTTATTTGGCATCCTTATATGTTCGTGAGATAGTCCGACTTCATGGAGTTCCCTCTAGCATAGTGAGCGATAGAGACCCTATCTTTACTAGCGAGTTTTGGAGAAGCTTGCAAGAGGCTTTAGGGATGCAGCTTAGATTGAGTACGGCCTATCACCCCTAGACGGATGGCCAAATGGAGAGAGTTAATAGAGTTCTTGAGGATTTGTTGAGGATGTGCATTCTTGATTTTGGAGGAACTTGGAAGGAACATCTTCCTTTAGTGGAGTCGCATATAATAATAGTTTTCAGACTAGCATTGGGATGACACTTTTTTAAGCTCTTTATGGAAGACCTTGCAAGTCGCCTTCATGTTGGTTAGAGTCTACAACAAGATTGCTACTAGGTCCCGACATGGTTAGAGAGACTTCGGAAAAGATTGATTTGATTAGAAGGAGAATGAAAACAGCCCAAGATAGACAGAAATCCTATGCAGATAAGCGGAGAAGGGATATTAAGTTTGAGATAGGAGATTTGGTTTTCATTAAGGTGTCTCCGCTAAGAAACGTAGTGAAGTTTGGATCAAGTGGGAAACTTGCTCCCAGATTCGTAGGACCGTTCCCCATTGTGGAAAGGGTAGGGAAGATGGCGTATCGGATAAAGCTAACAGAGAGGCTCACGGGAGTTCATTATGTTTTTCAAGTTTCGCACTTGAGAAAGTGCTTACATGATTCAGCAGAGGTAGTGGAACCTAGCCAACTTGAAGAAGTTGAAGTGGAGAGAGAAGCATCGGTTCGTCTCATTCCTACCAAGATCGTTGGATGTGATATCAAGAAGCTTAGGAATAAGGAAGTACCTTTAGGTAAGGTGCAGTGGGGAGACAGCATTGAGGACGCTACATGGGAGGCTGAGGAGAAAATACGTACCTCTTATACGCATCTTTTCGATGGTACATTTTGAATTTCCTATTTCCATCTCTAGTTTTGAATAAGTTCTTTCCTTTAGTATCTTTTGGGAGGGTAGATCGTAGGATTTAACCTATGGATGATAGGACTGAATGAAAACATGTTACTAGAACGTGTTATGTATGATGGACGCCAGTGGTTGCAAGTGTTTGCTAGTGGATGCTAATGGACGCATATATATACACTAGGCACTATTATCTCTTAGGGATCGGCCTAACTAGGTCACTAAAACAAATGCATAAGGATGTGTGTGCATTTGCATTTTTATTTTATTTTATTTCCATGGTTGCTATAAATGGATGATTATCACATGATTGTTGCATTTGGATGATGATTGTAGCACGCATATAGAACTATCGGTTATCATTAGGGAATTTGCATTCATTTGGATACATGGCTCGAACATGATTGCATAAAAGGAGGTCGACTGAATTAGTGGACTGCCTAATCTTTTGCATTAGTTAGGAACATTGACACTACACTATTGCATATGTCATAAATTGCATTAGAAAGCTTAAGGACAATGGATGTAATGGATGGTGGTTGAATATTTGGTTGTAGAACTTGGATGAAAATATTTATTTCATTCTTTTGTTCTTGGAGATTTCGTGGACGAAATCCTTTAAGGAGGGGAGAATGTAACAACCCAAAATTTAAGCTATAATAATTAATTAACGAATTAATTAAATAATAAAATAAGTTTGTGAAATTATCATAATCGAGCTATGAGAGTTGCACCATTGTGTCTGTGGTAATTTTCTGGTCAATTTTCATATATAATTTGTCAAAATCCGAGTTAATACGAATAAGATACGAAATAAACAAGAAATCAAGAAAACGATATATATATATATATATATAGGGCTAGGTCGACCCAAGACCAGGTCAGGTCGACCCTAGGGTCGACCCCCACCATACTTAGGTCGACCTATAAGTCGACCCTCACTGAAGCAAGGTCAACCCGCCTTTTTATTTGGACGTAAATTCGTCCATATATGAAGCGTATGACGTGTTTTGCAATTTTCTTTCAATCCTGTGCGTTCGTGCTTCCATCCGATGGTTCCCGGCGAGCTTATGACATAGTTGCATCAGATTTAATCTTCAAATTCAACGGTCTGAGATTCTTAAGCTACACTATAAATAGAACCCTATGCCTAGCTATTTTTCTCATTCAGATTTTCTCCTATTTGAGTTCATTGCCAGAGGCTGGACCCTGAATAGAAAAATTTTATAAGGAGGAAATCTTTCTGATAAAAATATTCTACGCTCTAGAAGTGGATCATGGAAGACCAAGGACTAGAGCTAAGGACCACAAGCGAGTGTTTTGTAATTATTTTAGATTTTTAAGTAATTTAAAATAATAGGGTTCTCAATAGTTGTAGTTTTTCTACAATTTTGAGACAGTTTTTATATAAGCTTATTTACAGTCTATTTTTTAGTTAATTTCAGAAGTTCTTTTCATTCTATTTTTATTCAGCTATTTTATTCGTTTATTTACGGTTATTTACTGTTATTTACATTTATTTACATCTGTTTTAAGTTGGAATTTAGCTTGTAAATGTTAGTTTCTTTTTATTTATTTTTACGCGAATAAAATATTAAAAGGAGAAGAATTCCCTAACATGGACCAAAAGATAAGAACACTAAATTTACAGAAAATAGATGTACAATAAGAAGAACTGTAATAAAAAGATGATAGACTGAAATAGGCAAATTTAAGATATTTGTAAGCATAATTATAACAAGTGATTATAACTAAAAAGAGAAAATAGAAGAGCAATAGAAGAGGCTTATGTTATAACTTAGATCTTGGATTAAGTTAATAAGTGAAAGAACAGTTATAACACATAGTTATAATTAAAAAGAAAGAAATAACAGAAAAGGCTTATTTTAAACTTAGATTAAGTTAATAAGCAAATATAGCAGAAATAACAAAAGAGGCTTATTTTAAACTTACACTAAGTTAATAAGCAGACATACCAGAAGGGTCTATACCAACAACATTCCCTTTCAGTCAGGAACTGCTGGTCTAACAATAGTTAGGTGAGGCTGGGACACGCTTATGCTGATTAAGGTAAGTAAGAGGCCAAATAGATAGAGGCTCAAATCTGGGGATTTGGGCAAGGGGCGTAAACTAGAATTTGTTTGTTAGGACCAGTACCAGCAGCATTCCATTTCAGACTAGGACTGATGGTCTCACAACACTTAAGTGAGGCTGGGTAGCATTCCTTTTCAGGACTAGGACTGATGGTCTCACAATAGATTAAGTGAGGTTGGGCACGCTTATGCTGATTGTGGTAAATAAGAGGCCACAAGAGGGGGCGACAATTAGCATGTACCGGCGATGACCGAGTGTGCGACATTGATTAGGGTAAATAATTCGCTACTGCGTTCCAAGCGCTAAACATGTGTCTTTTGCCATGGGACCAACAAGATTTGACTAGCTCACAGTTGCACAACAGAGATATAAGGCCGATCAATGGGTAGAATTAGAATTTCAGCCTAATTAAAATAGGATTAGGATTTTAGCCTAATCACAGCAATTTAAGACAAGTGCAAACAATCCAAACAAACAGTCAAACAGAATCAGAAACAATATTTTACCCTAGTTTTATCTTTTAAGTATTTCTTTCCATACTAAAACTATTGCATAGTCTATTTTCTTTACCTTGCTTAGAAATGCTAGTAATTACTTTCACTCACCAGACTTATTGTCTGACCCACTCCTCTATTTCCCCCTTTCCCCCCCATAGGCCAGTAAAGGCAAGGACAGTAGATACAGATTTCTTGGAGATTCATTCCCGGAGTTTTTCATGTATTCTTCTTCTTTTCAGTTTTCTTTTCATTTGGCTTTTGATGTATTGGTACTTATGAGAAGAATGATTATTTTTATTGCACTCTGATTTTATGAGACCGAGATGCATTTTTTATAAGACATGTGTATTTGGTATTTGAGACATGTGATGTTTTTCAGACTTATTTATGAAGTTATATTTTGAATAATAAGTTACCATTTAAATGTTTCCGCTGTTTTTACTTATTGTCTTGTGAATCTTAGTCTCTGTAATGTTTTAGCTATACCTATAACGCACCATATCCTTTAGTGTGTCTTTTTGGGTATACTAAGGGGTGTGAGGTGTTTCACATATCATTGTTTCAGAATTGCTTTGGTAAGCCATAATATGAAGTCATAGCACATTCTCTAACATTTGCGGAAGATGTTAATCCTATATGTTATATTTCTTCAAAACTTGATCTTTTCTTCTTTGATATTTTTTCATGCTGTATGATGGGAGATTAGTTCATGAAGAATGGTATATATACTATCTTTTGGTTAGTAATATCCGATGAAATAAGAAAATAAAATAAGAATCTCTGATGTATTCATGCATCTTTTCTTTTAAAACTTACCGTCAAACCATTGATGAGTGTGGTTTTTAATGTAATGTTGAAATATAATGCTTTTGGTAAGGAGTAAGTTAAAGGCATGTTGTATATATTTTATTCTTGAGTTTAACCAAACTTTTGTACTTTAAATGTTGGTTCTAATATTTGGTTCCAAATGGATCGTTAGCTCTATTGTAGTTTGAATACTGATTTTTTTGGGATCGATATCTTCCCATAATACCTTCAAATAAATAATTTACAATCGTAAATAATGTAGTCCATAAAAAATTAATATGATACAATTTACTTTGGGTTTTCTTTGGTTGAATTTCAATTGCTGTTAATATATATATATATATATATCAGTGACTGCTAAGTAATTGTTTTCACATATTGTGACATGAGTTAGATTCTAAGTGCTTCCCACAAGCAATTTATTATGTAACCATAATAAAGTTTTACTTCACTAGCCTATAAGGTATACATAAAGAACATATTTTCTATTCTACCCCAAAAACATATCTTTGACTGTTCAAAAAATAATATTGTTCCGCTTTCATGCTATAAATTATATTGTCGTATTTGATTAATTTAGCTATTGTCTCTTGCAGGAACCGGAAGATGATAGATTGATTACGTAACATGTAGCCAAAATAAACTAACGAATAATGCAAAGCAACAAATAACACTGACACATTGGTCCTCTTATTATTATTATTATACCAGATTTATTACATGTATAAAATACCAAACATCTAATTGTTATGTAATTTCCATATGGTTCTTGAAATTTAGGTTTACTTAATTATATGTGTTCAGTAGCATATACGCCATACTTTGGATCACTATTTTGTAGTTGTAATATGTAATATGTTCAGTATGATTCACGACAATAGAGGAAGTAGGTATTAGAAAACAATTTTCCAGGCTATCTACTACCTTAGCATAGTGCATTTCTATGAACCATATAAGTTTTTTCCCTTTGGTTACTATGCTTAAATTGTGGATGTGTAGGATACATAGTAAGGAGGACATCAGCCGTTATGTTTAGACCTTATGTGGTGATTAAAGATGATATTATGCTCTTTTGCGATAAATGTATCAAGTAAGGCTATTATTAAGCATTTCTCTCCCTTAACATTTCTCCTCTGAAAAATATTTCATTTTTTTAACGTTATCACAAGTGAATTTATCAGTCACATCAAATGGAAGAGCATAGTTTATCACTATTATATATGTTATTTATGCCACGCCTGCATTCATATAATGTTACATTGAAGTCCAATTTTTCTTCAACGAGTCTACATAACAGTCGTTTATATACGTGGTCTTTCTGGCGAATAATCAAAAATTTAAACCACATCAGACTTATAGGTTTTGATTATTCATCAAAGACGTATAAGCTATGCACATTTTTTACAGAACAATAATATAAAACGAGCGCATCCTGAATCGAGACTACATTTTTAATAAATTTTTTTTATGTAGTGTACCGAGACTGCATTTTTCTGTGTATTCAAATCTTTATAGGTTGTCTCTAATTAACCTCATCGCGTGTTCTACATTTACAACAAATTAGTTTTTCAGTCGTATCAAATGGAAATACATTTTATCACTCTTACACATACGTCACCTTCAACAATGTCGTCTTAAGTCAAGGGGAATTACATACTGCATTCTATTTTTATATAACAAACTGTTACCTATATTGACAGCAAGCCCACATATATACAAATTACGATGAAAGGGTTCTCCAGAAGATAGCATCAACTAATAGATTATGTAGCTTTGATTAATCACTTACAAAGTAAAATCCACACAGAATACTTAAAGGAACCATGTTATAAAAAAAACCTGAATCATGTTATAGTTAAACTTAAAAAGTATTGCATTGTTTATTAGTGTTTGCCAGATACCTGTGTGCGGAGCACGGGTTCACTCGCTGATAGTATAGTATAAATAAAGACGAAAGGTGATTAATTGATTGAAGGAGAATAAGCTCCCTGCCTTGAACCAATTGAGTAATAATACGAATCTGGACCGTTAACAAAAATCAAGCCCATTAACCTCTCAATCGAGATCTAGGGTTTCGTTTTCCCTATAAATACTCCTTAATTTGTCTTCAATCCCAATCTACTCTTCTTCCACAGCCGGTTTCATATCAATTTCTTATCTCGCCTTCTTTTTCCATGTTCAGTTTTATGTTTTTCTGAAGTTAATCATACGGTGAATGAAATTAGTGATGTGATGTTCCTTTCCCCGAATGATCGACTCTGATTATACTGCGCGTTCTTTTTCCTCCTCGGAGAAATCAAGCCAATGTTCTGATCCTATTTCATTCACTGTTATTTTTGATATTGAACCATTCATATGTTCATTTTTGTTGAATTTTTCTCTTCACAAAAAAGAAATGGTCGATGATGAAAGAAAGAAAGGCTCGTTTCTCAAAACATTCGCAGTGGCCGCCTAAGAGCTTTCGCCTTGCCCGGCTTGAGAGCTTATGCTGTTCATTCCTTCCTTGGATGTCTGAGACTATTTTCCTTCAATTTTTTTTATTTTTTTTATACATATTATCCATGATAATAGTTTTTGATTTCAATCAATTCATGTTATCTACTGTTTTTGTTCACTTAAAAGGCAACTTTCCCAGAGTAGCTATAAGTTTTCAATTGGTGACCTCTTTTGCTCTGTTGCCCATACATTCGTGCTATTCAGTACTTAATTTCAATTTCATCTCTTCTAGATGAATTGCATGTACCGTTAGCCTATATTTGTTTTTTTCTGGTGGAAAATAGTGTTGCATTATTTTAAGCGATGAACGTAGATTGATGTGAAGATTGAAATCTGTAGATGCAATACCGTTTAATAGTATTCCGCTGCCAAATGTACGTCACATTCCCCTTTTTTGGAATCTTATAGAAAGTATGCTGAAACATTTATCTGTATGTCATAACGATACAGTGTTCAATACCAATATAGCTTTAGATAAGCATAGTTGGGTTTGACTCTTGTGAATTTAGCATAGATTGAACGCCTGATATAGGAGAATTTGTTAGTGAATTCTAATAATTAGACGAAATATCATGCTTTCAAGACATTTACTCGATGGAATTTCCTTGTTCTTGAACATATTGTAAAACGTATTAGCTTAAACCGAGTGTAGAGCTAAGGGCTATAAGATACAACGAAGCGTATAAGTGTCTTTAGCACCATCTATGGTTCTAGGCTACTTATATCTTTTCCTAATACCGTATACCAGTATTATGAAATCTAACAGGTGATGATTTTGTACTAGACCGTTGCTCTTTCTTTTTAGTACTAACTGTACTATTTAGGAAGTGTGAAATATGTAGAGATTATTAGCCTGTAATGTTCATATATTTCTCCTTTTCTATATTTTATGTGGTGCTATTATCATCTCAGTTTGTGCTAGCGGTCTCCATGGTCGGTGGGCAACTGTTGATTGAACTTTATCTGTAGCAGAAAACCGGAGTGCAAATAATCACACTGGCTATTTTACAACTTTACCTTTTATTTCTGTTTTGTAAGAGTCTCAAATAGGATCCAAAACCTAAACAAAAGGGACAAATCTACTTTTTTTTTCTTTTCAATCCTCACACCACAGCAGGTTTTGAGAAATGGAGAAAAACATATTAACTGTATTTGAATTAACTAAAACGCGGAAACTATATATTAACCTCCAGCCACCTCCAGCCATTGATTGTTTAGATACAGTAGACAAGAAATGAGATGTTAGGTACTGCTAAAGCTGGAAAGTGCCTTCTATCTGCTGCTATAACTGTCGAAAGCTGGAATGAAATTCTCATAGAGCTTTTATAGAGAGGAAAAAGATGAATTTTCAGTCAGTCTATGTTGTAAAATTTTAGTGTAGTCAATGAATAACTATAGGCTATATATATATATATATATATATATATATAGATAGATAGAGACTGATGAGATTCAAATCTTGTTATTAGCTTTGACACATTCTCTATTCATAAGAGAGGTGGAGATAAGTACAAGTGGCTAACGTATATTTCAATATTCATTTTTTCAGCTCTCATACATAGCAGCACGTATGCAAATTGATGTGATATGTGGGACAAATTGAGACCGATTCTTATATTCTCCAACTTGAACCACATGACACATTTTATCTTTATGATTTAAGAAATATAAACTAAACAACTTTGCCAAGTAGATCAACTGTGCTTATCATATTTTACTTGGAAGCTAATGTATTAATTATGGCGGTTTTATTTGTGAAATCACAATTTCCTTCCATGTATCACAATGCACTATCTTTCATTAAACCTTAGACGAGAATGCTTTAGTATGACTTCCAATAAGTCATCTTGGATGTAGTGTTTTCATAAACTATTTTATTTGGAGTTGAACTTTAATGTGCACAAACACGATTATTATTGACATTCAACCTTTACAATAAAATTAAGAATAAATACATTGAAACAAATTCATGCTAATCTCATGTTGTTAACTTGCTTTGTAGACATCTTTATTGAGAGTCCTTTAGTCAATGGATCAGCTTTCATAAAATCTGTTTAAATGTGTTCAATTGCCACAACCTGTTCTTTGACTCTATCTCGTATAGCCAAATACAGTATGTTTATTATGCCCCTCAATTTTGTTATTCTTCGCAAAGAATACAATTGACGAGTTATCGCAATAGATCTTTAATGTTTTATGAATCGAGTCCGTGATTAAAAGCCCGATGATAAAATCCTTTAATCATATGGCCTGTGAAGTTGCTTTAAAAGAAGCAATGTATTCTGTCTAAATTGTGGATGTTGCAAGTAAGTATTTATTGTTTGACGCTTTTTCAAGAAATAACACCACCAGCTAGCAGAAATACATACTTCAAGGTGGATTTCTTTGAATCTAGACACCCATCAAAATCCAAATTCGAATATCCTACCACTTCAAGATTGTCAACATGCTTATATGTCAACTTGTAACATTCAATTCCTTGCAGATATCTCATAACATTTTTTACAGCTTTTCAATGGTAAATTTTTGGATTTTCTCGATATCTACCAAGCATTTCCACCGCAAATGCTATGTCAGGCCTTGTACAAACCTGTGCATGCATTAAACTGTCGATTGCAGATGCATAGGAAATATTTTCCATTTCTCTTTTTTTTAAAGAATTTTTCGAACATTGACTTAAACCGAATTTGTCACCTTTGACAAGGGGTGCTGTATTGGCTTTGCTTTCATTCATTTTGAATCTTTCGAGAACTCTTTCAATGTAGGCTTTATGGGACAGTCCTAATGTCCTTTGAGATCTATCTCTTTGAATCTCCATGCTAATGACATAAAAGGCTTCATCCATATTCTTCATTTCAAAGTTCTTTGAAAGAAACTGCTTAACATTGTATAACAAAGCCATATCATTGGTTGCAAGCAAGATATCATCCACATATAATACTAGGATGATGAATTTACTCCAACTGACCTTAAGGTATATACAATCATTATTGACGTTTTCTATAAAGCCATAAGAGGTTAATAACATAATAGAATTTGAGATACCATTAACGGGACGATTGCTTCAATTCATATATGGATTTTCTTAATTTGCAAACTAATTGCTTATCCTTATTTGAGCAAAATCCTTGAGGTTGTCTCATGTACACTAGGAATGACAATGGGACAGGTTTTTAATGCCCGGTACCCGTCCCAGATTTTTAAGACCTCGCTCCAGAACCGCCTCGTAGACCCGGTGTGGGTCTGGAATTTTGCCCCGTACCTAGAACCCATATAGATCAGGGTAGACCCGACCCGCCCCAAGACCCGATGAGTCTCTATATATTGATTCAAAATTGTGTACCAACGTACATATATTTATTTGTTTATACTCGTTATCACCAAATAATACATGAAATACAAAAAACAATGTGTCTAAGGGAAGTTAATAAAAATGATGTTTACAATAACAATTCAGAAAATATATACATATGTTATTGTATAATTATCAATGACGCAACTTAATACTTTAATTTTTTCTATAGATTATTGATTGGAACATTTTAATATCCATGCTAGAATCACTTATATCTAAGAAGATTAATAAATCATTATAGTAATAAAACAGTTTCATGAGATGTTAGTAGTGCGAGTCGGGTTGGGACGGGTCAGCCGAGCCCCAACCCGACCCTAGACCCGGAGCACTTAAGAATGGGTCACGGGTCTACCCGCCCCAATGACCCAATGAGGCGGGTCTGGATGGGCCAAAACAGGGGCGAGTCGACCGGGTTTGGACCCTAGACCCGCCCCATTGCCATCCCTAATGTACACATCTTCCTTAAGATCACCATTTTGAAAGGCCATTTTCACATCCATTTGATGTAGCTTCAAGTCATAATGAGCTACTAACGTCATTATAATTCTAAAAGAAATTTTTTTAGAAACAGGAGAATATGTATCATGGAAATCAATACCCTTCTTTTGTGTGAAACCTTTGGCTCCAAGTCTTGCTTTATGTCTCTCTATGTTACCATTCGAGTTCCTTTTGGTTTTGTAAATCCATTTACAGCTTATGGCATGTGCTTCTTTTGGTAACTCGATAATTTTCCAGACTTGATATTTAGCCATAGATTCCATTTCATCCTTCATGGCATCATACCAAATATTCGAGCTTTTTCCATTAATGGCTTGTGAAAAGAAGATTGGATCATCCTTAGGTCCGATATCAAAATCAGCTTTAATGAGGTATACTAGATAGTCACTAGAAATAGCAGGATTCTTTATCCTTGAAGATCTTCTAAGACCTTCAGCTTCACCCATATTTGATGGGCGTTGAACTGTAGGTTGAACTTCAGGTTCAATGATGATGTGTTCCTCTAGAGGTGGTGGATTATGAATTGGTTGTCCATTCAAGGTGTCAGTTTGAATGTTTGGAAAAATAACCAAATCATCCTTATATGCAGATGCTTCACCTTGATTCTGCATTTCCACCCACTCAACTTTTCTAGTATTCGTACTCCCACTAATGTCATCATTTTCTATGAACTGTGCATTTCTACACTCAACAATTCTCGGAGTATGTGAGGAACAGTAAAATTTATACCCTTTTGATTTTTCTACATAGCCAATGAAATATCCACTGACTGTTCTAGGATTCAATTTCTTGATTTGTGGATTGTAAACTCTGACTTCCACTCTACAGCCCCATATGTGTAAATGTTTCAAACTAGGCTTCCATCCTTTTCATAACTCAAATGGAGTGGTAGGAATAGCCTTCGATGGAACCCTATTCAACAAATACACTGCTGTTTTCAAATTCTCGCTCCACAAAAATAAGAGGAGATCATTGTCACTCATCATACTTCTTACCATATCCATAAGTGTACGATTTTACTTTTTTGCAACACCATTTTGTTGAGGTGTGCCCGGCATGGTATATTATGCAACAATCCCCTCTTCCTTAAGAAATTTCGCAAATGGACCCTCATTTTGTCCCGACTCCTTGTATCTACCATAATATTCACCGCCCCTGTCGGATCTTACAATCTTTATTGTCTTCTCTAATTGTTTCTCAACTTCCTTCTTATATGTTTTGAAAGCATCAAGTGCTTCCCCTTTATTATTTAGAAGGTATAAGTACATATATCGTGTATGGTCATCAATGAATGAGATAAAATATCTCTGACCATTAAGACAAGGGGTACTGAATGAACCACAGATATCTGTGTGTATGATTTCAAGTGTTCCACTACTTCTTTTAGCACCATTTTTGTTCTTGTTGGTTTGCTTTCCCTTTATGCAATCCAAACAAGTACCAAAATTAGAAAAGTCTAGAGTGTTAAGAATTCCATCATTGACCAATCTTTTAATTCTTTCATCGGAGATGTGACCTAATCTCCTATGCCAAAGTACAGATGAAGACTCATCAAGCATGGTACGTTTGGTACCAACTTTATCATGCAGAGTTATAAGACTGCTCATATTTTGGATCTAAATTTAATTTATATAAACCATTCACTAAAGTTCCAAAACCAACTTGAATAGAATTCTTTAAAATGATAAGTTCAGAACCAACAAAATTAAATTGATAACCAAATGGCACCAAACGAGAAATATAAACTAGATTTCTAGAAAAAGTTGGAACATAAAAAGTGTTTTCCAAATCCAATACATGACCATTATTTAAAATAAGCCTAAAAGTCCATACAACCTCCATATGAGAAAACATTCCATTTCCTGAATAAATGCCTTGTTCACTTCCCATCGGTTTCCTTAGGCTGAGAAATCCCTGCATAAAATTCACAACATGAATTGTAGTACCAGAATCAATTCACCATGAATTTTGTTGTGAGTCTATAAAATTAGATTCATAACACACAAGGACATTAAGATTACCATGCTTTATAAGCCATTGCTTTCGTTTCTGGCAATCTTTCTTATAATGTCCCTTTTTTCTTGCAGAAGAAGAATTCATTCTTATTGCCATGTTTCTTGAATGAGACAGTGCCATCATTCTTTTTCAGTAGAGCTTTCTCAGTACTTTTACCCTTTTTCCATTGTCCCTTTTTATGAGTGACCAAGTTTGCACTCTCCAAATTTTCATGCTTCAGCCTTTCCTCCTCTTGCACACACATGGTCAAAAGTTCATTAATAGACCATTTTTCGTTATGTGTGTTATAAGAGATTTTGAAAGGTCCATACTCCGAAGGGAGAGAATTAAGCACGAAATGAACAAGGAATAATTCCGGAATTTCAACTTCCAGTGCCTTAAGCTGAGAAGCTATGTCCCTCGTTTCCATTATGTGCTCACGCACACTCCTTGATTTGTGATGTTTTATCACAGTAAATTTGCTCATTAGGGTGCTAGCTAATGTCTTGTCAGAGCTAATGAATTGCTCTTCAATGGCTTTCATGTAGTCCTTGATCTTGTCGCATTGTGGAATTGAACCTCTAGTGCTCTTACTCACATGAGACTTAATGAACATTAGACTTAATTGGTTGGATCGCTCCCACCGTTCATAGTTCAACTTTTCCTCAGGTGTACTTTGATCTGAGGGCACAGGCGGCTCATCTATGCGGAGTGCAAGGTCAATGTCCATACACCCTAGTACCAAAAGGATATTGTCTTTCCATTCCGAATAGTTCTCACCACTGAAAGTAGGAATTTGAGCGGTGCTTGCAAAAGAGTTAGCTGCAACAGAAGGGTTAGCTGCAACAGTAATAACCAATTAATATTTTGAAGCAAATGACTTTATTATGAATTAACCCAATGTCAAATTCAAACTGAAGCATAATCTAAACCTTCCTGTGGGTATAGGTGGCATCCATGCATTAGATTTGCTTACCAATTATAATAAAACTAATGATTTCTCAATTATTACGAGATAAAATTCTATACCTGTGGGTATCTAGAATTTCATTACTTAATAATCAAACCACTATTTTATTCTAACCAAATCAGTCAAATAATTGCATTCCTGTGGGTGATACAATTACCTTAGTGACTTAATCACAATCTGAAGAATACAAATCATATTGTCATACAGTTCCTAAATGAAATATACACTTGGCATAAGATGATGTGGCTAATCTTAATCCATATTGATATTTCCCGTAAGTATGTAAATTTTAGATTGCAGTTCTGGAATAAATTTTACATGTATTAAAACCTGTATAAGGTAATTCACTTGTGACAATATAACTCCTACTGTAACATGCAATGTCCATATCACACTTCCCCAGGCATGGACATATCATACTTTTCCAGTATATACTTTGAACAGTCATTGCTTTCAGAACAATATAGGGTACATGCAATATTACACTTAACAGTCTAAGAATTGATCTATATATGTATAATACATAACATGCATGGTTTTAATGAACTGCTCATTGTATTCTATAGAAGGTAACTAGCATTTTATTAAAGTTATATTTACATTGACAGGTCACATCAAAGGACAAGATATACAGTAAGCATTTAATTCTACTTGTTTGGCCACCTTTTGGGACAAGTGGACAACCATATAAATTTCTATTTGCATGAAAATGTGAAACAAACACAGAATTCGGTAGATAAATAAACTATATGGTCCGTATTGGATTAATATTAAAAGTATCTTGTAACATCCCAGAATTTATTTATTTAAATTTAGCGACTTTTTTGGATTTTGGAATTTAATTTGAAAAGTTTTAAATTAAATAAGATAATGTGTTAATTCAAATAAATAAAACTCCAAATTCTTTTGAATTTAAATCACTTGGATTTAACATCTTATATATATATATATATTGAATTGGAATTTTAAGTTAAGAAAAATATATATTAATAAAGATATACAAAGAAATATATATATATATATTACAAATAAAATGTATATACATTTCTCAACTCTAAAATAAATTATATGTGATAAATTAGATGTTGATATGTAGAATATAGGAAACTAAGACTTAGGCAAAGAAAAAATCCACTAATAAAACAAACCGAGTACTTGCAAAAAAATAAAATTGCATGTTAACAAGGATGGGAACATGAGCAATTAATGCTATATATTCTTCAGCATGAACAAGATCAAATCAGCCGAATTAAAGCATGCTTTAGTCAAAAATATTAAATGTCTGAGCAAAGAAAACTCTGGTTGTACAAAACCAGTATAAATAAATTATACAAAATAATGATACCCTGTACAACACAAAGTAAATCTGGTACCAGTAGATGTACCAGCCTGTATATTTTCTTTTATATACATCCATGTATCAAATCGTTCAAGACATAACTAAGCAACCTGGAAGAGAAAAAACATAGCAAAGTCAGGAAAGGAAAATATAAGTATCATCATATTCACAAACTCAAGATCATTTAACAAAACAAAACAAAACAGAAAAAAATTTAAAAGAAGATTTTCTGCAGGGTTTCAAAACAAGGGCAGTTCTTTGTTTCAAGGAAAATTCAGGTGAGTAAACATAAATTTTTAAAAGTTTTAAGTTTGATTTAAAATAGTTTAAGACTCTTTGATGATCTGGTTGTACATGCTTCAGTTTGAAAATATTTTTGTGATGCTCTGTGCTTCTTTGTAATTGATACAGGGTGTATCTTTGTTTCCAAATTCAAATTATTCTCAACAGAATATTGTTAAGCTTTAATTTTTCAATCAAACAAGAGATTTAAACTTAGATTGAGATTTTTAGAAGCTGCTTAAACCATTTTTGAAAAGAATACTACTGCAATATTGTTTTACAGGTAATCAAGTGACAGTTTGATAAAATTCGATTGTTGTAAAATATTAATTCAAGTTTATAACTTGGATTCTTACTGCAAATTGTGATTTTTAAAACTAAAATGAAGATTTTTAGTTCAGTATTTCAAGAGCAGTTTGTTTTTGAATAAAGTTTGCATTTTTCCCATTTTCAGACAATTGAATCAAATTAAAATGTGGAAACTTGAATTGAAGCAAGTCTAACCATCCATGATATCGAGAAAAATGTGGAATAATTTTTCCATTGCGTGAATTAAGTGGACGAGATCGATTTAGGGTTTGGTTTTCAAGTTTTTAGTCATGTCTGTAATGTGACGAGTACGACTCCTATACGTGATCGAGTGTCACGAGGCTCTGGTGGAAGGTTGCTTAGAGTGTTGTCGTGGTGTGGATGAATTCTGAGCGCCTCCGGTGTTCTGTGCGATGGTGACGAGGTGACTTTGACGTTTTGGGTGAGCTTCAGGTTTCGAGCAAATGTCTATTTTTCGATTTAAATTTTTTAGGGCCGAGTTGAGTTTGGTTTTCGAGTTTGCTGGAGATTTGTGACTTGCCGATGGCGTTGGGGTTCGTCGGAGTTGAGCCGCGCCGCCGTGCACGTGCACGGCGTTGGTTTGGGTATCAGGAGGGCTTCGTGGTAGGAACTCGAGTGGATACTCGGGGAAGATGGTGCTTGGCTTCGGGGAGGAACTCGCGTTCGCGAGTGTGCTTCCTGTTGCCTAGCTTGAACATTTAAGTTTTAAACAGAAAAAAAGAAGAAGAAGAAACGAATGAGAGGGAAGAAGAACAATTCGGGAAATAGGTGGGAGGAACTCGAGTTTAACTCGAGAAAACGTAGGGGGTCTCTCGGTGTAGTTTGAGACCTTCAGCAAAATAAAAGAATTGAAGTTATATCACCTTAAACAATTTTAAATATTAATGACTTAAATTAATGTTTGACAAATTAAGCTAAGAAATTATTATAAGTTTTTAAATTTTTTTAGTAAATACTTAACAACGTTTTTAGTCTTAATTAATACTTTAATTAAATAGTTAACTTAAAGATAAGTATTTAATCTAATTAACACTAAAGTTTCTAGTTAGTAATAACAAATTGATTTCAAAGTCCAAGGAAGATTTTTTATTATTAATTAAGATAAATGATCATTATTGATTAATTGTTTAAAAAGGAGTAATTAAGAAGGGTTAACTAATTTATAATTGTAATGAATTAAGTAATTAAAGATTTATATGGTAATTAAAGATTGGCTAATTAATAATTAAGTATCTAATTAATTTGTAAATTTAGAATTGTTAATTAGATAATTTAAGTTCATAAATTTATAATTAGTAGTTAATTAATAAATTAATTAAGGAATAATTAATTAATCAAGTTGATTAAGACTTACTAATTTATT
This sequence comes from Allium fistulosum, assembly GCA_030737815.1. NCBI lineage: Eukaryota > Viridiplantae > Streptophyta > Magnoliopsida > Asparagales > Amaryllidaceae > Allium > Allium fistulosum. The sequence continues at coordinate 99,502,110 of CM060904.1, forward strand.
GAAAAAAAATCAATAAAAATAATTATGTGGTTAATTTATTAAATCACACTCACATTGATTGAAAATAAGTAACCATTGTTGTGCACTGAATTGATATTTCTGTGTGATTGTGACACTGTGTGATGTGAATTATTCTGTGCTGAACTGTGATTTGTGATTAAATTCTATATTGTGTGAAAACCTTTTTTGCCCGTAAAACGGCATTTTTACTTCGATGCGACAGGGAGTCGGATTTCAGTTTGTTATCCAAAACCCACATCGAACCCTGAACATAAATCTTTGTGATTGTCATATCCACGTGTTTTAAAAATTTATCGATCACTATTCAGTTTAGTCGGGAGAGGACCTTTGTGTCATATAACCCATTCTGAATAGTGATACGTCGTAATGGATAGCATTTGAAAACCGGTGTTGAAGACCGGGTATTTATGAAAACGATAGGACGACCTATTGATTGTCTCTGCACTGAGTTGCTCCGGTATAGAGATTTCCTAAGTGATGGGAAGTTCGATCAGGATTGTGAATACCCGGATTGCAAGGACTTCTTCGGAAGTGCCTTCGGTTCTGTTCGACCCCGGAACAGACTTGTATGGTTGTATGTCCGACACTACACTTTGAGATATAAAGTTGATTTCTTTCAAATACATTTCTGTTTGGTGGCGGAGAATTTATTCTCTTAGCTTAACACCCTTCTCTGAGACGTACGAGCTTAGAGGTTATGTAGTTGAAGGTTATCAGTGATATACTCCCAATTTGGTAGTGTGGCATGCTGAGTGCTGCTGTGTGTTGCAGATCATTTGTTGATCAAAGCATGACTTTCGTGTAAAGCGTAGCTTTGTGGACGAGACCTCATCGGACCTCACAACCTGAAAATGGTCGAAACAGGAAAGATGCGGCAAGGTTATGAGGGTCGCGCCCTTTAGGGTATGTCATTTCCTTCTGGAAAAAGGTGGTATCAGGTATGGAGCCCTGGTATTTAACCTATGTGGTTGCTCCAATCTCATTTCTTTGTGGTTGTTGCTTTGTGATCGAGGCGCCTCGGATAAAGTTCCCAAAGGACCGGGGAATGGCATATTCGAGAGTTACCTAGTTACAGAGGTAACCCGACCTTGTGTTGACAGAGAGCCAGGTTGGTTCTCGGGACGTCCAGCCAGAGGCGTACCCATGTGGCAGGAGGAAGTTCCTTAGCCTGACCATTTGTTGGAAATCCAATTTCCAATACGAACCTTGTACGGTTTTAGTTGTAGAACCTGCCATTTACTTATGGTGGCGCCCCACTGTTTAGATGGTAGCTATAGTAGGCATAGTTCGAAATGTCTATGTTGGCTAAGATTAATATTGTATTTTCGAAATGGCTTTCTACACTATGCACTAGTAATAATATCAAAGAATTTTCTCGTATTAAGCATGTTTAACTATCATAAGAAGAAATCTCCTCCAATTCTGCGTTTGCATTGTGTGTGTGGCGGGAGGTCTTATGGTAGTTTCATTTTCCAAAAGCATGAACGACTTTTTTTTAAAGATCTGTTTATATAAAGCAACTACTTTTGTTTACTCATACCAGTCCCATGACTGACCCGGAGTTTATTGTTTCTTTTTTAAACTCTGGGTGCCCATCATTTCCACACGGGCAGCCTAGTAGCAGGTTTACGTATTCTGGTGTTAGCGGTATTTTGGGGACTTCTACCTTGAAGATATTTTGGAAGCTTTTTGGATCACCAGGTGCTTAGTTATGGATATTCACTATCGCTTCATTCCTTTGAAGACTTTTGCTTGTGATCACTGTTGTACTATTATGATGTTTTATTTGGAGTTGTGACATATGTATTATGATACTCTGATGTAGTAGTGAACATCATTATGATGTTGTATCTATGATGTAATGTATGCTATTCAGTTTATTTCCGATGTTTATATTCATCTGATGTTGTTATAAGCTCCGCCGAACTGAAGTTTGACGTTTGAATATCTGACAATCGAATACAAGTGAGGTATTTGATGTTGATTTTTGAACGCTGGATTTCAGGATCGTGACATATCTTCTATGTAGTGTCACATTAGAGGACAAAATTCATGCTGCAAGTCCTTTTATGTTATAATATATACAATACATATACATGCTTTATTTGCATCAAGTGTTAGTTGAAAACGTAGCATGCAAAAAACTGATAAATATAAAGCTACTGTACACTGTCCAGTTTTATACGGTTTTTCTCATTACTTTAGGGTTTTTGGTTTCACATGCCAGTTTAATCATGTGATAGACAGTGAAACTGTTGCCGGATATAAGCAATATAGCATGAAGGTGGCTTTGATACCAATAATATTAACTGTATTTGAATTAACTAAAGCACGGAAACTATATATTTACCTCCAGCCATTGATTGCTCAGATACAGTAGACAAGAAATGAGATGTTAGGTACTGCTAAAGCTGGAAAGTGCCTGCTATCTGCTGCTATAACTGCCGAAAGCTGAAATGAAATTCTCACAGAGCTTTTATGGAGAGGAGAGAGATGAATTTTCAGTCAGTCTACGTTGCAAAATTTTGGTGTAGTCGATGAATAACCACAGACCACATATATATAGACTGATGAGATCCAAATTCCGTTATTAGCCTTGACACGTTCTCTATTCATCAAGAGAAGTGGAGATAAGTACAAGTGGCTAACGTATATTTCAAGATCCACTTTTTCAGTTCTCATATATAGCAGCACGTATGCAAACTGATGTGGCATGTGGAGCAAATATGAGACCGATTCTTACAAAACATGGATTTGTTCCATTTTTAAACCCGTTTTTAGCACTAGACGGGTTTCAAGGGTTTTTGAAACCCGTTTTATGTTTGTTTATTCTCTTTTTTGCGGTAGCAGCCCAATAATTGGCTTTCGGCTGGAGATGCTCTAATTCGGTGAAAAACTTTCTTCCGTGGAGTCCAACCATGGTTAGCTTAGCGGTTCTAAAAGTCGTGGGAAATTCTATGATGGTTTGTTTGATTTATTCGGTCAATTATCTAGTAAAATCTTAGTCGGTGGAATAAATACAGCTGCTTGCTGATAGTTAATAAAACCACTAATATTATATTGTTTTATTTATTTTACATTTTTACCTTTTATTGTTTTACTAATCATGGATTTTAATATGATTAACTTTTTAGTATGTAGGGCTATGTCGTTTAGTTGTTTTTCTTTGAAAATGATTTAAACATTTAGAAGTTGTATAGTTTTGTGTCATTAAAAGCAACACTATTTGTAATTGAAGTTTATGCCCTGTCTGTATCTAGTTCTATCATTAAAAGCAACAATATTTAAACTAGATAAATTTAGTTGTTTTATACCTATAAATTGCAGTTAACTATTTTATGGTCTACACGGCAACATTTTAGTAAAAGTGTAGATGATCAACCTATTGTTAATACTACATAGTTTTTATTTTTAATTATTTGATTAATCTTTTTGGATAGAGGAGCTTCTGTAATTTAATGTCTAGTTTGAACTTGTCAAAATAATATGTAGTTTTAATGATTCGTGTGTAAACATGAAAAGTCTGAATGCATGTTAGATGAAATTTTAAAATGGCACGTGAATTATTTTCCTTCCGTAAAGAAATTCATGTGCTCATTATTTTCTGTTATTACATAAATTATTCATATTCGGATTATGAAATATATAATTTGGATGCATACGATGGATCTCTTGTTGCGGACGTGGTTTAAATGTTTGCGTATGTACCATAAGAAAATGTGCTTTTAAGAATTTTGACATCTTTTATCAACATGACCGGTTCAACAAGTTGTGAATCCAAAGTACTTATGTACTATTACATCCATTATTCGTGAAATGAATTGGTTCTTTATATATCGTAAATTGGATTTTTTTTGTTTATGGATGGATAAACAAAACAAAGATAATTTAAATTTTGAATGTATTGATATGATTAAATGTGATGTTGTTCGATTTTGGATTTAGGTGTAGATTGCATATGAACCTTTTATCGTTAAGTTTGAATGTCCATTGCTTGATTTATATCAAATGTTTCACATAACTATACACACACACAGTAGATCTTACCTTGGTCTAAAAATTTTAGCTTTAAATTTTCATTTTCATGTTAATTTTTCGTACATGGGTTCTGAAGTTTTCTGCTTTCTCTTTGTCATGAAATGTTAGTAATGAAAATTTTGAAGACATCTTATTTCTACAGCAGCTGAAGTTTTACATGTATTTATTATCCAGTAGTTATTTAAACGTGAAAATTAGGCTGTGCATATTCTCTTCCATGTGCTTTCTAATCAAATCCAACTAATGTCGACATGTGTTAATCAAATCGATTTTCCACGTTGACCGGGGCAGTGCAAAGTGTTAATATGTCTGGCATGGTGTATGCAAACATTACATGTAGATAGAGATGAATGCATTTCGGTCTTTTATGTCAAATTTACATGTCAATTCCTAAATTTACTTTGAAGATATCTTGGAGTATGTCACGTTAGAAAGTAGTCTTCATATATTGAAATTTTAAATACTAGTCACTATCTAAATGAGAACTTTATGCACCTACTTTGAATATAATATATTGTTAGTAATTTAATATTGAAAAAAATCACTCGTACTAATGCAATTAAATAACGAGGATTCATAACTAATATTCAATATAATATCATAAGAGATAAAATACATATGAAACAAAACAATCGAAAGCGATTTATGAAGGACTAAATATGCAAAAAGTGCCACGTATATGATCATGATATTCGACTAAAACAAGACCAAGTTTCCCACAAGTTATAATTTAGACTTTTAGTTGGAAAAGCTTTTAAACAAGTAAAAGGTATAATTATAAAAGCTTTTAAATGAGTGTAAGTTAAAGCTATACCCAAGTACAAAGTCAAAGTTATACTTTAGTTACAAGGGATTTTTAGGCTCAAGGAAAAAGTTAGAGAAAAATTTAGTTTCAGGGATGAGAAGTTTGTTTTTTGGGCTGAAGGACACTTTTTAGTGTAATTCACAGAATGATAGTTGTAACTATCATTTTCAATTTACACTAAAACGTGTCATTCAAACTAAAAAGCAAACTTGTTGTCCCTGAGACTAAATTTTTTTGCAACTTCTTCCTTGTGCCTATTTACCTGTAGTTACAAAAGCTTTTATACAAATAGATGTCAGTTTATTTTTCATCTTTAGCCTTTGATGTATGTTGAAGTAATATTTTGATCCAATATATTTGCATCTACTACTTCAGCTAGTATTCCTTTTCTCTTTATTCAAATTGTTTTAGTTTTTTTCTTTGCTCTTCTTAGACATTGTATACATCTCACAACCCATAGCTTTAGCAACGTCGGCCCATGAAAGTGCATTTCTTGAAAATATTTCTTCATCTCCATCATTGTTCGAAATTATGTCATTATTGTTCAATTTTTAGATTTGCCAATTCACTCATCTACCAATACATTATAGTTAGATGACAAGAAACATATTTTTTTAGTACCAAGTAACTAAAGCATACAAACAAGATATGATAAAATTTGTTCTAGAAATGAAAGAAATGAGCACTACAAAAACGCGTATAATTAATTTTACATCCCTCATTTTAAGACTTGAAAATACATGCGTTTTATGCTAAAGTCATTTTTAATCATATTTCCCAATGATAAAATTAGATCATTTATTGTACATTAACATCAAGAGCACGATAATTTACAAATTCTAATAAAATATTTCTATTCATTAATTTGTAAATTCATTACATTCCAATTCATTACAATACATAATCTCACCGTTCCATCGTTCCGATAAAATATAATAAATACAAATATAATTCCAAGAGCGACATATGATGGTGCTCCATTGGATTATCAGAGTCTTAATTACTCAGATGATTACAATTGCCATCATTACATACATTCAACAATTAGTTAACATTACACAACGGAAATAATATTCATAAATGGTAGCTTGCCTTTTGCACGTCTTCGGAAGCTTATTCGTGAGAAATGAAAAAACTTTGGGTTAAACAAAAAGTTTGATGTGAATAATATTAGTCCATCTGAAGTCAAAATCAGGGTACTTAATGAGATCACACCGTCGAGCGGAATAAGTTTTCCCTCACTAATGCCCTATAAAACAATATGTCATCCATAACATATCCTGCACCTAAAATGATTAAAACACGATCATAATGTCAATATTCTATCTACGTGCATGAATTAAAATGAATAGTGCGTTCTTTACTATGGTCCAGGGTTACACATTCCCACAATTATCCAATCCCATAAAATGGTCCATTCAACGACAAAGTTTTCCCTATATCATTATGAATTTAGATTAGTTTTCTCTGCCTAACTAAAAACCTATTTGACTGACTTAGGCAAGACGTATCAAATGGCAAAGGAACGGATAAAGCGATTTCTCCAACCCGTTTCCCTCACCAACTCTCTCCTCCTTCATAACCTCTCTAATGGGGGCTTCGCCTGACTTCTATTGAGAGAGCCTCCATCAAGCTCTACCACTCAACCCACCGTGCTCTACCCACCAAGCTCTACCACCATCATCGCCTCCAATAGCAAACTTATCACTCTAGCTAGCATCCTTCCTTCTAGCGCCTACCTTCCGACCACTGCCAGCAACCTCTCCTTCAAGAGCTCTTCCGTCTCCGAGATTCCTCCTCGAAAAATGGCCCTCCCGATGGGTCTTCCCTCAGGTCTCCTCCCCGAGAGACCCTTAGTCTAGGATATTATACTCTTGTAATATTCAGTCCAGTCTCCTTTATTATTCTCTTGTAACAGTCTGTAAATTGTAAGAGGTTAATATAGTAAAGGAACATCACATCGAATGTAGGCTTTACTGGACCGAACCACTATATATCGCCGTGTATTTACTTTCTATACCTAGTTCTTCCTAGGATTATCCTCTGCCGTCTCCTGCCATAGGCAAGTCTCCTTATCCGCTCCAGCCCGCCATACTCTCTACCATGGGCAAGCGCCTCAATCCGCTTCTGCCCATCTCAATCCACATCCCTCTAAGCAACAGCCCAACAACAAAGGGCCTATCTGATCGCCCTCTGCCTAAGGGTGGTCGTCCCGCAACAAACCTTGTGGCTCAAACGGTTTCGTGCCGTCCACCAATGGTGAGCCCAAGTCTGTATCTAGTTTTCTATCATTAAGAGCAACAATGTTTAAGCTAGATAATAAATTTAGTTGTTTTATACCTATAAATTGCAATTATAGTTTAGTGGCATAAACTAAATTTATCTGTGATAATTGAAGCTTGGGGAAGTTGCGTTCTACTAAAAAACGAACTAAACTGTCTTCTTTCACGTTAAGTCGTGCATAAATATATATATAGTATGCATATTAAGTCCTTGATGCAAAAAGGAGGACCACGTATATGATCATGATATTCGACTAAACAAGACCAAATTTTCCACAAGTTATAATTTAGACTTTTAGTTGCAAAAGCTTTTAAAGAAGTAAAAGTTTAAGTTATATTTTAATTATAAAAGTTTTTAAATGAGTAGAAGTTAAAGCTATGACCAAGTACAAAGTCAAAGTTATACTTTAGTTACAAAAGCTTTTATACAAGTAGATGTTAGAGTTTATTTTTCATCTTTAGCCTTTGACGTGATGTTTAAGTAGTATTTTGATTCAATATATTTGCATCATCTACTTCAGCTAGTGTTCTTTCTCTTTCTTCAAGATGTTTTAGTTTTTTTCTTTGCTCTTCTTAGACATTGTATACACCTTACAACCCATAGTAGCAACGTCGGCCAATGAAAATGCATTTCTGGGAAATATTTCTTTATCCCCATTATTGTTTGAAATTATGTCATCATTGTTCAATATTTTAGATTTTTCAATTCACTCATCTACCATTATATGATAGTTAGATGCCAAGAAACTTCTGCTTTTTTAGTACCAATTTTAGTTTATTTGTGCACAGCCGATTTATCTTTTTAGAACGAACTTGCAATCATTTAAAAAATTAGATAAAGCATCGTAAATAAAACACCACTTTTTATGTTGTAAAACAGTTAATATAAGTCAGCACAAACTTTTGGTATGCAAGTATTTTTGATTATAAGAGATATAGTAATAAAATTTTATTTTTTTCCTGATAGGTACTGCTTGTATAAAGTTTTCGGGTGTCAGAAAAAACGCAATGATGTTTAATTTCAGCTACTAGTTATAAAGTATTTTATACACAGTTTATGTGAGCAAGATGATGTCATAGATATGTACTTTTTTTAAATTTTTTAATATTTTGGTTAGAAAACAACTTTTCTAAGTTCGAAAAGAAATCGACAAGCTGTCTTCCCTTCCTCCTCGAGTGGACTTTGATATATAAAGTTTTGTATATCTAGAATTCTGTATATGCATTTTTTATTATTTTTCTTATCAGTATAACAATATTGCTCACAAGTTTTTCCAAAATGGTTAGTATAGTTAACCCGTATGCTTATTTACTTTTGTGCTTCTTATTTACTGTCAAACACTAAAGCAATAAGCAACTTCTATGATCATATAAAAAATAGTCGTAATCAAACTTTATTGTTTTGATGTTTTATTTTGTTGTCATTAACTTTTTTGGTAATGTTCAAAAATAATACGAATTAAACACAAAATCTTTTCAATTCTTCTTCTTTACTGTCCAAATTCTTGTACGTGAGTTTCAAATAACAATAGTTATTAATATTCTTTATGTCATCGACTTTTTATTTATTACCATCAACTTTTTTTATAGACAACCAAATACCTTTTGTTATATGAAATTAAAAAATAACAGCAACCTTTAACTGTTTTGTAGTAGCTATTTACTTTAACCAAACATTAACAATAGTTGGTTGACATTTCAAATAATCAATAGTTGCTTTATTATTTTGTTGCTGCAGCTATTAACAATGATCAAACGTTGTTGTTTTGTTGCTATAATTATTTTTATTATCTTTTTTGATCATGTTAAAAAATAATAGTAATCAGACACGAAAGCATTTCTAATTTTCTTATTTACTGTCCAAAATCTAATACGTGCATTTCAAATAGCAGTAGCTATTAATACTATTTGTGTAATCAACTTATTTATTGTCGTCAATTTTTTGTTTATTAAAAATCCAATACTCTTTGTTACATGAAACCAAAAAATAACAGTAGGTAATAATTTTGTAGTAGCTATCTACTTTAACAAAAATGAATAGTAGTTAGTTGCTAATATATGATAATACTATTTCAAATAATTTGTAGCCACTGTTACCTTTTATGTTGCTTTTTATTAAGTAATAACAGTAACTCTGCGTAAGTAATAGTAGCAATTAATTAAGTGATAACAATAACTATTAAGTAACAGTTGCAAAAAAACAATAGTTATTTATTTTAACCAATAATTAATAGAACTATTAACTAAGTTTTAATAAGGTACAAAACATGTATGTAAATTGAGTATACGATACTATTTCAAATGTGGTCTGTGCTCTCTTGCATCTCGATAACCTGGTGTTTAAACTTCAAACTCGAACGACCATTTCTTTTAACTTCGATGTTGATATTTGGAAATATGTACTATTTATGCTAGAGTCATCTTTAATCATATTTTCCAATGACAAAATTAGATCATTTATTGTATCATTAACATCAAAAGCACCGTAATTTACAAATTCTAGTAAAATATTTTTATTCATTAATTTGCAAATTCATTGCATTCCAATTCATTATAATACAATCTCACCATTCCACAGTTTTTTCGACGGATTTCAACAGATGGCCTGACGGTTCTAGACGGCCGTCGAAGACACATGAGCGATCAAGAGGTAGTAAAAAAACCGCCATTAGTCAATGGAAGCTATCGGAAATTTTCAACCTGTAAGCCATAGCCAGCCGTCGGAATGTCTGAAGCATTTTTAGTGTATTCTGTTACATTCTAGCCTACTATACACAATCTAGAAACATAACATAGTCACACACAAGTGTTAGGAACTAAGATGTTGGTTTTGATGACAACAAACTTTTTAACTTATCTTATTATAAAATATATACTAACACTATTGTCTAGGTAGATATGTATATGTAGGATATATATATATATATATATATGCAGGTATTGATTACTGAAGACTGATCAGTATAAAGACTCAAGATTCAGAATGAAGATATCAAGATTGAAGACTTTAGAGTATCAAGATCAAGATTTCAAGATAAGTGTCTAGTTTTTGTAATAGCACGGAAATATTCATTCCAAATTTAATTTGAGATGGAACCCATTTCTATCTTCTTAGTGGCTTACAAACCCACGACAAGTAGCTTACAAACCTACGACAAGTGGCTTACAAATTCACGAACATCCTGGTTTTGTACAAGTTCTCGAGTTCTGATGTGATGAGATATTCTGCAGGAAGAAGCTTGCAAAACTACTTCAAAATGGTTTTTCAAAACTGCTTTTCAAAACGTCTTAACCTTAAAAATTATCATTTTCAAATGATTTTCAAAAAGATGTTTTAGCCTTATAATATTCTTTGTTTTTGTTTTTAAATAAACTCTTGTTTTAAACTTCGTTTGTTTTTAAAACTATCTTTTGATTTTTAAATATTCTTTTATAATATATATATACATACATACTTGAGATTTAAAATCAAATTTATATATACATTCTAAAAATATTTTTTTCTACTCTTCTTTATTTTAAAACATAGGAAAATTAGTTTATTTTATTCCAGAATCATTTCATCTTATTTTCCTTTCAATACCATTTTCAACACAAATTTTACACTATTTTTAACTAAAGGATGTCGACATCATGGGATATTCCATGTCGACATGGTGGCCGTTAAATTCAAAAATTTCAATTTTCAAAAGAAGTGTCTATTCGTTTAAATCTCTTCACGAATGGTTATGCCCGTTACTGGTCTATAAATAGCCTTCACAAACGAATTTTTTTAACTAACTAATTTCTTATTTTCTTCACTCCTCCACAAATCCATATTCTAAAATTTTCATATTTTTAAGATCGTGTTGGAATTATGCCAAATTCTCAAGTGAATTAAATTAGAATCTCATTCTTGTTTGATTCTCTGCCCTCTCTCGAAGATCAAAGTGCTATTCAGAGTTATATGATCAATTTGTAATCAAAAGTTTATCGAGTCTCTCTATAAGGTGTGGTTGTGCCTAAAAATCAATTGGATGATCTTGTGTTCCGTAAATCAAGAGAGTTTGCACCGGACTCGAAGATAGGAGGGTACCCCAAGGCCTTTAGAAATTGAGGATTGTAATCTCGACATTGGTATAATAAAAATCTGTATGAGGTGTTTGCCTTGGTACAAGTCTGGATGTAGGGTAACTATGAACCAGTATAAAATCCGGTGTGTTCTTTCCTTTTACTGCTTTTTATTTACTTTTTGCATCTGTGTTTGATTCTGTGATTGTTCTGTGATTAAGTTCTGCATTTGTTTATATCATAATTTTTAAATTAGTCCATATAAGTCTTAGAATCCATTAAACACTATTCACCCCCCTCTAGTGTTAAATTAGCCTTAAGATCCTTAATTCGTACTCCCTTTCAACCAGCACATATCAAATTCAGATATTTAATATAATATCAAATCATACAAATATACTCAAATCACATAAAGAAAATTAAACCAAGAATAACTCGCATAAAATCAAACCAACCAACACTTCGTTAACATAATGTATATACATGTCATTGTATAAAATATACACCGTGGAACACCAACTTCCCAACATTAAATCATAAATGTCAAAATGACCAACAACTCAATGTATCATCAAATAATATATACAATATCTTAAACTATCCAACTCCATCAACTCTATATATCATCAAAAAATACTAAACAATGACGCATAAGAAAAAAACACACCTATCACTCTCGTCAATCACCTCCAGAACCTCCGGAACTAGCTGAAGATGGAAAGCGGCAACCATACTGCTGCATGTACTCAGCAATACGTTGGTCCAGAAGCTGTGTCATCTCAATGGCCTATCGACGGTTTTGCTCCTCCACCCGCGTCACCCTAGTTCTCAATTTATCGATCTCTGTTAGATCGATATGAGCTCTACTTTGGCTGGTACTTCTCTGTCTACCCTACAATACTTATTTAATGCAGTAAAAGTTCAATTACTATAATCTTACTATCGAAGCTACAACATAATATGTTAATTGTTATATCTATAAACTTATTATCGAAATTAAAGCGATGTGAAGTTCTTTAGAACTGAAAGGTTACTAAACTGTTATATCTAAATATATTATTCATTATCGATTGATTGCCAAAACCGTAACGCCTGTTCTGTGAAGGTGAGTTCATGACTGACTTAAAAATGACATCTTTTTCGTCCGTAGTCAGCTGCTGTCGACTTGTTTCCTTCAAGAGTTTCTGCCTTTGTTCCATAAACCGTGCCTACATGAATAAATAAAAATACATTTGAAATTAATAATATAATATCTTAATTCATGATACTTTAATAATTAAAACAATTATTAATAGTATATAAACTAAAATATGCTAATATGGCTCTTCCGCGATTTATCGTCATGCCATGCATATGAAACTGTCCTGTTTGTATTTACATGCTCGACGGTACGAGTATGGGTAAATACATCCTTGTATGATACGGGCCTACGCCGCCGCTTCTTGAAATTGATTATTATGTACTATTATTGTATATTCAAAATTATACAACATGATAACCATTCACAATCACATTTAATAAATTTACCAACTCTTGGCGGTATTTTTGGAACGACTTGGACCCTCCTCGATGAGTGAAAGGATTTCTATTCCTATTTGTAGAGTTTCCTTACGACTTTGTCTGTACTTTTAAATAAACAATACACTATTTACGTACCAAATATTTTTTGATATTTATATATCAATCAAATAATAAATAAAAGATTAGTACACTTACATTTGTTTCATCGCTATCCCAATGCGCTAGCCAAACCTTCCACACACTCGCTCCCATCCAGTTCGGCTTCTCTTTTTTATGCTTCATAGCTGATATAGAATCTCAGTAATTTTTCCTCATCTTCTGCATCCAGTAGTGTCGTACGAACTGCATGTCGTCTCCTTGGACGTTGACTGCGACCTGCATTTCATGATAAACAAGCTACAAATAATTAAACAATATAAGTGAACAATAAATAAGCGACAAACAAATTGAGAATGAAAAATAAAAGATTATACTTACAATAAAATCCTGCCATATGCACTCCATGATGTGGGAAAGGATATCAGCCCACTTCGTCCAACAAGCCATCATCTGATTCTTATATGAGTCCCTTGAAACCGATATAACTAAAGCTGACGGCTGTAGGTCAAACCCCCTGTGGTAAATATGATACAGATTATATCGTACACAAAATATTTATGATGCTGAAAAAAAAATTAATACTTACCCCTCCGTTTTAGGCACCAGATAAATAGCTGGATGCTTTAGCGGCTGTGATGGACTGCTGCCATCGCCTCCGGATGAATGGGATGAGCTTCTCCTTTTGGACGACATGATACCTGTCATAGGCATATCATTTTATAAGAGAATAATAACATAATAATGACATATATTGTATGGTAATGACACAAATGACATAAAGTACATAAATTGCAAAATATATCCGATTCAAATTGGGTCTCATATTCCGATGATAAGCAGAATATAACATTTTTAACATAAATTGCTAACTAAATGGTATAAATGACGTGAATGACATAAATTACATAAATGACATAAATTATGTAAATGACGATAAACAAATTCGGTTTCATAAATGACATGAATTACATAACTTGCAAAATAAATGTCATTAATTACACGAATTGCATAATACATCAGAATTCAACATAATATTTTTATCAATCCTCATCGTCTTTTGATTTAGATTCGATCTCATATTCTACATTATTTTCCTTTCTACTCTCAATTGCTTCTACTAAAACGTTTGATTCATCGTTCAGAGGTTCAAAATCAATGCGATCGTCTGTTATTATTATTTCGTTGCTTTGCTCAAGATCTGCCTGATAAGCTTCTTTGTCTAGAATATTCTTTCCATCAAACATAAATCTTGCCTTTGTTTTAAAAACTACTGTCCATTCTGCTTTATCTCTTTTTAGAGAAGATAAAGAGCGTAATAAATTTGCAATGCTTGTTTGGCTAGTACAAAAGGATCGTATTTGTGATAATGCGATGTGTGCTTTATTTCAATAAGATTATAATCCTTGTGCACATTATTTCCAGAACTTGGAACATTGCTGAACCAATTGCATCTAAACTGAAAAACATCCTCCGCAGGTCATGAGAAATATGTCAGTTGCAAAATTTGGGTTAAAACGCCATAAAAATCATATATGTGATTTTCTGAATCATCAGTACCTTTAACACACACCCGTATTATTAGTTAATTTTTTAGCACCATATTCTTTGGTGTTGAATTTATACCCATTAACGAAATATATTGGATATATCTTGACAATTCTTTTTGGTCTCAATGCAAGATGTTTCAATCCTTCGACGAGCACACAATTTCACAGTTCATAAACATACTTTGAAAATCAATTAGAAAATTCATTACTGAGATCTCCGTGTGGATGTTCTCTTTCATAAATACAGCATATATGAATAAAATGTTGCATTAAATTTTACATGCGCATGCATTATTGAAATGAATAAATCAAGAATTCTTATTTCATATTGTTATCCCGCTTTTTGGTCAAAGCCGGAATATCAAATACATTGACAAGAAAGGATGGGTATCAGGATTGGAAGTCGATTGGAAACAAGGCTGCGATGGATGTCGTCAAAATTTGACCGGGCTTCGATCGGGACAGGATCGATTGGAGCTGATGATTAATGCTAGGAGAGGCAACATTTCAAATTTCAGGTTAATTGGAGTTCGTATGGAGGAGATATGATCGATACAAGTTAATAGGATATGCTGTTCGTATCCATCAAAAAAGGTGGGGTGATGATCGATTCGAATCAAACAGATTCGTATCCATCAGGAAACTGAAGTGGTAGTCTGTTCGAATCCATCAAGTTGCTCTGTTCGAATCCATCAGACGACCATTGTTCGCATCCATTAGATAACATCACTCCGTATCCATCTAGTTGTAGTGCTTCGAATCCATGAAGTCATTCCTCTTCGTATCCATCAGGTTTGCCTTCGTTCGAATCCAACAAGTCGGAGCACTTCGAATCGATGAGGCTACTTCACTTTGCATCCTTCGCGTTGAATACCTTCGACCCCGTTCCCTAAAGAGCTTCGAATCTACCCTACGGAGACAACTTCGAATCGATCAATACTTCCTTTGATCGATTCGAACGAACATCCATTCGATCGATCCGAAGAAGCATGTCTTCGAATCGATTGCCTCGAAACCAGGAGGAAGCGGCTAAAACCATGGATTCGACCCAGTAAACTCGGAGAAAAAGATGGGTTGACCCGAGAAACGCGCGCGCCACATCACCATATGCATGCACCATCCATCGATTCGACCCTATCGATTTGATGGGATCGATTCGAACGAAGGGATTCAACCAGAAATGCAATCTTGAATCGATCGTAACTCGAGATCCACAAGTCCAAATGCTATGAAATTTTCACAGTAGCTTGAGCACATGTTGAAGAATGTTCACACCAAATTTCAGCTCGATTGGACAATTTCTTGATCGATTCGAACGTAGCTTCGAATCGATCCCAAAGTGGGCCCGGATTTCCAGAAAGCGGGCATGTGGGCCCCCTCACGTGCCAGAACTGGTCTCCTTTCAGTTTAGGCAAAATATCAGCCTCCTACACCTATAAATAGAGCCCGTGGTCATTCAGAAAAGGGGTCGGACAATTCGAAGAGCTAAAGAGCGCCCAGACTCTGCCAGATTTACTCCAGATCACCATTGCTGCCTTGGATTCAGATTATAATCATAAAATCTGTTGTACTACGCGATAGGAAATTGTAATCTTCAAGCATCAAGCAATAAAATCATAAAAACCTTGAAGTGGACGTAGGCCGGAGATAGCCGAACCACTATAAATTGTGTGTCACTGTTCATTATTTCTGGATTGCTGTTTGTTGCTTACTTAGATCTGTGATTTGTGTGTGAATATTGTTGATTTGTATTCATACGCTGGTGCTTTCACTACATTTGGGGTTTGTGACCATTTTTGGCGCAAACACTTTGGTGCTTTCACTGAGAGGGACTAGCGCCCGCTACATCGGAGTGAAGAGTTTAGATTTGAAAGACAATGACTCGACAAACAAGTAGAAGGCAAAGAGCTGAGAGAAGCCAACAAGGAGGAAGTCAAGAGGAATCCTCTGGAGCTGGAGAAGGACAAGCTTCGATTTACATTACTAGAGACGAAATGGAAGCTATGACAAATTCATTGCAAGAGAGATTGTTGAAGAGTCAACAGGATATGATGCAGACCTTCTTTGAACAGATGAGAGCAGCAGGGATGCAGAACTTAGGACCAGCCACAGCGGATGTTAATGTGGAGAAGGAACAAGGGTTGCGGAACCCAATAGAGAACAGAATACAGAACCGGAAGGCAATCAACAAGGGCTTGGGGGTAGGCCCACAGGATCCAACACAGAAGGACCTTTGGAAGGAGTTCAGCAGGCTAGGGCCAACGTTGCGGCTAATGAGCCACATGAAGAATATGTGCCGGAGTTCCCTCGGGAGCATGGGGGGCAACCCCTAACAGGCAACGCTGGATTAATGGAAATCATTAGGAAGACTATGCGTGGAGGTTTGACCAATAGAGATTTGGAAGGAGTGAACAGGAGTCCGTTCGCTCGGGAAATCAGGATAGCTCAGAATCCACCTAAGTTCAAGTTACCTAGCGTGGAAGCGTATAATGGCAAAGCTGACCGAACTGATCACTTGATGAGATACACTAGGCACATGGAAGTGCTGGGGGCATCGGAGGAAGTGATGGCCAGATGTTTCCCTTTATACTTGACAGATCTAGCGGCAATGTGGTTTAGGCAGCTGGAAGAAGGATCTATTAGGACTTGGAGGGAATTGGTGGATAGGTTTTTGGGGCAGTTTCGGGTTCATATCAAAAGACCTAAGAACGTGATGACGTTAACATCGGTAAAGCAAAGGACGGATGAATTGCTTAGAGCATTTCTGACTCGGTTCAACGCGACGGTAGCTTCGGTGGATCGGCCGGATCCATCGATGGTTTTGATGGCGGCGGTGTCGGGAGTCAGAGAGGATTCAGATTTTAAGGTATCTTTAATACGAGACCCAGCACTGCATCTCGGGGAATTCTTTCACGAAGCTGAAAGGTTCCGGCAAGAAGACGCATGTATGGATTTAAAGTTAAAGGAGGTGAATGCGACTGAGGGTGGAGGACCATCCAACGGAAACCCGGATAAAGACAAAGGAAAGAGGAAGCTGGACGACGATTCGGGAAAAGCTGGGAAGCGATGGAAGGATCCAAAGTTTTCCACATACACAGGATTAAACGAGACGCAGGAGCAGATATACATGGAAACCCGGAATCGCCTTCCTTACCGGAGGCGGCTAGGAGCGAGCCATCCGAACGAGAAAGGGCATCAGGAAAGCATTGTCTCTTCCATGATTTGGACGGGCATGATACCAACAGCTGCAGACACCTAAAGGACATAATTGAGGAGCATGCGAGGAATGGACAATTGAGGCAGTATGTTGGGGCTCGGAATGCAGCGGTGGAGCAGGAGCAACCACCGCCCACCTCAAACCAGGATAGCATGAGGCCCAGGAATGATGGTCGATTGGTTATCCATTGATCAGGATAATATGAAATAAGTAACAAACCATCGGCGAGCAACCAAGTCATTTACACATGTATGGGGACGAAGATAGCCCCTAGGCATGCTCTGAATGACGATAAACCGCAAAGCCATGGTTTGCGAAATCTGTCTTTTGTTTTTTGGATTGGACACTTGGTTTTCTGGTTTTGGTTTTTGGAGTTTGGATTGAACTCCTGATTTTACTCGCTTTTCTGGTTTTGGCATTCATTCGGATGATTGTTCTCCGTTTTGGATGATGATTTTGATTTTTGGTATGGATTTCTGGTTTTCCGATTTGATTTGGATTTTGGATTGGATTTTTGATTGGATTCTTTTTTGTTTTTGATAAACGGTCGTCAGGTGTGGATTACGCCTGGCAAGGGGTGAGTCTTTTTGCCCGAACGTGGTAAATTGACTCATTCAGGTCGTCGAGTATGGACTATGCTCGGCAAGGGTCCGGAGTGACCAGGATTCGGCCTAGGACTTAGGCCCCCTATTATCAATTATTGTTTCAGGTCATTGAGTATGGACTATGCTCAGCAAGGGTCCGGAGCGACCAGGATTCGGCTTAGGACTTAAGCCTTGGCATTACTAACGTCCAGGGACACTGGACCACGGTCGTCAAGTGTGGATTGCACTTGGCAAGAACCCGGAGAGGTTAGCTCAACGTCCAGGGACACTGGACCACGGTCGTCAAGTGTGGATTGCGCTTGGCAAAAACCCGGAGAGGTTAGCTCAACGTCCAGGGATACTGGACCACGGTCGTCAAGTGTGGATTGCGCTTAGCAAGAACCCGAAGAGGTTAGCTCAACGTCCAGGGACACTAGACCACGGTCGTCAAGTGTGGATTGCGCTTGGCAAGAACCCGGAGAGGTTAGCTCAACGTCCAGGGACACTGGACCACGGTCGTCAAGTGTGGATTGCGCTTGGCAAGAACCCAGAGAGGTTAGCTCAATGTCCAGGGACACTGGACCACGGTCGTCAGGTGTGGATTGCGCATGGCAAGAGCCCAGAGAGGTTACGGATTTGGATATCGACCCGGAGAGGTCTTGGATTCGGTTGTTGGATAAGGATGGACTAATGACTCAGTCCTCGAGTTTGGATAAGCATGGAATTGGCTATGGACTTTGAATATCATATTCGGAAACTATTCAAAACACGCCTTCTTATCATAAGGCATGTTTTGGGGGGCAAATGTTATCCCGCTTTTTGGTCAAAGCCGGAATATCAAATAAATTGACAAGAAAGGATGGGTATCAGGGTTGGAAGTCGATTGGAAACAAGGCTGCGATGGATGTCGTCAAAATTTGACCGGGCTCCGATCGGGACAGGATCGATTGGAGCTAATGACTAATGCTAGGAGAGGCAACATTTCAAATTTCAGGTTAATCGGAGTTCGTATGGAGGAGATATGATCGATACAAGTTAATAGGATATGCTGTTCGTATCCATCAAAAAAGGTGGGGTGATGATCGATTCGAATCAAACAGATTCGTATCCATCAGGAAACTGAAGTGGTAGTCTATTTGAATCCATCAAGTTGCTCTGTTCGAATCCATCAGATGACCGTTGTTCGCATCCATTAGATAACATCACTCCGTATCCATCCAGTTGTAGTGCTTCGAATCCATGAAGTCATTCCTCTTCGTATCCATCAGGTTTGCCTTCGTTCGAATCCAACAAGTCGGAGCACTTCGAATCGATGAGGCTACTTCACTTTGCATCCTTCGCGTTGAAGACCTTCGACCCTGTTCCCTAAAGAGCTTCGAATCTACCCTACGGAGACAACTTCGAATCGATCAATACTTCCTTTGATCGATTCGAACGAACATCCATTCGATCGATCCGAAGAAGCATGTCTTCGAATCGATTGCCTCGAAACCAGGAGGAAGCGGCTAAACCATGGATTCGACCCAGTAAACTCGGAGAAAAAGATGGGTTGACCCGAGAAACGCGCGTGCCACATCACCATATGCACGCACCATCCATCGATTCGACCCTATCGATTTGATGGGATCGATTCAAACGAAGGGATTCAACCGGAAATGCAATCTTGAATCGATCGTAACTCGAGATCCACAAGTCCAAATGCTATGAAATTTTCACAGTAGCTTGAGCACATGTTGAAGAATGTTCACACCAAATTTCAGCTCGATTGGACAATTTCTTTATCGATTCGAACGTAGCTTCGAATTGATCCCAAAGTGGGCCCGGATTTCCAGAAAGCGGGCATGTGGGCCCCCTCACGTGCCAGAACTGGTCTCCCTTCAGTTTAGGTGAAATATCAGCCTCCTACACCTATAAATAGAGCCCCTGGTCATTCAGAAAAGGGGTCGGACAATTCGAAGAGCTAAAGAGCGCCCAGACTCTGCCAGATTTACTCCAGATCACCATTGCTGCCTTGGATTCAGATTATAATCATAAAATCTGTTGTACTACGCGATAGGAAATTGTAATCTTCAAGCATCAAGCAATAAAATCATAAAAACCTTGAAGTGGACGTAGGCCGGAGATAGCCGAACCACTATAAATTGTGTGTCACTGTTCATTATTTCTGGATTGCTGTTTGTTGCTTACTTAGATATGTGATTTGTGTGTGAATATTGTTGATTTGTATTCATACGCTGGTGCTTTCACTACATTTGGGGTTTGTGTAACAACCCAGATTTTTGTGCTGATTAATATCGTCGTTAGACGATTAAATCTTGCTGCTAATTGCTGTTTAGTGTTGTAATCAGTTGCAAATTCGTTTAGAAATTTATTAAGTGTTGGTGATCTTTGAAAATAAAATCTTGGCCATGTTTTATTTGGGTCGTGATTCTTTTGAACGGTTGATAACCGTTCCCCCCCTTCTCGTTTTTCATTGGAAACCCTTAACCTAAAAAGAAAAAGAAACGAAACGAAGAGAAGAAATGGCGGCCTCGTTTCTCGTCCTCCTTCGTTCGTTCGCCTTCGCGAATTAGGGCGTCAACTTCGTCTGGATTTCGTGCTCTTCAAAAATCAAAGGTGAGTGTTCTCGACACTCACATCCAATTCGACTTCTACGTGATTTTTGTTCGCCTTAAAATGTTTAATCGGTTGCTTGAGAAATTGATGCTCGCGATTTTGGATTTCTGGTATTTTCAATTTCGTAAATTTCTGGATTTTGGGTTTTGTTGGCTTCGGCCATTCGATTTGTTTGGATGCTGGTCATTGATCTTTAACCTCGCAAATTTCGTATGTTGTTGGGTTTTACTTGTCGCTTTAGGACTTCGGCCATGATCCATGATTTCGTCTTGGACTCGTTTATTGCTTTCGACTTTGAGTCGCTTATCATCTGCATCGAATTCGAACTTGACTTACTGCAGGCTTTGATTCGTGCATTCGAATTTCTGTTGACATTCATGTATATGTGAGTCTGGTTGCATTGCATATTGCATATGTTTCATTTAAATTGAAGACTGGTACTGATTTGAGTCTGCATTGTTACTTTTGAAATGCTGGGCTTGCACTGGAATTTGTATTGTATGGATATATATGTATATACAAACATTCATGTATGTATATATATATAGTGGTTGTATGCATTTTTGATCATCCTACTTTATATATATTAGTGTGATCACTAGCTTGCTATTGCCTCTGATTTCATTGCCAGGTTTGCATTATTACTTTCGAAATTCCCAGTACTTGTCATTGTGAAGTCTGTTACTTGAGCACATTTGTGGACTTCATACATATAGTGTACGAGTTTGCTCAAACCACATGTTGGTCAGTTTGCATCTGTTGGTATTGTTTCTGGCCATTCTTTGTTCCAGTAGCATATTATGTGCACATCACAGCACTTTTGTTAGAGGCTTTGCATTTTGTTTGGAGAGTGATGCCTTCTTGAATTTCGCAGTCTTGTTGTATAGACATGCGCCTTTGAATCTGGGCAGCTTGTCACTGGGTTGCACTTGCTGACCCAGTTGGTAGTTGCGTAATTGCAGTGTCTTGTCGCTTGTGCTCTGGTCTTTGAACTTGAATATGTAGGCATTCATTTTGCACTTGCACTTGTATTTGTTTTCACGCTTGTGCAAGCTGCTATAGTCTGGACTTGATTCTACTACCTTCAGTTGTATACGGTGGTGAATTGGCTTGATTTCCTTCGAGTTAAATTGGTCTGCACCATGTCTTCGTTGAGGCTTCACTTGATCAGTGGTCTTGTTTTATTTCTTTTGATTGTGTACATTTGTTGAACTGTCATTGACCTTCATGTGCATATGCAGACTATGCTTGTGTGGGTTTATGCCTTCGTGCTTGTGAACTGGTCTTCGACCATCTACTTGTAGCTGACCATCTTTGTGATACCTGAACTGGTTCACTTTGTAATTCCGGCTTGTCTCCGTTTCATTTTGTTGTTCATTGCAACTTTTTGTTCGCATTTTTATTATGCAGACATTAGAGCATTTTCTAGTGTCGCTTTATTGCAACTTTGGTTTGCATACTTGATATGTAGTAACCTGTAGCACTTGTTCGACCATAGGCCACCCTGTCTTGTTTGATTTTGGTAAACTCTTGGTATTGACCTTTAAATATTGTGTGCTGTGGTGCCATATCTATGGTGCCCTCACCATCATACTGTTCAGATGCATGTTGCATTTATTTTTGGTTTGCCTTGTATATTTCAGTGAGCTTTTGCATCACTGTATCTCGTGCATTGTCACTAGTATCATGTATTGTCCTGTCTCCTTATCTTTGGAGCACTGTTCAGATGCAAGTTGCATATTGTTTCACTTGCTGCCACTGTCTTCTTTGTAGTTGCATTCTGCCCTTGTCTTTGCAACTGTTTGCTACTATAGCTTCATCGTGCTGGTTGCTTCGTATTCGCTTATGTCTGCAGTTGCATGTGCTTTGCAGTTTTTCCCCCTGTCGGGATTTGTTCTTGAATTCTCTTGAGTTGAACCCGATTTCGGGGTTTGACCTTGTGATCACTTTTGACTTTCACTGAGCTTTTGTGTATCTCTTGCGATAGTGGCGAGGCAGTACACGCGTGCGTGTACTGCAGCCCTATCAGATTTGACAGCTTTAAGTTGATTTAGTCGATTTGATAAATTGTTTATTTATCTCTGTTGATGATTTAAATCTGCTGATTTTTTTTGTTAAACACTGTTAAGTGTTATATTGACCGTTATCCGGTTTCTTTGTTTAAAGAATCGGATAGACGGGAATTATTGTGACTGTCGTCTATTTAAATTATTACTGCCTATATGCACTAATAAACTGGTTTGAATTAGACTGACCTGGGTATTATTTTCTTTTGAATGTAATACTCGAGTCAGACCCGAGTTATTTCAGGTTGTAGATTTTCTTCTTTGAGTTGCTGTTCAGGATTTGAAGACTTTTCGCATCTTCTGAAGTTGTCATTGTCATTTGTAGTAGTCGTGTCATTGTATAGAACGATATGTATTCATGTATATTAGTCGATAATGTACTTGTATATATAACTTCTAGAGTCGACAGTTGTAGTTGTATCGTATGTATTGTGTCAACTATGTATTAACTGACATCAGTTATATATATATGAGACTTTTGTTTTTTTCTGTGTTCCGCAATTTTATTATCTATGTTATTGTTATATCTAATGTCCTAAACTATTATGAACTATCGTAGTTTGTTTTATACTGATAATTGGATATGTCGATGGGAGTAAATAAATAATTGATGAAAAATAAAAAGTATATACCACTCCTATCGAGATAACCAATATTAGTGTAAGGCCAATTACGGATGGTCGCTCCTATCCAGCCTTATTCTTTGTAATAATAGACAGTATTTCTTTTAATACTCTTTGTTATTATGAGCATAGAGGTGGGGCGTTACAGTTGGTATCAGAGCTTGGGGTTTATGGACATAATATAAAACATAACTTGGATGGAACATATGTTACAACTATTGGTCGATGTTTTATTGTGATTGGAGTCAAAACTAAAGTTTTGAAATTTTGGTGCAAGTTTTTAAATATCATTATTTAAAAATAAAAGTGAAATTGTGTTCTGATGATTTGATTGATTTGTGTTCTATTTATCAGAGTGCGCAGCGGAAACAGTGAAACTGTCTTCGCTGAGTACAACGGATAATCTTTTTGATTTAAAAATCGAAATACGAAATTGATAGGAATTTCATTCGTTGCTTACATAGCTGTAATTATTTTATTTCTTTGAGAACTTCGAATCCGAATTGAGGATTCGAAGAAATTGCAGATATGTGATTTTTGTTGAAATTTCCGCTGGCTTTCTTTTGTACTAATCATCTATTGATTAGATTTTTGCCATTTTAAATTTTCTTCATGAAGATACATTTGAATGATTCTTTGTCCATTTTGTAGTACGTGCAAAAATTTAAATTGCACGTTATTGCATTTATTTTACGTTGAACCGATGCTTGGTTATGAAACGTATTTTGTTGCCGTTATTTTTACAATGGAATTTTACACCAATGCTATATTTTGAAGTACGGTGTTTTGTGGCATTTTGATGAATGAAAATTCTCTGATATTACATTTAGATGTAAATTGTTTTGATGTGATTTTGACGTTTTAAAATTACTGTCGCTTTGGCTTCAGTAATCGTCAAATTTTAAAAGTGGATTTTCAAGCGGTTATTCCGCAATACTGATTTGTGACCGTTTTTACGGTATTTTGAGAAGTACAATTTCCTTATCGAAATTGTTACTAATATTGCTGCTTTAATCACGTGATTGGAAACGCGTTTAAAAATGAAAATTGTTTTATAAATTTTAACGGTTTGCGTTTTCAAAAGGATGAGAAAGCGACTTAAACGATTCAGCAAAATCGAGGATTATGACCCCTTTCTTTTACTGTTTCGCTTAACTCCGGACTTGTCCAGTTGAGAAGGTGAATTGTTATTTTTACAAAATAAATAAAATTGTTTTCAGAAATTTAACAGTTTACGCTTTCAAAAGAATGAGGAAGCGATTTAAACGTTTCAGCAAAATCGAGGACTATGACCCCTTTCTTTTACTGATTCGCTTAATTCCGGACTTGTCCGTTTGAGAATGTAAAGTGTAATTTTTACAAAATACACAATTTTGCACTTTCAAGGAAACGATGAAGAGAATCAAACGATTTAGTAAAACACGTGGTATGGGACATGTGCGTTTGCTATTTCGGTTAATTCCGGACTCGTTAATTGAAACATTTTGATGCTTTCGTGTGCTTTCGAGCCACTCTGCGGACCTTCGGGTCATTTGTTGGGCTTTCGGGCCACTCTGCGGACCTTCGGGTCATTTGTTGGGCTTTCGGGCCACTCTGCGGACCTTCGGGTCAAATACCAGTACTAGACCTTCGGGTCACTCTGCGGACCTCCGGGTCAATCTGATGGGCGCCAAAATTATGTTGAGTACTTGGTAGGCTTCGGCCACTCTGAGATGCACGTGCGGCGAATTAAAAACTCGCCATCTGATGGGATCGATCCAAGCTTTTGTGTTGATTTTCTAGTCTTCTTAATTGATTTCTAGATATTTGTTGCTTCCAATTATCTGCAGGTAATTGGATATTTGTTGATATGAGTTTTGATTATCGTTTTTGATAATAAGATATTTGTTGTTTCTAATTATCGCTTGTGATAATTAGATATTTGTTGATATGAGTTCTGATTATCGTTTTTGATAATCAGATATTTGTTGTTTCTAATTATCGCTTGTGATAATTAGATATTTGTTGATATGAGTTCTGATTATCGTTTTTGATAATCAGATATTTGTTGTTTCTAATTATCGTTTGTGATAATTAGATATTTGTTGATATGAGTTCTGATTATCGTTTTGATAATCAGATATTTGTTGTTTCTAATTATCGCTTGTGATAATTAGATATTCGTTGATATGAGTTCTGATTATCGTTTTTGATAATCAGATATTTGTTGTTTCTAATTATCGCTTGTGATAATTAGATATTTGTTGATATGAGTTCTGATTATCGTTTTTGATAATCAGATATTTGTTGTTTCTAATTATCGCTTGTGATAATTAGATATTTGTTGATATGAGTTCTAATTATCGTTTTGATAATCAGATATTTGTTGTTTCTAATTATCACTTGTGATAATTAGATATTTGTTGATATGAGTTCTGATTATCGTTTTTGATAATCAGATATTTGTTGTTTCTAATTATCGCTTGTGATAATTAGATATTTGTTGATATGAGTTCTGATTATCGTTTTGATAATCAGATATTTGTTGTTTCTAATTATCGCTTGTGATAATTAGATATTTGTTGATATGAGTTCTGATTATCGTTTTTGATAATCAGATATTTGTTGTTTTTAATTATCGCTTTAGATAATTAAATATTTGCTGATTTGAGATTTAATTATCGCTTTTGATAATTAAATATTTGCTGATTTGAGATTTAATTATCGCTTTTGATAATTAAATATTTGCTGATTTGAGATTTAATTATCGCTTTAGATAATTAAATATTTGCTGATTTGAGATTTAATTATCGCTTTTGATAATTAAATATTTGCTGATTTGAGATTTAATTATCTCTTGAGATAATTAAACATTTGTTGCTTTGAGATTTAATTATCGCTTGAGGTAATTAAATAATTGCTGAATTTGAAATTTGATTATCGTTTGTGATAATCGAATATATGTTGATTTGAGAAATTTGATTATCGTTTTTGATAATTGAATATTTGTTTTCTGACTATCGTTTGAGATAATCAGATATTTGATTTATCTTCTGATTATCGGTTGAGATAAGTAAATATTTGAGATTTTTGAGATTTGAGTTTCGTCTTTTTCTCTGGAGATTCAAGTGAGTAATTTGATTTACTCACATTCAATTCGTGCTCTATAGGGGATTTCTGCTCTGTTTTTCCTTCTCTTTTAGTTGCTGGAACTCGATTGTTCTTGCTTTTGTTAGTCGTCTGATTTTGATCCCTGATTCCCACGATGTTGATTCTTTTGATTTGAAGCAGTCGAACCTTTTGATTTCATATCTAGTACTTCCCCTGTTGACATTTGCTTTGCTTATGCACTCGTCATTGCCTTGCTCTTTTGGTTGTTACCTTTTGTCCATTTATTCCCTATGATTGCGTGGACGCAATTTTTATAAGGAGGGGAGTCTGTAACAACCCAGATTTTTGTGCTGATTAATATCATCGTTAGACGATTAAATCTTGCTGCTAATTGCTGTTTAGTGTTATAATCAGTTGCAAATTCGTTTAGAAATTTATTAAGTGTTGGTGATCTTTGAAAATAAAATCTTGGCCATGTTTTATTTGGGTCGTGATTCTTTTGAACGGTTGATAACCGTTCCCCCCCTTCTCGTTTTTCATTGGAAACCCTTAACCTAAAAAGAAAAAGAAACGAAACGAAGAGAAGAAATGGCGGCCTCGTTTCTCGTCCTCCTTCGTTCGTTCGCCTTCGCGAATTAGGGCGTCAACTTCGTCTGGATTTTGTGCTCTTCAAAAATCAAAGGTGAGTGTTCTCGACACTCACATCCAATTCGACTTCTACGTGATTTTTGTTCGCCTTAAAATGTTTAATCGGTTGCTTGAGAAATTGATGCTCGCGATTTTGGATTTCTGGTATTTTCAATTTCGTAAATTTCTGGATTTTGGGTTTTGTTGGCTTCGGCCATTCGATTTGTTTGGATGCTGGTCATTGATCTTTAACCTCGCAAATTTCGTATGTTGTTGGGTTTTACTTGTCGCTTTAGGACTTCGGCCATGATCCATGATTTCGTCTTGGACTCGTTTATTGCTTTCGACTTTGAGTCGCTTATCATCTGCATCGAATTCGAACTTGACTTACTGCAGGCTTTGATTCGTGCATTCGAATTTCTGTTGACATTCATGTATATGTGAGTCTGGTTGCATTGCATATTGCATATGTTTCATTTAAATTGAAGACTGGTACTGATTTGAGTCTGCATTGTTACTTTTGAAATGCTGGGCTTGCACTGGAATTTGTATTGTATGGATATATATGTATATACAAACATTCATGTATGTATATATATATAGTGGTTGTATGCATTTTTGATCATCCTACTTTATATATATTAGTGTGATCACTAGCTTGCTATTGCCTCTGTTGTCATTGCCAGGTTTGCATTATTACTTTCGAAATTCCCAGTACTTGTCATTGTGAAGTCTGTTACTTGAGCACATTTGTGGACTTCATACATATAGTGTACGAGTTTGCTCAAACCACATGTTGGTCAGTTTGCATCTGTTGGTATTGTTTCTGGCCATTCTTTGTTCCAGTAGCATATTATGTGCACATCACAGCACTTTTGTTAGAGGCTTTGCATTTTGTTTGGAGAGTGATGCCTTCTTGAATTTCGCAGTCTTGTTGTATAGACATGCGCCTTTGAATCTGGGCAGCTTGTCACTGGGTTGCACTTGCTGACCCAGTTGGTAGTTGCGTAATTGCAGTGTCTTGTCGCTTGTGCTCTGGTCTTTGAACTTGAATATGTAGGCATTCATTTTGCACTTGCACTTGTATTTGTTTTCACGCTTGTGCAAGCTGCTATAGTCTGGACTTGATTCTACTACCTTCAGTTGTATACGGTGGTGAATTGGCTTGATTTCCTTCGAGTTAAATTGGTCTGCACCATGTCTTCGTTGAGGCTTCACTTGATCAGTGGTCTTGTTTTATTTCTTTTGATTGTGTACATTTGTTGAACTGTCATTGACCTTCATGTGCATATGCAGACTATGCTTGTGTGGGTTTATGCCTTCGTGCTTGTGAACTGGTCTTCGACCATCTACTTGTAGCTGACCATCTTTGTGATACCTGAACTGGTTCACTTTGTAATTCCGGCTTGTCTCTGTTTCATTTTGTTGTTCATTGCAACTTTTTGTTTGCATTTTTATTATGCAGACATTAGAGCATTTTCTAGTGTCGCTTTATTGCAACTTTGGTTTGCATACTTGATATGTAGTAACCTGTAGCACTTGTTCGACCATAGGCCACCCTGTCTTGTTTGATTTTGGTAACCTCTTGGTATTGACCTTTAAATATTGTGTGCTGTGGTGCCATATCTATGGTGCCCTCACCATCATACTGTTCAGATGCATGTTGCATTTATTTTTGGTTTGCCTTGTATATTTCAGTGAGCTTTTGCATCACTGTATCTCGTGCATTGTCACTAGTATCATGTATTGTCCTGTCTCCTTATCTTTGGAGCACTGTTCAGATGCAAGTTGCATATTGTTTCACTTGCTGCCACTGTCTTCTTTGTAGTTGCATTCTGCCCTTGTCTTTGCAACTGTTTGCTACTATAGCTTCATCGTGCTGGTTGCTTCGTATTCGCTTATGTCTGCAGTTGCATGTGCTTTGCAGTTTTTCCCCCTGTCGGGATTTGTTCTTGAATTCTCTTGAGTTGAACCCGATTTCGGGGTTTGACCTTGTGATCACTTTTGACTTTCACTGAGCTTTTGTGTATCTCTTGCGATAGTGGCGAGGCAGTACACGCGTGCGTGTACTGCAGCCCTATCAGATTTGACAGCTTTAAGTTGATTTAGTCGATTTGATAAATTGTTTATTTATCTCTGTTGATGATTTAAATCTGCTGATTTTTTTTGTTAAACACTGTTAAGTGTTATATTGACCGTTATCCGGTTTCTTTGTTTAAAGAATCGGATAGACGGGAATTATTGTGACTGTCGTCTATTTAAATTATTACTGCCTATATGCACTAATAAACTGGTTTGAATTAGACTGACCTGGGTATTATTTTCTTTTGAATGTAATACTCGGGTCAGACCCGAGTTATTTCAGGTTGTAGATTTTCTTCTTTGAGTTGCTGTTCAGGATTTGAAGACTTTTCGCATCTTCTGAAGTTGTCATTGTCATTTGTAGTAGTCGTGTCATTGTATAGAACGATATGTATTCATGTATATTAGTCGATAATGTACTTGTATATATAACTTCTAGAGTCGACAGTTGTAGTTGTATCGTATGTATTGTGTCAACTATGTATTAACTGACATCAGTTATATATATATGAGACTTTTGTTTTTATCTGTGTTCCACAATTATATTATCTGTGTTATTGTTATATCTAATGTCCTAAACTATTATGAACTATCGTAGTTTGTTTTATACTGATAATTGGATATGTCGATGGGAGTAAATAAATAATTGATGAAAAATAAAAAGTATATACCACTCCTATCGAGATAACCAATATTAGTGTAAGGCCAATTACGGATGGTCGCTTCTATCCAGCCTTATTCTTTGTAATAATAGACAGTATTTCTTTTAATACTCTTTGTTATTATGAGCATAGAGGTGGGGCGTTACAGTTTGTGACCATTTTTGGCGCAAACACATATTACCTAACAAATGGTGCAACCTCAGCACAATAAGAAGAATATGAGTGTGTGCTACATGAAGATTTCTATCATCTAACCATACGTCTACACATTTTCCAGAAGGTCGACCATATTTTCTAAAAATAGATAACATTGTTTGAGAGGACTCTTGTTCATCGCCTTCATCATTACGTGGAACACTTTCAAATGATATATTCACATGTGTAGAATGCAATTATATACATACACATATTAGCACAAGTATGTAGGCAACAAGATAACTCAGCTAACAGTTTACAAATGCACAAGAACTAGTGAATACAAAAGGCAACATGATGACTAGCAGTTTCAAACCAAGTCAAGGCCGAGATGAACAAATTCAACAAAAGTAAAAAATATTTGAAAATGGAAAGAGCGCGATGAACAAGCATCACATATTCGAAAACCAAATGCAAGCCGTGGTGACCAAGCAAAGTATATTAGAAAAATATTCGAATTTAACCAGTCAAAATAAATCACAAGTATTCAAGCAAAATCGAATGGCCAAGCAAAAATATTTGAAGAATTCAACACAATTATAAGAACGAAAATATAGGGTGTTCGAACCCTATAAATTACCCAATTATCATCACTGGAAAATCATCGATTCGAGTTCGAGACTAAAATCAGTGAGCATACTTAGAATAAATCACGAACAAATTCATAACTCGAATCAAAGTCGAGAACTAAAAAGGAAAAAATCACGTACCAATCAATCAACATCCAACTCCACTTATTGAAGCAGCCGAAAGCCAACCAAAGCTAGGAGACGATTGACGGAGCAAAGCAAAGCAATTTAATCACTTCAATCGATCAAAAATCAAGCAGCGACTTCAATCACGAAGCCCTAAATTTCAAAGAGGAACGAAGAAAAAGAACGGCCAGAGCAAACGAATTGAAGATAAAAGGAAGACTCTTCTTTTATTTACAAATTGGGCCGGCTTTTATTTATTTTGTATTTGGGCTAAAATATATAAATAGGGTTTTGTCTAGTTTTTATTTTATTTGTAACTTTTTCTTTTTAAACCGTGTAACTTTCTAGTCGTGTGACTAGGTTACGAAATACGGTGGTGTAGTTCGAGAATTCGCAACTCAATGGCTGAGTTGTGGCAGAGTTTTGAGAGTAGATTTAGGTTAGTCATTAGCGGGTGTCGCAAGTTTACGTGTGTAAGCGTCCGACTATTTAATTTCTAGTAGAAACCTTGGGGGTAGCACGTTGGCAGGGTTTTGCCGAAGCTGGGTAAATTTGTATGTGATCTCTTCTGCATTATCTTTCTATTTTATTATCTGTGATTGCTTTTATTTCCGCATTAATTTTTATTATTATTAGTATCACCCTATTCATCCCCCATCTAGGGTGAAAATGATCCTACAGCATGGTCACTGAAATAGTGATTGAAAAAGAACAAAACTTCTTTTTTGATGTATGATATACAGATCGAACCGTCAACTTGTGCTTTTTGCCTCACTTTTTCCTTCAAATGATTTAAATATCTATGAAAAATTAATTTACATTTTCTTTTACTTTCTAATATAATTAAATTAATAGGTAACATATTTCATACCTCTCGAATGGATACATCCATCCATACTGCACAGGACCTCGAAGTCGTGCTTTAGATAGGAGATGAACATGTAAATGCTCCATTGCATTTGAATAACCCAATGGAAATATTTTCTCAAATTTGCAGAGCAATATAGGAATATCTTCTTCAAGTTTACGTAAACGTTGAACTTTTAACGTAGTCGAACAAAGCTCTTTGTAAAACAGACTAAGTTCCGTTATTACCTCCCAAACTTTTTAGGGCAATAGTTCTTTGAATACAACGGGTAATGAATTTTCCATCATTATGTGACAGTCGTGGATTTTCATTCTACTCAATCTACCGTTTTTAAAGTCAACACATCTAGAAGATTTGATGAAATCCCATCAGGAAATCTTAATCCTTCCACCCATTTTAATACAACCTTAACTTGATTATTATCTAACTCATAACAGGCTTTGGGTTTTTTTATTGTCGTTTGGTTTCATATGAAGCTTAGGTAGTTTGCATAATTCTTGAATATCGCGTCTTAATTTCAAATCATCCTTAGTCTTCCCCTTGACATTCAAAATTGTGTTAGAAACATTATCAAATACATTTTTCTCGTTGTGCATCACATCTATATTATGACGAATCAGAAGATCTTTCCAATAAGGCAACTCCCAAAATATACTTTGTTTGCATCAATTATGAATAGTCGATTTACCTGCAATTTCAGTTGCACTCCAGTTTCATGTATCTTTGGATAGTCCCTTACAAGTCCATATATGTCTTCGCTTGACCATATCGTTGGTGGTTGTCTGGTTTCTACTCTATTAGTAAAAAGTTTTTTCTATCTCCTCTAAAGGGATGATTGACATGGAGAAAACATCGATGGCAGTCAAACCATGAAATTTTCTTACCATTCGATAAAGAAAATGCCCGTGTTTCTTCCATGCAATAAGGACAAGCTTGACGACTGGATATGCTCCATCCTGAAAGCATTGCATAAGCAGAAAAATCACTTATAGTCCATAACAAAGAAGCATACATACAAAAAAATATTCTTTGAAACATCGTATGTTTCTACTCCTTCGTTCCACACTGTTTTTAACTTCTCAATCAACGATTGTAAATAAACATCGATTCCTTGTGTCGGATCGTTGGGGTCAGGAACGACAACAGTAAGAAACATATATGGAGTTTTCATACACATCCATGGAGGTAAATTATAAGATGTGATGATAATGGGCCAAGATTAATATTTAGCACCAAATTGAGAGAAGGGGGAAAAACCATCCGTACATAATTCAAGTCTAACATTACGACTCTCCGCTGCAAAAGTGGGATAAGTTTGTCAAATGCTTCCATGCTTCTCCATTGGCTGGATGTGTCAACGTACCTTCTTCCTCTATTCTCACACTATGCCATCTCATATGAGATGTAGTTACAGAAGATACTATAATCTTTGAAGCCTAAGAGTGATGGGCAAGCAATGCATATGTTTGTATGGAACTTCCATTCCCTTCTTTTTTCCTAGTTTGTACCTTTTCTCGTTACATATTCTACACTTCCTAAGAGTGATGTCCTCTTTCCAAAACAACATGCAGCCATTTAAACATGTATCTATTTTTTTGATATGGTAAACCAAAAGCTGACATGAGTTTTTTAACTTCATTGTGATTTTCACACATTAAATTATTTGGTGGCATATGTCGTTTTGCAGCTTGTACAACAGCTGTAAATCCGGCTTTGGTGATATTGTATTTTGACTTCATCGCAATGTATTCTGCGGTTACTGATAACTGAATGCCACTTTTACAACCATCCCAAAGAGGCTTCTTAGCAGCATCCAATAAATCGTAAATTTTTTTGCTTCAATATTTGGTTCTTCAACATTTACATCATCGTCATCAACTTCAACCGTAGGGAACATTGACCGTGCTGCATCTTCAACCATATTTTCTATACGATTTGTCATAACAATTTCGTTACCAGCCACCTCTAATTCAAACTCTACAGGAGTATGTGCTACAACTTCTCCATGGAGATTCCAAACATAATACTCCGGTACGAAACCGTTTTTGCACAAATGAACTTTCACAATATCTGGTAACAAATACTTCAAATGTTTACACCTACTACACGGACAACGAATTTCTACATCGTTTTCGTTATTACTTAAAGCAAATTCACCAAATACGTTTATACCATTATAAAAATCATGCTTTATTGAGCCTCTCAGTCCCCTTCTTTGATACATTCATCTCCTTCGATCAACAAAGTAATCGATCATTTTTCCTATTTAAAAAAATATGTCACAAATTCAAAAATAAATATTGGTCATTTTACAAATTGAGATTTTATTTTTCAATGTATTGATACATAATCTTATACGCGTCAATTTAACCCAACTAAAGAATATAATATTGAAACATTGGTTTATGGTTTTCTATTTTGATGATCAGTCATCCTACTTTCCATTACAAACATGGTAAACAATTACATTTCGTAAATTATTTCGTTTTAAACGATTCAATAAAATTTTGGCAACACTTCCCCTTTGTTTCCTTTATTGTACACAAATGCGTGTGCACAGGAAATAAAAAAGAAAAGTGACGGTGAAATTTTATGAACCGTTTAAAACGAATTAATGTACGGAATGTAATTGTTTAATGTGCTTATAACTTATCCAATACAGGGACAAATCTAGCAAGTATTGTACCAGATGAATATAAATGTCTATTTTCTGACAAAAACGAATATTTATATAACGATCATGCACAATGCTTGTCGGACGGGGCCAAAAACTCTCTACGAGACGTAATATAAAAGTTGTTTATACAAAAATATGAAGTTTTATAGTTTGTCTTCTTATTTATTGTATAATATATTATTGTTTGTAAACGGTTGAAAATTTACTAATTTTATATCTTTGGAAAAATTATTAATTTACCATATTATTCTGCGTATTTTATCGAACAAGGTTAATTTAGCGTATTGTAGTAGATATGTAAATTATTTTTTTACGACGTTTTCGATAGAAAACAATTTATTTAACTATTGGTATGCGCGTGCACGTGTGTGTATGTATAACGATTAACACATATACAGACATATATATGAACACATAAACACCCCATTTAACATAAGACAATGCTAAAAATAACACATATATAATGGTTTACACATATACACAAATTCACGAATTATACCTACTTTTCAAAATTTAAAGTTAACAAATGAAATAGGTCTTCCATAGGGTACTATAAACTATCATTAGGCTATTAGAAACAATTATAGTCACCAATTAGTCATAATATATCAAATTAGGCAAATCTAGATTTAGGTTAAAAATTAGGGTTTTTGCAAAAATTAGAGGTTATACCTGAGATTGGAAGCAATAAAGAGTGATTTAGGAGTCGTGCAAGATCCGAACGCTCGAATTTGAGGTTTGGAAGGTTGAAAGTGGGGTTTTAGGGATTTTAATCAAAATTTGGGTTCAGTTCGTATGAGGAAGAAAGGTCTCACCCGAGACCTGTATAACACGAACGTTTGACGGTTTCCGACGGCCACTAACGACATCTTTTAGACGACTTTCGATGGCCGCCAATGGCCCATTGAAAGCCGTCGAAAACCATCGCAAATGACCATCGAAGGCCGTCGCCAAGTGTCGTCGGTATTTCAACCTTTTCTAGTAGTGGGATATGGTAACATGTTGTGAAGTTTCTCTGTGATCTTTAATATGGGTAGTTCGGTCGTTCAATCATTTTTATGGTCCATATCATGGTTATTTTCTTCAGCTGTAGTTCCGTATACATTAACCATGTCACTATCAACGTTGTTTTTACTTAATCATTGAAAAAATGCATCTATACAAACACTTACCGATTGCTTGAAAATCTGAAGATATTTGTTATTTGGTTTTTTATTCTCATTGCATGACATGTATATTAGTCTGTTACAAACCTGTAACTGTGTAAACTATATTCATAACTTTTGTTATAACATTCATGTGTGAATGCAGACTCCATTTCTAATTCAGTTTTCGAAAAACCAAAAATGATACGCTACAGGAAAATAGGGCACAAAATTAAGAAGATTTTCCAAAACTGTCAGGGAATGAGGCGTTATGTGAGTTTAGACCAAATAACTATGAGATGAATAATACTAATACTTTCCTCACCGTCGAAAAAATTACTGATAAAGTGGCTGTGTTTGGGACAACCGATGTTTAGTCTCAAGTAGTCGAACACCTACGGTTTATTTAACTACATCTATAATGCCATTACCATGTTACAAATTTTCTGCAACGACTTAGAATTTCGAACACTTCGTATTTAAATATCTGACTTATCTAAATATTTAAATCTTGGATTTAATGTGAACAAATATGATTTTATAGCCTTGTTAACCTCCTTTTAATTAATAACTAATGAACGAAATTTTGCTTTTGAAATTTGTTTACAAAAATACGCAGTTCGATAAAATACCGATGAAATGATCGAAAATTGCTTTATTGATAAACAGACTCGAAATGTGTTAAATTATCATCCTGGAGTACAATCTTGGATTGTGATGAAACTAGTGTTTTCGGGACCGGAAAATCGAGGTGATGTGTGCCGATGAGTTTGTGGCGATCCGATGTCCTGTATGTTGTGCAGTTAATGCCCCGCTATTACCTCGCTATAACCCTGCTATATCTCATAGCGGATTTCTACCGCTACGATTTTTCTATATAGCCCCAAATATAGCCTTTCCGCTTTAAGCCCCGCTATTTCCGCCATATCCCGTTATTCCCGCTATATTCTGATATTTTTGCTATATCTTTTTTAAAAGAAATGAATTGAAAAATGACATTTATACAATATAAAAATTATGAAATTAATTTATTTAATTGAATTTTTAATATATTTTCAGAAATGAAAATACTCTAATACTCTACTAAATTTAATTATGTTATATAACAGTTTTACGTTTATTTACAGTATATCCACACATGTTTTTATTTAAAATTATTTATTATTAATTATAACTCAAATGAATGTTAACTTTTCATTCAATTACCATTTATATATTTCATTAAGTACGAGTTTTATATGCTATTTTAGAGTCATCCGCTATATCCTGCTATATCCTCGTTGTATCCCCGCTATGACTTTTTGCACCTCCGCCGCATTGAATCTGCCGAGCGCTTTAACTGCACAGCCTGTATGATCGTATGAGCTCAAAACGTGTGGCGATTTATTTAAGAAATCAAATTATATATATATATATATATATTTATTATATGCATATTTTCCAGCTACTATGTTATGAGAATAAACAAGAGGATATAGAAATAATGGAAGCTTGTGCTATTAGAAATGCGTGTATCAAGCATCTAAAGAAAGCATATCGAGCTTATAAATGCATGATCGTATATTAAGCTTCCAAATCAATAACATGGCAAGCATCAAACATGGAGACATCAAGCCACAGGGGATGCCAAACACAAAAAGCAAGGAAGATATCAAGCTTCGACATTTGTAAAGGTTGTCAAATGTCTGAAGCAAGGGGTGAAGCCAAAACTTCACAATAAACTGTGATGTCGAGCATCTAAACAGAACATGAAAAGGTACCGAACCTCTATAGGATGGTGAGTATTAAAGAAAGGATAAATATTATCAAGTACTCGTATGTAAGACACAATGTTAAGCCTCAACAATGAAGAAAATCATATCAAACACCTAGTACCCAAAAGGTGCTGGTATTTAAGAAATAATGGGGATATCGAGTTCGTACAAAGGAAGAAAGCCACGCCAATGAAGTATGTCGGAAAATGCTAAGAGCTAAGAAGGTTAATGTACCAAATGAAAAGAAACAAACTTAGAGGAAACATCTTTCCAAATTTCAATACAGAGAATGTGGAATTGGACAACCATCGACACCAGCAAAGCCAACAAACAGTGATGCTAAGATTCAAGATCTAACACAACAACTTGCAATGATACACGAACTCCTTAAAAAAGTTCTTTCCCTGAAGTCTTTTAATATAACAAAGCTTACTAAAGGAGCGGAGGTAGAATCTCTAAGGAGGAATATAGGCACCTTATTACTCAAGAGCAAAGATAAGGGTAAAAGCATTATGGGTCCGCAAAGAAAGATATGAAGGACCGACAGTGTATTCCCTGAACTTGCAAGACCATGAAAATAAGATGAATCATCAAAGAGAAGGCCAAAAAAGGAGAATAAGAAGATCTTCCAAGCAGTCAGGCAGCTCAACTTTAGACAAAAAATACAAGCTCTCAAGAAGGGATTATGATGACGTCGAAGCATACTTGATGGAAATGGCCAATAAAATAGTAAAAGCATGCTTTATCTTAAAGGAAAAAGTACCCTTAACCCTTGGGTACACAATAATCCTCGTGAAGCTCCATTCACAGAAGATATAATGTCTGTTAGAATTCCATCACATACCAAAATCCCATCATTGAAGTATAATGGAACCACTGATCCCGATGACCTTCTTTTGGCTTTTGAAAGCCAAATGGATTTGCATAATACCTTTGGAGCAGTATGTTGCAGACTTTTTTACATGACTTTTCAGGGAGCAGCTGCCAAATGGTACAAATACTACATAAAGAAAACCATTTACTATTGGAAACGGTTTTTAATGAGTTTTTAGCACAATTCTGCATATGCAAAGATTCCATTATTGTCTCTAGTGTGCTAGCAAATGTCAAACAAAAACCAGGTGAATTGCGTGATGGGTATTTGAAAAGGTTCAATACCGAGGCACTAAATGTATAAAAAATGACCGATAGATAAAAAATAATGGCAGTGCGTTCGGGTTTAATTGAACATACCCTCTTTTGGAAAGAACTCTACATCCATGAATGTAGGGATCTTCGAGATTTTTATTTTCAGCCAGATAAGTTTATCCGTATTGAACATACACCAACAAAAAGCTGAGATGGGATGAAAATAAAAGAGGGAGATGGGAGAAGATCCTTAAATCCAACTATGCGGCTTTGAATAAACCCATTTCATATATTTTCACTATTGTTAAAGATGGAGGAAACTTTCCTACTTCCTAAAAGGCAAGGAACAATCCAAAATCGAAGAAGGGGGGAGATGACTATGCTTACCATAAGGCGAACGGACATAAAACCAACGAGTGCTATATTCTTACCCGGAATAATCCAGAACATGATTAGATCTAGATTTTTGAAGGAGTTTGTCAAAGAGAATCAAAATTCCTCCAATCCTGAAGGAAACAATCAGAGGCCCCCAAGAAACATTGCAAATTTCATAGAAAAAAACTCTCAATCGGACTTTATTCCTCTGATCAACCATATAGATGTCATCCATGGAGGTCCCCATCTTGTTGGATGCAAAAAAGAAGCCAAGAGCAGATCCATAAGGGAGGCAAGAGACGGAGTCTTTTCTATTCAGGAGGAGCCACCGCTCAAACATCGCAAATATCAATTTCAGATGCCCAACTTAATAATAACCCCACAAGAGTTGACAGGGGTCCTTCACCGGCATAATGATCCACTGATGATAACTTCGCAAATTGGGTTTTCTGTAGTAACAAAGATCTTAGTGGATACTGGAAGTGCAATGAACGTCATTTTCAAGAACGCTTTTGATTAAATGGGTATTCTAAAGGAGAAGTTAGAGCCAAGCTTTGAACTGATCTTTAGGCTCAATAATAAAGGGTCTAACCCAATAAGACAGATCAAGCTTTTGGTGCAAATGGGGATGCTGCCATATTCCAGAATCTTCAAAACACTGTTTATGATATGGACCAACTCTCATATTATAACAATTTTTTTGGAAGACCAGCACCAGATGAGGTGGATGTGTTTGTTTCACCAAAATATCTCATGATGAAGTTTCTAACCAAGAATGGTTGCGAAATAATAAGAGGGGATCAATTCTGCTCCTGATTAACTGTACTTTGCAAAACTTGGGAAATTCAAAAGAGGTGGTGTTTCTTGTTATGACTCGGAGAAATATGAACTGAGCAAAACCGAAATTGAAAAGCCCTTGGACAATCTCTCTTCAAACCGGCTATCCAAGGCAAACAATAAAACAAGAATATCTGAGAATCCCAAGAATGTACTAAGAAGATTCAACTTTGCCAAAAGGAAAAGAAAATGGAAAAGCGCAAACTTGGTAGACAGTGAAATAGACGGTGAAGAAATTGTTACCGAACTAGATTGTAGAAATGAGCAAGAAAGAATAAAGCCAACCGAAGTCTTAGAAGAAGTAAAACTGGATTCGCTAGATCAAACAAAAATAATGAAGATCCGAAAGAAGTTAGTCGACTAGCTCAGAGGGAAACTTATTCGATTTCTTTAATCTGGTAAGGATGTATTTGCTTGGACCCACTTAGACATGGTTGGAATAGGTCCAACAATCATGAGCCATGCCCTGAACATACATCCGTATATTACGCCTATTCGACAAAAGAATAGACAGTTCGATAAGATTCGAACTAATGCGTTGAAAGAAGTCAAAAAACTACTTGAAAACAGATTCATTAAAGAAGTTTTCCACCCAAAGTGGTTGGCCAATCCTGTGCTAGTCAAAAAGTCCAATGAGAATTGGAGAACATGCATCGACTATACTGATTTGAATAAGACATGCCCTAAAGATTATTACCTTTTGCCTCGAATAGATCAACTGGTTGATGCCACAAGTTGAGACAAACTATTATCCTTTATGGATGTGTACTCAAGGTACAACCAAATCTCCATGTTCAAACCAGATGAAGAACACATGAGTTTTATAATAGATTGGGGAATCTACTACTACAAAGTGATGCCTTTTGGACTTAAGAATGCTGGGGTTACATATCAATGACTAGTAAACAAAATGTTTAAGGAGCAAATTGGAAGAAATATTGAGGTATATGGAGATGATAAGCTAGTAAAATCCCAAGAAGAAAGTAATCACTTAAAGCACATCAAGGAGATGTTTGAAGTACTAAGAAGATACAAAATGAAATTAACTCTACAAAAGGTTCCTTGGGGATATAATCTGAGAAGTTTCTGGGATATATTGTCAGTGCTAGAGGAATAGAGGCCAGTCCTGACCAAATTAAAGCAATTAAGGATATGATAGAGCCAAAGACAATAAAAGATGTGATAAGCTTAAACGGGAGAGTGACAGCTTTGAATAGATTCATCTCTAAAACCACTAATAAGTGCATCCCTTTCTTTGATGTGATCAAGAAGAGGATAAACTTTGAATGGGAAGAGAATTGCCAATGGTCCTTTAAAGAGTTGAAAATACATCTTGAGAAACCTCCCATCTTATCTAGCCCTATGGAAGGGGAGAATTTGTATCTCTACATGGCGGTCTCAGAACATGCGGTAAGTTCCATTTTGGTAAGAAAAGAGAACAAAACCCAACTTCCGGTATATTATAAAAGTAAAAGGCTCAAAGACGCAGAGAAAAAATATCCAGTTATAGAAAAGTTGGCATACTGTCTGATCCTTACGGCTCGAAAGCTAAGGTCCTACTTTCAAGCACACCCGATCAAGGTCTTAACCAATTTTCCACTAAAACAAGTTTGTAGTAAACCCGACACGTTAAGAAGGCTTGTAAAATGGGGAATTGAGCTTAGCCAATATGACATCGAGTTCCAACTCCGAGTGGCGATAAAAGGGCAGGCTCTGCCCAATTTTGTTGACAGATGCATGGGATTCATTAAAGATCAATCTAAGAAGGAAAAAGCTATGAAGTCTAAATGGCAATTGTTTGTTGTTGGAGCATTACGTGAACAAGGGGCTGGTGTAGGATATGTAATTATCACTGCTGATGGACATTGACTGCATTATGATATAAAGTTAGGTTTTCCTGCTACTAATAATATAGCTAAATACAAGTCAGTAGTAGCAAGACTTACCCTAGCTCTTCAGTTAAAAATCCTAAGGATAGAGGTTTTCAGCGATTCTTAGTTAATAGTTAATCGGTTAAACTAGACATATCAAATGAAAAATACCAAGGTAGTCCTTTTTGTCAAAAAGATACTAAAGATGTTAGCTCGATTTGAAGACTTTTCCATACACCAAGTCCCTAGAGGAAAAAATTCTCAAGTCGATTCTTTGGAAAAACTAGCTAGCTCACAAGGGATACCAGAAACTCGAATCGTGCCTGTGAGTTTTCAATAAAACTCCAATATTGAGGAAAAAGCCCCTGAATTTAGAAAAGAGGCTATGGTATTGACTAGATCCCGAGCCCTTGAACAAGCATATAAAGAAAATGAATCAAGAAATGACAATGAAGAAAATCAAGAAAGAACCATTCATGTAGAAATTAATGGTCAACACGAATAACTGGATGACACCCATTATTGAGTACTTGGCGGAAGCGAGACTACCTAAAGACAAGAAATAGGCTAGAAAGATAAAGCGCCAAGCCCCGACTTTTACCATGATGAATGGAACACTTTATAAAAAAATATATTCACTCCCTTACCTGAGGTGTGTTAGTCCGCAAAATTATTTAAGACTGTTAAGAGAAGCTCATAAGGGATTCTATGAAGATCATTTTAATGGAATAAAATTAGCCAAAAAGGTCATGAGGCAAGGTTTCCATTGGCCCCAAATGAATAATGATGAAGTGAATCATGTAAAGAGATGTGAGGA
Source organism: Allium fistulosum (assembly GCA_030737815.1). Classification (NCBI taxonomy): domain Eukaryota; kingdom Viridiplantae; phylum Streptophyta; class Magnoliopsida; order Asparagales; family Amaryllidaceae; genus Allium; species Allium fistulosum. The sequence continues at coordinate 99,544,402 of CM060904.1, forward strand.
GTGTAAGAAATTTTCAACAATTCCACATATGCCTACAAGTGAATAAAACTATCCTTAAGAAACGATTGGACAAAGCAAAAAGGAATTAGACAGAGGAACTACTGCTAGTGCTTTGAGCATATAGAACTTCTACAAAGACCATAATGGAATACATGCCATTTTCTTTAACATATGGATGCAAAACAATGCTTCAAATTGAAGTTGAAGTTCCATCTCATCGAAGAATTGCATATACATTTGATCATAATCAAGTATTAAGGAAAGAATCCTTAGATCTAATAAATGAATTAACGGATGAAGCCACCATAAGAATAGTCGAATACCAACAAAGGATATCAAGGTATTTAACTCCAAAGTTAAAGGACAATTAGTTCAAAAAGGGGATTTGGTTCTCCGAAAAGTCATGGAGAATACCAAAAATCCGACAGACAGACCAATCGGACCAAATTGGGAAGAGCCCCTTGTCATTCATTAAGTAATTCCATCAGGGACTTATTAATTATTCCGACTTGATGGCAATGTAATACCGAGAACTTGGAATGCTAAGAATCTAAAGCTATACTTTCCAAAAATGGATGAATAAAAAAGTTGAAACAAGTATATCTACGGAATCACTATTCAAATGAAACAAAGAAACTATAAGGAAAAACCTAAATAATTACCTATAAGGTAATAAAGGGTGAAGGAAAAGCCTTTGGTCCCACCATAAGGGCCTGGTTAAAGCACCTCCTAGAGGGAGGTCAGAGTACGCCTTTGGTCCTGTCCAAGATGGCCTGACCAAAGCACTACAAACCTTCGGCCCCTTCAATGTAGCCTGGCCGGAGCACCTCCTAGAGATAGGATGGAGTAAGCCTTTGGTTCCACCTAAGATGGCCTGGCCAAACGCACCGACTAGCCTAAATAATTACCTTTAAGTTAATAAGGGACTCAAGCCTAAATCATCACCTATAAGATGATAAGGCGCCAATGAAATCAATCAAAGCCTAAATCACCACCCGAAGAGCAGTAAGGAGCGAAAGGAATCAAAGCCTAAATCATCACCCAAAGAGCGATAAGAGGCAAAGGAAATCAATTAAACAAGTATGATTTCGTCCTAAGAATGGATCAAATTAATCTCCTAAAAGGAAGTGTAATGAAGCATGACCGATCTAATACTAAACTAAGAATAAGACAACCCTTAAAGGAAGGGATAAGAAGTATCCATTACTCAAAATTTAGGATCTCAACGTCAAATATGGACATTTGAGAAGTTGGGAATATCTTGGTCAAAAATATTCTAGTAAATAACGGGAATCTTCGTTATCGCTCAAATTTCCACTCTCCTATTTTAGTTGAGATGTAAAATTACCAGATGGATTTCTGGTCTTCTATTCATATAAAATTATGGAATTATTATTAGATGGTTTCTGGTCTTCTATTCAAATGGAAGTATAGTATTATTACTAGACGGTTTCTGGTCTTCAAATGGAATTATGGTATTATTACTATATGGTTTCTATTCAAATGGAATTATAGTATTATTACCAGATGGTTTCTGGTCTTCTACTCAATTGGAATTATGGTATTTTTACCAGATGGTTTCTGGTCTTATATTCAAATGGAATTATGGTATTATTACTAGATGGTTTATGGTCCTCTATTCAAATGGAATTATGGTATTATTACCAGATGGTTTTCTGGTCTTCTATTCAAATAAAAATAACGATGGATTTTTGGATTTCCTAACTAATGAATTCATGATTTCTAGCTCTCTTATTAAAGAGAATTTATGGGCTTTTTACTAGATGAATTTCTGGTCTTCTGGCTAATTGAATTTTTGGTCCCCCTATCAAGCAGACTTTCGGTCTTCTTAATTAATTAAACTTGGCTTTACATTGAAATATGAAAGCTTCTTTATATGAAGAAGAAGATAAGTCAATCCATATCTTTACCAAATTCAACTTAAAGTTAATAATGAAAGTCATCATCATTCACTTTACGTTTTTTCAAGAAAATAGGATTGAAGAGAAAACCTCATGGAGAGTTGAAAAGGTGAGAAGATACTTGGTTTTGCACTAAAGTGTAAAAACCTTCTTTTATACAAGGATGAAGGCAAATGTTATCCACATATTTTCTGGCTACTATGCTAAGAGAATCAATAAGAGGATATGGAAAGAATGGAAGATTGTGCTATTACAAATGTATGTACCAAGCATTAAAGAAAGCATATCAAGATTATGAAGGCATGATCATATATTGAACTTCTAAGTCAATAACGTAGCAAGCATCTAACATGGAGACATCAAGCCATGGAGGATGCCGAACACATAAAGCAAGGAAGATATCGAGCTTCATCTTTTGTAAAGGTTGTCGAGTGTCTGAAGTAAGGGGTGAAGCTATAACTTCACAATAAAATGGGATGTTGAGCATCTAAACAGAACACGAAGAGGTATCAAACCTCTATAGGATGGTGAGCATCAAAGGAAGGATAAGCATTATCAAGCATTTGCAAGTAAGGCACAATGTCGAGCCTTAATATTGAAGTAAAGCATATCGAGCACCTAATACCCAGAAAGTGTCAATATATAAGAAATAATGGGGATATCGAGTTTGTACAAAGGAAGAAAGCCATTCCAATGAAGTGTATCGGACAACAAACTTAGAAGAGATACCGAGCTCCTAAGGAATGTCAAGACTCTACAACCTAGAATGTTGGAAAGCATATGACAAAGGAATGATGCCACATCACTTGAGGATATCGGTCTATTAAGAAAGAATGGCGTGTATGTTAGTACCTTAGGTATTGGTTTTGATGATGACAACTATAAACATTATATAAAATATAAATACTAATGTTTCATCAACTTAGATATAGTATATAGTGCAAGATATTAGACAAGTGTTTATTAAGAAGACTGTGCAATATCAAGAGTAGATTCAAGATGCTGATATAGAGTTTCAAGAGTTGGAGAATGAAGACTCATGAGTACCGAAGATTTCAAGATTCCAAGATATACCAAATGAGTTATAGAATCATAGAATTTTTATTAAAACCCTGATAGCACTTTCTTGATCTCTCTTTATTTCAAATAAGTTTTAAATATTTTTCAAATATCCTGGTTGTCAAAATTATCTTTGCAAACATCTGTTCAAAATATTTCTCAAAATAATTTCTACCTTTTATATTTACAAAGATATTATATTAAGTTTTTTTAGTATTTTTTAATCTATTATATTTTTTGGTATTTTAGTTTATATCTTCCTTATGTTTATTTTAATATTTATATTTTGATTTTTGAAATTTACTTATAATTTATAACTATATTTATTTCATATGTATTATTTAAATTATATTGAATACTCTTATTAAATCTTTTAAAATTATTTTATAAAGTATTATTAAGTTATGTTTTGATTAAAATGTGTATAAACTATATTTAAATGATTTTACAAAGTATCAAATTATTTTACAAAGCAACTGATTTTCAAAATAATATTTTTAAAGTCTTTTTCAATTTTGTGAAGAGTATGTCGACGTACTCTATCTATGTATGTCGACATAGTGGTCATAATTTTCAAACTTCAAATTTGAATGGAAGCGTCTTTTCATCGTATCTTTTCGTGAATAGACATGACCGTTGTTTCCCTATATATACCAGTCTTTCAAATTCATTTTCAATATCTACTTTCTTATTCTTCTCTCCTCTTTCCACTCTTTGATTTTATAAATCAAAATATACCCAAACTCCGCCAAGATTCAACCAGAATCAAATTCAATCATCACCAGTTTGATTCTCCTTCATCCACTCTCTAATTTCTCTTATCTCTCTCACTTAAACCAAGATCAAAGTGCTATTCAAGAGTTATAGGATTAAATGTAATCAAGATCAAAGATTTGAGTTCGTAAGACTTTATCAAATCATACTGCTATACTGTTAACTCCTCTTTTTTGAGCGACCTAGCGACCTAACTTCATACACGACCTAGCGACCTAATGGACTCAGCGACCTAATGGACTCAGCGACCTAATGACTTAGCGAGCTAAAGGTTCTGGAGATCATAGCGTGTTAACAACCTAATGACCTAAAGCTTCAGCGACCTAACTACCTAAAACTCCAACGACTTATAGCTCTAGCGACCTAACATCACAAAGCAACCTAGCGACCTAAAGATGGAAAAGTTCAACGACCTAGAGACCCAGTGTTTTAACAACTAAACGACTTAAGTTATAGGTCGAGCCAGCTTAAGTCGCTCCACCAAGATATCTCAACACAATTAGGTCGTAAACTACTCCCTAGGTCGCTCACGACCTACAACTTACCACCTCGTTTAGATAGATCAAGTGCATCCCCGTTAAGCCACAAACCATGCCCACTAGGTCGCCCACGACCTACGACCTACCCTTAGGTCGCTCACAACCTACGACCTACTCTTAGGTCGCTCACGACCTACGACCTAACTCCAGATTCTCCCTATAAATACTGCACCAACTCCAACTTCAAGGGGACTTTTGGCTCATTTCTGGAACGCCGATACTCTGCTGTTTTCTCAACTCATCCAACACTTCAAGCACTCCAAACACCGAAGACGCTTCAACGAACTTCAAGAAGAGATCGAACACATTCAACATGAATTCGAAAGTGTCTTCTACAGCGAAGTTCTAGCTACTCGTCGAAAGTGTGTTGTAATCAAAGTGTATTGTAAAGAGTTGTAACCGAATCATCAATAAAGAAGATAAAGTGGACATAGGCTTAATTTCAAGCCGAACCACTATAAAACTACTATCTCTTTACTTTTCTGCTATTTTCTGCTTATTTCTAGTTCCCGTACTTACGGGTGGTGCTTTCACATTACTAATACTCACACCGGGGTGTTAAGCGTCGATTTTTAAGTTAACATTTTTGGTGCTTTCACTGAGAACCCAACTCAGGAATATTCTCACCATTGCTTTGCAAAGATTTGTTGAAAGAATCTCCTTAAAAACCAGAAGTCTATCTGAAATCATGGCTCCTGGAAGAAAGAGTAGATCTACGAGATCCGGAAATGCTAATGACAGGGCTGCTTCCTCTCCAGCGCCAAATCAGGCAACTCCTGCTATGGGAGTTACAAGGGCTGAACTTGACGATGTTGTGTCGGGGTTATACCAGCAAATGGAAGCTCAAAATGCTTTGATGATGGACAGGTTAAACGCTCTGCTTGGGATGAACCGACAATCAGAAAACAATGAACCAACCTTTGCTGAAGAAACTCATGATTCCCAAGACAAAGATATTCCTCAAAGAGCAGCTGGCTTCGCGAAGGGGCACCTCCCCAAGCTGGAGGATCAAGGCCGCAGCCGCCTCTTCGCGAATGTTTGTTCACACAAACTTCCGAAAACGTGGCTGACGTCTACCCGGCAAGGCCTCTGAATGATGAGGAATATCTATCAGGAATGGTTCGCCAGATTATGAAAGAAAGTATGCAAAGGAATGAGGATGAAAATGACTGGGGATTTGCTCCAAGCAAGACTCCGTTTACCGAGAGAATTCTAAAAGCTGAATTTCCAAAGAAATTTGTTCCTCCTACTATCCCAGCCTATCGGGGAACAAGCGACCCAAATCAGTTCTTCTACAAATATGACTGGCATATGACAGGTGCCAGGGCAACAGATGAGATTAAATGCAGATATTTTCCTATCTATTTGGAAGGAGTGGCTCTACTCTGGTTTACAAAGCTACCAGTTCGGTCCGTAGATCAATTCTCCGACTTAACTCGAAAATTCAAGGACCAGTTCAGGTTGTATGCTTCAAAAGCTAAGGATATGATGTCACTGTCCAGGTTTGAACAAGTTCCCGGAGAATCTATCAGATCTTTCTTGAACCGTTTCAATATAGCCTTGGCCGAAGTGGATAATGCAGAACCCCGTATGATCCTGACTTACTTGATGCGAGCCATCGACAAATCAAGTGAATTCGGAAGATGGTTAAAAATGAAGGAACCAAATTCACTTGAAAAGTTTTATAAAAAGGCCGACGAATTTATGCGCCTAGAAAGCCTTTCTACGCCAGCGAAAGTAGTTGTTGCCAAAGTCAAGAATAACGATGTTGCTTCTAACAAAAGAGAATCTAGAAACCAGAAAAGGGAAAATGACGGAGGAAGGAAGCAGGGGAATGAGAAGAAACCTCGCCGCTTTAATCCTTCATATTTTACTCCCTTAACCGATACACCAGAAAATATCTTCTTCGCAACGAAGGACGTTGTCAAGTATCCCAAACCACCTGAAATGGGGAGAGGTGCAATGCATAATGGAAAATTCTGTCGATTTCACAATCAACCTGGCCATGACACTAACCAATGTCGCCAGTTAAAGAATGTGATTGAAGAGTTGCTGAAACAGAATAAACTGCAGCAATATGTGAAGAAAAACAGAGTCGACCCAACCTCATCCACTCAGGGGAAACAACTTCCTACTCACCAATCCGGCTCAGATGACAAGGCTGCAACGCAGGAATCCGAGAAGCTTGTCATTAATATTGTCACAGGGGGTCCTCACCCAGCAGGCAGAAGTTGGGACGAGTTGGAGAAATATGCTTACGTTTTGAGATGAAGTTAATCAAAGTGCTGCTAACTACCTACAAAACTGCAACAGGGCACCTTTCATTCTGTCTGGCATGTGGATCCAAAACTATGAATCCAGTCCAAATGGAAATTCAATCCTGAGATTCTGAAATAGCGATGACTACGTCCATATTTTACTTAAAAAGCATTGCTTAAATTTGTAAAATGATGATGGATGTATAACTCTTGTATTGTAAACCACTGAGAAATCAGTGCGAATCCATAATAAAGAACTATAAATCTTGTGTCTTTTACTGCTTTAAGATGCCTGTCTCATTTCGATATGCAAATATATTAAAAATATTGCTAAAATGTCGATTTAATATTGTAGACTATCAAAGCAAAGCTTACCTATTCAACACATCACGAAGCCAAGCGATTCCTACAAATCACTCAACAAACAAATACCAAGCCACAAAAGTTCCAAAACTCAACTCCTACAAAAGAAGTGCTATTCACAAATAGTTGATGGTTCCACCAAAGCGGGCACCTTCCTGACGAGAAGGTTCCAGACCCTTGCTAACCAATCGTGATCGTTTGTGCAAACAAACATCCGGTAAAGTAGCTTGCGTCTGCCCCGTGAATTCACTCAACGATAAAGTACATTTCTCTGGCAAATTGCAAAAGAATGGAACATGCACTTGTAGTGATAACGAGGAATCGCTAAGAAGAAGATGGTGGAAGGACACAAGCAACAAAGCCCTCTTCGGAGTCCACATGCTACTCTTCGGAGTCCACGTGCTACTCTTCGGAGTCCAAATGCTACTCTACGGAGTCCAAATGCTACTCCTCAGAGTCCAAATGCTACTCTACGGAGTCCACGTGCTACTCCTCAGAGTCCAAATGCTACTCTACGGAGTCCACGTGCTACTCCTCAGAGTCCAAATGCTACTCTACGGAGTTCACGTGCTACTCCTCAGAGTCCAAATGCTACTCTACGGAGTCTACATGCTACTCCTTAGAGTCCAAATGCTACTCTACGGAGTCCACGTGCTACTCCTCAGAGTCCAAATGCTACTCTACGGAGTCCACGTGCTACTCCTCAGAGTCCAAATGCTACTCTACGGAGTCCACGTGCTACTCCTCAGAGTCCAAATGCTACTCTACGGAGTCCAATTGCTACTCCTTAGAGTCCAAATGCTACTCTACGGAGTCCACGTGCTACTCCTCAGAGTCCAAATGCTACTCTACGGAATCCACGTGCTACTCCTTAGAGTCCAAATGCTACTCTACAAAGTCCAATTGCTACTCCTCAGAGTCCAAATGCTACTCTACGGAGTCCACGTGCTACTCCTCAAAGTCCAAATGCTACTCTACGGAGTCCAAATGCTACTCCTCAGAGTCCAATTGCTACTCCTCAGAGTCCAAATGCTACTCTACAGAGTCCAATTGCTACTCCTCAGAGTCCAAACGCTACTCTACGGAGTCCAATTGCTACTCCTCGGAGTCCAAATGCTACTCTTCGGAGTCCAAATGCTACTCCTTAGAGTCCAATTGCTACTCCTCAGAGTCCAAATGCTACTCTACGGAGTCCAAATGCTACTCTATGGAGTCCAAATGCTACTCCTCAGAGTCCACAAGCCCTCTTCGGAGGCACACAAACAAAGACCTCTTCGAAAGCAAGAACTGCTTCGGAGGCACGAATCCTCTTCGGAAGCACTAAACAAGTGAAGCCCTTTAACGAGGCACATCCAAAAACTTCATCGGTGGAACCACTAAAAGGGCGCCTTCTCAAAAAGAAGGTTCCAAGCCGCAGCTGAATGCTTATGATTATTTGTACAGACAAATATCCGATAAAACAGCTGACGTCTGTCCTGTGGGCCCATTCAACGATGAAATATAATTTTCTGACAAATAGATCGAAGTTTTCTTCGGAAGCTAACTTCACTACGTAGAGGAGTCCAATTTTCAAAAAACAAAAGAGTGACCATCTCCGAAAGTTGAAGTATATATAAAAAGAAAAGAGAAAGAAAACTTCTCCAATACAAGGCATACTCTACTAAAAGCAGAATAATATTTCCTCAAAACGAAAGAATTATTCTCTAAAATAAGAGTACAAGTCTTTTCAGAATATTGCAATGAGCCGTCGTATGGGGGCATATAGCTATATTAATAAAAACAATGCTCAAACATCATACCACGAGCTCACTGCAGTATCATATAAAGTAAATAAAGAAACTTGTGCAAAAACAAGGAATAAATGCATTCACACATATACCGACAAGAAATTGTACAAGTAAAAAGAACCATTTTATTCCATACTATAAAATTTTTGTACATGTACAGGTTCCAAAAGACGGGGGCTGACACCCGTACAATCTCCGGTCAATACAAACTTCTACGTACAAGCAAAAAGCAAAACAAGAAGCGTAAAGTCCAGCTCGTTACTCCTTCTTCCCGCCACCTTTAGAGCTCTTTCCCGGCTTGATGATTAATTTCTGAATCCGGCGTGGACGGGTCGGGGAAGAAGGAGAAGGAGGTGTAGCTGGATCTGCTTCCACTTTTTCTTCACCAGCAGAAGCGCTTTTCTTCTTATTCTTCGAAACTGTGCGTTTCCCTCTCTACTTTGAAGAAGACTCACTTCCCGGAGAAATCAATGCAGAAAGCTTTGTGTCATCATCATAAGGTTGCTCCGGGGTCTTCTCGTCCTCCTCAAGTTCTTCCGCCCTCTGTTCTTGCGAAGCAGCCAGATCGTCCAAGTCTTGAAGAGCTTCTATTTTTTCTACCTGCGACCTCGGTTGATAAGCAGAAGGAGGAGTAGCTTGAGAAGATGGAGAAACAGCAGCTGGAGGAGGAGAAGTTTGTGCAGCACTTGGTATTTCCGCTACAGAAGAAGAAAAGTCAAAATCAGTATTCCTCGTAAAGAGAAGAGATGGTGGCTCATCGAGACTTAGGTAACAAGCAAGAAATTCATCAAACTCAGTTGAAGCAAACAAGTAATCCGCTTGACCTGGTTCAACGTAGAATTTACCTGGAGAAGTTGGCTATGTAATGTCAATATCATAGGCTTGTGCTTCGGCGTTTTCTTCACCTTCGTCTCCGCCCTGTGCAGTTGTAATCTCGGTTTTGGCTTTAGCAGGAGGCGGAGAATGGGAACTGGAGCCTATGATGTCAACGTCGGTCGAAGTCGAAGTATGGACAGGGGCAGTTAAAGGTGCTTCCTCCCCTGGATGCTCCTCTCCCATCGATCCGGCTCACACTTTAGCGAGTTGCTCCTTTCCTCTGGCAAGAGCGCCATGAGTTTCATCATCAAAATAATGCGCCTCAAGGTCTGCTTCAGCATAGCCAGCACCTCCGAGCATATCAATTGCGGCCTCCCACACTTCAACCAAGGTGATCTCATACTTCGGGCCTAAGAATGAGAGACTTCCACGCCCCAAAACACAATGGAGATAAAAATAAAATAAAGTAGAGCTGACATTGGCTTTTGTTGCTTCATGAGATTCTTCGGCTGCAACTTTGCCGGCAACTGCCTCATCACGCTCTTTCTCAACCTTGAGAAGTCGAGCTTTTAGCATTTCAATTTCCATGTCCTGGGAGCTGGTTTTTTCTCGCAACCGAGCAATATCAGCGCGGTAACTCTCAACAATTTTCTCTTGTGCCTCATATCTGGCCTCAGCGTCTCGTTGACTGGCATGAGCATCCCGTACTTGCTTTTGAAGTACCTCTTCCTTTTGAGTAAAAGAGGTGGAAGAGGCGGCAAGATCGTCTTCAAGTTTCTTGATTTTAGCCTCAAGCTCCTCATTACGATCGGCAATGTTTCTCATCTCTGTATCATGCTGGTTAAGAACTTTCTTCCATTCAGAATGATCATTTTCCATAGTTAACATGGCTTCGAGATTTGTACGATTAACCCTTTAAAGCTCGTCAACCAGCTTTTGCCATCCAGACATTCTCTCGATGTCAAGCTTAACGGCGTCGAGATTCCTTAGCATGGCCTGCTTATCAATGGGAACCAAATCCAAGTCGAAGCGCACTCCTCTTAAGCACCAATTTGGAAATCGGCTTTGGAGTGTAGGTGGAGCATCCCTGACTTGATACTGAGGCCTGTAATAATTGTCTGAATATCAGTCTTCTCGAGGGCAGGAGAACCGGAGGGGATGTCAAGAGGGATAGAAACAACAGTCTTTTCAGAAATTGCAGACGCGTCGCTAAGCTTGGCCTGCTTGTTTGGATCTTCAACGATGTGACTCTTCCCTTTATCATCATGAGATTTTCGTTTAAGGGAATCATCATCTCTTTGAGAAGAGTCATATCGTTCATCCCTTCTCTTGTATCGCTCCTCATAGTCCCGCCTTTCTTGAGCCTTCCTAACAGCTCTTTCTTCGTCAGTTTCCCTACGGGCAGGGAGATATCGCCTATGATCATAAGTGTCACGCCCTCCATAGCGCCGGAAGTCGTCGTAGTACGAACCGCTTCTCCCCATCGGAGAATCTGAAAATGAAAAAGATACGAAACTTCAAAATCTTCGAAGTAAAGAAGCTAAGTGCGTATAAGTGCCAAAAAATCCTAAGTGTGTGTGATGTGCAAGCTACGCGCGTTAAACTACAAACCACTCTTTGGTTGGGGAGTGATGACAGATTTTGAAGCAGGAGTCAAATTTTGGGCTGATGAAATTTGCTGCAAGGCAGATGTCACCTCAACTGTTGGAGATGTAACTTTAGTTGTGGAAGTGTCGTCTTTGAAAAGCTCCTGTGAAGTAATCATTAAATCACTCAATCCCTCAAAAGCGTCGTCACCGTCAAGCTTAACGGGACTCTTTCTCTCAAGTCCTTTATCATCAGCCTTCCCGGAGTGTTGAGGAGGCTCCTCTTATTCGATTACCGGGGAAAGTGTGAGCTTGCCGGATGACCCCGCGACATCGGCAAGGGTGGAACATTTCATTAACGAAGCCCCTGCATCAGGTTCCTTCGACACGACTTCCTCGGTAGAAACCGGGGCAACTAATGTTTCAGTCTCGGAACTAGAAACTTCGTGAATCTGAGTAGATCGAGAGGGGTGTAAAAGTCAGAACTAGTGCAAAAACTCATCTTTCAGCAAAAATTTAACGCTCCTCTCTTCAGCAACCACAACACTTAATGTTTCGAAGGTTGGCTTGTGGCTGGGATCTCTAAGCAGAGGAGGAAGTGCTACAAAAGTAAAGAATGAAATTCAGTATTTTACAATTCAAGTTTCAAGAAATTCAGAGAAATGAAGTGAGCGGAAATAAGCAATCTTACTTTCGATTCTCCAGACGGCATAGAACTCCGGGGGGCAACGAATGAAGAAAAATTGGCTTAAAAACCCGTGTGCACTATCGGGCAAGTCTAGAATCAGTTTCCGGTTCTGTGCGCCTCTCGCAAGTATAATAGAGGGATGATCTTTATTCTTTGCAAATGTGCACAAGTAGCAGATTTCTTCAAAGCTTGGAAGACGGTCGAGCATCCTCCTGAACAGCACACACAACCCCATCAAGATGGCATAACCATTGGGGTGTAGCTGGAAGGGAGAGATAGTTAATCGAAGAAGAAGCTGTCGAAGAAAATCATTGAAAGGAGGAATAGCTCCATTCAAGCACATTTGTCGGTTGACTACAATGAAGCCGTGAGGTGGCCTATCAGCAGTATCGTTTATCCCTGGAAGCTGAGCATATGCTTCAGCAATGCCAAATTGAAGGCGCAACTGACTAAAGACTCTATGATTCAAGGAGGTCGGAGTTCTTTCCGGAGGATCAATCAACGGGTTAGCAATTGGAAAAAACTCCCCAGCTTGTCGTGTTTCTTCTTGTTGAGAAGTCATTCTACACAAGGAACTGGATATTCAAATATGAAGGTGCACGTTTCCTAAAAGTGTGAAGTGTTGTGCAAAACTAGTAAAATGACAAGCAAATATAACTGGAATCAAATTAGTTGACATTTGTCAATTATAAAATTTCAGGGCTTGTTATTGTAAGTCCAAGTACAGTGTTGATGCAAACAAATCAGCTTTAGTTGATTATTTTAGCTTTGCGTTAATACTTCACTTGAACTTGTTAATTCACAGCACTTCATTTACACAGTTCACTTAAGTTGATTATTCTTTATCGACTAATCTGTCATTTGATGTGGGCAATCAATGGCAGTATATTCGCCCTAGTTTTCTGCAAATGTTGTGTTTAACAGGTTGTTAGCTTAAAAAATTTAGTGTAATCTGTAAGGAAGTGCAACAAAGTTCGAACAGTTCAAAGTTCAAACAGTTCAAAGTTCAAATAGTTCAAAGTTCAAGCAGTTCAATCAAGTTCTTTCAGAATTTTACAAGTCCTAGGTCATCCAGACTGTTTTCAAGCGACCTAGCATAGGTCGGATTCTTTAGGTCGTCCAGTTTGTGCTCAAACGACTTAACATAAGTCGAACTTTCTTAAGTCGCACTGTGCAAGTCAAAGAGTTCAAGGCATGAAACTTTAGGTAAAGGCAGGGCAAATTTAGTTAAGTACTAGGTCGCTTACGCGACCTAAAGATTAAGTCGTAGAGAGTTAAGTCGCAAAGGTTGTTAGGTCGGCCAAATCTGTTAGGTCGTGAAGGTCTTTAGGTCGCTCAGATTCACTAGGTCATTTCTAAAGTAACGCAGCGATCTCAAACTATCTCCTGCCAAAAACCGCTATGCCCTACTCTCCAATTACATTTTGCCATGCGTCCACCAACCATTGCACCGCTTGAAGCATCGTAACTAAACCTAAACCCCACTAACTCCTCTTTACTCAGTAACTCGCTACCTCGTTAACTTGTGATCCGATAACCCGTTATCACCTACACAATGAAATCCATCATCTTCTCAGTGAAATCTACTATCTCTCCATACCACTAAATCACCCAAAACTGACTCAGATTACCTCAGATCCATCATAGATCCAACGCACTGCTGTGTTCTCGTGAAGTACAACAACAACGTGACCAATATCGATTGCAACATGACTTGAAATGAAACGCGACACACGGAATTAGATTAGGGTAAGAAGATGGGAATTCGCAATTTGGCGGTGATCATGGTTGAATAGAGATCGAATTCACTTACGTGATATGATGGTAAAGATGAATCGACGACTGGTTAGCTTGGATTCGCCCTTGGAAGTACAAAGGTTCGTTAATGGCAGAGAAGGTCGTCAAAGCAGTTAAGTAAAGAGGAAGAAACGAGCTAAACAGTTTATATGAGGCAAAAAGAGGAAGACGAATGGGCACGCGAGTTAACGAATCTCTTGGGTCGCTCACGACCTAGCAGAGTTATGTCGAAGCACACGACCTATGGCATAGGCCTGTACTTTGAGGGGCAAGTGTTAACTCCTCTTTTTGAAGAGACCTAGCGACCTAATGGACTGAGCGACCTAATGGACTCAGCGACCTAATGGACTCAGCGACCTAATGACTTAGCGAGCTAAAGGTTCTGGAGATCATAGCGGGTTAACAACCTAACGACCTAAAGCTTCAGCGACCTAACGACCTAAAACTCCAATGACTTATAGCTCTAGCGACCTAACATCACAAAGCAACCTAGCGACCTAAAGATGGAACAGTTCAACGACCTAGAGACCCAGTGTTTTAACAACTAAACGACCTAAGTTATAGGTCGAGCCAGCTTAAGTCGCTCCACCAAGATATCTCAACACAGTTAGGTCGTAGACTACTCCCTAGGTCGCTCACGACCTACAACTTACCACCTCGTTCAGACAGATCAAGTGCATCCCTGTTAAGCCGCAAACCATGCCCACTAGGTCGCCCACGACCTACGACCTACCCTTAGGTCGCTCACAACCTACGACCTACCCTTAGGTCGCTCACGACCTATGACCTAACTCCAGATTCTCCCTATAAATACTGCACCAACTCTAACTTCAAGGGGACTTTTGGCTCATTTCTGGAACGCCGATACTCTGCTGTTTTCTCAACTCATCCAACACTTCAAGCACTCCAAACACCGAAGACGCTTCAACGAACTTCAAGAAGAGACCGAACACATTCAACATGAATTCGAAAGAGTCTTCTACAGCGAAGTTCTAGCTACTCGTCGAAAGTGTGTTGTAATCAAAGTGTATTGTAAAGAGTTGTAACCGAATCATCAATAAAGAAGATAAAGTGGACGTAGGCTTAATTTCAAGCCGAACCACTATAAAACTGCTGTCTCTTTACTTTTCTGCTTATTTCTAGTTCCCGTACCAACGGGTGGTGCTTTCACATTACTAATACTCACACCGGGGTGTTAGCGTCGATTTTTACGTTAACATATACTTGCGGGTGTGATTGTAGCCCGTAAAATCAATTGGGTGTGCTTAGTAGCATGTAAATCCAGTGGATGTGCTGGTAGTCTGGAAATCAAGTGACTCTACCCAAAGGTGGGGATTCTAGAGGGTGTCCATAGCCTTGAAATTGAGATTGTATTTGCATTTACTAGTTAAAAAAATTCCATGCAAGGAATTATGTTGGACTGAATGTAGGAAACTCCGAATCAATATAAAATCCTGGTGTGTTGTTAATCGATGGAAATTCTATCGGATTAGAAAACCATCGAAAAAATTTCAAATTAAAATATAACCGCAAGCGCACGGCGTACACTTGTAGTACGTGGCGAATACGGGTCGATCTGCAAGGAATTGATGATTTTAAAAATGCTATTCAATTAAATTAAATCAAAGTCGAGTGAAAGTTAAACTAGAGAATTAGAGAATGAACTAACTAACTAAAAGAAAAGAGATGCAAATATAAGAGTTAAATGACAATTTAGAGAATAAATCCACTCTCTAGATCATGTAGTTCAACACATATGAAACCATGATCTCTCTTTTATGGTCATTAGTGCTTTAATTGATGTGCCTATCATAAGTATGACATATTTGTGCTATTATTTAGCCAACATAAGCCATCAAACTTTGACACACCCCTTAAACCACTTACTAACTTTCATGAAACTTGACAATGAAAATTAAAATGAAATCTATTTTAAGTATGACCTATTAACTATTGATTAGAAATATAGACCATCAAATTTTAATTTCAAATCACTTTCTTTTGCCATAATCATATTTTGATGAAGAAGAAATCAGTGTTAGTGATTGTTTAAGCATAGCCAATTTGGTGTCAACAATATAGGCTATCAAATTCAAAGCAAAAACAACAATTAAACCACTTCAATCATTCTTCATTAAGCACAAAAAGAGAATATGAATTAACAAATAGTTGAAGCTACATAATTAGAGAGCTTCATTACCCCTAAATTGAAGGGGTTTAGCCTCTCATATTTGTCATTTGATTAACAAATGTAGCTAGCAACATGAAAGCAAAAAGAAAGGAAAATGAAAGTTAATGGAAAAGAGAACTAATCTAATTGCATAAAAGAAAATCTACACTACTTGCATAAATAAACAAACCTACACTACAACATGAAAGGAAATAAACAAGAAAAGAAAAAGAACATATATTAAATTGCATAAAGAAAAAAGGAATTACATAAGAGAAGAAATGGCTATGTAGCCATGAAAAGAAAGAGTACCTAGATTTATTTTCTAAGCTAAAAACTAACTAAGAGGAAGAGGATTACATGAAACATAAGGGGTCTTTATACATGTATGAAACCCTAATTCATATTTTTAGGAAATGCCCAAAATACCCTTGAGAAAGTGTGGAGGCCAAGTAATCATTAGCTCCTACTAATCATCATTTAAGTGTACATCAAGTCATTAATTCCATAAGCATGTGCATTAGCCTCTAATTTGTACAATAAGGTAGGTGGGTAGGTGAGGTCCTCCATTATCATGCCTTTGAATTATTCCATCTTCATTTCTTTATCTTCACTCTTGTGCATACATATATCTTCATGAAACCACTTGTATATGAATTTAAATTCCTACAAAATAATATAGAAATTTTCAATTAAATTTTAGAAAATTAATATATGCACAAAAATGACCATTTTGCCCTTGGATGAAGATGAATATGTGACAATTTGAAATAATTTGAATTTTGGTTTAAACAAGTTAAAATACCCAATATGATCATTTATTTAATTTAAATAGATTAAATATGGTGGTAAAAATATGCACATTTACGTGCACATCAAATACCCCCACACTTATCCTTTTATTCGTCCTCGAATAAATTAAAACTAAGATAAATTTGTTTTCGTAGGGAGTACGATTGCATTGAGCGTATGCAACAACCCGTTAAACCTTTGGGTGTCCCCAGTAGGACGAATGTTGTCTCGTGAGGGTTTTCAGCGGATACTACCCACAAAATCCAAATGCAAGATGAAAATATTTACAAAATGCAAGATTTATTTAAAAAGAGATGAATGTGAGCTTTTGAAAATATTTACAAATAAAGGTTTTTTTTAAATTGACACAAATAAGTTAAATATAGGTTTTGGTTATTATCTTGAAAATTTAAGTCATTTTACTTGTCAAAATTTCCAATAAAAATCAAGTTATCATAACCAATAAACTATAGTTTAACTCGTTGTTTCAGTTGATAACAAAGTGTAACCATGAAATAGATCCTTAGTTAATTATCAAAGTTTATCAAAGTGGTATATTCATTTCTTTTCAATAACAAGTCAAACCAAATAAGTTAAAAATGGTGCTTGGATTTCATTTGCTTACTCTCTCTTATTTGAAAATTTTATTGATATTAAAAATATTTACATATCCCTAACTCAGAAAACTGAGGCCAGATATATTACCCGTGCACTGGCTTTCGGACTTATGTGAAGGGAATACAGAGCATGGCGAGTGATCACACGAATGTGAACACCTATTGACTGTAGGTGTTATTAAAAAGAATTTTTATATATATACACCTAACTCAGATAAACTGAGGCCAGATATACCGATCATGCACTGCCTTTCGGGCTTACGTGAGAAGGGTACAGAGCATGGCGAGTGAACACACGAGTGTGAACACACGACTCTAGGTGTTAAAAATATATATACATATATACAAATGTTTTTTTTAAAGTAAGAGAGAGTTTTGCAAAATTATCTTAGCACCATTTAACTTAGAAGACAAAAAAATGTTATATCCTTTACTTTAAATTCACCACTTTTTAGAACAAAGATTTTCAATTAGGATGTATTTCATAATTAACACGTATGAATCTTCCTATATGCTAGTTAAACTATCGTCATTTGTAATCAAACCTTATTTTTATTTTTGTTAAGACAAATAAATTTTCAAAAATTTCAATTTAGTAAACCAAAACCATATATTTATCCTATAGTGTTTCTTTAAAAATAAATCAAAATGCTTTTAATTTTTTTTTCTTTTCGTTTTTGAGATTTTTTTTAAATTTTAGAAAGAAAATAAAAATAAAAATAAATAAACCATGAAAAATCGAAAATGATGATGAGTCTCCCCCCACACTTGATTTTGACTGTGTCCCCACAGTCAACTCAAGTGGAAGGAGAAAAATAAAACAAAAAGAAGACCTGTATTTACATGAAAATGAAAAGATTATTATTTACAAGAGTTCAGAAAGTATATCGTCAAAGCGTAAATGAAACGGTCTTCCAAAAACAGATTCATTTGCCTCGTCAAGTATACGAGAGACAGCTTAAGCTCGAAAAACCAAACCATAAAAGATTTCAAAGTTGAATGTTGATTTGGAAAAACGAATGTCGTTTTATTGAAAACCGTACGAGTTGTTTTATTTTCGATGATTTTTGGGTTAGATATAACGATTGATTGAAATTCAAGTTTATTTTCACCAAATTGAAATTCAAACTTTTCTTTGAAAACATTTTCAGAATTATCGATTTTAAAATAAAAATGGTGATCGAAATCTCCCCCTTCAGAATTTAATGACTCGTTTTCGAAAAGTCCATAAAATTCATGTTCATTGAATTCGTCTTCGTTTGGATTATCAACAACTTCATCGCATACATCAATTTCAAAATTCAAAGTTGTTGTATTCAAATTTTCAGAAAAAGGAAGATCGAATCTTAATTTTGGTTCCACACCCTCAAAAGAATTGAAATCCAACGCAATTACCGAATTTTCAACAACATTGTTAAGATTGTTATTTTCAATTTCAAAAGTTGTTATTTGAAAATCGTCAATTTGGGTAAAAGATGGATTATCGTTTGACTCGTCACACGTTGGAATTTGATTTTGTTTTTCACGTTGTTTCATATATGTTTCAAACAACGAATTCGTGTGATCATCGTAAATTTCGTTCATTTGCTCAACAAAATCCAATTTATAGTTATTAGCATGATGATTTTGTCTTTGAAATTGTTGAGAACTAAGATTTTCAATCGTAACGTGGTTAAGATTATTCCCATTACTAAACCCTCCTCTTCAAATACTCATCGCCTTACATATCATACCACTACTAAACCCTCCTCTGCAAAACAAACATCAACTTCCATTCACATTTACATACCTGTCACTGCCAACGTTTCAAACATCACAACACAACTCTGCACAGTGCTATAACTGATATTGCTACTGACCATCCCCGACAACGACACCATAAAGTTGTTCGGACGGCTAAATGTCTATCGAGTTAGAAAATAGCCGAACGAATTTTGAAATAAAATTTACCGCAAGCGCACGGCGTATCCTTGTAGTACGTGGCAAATACGGGTCGATCCGCAGGGAATTGTTAATTTTAAAATTCTATTGATCAAATTAAACCAAATTCGAGTGAAATTTAAGCTAGAGAATTAGAAAATTAGCTAACTAACTAAAAGAAAAGAGATGCAAATATAAGAGTTAAATGACAATTTAGAGAATAAATCCAC
Source organism: Allium fistulosum (assembly GCA_030737815.1). Lineage (NCBI taxonomy): Eukaryota > Viridiplantae > Streptophyta > Magnoliopsida > Asparagales > Amaryllidaceae > Allium > Allium fistulosum. The sequence goes on from CM060904.1 coordinate 99,563,720, forward strand.
TCTCTAGATCATGTAGTTCAACACGTATGAAATCATGATCTCTCTTTTATGGTCATTAGTGCTTTAATTGATGTGCTTATCATAAGTATGTCATATTTGTGCTATTGATTAGCCAACATAAGCCATCAAACTATAACACACCCCTTAAACCACTTACTAACTCACATGAAACTTGACAATGAAATCTATTTTAAGTATGGCCTATTAACTATTGATTAGAAATATAGACCATCAAATTTTAATTTCAAATCACTTTCTTTTTCCATAATCATATTTTGATGAAGAGGCAATTAGTGTTAGTGATTGTTTAAGCATAGCCTATTTGGTATTAACAATATAGGCTATCAAATTCAAAGCAAAAACAACAATTAAACCACTTCAATCATTCTTCATTAAGCACAAAAAGAGAGCATGAATTAACAAATAGTTGAAGCTACATAATTAGAGAGCTTCATTAACCCTAAATTGAAGGGGTTTAGCCTCTCATATTTGTCATTTGATTAACAAATGTAGCTAGCAACATGAAAGCAAAAAGAAAGGAAAATGAAAGCTAATGGAAAAGAGAAGCTAATTAACAAGAATTAAACTAATCTACTTTGCATGAATGTAAATCTACACTACCAACATTAAAGTAAATGAACAAGGAAAGTAAAATGAACAAGTAATTAAATTGCATAAGAAAAGGAAATTACATGAAAATAAAAATGGCTAAGTAGCCATGAAAAAAAGAAAGAGAGCTTGTCTTTTTTATTTTGAGCCTAAACTAAACTAAGAGAGACTAAGGGAGAAGAGGGTTACATGAAACATAAGGGCTCTTTATACAAGTATGTAACCCTAATTCATATTTTTGGGGAATGCCCAAATTTCCCTTGAGGTAGTGTGGTGGCCAAGTAATCATTAGCTTCTACTAATCATCATTTAAGTGTACATGAAGCCATTAATTTCATAAGCATGTGCATTAACCTCTAATTTGTACATTAAGGTAGGTGGGTAGGTCTGGTCCTCCATTATCATGCCTTTGAATTATTTCCATCTTCACTCTTGTGCATGCATACTTCTTCATGAAACCACTTGTATATGAAGCAAAATTCCTATAAAATAATATAGAAATTTCCAATTAAATTTTCTCAAATTAATATATGCACAAAAATGACCATTTTGCCCTTGGATGAAGATGAATATGTGATGATGTGAAATTAATATGAATTTTGGTTTAAAAAAGTTAAAATGCCTGATATGATCATTTATTTAATTAAATAGATTTAATATGGTGGTAAAAATATGCACATTTACGTGCACATCATGTGTTCTTTCCTTTTTACTTTTGCTGCTATTACTTTTATCCGCACTTTGATTCTGTGATTGTTAATTACATCATTCCAAGTAGAATCTTAAAGAATTTGAAAAATATTCATATAATCCATTAAACACTGTTCATCCTCCCTGCAGTGTTAAATTCAGTCTTAAGATCTCTATTCCGCCGATTTACATTTTGTATCAGAGCATTGGTTTTCAAAGTATTCATAATCTGATTTTTGAAAAAGTTTCAATGGAAATTTTTGATAATATTTTTAACACTATTTTTGAAAAGTTAATTTGGTAAATCATCATAATATTGTTTCATAAATCTGCATCAATTCATTATAAATAATCACATGATCTTTTGTAAAGGTATGAATTGCAAGAACAGATGTGTTACATGGATTTTAATGAACATACACCTTATGATCAAAAAGGACAAATGGATGTTGGATAGTGGATACTTACGACATATGAAATCTGGAGATCCTGAAAGATATTGCTTACAAAGATGGTGGATCAGTAAATTTTGGAGACAATTCTAAAGGATATGTGATTAGCATCGACAATGTCGATAATTCTAAAACTCCTACTATTTCTAATGTTTTTTTAGTTAGGAATTTAAAGTATAATCTGTTGAGTATTAGTCAATTATGTGATAAGGGTTTCAAAATTAATTCGTAAAAGATAGAATGTCGCATCGAAGATAATGAGTCAAACATTATCTTTGAAGGTATTAGGAAACGAAACATCTATTTATTAAGTATGAAAATCTCAAATGATAATTTATGTCTTTTGGCTGAATCAAGTGATCATTGGATTTGGAATAAAAGATTTGGTCATTTTAATTTCAAACTAATATATGAAATTGCTAAAAATGATCTAGTTAGAGGTTTTCCCAAAATGAATTTTAAAGTTAATAATTTATGCGATGCATGTCAATTAGGAAAACTTAAAAAAAAATCTTTTAAATCAGAAGATATGATTCACTTAGATCTTTTCGGTCCCTTACAAATATAATCTATAAATCACAGTAGGTATGTATATGTAATCGTAGATGATTATTCTAGATTTACCTAGACGATTTTCTTAAAATTTAAAAGTGATGCTTTTAAAAATTTTAAAATCTTTGTTAAACGAATTCAAAATCAAATGACTAGTAAAATCAAAACTATTCGGAGTGATCACTATGGAGAATTTGAAAATGAAATTTTTTAGAATTTCTGTAATAAGAAATGTATAACTCATAATTTTTTATTTCCAAGAACACCAAAAAAATAAATGGAGTGGTAGAACGTAAAAATAGGACGATTCAAGAGTGCACTAAAAATATACTAAATGATAGTAATTTACCTAAATATTTTTGGGCTGAAGCAGTTGGTACTACATATTGTTTATTGATAAAATTTTAATAAGACCATTAACTAAGAAAGCACCTTGTGAATTATTCTATAATAAAAGCCTAAAGTATCACTTTAGAGTTTTCTGTAGTAAATGTTTTGTTTTAAATACTAAAGATAATTTAGATAAATTTGATGCTAAATCAAATAAAGAAATCTTATTGGATATTCAAATAGAAGTAAAGCTTATAGTGTTTTCAATACTAGAACAAATACTATTGAAGAGACATTATATGTCTCATTTGATGAGAATTTTAAAATTTATAATCCAAATATTGATGAAGAAGAAAATATTGATAACCCAAACAAAATTAGTAATAATGAGATTTGAAAACGAAAATAATAATAATTCAAAAAATTCACATCCAAATAAAAGAACAAGATACTTGAAAGATCATCCTATAGAAACTATACTTGAAAATATTGAATATGTTGTTAAAATCAGAAATCAACTAAATAAAATAAGTGAAGTTGCTTTTATTTCAACTATTGAACCTAAAAATCTAAAGGAAGCATCAACCGATGATTCCTGAATTCTTGCTATGCAAGAGGAATTAAATCAATTTACAAGAAATGATGTATGGGAATTAGTCCCACGACCTAAGGATAAATCCATAATAGGAACTAAAAAAGTATATAGAAAAAAAATGAACACGGAGAGGTTGTAAGAAATAAAGCTCGATTAGCTGCACAAGGTTATTGTCAAGAAGAATGAATAGATTTTGATGAAACCTTTTCATATGTAGCAAGATTAGGAGCAATACAAATTTTACTTGCTTTCGCTAATCATAATAATTTTAAGTTATATCAAATGGATGTTAAATGTGCATTTTTAAATGGTTTTATTAAAGAAGATGTATATGTAGAACAACCCCCACTTTTTGAAGATGCAAAACTACCTAATCATGTTTACAAATTAAAAAAGGCTTTTTATGGTCTGAAATAGATTCCAAGAGCTTGGTATGATAGACTTAAATCGTATCCATTGCAATCAAATTTTGAAATAGGCATAGTAGATAGTATATATTTTTTATTTTTTTAGCAAAGCTAACGGGAAGGAACTGGCCCCTACCATATGTATAAATAGAAGAAATATTATGATAACAGGCTATCGTAACATGAGATGTACAACGAAAACCAAAACAATAAATACCTATTGAAATTTCATTTAAGGCCCATCAAGCCCAAATGACTTATCAAAAGGCAATAACACTACTACGTTACAAGCAGCCATTATGAATAATCCTAAAGGCTATAGTACTAGATCTTGCCTCATGCACAAACACCCTTTTATTTCGTTCTTTCTAGATCACATAAAGCATTTTCTTTAGCATCTTGAGGAGTAAATCTGAAGCTCTGCAACGCCATCTCGTACGTTTGAAGATATTAAACCACTCAAGCTTGGAGTTAGTATCAGGAATATGCAGGCAGAAGCTTCGAAGAATAGATTTCCACACATGATAAGTAAAAGAACATTCAAAGAACAAATCCTCATTAGATTCGGGAGCATTGTTGCAAAAGAAACAGCAAGAGTGATTCAGTATACCTTTGTAATATAAATTATCCATAGTATGATTTGCATGATTAACCACCTTTCATAGAAGTAAATTTTCCTTTGGTTTTGATTTGTCTGTCCATATTCTAGAGTGCCAAGGGAATATAAGAGAACCAGTATTCATAGAATTGTAGACAAATTTGACTGAGTGAGGTTTATCATTCCATAGACTAGAACTGATGGCAGAAATAGTAGATGTTTGCAACATATTCCCTGTTTGTCTGACAAGGTAAGAACTGCAATAAGGAAGGGAAATGCGATCTTCAGAAACATATTTGTGCACTATGTCATGGTCCTGAATACCAATGATGCTTTTTAAGTTATAATTGATGATATCAGATAGAATTAAGCCTTTCCTTTCCCATGGAGTATGCCAAAAGGAAGTGCTATCAGTAATGTCAGACCTGTACATAGGCAGAAACCATTTTCAAGCATTTAATAAGCTCCTCCAAAACCAACTGTAGTTGCCAGGAACATGCATAGTCCTGAATTTTTTTTAACTAAGTTTCCATTTATCCAAACAGAGAGAAGGTCATTTTTCTTTGCTACAGTCTTTCAATATGTTTAGAAACCACCTCTCTATTCCACATTATCAAATTAAGGATTCCAAGTCCACCGTATTTTACTAGTCTGGTAATCTTATTATAAGCTATAGGAATAAGCTTTTTGGAAAAAAGGTTTACATGCCAAATGAAATGATTGATAGCACTATTAATCATACTAATAAGTCTACCAGGAAGAATATAAGTACTGGAGCAATATATAGTCATTGAAGTGGCAATCGATTTGGCTATCACTATCCTACCAGTAGTAGACGGTTTGTTAGCAGGCCAAGTAGTAAGTTTCTTGACAATTTTTTCAAACAGCGGCATATATTGAGCAGTGGATATTTTCCTGGAAGTTATAGAAATTCCAAGATACATGCTATTGATGTCCATATAAGGTAAGGCAGCTAGAGAGACAATTTCAGACAATTTTCTGGAAGGTAATCTAGCAATTTTAATCTCTGATTTTTTATAATTTATCTCTAATCCAGACATCATGTAAAAAGTGTTAAGAACTTTTTTAATATTGGTTATAGATTTGAAATTAGGCTTTGTAAAAATGATTAAGTCATTAGGAAAAAGTAGAGAGACAATCCTTGAATTTTTACAACCAGGATGCAAGTCAATGGCACGAGAATTTGCACTCATGTTTAACATCACTGTTAGACATTCCATAATAGCTATGAATAAATAAGGAGAGATCAGGTCTCCTTTCCTATGCCCCGAGATGCCTTAAAGTGTCCAAAAGTTTCTCCATTGATGGATAAGCTGTGATAAGGAGTAGAGATGCAAGAATATATCCAAGCAACAAAAGGAAGTGGAAAGTTCATTTTTGCAATATGATGGTAATAGAAGACCACTGAATTGTATCAAAAGCTTTTTGGATGTCTAGCTTAAGAGAGCATCTTGGTGATATATTTTTCCTATCATAGCCTTTCATAAGTTTATGAGTAAGAATGATATTATCTGATACACTTCGACCAGGAAGGAATGCATTTTGGTTCTTGGATATAATTATGTTCAATGCATTTTTCATTCTGGAGGCTAAGATTTTTTGCTATGCATTTATAAACAACATTGCAGCATGCTATAGGTCTAAAATGATTAACATTATCTGGAAATTCTATCTTTGGAACAAGAGCAAGCTTGGTAGAGTTTATTCCTTTAGGCATATGATTGTTTTTAAAAAATTCTTAATTGCAGCAGTTAAATCATTTTTGATAATATCCCAAGCATGCTTATAAAAGTGAGCATTAAAACCATCAGGGCCTATTGAGCTATTAGAGTTCATAGAGAATATAACATCTTTTATTTCATCTGCAGAAATCTCTTGAATGAATACCTGTTGTAGTGGCAAAGAGATACCTTCCAGAGGAATTTCCATATTGTAGTAAAATCTGGTTGAAAAGGAGTAGCGGTCGATAGTGTTTCAGAGAAGTAATCTAATAATGCAGATTTGATTCCAGAAGAAGTGGTAACAACAACTCCTTTTGTGTCTTTCAAAGCTTGAAGATTTCTATTTGCATTTTTGATTTTTGAAGACTTATGAAATATAGCAGAATTTTTATCACCATGAGAGTCCCATAATACCTTGTATTTTTGCTTTATCATATTGTGTTTAGTGAGTAAGGCTAGTTTAAGGTCTTTTGCAAGCTTTTTTGCAGAATTAACCAGTTGACCATTTAGAGGATTGTTTAGCATATCTTGTTGGCAAACAAGAAGGTCAGTTCGAATTATTGCAGATAGCTTCTGTCCATTTCCAAATTTTGATGATGACCATATCTTTAGAGCCTTTTTAACTTTAAGGAGTTTTCCCTGCAAAAAAAACATTGGATTACCACAAATATTAGTGTTCCATTCTTTTTCTAAATTTTTTGCATACTCGTTATGATTTGTCCACTCATTAAAAAATGTAAAATGAGGATAGGTTCTAATAGGAACTGAACCCCATGAGACAAGGAGAGGAGAATGATCTGAAAGGGAGGGGGAGGAACATGAGTAAATAGGGTAGGCCATAAGGTAATAGCATTCATATTGTATAAAGTTCTCTCAAGGTTACAAAGAGTTAGTTTTCCAGATCTACTACGATTATTCCAGGAATATTTTTTGCCAGTAGTAGGAGTTAAAAAGAGGTTGGCATTTATAATTGAGTTATTAAGAGGTGAAGTGCCTCTCAAGGAGAGAGGGGTGCCACCAGATTTGTCAGAGTCGTGTAGCATACAGTTCCAATCTCCTAAACATATCCAAGGCAGAGAAGAGGAAGATAGTGTAAGGATACTATCAAGGAAAAGCTGTCTAGCAGTAATTTAGTTTTCAGCATATTGCATTAGTTAGAAGGAAGTCAGAGGATGAAGAAATGTGAATTTTTTTGAGTGAATAAACTATTTGTGAAAAAGCATAGGAGAGACAGTGAAGACTACAGGGTTATATAGAATTAAAATTCCCCCATAAGGAGATTTTGAGAGATTATGTATTGTTTTCCATGAAGAAGCAATTGTAGCAGAGGCTTTGTGGGTAAGAGAATGATTGAGTTTAGTCTCACAAATGCAAATCAGTTGTAGATTATGCATGGCAATTAGGTTTCCGACTTCAAGTTGTTTGGCAATATTATGTGCTCCTCAAATATTCCACATACCTATTTTATCTAACATTTTGGTTTTTTGAGTTTCCTGGCAGATAGCCTAGTAACAACACCATAAATTTTACTGTTAGCAGAGGTCAGGCTTTGAATTTGAATTTGATCTATAGAAAAGTTAATGCCTTTGTCAATATCAGTTGCATTGGATTTGCTGGAAGGATAGGATAAAGAATTATTGGGAGGTGGAGAAAGATGAGTGTTTAGATCAGATTGAATGAAGGAGATAATTAAGTGATCAGGGGGTTTTAAATGAGAATAAAGGGAAGCAGACGAGGAGGCTATATTAGAGAGAGACTGTGTATCAGATATATCAACAAGGAGACATGAGTTGGAAGAGGAAGGATGGGTTGACTATGGACTTGATTAAATGCAGAAGGATTATGGATTGAATATGAAGAGTTGGTAATCATATTTATATAATGATTTATTGTTTCAGGAAGATCGTCTGGCAGAAATTATAGTGGGTATAGATTTGTCTTGCAGTTTGGTTAAACATTCACCTTCTTCTAATGTAGAGAGTACATTGAATTTGTTGTTACTCAAAATGTTCTCATTTCTTTCTTGTGTACAGACCTCAACATGATGTTCTGCAATTTCCTTTTCAAGTGATTCATTTACAACCTGATCATTCTCTACTTCATGTTGTGTATTATCAATCTCTTTGCATGAATCATGTATTATTTCAGTATCCTTGTTTGTTTCTTTGGAGTTGATTTTTGTGTGATCTTTTGCCATTTTTGAGTGGTCGGTTTTTTTTCCAGTTTTACGTTTGTAGGGAAATCCGAGTTTTATATGAAATTGATGCATGACCAAAACATTTACACACCGTGCATATCAATGGTCTCCATGAATACTGTAGGTGAACACAATGGCCATTATCATCTCCCACTCTAATCATATCTGGTAGTTCTTTGTCTGGGCTAATTTCGACTAAACATTTTGCATACTCGAATCTCCTCATTATCTCTGTATTTTCATCAAAACATACAAGTGTTTTAACATGACGGGCCAATCAATTTATTCCGAGAAGAGTCCATGTAAGAAGTGGTATATTAAACATATGCACCCAGACAGGAACAGTTTTAATCTTAGATTCTATTGATGCAAAAGTAGGGTTCCATTTTGAAATAATCATCATTTGACCTCTAATAAATATAGGATCTGCACTAAGTACTTTCTCTTTGTCTTCCTCACAATTGAATTTAAAGAAATATCTTTTACCATCTGATAAAACCTGATAATCACCTTTTAGTTTCCAAAGCTTAGATAAATGCATGGTAACTGCCATGTAGTTAACAGCTCCTCCAAGGAAAAATCCAACTAGATAATCGGACCATACTTTTATACCTTCATCAATAACATACTTAGGTGGTGACAGAGGTGAACCACTGTACTGAAGGTCAAAGTGTACTGGAAGGTACTTACCAGTGTTAATTGGTTTGGATTTGAAAAGACTCGACCAAGAAAGAGAGGTCGAGGAAGTGGAAGGAGGAGATGAAGAAAGATCAATTGAACAGAAAGGTACAAGTAAAGGAAGAAAAGGAGGAAGAACATGAAGGGCAAGGGAGGAAGCTGGGGGAGGGATGGCAGGAACATGAGAAGAAGGGAGGTCAGGAGAAAGTGGAGGGACAGGAAGGACAAGCGGAGGAATGGGAAGGACAAAAGTAGCTAAACGAGGAGAAAGAGGGAGTTGATGGTTTGATTGGAGAGGGCGGGAGAAGTCAGGGGGAGGGGAGCCCATTAAAAGTGATAGTACACTTTTTATTAAAAGAGATAAATGATATTCAGTTAATACAAATATACGTAGATGATATCATTTTTGGATCTACCAATGATAAACTAAATAAGAACTCTTAGAAATAATGACTAAGAAATTTGAAATGAGTCATATGGGAGAACTAAATTATTTTCTAGGATTACAAATAAAACAACTAAGTAATGGAATTTTTATTAGTCAAGAAAAATATGCTAAAGATTTAGTTAAGAAATTTGGTATGTCAAATACCATTGGTAAACCAACTCCCATGGCAACTAATGAAAAATTAAATAAAGAAGAAAATTCAAAAGATGTAGATCAAAAATTATATAGAGGAACGATTGGATCACTACTCTATATAACTGCTAGTAGACCTGATATAATACATAGTGTTTGTCTCTGTGTAAGATATCAATCTCAACCTAAACAAACTCATTTAAAATCTGTAAAACGAATTTTGAGATATGTAAACAACACATTAAATTATGGACTTTTTTACCTAAAAGAAGGATCCTTTGAATTAATTACATGTAGTGTTTCTGATTATGCTGGTTGCAAATCACACCAAAAAAGTACAAGTGGAACTTGTCATTTTTGGGGACACTTTTCGATTTTCTGATTTAGTAAGAAGCAAAACTTTGTGTCTCTGTCTATGATAGAAGCAGAATATATTTCAGCAACATTAGCCTAATCATAGGTTATCTATATGCAACAAACATTAAAAGATTTTGGTTTAAATTTTACTAAATCACCAATATACTATGATAATACAAGTGCGATCAATCTACCTAAAAATCTAATCATCATGCTAGAACTAAACATATTGACATAAGATACCATTTTCTAAAAGATAATGTAAACAAAGAAATAATATCACTTGAATTTATAAACAGTGAAAATCAAGTAGCTGATATATTAATAATACCATTGAATCAAACATCCTTTTCTAAGTTAAGAAGGGAGTTAGAATTTGTTCTCTATCGTAATATAAAAATAATCAAGTAAAAATTACAAAATATAAAGAAAAACAAAATAATCAAAATTATAACATATATGTCGACATATCCTATCCCCATATTTCGACATATAATGGTATTTTTTTTAAATTTCCCTCTAAAATTCAAGTTGGTGGTTATATAATAACCAAATTTCGAATTTCTTCTTCATTTCTTTGTATTCTCTCTGTTTTAAACTTCTGAAACAAATAAACCATGGCCTCCTCTAATCCCAAACGTTCTGGAGAAGAGAATTCATCGTTTTCCTTCCCTTCTCCTACACAATGCCCCTTCCAAAACAAACTGTGGCCAAAGCTATAAATTGGAAGGAGAAATGAAGAATGTTATGGAGATATTGACTAAAATACAAGTTTTACAACTTTGTATGTCTAAAGAATAAGAGAAACAAAGTAGAATTCCCCGCAATTTGCAAAAATATATATTGGATAATCCTACAAATCCAATACTTATTGAAGACGATTTTCCAAATTTGACCATCCATAATCTCATTCAAGGCAGCGATGTCGAGGAAGAAGAGGAAGAAGAAGATGAGGAAGAAGCATGGAGGAAGACGACGAAGTCCGATATGTCGGAGAAGTATGTTTCAATCGAGATGGAAATCTCGTTGAACAAACAAGGAACTTTTGCCTTCATTATCCTTATTGTCCTATTCAAGAGTTGGAGAATGAAGACACATGAGTATTGAAGAGTTCAAGATTTCAAGATATTCCAGATAAGTTATAAAGTCATAGAATTTTTGTTAAAACCATGGTAACACTTTCTTGATCTCTCTCTCTATTTCAAATAAGTTTTAAATATTTTTCAAATATCGTGGTTTTCAAAATAATCTTTTCAAACATTTATTCAAAAATATTTCTCAAAATAATTTCTTAACCTTTTATATTTACAAAGATATTATATTAAGTTTTTAAGTATTTTTTAATTTATTATATTTTTTGGTATTTTAGTTTATATCTTCCTTATGTTTATTTTTTATATTTATATTTTGATTTTAGATATTTACTTATAATTTATAACTATATTGATTTTATATATATTATTTACATTATATTGAATACTCTTATTAAATCTTTCAAAATTATTTTATAAAGTTTTATTAAGTTACATTTTGATTAAAATGTGTATAAACTATATTTAAATTATTCTACAAAGTATCAAATTATTTTACAAAGCAATGGATTTTCAAAATAATAATTTTAAAGTGTTTTACAATTTTTGAAGAGTATGTTGACTACTTTATCTATGTACGTCGACATAGTGGCCGTAATTTTCAAAATTCAAATTTGAATGGAAATGTCTTTTCGTCGTATCTCTTCGCGAATGGAGATGATCGTTGTTTCCTTATATATATATATATATCAGACTTCCAAATGAATTTTCAACATCTAATTTCTTATTCTTCTCTCCTCTTTCCACTCTCTTATTTTCTAAATCAAAATATACCCAAACTCTACCAAAATTCAATCAGAATCAAATTCAATCATCACCAGTTTGATTCTCCTTCATCTACTCTCTTATTTCTCTCATCTCTCTCACTCAGACCAAGATCAAAGTGCTATTTTAGAGTTAGGATCAATTGTAATCAAGATTGAAGATCTAAGTTTATAAAACTCTATCAAATCATACTACTATACTTGTGGGTATGATTGTAGCCCGTATAATCAACTGGGTGTGCTTAGTAGCCCTTAAATCTAGTGGGTGTGCTTGTAATCCGAAAATCAAGTGACCCAGATGTCGGGATTCTGGAGGGTGTGTCTTGTAGCCTTAAAATCAAGGTTGTATTTGCATTTACTAGTTGAAAAGAAATCCGTACAAGGAATTGTGCGAGACTTGATATAGAGTAACGCCGAACTAGTATAAAATCTTGGTGTGTTCTTTTCTTTTTTACTTTTACTGCATTTACTTTTATTTGCGCTTTGATTCTGTGATTGTTTCTATGATTGTTAATTACATCATTCCAAGTAGAATTTAAAGAATTTGAAAAATATTCATATAATCCATTGAACACTATTCAACCTCCTCTACTGTTAATTTAGCCTTAAGATCCCTATTTCGCCGACATACAATGTATCTATGATTTGAAGGATATTGAATATCTACCCTATAAAGGTATCAGGTGTCTACGGTATAAAGATATCAAGAATTTACAGTATGAAGATAGCGGGTATCTATAATATGAAGGATGCCGAGCTTCAACAATAAAATGAAATATCGAGCCACTACAATAAGGAACGTTACCAAACCTGTAAAAAATAGAGGATACCAAGCATCTAACAATAAAGACATACTAAACCTTTAAGAGATAACAAGCCATTTCAATAGAAGAAGTTTTCGAGTATTTAATAAGCGAAAGACGATTTCGAACATCGACAATGAGTCAAGATATCGGGTCTGTATAGTAATGAAGGTGCCGAGTCAATAAGTGCTTATAAGTATCGTGTCACATCAGACATGAGAGGACATGGAATATCGAACTTCTATAACACAGAAGTTATCAAGCCTTTACAACATTAATTGTTGTAAAGCATTTACAAAAAAGCCAACGGTACCGAGTTTCTACAAAAGGAAGGGTTGTCGAATGATAGAAAGATCTCGAATGTAGGCAATTTGAGAAGATGTTGAACGACAACAATGCAAAAGGGATGTCTAATAATGTCAATGCAGGAGAGATGTCGAATGACTAGCTATATTGACACGTGGCGTCCAACCCGCTACATCCGACCTCTATAAATAGACCCACTTGGCCATTCAAATGGGGGTGATTGATTCTTTTCTCAAATCTCAAAGTTATAAACTCTAAATTGATTTGGGGATTCTAGTGCTGATAGTATTCTTGTAACATTTTGCATATAAGACCTTGGATAATAAACATTGCATAACATGCGCCTGCAACATATGTATCATTGATTATTGTTGAGAGAATGGATGTGCATATAACTTATTTTTTAGGCTTGGACTTGAATTTGAACTTATGAATTAAACATAGCCACTATAGTCCTTGACTAAATTGAAGTTTCTTTTCATAAAGTCTAAATTGCCCCTACGACATATAAACAAGGACTGTAATATACGTGGATTGCCTATATTGTTCATTGTCAAACAAATAATGAATTTTATTAATTATGCAATTTTCTTATCTTGCCCATGGACATGTGACTTGAACTTCTAGTAATACCATGGCTATATTCTAGCTCATGTATGTTACTAGAACATTCCAAATAATATTTCCTTGAACAACATTTCGGAATGTTGATCCAATTTTTGGTCTCACAATATTATTATTATGTATACTCATCCACCATGTTATTAAAAACCCTTTGTGCTTTTTTCCCCTCTCCTCCTATTTTACTTTAAACTCAAAAAAAAGTTGCTCATCCAATTTCAATTAAATCGAGAGTTGCCGACGATGGTGGAGGCCCAGGTTGGATCCATTAGACTCGAGATGGGGAGAGCTTCAAATTGATATGGCATTGAGGGGTGTGATGGTGATTAGTTGAGGTCGATATCCTTGGCCGTCAACTAGGTTTTGACATTGGAGGAGCTAGAGGTGGAGTTAGGCGGTGAGGTCAGTGCCGTTGTACTCCTCTTGGCGATATGCATCTTCCCCCATAATCACGACACCTCCGGGGGTGATTTGGGTCGCGACATTTGCTTTGTCATGTGGTTTAGCACAGTTGCGGTGAACATGAGGAGATCGGGAGTCATTGCAATGGTCTGGGGGACTTAGCTCGTGAAGGGGGAGTCAATGTTGGTGCTTGGCCGTGCTGCAGTTGCCTTTGGTGATTTAGCGACACCCCGTACAGTAAATGGGGGCAAGGTGTCAAAATTCGCATTAGGTGGTCTAGCTAAGCATGGTGATATATGTCGTGGAGTGCATGCACAGTGGAACGCATTGCAACTACCAATGCATTGAATCGTGGTTTGTAGATGGACAAATTAAAGGGATAATATAGGAGATTGGGTTTGTGTATGTGTGCGTGCATGACCTGTGCAAATCAATTTGGGGAAGAAGCATAATTCATTTAAATAAGGTAATTAGTTTAATAATCATAATTGATTAATAAATAAATTATCTCATTTCTTATTTAATTCATATCACTTGCATAAGAGGTATAATCGAGACGCGGTCTTTGCCGGTGCACTCGTAGTGAAATTATATATAGCATGGTAGAGGTGTTCTTGAGTTTGGTTGTGCTTGAGCTTATGTTTGGCTTGGATTTGGGTGAGTTATCTCACCATCTTGTGTGTGTATACTATGCGTGTATGTATATGTGTGTATAAATATAAAGTTAAAGTGACATTAACTAGTTAAAGTTATAACTTTGGACCCCCTTGCTTTTAAAAGAAAATGACAACTTTATATTGTATAACATCACTCCTATTACCATCTATAGCATATGGTGTGACCTTGACTTGATGTTTAAATGGTTTTTTAGGTGTGTTGAATTTGGAATGGATATGGAATGGTCCATATAATGATAGTCGCTATAAGCGCACTTTGAATCCTTAAATGTTTAAATATGTTCTATGTAATTATTTGGGATTATATTATCATATAATATATTTTGGTTGTTTTCTACACATTATTTAGTGTAGGAGGAAACAAGAAATTGGTTTGGGAAGTTATATAAATTGTGAATGTTATAAGCGAAAAGGTCGCTATGGATGCACTTTGAAAATGCCTTGTGTTCGGCGATTTTTAAAGTCAACTTTGAAGACATTCTGGGGGCTTCTTAGCATTTTCAATAAGTATATATGTGTAATTATTACTGAAAAATTATCAAAATTTAAATATATTATAAATAATTATTTATGAACTTTTAAAGTAAAGGGTCCTATATTATAAAACATGTTTTTATTAATTTTCGTCAAATTATAAATTAGTTATTTTTGAGTAATATTATACATGGATATTTAAAACTTATTTATAAGTATTTTTAAAGTATATATAGTTTTTATAAAATTAGTTAAATAATTTATTAAAATAAATAGAAGCTTATGTAATGTAATATATATTTATTATTATATATATTTTATCTTATAAATAAACTAGTGTGTGTGTATATCATTCTTAAAAGGTTTATAAATTTTAAACAAATGTTTTACAAAGTGGTTTAAGAGTACTTAGTTGCTTAAGCATGTTAATTAGGAGTTTTAATTAATAAAGGAGTAGTAATTAATATTAGGAGCTTAATTAATAAAGAACTTAATTAACTTAGGTTGAAATAAACTATCGTTTTTAGAACATGATTGTAGCATCCCGCAGTTCCGTACCCCTTCGAGTTGACCATAATTCACTCTTGTTCAACCCAAAGTGTACAGAGGAGCGAATAACTAGGGTAAAGAAAAAGAAAGAGGTAGAAGAAAATTAAACAACAACACAGAATCACAATCGCAGTGGAACAAATTATAATATATATAATAACAGATTTTAAATACAAGAACTATGTTGTTAATATACATACCATTATCAGAGTACAATATACAACAATCAATCTGGACAGTTTAATAACTTGTCCTCACACAGGGGAAATACAAATCAAGTACGGAAATACGTCTTGTCATTCAGCTCGTCTTCTGAGCTCCATAGTATCCTATCCTGAATCTGTAATACTCGGTCTGACCCGAGCATTATAATAAAATAACGCCCGAGTCAGTCTGGAAAACTAGCATGAGAAAACACACTCAATTTGAATTATTAGCTTTGCTCAAAATCCTTTGAAAACAAAGGTATCTCATAAGACCACGTCATACATAAACAGGACGGGTTTTTACCTTACGAAAACCAAAACGATTTTTATCAAAATCATCTGATATTATAATAGTGTCTATAGAAAGTGTTAACCCGCCTTTTGGCAAGGCCGTAGATAGGCGGATTTAACTAAATTGGTTGCTTGGTTGTCCAGACTGGAATACGATGGGTTTTAGTCAATTGGATGGATAAACAATCAATCACAGATGGTAATCATGATTATGAAGCCCGGATTCTTCATATTCGATGGACAAAGTTGCGGGATACTCGAAATACGAGTTTTGACAAAAGTTAGAGTCTCGAGTGGGTCGGCATGTTGGAGTCTCGCGTGGGTCGGCATGTTGGAATCTCGGGTGGGTCAGCATGTTGGAGTCTCGGGTGGGTCGGCATGTTGGAGTCTCGGGTGGGTCGGCAAGTTGGTGTCTCGAGTGGGTCGGCAAGTTGGAGTCTCGAGTGGGTCGGCATGTTGGAGTCTAGAGTGGGTCGGCAAGTTGGAGTCTCGAGTGGGTCGGCATGTTGGAGTCTCGAGTGGGTCGGCATTTTACATACTCCAGGAAAGCAGTAGTCGGCTATATGGACTCGACTATGGTCCTAATGGGCCCGGATCACTCAGGAAGCCCAGTAACTCGGATTTTGCATATAAATACAGCAAGCGGGGATTTAGAAAAGGGATCTTCATTCTGTTTCCCTTCTTCTTCCTCATTAAGGCTACTATGCCATAATTGTTTTGAAAATTCCGGACTGTAACTGATTCTCATATCAATAAAAAGAAATTTTTTGGAGTGGACGTAGGCCAGAGTCAACCGAACCACTATAAATCCAATGTTTTTTCTGCTTTCTTTTTAATTTTTACCGCTCTTCATATTTATATTCTCTACATACACTCTATCTGTTTTCTGTGACTCTTAGTTGGTGCTTTCATTTACGTTTCGTTGTTAGTGACCAATTTTGGTGCCAACATTTTGGTGCTTTCATTGAGAAAGCTAGCACTCAGGGATTCTAAAGCTTGGACTTTGGATTTAAAGGCTTAGAAACTCGGATTCTTGGGAAGCTATGGCAAAGCAATCAACAAGGAGACAAAGAGAGGAAAGAAGTTAGCATGAAGGAAGTCATAAGGCTTCCTCAGGAGCTAATCAGACCTCAGTTTTCATCACCAGAGATGAGATGGAAATGATGATGGATGCTATGCAGGAAGGGATACTGAAAAGGTAGGAGGAAATGATACGGAACCTACTCCAACAGGTTGGACAAGTTGGAGTGCAAAACCAAAGGAATGGAGTAGCAGGTGATGCTGGAAATAAGGATCATGAAGCTAGAGCGATAGGAACAGAGGCAGCCCGGAATCAGGACCAAGGGCATGAAGCAATCGGAGTACAGGATAGAGTTGGACCATCGGGAACGGCCCCTGAACTAAGGGGCATGCCCCAGAATCGTGTAGGCTCCATTCCAGTAAGGATACCAGGCAATGCTGGGCAATTTGGCGTTAATAGGGAAGTGGATGCTCATCTAGAAGGGCGGGTTTCGGGATTCCCTCGTGGACTCGGGGGGCAGGTTGGAGACAATGGACAGAGGCCGTTACTTGATGACAATGACAGGTTAACGAACGTAATCAGACGGGCTATGTGGGAAGGATTGGTGAATAGAGATTTGGAGGATGTGAACAGGAGCCCTTTCACTCCTATGATCAGGCAGGCAAGGAATCCGCCAGATTTCAAACTACCATCGCTGGAAATGTATGATGGGAAAACAGATCCCACGGTTCACCTAATAAGGTATATGAGGCACATGGAAGTACTAGGGGCATCGGAGGAAGTCATGGCATGGTGCTTCCCTTTGTATTTGATGGATATAGCGGCACTATGGTTCAGACAACTGGAAAGTGGCTCTATTGGCACATGGACGGAGCTGATTGATAGGTTTATGAGGCAATTTCGGGTCCACATCATGAGACCTAGAAGTGTGATACTTTGACATCAATGAAGCAATGGAAGGGAGAATCACTTAAGGATTTCTTAACCAGATTCAATGCGGTAGTGGCTTCGGTGGATCGACCTAATCCGTCGATGGTTTTAATGGCGGTAGTCTCAGGAATTGCGGATAATTCGAATTTTAAGATATCGTTGGAGCGGGATCCACCAATGGATCTTGAGGAATTTTACCATGAAGCGGAAAGGTTTCTAAGATAGGAAGATGCAAAGGCTGAAAGAGAAGGAAGAGAGGCAGAGGTCTATGCGGTAAAAGGTGGAGGTCCACCCTGGGAGGATTCAAACAAGGACGACAGAGGCAAAAGGAAAATGGATAGCGAAAACACATCAAAAGGGCAACGGAGGGAATCAAAATTCTCTTCTTATACGGATTTGAATGAGACTCTGGAAAGAATTTATTTAGATACTCGAGGACGCCTCCAGTATCAAAGGCCAGCAAAGAGGGAACCCTTCGAACACGAATGATCATCGGGAAAGCATTGCCTATTCCATGAGCTGGATGGGCATAACACAAATGACTGCAGGCATTTGAAGGATATCATTGAGGAACATATAAGGAATGGTCATTTACAGCAGTACATAAGGAATCGAGCTGTGGTAGTGGAACAGGAGCAACTACTGCCACATCAGACGAAGCTGGCACTGGATCTAGGCATCGTTGCCTTATTATCATCTGAATGGATTTATGGCTTTGAATAAGTAGTAAACCCCAAAGTAAGGCGGCTAAGTCACTTACACATGTATGGGATCGAGGACGGTCTCTAGGCATGCTTTGAGATGATGATATACCATGATGCTCGGGTTTATGAAATTTTGGTTTTTCTATTTTCTATGAACTCTAGTTTCTTTCTTGGTACTACAAACATACGATTTTCTTTATTGTATGGACTTTTATTTTACCAATGGAACTCTTTGTTGATTGGATCTGGAATATTAATGTAATAAATAGTACAGGTCACACGGTTACGGTCCTGATCGGAGAGACGGGGCAGAAATCGCATGTCACGAGTCCCTTCGCCAGAGAGCGATGGAATGGACTCTGGCGTGGAATGGACCGAAGAATATAAAAGTCCTCGACCGGAGAGTCGAGGCCGGAGAATATAAAAGTCCTCGACCGGAGAGTCGAGGCCGGAGAATATAAAGTCCTCGACTGGGGATCGAGGCCAGAGAAGGATACCCCATGGATTAAGTCCTTGACCGGAGAGTCGAGGCCCGAGTAGGATAAAATAACCCAGATTTCAGTTACAGGACCCAGAGAGGTCCTAGATATGGATTATAGGACCCATGGAGGTCTCGACTTTGGATATGGACTCGATAATGTCATGGATACGGATTATAGAACCCGGTGAGGTCCCGGCTCTGGATATGGACCTGGCGAGGTCCCGGCTATGGAATATAGGACTCGGAGAGGACCTGGGCTTGGATAAAATGATTCGGAGAGATCACGGATTCGATTAATGGATCTAAGGCTATTCAAAACACACCTTCCAAAGCAAGGCATGTTTTGGGGGAAAAATGTTAACCCGCCTTTTGGCAAGGCCGTAGACAGACGGATTTAACTAAATCGGTTGCTTGGTTGTTGAGACTGGAATACGATGGGTTTTAGTCAATTAGATGGATAGACAATCAATCACGGATGGTAATCATGATTATGAAGCCCGGATTTGGCATATTCGATGGACAAAGTCGTGGGATACTCGAAATACGAGTTTTGACAAAATTGGAGTCTCGAGTGGGTCGACATGTTGGAGTCTCAAGTGGGTCGGCATGTTGGAGTCTCGAGTGGGTCGGCAAGTTGGAGTCTCGAGTGGGTCAGCAAGTTGGAGTCTCGAGTGGGTCGGCATGTTGGAGTCTCGAGTGGGTCGGCATTTTACATACTCTAGGAAAGCAGTGGTCGGCTATATGGACTCGACTATGGTCCTAATGGGCCTGGATCACTTATGAAGCCCAGTAACTCGGATTTTGCCTATAAATACAGCAAGTGAGGCTTCAGAAAAGGGATCTTCATTCTGTTTCCCTTCTTCTTCCTCATTAAGGCTACTCTGCCATAAAATTTTTGAAAACTCCAAACTGTAACTGTAATTGATTCTCATATCAATAAAGGAAAATTTTGGAGCAGACGTAAGCCAGAGTCAGCCGAACCACTATAAATCCACTATTTTTTCTGCTTTCTTTTTTAATTTTTACCGCTCTTCATATTTATACTCTCTACATACACTCTATCTGTTATCTATGACTGTTAGTTGGTACTTTCATTTACGTTTGGGTGTTAGTGACCAATTTTGGCGCTAACAGAAAGTAAATAGAAAATAGCTGAAATGCTTGCATCTCACGTTTCAGCATAGTTGGGCACAATCAAAACCGTACGGCGCTTATTGGAGAATGGATTCCATACAATGACTGGGCCACTGGGGTACCGCCCATCACAGTACACCTTTAGAAAAATGTACCCATGACCTCGCCGGGATCCCCTACTACACAAAACCGGCCTACCCCTAACCTGGATAGACCGAATATGTTATCACCCCGGGTGTTCCCACCCTCAAAATCGAGCGCTCCTTTCATGCACAACCATATCCATAATATATAGGTTTCCGAGGATATCTAGAAAAGTGATAACATACCCTAATTGGGTGCGACTCACTTAGCCTTGCTGCATCTCCCCTGTTTTAGTCATTCCTGGTTGGTGAGGCTTGAGGCTAAGCGTTACCTTTCAAGAATAATTTTACTTAGAATGCTCATCGTCCTCCAATGACGATGTTCTGATAGCATTCGTCCATACAAGTTGTCCGGGGTCTGGACAAACCGTATCACCGTCTTCATCATCTTCACGGTATTCATTCGTAACGTTCAAACCGGATCGAAGTGGTTTTCGGATAATTAAATCCGATCCCGGTCTCTTCAAAACGATTAACGAAATTGGCCAATATTGATAGTCGTTTATTTAACTATCAATAAAACATTCATGAGCAGTCACTAGGCCTTATTGTAAAAAAAAAATTTCCAAAATATATTTATAAGATATATCAATCCCTTCCAACATTTGAAAACAATTTCAAATACTTAAATCCATAACAAGATACTTCCGAACCATCTCAACACTTAGAAATATTTCCAAATTTCCACTTTTATACTTAAATAAAATATTTCTATCCCAATCATTTCCATTTAAAAATATCTCTAAAACCTTCCTTTCAATACTTAGGAGATTATTTCTATGTAAATTTTCCAAAAAATCATTTTAATATTAAACTTGGAAATAATTCGTAACTCATCTCATAAATCTCTGGAATTATTAATAAATTTCTTCTTACAATTTCCAAACCGATTATACTTATTTATAATCTCATCTAACCATTTATACTTCTTTAATGAATTCAAATTCTTTTCGAAGTTATCGTCTTTAAACCTTTGGAGATTTTCTTAAGTCTCCAGAATTCCATTTATAGGATTTCTCTTATAAAATCTCACCCTTTAAATAATCCCCGTCTACACATCTCGTGAGAATTTATAAATGAATTTTCCATCATTTCAAACTATACATATATATACAATGAGTATTTTTAAAGAATAGTAATTTATTTTTAAAACATGTTTAATTTATTATTTAAAATATTGAAAACACTTTTATAAACATCAATAACTCATTTTTAGATAAACAAATAAATTTTCAAAGCCGATTTTAAAAGTTAGAATTTATTAAATAAATACTTAATATTTGGAAATCTACTTACTGAAGTATTTCAGTCTCAACTAGTTTAAAATTTCATAGTTTAATAATAAAATTTTCCCTTTAAAAAAAACAAACTTACTTCTTAAAATTAAAAATATATTTTTAAAATCTCAATAAACAATTCAACTTATAATTTCCTCTCGATTTCATCACATCACTTCTATTCCGGTCTCCTTAACTATTTCTACTTTCAAAAAATAGTATCCACTATTTTTCTCACCTTATTCCCATACTCTAATATAAATTCACCCCATAAATTTATATTCCCAATTTATCATCCTGATATCGATTTTCTTTATTTATAAACATCGTTTATAAATTTTTATAGCTCCTTTGAGTTTTACTTGTTTAAAATAAACAATCTTATTTATAAAATTCCATTTTATAAATCAATTTCTTTATAAATTCCATTTATAAATTTTAATCTATTTTTAATATCGACTTCAACTCCTTTTTATATTTCCAGAATATCATTTATAAATTCTCTAATATAATTTTAAAAAAAATCCCAATTTAATAATTTACAAAAGTTAAGTAAATCTAAAAATCAATTTTTTTTTTCTTCTAACTCAATTTCTTTAAAATAAACCCAATTCCAATATAAATATTTTATATTAGAAATTCCCTTTAATTCCTAAAAATTTTGAAAATATATTTATGGTATTTAAAATATCAAAATTCAGGCCAGTGCTACAATAACATCCAATAATTCCAATCACTAAAATAATCTAAAATAGATTATTATACACAATCCATATATCACAATATATGAAATATAACAATGTATTTGAGGAATCCAGTTAGATCCCTCCAACCTGTTTCCCTGCATCCACAGATGTTAATTTAACATAAAAATACCAATCCCACTTCGAGGGGGATATCGTGGTATATAGGGTCATCCGCTATTATGCGGGGCGCATAGAGTCTCATCCGCTATAATGTGCGGGAATATCACTCCAAATACTAATATATATATATATATATATATATATACACACACACTACTATATATATAACATCCAACTTATAATTATAATTTAACAATTCAATCAAGCATCCAATAATTAAATTTAACTATTTAAATTTAAATTTGGCAATCCAAATGAGTGGTAAATTCTCACCTTGATTTTTAATTTGCCGAATTTCCTATTTTTATTTAAATCTAAAATCCCTGCTGACTCTGATCGTCTCCAAATTAATTCCAAATGTCGTATTCATAAATTTTGGACCTCGTACAATTTTTTTTACAAATTTTATAATAATTAACTAATTACTCATAAATTAAAATAAATTTAATTAACCTTTAATAGCCAAGTCTTAATTTCCTTAATGAGTAGAAATTCACGTCCTCCCTCCTGCTTCTACAGTAACCGAGCCAAACCTACCCCGATCGAAACCCTCACTCACCCCATCACAGCCTCCAATCGCACCACTATCCTTTGCTGCCATGCTTGCCTAACACTTCCAGGCACACGAGATTGTTACAGTACCAATACTCAAGATCGACGACGAACATTAGAATCCCCTCCACTGCCTCGTGAGCTCCCTTGTCGTCGTCGCCATCTACATTTGGCCTTCCTCGCGCGTGCGCGTTGTTCCTAAGTCGAGTGCCATCAACTCGAATTTGCCTCCTACCCTCAATTCGAGTACATTATCGCTCCAGGCCCCGAGTTCCACTACCGCTCTGCCATCCATCGTCGCTTTGTTCGATCGCGAGACTTTTTTTTAAGATTCGAATGAATTCGATTTCGTTTATATTTTTTTCCTCTGATTTACTGAGTTCAGTTTTTGAAATGAAGAAAGCGGGGAAGGTCTCGATTTTAATTTGAATGAGGAAGCGTGTTTTCGTGGGCAAAACAGAAGAAGGGACGTAAATGGGACGGCTCAACTGTTCATTGATTTAACCATTTTATATATATTTATTCATTTTTTTAAATATCTCGAATCATATACCGTGAAATCTCGACCTCCTATTGAGGCGTGCCGCTAGGCGTTTATAATGTTATACCTCTATTCCGAACGCAATGGAAAAGGTTTCGAGTCCTAATCCTATCGTATGGAGAAGATAGCTTTTTGGACCCAATTATTATATTAAATTTCGATATTAATTTCAACGCGTTTGTATCCCGTACGATCAAACGATAATTCAAAACACTACAAGATTTGGAATCCGATAATAATACACTATTACGGATCCAATGGAACTGGTTTCGTCGAATTCTGAGACTATGCCCCAGATCGCTATTTAATGTGTCGATTAAATTGACGATTTCAAAATTTTGCGAAATCACTTGAAGTTTTCAGTTTTTAAAATCTTATAAACTAAATTAAAATTAAAAATCCAATGTTTAAAACCATTTAAATATTCATAATTAACGGTCGAAAAATCCGGGTCGTTACAGTGATAATCGATTAGTCAACTATCGAACTTGACTAAGTTATATAAGTAAATGGATTTGGGTCGTGGTAAACAATGTTTAAGTAAAATTTGTTTTTAACCCTTATTAATTATATTTAGGAATATAATTAGGACTATAATTATGAAAATAATTAGTACTTTAATAATGGATACTTTAAGGATGATTATAAGTGAATAGTTTTGGGTTTGTAATGAACAGTATTTTAGTAACATTTGTTTTTAAACCCTTGAATTATATTTGAAAAGTGGAAAAATATTGTTAAATGATAATGAATATACTTAGGTCTTTATTAATGGAATTTTGAAGATAATAACAAGCATGAAATCTTTTGGAATAAAGATAGAAAAAGTATATGATTAAGGTATAAAAGAGATAAGGGGTTTATAGTAACAATGTTTGAGTGACGTTTGTTTTTAACTACTTTTATTATGTTTTAAAGTAAGTAAATCTTGTTAAGTGATTTTTGAATATACTTACACCATTAAGATAAGTATACGAATACGTTTTGAAATACTGAAAAGAGTATAAATAAATACTGAAATATTAGAATACAAGTATATATCTTTTATAAAGAGAAATTAAATACACACACACACACAAGTAATAAAGGAAGTTTTAATTAATAAAGGATAGCTCGTGTGGAAAATTTTGTTTTCTCTAAATCACCATGACTTTAAATTTGTTAAATCTTGCATTAGAAGTTTTCCCTTTTTCAAATTTAATTTAAATCTAATAAAGCAGTTATTTATTTTTGCACTTTGAATCAAAATAATTTAGCCTATAAAACTGAACTTATTAATTAAAATATGAGGTAAGGAAAGATAAACTT
Organism: Allium fistulosum; assembly: GCA_030737815.1. NCBI lineage: Eukaryota > Viridiplantae > Streptophyta > Magnoliopsida > Asparagales > Amaryllidaceae > Allium > Allium fistulosum. Next base: position 99,588,648 of record CM060904.1, read on the forward strand.
TTGAAGAAAAAATTTATTATTGATGTGGAATAAACTACTTTCACTCTATAGATTTTGAAATGTATTTCTATTTTTACTTTTAACAAAATGTTATAAAGTAGCTTTTTATTGCTCTCTGTTTAAACTAACAAACTGGTGAATCGCGAGAGCTTTTATGGTATGCAACTACAAAATTGTGAAGTAAGAAAATTTTGTAATAATAAGGATGTAATGGAATTTAAAAAGTAAGTTATGTAAATATGCAAATTTTAAGTTCATACAAACACGTAAAAGGTTCAAGTTACCTTTAAAAAAAGATAATTGATAATCTTTGTAACAATAAATTTTATCCAAATGGTTTGTGTCAAGTATGTCAATTTATATTAGTTACAGTAAACACCAAAGCAAGATAACCATTTACTACTGATAAATCAGTGTAAATGTTGCTTGTTTAGACCACGCTGATATTATACTAACATTAATTATAGAGAAAATGATACTTACACTATGAAAGACGTCGAGCCACACCCAAAGCCTAAACCACATCATTTTCCAACATTTTGAAACTGATGCTACTTAGCCTGCAGCTGCTGAGCCAGCTACCATAGCGGAGCCTGCAACTGTTGAGCCAACTGCTGTTGAGCCTGCAGCTACTGAGCCTGCAATTGTTGTTGCTAGATATAACCTATTGATATCACATTGCAAAAAAAAACAAATGAAAAAATTATCATAAAATCTTACCAAAACAGAGGTTTTATTTTTATCCACAATTTCATGCACCAATTGATCAAATATCACATGACCCCAGTTTTACACATTGTTCAACTATTGGGACCCGTTTGGATAACCTTTTACCTTTTTTTAAATCTTAGGAGTCAAAAAATAGTCTACATGGATGACAAAAAAAATCAACTTTTAAAAGCTAATTTCAGTTTATTTTTTTATTTGAATTTTCAAATAACTTTTTAAAATTTGATTGTTTAAATTTTAAATTATCAAATTCGGAATTATCAAACTCAAATTTTCCACAATTCAATTTTCAAATTTTAAGAAATCAAAATTCTAAATTTTGAATGTTATACAATAATTTAAAATTTGAATTTCCAAATTTCAAATTTCCTATTATAAAGCTTTGAACTTTCAAATTCAACTTCTTAAATTTTGATTTTTCAAAGAATAATCAAATTTTCACTTGCTAAATTTTCAATTTCAATTTTTCTTTCCTTTTTTTGACTAAAAAAAACCAAAATTTTGACTTCCTATTATCAATTTCTATTTTACCAAATTTTAAATCTTGAAATTCAACCTTTAAATATTGATTTTTCAAAATACTCAAACATTCATTGGTTAAATTTTAAATTTTAGTTTTTTTTCTTTTTATGACTCATAAAAATCAAAATTTTACCAATTAAATTTTAAATTTTTACTTCCTAAAACTAAAAAAGTTTTTGAAATAACAAAAAACACTTCCTAAAATCAAAATTATTTATTCCTAAAAATATTAACCTAAATTTACTTTCTAAAGTCTAAATATCCAATAGAAACTCAAATTTACCTAAACATATCACCCAGATAATGCAGATATGCAGTACAAGTACCACTTCTATAATGTCACACCCAACACAAGTAAGAATGATCCAACCAAATCCACAGCACTATATTTGGCCTAACTTGACCTTTAAAACAATCATCATTATAATATATAAGCAAAAACATTATCAAAAAATTAATACATCCATATATTTTCTATACCTTTATATAAAGGCACATGCAACCACACTCATCGCCATTGATATTATGGTAAGCGGGTATGCTACAATAACTAATGCACATAAGAATCGAGGTACCCTATGAGTGTGATGAAACCTCTAGCATAGGGACGTCTCAAAATTTTTTTAGGCCCAAGAGGAAAATAACTCAATGCAAGTTTTACTGTTAAACATCTATCCGCGTTACCTGATCGACGATGGAAGAAGCGAAGCGGCGACGAGCAGTGCATACAGCAAAGTGACAAGCAACGAGGATAGCAAAGCGACGAGAGGCATGGCGAAGAGAGGAGCGATGCGCAAAAGTATGCTATTGAGCGAGAGCAGTGTTGACACCAAAATCCTTTATTTCGATTATAAATTCAAAATCGATTTCCGTTAACTAAATATTTTGCAAAAACTTTCAAAAAATTTCTAACACCCTAAATTTCCGAATTTTTTTGGCAGAGTCTCCCTTGCATGGAGAGCCTTTTGCAATATGACAAGAGATATAAATATATGTACATCGACCCAAACGGTTGGAAAACAAAATATATAACAATATTTTATATTTTCGCAGTATTTAATCCGAAAACATACCTTATTTTAGCATTTTTAAGCAAGCGGCCTATTTATTTTGCAATTCGCACAATCAAAGTCAAGCAAAACAGCTCCAGGTACTTGTACTTACTCAATTTAAACACGTAAGTACCAAATATATGAAATTTCAATAACTTTGCATTTAATTAACCAATTAAACATATAATTTCATAGCATGACTATATAATCACAAGGTTCTAACATTCGGGTATTCATTTTCAATCCATTTATATATCATTTCATTCAATTCAAATGATTTCCAACCCCATAATTTGCATTCAATCCATATTCATACCAAATAAACCCATATCCATTTTAAATTGATCAAAAATCAACTTATTCGCTTCCTATTAATTTATAGAATTTTATTTGCTTCCGTTTACGCCAAACGACAGATCCCATGCAAATTTTGTGATATCCATTTAATAAAATAACCATTCAGTTTATAGCTATTTTAATTTGATTCCAAATCAATTTATATTTAATTCTATTCCACTTCAAAGTTATTCACATTTAAATTTTTCAACAAAACCTTGTATGCTAAATTTTTATGTCAACGACATCCTGCCCATCAATTTATTTACCTTCAATTGATTTGCACTCCCAATTCAAAACTCAATTCCATACTCGAATTTTTTAAAATAATATTCCAATGCCATATTCAATTTATTTACACTTAAATTGAATTTATTTATAACTCGAGCCATTTTTATTTCAATCCAATTTCATTTTATCACATTCAACACATATCTAATTAGCTTATATATATATAAGTCGAATTTTATTTATTACCCAAGTTCCAGATTCAACCTTAGTTTTGGCCCACAATCCATATTATTTAATCAAGTTAGATTCCATTCACATATTCAATTTTCTAATTAATTTATCACATTAGTTCACTTCCATTTTTACAAATTTCAATATCTGATTTTTATTTCAAAAATCACTTCACTTTAATTAACTTGAGTTCGATTTTACTTTATAATCCGGGTTTGGCTTTTTATTTCTTTACTAGAACATCACTCCATTTTATTTTTGTTTTCTATTTCACTTTTCAAACTTTATAAGTTACACAACCTATTTTCTCACATTCTCATCCATTTTGCACTCGAATACATTCACCATTTATTTTTAACTCAAGATTATACCTCACTTCTATCTTAATTATACTTTTATTTCATTAATTTCAAATTCTATAAGCTTTTGAAATTTATTTATTCCATTTCAAATTTGGTTTAACATAACTTGAGTTAAATTTAAACTCCATACCATTCCCTTTAATTCATTTAAGTAAGAATTCAATTCCATTCAATATCATCTATAACTCAATTAAATTTTATTTCCAATCCAATCCAAATTCAACTCAATTTTATTTGCCTTAGCTTAAGTTAGATTTCATCCATACCATTTTCTTTTACCAATTAAATTTATTTAACTTACACAAGTTTTAATTTCATCCTGAAACTCACATTTTCCTCTTCCTTACTTATATTTAATTAACTTCATTGCATTTTACTCATTTAATTTTATCTATCCCAATCATCTCATTTATTGATTTCCTTTAACTTTGCTAAGTTAATTCACCATTTCATTAATTTATTTCATTTATTCTATTCAAATCACAACCAATTAATTTTTTTAAAATTTAAATCCTTCAACTTAATCCAAGTTAAATCCCATTTTAGTCTTTTCACTTTTAATTTTAATTTAAAAATTCAATTTCCATATTTTTCTTTAAAATCATTCTTAATTTTATACATTCATAACTTATATCCTGATATTTTCTAAACATTTTAATAAGGATTTAAAAATTTAAAAACCCGGTATTTATTTCAAATCATTTTGAAGTCTCAATATTCCAAATCACCCTTCTTAAATTTTAAACCAACCCTAGTATTTTATCCAAAACAAATTCCCTTCGGAATTTCCAAAACAGAACTTGTTTAGCCAACAAATCTTAGCAATCAATTTCGGTAGCAACCGTCACTTAAAAACTCGAAAATAAACAACGATGGTGTCGCGATCATCATCGGAATTATTTTCCAATGACTGTAATGTGTTCAATGCTATATCTCTTCCAAAATTTATTTTGAAACAATTTCCTTTCAAAATATTCCCAAAAATATTACCCTTATTATTATTTTCCCCACTGCTTTGAAAAATATTTTTCCAAACTCCTGGGATTTAAATTTCTAGATTTGTTTTGAATCCAATTTTTAGTTATAATCCATTCGTATAATTTTACACTTATACAAATTTTCATTTGGTTATATAAACCATTTCCAATTTTATAATCTTATTTGATTATAATATTATCATCCAAACACTCCAATTCTATATAATTATTTAAGAAAATTATTTACTTTTATATCCAAATATATCTTTGGGTAAAATTATTTCATTTACCGCATTTCAAAACAGTACTATGTCGAATTACTCTATTCAAGTGTTTAGAAACCCTTATCGATTCAGTTGTACGAACTATGCCGACCAGAGTTCATAAGCCACTCAATAAATCAACCAATACAATATAAAACATTTTATATCCACTAATAAATACGCGCTCATATCTATTAATACCCTCAAACTCATTCTAGGGTATTATTGACCCTATCTCTAATGAGTAATCCCCACCAGAGCCAAGGTTCTCGCTTAACCTTCAGCTCCGATACCAACTGTAACGGACCAGAGATTTTTGACCCTCAAAAATCGACATCAATAAGTCCACTGTATAGAATGTCGAACAATCGAGTGCCGAAAATACCAGTTCATTAGGGGTGAAGAAGAAAAAGATAGAAGAAAAGAAATAGAACAACAAAGAATCTCACAATCGCAGCGGAACAAAAGATAATGTATAATAATAGATTTTTATACAAAAAAATATGTAACTGTTAAATACCTACAATAATCAGAGTTCAACAATCGATACATCAATCTGGACAGTTATAATAACTTGTCCTCATACAGCAAAAAATATTACTCAAGTACGGAAGTACGTCTCTGTCATCCAGCTCGCCTCCTGAACTCCATAACTTCCTATCCTAAATCTGTAATACTCGGTCTGACCCGAGCATTATAATAAAATAACACCCGAGTCAGTTTGGAAGACCAGTGTAACAACCCGCATATTTTACGATTGTATATTTAAATATAACATCGTTAGTCGGATTAAAGTCCGAAAAGCCATTTTTTTCAAACAGTCGAATTGGGACTCGAGACCGCTTCCATTGAGTCCAAAATGGCATTTGCGACCTTTTTGAGTATACACATCGATATGTTTGGAGTTGAGTAGAATTTTGACATTTTCACTTAGGGCTTTGGGCTTGGTTATGGGTTTCAGCCCACTAACCCAACTCATCTTATATCCTAACTCCACCCCCTCTCCTCTTCATTCATTCTATTATTTTCCTAACACTTCAAGCTTTAGTTAAAATGGGGGAAGAGATTGGAAACTAAAATCCTAAGCCCTAGTTTTCTTTGCAAATTCAAGTTCTAGCTCCAAAATCATAGAGAAGCTTAGGTAAGCATCATCTTCTTCTCCTCCATCTCAATCTCTCTCCAATTTCAGAAATTTCCTATGACCTAACTTAGGAAATATTCATTGTAATCTTAGATTGGAGCTTGTAGAGTTGAAGTTGAAGTGTGGTTGATCTTTCTTTTGATTTCAAAGCTTCTCATTTGTTGTTTTGGGTTGAAAAGGTGAGTTTTTGAACTCACATCTACGTCTATAGCTTTCGTTGTTGTTAGGTATGAATTCCTAACATCTATTCATGTTCATTTGTTTTTGAATTGGATTGATTTGGTGAATTTTCCAATTTTTGGTTTTTGAAGTCCAATTTTTGTGAAAATCCTTTTATGGATGTTTGAACATGTTTACCTGGGTGTATCGAAGAGCCTATTAGGCTGGGTTGTTGCTTGGCATAAATCCCTAGTCGCCGTTGCTCGATCGATCGGTTCCGGTAGGATTTTGCCCACTTGGGGGCTAGCCTGATCATGTTTGGAAGCAGGTTCAATCGACTGAACCAGGAGGTCAGTCGACTGAACCAGGGGCAGAAAACATTCTGTCCCTGTATCAGTCGACTGACCACCTGGGTCAGTCGACTGACCTGGAAACCGAAAGTTTCCAGGTATTGTGTCAGTCGACTGACCATCTGGTTTAGTCGACTGACCTGCTTGTCTCAGCCCAATTTGTCTATTTTGCTTGGGTTTCCAAATTTAATCGATTCGTGTTGATCCGATTTGTTGTTATCAATTATTATCGACTTTGATGACTCCTTTTTCGAGATTTTAGGAATATCCATTTTGATGGATTCGGTATCGATTTATATGGAATTGATTCACGTCTTCGAATGTGGATTTTGGTGATTGATTGTTTCTACAATCATTTCTGTGATTTGTCACTTTAAAATATAAAGGTTTTCTATACTAGTAGTAAATATTCAACTCTTTCACAAAGATGATTCCAACTCTATTTTTAATACAAATCTTGTTTATAAAACCGTTTTCCAACTTATTAGTATATACAAACCTTTACCTCATTCGTATGAGAGATCTAATTAAACGGTATAGTAAAACCAGTGGTATGAAACACTTGCATTTACTTCGTCGGTTAATTTTTAGACTTGTTCGATTGAGAATCTTGTGACAATTTTCGAGTGGAAATCTACAATTTGTTCGTAAATATTTAATTTAAGCCAGCGGTTATGGGACATGAAGCTAAACTCATTTATTTACTAGCTTAGTGTAATCGACACTTCTTGAAGATCGATGATGATCATTTTGTGGTTTAGACTAGCGATGTGTGATGTCTCTTTGTCCGCGTGGGGGACTATACCCCGTTCTATTGAGCTTCGTCTCATTTTTATGGGCTAGCGACCCATGGTCTTTGGACTGTTCATGGAGCATTTGGCTCGATAAGTCTGTGCATGGGGTGTGTCATTTTAGGTGCATCGATGTCCGACTAGGCATAGGGCGTATCTTTTTAGGTGTGTCGATGTTAAATTATACATGGGGCGTATCTTTTTAGGTACGTCGATGTTCGACTGTGCATGGGGCGTACCTTTTTAGGTACGTCGATGTTCGATTCATGGGTTAGCGTCTCATTTGTGATACACGTGTTGGTGAGTTTTCATGCTCCCGTTTGTGATAGGCCTCCACCTTTGTGATTTCTGGATTTCTAGTTGATAATTTCTAGAATTTGTGTTTCACCGATTTTTGCGATTGGCATTGATATGTTTTGTCAATATTTGTGTTTTGGTGAATAATTTAAAGAATGCGATTCTTTTTTATGTTTGAGATGATTTGGGATATTGTATGATTTTTGTTGTTATTTGATGTATACTTGTCGTAGTATGGCATTATTGTTATCATACGTTTTTTGTCATATCTCTTATCCTATCTCATTTTATATGATATTTATAGCTAGACTGATCCGTTTATTATTTTCTTCTTAAATAATACTCGGGTCTGACCGAGGTATTTCAGGTGCTCCCGCTTGACTTCTTATCAGGGTCCTTCCCCTGACTTTTGGCTAACTACTTTAGCAGAGTAGTTTTTGTTAGTATACATTTGAGATAGAGACTCCTTGATGTATACTATTCTTTTGTCTAGCACTTGTATCTATTCTTTTGTTTATGTAGTGGATCTTATATGACAACTATTTTGATGCACACTCTTATGACATATATTCATATCTGATTCCGCCTTTGTGATATGAATATCTGTGACTGATTTGTGTTATGTTTATTTCTATATTTGTTTCCGAAGTCCACATAGCCACTGTGTGGTAGCTTTGAGTTTGTATTCGATATGTCGGATTTCCTCTTGAAATGAAATGTAAGTTATATTGTCTGACATATCGGTACTCGCACGAAGCAATTACACAGATGGTCGCTCCCAACGGCCTTATTCTTCATGCTAGTTGACGGCATTACCTCGTAGTGTCCTTGGCTAGCGTGAGTATAGAGGTGGGGGGTCACAGCTCGGTATCAGAGCCAAACTTCGGAACAATGTAGAATAATCTAGCAAGGATCATTGTCCTAAGTCTTTCTTAGGAATAGTGCCATAGGATTTAATTCGAGTCTTCGTACCGTTATATCATATTTCTTTTTATGATGCCTTGTTTTATCAATCAAGTTTGTTTGATATTCATTTTGATAATAACCTTTTTCCTCTTCTTTCTTTCTTTCTTAAAGAAGAGAAATGGTTAGACCAGGCCGTCCCAGTGCCGGTCAATCCAGTGCTACTCCTTAGGATGGAGTATTATGTCTGCTCAATAACTTTTAGATCTTGTGAACAATGCCCAAGCTGCCGGACCCGCTTCAGCGCCTACTCACCCTAAATCCGGGTTTGCACGCTTGTGCAGAGATTATACCGCTTTGGGTGGAAGGCCATTCAAGGGATCCGAAAGTGTCATAGAAATCCAAGCTTGGCTTAGATCATGTGATCGCATCTTTTCCCGCATGGATCTTATTGATTCACTTCGAGTCCAAGTGGCTTCTAGCATGCTCCAAGAAAGAGCATTAGATTGGTATGAGCTTTTGATTTTGGAAATTATTGAAGCGGATCTTACTTGGGAGCAATTCCGGGAAAGTTTCGAATTAAAGTTTGTGCCGAAAGCTCAAAAAGTAACTTTAGCCTGACGCTTTATTGACCTTGTTCAAGGTGAATCTTCTTGTAACATTCCCCCTTTTGACCGTCTCCAGTCGGTGATTAAACCAACTCGAAACGTTCAAAAAGACGAATTGTTATTTAGTTTATAAGGTTTAAACAGAATCAGCCACAGAAACATAGAATAATAACAATGAATTAAAACAAATGAGAATTTATTTCATTACTATAAATCTTTTTATATACATCAGAGTTTATACAATTTAATACTGATACAGCGGAATTTCTAAAATACAATTTTTCTACTGAAATAAATGATTCTTTACTCTCTCTCTAACTTCGCTGCTCGAAAATCTTCAAGCTGTAGAAATACTCGGTCTGACCCGAGTATTATATTCAAAAGAAAATAATACACAGGTCAGTCTAATTCAAACCAGTTTATTAGTGCATAGAGGCAGTAATAATTTAAATAGACGACAGTCACAATAATTCTCGTCTATCCAATTCTTTTAACAAAGAAATCGGATAACGAAAATATAACACTTAACAGTGTTAAACAATAAATCAGCAGATTTAAATCACCAACAGAGATAAATAAACAATTTATCAAAACGACTAAATCAATTTAAGACAATTGGAGTTGTCACTTTAAAACCCATCAAGAGTTCGATTGGCTGCCGTACACACGTGTGCATTCGTACACGTGTGCACTGCCCCGCCAACTCGTGTGCATAGATAACGGTGCAACATGCAACAGTGAGACTCGAGACCAATACAACACAGTGCCCAAACAGTATCAAACTGACTCACAAGTGAGCAAAGTAAACATCATGTTTCGGCTATACTGGAACCATAAGTGAAACTTAATTCAGAAGTGAAGTGCAACAGTGAATGATTCAACATCTCCAACTAGAAGTACAGTGAACCCAAACAAGGTTCAAGTAATGAAGTAAAACAAGCACACACCCATGACCATAATTGTGACAACTAATGGCAGAGCATATATGTACAAATCAGGGTAGAAGGAGATGCAGTGAAACAGGCTACAAAGACAACAACATGGATGCAGATTCAAGACTGTCTACCAGTAACAAAATGACCAAATGCAAAGTCACTAAACTCATGCAAGTTCAAAGAAACAACACAGTGCAGACCAGAGACAAGCATGTACAAGAGGCAACAGAATCCAAACTAGCATATGCAACTCACAAACCAAAACTGGACAGAGCAACATGATGAACTACTGACAACAATATTACAAATGCAACTCCAACATCAGAAACTACAGTTGCTACCAAGCAACTGCTACATACAAAATGATCAACCAAGTTCAACAAGGCAAATGCATGCAGACAGTTCAATAGAGAAGTGCATAAGCATCACAAGGCTGAAGTCTACAAATTCAATCAAGTCTACACTGCAAAGTACTGAAGCACTATATCAACAACAGCTACAACAACACAAGTGTGTACATGAATACAACTACAGGTCAATTCGAGTATACCATAGAGAAACAACAATGCAATCTCCACATAAATATATACATATGTATATACATACGTATACACCTATATAGGAAGCACAATTACAAGGTAACAGTTTTAACAAAGCCAAAGTCAGATGGTCAGAATGAACAAATAATCAGATAAAAATAATTGGAATTTAGTTTTAAATTTAAAACCGTGTAAAAAAAAACAGGGAAGAACAACAAATTCAGACATGCATACTTGTATCACAGCATATAATTCAAATTTCATACTGAACATCACATAATTATTAACATGCAAGCATCAACAATCATACGAATTTTTTTTTCACAAGCAACAAGTTATAATTTATTTAAACTTTTAGTTTTAAAGTTTACTCTTGGTTTTGAAGGTTTCAAAACAGTCCTACCTTGTTTAACTTGGACTCAAATTTAAAATTTTACTTTAGGATCAAACAAAAGAAATATCAATTTAACAACGAACAAGTCAGCGATCACAGTTAATCTTGAATTAAAGACATGAGTGCAGACAAACCAAACCCAAGATTTCAGAATGCAGTGGCCATACACATATATACATACAAAAATGTATGTATACAAATGATCAGCCATCAAAGTGCAGACAAGAATGAAGTCAGTGCCAATAGTAATGACAGCAACTCCATCAAGTCGTGACTCAAACTCCAAAATACAGTCAGAGATGTCAACAAGTATGTAAACTACAAGTCAACAAATAAGAAATCAACTTCAAGTTAGGAAAGCAACTACTGGACCAAGGTGGAATAAAGACTACAGGGACAATACATATATATATATACATACATAAATGTATGTATACACATTGTTTCAGTGCCTATTCAAGTGCACATAAAGGTTCAAGCACCCAAAAGCATTTAGCAGCAGTTTCGAATAATCCAGACAACAAATACTTCAACTACATGTACCACATATGTCGACCATGCAACGGATACATGATCGAGGATGCAGACTCAAGTTCACAAATGCAGAGAAACCCAGATCCAATCCAAATCAGTTCGAATAAAGTTCGATAGCAACTATCAAGCATAAATAAGTGTGCAGTCATGACCAAGGAAATGAATTTGAACGTATAAGTCAAAACATTCTTAAGCATCGAAACGAAGATCAGTGGCCAAGACAGTAGCAACTCATAAATCAAAGTCAACAACGTGATAAACGAAATTAAATCCATTTAAAAATCAAGCTGGGAAATGAAAATCATCTCAGATTTCAAGTCAAAATCCAAAATAATTCAAGCCGTGGTTACGAATCCAAAGTCGAATAAATCAAACAATCAAACGATGAAAATCACAATTGAACGAGACAGATTGAATTAGATGTGAGAAATTTCTCACCTTTGTCAGAAGCGGTCGCGAGCGAGAAGAGGAGAACGGGAGACGAAGCCCTAAAATTTCCAGATCGAACAAGATTGCCGAGCCCTAGCTATTTGGAGACGAACGAAAATCGAAGGAAGCCGGCGCCTTTGAATTTGAACGAAGATCAATCCAGATTTGCCATAGAATCGAGAAATCGCCGAACCCTAGTTTTATCAAGTCGCCATTTTTCTTTCGTTCGAATTTTCTGATTTTTGAAAATGAATGGGAAGAGAGGGGGGTTTCGTGGTTTTACAGAGATAAGATCGTGGGGGGTATGGGTTTAAACGTGAATAAGGGTATGGGCTTAGGCATGGGCTGGTTATGGTGTTTTATTTTTTTTTTCTTTTTTTTCTTTTTCTTTTGTTTTATTCTTTTTAAAACTGATTGTTTTGTATTTAATTTGGTTTGTTTAATTTAGTTGTTAAAATTTTTCTACACATATTTATTCATCTCGTACAAATAAAAATTTAATAAGAGAATTCAAATCAATTTACAAATTCCAATAAAATTTAACAGAAATTAATATCGCCAATTTGACGAAGATTTTATCGTTATAGAAATTCCAATAACAAAAAGAAATTTAACTGTCAACTTAAATCATTTACTGATGATTATAATTTTGGGCAAAACCCCGGTTGTTACAGAAATTCAAATTGAATTCGATTTAAATTCTCTACGCGTTTATACGCCATATGTTCATAAAACAATTCCGATAAATACGAAAATTGAAATCCGGTAATAATTCAATATTACGGACCCAATGAAACTGGTTTCGTCAACTTTCGAAACTGTGCCTCGGAATGCTATTCTTAAATTCAATTCAAACGATACAATCTCAAAACTGAACAGATTGCTTTCAAATTCAATTCTGAAGCTTCTATTACCTTCAGTATTATCAATATGAATCCTCCAAGCCTTTAAATTATTTTTAACCGGCTTAAAATTGAAGATTCAAATTTTATTCAACTTTCAGTAGATTAAATTCAAAAATTTAATCGCCAATTCATTCTGATAATTTGAAATTCAAGTCAAATCATCATTCAAATATTTAAAATTAATTAAATATTCTCAAATTAAATTGTTCAAAATTCAGGGTCGTTACAAACTCCCCTCCTTAAAAGCTTTTCGTCCACGAAAAGGAAAAGTCGTTAAAATTTCATCGATATTTATACTCTAGTCAATTTTTACTAAGCTTGAAGCTTATTACAAATAAATGAATATAGGATTCATTCCATTTGTTTATCTTCTCTTTTGTTCATTGATTTCTACAATCATTGATTTCTAAAATCAAAACGCAAAAGTCTTTTATCAACATTTTCGATTTACAACTCAGATTCAAACTTAAAATTCTTCACGTTAGAGATTTATATAATATATCTCTTCCAAAGCTGTGGACTTTCAAAACATTTCAAAGATCCTCTTCCTTAGTTCATTAGGTAGGAATTTTGAAATTTTAATTTCAAATCATTGATTCACTATTTACAGTTTGAAAATACTTGCTAACTCGAAATTTAACAAGTCCATCTTCGTTCTCACAGACATTAGGCATACGCTGGCCAGGCGCAAGTCTAAAAATCTCCAAGTACTAAACATACTTGCTTCAATTCCCAGTGAAAATACTTTTAAAAATTCTTTTAAAAATGGATATGGAAAGCACGTTCCCCCATGGATTACAGTTCCACCCGGCGGTTACGCTACTATCCCAGTAGAGTCGCTTGTGGTTGTAGATTTCTCATCTCTTAAATTTCGCCATGGTTGTCGCCATAGATTGCAGTACACACGGCGGTTACGCTACTATCCCAGTAGAATCGCTCGTGTCTGTAGGCATCACGCCCCTCAAATTTCGCCTGGCATTAGATTGCAGTTTACTCGGCGGTTACGCCACTATCCCAGTGGAATCGCTTGTAACTGTGGGCATCTCGCCCCTCAAATTACGCTAACATCATCAATCAAATCTAATCTCATCGCGATGAACTATCGCGAAGGATTTCCGATTCAAATAGTCACTCTGACTAAAATTCTACGTAGCTACGAATTTCAAATGGATACTCTTCGAGAGTTCCAATACCTTCTTTAATAATAAATGGAAGGTACTTTTCCACATCCTCAGTTTAGAAAACATAATATCATATATGTAGTACTTTCATTTCCCATTTCGTACATATCACATCTATGTAAGCTTACATAAGATTTCCATAACAATGTCTTTCTAAACTAACGGTTTCAAATTTACCGCATTCATATATATAAGTTCTGAAAACTTACATATCTCATATTCATAACAAAATAGAGGATTTCAAAATTTTCCTCTAAGTCGATTTGGAAATTTAAGGTTATCTCAAACCTAATTCATATTCATAATTCCATTCATTATCGACTTTCACATTCGATTTGAATTTCACGCTTACATCGTCAATTCTCAACACAGAATTGATGTCTATCGATATATAACCTCTGAGCTCGTACGTCTCAGAGAAGGGTGTTAAGCTAAGAGAATAAATTCTCCGCCACCAACAGATATATATTTAATAGAGATCAATTGCTATGTCATCAATTCACAATGTTAGACATGCAATCCAAATCATCATCTGAAATTCAAAGCTCAACTTATATTGGCTTTGATGTCGAAGTTAAACTCAATTTTAACTCAACGATTCAATCTTTTTTGAAAAATTTCAAATTGAACAAATTGTTCAAATTCTCATTTAACTTTTCAACTTCGACTTCAAAAATGAATTTCAAATCATTTATTCCTTACGGAATATATTCACAACATTTCATATTTGGAAAAAACATTTCCATACTTATTTAAAAATAAGTAATTCACAAATCCAATTTATTTTCAGCATTTGAAAATATTCGATATACTTTAATCAAAATTAAGTATATATTTCATCTTTAAGGAAATCATTCTTTTTTCACATATTTATTTGAGTTAAAACGAATGTTACGTAAAACATCGTTACGACAACTCAAAATTACTAGTATAGGGATTCGAAATTTAGATAGATATATAAATCCCAATACTATACAAAACATTTCCTTTTGGAAATCATTTACTATAACAACAGTGTTATAGTCCATCATTTCCTTATATTCGAAAACGTCTATTTCAACAATGAATGTTGAAATCTATGGTTTCGATATTCAATGCTTTGAAAACATCTTTTTAAAACAATTACTTCGTTTTAAAATATCGATTTTTCCAAAACATGTCCATTTCATTCAATATTATATTCACGGTCCAAAATTATGAATATACAACTTTTAACAAACTATACAGAATTTTACTTATCAAAATAAGTCAGTTTCGAATTCATAAACAACGTTTATAAATTCCATTGCTTATTTATAAAGACTTCAATTTATAAAAATTGCTTCATTAACCCATTCCTTTATAACTCAGCTTAATATCAGAATTTTAATTTACAAGTAAATTACTTATAAATTCTTTTATTTCGCAACTTCGATTCATTTTATAACTTCACATTATAAAACTTTTAATTCTGAAACTTTTCACCCACTTATGAAATCCATTAAATATTTCACTTTTAACACTTATACAATTCCAATATTTTATCAACACTTTCAAATCTTCAATTTAAGCCGTTTATAATAATTCAAAATTTCCAATTTAAACTATTATATAAATTTATCGGTTTTCCATTTCCAAGATAATCACTAGTTCTTTAGTAAACCATTCATCGACTTGATTTCCAATTTTAATCACATTTGATTCATTCACAATAAAATTTCACTAACATTCCTTCATATTCAATTAGTTCACTTTCACTAATTCATATTCAAGTTAGTTTGCTTTCGATTCAAATCAAATTTGATTCTATTTAGATTTCTTACCTTTCAATTTGAATTCAATTTACATAGCTTCCAAATTCCATAAATTCAATTTCATTGATACTTAGTGAATTTCTATACAATCAACTAGCAAAACCAATGCACATTCAACTTAACCAAATTTATTTATTCTGCTTACATTCAATCTGGTTCAACATACTTAATTTTAATTGGTTTATATTCCAATTCAGATTGAATTCTAATATTCACTATATTCACAACTTCTTAACTTAAGTTTTATTCAACTCTTAACAACATTTCTAATCCACGTTTATTCACTTTTACAATTAAAGTTGAATTTCCTTTATATAACTCAAATTCATATTCATTCTTCACTTTCTCAATTCATTTTGATATCAAATTCAATTTGATTCAATATTACTTAAGCCATGTTTCATTTATCTCCACTTGCATTAATTTTCACCGGACAACTTAAGTTCGTCTCAAATCTATTTGAAATTCTATTTTATTTAACTTTACTAAAGTCAAATTCATATCACATCTCAGAATTGAGATTTTGTTTCATTTAACAAAACTGTTCAACCATTTAAAAACTGGTTTTACTTAAATTTTCTCATTTTATAAGTTAAACAACTTATTAATTTAAACTTTCCAATTCATATGATATAATCACTTATCTTTCAAGTTCAACTTTTCCATCTCAACAATTTATCAAATCAAATTCAATTTATTTAACTTCCCTTTAGTTAAATTTCAAATCGTATATTTATTAATACTAATTCAATTCAATTTAACTTTTCTTAAGTTAAAAATCTTTATTTTCAAAAACAATTTTATACTTCTTTAAATTTGAAAAAAACATTCTCCTTTAAAGTGTTTCTAGTAACTATTCATATTAAACATCATAAACTAAGCTTTGTGTAAACCAAAGCTCTGATACCACTCTGTAACATTCCCCCTTTTGACCGTCTCCAGTCGGTGATTAAACCAACTCGAAACGTTCAAAAAGATGAATTGTTATTTAGTTTATAAGGTTTAAACAGAATCAGCCACAGAAACACAGAATAATAACAATGAATTAAAACAAATGAGAATTTATTTCATTACTATAAATCTTTTTATATACATCAGAGTTTATACAATTTAATACTGATACAGCGGAATTTCTAAAATACAATTTTTCTACTGAAATAAATGATTCTTTACTCTCTCTCTAACTTCGCTGCTCGAAAATCTTCAAGCTGTAGAAATACTCGGTCTGACCCGAGTATTATATTCAAAAGAAAATAATACACAGGTCAGTCTAATTCAAACCAGTTTATTAGTGCATAGAGGCAGTAATAATTTAAATAGACGACAGTCACAATAATTCTCGTCTATCCAATTCTTTTAACAAAGAAATCAGATAACGAAAATATAACACTTAACAGTGTTAAACAATAAATCAGCAGATTTAAATCACCAACAGAGATAAATAAACAATTTATCAAAACGACTAAATCAATTTAAGACAATTGGAGTTGTCACTTTAAAACCCATCAAGAGTTCGATTGGCTGCCGTACACACGTGTGCATTCGTACACGTGTGCACTGCCCCGCCAACTTGTGTGCATAGATAACGGTGCAACATGCAACAGTGAGACTCGAGACCAATACAACACAGTGCCCAAACAGTATCAAACTGACTCACAAGTGAGCAAAGTAAACATCATGTTTCGGCTATACTGGAACCATAAGTGAAACTTAATTCAGAAGTGAAGTGCAACAGTGAATGATTCAACATCTCCAACTAGAAGTACAGTGAACCCAAACAAGGTTCAAGTAATGAAGTAAAACAAGCACACACCCATGACCATAATTGTGACAACTAATGGCAGAGCATATATGTACAAATCAGGGTAGAAGGAGATGCAGTGAAACAGGCTACAAAGACAACAACATGGATGCAGATTCAAGACTGTCTACCAGTAACAAAATGACCAAATGCAAAGTCACTAAACTCATGCAAGTTCAAAGAAACAACACAGTGCAGACCAGAGACAAGCATGTACAAGAGGCAACAGAATCCAAACTAGCATATGCAACTCACAAACCAAAACTGGACAGAGCAACATGATGAACTACTGACAACAATATTACAAATGCAACTCCAACATCAGAAACTACAGTTGCTACCAAGCAACTGCTACATACAAAATGATCAACCAAGTTCAACAAGGCAAATGCATGCAGACAGTTCAATAGAGAAGTGCATAAGCATCACAAGGCTGAAGTCTACAAATTCAATCAAGTCTACACTGCAAAGTACTGAAGCACTATATCAACAACAGCTACAACAACACAAGTGTGTACATGAATACAACTACAGGTCAATTCGAGTATACCATAGAGAAACAACAATGCAATCTCCACATAAATATATACATATGTATATACATACGTATACACCTATATAGGAAGCACAATTACAAGGTAACAGTTTTAACAAAGCCAAAGTCAGATGGTCAGAATGAACAAATAATCAGATAAAAATAATTGGAATTTAGTTTTAAATTTAAAACCGTGTAAAAAAAAAAACAGGGAAGAACAACAAATTCAGACATGCATACTTGTATCACAGCATATAATTCAAATTTCATACTGAACATCACATAATTATTAACATGCAAGCATCAACAATCATACGAATTTTTTTTCACAAGCAACAAGTTATAATTTATTTAAACTTTTAGTTTTAAAGTTTACTCACGGTTTTGAAGGTTTCAAAACAGTCCTACCTTGTTTAACTTGGACTCAAATTTAAAATTTTACTTTAGGATCAAACAAAAGAAATATCAATTTAACAACGAACAAGTCAGCGATCACAGTTAATCTTGAATTAAAGACATGAGTGCAGACAAACCAAACCCAAGATTTCAGAATGCAGTGGCCATACACATATATACATACAAAAATGTATGTATACAAATGATCAGCCATCAAAGTGCAGACAAGAATGAAGTCAGTGCCAATAGTAATGACAGCAACTCCATCAAGTCGTGACTCAAACTCCAAAATACAGTCAGAGATGTCAACAAGTATGTAAACTACAAGTCAACAAATAAGAAATCAACTTCAAGTTAGGAAAGCAACTACTGGACCAAGGTGGAATAAAGACTACAGGGACAATACATATATATATATACATACATAAATGTATGTATACACATTGTTTCAGTGCCTATTCAAGTGCACATAAAGGTTCAAGCACCCAAAAGCATTTAGCAGCAGTTTCGAATAATCCAGACAACAAATACTTCAACTACATGTACCACATATGTCGACCATGCAATGGATACATGATCGAGGATGCAGACTCAAGTTCACAAATGCAGAGAAACCCAGATCCAATCCAAATCAGTTCGAATAAAGTTCGATAGCAACTATCAAGCATAAATAAGTGTGCAGTCATGACCAAGGAAATGAATTTGAACGTATAAGTCAAAACATTCTTAAGCATCGAAACGAAGATCAGTGGCCAAGACAGTAGCAACTCATAAATCAAAGTCAACAACGTGATAAACGAAATTAAATCCATTTAAAAATCAAGCTGGGAAATGAAAATCATCTCAGATTTCAAGTCAAAATCCAAAATAATTCAAGCCGTGGTTACGAATCCAAAGTCGAATAAATCAAACAATCAAACGACGAAAATCACAATTGAACGAGACAGATTGAATTAGATGTGAGAAATTTCTCACCTTTGTCAGAAGCAGTCGCGAGCGAGAAGAGGAGAACGGGAGACGAAGCCCTAAAATTTCCAGATCGAACAAGATTGCCGAGCCCTAGCTATTTGGAGACGAACGAAAATCGAAGGAAGCCGGCGCCTTTGAATTTGAACGAAGATCAATCCAGATTTGCCATAGAATCGAGAAATCGCCGAACCCTAGTTTTATCAAGTCGCCATTTTTCTTTCGTTCGAATTTTCTGATTTTTGAAAATGAATGGGAAGAGAGGGGGGTTTCGTGGTTTTACAGAGATAAGATCGTGGGGGGTATGGGTTTAAACGTGAATAAGGGTATGGGCTTAGGCATGGGCTGGTTATGGTGTTTTATTTTTTTTTCTTTTTTTTCTTTTTCTTTTGTTTTATTCTTTTTAAAACTGATTGTTTTGTATTTAATTTGGTTTGTTTAATTTAGTTGTTAAAATTTTTCTACACATATTTATTCATCTCGTACAAATAAAAATTTAATAAGAGAATTCAAATCAATTTACAAATTCCAATAAAATTTAACAGAAATTAATATCGCCAATTTGACGAAGATTTTATCGTTATAGAAATTCCAATAACAAAAAGAAATTTAACTGTCAACTTAAATCATTTACTGATGATTATAATTTTGGGCAAAACCCCGGTTGTTACAGAAATTCAAATTGAATTCGATTTAAATTCTCTACGCGTTTATACGCCATATGTTCATAAAACAATTCCGATAAATACGAAAATTGAAATCCGGTAATAATTCAATATTACGGACCCAATGAAACTGGTTTCGTCAACTTCCGAAACTGTGCCTCGGAATGCTATTCTTAAATTCAATTCAAACGATACAATCTCAAAACTGAACAGATTGCTTTCAAATTCAATTCTGAAGCTTCTATTACCTTCAGTATTATCAATATGAATCCTCCAAGCCTTTAAATTATTTTTAACCGGCTTAAAATTGAAGATTCAAATTTTATTCAACTTTCAGTAGATTAAATTCAAAAATTTAATCGCCAATTCATTCTGATAATTTGAAATTCAAGTCAAATCATCATTCAAATATTTAAAATTAATTAAATATTCTCAAATTAAATTGTTCAAAATTCAGGGTCGTTACACTTCTGTGGCAGATTATGTCACATCTTTTGAATCTTTCTCTAAATATGGGGTCTAATATATTAATACCCCATTGAAGAAAAATCAGAGATTTGTCTATGGTTGAATAGGAACCTCAAAAGCCTTTACTTCTGAAACTAGAAGTTTCTTTCGACCAGCTTGTAGATATTGCTCTTCGACTTGAAGATGCAGATAGAGAAAGTGATGTTGAAGTTGTGCGTGCCAAATAGAACTTCAACAATAACATGAAGAGGCCTATTATGTTTAAAGGCCTCAATCCCAATAAGAAAGGGAAGCAAGAAACTTCGGTAGCAAAGACTCCTACGTCTCACTAAACCAAATAAGTGATTTTGCAACATTTTATGTCTGTCAATTGCTAACACTTATAAATGTCACAGACCGCTAACAGTAAAAAAGTATTAGGATACCTAAAAAGTATTAGTAAAAATAAATAGTCTTCTGCATTAATTTTACCAACGCATATAAGTGTTACAATAATCGGTAAAAATGTAAATAATTTAATAACAAAAGGAGTCTTTTGTAATTTGTAAGTACAATCCCTTTTCCCACGCTTGTCCATTCCTAAACAGATTTTGGCCGCCTAAAATTTAATTTAGGTTTTGCTCTTCCTCGTAGAAAATCTAACGTCCTTCTTCTCCCTCAATCGCAATGAATTAAATCCAGGCCTAATTAGTTTCAACTTCATTTATTGGAAGTTGATGTTTGGAAATTCAAGCCGTTCGAATTTCTCGAATTTGGGTCTAGTTGCTGTCGATGCGCGTAGTTATTGTGGTAAGGTCGAAGGATTTGTGGTCAGGCGAGGGAGGCGTGAATTCACGATTCTAGTCGCGGTTGCGATTGGATCTGTTGTTCAAACTGAGGGAGGTCGAGATTGAATTATGGACGATGAAATTCGACGCAACGTTTGTAGTTGGTTTGGGAATGAGCGTTGGGGCTCGACTGGTACAGATTTGTGGTGATTTGGGAAGCAGTTGCAGGCGATTGGGTGAGGAGCAGAGGAACAATGTCGTCGAACTAGGTAGAGATGTTGCTCGAGTTGAGAAGGCGATTGCTCTAGTTATTTTGGTGGTCTTCTATATAGAATATGCGGTTATTTTTCATAAGTATGAAAAAATTGATAGACTCGGGTTTGTCTTCTGAAGAACTGAGAAAGCTTCACTATGCCTGTCAAGACTGGGGATTTTTTAAGGTTCTGTTCTCTTCTTACTTTTATTACATTGTTCAAACCACATGAACTTTACTCTTAAATCTTCAGCATATGTACCCTTTAAGAAATTATTTCATAGTGACGTGCATAGGCGAAGTTAAGTTTAGGTTGAAAGGGTCTTAGAGGAGTCAGCTTATGATGTTGCCATAGCTGTAATTTTTTAAATCCGGCGCTATGTAATTAACGGGACACGATATAATTAATCAGATATGACATACTGTTTCTAATGAACTAGTTAGTAGCCATCTTTGTCTTGTCTAATTCCTCAGTGCCATACTGTAACTACATGTGTATCTGACTCTTGTTCGTACTCTCTTTATTCAAGGGAAACTGTCCGATACCTTGGCCTGAGAAATCCATATTAATTCGTTAAGCCGTAAATAATGAGAAAGAATTAAAGCTACCATCGTGGTGTTAACTTTGTGAAACCTTCAACATTGGTTAGTGATACCATTGTAGTTGTTATAAAGAATAGCATTTCAAGAAGCATTAAGTATATTCATTTTTCTGTGTCTACGTAATTTGCAGTTGATAAATCATGGCATTTGCAGCGAATTGATCGAGAGAATTAAGGGTGATATTTCGGAATTCTTCATGCTCCCATTAGAGGAAAAAGAAAAGTTCAGTCAGTTGCCAGGAAATCTCGAAGGCTATGGGTAGTTATTTGTTATGTCTGATGACTAGAAACTCGATTGGGCAGACATGTTGTACTTCAATACGCTACCACTTATGAAAAGTAATGTCAATATTTGGCCTTCCAATTTAAGGTCCTGGTAATTTTTCTTCTTTAATTGAGAAGGCTGCATCCTTTAATTCCTTCATTGTAACATGTGTAACTAGTAATCCTTTCCCAAATCATTGCAGTTAATTTCCTCAAACTGATGAATATATTGGTGGTCCCCATTGTACAGATCATAAAAATACTGAAATGCTTCAGCCTGAATATGTATAGTATTTCCAAGTTTGTTCGGTGCACCGATTGTTCGCATAGCTATTCACCCAAATGCAATGAGGGTAATTTTTCTTTCATGTCCGAAGTCTTTTGTTTTATGTATGGGTTCATATGATTTGATCTGGTAGATTGCAGCTTGGATACGGTTCTAAGGCAGTGGAACTTCTATTGAGGCTGGTCTCATCTTTTTTTAGCGCTTTGTCTAACAAATGTTTTCAAAATGATACATAGAAAATTCCCTGTTTATCCAGAATGTTCTTGAATTTAAATTTCCATAATATATGTTATGCCAAGGTGGCTGTATTCTCAATTCTGTAATCTGTAGCTCATACAAGTCGATGTGCACACGTTAAACTGTTGACATTTATGGAACCTTGCAACTCTTTTCAAAATTACCGTTGGATGTTGGTTTTTCTATTTCTGTTTTATGAGCTGATAGAAAATACTTGTAAAATAAAATAAAGTGATTTCGTGTGATACAAGGTACTATGAACGGCAGTTGGCAGATTTCAATGAAGAAGATAATGAGGAGACCGAAGAGCCCAAGCCAAGGTCACAGTCACAGAAGCTACAGAGAAGGTATACCTAAAAACCTTTATTGCTAAAATATTTCTCAACACTGGTAAAATAGTTCTTGCTTATATGATTTACATAACGTACACTCACAACCTATTTACCAAAGTCAACAAATATCAATGTGATTGCAAGATTTATGCCGCAATATAATTTATACACTAACTAACTAGACTAGCAAGCAATGTATAGTATATGCAGTAAAAAGTAGGGGAATGCAAGCAGTGAGAAGTGAAAACACAATAATTTATTTTGTTTCAGCTATCTCTGCCCAAGTCCAGTCTTGAGACCATTCCTCCATGGATTTTCACTATCACAACTTGCTATTACCCACAAGAAAGGGTTTCAGCAGTACACAGTTCTATCTTTGAATGCTCAACACATCAGCTATACACAATCATTTCCCAAGCGATTCTAATCCAAACATCACCTCTTCCAACAATTACAAACCACTTTCTAATCAGTTTCAAATTACAATAGCATAATATTCTGCACTTTTCAATTGAAAATTATCATTTCAAATCAAACATGAGTAATCATATTCTAATATTGAGTTTAAGATGAGGTTGGCATCATCCGCGGTTTATATTGCCTTATAGTTTCATAATTGTTCTAACATCAAAAGATAACAAACCTTATCATATGTAAATAAATGTATCATATATAATGCATGTAAACTATTCGTAATTGTTCCAACAATAACTTGCTTATTCCATATTTGTTCTAACAATGAAGGCTACTGTGAAATGAAAGCTGCTGTATAAATAATGAACCTTATCATTGAAGGCTGCTGTGAAAATTATAAGTATTAAGATTTTTCAGGAGCAAATTAAAAACAAAAGGAGAAAAGAGTGATTTTTCAGGAGCAAATTAAAAACAAAAGGAAAAGTTTATATATTTTGTATATGATTATCTTTTAGCATATATTGTTTTACATAAATAGGAAAAGTTTATATATTTTGTATATGAATAAATTCAAATGATAAATTAAATTACAACAACTTGCACTGATGCTACATCCACGCAACTTCCGTCTTCGTCCTTTCTTCTATGAACTAACTCATATGCTTCAATAGGATCTGGTTCACGACCATGCTTTTTCGTCTATTATAACAACAAAAAGACAATAATCAATTTGAATATGTTCGATCGATGGAATTATTTTTTACTTTTTTTATTTTCTCCACAAGTATATGTATGTCCTTTGTTCTTTTTTTTATTTCTCCATAACTAATTCATATATTTGCTTGTGTAGCTGGAGTGTTAAGATGTTGGATTTCCACTGCATCGTATTATGATATAAGCATATTAATTGTCCCACAAAAAGCAAATGCCAGACTAGAGTTTAATTTCATAATGCTACTTTGTTCAAGCATGGGCTGCCTGCTAATTTCAGATTTATATTTTTTATGTTCTTTACTGCAATAGTTGTAAATTAAATTTCAAATATTGTCGGTCAATGTTACAACAAATAGTAAAATATAAAATATACAATTGATTAAACCAGTCCATTGAATCTTTCATTACAATAAAAACCACTAATTCATAGATTTGATAACTTAAATAAGGCTTCTCCCTTTGGCTCAATGGGACCATGAATGTATAAACACTGAATACAGTTGTATAAATGTCGATCAGGTTCAGCATATTCATGTATTGTATATAATTTTGTGGTAATTCGACTATTCATTTATTAGTAGCTAAGAGTTATTTGATTAAGGATTGCATGGTCTAATAACCAAAAAAAAAGTTTAGTGAGATACTGAACATATCACAAAAAAAGTTTTTATCGAGTGTTTATATTAAATGCAGGAACTTGAAGAAGGATGCTTTGGATTGTTGTATTGGACGTTGAAGAATATTCAAAACCATTAGAGTTTGGAGTGGATGATCAGGAATGGTTAGGTTAACCGTAAGTTAAACTTTAAGTGTATATTGAAATATATTTTTTGAAGCTTATGTTGTAATAATATCTGAATATATGACATTGTGGAATTTTAGATATGAAATAATTGTTTATGATATATTATACTACATTTGCAGAGCATTTAAACTTTGCATTGAATATGTATGATGAATTATTTATGATATGGAAACCATTATTTGCAGTGTGTTTATATTTAAACATTGCGTTTAAGTTTTGGTATATATATATATTACTAAATAATCATTTTCCAACACTTATAAGCATTACCGTGTATTTCTATACCAACACTTATAAGCGTTACCGTATATTTCGTTACCAACACTTATAAGCGTTACCGTATATTTCTGTACCAACACTTATAAGTGTTACCGTATATTTCGTTACCAACACTTATAAGCGTTACCGTATATTTCGTTACCAACACTTATAAGCGTTACCGTATATTTAGGTACCAACACTTATAAGTGTTAGTAACACGTATGTTTGTAACACTTATAAGTGTTACAAATTTGGCCGCTCCATTCCTCACAGTCCATTAGTAACACTTAAAAAGTGTTACTGAAATTATTTGTAACACTTATAAATGTTAGAATTTGCCTGTTTTGGTGTAGTGTCTAGTCATGGACAATGCTACAATTGTGGTTCTACCGACCACTATGCAAATAAGTGTCCGAAACCTCTCTATTGTCGCTATTGCAAAAATTCGGGTCACCATATATCTGCATGTCCCATACTTCAAAATAAGGAGGGAAAGCTAAATGTTGTGCAAGCTCCTAGTGACACTTCTCTTAGTCAAGGTATTTCTCATTCTATCCTTGATGACATTAAAATTGTTTTGTGGTTATCCTATTCGAGTTCTTTTTGATACGGGTTCATCTCATTATTTTATATCAAAAGAACTTGTTGATTCTTTTTCTATAAATATTATGGGCTTGATGACTTTACTGAGAATTGCAAATCCGGTTGGTGGATCCGCAACACTCAGTTTACTTTGTGAAAATATCGAGATTATTTTATGTGATTATTCTTTTCGAGTCGATTTGCATGTTATGCGTTACTTAGGCTTCAAAATTGATTTTTTGGGAAAGGATTGGCTTGATCATTATGAAGCCCATATCCTATCTCCTGAGCAGACTATCTATCTTCGACATCCTCAATCTTCTAAGCAGATTTCTATTATTTTTAAAGATTTTGATTTCCAAATTTGGTGGCAGCATTTTTATTCTTTAAACCCACTTGATGAGGAAGATGTTATTTCTCTCATTCAAATAATTTGTGAATTTTCCAAAATATATTTGAGTTTGTCTTAGGATTATCACCTAAGCAATCTATTGAGTGGTGCTAAGGTCTTTTCAGCTCGACCTTGCTACCGATTTTCATCAGCTTCGAGTTGCGGAGGGTAGCATTCCACTTACCGCATTCCGCACTGGTTATGATTCTTATGAGTGGTTCGTTATGTCATTTGGTTTGACAGACCTTCTACCTTATCTCATCCATCTTATGAATCGAGTATTCTATGAATATCTCGATAGGTTTATCTTTGTATTTATTGATTATGGATGAAAACAACAATTTAAAATTTGCAAATCTTTTTAATAAAATATTTATAAGTATGATTGGATTTTGTTCTTAAAACGAGCAATGAATATTTGTAAAATTTTTAAGAGACATGTTTATCATATAGAAGATGATTTTGTGTTGTTTTGCCCATTAAGTGCTTTAAGAATTCTGATCGATGCGCTTGATCAACGTTATCGATAGGAATCTCCTAAATGCTATGATGAGACAGACAGACACAGTAATTTGACTTGTAATAAGTAAATTTTTCTAAAAAGATGATTACATAAAGTTAATTATAATTTTGAATGTCTTAGCTTTTCGGGAAAGAGGATCGATTAAAAGAACTCCTTTTCGATGCTCCTATTCTTGTGATTCCCGAAGGGAACCAAGACTTTATTGTTTGTACCGATGCTAGTCGTATTGGTTTGGGTGTCATTCTCTTGCAAAGAGAATGTGTTATCACATATGCTTTGTGACAATTAAAGCTTGTCGAGACTAGATATGCCATTCATGATCTAGAGCTCGCGGCTATTATTTTCGCTCTTAGAATTTGGCGCCATTATCTTTCGGGAGAGAAAATTTGTTCTCTACACCGATCATAAATCTTTGAAGTATTTACTTTCTCAAAAGGAACTTAATTTGCGTCAACAACGTTGGCTCGAGTTCCTTGCATCTTATGATCTTAATATTCTTTATACTTCCGGAAAGGGAAATCGTGTTGTCGATGCCCTTAGCCGAGAGCAACAAGTGGATGTTTCTTTGTTGATATCCGAATGGAATGATCTTGAGACTTTATCCACTTGTGAGATTCAAGATCGTGAATCCAATTCATGTTCATCTCTTGTTTTGTGTAGCCTTGAGGCTCATCCTTCTCTTTTAGACCGCATTCTTGAAGATCTTCTTCGAGCATGTGTACTTTATTTTGGTGGAAGTTGGGAAGATCATATTTCTCTTGTTGAGTTTTCCTATAATTATAGCTTCTAATCTAGTATTGGTATGGCACCTTTCGAGGCACTCTACGGAAGGCCATGCCGATTTTCTTCGTGTTGGCTTGAAGCCAGTGAGAAGCTGGTTTTAGGTCCAGATTTTATTGGTGTTCATTTGTGTTTCGCCTATGAGGGGTGTTGTGCGTTTCAGTCGATCGGGAAAGTTAGCACCTCGATATATTGGTCTATTTCCCATCACCGAACGCATTGGTTCTATGGCTTGTTGCCTTTTATTACCGGCTCAATTTTCTACTATTCGTGACGTTTTCCACGTCTCTCAACTACGAGAATGCCTTAGGAATTCCGATTCTATTCTTGAGCCCGGTGTTATTGAAGAAATTGAAGTTTCACCAAATTTGACTTATGAGCAACATTCTATTCGTATCATTACTTCGGAGGTTAAACGCCTTCGAAATAAAGATGTTCTTCTTGTGGAAGTTCAATGGTCCTCAAATCCTAAGGATTTCTCTTGGGAATCTTGAGAATTCATCGAGCAAACACATCCAGACTTACTCTTTCGTGCTCTTTATGGTGAACTTCTTATTTCATATTTTCTTTTGTGTTGATATGCTTTTATGGTTGTTACTTTTTATTTCTCCTCTTAATTATTGCGAGGACGCAATTTCTTTAAGGAGGGGAGTCTGTAACAACCCGCATATTTTACGATTGTATATTTAAATATTTTATTTAAATATAGCATCATTAGTCGGATTAAAGTCCGAAAAGCCACTTTTTGCAAATAGTCGAATTAGGACTCGAGACCGCTTCCATTGAGTCCAAAATGGCGTTTGCGACCTTTTTGAGTATAAACATCGATATGTTTGGAGTTGAGTAGAATTTTAACATTTTCACTTAGGGCTTTGGGCTTGGGTTTGGGTTTCAGCCCACTAACCCAACTCATCTTATATCCTAACTCCACCCCCTCTCATCTTCATTCATTCTATTATTTTCCTAACACTTCAAGCTTTAGTTAAAATGGGGGAAGCGATTGGAAACTAAAATCCTAAGCCCTATTTTCCTTTGCAAATTCAAGTTCTAGCTCCAAAATCATAAAGAAGCTTAGGTAAGCATCCTCTTCTTCTTCTCCATCTCAATCTCTCTCCAATTTCAGAAATTTCCTATGTCCTAACTTAGGTAATATTCATTGTAATCTTAGATTGAAGCTTGTAGAGTTGAAGTTGAAGTGTGTTTGATCTTTCTTTTGATTTCAAAGCTTCTCATTTGTTGTTTTGGGTTGAAAAGGTGAGTTTTTGAACTCACATCTACGTCTATAGCTTTCGTTGTTGTTAGGTATGAATTCCTAACATCTATTCATGTTCATTTGTTTTTGAATTGGATTGATTTGGTGAATTTTCCAATTTTTGGTTTTTGAAGTCCAATTTTTGTGGAAATCCTTTTATGGATGTTTGAACATGTTTACCAAGGTGTATCGAAGAGCCTATTAGGCTGGGTTGTCGCTTGGCATAAATCCCTAGTCGCCGTTGCTCGATCGATCGGTTCCGGTAGGATTTTGCTTCACTTGGGGGCTAGGCTGATCATGCTTTGGAAGCAGGTTCAGTCGACTGAACCAGGAGGTCAGTCGACTGAACCAGAGGCAGAAAACATTCTTTCCCTGTATCAGCCGACTGACCACCTTGGTCAGTCGACTGACCTGGAAACCGAAAGTTTCCAGGCATTGTGTCAGTCGACTGACCATCTGGTTCAGTCGACTGACCTGCTTGTCTCAGCCCAATTTGTCTATTTTGCTTGGGTTTCCAAATTTAATCGATTCGTGTTGATCCGGTTTGTTGTTATCAATTATTATCGACTTTGATGACTCCTTTTTCAAGATTTTGGGAATATCCATTTTGATGGATTCGGTATCGATTTATATGGAATTGATTCACGTCTTCGAATGTGGATTTTGGTGATTGATTGTTTCTACAATCATTTCTGTGATTTGTCACTTTAAAATATAAAGGTTTTCTATACTAGTAGTAAATATTCAACTCTTTCACAAAGATGATTCCAACTCTATTTTAAATACAAATCTTGTTTATAAAACCGTTTTCCAACGTATTAGTATATACAAACCTTTACCTCATTCGTATGAGAAATCTAATTAAACGGCTTAGTAAAACCAGTGGTGTGAAACGCTTGCGTTTACTTCGTCGGTTAATTTTTGGACTTGTTCGATTGAGAATCTTGTGACAATTTTCGAGTGGAAATCTACAATTTGTTCGTAAATATTTAAGTTAAGCCAGTGGTTATGGGACATGAAGCTAAACTCATTTATTTACTAGCTTAGTGTAATCGACACTTCTTGAAGATCGATGATGATCATTTTGTGGTTTAGACTAGTGATGTGCGATGTCTCTTTGTCCGCGTGGGGGACTATACCCTATTCCGTTGAGCTTCGTCTCATTTTTATGGGCTAGCGACCCATGGTCTTTGGACCGTTCGTGGAGCATTTGGCTCGATAAGTCGGTGCATGGGGTGTGTCTTTTTAGGTGCATCGATGTCCGACTAGGCATGGGGCGTATCTTTTTAGGTGCGTCGATGTTAAATTATACATGGGGCGTATCTTTTTAGGTATGTCGATGTTCGACTGTGCATGGGGCGTACCTTTTTAGGTACATCGATGTTCGGTTCATGGGTTAGCGTCTCATTTTTGATACACGTGTTGGTGAGTTTCCATGCTCCCGTTTGTGATAGGCCTCCCCCTTTGTGATTTCTGGATTTCTAGTTTATGATTTCTAGAATTTGTGTTTCACCGATTTTTGCGATTGGCATTGATATGTTTTGTCAATATTTGTGTTTTGGTGAATAATTTAAAGAATGCGATTCTTTTTTATGTTTGCGATGATTTGGGATATTGTATGATTTTTGTTGTTATTTGATGTACACTTGTCGTAGTATGGCATTATTGTTATCATACGTTTTTTGTCATATCTCTTATCCTATCTCATTTTATATGATATTTATAGCTAGACCGATCCATTTATTATTTTCTTATTAAATAATACTCGGATCAGACCGAGGTATTTCAGTTGCTCCCGCTTGACTTCTTATCAGGGTCCCCCCTGACTTTTGGCTAACTACTTTAGCAGAGTAGTTTTTGTTAGTATACATTTGAGATAGAGACTCCTTGATGTATACTTATTCTTTTGTCTAGCACTTGTATCTATTCTTTTGTTGATGTAGTAGATCTTATATGACCACTATTTTGATGTACACTCTTATGACATATATTCATATCTGATTCCGTCTTTGTGATATGAATATCTGTGACTTATTTGTGTTATGTTTATTTCTATATTTGTTTCCGAAGTCCACATAGCCATTGTGTGGTAGCTTTGAGTTTGTATTCGATATGTCGGATATCCTCTTGAAATGAAATGTAAGTTATATTATCTGACATATTGGTACTCGCACAAAGCAATTACACAGATGGTCGCTCCCCAACAGCCTTATTCTTTGTGCTAGTTGACGGCATTACTTCGTAGTGTCCATGGCTAGCGTGAGTATAGAGGTGGGGCGTCACAACCAGCGTAAGAAAACACACTCAAATTGAATTATTAATTTTTATCAAATCCTCTGAAAATCAAAGGTATCTCGTAAGACCACGCCACACATAAACACGATGGGTTTCTACCTTACGATAACCAATTTTTTTTATCAAATCCGTTTGATATTATAATAGTGTCTATAGAAAGTAAATAGAAAATAGTTAAAAAAAAATTGCATCTCACGTTTCATTATAGTTGGGCACAATCAAAACCGTACGATGCTTATTGGAGAATGGATTCCATCTAATGACTGGGCCACTGGGGTACCGCCCACCACAGTACACCTCTAGAACAATGTACCGAGGACCACACCAGGATCCCCTGCTACACAAGACCGAACTTCCCCTAACCTGCATAGACCGAATATGTTATCACCCTAGGTGTTCCCACCTTTACCACCGAGCGCTCCTTCCATGCACAACCATATCCATAAATAATAGGTTTTCCGAGGACATCTAGAAAGGTGATAACATACTCTATTGGGGTGTGACCCACTTAGCCTTGCTGCATCTCCGTTGTTTTAGTCATTCCCGGTTGATGAGGTCGAGGCTAAGCGTTATGTTTCAAGAACAATTATACTAGAATGCTCATCGCCCTCCAATGACGATGTTCTGATAGCATTCGTCCATACAAGTTGTCCTGGGTCTGGATAAACCGAATCACCGTCTTCGTCATCTTCACGGTCTTCATTCGTTACGTTCAAACCGGATCGAAGTGGTTTTCAGATAATTAAATCTGATCCCGGTCTCTTCAAAACGATTAACGAAATTAGCCAAAATTGATAGTCAGTTATTTAACTATCAATATAACATCCATAATAAATCACTAGGCCATTATAAATTTTCCAAAATTTACCCCAAAATATCTTTATAAGATATATTACTTCCAGTTCTTCAACATTTGAGAACAGTTTTCAAATCCTTATATTTTTTCAACGGAATATTCTACCCTTTTCGAATACATAGAATATTTTTCCACTTCATCTTATATTCAACACTTAGGAAGTATTTTATTTATCTCTTATTTCTTTTCTCAAACATCATTTACAATTTATTTGTAAATTTCTTAACTCGTTTACGCGAATTCTATAAATTCCGAAATTCTTAAATTAATTCCCTTTGATATTTTCAAAGTCAAATATACTTACTTATAATTCCAACTTCACTTTCTACTTCTTTTATGAATTCTATTTCATTTAAGAAGTTCACTTTTTATTTAACTACTTAGGGAATTCCCTTACTTTTCTTCCCAATTCCATTTTAAGCATTTTCTTATAAATCCCATATACTAAATAACCCCATTTCCAGACTTCCAAGAAGGTTTATGAATAAATTTTAAAACATTTCAAAGACTCTGTATATATATAATAATAAGTATTTAAAAGAATAATAATACTTTAAAGCATGTTCAAATAATTATCTATAGTATCGAAATACTCTTTATACATCACTTTTTAAAGTAGGTTTAAATTATTTTATAGGATTTTATGAAAATAAATATTAAGTATTTGAAAATTCACTTCTGAAGTATTTCAATGCTAACTAACTTTAAAATTTATAGAGTTTAATAAATAAGAATTTTCCTTTAAAAAAAACTTAACTTATCAATAAAACAAAATTTTAAATCTCAATAACCAAATTTTCAATTTATAAATCTTTTCGATTTCCATCACATCATTTCCATTCCAGTCTCCTTAACCATCTTCACTTTAAAAATAGTATCCACTATCTTTCCTCACCCTATTTCCGTATTCAAATATAAATTCTTCCCTTAAATTTATCTTCCAAATTTATCACATGATATCACTTTCCTTTATTTATAAACCTTGTTTATAAATTTTTATAACTTCTTTGAGTTTCACTAAAAATAATCTCATTAATAAATTCCATTTTATAAATTCAATTTCTTATAAATTCCATTTATTTTGCCAATCTATTTTTAATATGATTTCCACTTCTTTCTATTTTTCCCGAATATACTTTAAAATCCAGTCTAAAAAATCCCTTTATATAATTTGTTTTTGAAATCTCTGTTTAAAATATTTCTCCCGCATTATTTAATACGATCAAAATCCATTATTGTTTATCAAATCAATATCTTTAAATAAATCCAAATTTCTGATATACAGATTTTTATATTAAAAATTCCCTTTTAATTCTTTTTTTTAAAATTCAAATAATTATTTATGGTATTTGATATACCCAGGTTAATTTCCATGCTGCTATGACATTTAAAAAATTTCAACACACAATAACCCAGCATTTTATATATATATATATATGAAAAATACTAATATATTTGAGGAATCCAGTTGGATCCCCCCAACCTATTTTCCCTGCATCCACAGATGTTAGACAACAATAAAAATACCAATCCCACTTCGAGGGGGATATCACGGTATATAGGGTCCTCCGCTATTATGTGGGGCACATAGGGTCTTATCCGCTATAATATACGGGAATATCACTCCAACAACTAATATATATACTACTATATATATATATATATCATTCAACAGATAATTATTTTTCGTCAATCCAATCAAGCATCAAATAATTTTAAATTTTAAAGTGGTAATCCAAAAGAGTGAGAAATTCTCACCTTGATTTTTAATTTGCCAAACATCTAATCGATTCCGAAAAATCCCAGGTTGTAGTCCATATCACAACGAATCCTATATCTCTGCTTTGTTCAATTTATGACTCGAAATAAATAGGTAAAAATATTTATTAGCTGTCTAAATTTTAAATTCATAATTAAATAACTAATTGTATACTTAAATTAGATTACAGATTTATTCCTTCACCATCGTTCGAGTGAGGAACTGACACCACCCCGTTCAACCCCTCCGACCCCTTATAACTCAACCAGAGATTCCCAACATCGCATCCTCACTGCATCGAATGAGTGTCATCGACCAAGCTTGCCTCTTGCCCTCGCGTTCCCCTTTTCCCAGCCATCGCGACCACCATCTCGTGTTCTTGCCTCACGTTGCCGCGCCTTCTCCTATTCCCCTTTTGATCGCGAATTCCACGGTCACACGCCACCAACATCACTTCCATCCTCGAAATTCGTACGCGACTCCAACCACAGATTGCGACCCAAGCCCTAAAACTATTCGAGCACGCCTCGCCTCCCTTGATGATGAGCACGACTTCCCTCGCCCCCTCGTCGATTACAAGCTACCAGACTATGGAATTCGACTACGAGAGTTCTCCCTCTTTTTTTTCTTTTCTTGTTCGAAATGATTCGTTCGAAAGAAGGAATGAGGAGAGTGTGTTTTATAAACTAGGGGCAAAGCGTCTTGAGTATGATATAGGGTTGCGTCTCGAGTACGAGTAACAATTTATAATATTATTTAATTACAAAATAGCTCGTTTAGTAACTTAAAATCTCGATCTCCATCGAGGCGTGCCGCTAGGCATTTATAAAGTTATACCCCTATTTCGAACGCATTGGAAAAGATTTTGAGTCCTAATTCGATCGTATGGAGAAGATAGCTTTATGGACCCAATTATTATATTGAATTTCGATATTAATTTCAACGCGTTTATATACCGTACGGCCAAACGATAACTCCAAACACTACAAAATTTGGAATCCGATAATAATACACTATTACGGATCTAATGGAACTGGTTTCGTCGAATTTTCGAGACTGTATCTCGGAAGGCTATTTTTATATATCAATTTAAACAAGCTATTTTTAAAATTGAACAGATCACTTTCAAATTCAATTTTAAAACTTTTATTATCTTCATTATTATTAATATAAATTTTACAAGCCTCTAAATTATTTTTATCGAGCTTAAAACTCAAGATACAATAATTTAACCAATATTCAATTATTAAAGTCAATAATTAATTATCCAATAAATCGCTATATTTAAATTCTGAATTTATTTTATAAATAAAAACCAAATTTCCATATTCAAAATCGATCTATAATTCAAATTCAATATTTAAAACCATTTAAATATTCCAAATCAAACGTTGAAAAATCCAGGTCGTTACATTCCTTCCCCCTTAAAAGAATTTCGTCCCCGAAATTGCTATGGCAGAAAGAATGCTCCAAACCCATTAACTTATCCAAAATCCACTTAGTGAAAACTCAATATTTCACTTTTATAACCCTTTACCTTCGTTCAAAACAATTAGTTTTCCATCCTACACCAAAATCCTTTATTTCGATTATAAATTCAAAATCGATTTCCGTTAACAAAAAAGTTTCCAAAAATTTTCAAATTTTTTCCTACACCCTAAATTTCCGAAATTTTTTGGTTGAGTCTCCCTTGTACGGAGAGCCTTTTGCAATATGACAAGAAATATAAATATATATACATTGACCCACATGGTCGGAAAACAAAATATATAACAATATTTTATATTTTCGCAGTATTTAATTCAAAACAATACCTTATTTTAGCATTTTTAAGCAAGCCGCTTATTTATTTTACAATTCGCGCATTTAAATTCAACCAAAACAGCTCTAGGTACCGGTACTTACTCAATTTAAACACGTAAGTACCAAATATATGAAATTCCAATAACTTTGCATTTAATTAAACAGTTAAACATATAATTTCATAGCATGACTATATAACCACAACTTTCTAACATTCGATTATTCATTTTCAATCCATTTATATATCATTTCATTCAATTCGAATGATTTCCAACCCCATAATTTGTATTCAATCCATATTCATACCAAATAAACCCATATCCATTTTAAATTGATTAAAAATCAATTTATTCACTTCCTATTAATTTATAGAATTTTATTTGCTTCCATTTACGCCAAATGACAGATCCCATGCAAATTCGGTGATATCCATTTAATAAAATAACCACTTCAATTTATATCTATTTTAATTTGATTCCAAATCAATTTATATTTAATTCTATTCCACTTCAAAGTTATTCACATTCAATTTTTTCAACAAAACCTTGTTTGCAAAACTTTTATGTCAACGACATCCAGCCCATCAATTTATTTAGCTTCAATTGATTTGCACTCCCAATTCAAAACTCAATTCCATACTCGAATGTTTAAAAATAATATTCCAATGCCATATTCAATTTATTTACACTTAAATTGAATTTATTTATAACTCGAGCCATTTTTATTTCAATCCAATTTCATTTTATCACATTCAACACATATCTAATCAGCTTATATATATAAGTCGAATTTTATTTATTACCCAAGTTCCAGATTCAACCTTAGTTTCGGCCCACAATCCATATTATTTAATCAAGTTAGATTCCATTCACATATTCAATTTTCTAATTAATTTATCACATTAGTTCACTTCCATTTTTACAAATTTCAATATCTGATTTTTATTTCAAAAATTACTTCACTTTAATTTACTTGAGTTCAATTTTACTTTATAATCCATGTTTGGATTTTTATTTCTTTACTAGAACATCACTCCATTTTGTTTTTCTTTTCTATTTCACTTTTCAAATTTTATAAGTTCCACAACCTATTTTCTCACATTCTCATCCATTTTGCACTCGAATACATTCACCATTTATTTTTAACTTTAGATTATACCTCACTTATATCTTAATTATACTTTTATTTCATTAATTTAAAATTCTATAAGCTTTTGAAATTTATTTATTCCATTTCAAATTTGGTTTTAGTTCACTTAAGTTAAATTTAAACTTCATACCATTCCCTTTAATTTATTTAAGTAAGAATTCAATTCCATTCCATATCATCTATAACTCAATTAAATTTTATTTCCAATCCAATCCAAATTCAACTCAATTTTATTTAACTTAGCTTAAGTTAGATTTCATCCATACCATTTTCTTTTACCAATTAAATTTATTTAACTTACACAAGTTTTAATTTCATCCTGAAACTCACATTTTCCTCTTCCTTATTTATATTTAATTAACTTCGTTGTATTTTACTCATTTCATTTTATTTATCCCAATCATCTCATTTATTGATTTCCTTTAACTTTGCTAAGTTAATTCACCATTTCATTAATTTATTTCATTTATTCTATTCAAATCACAACCAATTAATTTTTTTTAAATTTAATTCCTTCAACTTAATCCAAGTTAAATCCCATTTTAGTCTTTTCACTTTTAATTTCAAAATTCAATTTCCATATTTTTCTTAAAAATCATTCTCAATTTTATACATTCATCACTTATCTCCTGATATTTTCTAAACATTTTAATAAGGATTTAAAAATTTAAATACCCGGTATTTATTTCAAATCATTTTGAAGTCTCAATATTCCAAATCACCCTTCTTAAATATTAAACCAGCCTTAGTTTTTTTATCCAATACAAATTCCCTTCGGAATTTCCAAAACAAAACCTGTTTGGCCAACAAATCTGAACAATCAATTTCGGTAGCAATACATAACTTAGAAACTCGAAAATAAACACCGATGGCGTCCCGATCATCGGAATTATTTTCCAGCGACTGTATTGAGTTTAGTGCTATATCTCTTCCAAAATCCATTTTGAAACAATTTCCTTTTGAAATATTCCCAAAAACAATACCCTTATTATTATTTTCCCCACTACTTTGAAAAATATTTTTCCAATCTCCCAGGATTTAAATTTCCAGATATTTTTGAATCCAATTTTTAATTATAATCCATTTGTATAATTTTACAGTTATATAAATTTTCATTTGGTTATATAAACCATTTCCAATTTTATAATCTTATTGATTGTAATATTATCATCCGAACACTCCAATTCTATATAATATTTTCAGAAAATTATTTACTTTTATATCAAAATATATCTTTGGGTAAAATTATTTCATTTACCCCATTTCAAAGCAATACTATGTCGAATTACTCTATTCAAGTGTTTAGAAACCCTTATCGATTCAGTTGTACGGACTGTGCCGACCAGAGTGCATTAGCCACTCAATAAATCAACCAACACAATATAAAACATTTTATATCCACTAATAAATACGCGCTCATATCTATTAATACCCTCAAACTCATTCTAGGGTACTATTGACCCTATCTCTAATGAGTAATCCCCACCAGAGCCAAGGTACTCGCTTAACCTTCAGTTCTGATACCAACTGTAATGGACCGGAGATTTTCGACCCTCGAAAATTGACATCAATACGTCCACCGTACATAATGCCGAACAATCGAGTGCCGAAAACACCAGTTCATTAGGGGTGAAGAAGAAAAAGATAGAAGAAAAGAAATAGAACAACACAAAATCGCACAATCGCAGCGGAACAAAATATACTATATAATAACATATTTTTATACAAAAGAATCTGTATCTGTTAAATAATTACAATCACCAGAGTTCAACAATCGATACATCAATCTGGACAGTTATAATAACTTGTCCTCATACAGCGGAAAATATTAATCAAGTACGGAAGTACGTCTCTGTCATCCAGCTTACCACCTGAACTCCATAGCTTCCTATCCTGAATCTGTAATACTCGGTCTGACTCGAGCATTATAATAAAATAACACCCGAGTCAGTCTGGAAGACTAGCGTGAGAAAACACACTCAAATTGAATTACTAACTTTTATCAAATCCTCTGAAAATCAAAGGTATCTCGTAAGACCACGCCACACATAAACACGACGGGTTTTTAACTTACGATAACCAAAACATTTTTATCAAATTCGTCTGATATTATAATAGTGTCTATAGAAAGTAAATAGAAAATAGCTGAAATGCTTGCATCTCACGTTTCAGCATAGCTGGGCACAATCAAAACCGTACTGCGCTTATTGGAGAATGGATTCCATCGAATGACTGGGCCACTGGGGTACCGCCCACCATAGTACACCTCTAGAACAATGTACCGAGGACCACGCCAGGATCCCCTGCTACACAAGACCGGCCTACCCTTAACATGGATAAACCGAATATGTTATCATCTCGGGTGTCCCACCCTTACCACCGAGCGCTCTTTCCATGCACAACCATATCCATAAATAATAGGTTTTCCGAGGACATCTAGAAAGGTGATAACATACCCTACTTGGGTGCGACCCACTTAGCCTTACTGCATCTCCTCTGTTTTAGTCATTCCCGGTTGATGAGGTTCGAGGCTAAGCGTTACCTTTCAAGAATAATTCTACTTAGAATGCTCATCGCTCTCCAATAACGATGTTCTGATAGCATTCGTCCATACAAGTTGTCCTGGGTCTGGACAAACTGAATCACCATCTTCGTCATCTTCACGGTATTCATTCGTTATGTTCAAACTGGATCGAAGTGGTTTTCGGATAATTAAATCCGATCCCGGTCTCTTCGAAACGATTAATGAAATTGGCCAAAATTGATAGTCGGTCATTTAACTATCAATATAACATCCATAAGAAATCACTAGGCCATTATAAATTTTCCAAAATTTACCCTAAAATGTCTTTATAAGATATATTACTTCTAGTTCTTCAACATTTGAAAATAGTTTTCAAATCCTTATGTTTTTTCAACGGAATATTCAACCCATTTCCAATATATTTTTCCACTTCATCTTATATTCAACACTTAGGAAGTATTTTATTTGTCTCCTATTTCTTGTCCCAAACATCATTTACAATTTATTTTTAAATTTCTTAACTCGTTTACACGAATTCTATAAATTCCAATTTTTTTAAATTAATTCCCTTTAATATTTTCAAAGTCAAATATACTTACTTATAATTCCAACTTCCCTTTCTACTTCTTTTATGAATTCTATTTCATTTTCGAAGTTCACTTTTTATTTAACTACTTCGGAAATTTCCTCACTTTTCTTCCCAATTCCATTTTAAGCATTTTCTTATAAATCCCATATACTGAATAACCCCATTTCCAGACTTCCGAGAAGGTTTATGAATAAATTTTAAAACATTTCAAAGACTCTTTATATATATAATAATAAGTATTTAAAAGAATAATAATACTTTAAAGCATGTTCAAATAATTATCTAAAATATTGAAATACTCTTTATACATCACTTTTCAAAGTAGGTTTAAAAAATATAGGATTTTATTAAAATAAATATTAAGTATTTGAAAATTCACTTCTGAAGTATTTCAATGCTAACTAACTTTAAAATTTATATAGTTTAATAAATAAGAATTTTCCTTTAAAAAAAACTATCAATAAAAAAAATTAAATCTCAATAACCAAAATTTCAATTTATAAATCTTCTCGATTTCCATCACATCACTTCCATGCCAGTCTCCTTAACCATCTTCACTTTAAAAATAGTAACCACTATCTTTCCTCACCCTATTTCCATATTCAAATATAAATTCTTCCCGTAAATTTATATTTCAAATTTATCACCTGATATCACTTTCCTTTATTTATAAACTTCGTTTATAATTTTTATAACTCCTTTGAGTTTCACTAAAAATAATCTCATTAATAAATTCCATTTTATAAATTCAATTTCTTATAAATTCCATTTATTTTTGCCAATCTATTTTTAATATCGATTTCCACTTCTTTTTATATTTCCCAAATATCACTTTAAAATCCAGTCTCAAAAATCCCTTTATATAATTTATTTTTGAAATCTCTATTTAAAATATTTCTCCCGCATTATTTAATACGATCAAATATCCATTATTGCTTATTCAAATCAATCTCTTTAAATAAATCCAAATTTCCGATATACAGATTTTTATATTAAAAATTCCCTTTTAATTCTTTTTTTTTAAATTCAAATAAATATTTATGGTATTTAATATACCCAGGTTAATTTCCATGCTGCTATGACATTTAAAAATTTTCAACACACAATAACCCAGCATTTTATATATATGAAAAATACTAATATATTTGAGGAATCTTGTAACGACCCGTATTTTTACGGATCGAAAAATCGAAGAATATTACGTCGAAAAGTTTTCACGAAGATTGGCGAAATTGCTAAGTCCTAAGTCGTTCACGACTTAGTGTAAGTCGTAAGTCGACTTAGTGTAAGTCGTAAGTCGTACACGACTTAGGGGATTTGGATAGGCGACCTAGGTATTTTGATTTAGGTCGTAGGATGGTTTGGGACGACCTATAGAACCTAACCGAGTTAAACAGTACGAGTTAGCGACTTATAGGAGTAGGCGACTTATAGCAGTTAAGTCGTGGACGAGTTAAGGAAGATAAGTCGCTAGGAGATAGGTCGCGAGATTGTTAAGTCGCGTGAGTTTTAGGTCGCGTACCAGCATTGTTGAGTCGCTGGGGCGCGCTAAGTCGTAAGTCGCTAAGTCGCGCATAGGCTAAGTCGTTAAGTCGAAGGCTGTTATGTCGCGCGCTATGTTAAGTCAAAGACCCAGTTGAGTCGTAAGTCGTAGGACTGCTAAGTGTTAGGTCGCATTGTCTTATGTCGTACCTAAGTATTAGGTCGTGTGGACTTTAAGTCGCTGGGTTGTGGCCTTGTAGTTAGGTCGTAAGTTGTATACTCAGTTAGGTCGTAACCGACTTAGGGGTTAGCTGCTAAGTCATAAGTCGCAGGATCTCTAAGTCGTAGTCTGTTAAGTTGGAATTGTTGGCTAAGTCTTAGGTCGCGTGTTGGCTTAAGGTTAGGTCGTAACTCGGTTGAGCTGTTAAGTCGTAGGATGGGTTATCTCACTAAGTCGTCTAACCAGTTAAGGCGCGTGCGCATTAAGTCGTAGACAGGGGGGTCCGGTATGTCGTATAGGCGCGTGTGTTAGGTCGGAAGAGGCTTAGGTCGGAAGGTTATAAGTCGGAGACGACTTATGGAGATGGCCGAGTTAAGGAGAAATCAGCCTATAAATACTCGTCCATTTCTTCATTTTTGGGATCCGGATTTTGAAGCGACGAGGTGATGCCATTTTGAGAGCTCGACTTCTACACTTCTTCACTTCTTTTCTCCACTCTAATCTAGTGCTTCCTTTCATCCAAATCGAAGATTAAGATCGAAGATCCAAGAGCTAAAGTTGAAGATCTTCATCCATTGAAGTGAGATTTCTTCGTTTGAAGCGGATTCGTGATAGATCAAGCTTGATCTTTCGCTGTCCAGATCTGAAGCGTGTTGATTTGAGGTTGTTTTGGTGATTTGGTGAGTGGTGATTATCTCTCACACGGATCCAAAGGAGTATATCGGATTGTTGGCTCGATTTGGTGTTAAAATAGTGATTTCCATACATTTTCTTCATCCTAAGTGTAGATCAATATAGATCCATTGTTCATGATGATTTGATAACCATTTTACTACATGTTAACCTATGCAAGTTCATTCATCAAGATTATAGGGATATTGTTCATGTTTTCATGCTTATTAGACTTTCAACTCTTTAATTACGAAATTGCCATTATTGTGATAATTGTCTACTTAGATCATATTTGAATGCTTGATTGCTTGGATTAATGTTTGATTTGGTTGATTGCTAT
The DNA here is from genome assembly GCA_030737815.1 of Allium fistulosum. NCBI lineage: Eukaryota > Viridiplantae > Streptophyta > Magnoliopsida > Asparagales > Amaryllidaceae > Allium > Allium fistulosum. The sequence goes on from CM060904.1 coordinate 99,631,293, forward strand.
GAATTAGATGATTGATGATTTGATTTAGCTCGAGGATGATTCAAAAGCTAAGGGAAAGGCTCTTGAATGGGAAAAGCTGCTTGTGGCATTTGTAGCGGATGATGAAGCTCTTATGCATAGATTTGATGATGATGTTGAGATGAGAATTTGCGAGGATGTGATGAAGCGAAGTATGATATGAGATAGTCTTGGTCTAATCCAGACGGGATCATTCCAAGCAGGTTGAGGATAATGGATTGCTCGTGAGGCGCTTGAGCTAGTATGGAAATAGTTGTTGAGGAGGATGACTGGAAGGCTGAGATCTCATCGTTGTTGAAGGTTCTAGCATGCTCAAAGCAAGAGTACGTTGGGCAGATTCGATAGTCCCTGAAGGCTACTGATTGGGTAGTCAAGTACTCTGGGCAGATTCGATAGTCCTAGGCACGGGTCACGATGACGTGCGGGAGTTATGTCTAGAACCGGGGTTTCCATTAGCCCTTGACGGACGGCTGAAAGAATGTGCCGGTCATTCAATTAACGGTGATATCGAAGCAATGATAACAGTGATAGCCAGAGTCATGGATGTTTGGTTGTATCGTCATTCGGTCTCAAGAGCAGTGTTTTCTGGGTGCTTATCTGATCTTGGTTTAGGCCTTGGGGGTTTGTACTTGGAAAACATCGCCCTTGACTCGAGTGATAATTGCTTTACTTTACATTGTATGCTCTGCTATGTTTGCTTCTACTTAGTGTGTGTCTGGGGGCTATCACTGTAGAAAGAGGTTGGAGTGGGAGGGTTGTATTCCTATTCCTTTTCCTTTATGCTCTTTCGGTATGTTGTTAGTTAATTTACTGCTCACTAAGACTGTTGTCTGACTCAAGGCTTTATGTTTTAACTCTTATTTCCTTGGGCTGTTCGTCCATTTTGGGACGGGCAGACTAGGTAGCAGGTGACAGGTGCTGTTCTTGCTTTCCACGGTATTGATATCGAAGACGAGCTGGAGGGTTGCATATTATCTTCTTATTATATGTACTGGATGTTCCGCTGTTTGTATTTTTCTCTGAGTGTTATGTAGTGAGGCTTGATGTATCGACTATTCCGATGATTGTAATCAACTATTATGAAGTTTTATTGATGAGATTCTATTCTGTGAAGCTTCACTATATATATATGTTCTATTGTATTTTGTCCATGCGCTGTGAGTAATACGATAGATTCTGTTGTTTTTAATTTACCTTGACAATCGTCCATGGCTGCCTGGCACACTTTACAGCGCACTTTCTCTAGGTTCAGTGCAGGGGTTATGGGCGGTCGTCACATTTGGTATCAGAGCCTTGGTTAATCGATTTTACCCAACGCTCGCTGACGTAACTACGTATGAGAGACGTAATTGTATTTTGATGGATGATTACTATATATAATATAGTAGCTTAGTAGTGTTTGAGTCCTTTATGCAGTTGTTTCTCTAGATGTTCTGACCATTCCTTTTTATAGATATTGAGAATGAGTCGAAGAGGGAGACCAGCTGCTAAGGAAGGCCGTGCTACTGAGTGGGCTGCTGATTATGCAGCTATGTTCGAAGCTATGATGACTTCAATCATGAGAAGGATACCTGTTCCGGGGACAGCAGTTGATGTTGGAGTTCAAGTCCAAGCTCCAAAGCCGGTGGATTTTGCTAAGCTGTGTAAGGACTACACCGCTCTTGGAGGAAAGGTTTTCTTGGGAATAGAATCAACTATTGAGGTCCAAAGATGGATAGATGCTTGTAGAAGGATTTTTGGAGATTTGGGAATTGAGGATGCGACTAAGAGGAAGTTGGCATCAAGGCAGCTTCAAGGAAGAGCTTTTGATTGGTGGAACTCTATTACCATCAATACTCCGGAGGAAGAGATTACTTGGGAGCAATTCCAAACCAGATTTGAAGCTAAGTTCATTTCTACAGCTCAGAAGTCTGTTCTGTTCAAAAAGTTTGTGGAGCTCAAGCAAGGTGGAAGATCTGTTCTTGAGTATGTTTCTGAGTTCGAAGCTTTGTCCAAGTATGCCCGGTCATATATTGAATCTGCTTATCAGAAGAACGAGAAGTTTGTGACAGGCTTGGATAGTTATCTTGGGAGGCAGTTAGTGGATCATTTGGACGATTCATTTGAGAAACTTGTGGAGAAAGCTCTCAGGCATGAGAGTCTGTTTCCTAAGGAAGGATCGGTTGTTGCTGTGACCAGGGAAGATTCTAAACCCCAGTAGGGTGGAAACAAGAAGAGGAAGCAGCAGCAGCAGCAGAAGGGGAAGGATGGCCAGAAGAAGCCGAAAGGCGAGGTGACTTGCTACAATTGTCCGCAGAAGGGCCATTTCTCGAAGGATTGTAAGAATCCGAAGGCACCGATGAAGTGTCACAACTGTGAAAAGCCGGGGCATTTCAGGAAGAATTGTCCAGAACCGAGGAGGGACAAGCAGATTGTGCAAGCTTATGCTTTGGGAGCTGTTCCGTCGTCTTCAAAAGCTCCTACCGCTGAAGAGAAGGGAAAGAGTGTGGTGGTTCAAGGTACTCTTTTCCTATGTGGTGTTCCAGTTAGAGTTCTGTTCGATACTGGAGCATCGCATTCGTTTTTTTGTAGTGAACTTATAGACCGGTTGGGTTTAGAACCGGATATCGTTGATAGACCATTGGTTGTGACTAATCCAGTTGGGGGTTCGTCTTGTTTGTGTATGTTATGCCGTGGTCTAGTTATATCGAGTCATGATTGCTCTTTTGTTTGTGATTGCTTTGTTCTAAACTTTGCGGGGTTCGGTATTATTTTGGGTATGGACTGGCTTAGGAGGTATGCGGCAAAGGTTGATTGTGAGAGGCTGGAAGTGACAGTCGAGAATGTGGAGGGGCAAAAGATTGTGATACGGTGTAAGCATGAAGAAGGCGTCTTCATGAGCTTCATGTATTCGCTAGTTGTTCCACGGGATGGACTGTCATTAGTGCCAATCGCAAATGGATTCGAGGATGTCTTTGACGAAGTCAAAGGGTTACCGCCGCATAGAGAGATCGAGTTTCGAATAGATCTAGTTGAAGGAGCCAGACCTGTTGTGATGCCTCTTAGGCGGATGGCGCCTAGAGAACAGCAAGAGTTGAGGGTGCAAGTTGATGATCTTTTGCAGAAAGGATTCATTCGGCGTAGTGTGTCCGAATGGGGTGCACCAGTTGTGTTTGTAACCAAAGCAGATGGATCGCTGAGGTTGTGTGTGGATTATCGTGAGCTGAATAAGGTGACTAAGAAGAACAAGTATCTATTGCCGAGAATAGATGACTTGTTCGATCAGCTTCACGAGGCTAAGGTGTTTTCTCAAATAGGCTTGGCAATGGGATTTCACCAGTTGAGAGTGGCTAAGGATAGTGTGCCGAAGACTGCTTTTAGGACACCATCCGGTTTCTTTGAGTGGCAGGTAATGCCGTTTGGATTGACTAACGCGCCAGCATATTTTGTGGATCTTATGAATAGAGTGTTCAGAGATCATTTGAACAAGTTCGTACTTGTGTTCGTGGATGCTATTCTGATTTATTCTAGAACTAAAGAGGAGCACAAGACGCACTTGTGTATTGTTTTGGAAATCTTGCGGAAACATCAGCTAAAGGCTAAGTTTTCGAAGTGTCACTTCTGGAAGAGTGAAGTGAGATTCTTAGGCCATGTGATTTCTGGAAGTGGAATAGCGGTTGATCCCGCTAAGGTGGCAGCAATCCAGGATTGGGTTAGACCTAAGAATGCATCTGATGTGAGAAGTTTTCTTGGATTAGCAGGATATTATCGACGGTTTATCAAAGACTTCTCCAAAGTGGCTGCACCGTTAACAGGATTGACGAAAAAGAACCTAGTGTTCAGATGGGATGATAAGTGTGAGCAAGCTTTTGGAATCCTGAAAGAGAGATTGACAAGTGCTCCTGTTTTGACTATTCCAAGTGGGAATGATGAGATGGTGGTTTACACCGACGCATGTGGTACTGGACTTGGAGCAGTGCTGATGCAGAGAGATAAAGTTGTCGCGTATGCAAGTCGACAACTGAAGCCGCATGAAAGGAATTACCCGACTCATGATTTGGAGTTTGCAGCGATTGTATTTGCTTTGAAGATATGGAGACATTATCTATTGGGAGTTCGATTCGAGTTGTTTACAGATCATAAGTCGTTGAAGTATCTTTTCTCCCAAAAGGATTTGAATCTTCGGCAGCAACGTTGGCTAGAGTTTTTAGCATCATATGATTTTGGTATAGCTTATACTCCGGGAAAAGGTAACGCAGTGGCAGATGCGTTAAGTCGAAGACATGCAGGATTGGGAGCCATGTTTTCAGAATGGAAGGATCTCGGGTATTTAGCTGGATTTGACTTCAGGCCTAGATGTGAATTGGAACCTGAGATGTTGGCAAACTTATCAATAAGACCTACTCTTGTTGAAAGGATTGGCGAGAGCCAAAAGCGAGACGATAAGCTTGTCAAGATTATCCGTGATTTGGAATTTGGATTGGAACCAGAAAAGGATAAAAGATTCGAGGTCGATCGAGAGGGTTGGCTTCGGAAGCAAGGACGACTAGTTGTTCCCGATATGGATGAATTGAGGAGTGAAGTTCTGAAGGAAAGTCATCACTCGAAGCTGACTATTCATCCAGGTGGAAATAAGATGTATCGGGATATGAGGAGAACCTACTACTGGGAAGGTATGAAGAAGGATGTTGGAAATTTTATTTCCAAGTGCATGAACTGCCAGTTGGTGAAAGCCGAACAGAAGAAGCCAAGTGGATTGCTTCAGCCTTTAGAAGTTCCTACATGGAAGTGGGAGCAAGTGTCGATGGATTTTATAGATGGACTACCTAGAACCAGAACGGGAAATGAAGGGATTTGGGTCATCGTAGATCGTTTGACTAAGAGCACAAGATTCATTCTTGTTCGATCGACTAGGACTGCATCAAAGTTGGCTGAGTTGTATGTTAAGTGGATAGTTCGATTCCACGGTATTCCGAACAGTATAGTGAGCGATCGAGATCCATTGTTCACTAGTGGATTTTGGAAGAGCTTCCAGGAAGTTTTGGGAACCGAATTGTGTTTGAGTACAGCTTATCACCCTCAAACAGATGGTCAGACCGAGAGAGTCAACCGGGTTTTGGAAGATCTTCTTAGAGCTTGTGTTTTGGATTTCGGAGGATCATGGGAAGATCATCTTCATTTGGTGGAGTTTTCATACAACAACAGTTATCAGTCAAGCATTGGTATGGTACCGTATAAGGCATTGTATGGGAGACCGTGTAACTCACCGACATGTTGGTTAGAAACAGGAGAAAAACTGATGCTTGGGCCAGAGATGATTCGACAGACCTCAGATTGCATAGAGATCATTCGGCAACGAATGAAGGCAGCCCAAGACCGTCAGAAGAGTTATGCCGATAAGCGTCGGAAAGATTTGGAATTCGATGTTGGTGATATGGTTTTTGTGAAGATTTCTCCGCTGAAGAGTGTTATCCGATTCGGGAAGAAAGGAAAACTGACACCGAGATTTGTTGGACCATTCCCGATCATCGAGCGAATTGGAAAGCTCGCCTATAGATTGGAATTACCGGAGAAGATGGCGGGTATGCACAATGTTTTTCATGTGTCATATCTACGGAAGTACGTGCACGACTCGAATACAGTGGTTCCTGCTGATAGCTGTGAAGATTTCGAAGTTGATCCAGTCGATAGAAGACTTCGTAAGCCGCTTCGTGTTGTGGGAACTGACACGAAACAGCTTAGGAGGAAGGTAGTTAAGTTTCTCAAGATACAATGGAGTGATGATGATAACGACTGTACGTGGGAGGTGGAAGAGAGGATGAAGGCAGCTCATCCTGAACTCTTCAAGGTATGGCCCTAAGGTGTCGTGTCATCTCACGATATTGTAACTTGTCCTGGTTTTAGAATTCTGCATGCTAAGCTAGAATTGGATGCATGGATTGTTGATTGCTATGGATGGTAGGCATGCAGAATAGTATTTGATTGCTCTTGTTTGTTTGGAATTTCGGGGGCGAAATTCCTAAGGGGGAGAGAATGTAACGACCCGTATTTTTACGGATCGAAAAATCGAAGAATATTGCGTCGAAAAGTTTTCACGAAGATTGGCGAAATTACTAAGTTCTAAGTCGTTCACGACTTAGTGTAAGTCGTGAGTCGTACACGACTTAGGGGATTTGGATAGGCGACCTAGGTATTTTGATTTAGGTCGTAGGATGGTTTGGGACGACCTATAGAACCTAACCGAGTTAAACAGTACGAGTTAGCGACTTATAGGAGTAGGCGACTTATAGCAGTTAAGTCGTGGACGAGTTAAGGAAGATAAGTCGCTAGGAGATAGGTCGCGAGATTGTTAAGTCGCGTGAGTTTTAGGTCGCGTACTAGCATTGTTGAGTCGCTGGGGCGCGCCAAGTCGTAAGTCGCTAAGTCGCGCATAGGCTAAGTCGTTAAGTCGAAGGCTGTTATGTCGCGCGCTATGTTAAGTCAGAGACCCAGTTGAGTCGTAAGTCGTAGGACTGCTAAGTGTTAGGTCGCATTGTCTTAAGTCGTACCTAAGTATTAGATCGTGTGGACTTTAAGTCGCTGGGTTGTGGCCTTGTAGTTAGGTCGTAAGTTGTATACTCAGTTAGGTCGTAACCGACTTAGGGGTTAGCTGCTAAGTCATAAGTCGCAAGATCTCTAAGTCGTAGTATGTTAAGTTGGAATTGTTGGCTAAGTCTTAGGTCGCGTGTTGGCTTAAGGTTAGGTCGTAACTCGGTTGAGCTGTTAAGTCGTAGGATGGGTTATCTCGCTAAGTCGTCTAACCAGTTAAGGTGCGTGCGCATTAAGTCGTAGACAGGGGGGTCCGGTATGTCGTATAGGCGTGTGTGTTAGGTCGGAAGAGGCTTAGGTCGGAAGTTTATAAGTCGGAGACGACTTATGGAGATGGCCGAGTTAAGGAGAAATCAACCTATAAATACTCGTCCATTTCTTCATTTTTGGGATCCGGATTTTGAAGCGACGAGGTGCTGCCATTTTGAGAGCTCGACTTCTACACTTCTTCACTTCTTTTCTCCACTCTAATCTAGTGCTTCCTTTCATCCAAATCGAAGATCAAGATCGAAGATCCAAGAGCTAAAGTTGAAGATCTTCATCCATTGAAGTGAGATTTCTTCGTTTGAAGCGGATTCGTGATAGATCAAGCTTGATCTTTCGCTGTCCAGATCTGAAGCGTGTTGATTTGAGGTTGTTTTGGTGATTTGGTGAGTGGTGATTATCTCTCACACGGATCCAAAGGAGTATATCGGATTGTTGGCTCGATTTGGTGTTAAAATAGTGATTTCCATACATTTTCTTCATCCTAAGTGTAGATCCATATAGATCCATTGTTCATGATGATTTGATAACCATTTTACTACATGTTAACCCATGCAAGTTCATTCATCAAGATTATAGGGATATTGTTCATGTTTTCATGCTTATTAGACTTTCAACTCTTTAATTACGAAATTGTCATTATTGTGATAATTGTCTACTTAGATCATATTTGTATGCTTGATTGCTTGGATTAATGTTTGATTTGGTTGATTGCTATGAATTAGATGATTGATGATTTGATTTAGCTCGAGGATGATTCAAAAGCTAAGGGAAAGGCTCTTGAATGGGAAAAGCTGCTTGTGGCATTTGTAGCGGATGATGAAGCTCTTATGCATAGATTTGATGATGATGTTGAGATGAGACTTTGCGAGGATGTGATGAAGCGAAGTATGATATGAGATAGTCTTGGTCTAATCCAGACGGGATCATTCCAAGCAGGTTGAGGATAATGGATTGCTCGAGAGGCGCTTGAGCTAGTATGGTAATAGTTGTTGAGGAGGATGACTGGAAGGCTGAGATCTCATCGTTGTTGAAGGTTCTAGCATGCTCAAAGCAAGAGTACGTTGGGCAGATTCGATAGTCCCTGAAGGCTACTGATTGGGTAGTCAAGTACTCTGGGCAGATTCGATAGTCCTAGGCACGGGTCACGATGACGTGCGGGAGTTATGTCTAGAACCGGGGTTTCCATTAGCCCTTGACGGACGGCTGAAAGAATGTGCCGGTCATTCAATTAACGGTGATATCGAAGCAATGATAACAGTGATAGCCAGAGTCATGGATGTTTGGTTGTATCGTCATTCGGTCTCAAGAGCAGTGTTTTCTGGGTGCTTATCTGATCTTGGTTTAGGCCTTGGGGGTTTGTACTTGGAAAACATCGCCCTTGACTCGAGTGATAATTGCTTTACTTTACATTGTATGCTTTGCTATGTTTGCTTCTACTTAGTGTGTGTCTGGGGGCTATCACTGTAGAAAGAGGTTGGAGTGGGAGGGTTGTATTCCTATTCCTTTTCCTTTATGCTCTTTCGGTATGTTGTTAGTTAATTTACTGCTCACTAAGACTGTTGTCTGACTCAAGGCTTTATGTTTTAACTCTTATTTCCTTGGGCTGTTCGTCCATTTTGGGACGGGCAGACTAGGTAGCAGGTGACAGGTGCTGTTCTTGCTTTCCACGGTATTGATATCGAAGACGAGCTGGAGGGTTGCATATTATCTTCTTATTATATGTACTGGATGTTCCGCTGTTTGTATTTTTCTCTGAGTGTTATGTAGTGAGGCTTGATGTATCGACTATTCCGATGATTGTAATCAACTATTATGAAGTTTTATTGATGAGATTCTATTCTATGAAGCTTCACTATATATATATGTTCTATTGTATTTTGTCCATGCGCTGTGAGTAATACGATAGATTCTGTTGTTTTTAATTTACCTTGACAATCGTCCATGGCTGCCTGGCACACTTTACAGCGCACTTTCTCTAGGTTCAGTGCAGGGGTTATGGGCGGTCGTCACAAATCTAGTTGGATCCCTCAAACCTGTTTTCCCTGCATCAACAGATGTTAGACAACAATAAAAATACCAATCCCACTTCGAGGGGGATATCACAGTATATAGGGTCATCCGCTATTATGCGGTGCGTATAAGGTCTTATCCGCTATAATATGCGTGAATATCACTCCAACTATTAATATATACACTACTATATATATATATATCATTCAACAAATAATTATTTTTCATCAATCCAATCAAGCATCAAATAATTTTATATTTAAACATTTAAATTTAAAAGTGGTAATCCAAAAAAGTGAGAAATTCTCACCTTGATTTTTAATTTGCCAAACATCTAATCAATTCCGAAAAATCCCAGGTTGTAGTCCATATCACTATGAATCCTATATCTCTGCTTTGTTCAATTTATGACTTCGAAATAAATAGGTAAAAATATTTATTAGCTGTCTAAATTTTAAATTCTTAATTAAATAACTAATTGTATACTTAATTTAGATTACAGATTTATACCTCCACCATCGTTAGAGGGAGGAACTGACACCACCACGTTCAACCCCCCGACCCTTATAACTCAACCAGAGATTCCCGACATCGCATCCTCACTGCCTCGAATGAGTGTCGTCGACCAAGCTTGCCTCTTGCCCTCGCGTTCCCCTTTTCCCAGCCATCGCGACCACCATCTCGTGTTCTTGCCCCACATTGTCGCGCCTTCTCCTATTCCCCTTTTGATCGCGAATGCCACGGTCACACGCCACCAACGTCACTTCCATCCTCGAAATTCGTAAGCGACTCCAACCATAGATCGCGACCTAAGCCCTAAAACTGTTCGAGCATGCCTTGCCTCCCTTGATGATGAGCACGACTTCCCTCTCCCCTCGGCTCGTCGATTACAAGCTACCAGACTTTATGGAATTCAACTACGAGAGTTCTCCCTCTTTTTTTTTTTCTTGTTTGAACTGATTCGTTCGAAAGAAGGAAGGAGGAGTGTGCGTTTTATAAACTAGGGGCAAAGCGTCTCGAGTACGATATAGAGTTGCGTCTCGAGTACGAGTAACAATTTATAATATTATTTAATTACAAAATAGCTCGTTTAGCAACTTAAAATCTCGATCTCCATCAAGGCATGCCGCTAGGCGTTTATAATGTTATACCCCTATTTCGAACGCATTGGAAAAGGTTTCGAGTCCTAATTCGATCGTATGGAGAAGATAGCTTTTTGGACCCAATTATTATATTGAATTTCGATATTAATTTCAACGCGTTTATACGCCGTACGGCCAAACGATAACTCCAAACACTACGAAATTTGAAATCCGATAATAATACACTATTATGGATCCAATGGAACTGGTTTCGTCGAATTTTCGAGACTGTATCTCGGAAGGCTATTTTTATATATCAATTTAAACAAGCTATTTTTAAAATTGAACAGATCACTTTCAAATTCAATTTTAAAACTTTTATTATCTTCATTATTATTAATATAAATTTTACAAGCCTCTAAATTATTTTTATCGAGCTTAAAACTAAAGATACAATAATTTAACCAATATTCAATTATTAAACTCAATAATCAAATTATCCAATAAATCGCTATATTTAAATTCTGAATTTATTTTATAAATAAAAACCAAATTTCCACATTCAAAATCGATCTATAATTCAAATTCAATATTTAAAACCATTTAAATATTCCTAATCAAACGTCAAAAAATCCAGGTCGTTACATTCCTTCCCCCTTAAAAGAATTTTGTCCCCGAAATTGCTATGGCAGAAAGAATGCTCCAAACCCATTAACTTATTAAAAACCCACTTAGTGAAAACTCAATATTTCACTTTTCTAACCCTTTACCTTCGTTCAAAACAATTAGTTTTCCATCCTACACCAAAATATTTTATTTTGATTATAAATTCAAAATCAATTTCCGTTAACAAAAAACTTTCCAAAAATTTTCAAACTTTTTCCAACACCCTAAATTTCCGAATTTTTTTGGTAGAGCCTCCTTTGTACGGAGAGCCTTTTGCAATATGACAAGAGATATAAATATATATACATCGACCCACACGGTCGAAAAACAAAATATATAACATTATTTTATAATTTCGTAGTATTTAATCCGAAAACGTACCTTATTTTAGCATTTTTAAACAAGCGGCTTTATTTTGCAATTCGCGCAATCGAAGTCAAGCAAAACAGCTCCAGGTACCTGTACTTACTCAATTTAAACACGTAAGTACCAAAAATATGAAATTCCAATAACTTTGCATTTAATTAACCAATTAAACATATAATTTCATAGCATGACTATATAACCACAAGGTTCTAACATTCGATTATTCATTTTCAATCCATTTATATATCATTTCATTCAATTCGAATGATTTCCAACCCCATAATTTGCATTCAATCCATATTCCTACCAAATAAACCCATATCCATTTTAAATTGATTAAAAATCAATTTATTCACTTCCTATTAATTTATAGAATTTTATTTGCTTCCGTTTACGCCAAACGACAGATCCCATGCAAATTCGGTGATATCCATTTAATATAATAACCATTTCAGTTTATAGCTATTTTAATTTGATTCCAAATCAATTTATATTTAATTCTATTCCACTTTAAAGTTATTCACATTCAATTTTTTCAACAAAACCTTGTTTGCTAAATTTTTATGTCAACGACATCCAGCCCATCAATTTATTTACCTTCAATTGATTTGCACTCCCAATTCAAAACTCAATTCCATACTCGAATTTTTTTAAATAATATTCCAATTCCATATTCAATTTATTTACACTTAAATTGAATTTATATAACTCGAGACATTTTTATTTCAATCCAATTTCATTTTATCACATTCAACACATATCTAATCAGCTTATATATATATATATATAAGTCAAATTTTATTTATTACCCAAGTTCCAAATTCAACCTTAGTTTCAACCCACAATCCATATTATTTAATCAAGTTAGATTCCATTCACATATTCAATTTTCTAATTAATTTATCACATTAGTTCACTTCCATTTTTACAAATTTCAATATCTGATTTTTATTTCAAAAATCACCTCACTTTAATTTACTTGAGTTCAATTTTACTTTATAATCCTATTATGCCAATATTAATTACTACTATTGGAATCATGGTTTTTATTTATAGTGATAATTATGTCTCATGATCGAGGATATTTGAGATTTTTTGCTTATATGAGTTTTTTCAATACTTCTATGTTGGGATTAGTTACTAGTTCTAATTTAATACCAGGTTTGGATTTTTATTTCTTTACTAGAACATCACTCCATTTTATTTTTATTTTCTATTTCACTTTTCAAATTTTATAAGTTACACAACCTATTTTCTCACATTCTCATCTATTTTGCACTCGAATACATTCACCATTTATTTTTAACTTTAGATTATACCTCACTTATATCTTAATTATACTTTTATTTCATTAATTTCAAATTCTATAAGCTTTTGAAATTTATTTATTCCATTTCAAATTTGGTTTTACTTAACTTAAGTTAAATTTAAACTTCATACCATTCCCTTTAATTTATTTAAGTAAGAATTCAATTCCATTCAATATCATCTATAACTCAATTAAATTTTATTTCCAATCCAAATTCAACTCAATTTTGTTTAACTTAGCTTAAGTTAGATTTCATCCATACCATTTTCTTTTACCAATTAAATTTATTTAACATACACAAGTTTTAATTTCATCCTGAAACTCACATTTTCCTCTTCCTTATTTATATTTAATTAACTTCGTAGCATTTTACTCGTTTCATTTTATTTATCCCAATCATCTCATTTATTGATTTCCTTTAACTTTGCTAAGTTAATTCACCATTTCATTAATTTATTTCATTTATTCTATTCAAATCACAACCAATTAATTATTTTTTAAATTTAATGTAACAACCCGCATATTTCACGATTATATATTTAAATGTTTATTTAAATATAGCATCGTTAATCGGATTAAGGTCTAAAATGTTACTTTTTGTAAATAGTCGAATTGGGACTCAAGACCACTTCCATTGAGTCCAAAATGGCGTTCACAACCTTTTTGAGTATAGACATCGAAATGTTTGGAGTTGATTGGAATTTTGATATTCTTCTATTGGGCTTTGGGATTGGCTTTTAGCCCAATAACCTAACAAGAGAACCCAACTCATCTAATATCCTAACTCCACCCCACTCCTCTTCATTCATTCATTCCATTTCCTAACACTTTCAAGCTAAAGAAAAATTGGGGATATAATGGGAAATTAAAATTCCTAAGCCTTAGTTCTCTTAGGAAATTCAAGTTCTTGCTCTAAAATCAAGAAGAAGCTTAGGTAAGCATCCCCTTCTTCTCCACCTCAATCTCTCTCCTATTTCAGAATTTTCCTATAACCTAACTTAGGAAATATTTGTTTATGATCTTAGATTAGAGCTTCTAGATTTGAAGTTGAAGTGTGGTTGATCTTTCCTTTGTTTTAAAGCTTCTCACTTGTTGTTTTGGGTTTAAAGGTGAGTTTTTGAACTCACATCTATGTCTATAGTTTTCATTGTTATTAGGTATGAATTCCTAACATCTATTCACGTTCATTTGCTTTTGATTTAAATTGTTTTAGTGAAATTTCCAAATTTTGGTGTTTTGAAGTCAAAATCTTTAAAGATCCTATCTTGGATATTTGGACGTGTTATTTAGGGTGTATCGAAGAGCCTATAGGACTGGGTTATCGCTTGGCATAAATCCCTTGCCTCCGTCGCTCGTCCGATCGCTTTCGAATCATTTTGGCCATCATTGGCCTAGGCAAATTGTTGCTCAGAAAAGGCAACCAGACGTCTGGTTGGAAGTTTCAGACGTTTGGTTAGGGCAGCAGATAAAAAAAATATACGGCAGAAAAGAAAAAAAATGGCAGAGACTTGAAAATCCAGACGTCTGGTCCAAACCTACCAGATGTTTGGATTTTCAACCAGACGTTTGGCACTGTTCATTTTGCATATTTTTGCTGTTTTTTTGAGTGGATTTCCAATTTTAATCGATTTTTGTTGATCCGATTAGTTGTTATAACTTATTATCGACTTTGATGACTTCTTTCTTTGGATTTTTGGGAATATCCATTTGATGGATTTGATATCGATTTTTATGGATTTAATTCACATTGTCGTATGTGAATTTTTGGTGATTGATTGTTTTTACAATCATTTTTGTGATTTGTCACTTTAAAATACAAAGGTTTCTATACTAGTAGTAAATACTAAAACTCTTTCATTAAAACGATTTCGACACTATTTTAAATATAAAGCTCCCTTTTAAAACCGTTTTCCAATCTATTAGTATATACAAACCTTTACCTCATTCGTATGAGAAATCTAATTAAACGACTTAGGAAAACAAGTGGTATGAAACGCTTGCGTTTACTTCGTCGGTTAATTCTTGGACTTGTTCGATTAAAATCTCGTGACAATTTTCGAGTGGAAATCTACAATTTGTTCAAAATATTTAAGTTAAGCCAGTGGTTATGGGACATGAAGCCTAACTCATTTATTTACTAGCTTAGTGTAATTTACACTTATTTTTGAGTGGAAGTCTACAATCTGTTCGTAAATATTTAAGTTAAGCTAGTGGTTACGGGACATGAAGCCTAACTCATTTATTTACTAGCTTAGTGTAATTTACACATATCAATCATTGATGATCATTTTGTGATTTAGACTAGCGATGTGCGATGTCTCTTTGTTTGTGTGGGGGACTAAAAACCCCATTTGAGGAGCTTCGGTTCAAATTGGTGGGGTAGCGACCCATGGTCTTCGGGCCGTTTGTGGAGCTTCGGCTCAAACTTGATGGTTAGCGACTATGGAACGACGTTCCGTTTGTGACACATGTGTTGGTGATTTTTCACTCTCCCGTTTGTGATAGGCCTTCCCCTTTGTGTTTTCTGGATTTCTGGTTGTTGAAATCTAGAATTTGTGTTTCACCAATTTTTGTGGTTTGCATTGATAAGCTTTATCAATATTTTTGTTTTGGTGAATAAGTTAAAGAATATGACATTCTTTTTGGTGTTTGAGTAGATTTGAGATATTGTATGATTTCCGTTGTTATCAAATATATACTTTTCACAGTATGACCTTATTGTTATCATACACTTTTTGTCATATCTCATATCCTATCTCATCATATAAGATATTTTTAGCTAGACTGATCCGTTTATTATTTCTCTTCTTAAATAACACTCGGGTCAGACCGAGGTGTTACAGGTGCTTCCACTTGACTTCTTAGCATGGGCTAGCTTCTGACTTTTGGCTAACTACTTTAGCTTAGTATCTTTTGCTTTTATACATTTGAGATAGAGACTCCTTGATGTATACTTATTCTTTTGTGATATTGTGGATCTTCTATGACCACTATTTTGATGCACAGTTCTATGTGTTATATTCATATCTATTTCTGCCTTAGTGATATGAATATCTGTGACTGGTTTGTGTTATGCTTATTTCTATATTTATTTCCGAAGCCCACATTGCCACTGTGTAGTAGCTTTGAGTTTGAATTTGATATGTCAGACTTCCTCTTGAAATGAAATACATGTTATACTATCTGACATATCGGTACTCGCACAAAGCAATTACATATATGGTCGCTCCTCAACAGCCTTATTCTTCGTGCTAGTCGAAGGCATTACCCAGTAGTGTCCTTGGCTAGTGTGAGTATAGAGGTGGGGCGTCGCAGCTTGGTATTAGAGCCAAACTTCGAAACAATATAGAATATTATAACATGGATCATTGTCCTAAGTCTCTCTTAGGAATCGTGCCTTAGGATTAATCCGAATCTTTGGACCCGTTCTATCATATTTTCTTTTATGATGTCTTGTTTTATCAATCAAGTTTGTTTGATATTCATTCTGAGAATAACCTTTTTCCTCTTCTTTCTTTCTTTCTTAATGAAGAGAAATAGTTAGACTTGACAGTCCTAGCGCTGGTCAATCCAGTGGTCCTCCTTTGGATGGCATTATTTTATTTCGTGATCTTCCTATTCGAGTTCTTTTTGGTACGGGTGCATCTCACTCTTTTATATCAAAAGAACTTGTTGATGCTTTGTCTTTAAATATTATGGGCTTGATGACTTCACTGAGAATTGCGAATCCGGTTGGAGGATCCGCAACACTCAGTTTACTTTGTAAAAATGTCGAGATTATTTTATGTGGTTATACTTTCCGAGCCGATTTGCATGTTATGCGCTACTTAGGTTTCGGAAATGATTTTAGCAACGGATTGGCTTAATCGATATTAAGTCCACATCCTATGTCCCAAGAGGACTATCCATCTTTGACATTCTCAATATGTTAAGCAGATTTCTATTGTTCTTAATGATTTTGATTCCAATTCGGTGGCATCATCTTACCTAAACCCACTTGATGAGGAAGAGGTTATTTCCCTCACTCAAGTAGTTAGGAATTTCCCGGTATCTTTAAGCTTGTCTTAGGATTACCACCTAAGCGATCTATTGAGTGGTGCTAAGGTCTTTTCAGCTCGACCTTACCATTGGTTTTCATCAGCTTCGTATTACAAAGGAAAGCATTCCTTTGATATCATTTCGTACTCGTTACGGATCCGATGAATGGCTCGTTATATCATTCGGTTTGACGAAACCTCCAACTTATTTCATCCATCTTATGAATCGAGTATTCTACGAATATCTCGATGAGTCCATCCTTGTATTCATTGATTATGGGTGATAACGTCAATTTAAAATTGCAAATTTTTTAATAAGATATATTTATAAGTATAATTGGATTTTGTTCTTAAAACGAGCAAAGAATATTCGTAAAATTTTAAGAGACATGTTTATCATATAGACGATGATTTTGTGTTTTATTGCCCATTGAGTGCTTTAAGAATTCTGGTCGATGCACTTGATCAACGTTATCGATAGGAATCTCCTAAACGCTATAATGAGACAGTAAGACACAGTAAATTGACTTGTAAAAAGTAAATTTTTCTAAAAAGATGATTACATAAAGTTCATTATAATTTTGAATGTCTTAGCTTCTCGGGAAAGAGGATCATTTAAAAGAACTCCTTTCCGATGCTTTTATTCTTATGATTCCCGAAGGGAACCAAGACTTCACTGTTTGTACCGATGCTAGTCGTATTGGTTTGGGTGCCGTTCTCATGCAAAGGGAATGTGTTATCACATATGCTTCTAGACAATTAAAGCCCACCGAGACTAGATATGCCACTCATAATCTAGAGCTCGCGGCCATTGTTTTCGCTCTTAGAATTTGGCGTCATTATCTTTTGGAAGAGAAATTTGTTCTCTACGCCGATCATAAATCTTTGAAGTATTTATTTTCTCAAAAGGAACTCAATTTGCGTCAACAACGTTGGCTCGAATTCCTTGCATCTTATGATCTTGATATTGTCTATACTCCCAGAAAGGGAAATCGTGTTGTCGATGCCCTTAGTCGTAAGCAACAAGCAGTTGTTTCCATGATGATATCCGAATGAAATGATCTCGAGACTTTGTCCACTTGTGAGATTCGAGATCATGAATCCAATTTATGTTCATCTCTTGTTTTATGTAGCCTTAAGGCTCATCCTTCTCTTTTAGACTGCATTCTTGAAGCCGAATTGGCACATCTTAGCCAAAGTTGTAGGAATCAAAATAAAGTTAATGGTCTGAAAGACTCTGAAATCGATGCTCGTGGTGGCATTCGAAAATTTGGTAGACTTAACGTGCCAAATATTAGTGATCTTCGTAAAGACAGTTTAGAAGATTCTCATCGTTCTAAATTTACCATTCATCCCAGTAGTAGTAAAATGTATGCGGACATGAAGCAACTTTATTATTGGGATGGAATGAAATCTGATGTTGCTAACTTCACTAAGCGTTGCATGACTTGCCAACTCGTAAAGGCCGAGCATCAAAGGCCTGGTGGGTTATTGCAACCTTTAGACATTTCCGTTTGGAAGTGGGATCAAATTTCCATGGACTTTATTGACGGTCTTCCCCATTCTCGTTTGGGTCATGACAGTCTATGGTGATTGTAGATAGACTTACAAAATCCGCCCATTTTATTCCCGTTCGGTCCAATCGGACCGTACCTCTTTTAGCCAAACTCTATGTTAAAGAAATCGTTAAATTGCATGGAGTTCCAACTTCTATTGTTAGTGATCGTGATCCATTATTTACTAGTGGGTTTTGGAAGGGTCTTCAAAAAGCTTTGGGAACGAAGCTTAATTTTAGCATCGCTTATCATCTTCAGTCCGATGGACAAACAGAGCATGTGAATCAAACTCTTGAAGATCTCCTTCGTGCTTGTGTTCTTGATTTTGGTGGAACTTGGGAAGATCATATTTCCCTTGTTGAGTTTTCTTATAATAGTAACTTCCAATCTAGTATTGGTATGGTACCTTTCGAGGTGCTCTACGGAAGGCCATTTAGATCTCCTTTGTGTTGGCTTGAAGCCGGTGAGAAGCTGGTTTTAGGTCCAGATTTTATTTGTGATGCCACAGAAAAGATTGACCTTATTCATCATAGGATGAAAGAAGCTCAAAGTAGACAAAAATCCTATGTCGATAATCAAAGAAGGAATTTAGAATTTTCCGTGGGAGATTTGGTGTTCATTCGTGTTTCACATATGAAGGGTGTTGTGCGTTTCAGTCGATCGGGAACATTAACACCTCGATATATTGGTCCATTTCCCATCACCGAACGCATTGGTTAACTGGAATATCGTCTTTTATTACCGGCTCAATTTTCTGCTATTCATGACGTATTCCACGTCTCTCAACTACGGAAATGCCTTAGGGATTCCGATTCTATTCTTGAGCCCGGTGTAATTGAAGAAATTGAAGTTTCACCAAATTTGACTTATGAGCAACATCCTATTCGTATCATTGCTACAGAGGTTAAACGCCTTTGAAATAAAGATGTTCCTCTTTTGAATGTTCAATGGTCCTCAAATCCTAAGGATTGCTCTTGGGAATCCAGAGAATTCATCGAGCGAACACATCCGGACTTACTCTCTCGTGCTCTTTAAGGTGAACTTCTCATTTCAAAATTTCTTCTTTTGTGTTGTTATGCCTTAGTTTGGTTGTTACTTTTTATTTTCTTCTTGAGTATTGCGAGGATGCAATTTCTTTAAGGAGGGGAGTCTGTAACAACCCGCATATTTCACGATTATATATTTAAATGTTTTATTTAAATATAGCATCGTTAATCGAATTAAGGTCCGAAATGTTACTTTTTGTAAACAGTCAAATTGGGACTCGAGACCACTTCCATTGAGTCAAAAATGGTGTTTACAACCTTTTTGAGTATAAACATCGATATGTTTGGAATTGATTGGAATTTTGGTATTCTTCTATTAGGCTTTGGGATTGGGTTTCAGCCCACTAACCTAACAAGAGAACCCAACTCATCTAATACCCTAACTCCACCCCACCCCTCTTCATTCATTCATTCCATTTCCTAACACTTTCAAGTTAAAGAAAAATGGGGGAAAGAATGAGAAATTAAAATTCCTTTGCCCTAGTTCTCTTAGGAAATTCAAGTTCTTGCTCTAAAATCAAGGAGAAGCTTAGGTAAGCATCCCCTTCTTCTTCTCCACCTCAATCTCTCTCCAATTTCAGAAATTTCCTATAACCTAACTTAGGAAATATTTGTTTATGATCTTAGATTGGAGCTTCTAGAGTTGAAGTTGAAGTGTGGTTGATCTTTCCTTTGTCTTAAAGCTTCTCACTTGTTGTCTTGGGTTTAAAGGTGAGTTTTTAAACTCACATCTATGTCTATAGTTTTCATTGTTGTTAGGTATGAATTCCTAACATCAATTCACGTTCATTTGTTTTTGATTTAAATTGTTTTGGTGAATTTTCCAAATTTTGGTGTTTTGAAGTCAAAATCTTTAAAGTTCCTATCTTGGATATTTGGACGTGTTATTTGGGGTGTATCGAAGAGCCTATAGGACTGGGTTGTCGCTTAGCATAAATCCCTTGCCTCCGTCGCTCGTCCGATCGCTTCTGAATCATTTTGGCCATCATTGGCCTAGGAAAATTGTTGCCCAGAAAAGGCAACCAGACGTTTGGTTGGAAGGTTCAGACGTATGGTTAGGGCAGTAGATAAAACAAATATACGGCAGAAAAGAAAAAAATGGCAGAGACTTGAAAATCCAGACGTCTGGTCCAAACCTACCAGATGTCTGGTTAGTTTTCAGACGTTTGGTTAGAGTTCAGACGTCTGGAAGGTTTCAGGGAAAATATATATTTCCAGAACCCAAATCCAAACGTATGGATTTTCAACTAGACGTCTTGGACTGTTCATTTTGCCTATTTTGGCTGTTTTTTGAGTGGATTTCCAATTTTAATCGATTTTTGTTGATCCGGTTAGTTGTTATCACTTATTATCGACTTTGATGACTTATTTCTTTGGATTTTTGGGAATATCCATTTGATGGATTTGATATCAATTTTTATGGATTTAATTCACATTTTCGTATGTGAATTTTTGGTGATTGATTGTTTTTACAATCATTTTTGTGATTTGTCACTTTAAAATACAAAGGTTTCTATACTAGTAGTAAATACTAAAACTCTTTCATTAAAACGATTTCGACACTATTTTAAATATAAAGCTTTCTTTTAAAACCGTTTTCCAATCTATTAGTATATACAAACCTTTACCTCATTCGTATGAGAAATCTAATTAAACGGCTTAGCAAAACAAGTGGTATGAAAAGCTTGCGTTTACTTCGTCGGTTAATTCTTGGACTTGTTCGATTGAACCCTCGTGACAATTTTCGAGTGGAAATCTACAATTTATTCGTAAATATTTAAGTTAAGCCAGTGGTTATGGAACATGAAGCCTAACTCATTTATTTACTAGCTTAGTGTAATTTACACTTATTTTTGAGTGGAAGTCTACAATCTGTTCGTAAATATTTAAGTTAAGCTAGTGGTTATGGGACATGAAGCCTAACTCATTTATTTACTAGCTTAGTGTAATTTACACTTATCGATCATTGATGATCATTTTGTGATTTAGACTAGCGATGTGCGATGTCTCTTTGTTTGTGTGGGAGACTAAAAAACCCGTTTGTGGAGCTTCGATTCAAATTGGTGGGGTAGCGACCCATGGTCTTCGTGCCGTTTGTGGAGCTTCGGCTCAAACTTGATAGTTAGCTACCATGGAATAGCGTTCCGTTTGTGACACACGTGTTGGTGAGTTGTCACGCTCCCTTTGTGATAGGCCTCCCCCTTTATGTTTTCTGGATTTCTGGTTGTTGATTTCTAGAATTTGTGTTTCACCAATTTTTGTGGTTTGCATTGATAAGCTTTATCAATATTTTTGTTTTGGTGAATAAGTTAAAGAATATGACATTCTTTTTGGTGTTTGAGTAGATTTGAGATATTGTATGATTTCCGTTGTTATCAAATATATACTTGTCACAGTATGACCTTATTGTTATCATACACTTTTGTCATATCTCATATCCTATCTCATCTTATATGATATTTATAGCTAGATTGATTCGTTTATTATTTCTCTTCTTAAATAATACTCAGGTCAGACCGAGGTGTTACAGGTGCTTCCACTTGACTTCTTAGCAGGGGCTAGCTTCTGACTTTTGGCTAACTACTTTAGCTTAGTATCTTTTGCTTTTATACATTTGAGATAGAGACTCCTTGATGTATACTTATTCTTTTGTGATATTGTGGATCTTCTATGACCACTATTTTGATGTACACTTCAATGTGTTATATTCATATCTGTTTCCGCCTTAGTGATATGAATATCTGTGACTGGTTTGTGTTATGCTTATTTCTATATTTGTTTTCGAAGCCCACATAGCCACTGTGTAGTAGCTTTGAGTTTGAATTTGATATGTCGGACTTCCTCTTGAAATGAAATGCATGTTATACTATCTGACATATCGGTACTCGCACAAAGCAATTACACAGATGGTCGCTCCTCAACAGCCTTATTCTTCATGCTAGTCTACGGCATTACCCAGTAGTGTCCTTGGCTAGTGTGAGTATAGAGGTGGAGCGTCACATTTAATTCCTTCAACTTAATCCAAGTTAAATCCCATTTTAATCTTTTCACTTTTAGTTTTAATTTCAAAATTCAATTTCCATATTTTTCTTTAAAATCATTCTCAATTTTATACATTCAT
Organism: Allium fistulosum; assembly: GCA_030737815.1. NCBI lineage: Eukaryota > Viridiplantae > Streptophyta > Magnoliopsida > Asparagales > Amaryllidaceae > Allium > Allium fistulosum. The sequence continues at coordinate 99,653,338 of CM060904.1, forward strand.
AACTTATCTCCTAATATTTTCTAAACATTTTAATACGGATTTAAAAATTTAAATACCCGGTATTTATTTCAAATCATTTTGAAGTCTCAATATTCCAAATCACCCTTCTTAAATATTAAACCAACCCTAGTTTTTTATCCAAAACAAATTCCCTTCGGAATTTCCAAAACAAAACCTGTTTGGCCAACAAATCTGAACAATCAATTTCGGTAGCAATTCATCACTTAGAAACTCGAAAATAAACACCGATGGCATCCTGATCATCGGAATTATTTTCCAGCGACTGTAATTAGTTTAGTGCTATATCTCTTCCAAAATCCATTTTGAAACAATTTCCTTTCGAAATATTCCCAAAAATAATACCCTTATTATTATTTTCCCCACTACTTTGAAAAATAATTTTCCAAACTCCCGGGATTTAAATTTCCAGATTAGTTTTGAATCCAATTTTTAATTATAATCCATTTGTATAATTTTACAGTTATACAAATTTTCATTTGGTTATATAAACCATTTCCAATTTTATAATCTTATTGATTGTAATATTATCATCCGAACACTCCAATTCTATATAATATTTTCAGAAAATTATTTACTTTTATATCAAAATATATCTTTGGGTAAAATTATTTCATTTACCCCATTTCAAAGCAATACTATGTCGAATTACTCTATTCAAGTGTTTAGAAACCCTTATCGATTCAGTTGTACGGACTGTGCCGACCAGAGTTCAAAAGCCACTCAATAAATCAACCAACACAATATAAAACATTTTATATCCACTAATAAATACGCGCTCATATCTATTAATACCCTCAAACTCATTCTAGGGTACTATTAACCCTATCTCTAATGAGTAATCCCCACCAGAGCCAAGGTACTCACTTAACCTTCAGTTTTGATACCAATTGTAATGGACCGGAGATTTTCGACCCTCGAAAATCGACATCAATACGTCCACCGTAAAGAATGCCGAAGAATCGAGTGCCGAAAACACCAGCTCGCCTCCTGAACTCCATAGCTTCCTATCCTAAATCTGTAATACTCGGTCTGACCCGAGCATTATAATAAAATAACACTCGAGTCAGTCTGGAAGACCAGCGTGAGAAAACACACTCAAATTAAATTATTAATTTTATCAAATCCTCTAAAAATCAAAGGTATCTCGTAAGACCATGCCATACATAAACACGACGGGTTTTTACTTTACGATAACCAAAACAATTTTATCAAATCCGTCTGATATTATAATAGTGTCTATAGAAAGTAAATAGAAAATAGCTGAAATGCTTGCATCTCACGTTTCAGCATAGCTAGGCACAATCAAAACCGTACGGCGCTTATTGGAGAATGGATTCCATCGAATGACTGGGCCACTGGGGTACCGCCCACCATAGTACACCTCTAGAACAATGTACCGAAGACCACGCCGGGATCCCCTGCTACACAAGACCGGCCTACCCCTAACATGGATAGACCGAATATGTTATCACCTCGGGTGTTCCCACCCTTACCACCGAGCGCTCCTTCCATGCACAACCATATCCATAAATAATAGGTTTTCCGAGGACATCTAGAAAGGTGATAACATACCCTACTTGGGTGCGGCCCACTTAGCCTTACTGCTTCTCCCCTGTTTTAGTCATTCCCGGTTGATGAGGTTCGAGGCTAAGCGTTACCTTTCAAGAATAATTCTACTTAGAATGCTCATCGCTCTCCAATGACGATGTTCTGATAGCATTCGTCCATACAAGTTGTCCTGGGTCTGGACAAACTGAATCACCGTCTTCATCATCTTCACGGTATTCATTCGTTATGTTCAAACTGGATCGAAGTGGTTTTCGGATAATTAAATCCGATCCCGGTCTCATCGAAACGATAAATGAAATTGGCCAAAATTGATAGTTGGTTATTTAACTATCAATATAACATCCATAAGAAATCACTAGGCCATTATAAATTTTCCAAAAGTTACCCCAAAATATCTTTATAAGATATATTCTTCTAGTTCTTCAACATTTGAAAACAGTTTTCAAATCCTTATATTTTTTCAACGGAATATTCTACCCCTTTGCAATACTTCGAATATTTTTCCACTTCATCTTATATTCAACAAGTAGGAAGTATTTTATTTATCTCCTATTTCTTTTCTCAAACATCATTTACAATTTATTTGTAAATTTCTTAACTCGTTTACACGAATTCTATAAATTCCGAAATTCTTAAATTAATTCCCTTTAATATTTTCAAAGTCAAATATACTTACTTATAATTCCAAATTCCCTTTCTACTTCTTTTATGAATTCTATTTCATTTTCGAAGTTCACTTTTTATTTAACTACTTCGTAAATTCCCTCACTTTTCTTCCCAATTCCATTTTAAGCATTTTCTTATAAATCCAATATACTGAATAACCCTATTTCCAAACTTCTGAGAAGGTTTATGAATAAATTTTAAAACATTTCAAAGACTCTTTATATATATAATAATAAGTATTTAAAAGAATAATAATACTTTAAAGCATGTTCAAATAATTATCTAAAATATTGAAATACTCTTTATACGTCACTTTTCAAAGTAGTTTTAAAAAAATATTGGATTTTATTAAAATAAATATTAAGTATTTGAAAATTCACTTCTGAAGTATTTCAATGCTAACTAACTTTAAAATTTATATAGTTTAATAAATAAGAATTTTCCTTTAAAAAAACTTAACTTATCAATATAAAAAAATTTAAATCTCAATAACCAAATTTTCAATTTATAAATCTTCTCGATTTCCTTCACATCACTTCCATTCCGGTCTCCTTAACCATCTTCACTTTAAAAATAGTATCCACTATCTTTCCTCACCCTATTTCCATATTCAAATATAAATTATTCCCATAAATTTATATTTCAAATTTATCACCTGATATCACTTTCCTTTATTTATAAACTTCGTTTATAAATTTTTATAACTCCTTTGAGTTTCACTAAAAATAATCTCATTAATAAATTCCATTTTATAAATTCAATTTCTTATAAATTCCATTTATTTTTGCCAATCTATTTTTAATATCGATTTCCACTTCTTTCTATATTTCTCGAATATCACTATAAATCCAGTCTCAAAAATCCCTTTATATAATTTATTTTTGAAATCTATGTTTAAAATATTTCTCCCGCATTATTTAATACGATCAAAAATCCATTATTGCTTATTCAAATCAATCTATTTAAATAAATCCAAATTTCCGATATACAGATTTTTATATTAAAAATTCCCTTTAAACTCTTTTTTTTAAAATTCAAATAATTATTTATGGTATTTAATATACCCAGGTTAATTTCCATCCTGCTATGACATTTAAAAAATTTCAACACACAATAACCCATCGTTTTATATATATGAAAAATACTAATATATTTGAGGAAACCAGTTGGATCCCTCTAACCTGTTTTCCCTACATCCACAGATGTTAGACAACAATAAAAATACCAATCCCACTTCGAGGGGGATATCGTGGTATATAGGGTCATCCGCTATTACGCGGGGCACATAGGGTCTCATCCGCTATAATATGCGGGAATATCACTCCAACTACTAATATATTTACTACTATATAATATATATATCATTCAACAGATAATTATTTTTCATCAATCCAATCAAGCATCAAATAATTTTAAATCTAAACATTTAAATTTAAAAGTGGTAATCCAAAAGAGTGAGAAATTCTCACCTTGATTTTTAATTGGCCAAACATCTAATCGATTCCAAAAAATCCCAGGTTGTAGTCCATATCACTATGATTCCTATATCTCTACTTTGTTCAATTTATGACCTCGAAATAAATAGGTAAAAATATTTATTAGCTGTCTAAATTTTAAATTCTTAATTGAATAACTAATTGTATACTTAAATTAGATTACAGATTTATACCTCCACCATCGTTCGAGCGAGGAGCTGACACCACCACTTTCAACACCCCCGACCCCTTATAACTCAACCAGAAATTCCCAACATCGCATCCTCACTGCCTCGTACGAGTGTCATTGACCAAGCTTGCCTCTTGCCCTCGCATTCGCATTTTCCCAGCCATCGCAACCACCATCTCGCATTCTTGCCTCACATTGCCGCGCCTTCTCCTATTCCCCTTTTGATCGCGAATGCCACGGCCACACGCCACCAATGTCACTTCCATCCTCGAAATTCGTATGCGACTCCAACCACAGATCGCGACCCAAGCCCTAAAACTGTTTGAGCATGCCTCGCCTCCCTTGATGATGAGCACGACTTCCCTCACCCCCTCGGCTCGTCGATTACAGGCTACTAGATTTTATGGAATTCGACTATGAGAGTTCTCCCTCTTTTCTTTTTCCTTGTTCGAACTGATTCATTCAAAAGAAGGAAGGAGGAGAGTGCGTTTTATAAACTAGGGGCAAAGCGTCTCGAGTACGATATAGGGTTGCGTCTCAAGTACGAGTAACACTTTATAATATTATTTAATTACAAAATAGCTCGTTTAGCAACTTAAAATCTTGATCTCCTATCGAGGCGTGCCGCTAGGTGTTTATAATGTTATACCCCTATTTCAAACGTAATGGAAAAGGTTTCAAGTCCTAATTCGATCGTATGGAGAAGATAGCTTTTTGGACCCAATTAATATATTGAATTTCGATATTAATTTCAAAGCGTTTACATACTGTACGGCCAAACGATATCTCCAAACACTACGAAATTTTAAATCCGATAATAATACACTATTACGGATCCAATGGAATTGGTTTCTTCGAATTCCGAGACTGTGTCTCGGAAGGCTATTTTTATATGTCAATTTAAACAAGCTATTTTTAAAATCGAACAGATCACTTTTAAATTCAATTTTAAAACTTTTATTATCTTCATTATTATTAATATAAATTTTACAAGCCTCAAAATTATTTTTATCAAGCTTAAAACTCAAGATACAATAATTTAACCAATATTCAATTATTAAATTCAATAATTAAATTATCCAATAAATCGCTATATTTAAATTCTGAAATTTATTTTATAAATAAAAACCAAATTTCTATATTCAAAATCCATCTATAATTCAAATTCAATATTTAAAATCATTTAAATATTCCAAATCAAACGTCGAAAAATCTGGGTCGTTACAAAATTTACCTAAACATATCACCCAGATAATTCAGATATGCAGTATAAGTACCACTTCTATAATGTCACACCCAACGCAAGTAAGAATGATCCAACCAAATCCACAGCACCATATTTTGCCTAACTTGACCTTTAAAACAATCGTCGTTATAATATATAAGTGAAAACTTTATCAAAAAATTATACATCCATATATTATCTATACCTTTATATAAAGGCACATTCAACCACACTCATCGCCATTGAAATTGTGGTAAGCGGGTATGCTACAATAACTAATGCACATAAGAATCGAGGTACCCTATGAGTGTGATGAAACCTCTAGCATAGGGATGTCTCAAAAAATTTTTAGGCCCAAGAGGAAATTAACTCAATGCATGTTTTACTGTTAAACATCTAACCGCGTTACCTGATCGACGATGGAAGAAGCGAAGCGGCGACGAGCAGTGCAGACAGCAAAGTGACGAGAAACGAGGAGAGCAGAGCAACGAGAGGCATGGTGGAGAGAGGAGCGATGCAAAAAAGTATGCTGCTGAGTTGGTAAATTGGTAAATGAGAAATTGAGAGTGGAGTCGACAGGAGCTACGACGGGCGATGAGCGACGAGCGAAGACGAAGGTGCGGAGCCAAGCGATCATACACGGAGGGAGATAGTGATGGAAAGGGTTAGGGTTTGTTTTCTTTTTGATAAATTGGTATGAGTCGAGGAAAGTATTAGGGGTATAGGTATGGTGTAGCTATACAAAGTGGACTAAGTTACATGGAAGTAGTAAGCAAATTCTAAGCATCTTTACGCCACTTTTCAATTTTAATTTTAAATTTAAAAGTAATATAATTTAATTTGGATTCAATTTTAAAGTTATATATATAATTTTATTTTCATTCTGAAATTATAAGTTTGTGTGTATAATTTAATAGTAATTATAATTTAATTTTGAGTTAAATTCAATTTAAAAAGTTATACAACGCAAAGTTCTTTTTATAGTCATGATAGTTTAAATTCAGTTTTACATATTATCGTAATATTATCTTAATACTCAAATTTATTAATTTTAATTATTATTTGGTGTTAGTTAAATATCTAAATGTTAATCAACTTATAAGATCGAAAATCAAACTATGTCCACATGACATGAAATATTATATTTAACCTTTTTACAACAAAAATAATAATTCTACATGGTCGGGTTTTTAAAATAAAAATGGAAGCAAATACTTTACTTCTCTTCATGTTCCAAATTTTTAGATAATATAATTTACATCAAATTTAAAAGTTATATATATGTATATATAATATTTAAATTTCATTTACAAAAAAATATAATATTTAAATTTTATTTCAGTTTTGAATGTTTGCATGGTTTAATGAGAATTTGAACTCAATTTATATAATATACATTTTCAAATTCAACAGTGAAAGTTAATAGTTGTACAACTAACATAGGAATAGGGACGGCATAGAATTTACGCACTCTCTACGTCGGCCTATGCAAGTAGAAGTTAAGCTTACAGTAAAGGTTGGTGTTGGGAAAGCGTTGGGAAATCCTTAAGCAATGATTAAATTTTGTAAAACTTTTTCGATGTAGAAAATGTTGGGGAATTTCCTACGTATTCCATACCCCGGGCATAGAGAAGGTGTAGGTAAATAAATATACTTCCCTTCACCTTGATTTTTATATGGAAATCTAAATTGGCGTAGGGATGCCGTAAGTAATTTCTACGTCTTTCCTACGCCAAAATTAAATTCCTTGAAATTTGTTAGGTGTAGGAAATGCATAGGAAATTATCTCTGCCGTCCCTATGCCTTCCCCATGCTTTCACGTTTTCCCTACCCCACACCCATGTAGCGTAGGGATGGCGTAGGGAATTCTAAGTTAAAAATCAACATTTTTTTAATAGTGATATTTATAATGAATATTAACATGACTTACTTTTTTTATATAATATTATGCTCTCATTTCATGAGCTGCAATTTCTTGGAAGTAAATAGTTTTCAAAAGTACGAGCTTCAGAAATGTCACAACCTACGCACCAACCAAGAGTCGAACCTCTATTCTCCAGTCTTGTAATTTAATATTTATTACATATTAATAATCCATATTAATACCTCTGAGCAATCCAATATTTATATAAAATAAAAGGCATTATTGTTATTAATATTTTGATAATATATTATTTATATACAATTATATTTAGATGCGTATATATATAAAGAACTCATATATTATTAAAACAATAAGTAAACTCAAACCGAAAAGACAAATTTAATAAAGGGAAATTTTGACATACATCCTTATGATTATAAAAAATTAGCATTTGGTCCCTCCTAATTTTCTTTTATAAATTACATCCCTATTTTTTAAAAAGGTGAAATTCACGAGGGTGTTTGCGTAATTTTACAAAGCTTACCAAGCGCTCTTAGGGTTTACGTCTTAAACTCATAACTGCCATAGTACACATTGAAATGATCGCTTTTAAATTTGGAACTGAGTGAAGTAAAAATTCAAAAAAGAGGGATGTAGAAATTAGTTTCGAAAAGGGAAGGATGTAAAACAAATAAGTTTAGAAAAGAGGGAAGTGTACCTAGTTTTCACTTTAATAAAAGTATATATGTGTGTGTGTGCCTAAGAAGTAATAGAACGATAAAATGCATTAAAGTCATATGCAATCGAAAAAGATGATAAAGAATCATCGTTCTAACTCCCTACTAGTGTTAACACGTCTATGCACATGGGGTACATCATATAATTTATTTAGTGTTTATTTTAGATTTTAATCATATGAAGATGAAAGTTTATATTTGTGGGTTGAATTAGATTGATTTATTACTTGAACACTAATGGTAAAGATTTATTAATAAATCTACTTAAGTACTCTTGAATCACATATAGTGTAATAATTTTTTTAAGGAATAATGGATTTATATAAAAAAATTAACATCATATATCAACTATTCCTTACTTAGTAGCTTTACATTACCGAGCATGCCAATTAATTTAAGCAATGCATAAGTTCAACATGAGTTCATCTTATATATAATATAAGTTTAAATATTTACACATTCGATATGATAATAGTATTCCATATATGGAATAAAGAAACCATGCTAAGTGTGAAATAGTTTTCGAAACTAGTTTAAATAAACAATATTCTAACATTTGCATTCGTACACTTATTGACACTAACTAATACTAATTGAATTAGAAAAATATTTTAGTTTCTTCAATGGTTATATTTTTAATTGATATAGAAAATTATAATGTGCGAAATATAAATAAACAATCGATATTGTGTACTATATTATCTTAGAACACCTAGGTAAACTGAACGGGTTCATAAATTCATGAGTGAATGCACTAGAAAGTCCCTCTACATTGGGTAATTTACAAATAGATTTAATGTTACCATTGGTAATCTATCTTTGCATCGTTTTATTATCTCTAACGTCATGATAAGCAACCACTCGGGCACATCATAGTCAAATTTTTGGACAGTTAAATAATTCTAGCATTTACTTCAAATAATCATAACACTATATAATAACTGAAACAATATAAAATTTAGCATAATTCAATGAAAAATAATTATTAACATGATAAATAATTGTGGATACAAATAAAATACATTATATGACATCACATTGAAAATAACTGTAAGACCGAATGACATAATACAATATAATCAACAAAGTTAGCCATTAAATTATCATTTAATTATATGTCATCATAAACGCATGTAATGTTTTTTTTCATCCAACAACAACAAAATATAATGTTTATAACACAATATAATTGTTACGTACTTAAGATAAAAATTATAATTGCATTTTAAAAAATATTAAACAAATAATGTTTCCATTCAAACATAAGAAAATTTGTAAAAAATATCATGTTGCCTTTAAAGTATAAGCAAATGTTATCCTAATATTAGTTTGGTATGGTTTTTTTAGCTATATTTATATCTTGAAAGTTTGAAATTTTTACTAATCTTTTTTAAGGTGAGTAGAGTATTTAAAAAAAAGGAAATGAGCTCTTATGTTACTATTTTCCTTTGAAACACATATTTCTCACATTGAAATATTTGTTAATTTTACAAAACACTTCTTATTACATGCTATACCTACAAAACATTATAAAGCAATTTTATAAAACATTTCTTGTTACATGTTACATGTTATGACATTGAGTTATGAATAGTAACACAAGTAAACATCAAAGTAATTTTATATCACTCAAATAAAATTCATAGAATAACATGCCTACAATTTCATTCAAATTTAAATAATGTCATACTTTGGCCTTTAGCGCAAAAATAACTATGTCTATTCATATTATTTATTTTGAGCATCATCCCAAATTTCACATTTGGTAGGTTTTTCTACTAAAATTTTATTATTCATCCTCTTACTCCTCTAATTTCTATGTATTTTGGTATATTCACACTTTAGTTTACACTTTGGAGATAGGATAAGGTTTTATAGGTGTTAAAAGTTAGGAAAACAATTTGGGCGACTATGTTAAATATAACGACCAACCTTTTCGACACTCAAAAGTCGACACTAATACATCCATGGTATTCACGTACTGAGCATCCAAGTGCTGAAAAGACGGATTGTTGGGGCGAAAGAAAGAAAAGACAGAACAGAACCTCTCACCATAATGAGTAATATATAATATACAATAGTTCTTTACAAAAGGAAATTATAATACACATACATCAATCAGAGTAAACTAACCTATCATCATCCTGGATAGTTATAATAGCCGATAAATACAAAACAACAAATGCAGCAGAAATAAAAGATATGTTGATATGTCTTGGAGGTATATGGCTCTTCTTCTGAAGCTCCAAAGCATTTATAACTAAATCTGAAATGTGCTCGAGCTAACTTGAGCATTATTGTAAAATAACACACGGATCATTCAGGAAAACTATCATGAGAAACATACATCATATGGATTTTAATGTTATAAAACATTTCAAAAATAAAGGTATCTCTTAAGACTATGCCACACATAAAAACAGACGGGTTTTACCTAACGATAATCAAAACACTTCAAATAGGGAATCCACTGATATTATAATAATACCTAGGTTTTAAAATAAATATTTAATCCTAGCCGAAATGGTTACATTAATTACATTCCAACAAATTTGGTATACAACAAAGTCCGTAAAAGCATGTATTAGAGAATGAATTCTATACAATGATAAGGCACTGGGGTACCACCTACCACAGTACATCTCTAGATAAAATGTACCGAGGTCGAAAACCTTTCAACCCCTGTATGACAAGACCAACCTACCCGTTTCTAGATAGTACCGAATAACATCATCACCCCGGTTGCTTTCCAAACTTTTTCTCGAGAGTTCTCAAGCACATACCGAATCCATAAATAGTAATCTGGAAAGTTGATGAACAATCCCTAATTAATGCGACCCACATAGTATTGCGGCATATCCCCTGTTTTAGTCGTTCCTGGTTGTGAGGCTTAAGGCAACGATTACCTTTTACTTTAGAAAATCCCACTTGGAATGCTAACACTGCCCTCTAGGGAAACATGCAATTGCAGCATTCATCCAAACAAATTGTTTAGGATATGAACAAACCGAACACACCACTTCTGCTACATCCAATTTGGAATCACCCTCAAGATTAGTAGCAAGTAGCCCTTGCACTTCAAAGAACTCCATCTTTGATTTTATCATCTCCAAGATATCTCAAATTCAATCGCTTATGCCGGTTTGAAGTAGTTTTCAGATAATATACCCGATCCCATTCTCTCTGAATCGACCACGGTAGTTACAAAACTGGCCAAGATTTGATAGTCGGTTATTTAACTATCAAATAAACAAACAATTCAACCAGAGATTTAATTTCACATGGAAACCAATCATGGTTAAGCATATAGCCACCACTAAGCCTCTTTAATTAATCCTTTCAATAGTTAAAATCTCCTTTCAGATATTTGTATTAAAATACCTTTTATAAAAGATATACTCACAACCCTCTCTATTCTTTTCAGTACTTGAAAAATATTGATATACTTATCTCAACTGTATAAGTATACTCACAAAACATTTCACTTTCAATACATAGAAAACTTTTTCATATATTTATATTAACAGTATAAGTATATTCACAAAGCACTACATTTCCAATGTTTAGAGAATGTACCTATATATTTATCTCAATGGTATAAGTATATTCACAAACCTTAAGAAATATTTCATTCCCAAAACCATACTTAATTGGGCTAAAGTAAATGTCATTTAAAACATTGATAACAATAAACCCAAAACACTTTCCGCTTGGTGTAAGTAAAAAGATCGTATGGAAATTAGACCCAAATACTTGCCACAACTTCCTGGTTTCAAACTTGTACTACCTCTTGATTAACAATTTAGTTGGACAAGTTAGTGTACTATTCTTGCCTTAACATACATTCTTAATTCTTAGGATAGGGACGAGTTTCCCTACCTCGAAATTTGGTGTTAAGTAGGAAAAGAGTAACTTTCCATACCACCATAATTTAAAATGATCATTTATAGAATCAACCACATTCCTTTTATGAAACTTTGTTTTATGAATCTCTTTTATATTTATGAAACGCCTTTTATAAATCTCCAGATAAAATTATGAAACTCCTTTTATAAATCTCCAAATATAATTGTAAAACTTCTTTTATAAATCACATTTCTATTTGTAAAACTCCTTTATAAATCTCTTTTATCAAATCATATATACTTTCCATAAACAATCATTCCATATATCACTATAAATTCACAATTGTGATTTATTCATTTCCTCAAAACGGTGTCATTTCCCTTTTGTAAAATATCATTTATAAATCAATTCTTTTTATCTAAAATACCATTTGTAAAATTATTCTTTTATTTATAAATAACATTTATAAATCTATCATTTTATACAAAAATTTATATAAAGCGTTTCATAAATATTTATTCCAAAATATTTCTATCTTCTTTTAAAAAAGAATCACTTTATTATAACTGATAAGCCACCTTTTCTTTATAATAAACATCCGTTATTATGTTAACCTTTTATGTAAAATAAATTTTTTTCGAAATACTTTTTAAATATTTCTATATAAGTTAGAAAAGACTATTAAAAAGGTGGAAGAAAGGTAGAGAAGTTCAAAACCCATTTTAAATAAAATAACTTAGAAAATCCAAAAGTCAATTTTAAAACCATTCCCCAAATCAAAACAGCAATTCATAGTATTTCAAAATATTAAAATGAGGCCCAGAGCTACTATAGCACTTAACTAATGCTACTATTACCTTTATTACTAAAAGGTTCAACTTTTAACACACATCAATGTCATATCCAATATGGCCAAATGACTAAATTTTAACATTCAACAATTTATAACATGAGTATATAACTGAAATTTAAAATCAACAATGGTGAGTAATCATGATTCCTTACCAAATTCTCTGTATTTCACTTTATATGTCATTCGCTTTTCAAAGAGGAAAATTCAACCAAACCAAATTAATAAATCATTCAACCACAAAAAATAATAATTTATATCTACCATATATGATTATAGCATTCATCCAAAGGTGAGATTACTCATAAATATTCCAGCGGAAGCTTAAGCGTTCTAGTCCGATCTAAAATCGAACGATGTTCGATTTTGCCTCAAAATTTCACTTACTTCAAACTTGATGAAATTAATTCCAATGCATAGATATCGCTCCTACAAACGCAATGCAAAAGACCACATCTCGATTGGACCTTGTATGAAGAAATTATTCAATTTATAAAATTTTAGACTTTAAAAATTAAAATTAAATACTTAATCACTTCCTTAATTATAATTACCCCTCACAATTTTTCTTCCCCAATCTGTTCATGAAATTGTGCACGTCTTCTACCCATTCTCCCTCTACAAGCGATGAAATCAACCACCATCTTCGACAACGAACTCCTCATCGCACGAGCCACCTCCCCAACCCAATCAGTTCAAGCTCGATCGAGCCATCACCATTGCAACCTGAAACCCTTCTCCTCAACCCTTTCACAACATGATTCACCACATACCACTACACCACCCTAAATATGCTCCACCGGCAATCCTTTGCATAAGAAGACCAACTGTACACTCCAATTTCCCTAACTCAACCCCAATCGACCTCAGACCCAAACCCTAGTTCTCCCCTAGCCATGTTGATCACCCTAAATCATCACCGCACAAACAATCGTCTACGTTGTATCGAAGCTTGCACTCATACGAACATAATGGTTCCGGTTTCATAATTTTTCATTAAGTAAATCATTGGATTTTGATTTGTAAATGTCGAAGGCCATTTTTTAGTTTAATGTAAATGGAAAAGAGGAGGGAATGTGAAAAGAAAATGAGGAAAAAGTCAAGAGTGAAGAATAGTCTAAGTTTTGAGGTTTGCTTATCTCGTGATTTCCGGTGTTTCGCTACACAGCATTTCATTCGCGCAAGAACCACGAATGACAAAAACTAAAATACAATCGCGCACAAAATGTAATACGATCCCAAAACAACAATAAATACACTGGTTATGTAACTCTATGTAATTTCAAAAATACAATTGTTTGTCGATAAATACGTCAAACGAAAATTTAAATATTTTCCAAATTAAAAATAATGAAAAATTCCTATAAATCAATTAAAAAATACGTCATTAAAAATCATGTTGTTTTCTTAACAATTTATTTTCTTATCGTTTATTATATTTGAATCAAATTTGAGTATTTAAATAAATAAAATATTCCTATCAAAATGTTAAAAAATTTGGGTCATTACATTCTCCCTCCTTAAAAGAATTTTTTCTCCAACATTCCCAAAGGAAGAAAATGCCTTCGAACCCTTAGCTTTTAAAAACTCTTATTTTATGGAAAATTTCGGTAGCACATCCTTTGCGCGACTAGGTCCGAAAAAAATTACAAACTCAATATAAGCCCATATCTAAAACCTCCCATATCCGATGACAACATAACAAAAATATATACTTATGATATACCTTATAGTGTGTGTATGACACATAACAAACACACCCGTCAAGAAATAAACACATATTAATTTGTCGAGCAATCAAACTCTACTCATGAAATCAAAAGCAACTAGCAAACCTTTGCTTCCATGAACCTATATCTCGCTTACATAACTCGGAAGATAATTAAACATGACAATGAAACAATACAATATATCAAAGTCCGTACAATGTACATATGTCATTCGTACGTAATATCAAATCTGATCACTCGCTCGATCACACAAATTTCACTTTCGAATTAGTATCGTTTACTCGACTTCTCTAGTGTGGACTCCGATCAGGTTCCTTGATTAGAAACCTCCGTTCTTCTTACATAGCCATATACCATGATAGAAAACTTCAGAATCATATCAAGAATCTGTATCTAGTGTTTGTTGTCAAGAATCGAGTGAGAAATCCTAACTCGGACCGGTGTAAATCACTTCGAAATCATGTACTCGAATCTGGATTAACAACAATTATGCCAAAAAAATTATCTACGTACAACTTGCGTATTTATTCCATTAGTTTCTTAACTACCCCGATTCTTTTTAATTCACTTTCATTTTTTTCTTATAGTATTTCATTTAATATTAATCATTTATGGACCCTTTCATATAGCTCTTCTTAAGTTTATATACATCTTATAAAACACAACTTATGTTTATCAACACTTTAAAACTTAAATTCATATTCATATAACACTCTACTACATCTTAAGAGGATATGTACAATATCATATTTGTTTTACTTAACCCGAATGTTCAACAAATTTTTTTTTTTAACTTGCTATCTTTCCATTCTAGAGTTATAAAAAACTATTTTTTATATTTCACAAATACACTTAGCTTAAATTTCTCAGAATTTTACATTTGTTTAAAATCGTTGAAAATTCAATGTCATTTCAAAAAATGAAAATTACCAAACAACATATCACAATGAGATGCACAAACCAAACTATCCTAATGCATAGGATACATGAGTCCATATAATAACTTAACTGAAAACTTCAGACTAAACACCAAATTTTATTTCAAATCATTTTGAAATAATATATATATATATATATCTCCTTTTGTATATCAAATCATACTTTTGGAATTAAATAAAAATTTATTTTTCCAAAATATTCCTATAGTAAATTATTATGGTAGCATTTCCCTACTTAGAGACTCGACAATGAATGCCGATGATGCTTCAGTCATCATTGGAATTATTTTCTAGCGACAGAAGTGAGTTCAACACTTTATATATCCTTTGAAATCTTTTTTAAAACATTTCTATTCATAAATACTTTCAAATAATACTATTATTATGTTCTCAAAGCATTGAATAACAATTTTCAAAAACATCAGGATTTAAGTTCTCAAATTCTCAATTTTATTTCTAGACCATGCTTATATAATTTACCTTCTTATATAAAATATCTCCACAAATATTTATCTTTGTTTAGATTATAATAAACAATTTTTATTAAAATTAAATTTTAACCCAACATTATCCCCGAATGCCTTATAGTCAAACTGTGAATCTAAATTCACAAGGTGTTCGTTTCAATGTTTTCACAATTACTACCTGCCCAACCCATGTAGTAAAAATGCAAAACTTCTCATAAACTGGTCAAGCACAAATAATCAAGCAACAAATGATAAAACGAAATATTATCATTTCCTAACAAACAAACACATCATAAATAACTATATCATTTTTTTGAAAACCATTCCTTTATATATAAAAATATAAAATCTAGGTAAAATTATTTCATTTACCCATTTTAAAAAAACAATACCGTGTTGGTTTTTCTTGTCCAAGAGTTTAGACTATTGATATAGATGTTCCTTCTGTATCGACCAAAATTCATAAACTACTCAACCGATAAATCAATACAATATAAAACAATTTTATAGCACTAACAAATACATGCTCTCATATATAATACATTCAAACTCATTCTAGGGTATTACTAAGCCTGTCTCTAATGAGTCTACCCTACCAAGGCCTAGGTGTTCGCTTAACCTAAGCTCTGATACCACGTGTAATGGCCGGTCTTTTTGACTCTCAAAAGTCGGTACTAATACATCCACGACATTCATGTCCCGAGAATCCAAGTGCCAAAAAGACAGATTGTTGGGGTAAAAGAAAGAAAAGACATAATAGAATCTCTCATCGTGACGAGTAATAAATAATATACAACAAATCTTACAAAAGAAAACTATAATATACATACATCAATCAGAGTCAACTAATCTACCATCAGTTTGGACAGTTATAACAGCTTGTCCTCACAAATGCTATTAAATACAAAACAACAAATGTAGCAGAAATAAAAGATACGTCAATACATCTTGAAGGCATCCAGCTTGTCTCATGAAGCTCTAAACCATCCATAACTAAATATGTAAATATGCTTAGGCTGACCCGAGCATTATAGGAAAATAACATTCGGATCAGTCTGGTAAACCGGTGTGAGATACACACATAATATGGATTTTAATGTTATAAACCTTTCAAAAATAAAGGTATCATATAAGACCACGCCACATGTAAACATGAACGAGTTTTTACCTTATGATAACAAACAACTTCAAATAGAAAATCCAGTGATATTATAATAATGTATGAGCTTTAAAAGAAATATTTAATCATAGCCGAAATGGTTACATTAATTACATTCCATCATATTGGATATACGACTAAGTCTATAAAAGCATGTATTGGAGAATGGATTCTATACAATGACAAGGCACTAGGATACCACCTACCATAGTACATCTCTAGATAAAATGTACCGAGGTCGAAAACCTTTCGGCCCCTGCATGAGAAGACTGACCTACCCTTTCCTGGATAGTACCGAATATGATCATCACCCCAATTGCTTTCCAACCTTTTCCTCGAGAGCCCTCATGCACATACCAAATCCATAAAAAGTGATCTAGAAAGATGATGATCATACCCTAATAGGTACGATCCACATAGTCTTGCAGCATATCCCCTGTTTAGGTCATTCCTGGTTGTGAGACTTGAGGCAACGTGTAATAACACTGTTGTTAATGGTCTAATTAGTAAGTAACTAGTAAATGATTAGAAAAATAATTTGGATTAATTATGAAATTAGAATTTTGTGATGGTAATTAATTAAGGCTTTGAGATGATTTTTGGAAAGAAATAATTAAGAATGGCGTTATAAATGTCGATTTGGAATTTAATTAAAAGCTAAATTATAATTGGGGAAACTTATCTTTAAACAAGGAATTGTTTATTTTCTCAAAAGTTTGATTTTAGCATGTCATAAAATGATTGATCAAAATTAGAAATGTGAAAAAGAATTTAGTTTTGGAATTTATTAAGAAATTAAATTCTTTATTAACTAAATTTATTTAAGTGTTAAAATTGATTGGGTGTTGTAATTAATTTTGCTAAGCATTTAAAATTGTTTGGTATAGTGGTATTGGGCTTTAATTAGACTTTTAGTCCATTTAATAGAGGATGAGAGAATTAATCCTTAGAGAATTTGTAACGAGCCGATATTTTCGACCGTCGGAAATTGACATCAATACGTTCACTGTATAGCATGCCGAATATTCAGTGCCGAAAATACCAATTGTTGGGGTGAAGAAGAAAAGGATAGAAGAAAATAGAAACAACATATAGAATATCATAAATCGTACTCAACAATCAATCTGAACAGTTATAATAGCCTGTCCTCACAAATATTGAATATATAGCATGACTCGCACAGCGGAATATAATCAAGTACGTGAAATACGTCTGAAATCTTCCAACTCGTCTCCTGAGCTTCATAGCATCCGAACCTAAATCTGTAATACTCTGTCCGACCCAAGCATTATAATAAAATAACACCCAAGTCAGTCTGGAAAATCAGCGTGAGAAAACACACTCAATTTGAATTATTACTGTTATCAAAATCCTTTGAAAACAAAGGTATCTCGTAAGACCACGCCACACATAAATACGATGGGTTTTACCTTACGATAACCAAAACATTTTATATCCAAAATCATCTGATATTATAATAGTATCTAGAGAAAATAAACTATAAAATAGCTGAAATGCTTGCATCTCACATTTCAGCATATTTGGGCACATCTAAAACCATACAGGCTCATAGTAGATATTGGATTCCATACAATGACAGGGCTACTGGGGTACCGCCCGGCGTAGTACACCATTTGAAAATTGTACCGAGATCGTACCTAATGATCCCTGCCAACACAGGACCGACCTACCCCTTGTTGGATACTACCGAATATGTTATCACCCCCGGTATTCCCACCCTATCGAGCACTCTCTTCTCCATGCGCCACCATATCCATAGTTATAATATATCCAAGGGTATCTAAAAAAGTGATAACATACCCTACATGGGTGCGACCCACTTAGCCCTGCTGCATCTCCCATGTTTTAGTCATTCCCGGTTGATGAGGCTTGATGTAACACCCCCTATTTTCGTGACATTATTTAGAATATTTAATTGGTTAAATAAAATAAAATAATGTAGAGATTAATGGGTTGAGATTTGTTTTAGCTATGGGTAGCCGTGCCATAATAGTGTGTTAACTAATTTAAAATAACATAAAACAAAGGTGTTAGGAAATGACAAGGGCAATATGGGAAATAGGTGGAGCTTATACCCTAAACCCTTAGGAGATAGAAACTCACGTTCATTTCATTTTACTCAAACTAAAAACACTATGGCTAGCCACAATTTTCACTCTCAAGAAGAAGATTAAAGCTAGGATTTAAAAGGAGGATAATCTATTAAATCAACATCAAACCTCACATCAATAATCTCAAAGCTAAGGTGAATAATTACTACATCCCACCTTCTTTTAGTTTTCGATTTAAGGCTAAGATCCAAACTATTTTTCGCAAGTATATGCCATGTTTTGATGATTAAAGTTACATTTATTTATTTATTGGTGATATATGCGGTTTATACTTGTTTTTATGAGATGTTTGATACGAAAACCCTAATAAATGACATCCAATTGCCTTGAAAATTTAAATATGGGTCAAAAATAATATTTTAGAGACGGGTTTCAATTTTCATAATTTTCAGAACTTTGGTGGATTTTATATTAATTTTCTAGTGAAGGAAATCGTTTATTGGGTTATAAATTATTTTCGGCTAAAATAATAATTATTTGGGGTTGAAATTTTTATATGTTAGGCAACATAGTAAAATAGATTTTCTGAGATTTCTCCGGATTTTTCCTAAGTGTTTTGATGAATATATAAAATTATTTAATGTGTGCAACTTAAATTTTTATATATTTAATTAAGGAGGAGGGGCATTTTGTAAAACAAAATAATTATTTAAATTTGAAAAGAGTGGCAGCACATTTCTGAAAAGAATTTGTTAACCAATGAGGATTTGGCAAACAAAGGCAGGTTAGTTGAAAATTTATCCTTTTTAAGTTCAAAAAAAAAGAAATCATACTTTTAGCATGTTTCAGCCTATTATAGCAGAAACCTTCCGGTCCAGACCTTCCGACTAGGTCGAGAGGTTCAAAGCTTTCAGCAAGGTCAAACCAATGCATATGGTATCAAGTAACTTAGTACGTAATGAATTGGAAAGGTTCTTAGTCGAAAGGTTAATGCCAAAGAGGTTGGGGTATGTTTGTTTTTATAAACCAAAAGCTTTCACCTGCTTTGCTTTCGATTTAGAGCTTTCGACTTGGTTGCTTTCGACCAGGTCAAACTATTTAAAAGAAAGGTTTTAAACCTTTCGACGCAGTCGAAAGGTTACGGCTGCTACTTTGTTTTGTTACATTCCGTCATAGTCGAAAGGTTGCTGCCGCTTTACATAAATGTTTTGTTTTGAACCTTCCGACAAAGTCGAAGGGTTTACTTTGATTGATTTCAAAAGGTTTTCTTGTTTTTAAAACCAGCCGCTTCTCCCCATGCTTTCGAAAGAAGCTTTTGACTTAGGTGATTTATCCTTGTTTTATAAATTGAATTATAACCCAAAGCTTTCGAAAGAATTGTTTTAAAAGATGCTTTAAAGTTTTCAAAGCAGAGCTTTTGACTTAGCCGAAGGGTTGCTTCCAATGAAACAGAAAGGTTTTAAAAGAGCAATTTCCACCCATTTTAAATTTAACCTAGAAAGTTTTCAAAAGGTTTAAGAAGGCCAATGATTTCGAAAGGTTTTGTTTACTGAATGTTCTAAAAAGGGGTCGAAGGCAATGCTTACGAAGGGGTCGAAAGCTAAGCTTTGTATCAGTTCCAGTTGGATATGGGAGCTTTGTATCAGTTGTTAGCAAACCTTTTGCAAGCAGGAGCTGCTGGGAATATTGGTGGAGCAAATCATGTAGTTCCAGTTGGATATAACTATGCTAAGCTGAGTAGAGACTATATCAGTTTGGGAGGAAAGCCATTTGCTGGAATGGAAGATGGAGAATTGGCTGTGGAGCTATGAATGCATTTTTTCGAATCTAGGCTTGAATGATGAAGAGAAGAGAAGGCTAGCCTCGAAACAGTTGCAAGGGTAGCGCTTCATTGGTGGAACAGTGTGACAGCCGGAGTGCCAGAGGAAGAGTTGACTTGGGCTGAATTCAAGAAAAGGTTTGAGCAAAGGTTCTTGTCTGAGGTGGCCAAGTCGGCGTTAACGAGGAAGTTTATGGATCTTGTCCAAGGGCAGATGTCTATGGTCGAGTATGCTGCAAGGTTTGATGAGCAATCCTGATATGGTTGTGCTTTGGTTCACCTAGATGTCAGAAGGAATGAGAGATTCATTAGAGGATTGAGGCCAGAGCTGGGTAGAATGACTATAGCCCATATCCGAGATCCTTCTAATGTGGTAGTGGAAATGGCCATCCGCCATGAGGAAATGCTTGCTGTTTCGGCTAGCGAGAAGCCCGTTGAATTCCATAGTCCTCAACGGAAGAAAAGAAGCTCTTCAAGAAGAAGGGCGCTCAAAGAGGAGCCGCCAAGAAAGGAAAGGCGGATATAGTTTGCTATAAGTGTGATAAGAAGGGTCACTATGCTAAAGAGTGACGTTCGGGAGATGGAAAGTCGGTTGTGGGGAAGCAGAATGTGCAATGCTATAATTGCAACCAGATGGGGAATTACAAGAACAAATGTCCTGTAAGCCGCCAAGGCAGGAAAAGGAAAGGTCTTTGCTTTGGAACCCTCATCTTCTAAACCAACTGCTGCTGAGAAAGGAAAGTCTATGATGGAAGGTACGCTTTTGATCCATGGCATACCAGTTATGGTATTGTTTGATACTAGAGCATCTCATTCTTTTATTTCTCGATGTTTGGTAGATAAGCTTAACCTAGAACCCTCATACTTAGTTACTTCCTTAAGAGTTGCAAATCCGATAGGAGGGTATGCAACGCTTGGGATGAGGTGTGACCATTTAGAGTTTGATTTGCTAGGCCATACTTTTGAGTGTTATTTGCATGTGTTTGACTTTTGGGGATTTGGGATCATCCTTGGGATGGATTGGTTAAGTAATTATGATGTTCGGATATTTTGCCATGATAGGAAAATATCACATAGTCACCCCGATTGTAGTGATCGAATAGTTTATACCGCAGAGGACCCTAGATGTGAAATGAATGCTTTATTGGGTGTTTTGGAGATGGAAGATAAGTGAAGTCAAGTTTTTGTAGTAAGAGAATTCGCAGATGTGTTTGAACCGGTAACTGGGTTGCCATCGAAACGAGCCATTGAGTTTCAGATTGATTTGGTGCCTGGAGTAGAGCCGGTGAGTAGACCGCAAAGTAGAATAACTCCCACCAAAATGAGAGAATTGAAGGTGCAGTTGGTGGATTTGGAAGGCAAGAGTTTTATCCGACCAAGTAGTTCGCCATGGGGAGCTGCCGCTGTATTTGCTAAGAAGCCGGACAGATCTTTAAGGCTATTTATTGATTATCGTAAGTTGAATGAGAAGACGATAAAGAATTGATATTCGTTGCCGAGAATTAACGATTGTTCGATCAGTTAAGTTGCGCTAAGGTATTCTCTCTGCTGGATTTAGCGAAGGGATTTCATCAGCTTAGAGTGGCAGAGGATAGCATTCCTTTGACGGCGTTTAGGACAAGATATGGATCGTACGAATGGTGAGTTATGCCGTTCGTACTAACTAATGCGCCGACATTTTTTGTGGATCCGATGAATAGGATTTTTCTAGAACACTTGGATAGATTTGTGTTGGTCTTCAAAGATGACATTTTGGTATACTTTAAGGATGAAAAGGAGCATGAAGTTCATCTTAGAGTTTGCTCGAAACGTTGAGGGAGCATAAGTTGAAGGCTAAGTTTTCGAAGTGTCATTTTTGGAAGAAGGATGTGAAGTTCCTTGGTCATGTAGTCTCAGAGAAAGGGTTGTCTGTAGATCCAAATAAGATTGAGGCGGTGAATAATTGGAAGAGACCCGAGACGGTGACCGAGATTAAGATCTTTATTGGATTTGCTGGATATTATCGAAGATTTTTCAAGGATTTTTCACGAATAGCTACACCTAATACTAAGCTTACGCAAAAAGATGTGAAGTTTGTATGGACAGATAAGTGTGAGGAAGCATTCCAGACCTTGAAACACTTATTGGCCCATGCACCGGTGTTAGTAGTTCCAGAGGGGAATCAAGATTTGGTTGTTTATACTGATGCGTGTGGGACTGGGTTGGGAGCTGTGTTGATGCAAAGAGGTAAAGTGATTGCTTATGCTTCTAGACAGCTCAGATCACATGAAGTTAGGTATCCAACGCACGACCTGGAGTTAGCTGCAGTCATATTTGCTTTGAATGTGTGGAGGCATTATCTTTTGGGAGAGCGATTTGAGCTTTATACTTATCATAAGTCATTGAAGTACTTGTCCTCTCAGAAGGAGCTAAACATGAGATAGCAAAGATGGTTGGAGTTTATTGCTGCTTATGATTTTGGAATTGATTACACACCCAGAAAAAGAAATAAGGTGGCGGATGCGCTCAGCCGGAAACATCAAAATGCAATATTGGCAATGATTGCTGAGTGGAAAGACTTAGAAGCATTATCGGCTTGTAGTGTGCAGTTTAGATCCGGGGAAGGTTATAGTATCGGAAGTGCTGTATTGTCTTGTTTAGAAGTCAGACAAGTAATGATTGAGATGATAGCTTCTAAGCAAGAGGAGGATCCAATTTTGGCTGAACAGATTAAAAGGTTGAGGGAAGGAACGGAGAGCGATGACTTAAAGGATTTTATTCTTGACCAAAATGGGTGGTTGAGAAAGAAAGGAAGGTTGTGTGTTCCGAATGTAGAAAACATGAGGAAGGAAGTTTTGGATGAGTGCCATCGATTAAAGTTCACTATCCATCCAGGAGGAATGAAGATGTATCAGGATATGAAGAGAAGTTTCTTCTGGGAAGGTATGAAATGGGACATTGGTTTGTGTGTTAAGTAGTACTTAAATTGCCAACAGGCAAAGGCTGAACACCAGAAACCAAGCGGATTGTTTCAACCCTTGGAAGTTCCGTTGTGGAAATGAGATTCTATCTCTATGGATTTTATTGATGGGTTGCCAAGATCTAATAGAGGGAATGAAAGTATATGGGTTATAGTAGATAAACCGACTAAGAGTGCCCATTTCATTCTGATAAGGTCAAATAGGACGGCGCCCATTTTGGCGAAGTTATTTATGAAGAACGTAGTTAGACTCACGGGATTCCTTGTAGTATTGTCAATGACAGGGATTCTTTGTTTACTAGTGTGTTTTGGAAAAATCTAAAGGAAGCATTAGGAACCAAGCTCAACATGAGTACCGCTTACCATCCACGGAATGATGGGCAAACAGAAAGAGTTAACAAAATCTTGGAGGATTTGTTAAGAGCTTGTGTATTGGATTTCGGTGGATCATGGAAGGACCATTTTCATCTAGTCGAGTTCTCGTATAACAATAGTTATCAAACTAGTATTGGGATGGCATCGTTTGAAGCTTTGTACGGAAGGCCATGCAAGTCTCCTGCATGTTGGTTAGAGACCGGGGATAGATTGGTTCTTGGTCCGGAGTTGGTGAAGGAAGCTGCGAAGAAGATTGAGTTAATCCGAGCTAGGATGAAGGAAGCTCAATCTACACAGAAAAGTTATGCTGACAGAAGAAGGAAAGATTTGGAATTTTCTGTCGAAGACTACGTGTTTGTAAGGTTTTACCGATGAAGGGTGTAATTAGATTTGGGAAATCAGGAAAGTTTGCACCTAGATTTATTGGTCCGTTTTGTATTGTAGAGAGGATAGGGAAACTCGCTTATAGGGTAGAGTTACCGAGTAGTTTGGCTGGAGTGCATAATGTTTTTCATGTTTCTCATCTTATGAAATGTGTTAGAGACCCGGAGACTGCTATAACACCTATAGTGTTAGAAGATTTAGTAGCAGAACCAGATTTGACCATAGTTAGAAAGCCAATTCAGATTGTGGCTAGAGATGAGAAGAAGTTGAGGAACAAGACAGTCAAGTTAGTAAAGGTTCAGTGGAGTGATGATGCTAGAGAATATACTTGGGAAACGGAGAGCAGGATTAGGGATACTTATCCTAACTTGTTTAATGGTATGTTTTACCTTTGATTATTTTGTTGAGTACCTTATCGAAATTTCGAGGACGAATTTTTTTAAGGTGGGGAGTCTGCAACACCCCATATTTTCAAGACATTATTTAGAATATTTAATTGGTTAAATTAAATAAAATAATGTAAAGATTAATGGGTTGAGATTTGTTTTAGATAAGGGTAGCCATGCCATAATAGTGTGTTAACTAATTTAAAATTACCTAAAACAAAGGTGCTAGGAAATGACAAGGGCAATATAGGAAATAGGTGGAGCTTATACCCAAAAGCCTTAGGAGATGAAACTCACGTTCATTTCATTTTACTCAAACTAAAAACACTAAGGTCGGCCACCATTTTCACTCTCAGAAAGAAGATTAAAGCTAGGATTTAAAAGAAGGAGGATAATCTACTAAATCAACATCAAACCTCACATCTATAATCTCAAAGCTAAGGTGAATAATTATTACATCCCACCTACTTATGGTTTTCGGTTTAAGGCTAAGATCTGAAATGTTTTTCCCAAGTATATGCCATGTTTTGATGACTAAAGTTACATTTATTTATTTATTGGTGATATATGCATGTTCATACTTGTTTTTACGAGATGTTTGATACAAAAACCGTAATAAATGACATCCAATTGCCTTGAAAATTTAAATATAGGTCAGAAATGATATTTCAAAGAAGGCATTCAATTTTCATAAGTTTTCGAACTTTGGTGGATTTTATATTAATTTTTTAGTGAAGGAAATTGTTTATTGGTTTATAAATTATTTTTGGCTAAAATAATAATTATTTGGGGTTGAAATTTTTATATATTAGGCAACATAGTAAAATAGATTTTCTGGTATTTTTTCCATATTTATCCTAAGTGTTTTGATGAATATATAAAATTATTTAAGGTATGAGACTTAAATGTTTTATATATTTAATTAAGGAGAAGGGGCATTTTGTAAAACAAAATAATTATTTAAATTTGAAAATAGTAGCAGCACATTTTTGAAAAGAATTTGTTAACCAGCGAGGATTTGATAAACAAAGGCAGGTTAGTTGAAAAGTCACCCTTTTTAAGTAAAAAACAAATCATATTTTTAGCATGTTTCAGCCTATTATAGCAGAAAACTTTCGGCCCAGACCTTTCGACCAGTTCGAGAGGTTCAAAGCTTTCGGCAAGGTCAAACCAATGCATATGGTATCAAGTAACTTGGTACGTAATGAATTGGACAAGGTCAAAAGGTTCTTAGTCGAAAGGTTAATGCCAAAGAGGTTGGGGTATTTTTTTTATAAACCAAAAGCTTTCACCTGCTTTGCTTTCGATTTAGAGCTTTCGAATTGGTTGCTTTCGACCATGTCAAAATGTTTGAAAGAAAGGTTTTAAACCTTTCGACACAGTCGAAAGTTTACTGCTGCTACTTTGTTTTGAAACCTTCCGTCATAGTCAAAAGGTTACTGCCGCTTTATATAAATGTTTTGTTTTGAACGTTCCGACAAAGTCGAAGGGCTTACTTTGATTGATTTCGAAAGGTTTTCTTGTTTTTAAAACCAGCCGCTTCTCCCCATGCTTTCGAAAGGAAGCTTTTGACTTAGGTGATTTACCATTGTTTTATAAATAGAACTATAACCCAAAGCTTTCGAAAGAGTGGTTTTAACAGATGTTTTAAAGCTTTCAAAGTAGAGCTTTTGACTTAGCCGAAGGGTTGCTTCCAATGAAACATAAAGGTTTTAAAAGAGCAATTTCCACCTATTTTAAATTTATCCTAGAAAGTTTTCAAAAGATTTTAGAAGGCCAATATTTTCGAAAGGTTTTGTTTACTGAATGTTCTAAAAAGGGGTCAAAGGCAAAGCTTTCGAAGGGGTCGAAAGCCAAGCTTTTGATGGAGTCGAAAGGTAACCTTTCGAAGGGGTCGAAAAGTTTTTATTTCTGAATGATTTCGGAAGGTTTTAAATGGAAGGGTTTCCAAAGGTTTTCCAAGGCAATGAACCAAGTATTTTTAAATTAGGATGTCTAAGGTTTTATAGCTTTCGAAAGGTTTGAAGTTCAATGGGTTCGAAAGGTTTGAGGTTCAATGGTTTCGAAGGATTGAGTTTCAATGGTTTCAAAAGGTTTTGATTTCTAAGGGTTTTAAGGGTACTAATGGAAGCAATAAATGGGTATGACCTAAGTTAGGGATACTAATGGAAATAGGTTAATCATGGGGCTAACATGATACAAATAGATTCATATGGCTAGCATGAGTCAAATGGCGAATTCAAATATAATAATGGGGCTAACATGACACAAATAGATTCATGGGGCTAACATGATACAAATAGAATCATGGAGCTAACATGATACAAATAGAATCGTGGGGCTAACATGATATAAATAAACTCATGAACTAACATGAGACCATTAAATTCATGGGGCTAACATGAAATAATTAAATTCATGGTGCTAGCATGAATCAAGGGGCAAAATGATGGGTTCATAGTCATCCTAGGAAAACTATGTGATGTGAGATGGATAGTCTACATCAACTTAAGCAAAATTAATATGGAATAGGTAGTCCCTCTTTGATATAATTAAACTCTAATTTGGGATGGGGATATACTAATTGTCTTCAAGAATGCATATCACCATAATGTTTTATAAATATATGTTTTAACCATTGTGGATGCAGGAGCATGACATATGGTTTTGTGAAAGGTTTTGCAAAAGATATGTTTTAAAAAGATGTTGGTGAGGGAAAACCCGTTTTGCTAAGCGGCGTGGTCTCACTTAACATAATTAAACCGGGATGTATACTATTATTCACACCAGGCTTTATGTCTGACTCAAAATTTATGTTTTCCCCTTAAACTCTCGGGTGCTCAAAATTAATTTGAGTAGGCTGAGGGATTAAGGTCTTTTTTAGGTCTTAGTAGGATGACGAATACGCTACCGGAGGCATGCAAGAGGCAAACGGATATCTATTTAGGATTTGCAGTTCTTGTTATGTTTTGATGTATTTCCGATGTGATTGTATTAGGTCTATTATGACATATGACTCTAATCAACCAAGGGGGCATCTTCATATACCGCTCTTGGCGTAATTTGTAATAATTATATTTGATCTATGCCTGGGAACGATTTGGGATTATGTGGTGAATGTGAAACAATTGGTTTTGAAATGTAATGAAGTAAAAATTTGTTTTGAAATTTGTGTTTTGTTTCATATTCAAGTGCTTCTGATGTTATTGATACAATTAACATAGCAGTATTTAGTCGTCGAAAGCTAATACTATAGATGAATGCATCATCTGTAGCGGTTAGTTTTAGGCCTCTAGATAGGAGATGTTACACTTGAGGCTACGTTTTACCTTTAGAATGGGATTCATACTTGGAATGTTAACACTGCCTTCCAGGCAACAATGCAATGATAACATTCATCCATACAAGTTATTCTGGGTCTGAACGAACCGAATCTCCAAAATCACCATCTTTATTATCTTCACAATATCACAATTCGTAATGCACAAAATCGGATCGAATCGGTTTTCGGATAATTAAATCTGATCCCGATCTATTCGAAATGATTGACAAATTTGGCCAGATTTGATAGTCAGTTATTTAACTATCTAATTACACACATAAGCAGTCACTAGGCCCAATTTTAGAAATCTTTCAAACATTTATTTCAAATTATCTCTACAAGGAGATATATTCAATTTCTACCAGTTTCTGTCTTTGAAAAATTTTTTCAAATATATCCATAACATGATATTTTTAAACCATATCATCACTTAGAAATATTTTTCCAATTTCATTTATCATTCAACACTTTGAAAAATATTTCTATAATAGTAATCTCATAGTTAAAATATTTCAAATCCTTCCAGTTCAATACTTAGGAAATATTAATAAGTATATTTTTTCCTAATCATTTTATTTCCAATACTTAGGAATTATTCCATTTTATTTCATACTTCTCAAAATCCTTTACAATTTACTTGTAAATTCCTTAACTCATTTATAACCGATTCTATAAGTTTCCGGAATCTATTAATTAATTTTCCTTTAAAATTTCCAAAATCGATTATACTTGTCTATACTTTCAACTACTCATTTCTAACACCTTTTATGAATTCTAATTCATTTCCGAAGTTTCTGTATTTAAACAGTTTGGAAATTTCCTTAAGTTCCCAGAATTTCCATTATAAAATTTTTGTTACAATCACCTCCATTAAATAATTTGGTTTACAAATCTCGATAGTATTTATAAACACATCCCAATCACTTGCCTTTAAATTCCATATATAAAATAATAAGTATATTTTTTTAAAGAATAATAATTTATTTTTAAAACAGGTTTAAGGAATTATTTAAAATATCAAAACACTTTTTAAATAGACGGTGATGACTAATTTCTAAATCATTTATAAGTAGTAAAAATCGATTCACAAAGCTTATTATAAAAATTAAAATTTTATTTCAACTAATATTAAGTATTTAAATAACCAACTTTTTCGAAATATTATAATACTAAAACAGTTTTATTTTCAACTCCATAGTTTAAGAAATTAAATTCCCTTTTAAAAACAAAACAAACTTCTCGATAATTTTTTTTTAAATTCAACATAACCATTTTCATATTTATAAATCTCTCTTGATTTATCACAAATCGATTTTCATTTCTAATTTTACAACTATCTCCAAATTCCATAATAGAATCCACTATTTTTTTCTAAACCGATTTCCATATCTCATTTTAAATTCACACAATGAATTTTATATTTCTAACTTATCAAATGATAATCATTCCACTTTATTTATAAACATCGTTTATAAATTTATAAACTCATTTCCGGTTTTTCTCTGTTAACAATAGATTTATATTAAAAAAACCATTTATAAATTGATTTCTATTAAAAATTCCATTTGGCAATCTATTTCTTAACAAGTTCAAAAAATAATCCGAATTCATTCAAAATCTAGATTTCAATTTCCTTTTCCTATTTTAAGAAATCTCATTTAAAATCCATTTAAAAATTCTCAATTTAAAATTCTCAATTTGAAACCATTTTACGAATAGCTAAATAAATATCCAAAATCAAATTATTTATTTTATCCAACCCGTTTTCTTTTTAAATAAATCCCAAAATTCAATATAAATATTTTCATTTCCAAAATCTCTTTTGAATTTCATTTTTAAAATCAAAATATAATTTATGGTATTTATAATACCAAAATTAGTGCCAGTGCTACTATAGTATCCAATATATCAAATCACACAACAATCCATAACAGATTATTCAATTTCATCATATATCACTATATATGAAAAACAATCAATATATTTGAGGAATCCGGTTGGATCCTTCCAACCTGTTTTCCTACATCCACTGATGTTATATAACGTAAAATACCAATCCCGCTTCGAGGCGGGATATCGCGGTAGTATAGGGTCATCCGCTGTTATGCGGGGCGCATAGTGTCTCATCCGCTCCAATAGGTGGGAATATTCAATCCAACTACTAATATATATACTACTATATATAATATAACATTCAACTGATAATAATATATCAATTCAACCAATCATCCAATAATTAATTATTATAAATTAAAACCAGCAATCCAAATGAGTGAGATTTACTCACCTTGATTTTTAATTTGCAATCCGTTCCAATTTTAAATTGAATTGAACCGACGTTCAGTTTAATCTAAAATACTAGATGACTCCAAAAATCTCCAAACTAATCCTATTGTGTAGATTTCACAGCTACGAATCAAACTCGACTTGTTTCGTTCATTTTGGACCTCGTACGAATGAGATATACAATTTATAAATATTCGATTTCATAATATGATTTATATACCCTAATTACTGTAATTAATATTTTAAATAACATTACCCTAAACCTCTCCATCTTAGCTACTCCACCTCGCAACTGTAATCTTGGTCATCGATCTCCACTTCCTTAACCATGACATTTGCCCCAGCCTGCCAACGAAAACGCTCGACTCCACCTCACTGTCGCCGTCGCTCCGACCCAGAAGAGTCCACCGCAACTTCACCAAACCTTGCCTTGATCGAGAGCTCGTCATGGACATCAGAACCATTGCCTGAAACCTCACCGTGGATGAGAAAATCGAACCGAAAACTATCGCCAAATGGAGCTACTTCGCCAGCGCACGATCGATGCTCGTGAGCCAACATAGCCGCTCGATGCTCGTTCGTGATTCCATTGCGTGAATTTTCCTTTTTTTTATATGAATCGATTTTGTTCTCCAGAAGGAAAAAGAAGATCGTACGTGATTTTTAAATGAGGGAAAATCAGTAGCGAAGGGACGGCTTCACAGGGTAGGGTGGCTGATGGAGGCATTATAGGGTTTGACTTTTATAAATATATTTTATTTTATATCCAAAATATCTCGTATAGAAAAATTTGAAATCTTGAACTCCTATCGAGGTGCACCGCCTGGCGTTCCTAATGTTATACCCCTATTTCGAATGCGATGGAACAAGTTCTGAGGCCTAATTCGATCGTATGGAGAAGATAGCTTTTTAAATTGACTATTTTTAATTAAATTAAACCTATGCATTTTTAGCTCGCATGACCAAACGGTAACCCCAAACACTACGAAATTTGAAATTCAATAATAATACACTTTCATGGATTCAGCGGAACTTGTTTCGTCGAATTCCGAGACTATGCCTCAGATCGCTATTTTAACGCGTCGATTTAATCGACGATTTCGAAAATTGACGAAATCACTTGAAATTACCATTTTAAAAACTTAATAACTCAATTCTAATTCAAATAGAATTTATATCAACATTAGAAATCATTTCCATTCATATTCAACTCAAATTTCAATTATTCACCATTTCCGTATTTCGATAAATCGCTATTTTTGAACTTTAAATTCATTCAACAATTTCAACCAAAATCTTCATATCCAAATCAACTTATATTCCAAATCCAACATTTAAATGTTAAAAATCAAATGACGGAAAATACGGATCGTTACATTCCAACCCCCTTAAAAGAATTTCGTCCCAGAAATTGCTAAGGTAGGAAAAATGCTCCAAACCCATTAACTTATCAAAACCCACTTAGTTTAAACTCGATATTGCACTTTTCTAAATTCTTTAGTTCAAACCAAAACAATTAGCTTTCATTTCTAATTCAAAACCCTTTATTACAATTTCAATTCAAAAATCAACTTTTTAGCTAACAAATTTTTTAAATTTTTTTTCTAACACCCTAGATTTTCAAAAAAATTTGGCAGAGTCTCTCTAGTACGGAGAGCCTTTTGCAATATGAAAAATATGACAAAAAGATATACATCGGCTCTCATGGCCAGAAAACGCAATATATATATATATATCAATATTTTTATTTTTCACGCTAAATTCGTAAGCGCACCTTATTTTAGCGTTATTAAGCAAGCTCGCTCAATTTATATGCAATCGCGCAACCAAAATATAGCCAAATGGACTTCTTGTACCTGTTCTTACTCAAATAAAACCCATAAGTACCAAATATATGAAATTTAATAACTTTCATTCATTTAACTAGTTAATCACATAAATTCCATAACCAAACTTGTTATAGCATGAATTTATCAATAATCACAAGGTTCCAACATTCAATTTATTCATTTCAACCTATTTACATACCATTTTATTCAATTCCACATGATTCATAAACAATTCATTTGTATTCATTCCATATTCATATCCAATATATTTATTGATTTATCCCAAATCAAATTCAATTTCAGTTAACTACTTAAGTTAAATTACACCTCATAACTCAATTCCATATTTTATTTGCGTCACACAAATGTTTAACCATTTATTCAATTTGGTTTGCTTTCCATCTGTTCAATTTATAAGTTATACAACTTATTCACTTCAAATTCATAAATCTTACTTAAGTCCATTTACAATTTAACGATGCCCATTTTGTTTATTCACTTTCAAGTGATTCATATACCACTTATTTAATTTCAATTGATTCACATTCAGTTCGCCTGTATTTAATTCATATTTCACCCATTTTATATTATTAACTCATTCAATCTATTCATCTCGATTCATCACCAATATCATTTTCATTAATACATTCAAAACATATTCAGTTACTAGCCACTTAAGTCGAATTCTATTTACACTTGAATTCACATTCACCCTATTACAAATCAAATTTGATTCCATTTCCAAGTTCAATTAACTAATATATTTATTAGTTCACTCCTATTTATAATTCAAAATCTGATTTTATTTCAAAAATCACATCAATTGAGGTTGGCTTGAGTTCACTTGATTTTATAATTCAAAATCGGATTTCCATTTCTTCACAAAAATATCAAACTATCTCTATTTCGGTTTCTATTCCACTTTTCCAATTTATAAGTTACACAACTTATTTTTTCACATTAAATTTTTTTAACTCAAGCTTATACATCACTTATAGCTTAAATATATATTTATTTCATTAACTCCAATTTTGTAAGCTATTCAAACTTATTTATTCACAATTCCATAATTTTTTACTTAAATTTTGTTCCATTAAAAATTTATAACTTATAGTTATATAATCACTTTACAATTCAAACTTTATATCCAATTCAATTTGACATCATTTCTAATCCAATCCAATTTTGATTTAACTTAGCTTAAGTTAAATTCAAATACATACAATTTCCGTTTACAAATTTAATTTATTTAACTTCCATAAGTTAAATTTTAATTTCATATTGAAATTCACTTTCCCAAGTTTTACTTCAAAACTTATTCTCTTTTTGTTTCACTTTTCATTTAAATGGAAATTTCAGAATTCATTCACCCAGTTCTATTAAAAATCATTTTGAAATCCCATATATAAACATATATTCCTTTCTGTATACCAAATCTTGCCTATGGAATTTTTAAATCAAAACCTGATTTTACCAAAACAATTCTGAAGCCAAATAATCACAGTAGCAATCCTTCACTTAGAAGCTCGAAAATGAATAATGATGATGCTGCGCAGTCATCACCAGGATTATTTTCCAGCAACTAAAGTGAGTTCAGTGCTTTATCACTTTCAAAATCCATTTTTAAATTTGATTTAAAGCATTTTCTATTCCAAAAATAATATCACCGTCATTTATTTCAAAATGCCTTGGGAAAACATTTCCAGAAATCTCCAGGATTTAAATTTCCAAATTCTGGTTTGGATCAAATTTTAGTTTTAACTCATTTGTATAATTCACACTTATACCCTTTGATTTGGTTATATATGTTCATTTCAATTATAATCTTGTTTTGATTATAATA
Organism: Allium fistulosum; assembly: GCA_030737815.1. Lineage (NCBI taxonomy): Eukaryota > Viridiplantae > Streptophyta > Magnoliopsida > Asparagales > Amaryllidaceae > Allium > Allium fistulosum. The sequence goes on from CM060904.1 coordinate 99,687,350, forward strand.
ATAACATCCAAACACATCAATATACTATAATAATTTCAAAAAATTATTTCTTTTATATACAAATATAATTTGGGTAAAATTATTTCATTTACCCACTTTAAAACAATACTATGTCGATTTAACTTGTTAAGAGTTTAGAAACCCATATCGATACAGTTGTACAGACCGTACCGACCAAAATTCATAAACATTCAACCGATAAGTCAACACAATATAAAACAATTTATATTCACTAACAAATACGCGCTCATATCTATAATACACTCAGAATCATTCTAGGGTACTGCTGACCCTATTTCTAACGAGTAATCCCCACCAAAGCCAAGGTTCTCGCTTAACCTTCAGCTCTGATACCACTGTAACGACCCGCGGGTAGTGGGTAAAACCCACCGTGGCAAACAGTGGTACCTTAAATATGATTTTACGCTCAGCCTCTCGATTGTAAGCACCTAGCAAACCAACCACTCAGGGACATGTAGGGGTAAGAGTCTCCTGCTCGCCACCAAACACAAAGCGATAACCCCCTATCATGCCTATCACTAATCAGATCCAATTCCGGTCTCTTTGAAACGATTAACGAATTTGGTCAGATTTGATTCTCGATTATTTAACTATCAAATTACACACATAAGTAGAGACTATGTCCAATTTTATAAATCTTTCAAACGTTTATTTCAAATTATCTCTACAAGGACACATATTCAATTTCTTCCAGTTTCAGTATTTGAAAACAAATTTCAAATTATTATATCCATAATAGGATATTTTAAACCATATCATCAATTAGAAATATTTTTCTAATTTCATTTATCATTCAACACTTTGAAAATATTTCTATAATAATAATCTCGTAGTTAAAATATTTCAAATCCTTCCAGTTCAATACTTAGGAAATATTAATAAGTATATTTCTTTTCCAAATCATTTTATTTCTTATACTTAGGAAATATTCCATTTTATTTCATACTTCTCAAAATCCTTTACAATTTACTTGTAAATTCCTTAACTCATTTATAACTAATTCTATAAGTTTCCGGAATCCATTAATTAATTTTCCTTTAAAATTTCCAAAATCGATTATACTTGTCTATAATTTCAATTACTCATTTCTAACTCTTTTTATGAATTCTAATTTATTTCCGAAGTTTCTGTATTTAAACACTTTGGAAATTCCCTTAAGTTCCCAGAATTTCCATTATAAAATTTCTCTTACAACCACCTCCATTAAATAACTTGGTTTACAAATCTCGAGAGTATTTATAAACACATCCCAATCACTTGCCTTTAAATTTCACATATAAAATAATAAGTATATTTTTTTAAAGAACAATAATTCTTTTTAAAACACGTTTAAGTAATTATTTAAAATATCAAAACACTTTTTAAATAGCCGACGATGACTAATTTCTAAATCATTTATAAGTAGTAAAAATCGATTCACAAAGCTTATTATAAAAATTAAAATTTCATTTCAACTAATATTGAATATTTACATTACCAACTTTTTCGAAATATTTCAATACTAAAACAGTTTTTTTTCCAGCTCCATAGTTTAAGAAATTAAATCCCCTTTTAAAAACAAAACTAACTTCTCGATAAAAATTTATTTTTTTAAAATTCAAAATAACCATTTTCATATTTATAAATCTCTCTCGATTTATAACAAATCGATTTTCATTCCCAATGTCACAACTATCTCTAAATTCCAAAATAGAATCCACTATTTTTTTCTAAATCGGTTTCCATATCTCATTTTAAATTCACACAGTGAATTTTATATTTCTAACTTATCAAATGATAATCATTCCACTTTATTTATAAACATCATTTATAAATTTATAAACTCATTTCCAGTTTTTCTCTGTTAACTTAACAGATTTATATTAAACAAACTCCATTTATAAATCAATTTCTATTAAAAATTCCATTTGGCAATCTATTCCTTAACAAGTTCCAAAAATAATCCTAATTCATTCAAAATCTCGATTTCGACTTCCTTTTCCTATTTTAAGAAATCTCATTTAAAATCCATTTAAAAATTCTTAATTTAAAATTCTCTATTTGAAACCATTTTACGAAATGGCTAAATAAATATCCAAAATCAAACAAAATCGCTTTTGAATTCCATTTTTAAAATCAAAATATTATTTATGGTATTTATAATACCAAAATTAGGGCCAGTGCTACTATAGCATCCAATATATCAAATCACACAACAATCCATAACAGATTATTCAATTTCATCATATATCACTATATATGAAAAACAATCAATATATTTGAGGATTCTGGTTGGATCCCTCCAACCTATTTCCCTGCATCCATGGATGTTATATAACATAAAATACCAATCCCGCTTCGAGGCGAGATATCGCGGTAGTATATGGTCATCCGCTATTATGCGGGGCACATAGTGTCTCATCCACTCCAATAGGCGGGAATATTCAATCCAACTACTAATATATATACTGCTATATTGTTAAGATCTTGAAATCTATGATTTTGAATGTGACAACTATATAAGCTATATTATTATTGTATACTAACCAAATTTGAAGGAGAAGATAAATCTTTGAAGGATGGATTTAGAAATACGCGAAGGTAGATTAGATATTTTAATATTTCTAAGTCTAGTTAGAAATATGTTAAAATCTCTCCAAAGTGGTATGTTGCAAAACAAAATTGACACGTATCTTAGAAGTATGCACATGCACAAGACACAGATTTCAACTGGCTGACTACAGCTATTTAGCCGGTTGAATACTGGGTAAATTTAAATTTACCATAATATTCAGCCGGCTGAATCCACTGGATCAGACGGCTAAATGTACTGTCTTTTTCACTATTTATTATCGGCTTTGGATCAGATGGCTGAATCTTCTGCAGTCAGCTTGCTGAATTCATATAATGGCTAGTTTTTAACGAAGAGATGCGTCTCTTCAATGAAGAGAAACATCTCAACTTCAAGGGTTGTTTCCATTTCTTTTCAACACTACTCTTCGTGAAAGAAAACAACTCTTGATTCATTATAAATATAGCCAAGAATCAAATTCAGAAAAACAATCATTACAATTCTTTCTATCCTATTTTGATTCTACTCTCTATAGTCTTTGCTTTCAAAAAACATTTATACAAGCATTCTATTGAGAATTCTATTTAAATCTTCCATTCTCTTCACGTACAAACACTACATACCACAAAGGAGAAGATTATAGGAAAGGTGTACTATATCGACTAATCAGTGTTATTCAAGAACACATCAAGTCAAGAAACTAAATACTTTGTATTGGAAGTCCTGTTCGGCTGCTCGGGCAAGTGTATTGATATCCTGTTCGTATGCTTAGGTGCCTATTCCTTCGGGTGAAGCGAGGGTGTTAGTAAATCCAGAAGGAGTCTGGGAATGGACATAGAACGGGAAGTTCGTACCAGTATAGAAATATCTGGTGTCATTTACTTACCGCTTTACAATTCTTTTATTTATCGACTATTTTCCGCTGCTATATCACACAAGTTTTAAATTAGTATATTTATCCATACAACCGATCCACACAAACTTTCATTTGGTATCATAGCATGGTCATTACATAACCATAACAAAGTTATCTAATATTTGTTAATATGGATAACAATAGTCACTGTAATTTCACTGAAGGACAATCTACTGCACAACCACCACTATTTAATGGTCTAAACTATGCTTACTGGTCAACTAGGATGAGAGTTTATATACAATCAAACGGGTTTGATGCATGGAACATTATTCAACAAGAATATCATGCTCCTACTAATAATTTTGCAGAATGGTCTAACACTCAAAAATTAGATGCTTCTGCAAATGCAAAAGCAATGAACATGTTATTTTGTGCACTAGATAAGAATGAATTCAATAGAGTTAGTATGTGTACTACTGGATATGAAATATGGCACACACTTAAAGTTACACATGAAGGTACTAACAAAGTTAAACAAAGTAAGATATCTATGCTTAAGAATCAATTTCAAAACTTTAGAATGAAGAAAGATGAGACCATAAATGATATGTACTCTAGATTTCAAGACATATATGATTCACTTTTGGCACTAGGAGAAAAATATACAGATTTTGATATAGTGTCAAGAATACTCAACTCTCTCACGGATGAATGGGAAAGAAAAGTCTTAGCTATCGAAGAAGATAACGATCTTTCTACCATAAAACCAGAGGAGTTGATAGGAAATATAATGTCATATGAAGTAAATTTGCAGGCAAGAAAAGTACACGCACAAGACCGTAAAACAATAGCATTTCAAGCCGAGAAAGAAGAATCCGACGATGAAGATGTTGACGATATGGCATTCATAGCCAAAAATTTCAGAAAATTTCAGAAATTAAAAAAGAAGAAAAACTCTGGAAGCAATAAAGGTCAAAACAACTTTCCTTCAAACTCATCTCTAAAATGCTACGAGTGCAATCAATCAGGTCACATAAAATAGAACTGTCCAGAACTCAACAAAAACAAAAACGAGAAACGGTTCAAAAAGAAAAAGAAAGCTTTTTCAGTTACTTGGGATGATTCCGACTCTTCGTCATCCGATAGTGATAGCGATACCGAACAAGCAAATGTGTGCTTCATGGCATCTAAAAACGATGTAAGTGAATTCTCTTTTGTTGATTTAATAAAAGTAAACTCTGAATTGTTAAAAACAATTCAGAATCAAAAACGATCAAATAAAGATACATTAGCAAAATTAAATAGGAGTGAACTAGAAGTAGATATGTTACGAGATGAGAAGAAAATTCTTGAAGAAGAATTAGTAAAAATTCAAGAATTGGAAAGAAATTTATCATCTCAACTCATAATGATTAAAAAAGAATTAGAATCGTTGAAAAACAAGAATGATTTAGTAGCTATAGAAAATCATGATTTGAAAAGCAATAAATAAATCTTAGAATTAGAAATAGAGAGTCTAAAGAACAAACTACAAAGTATTACAAAGAATGTTTCAAATTTTAACAAAGGAAGAGAGAATCTCTCTAAAATTATTGGAAATTCCCAACGTACTTCAAGGTAGAGGGGTCTAGGTTATGGCAAAGCTAGTAGTTCTGGAAAATCATATGATTTGTTATATGATAGGTTTAAATAGAATACTACAAAAAAACTATAGTTAACACTACTAATTAGAAAACTATCAAAATACGGGTACCAAAAACCAACAATAGTCTCATAAGAAGTAAGTATATAGAGTCATTTATTTTCAGTATTCATAAGAATATTAATTATACTTTTAAAGGGAACTCTGAACCCTCTTGGGTTTGGCTTCCTAAGACCTAACTCTTAGGACCCTAACGGAGGAAGTGGGTACCAATGTCAATTCAATATTTTTTGCAGGTACCAAATAAGAAAAGAGAAAAGTGGATACTGGATAGTGGTTGCTCAAAACACATGACAGGAAAAAAAGAAATGCTGACAAATATTATCTACTCAGATGGAGGTTCTGTCACTTTTGGAGATAACTCCAAAGGATATGTCATCGGCAAAGGCGATGTGAGCAATGAGGGTACATCTAACTTACCTCTTATTACAAATGTATTATTAGTTAAAAACTTAAAACACAATCTGCTTAGTATAAGTCAACTTTGCGATAAGGGATTTTGTATATCTTTTTCAGAAAATAAATGCAATATTTCTGATCAAAACAAAAATCTTATATTTGAAGGAATTAGAGAACGTAATATATATGTTTTAAATATGAAAATTAATCACAACACTGATATGTGTCTAAAAGCTAAAGAAAATGATCCTTGGTTATGGCACAAAAGATTCTGTCACATAAATTTCAAAGCTATAAGTAAACTATCTAGAAACAACTTAGTAAAAGGTTTACCAAAAATGAACTTTAAAGTTAAAAACATTTGTGATGCTTGTCAACTAGGAAAGTTAACAAAAGCATCTTTTAAATCAAAGAAAATCATTTCAACATTACAACCACTTGAGTTATTACATCTAGACATATTTGGACCAACTCAAGTTCAGTCTATAAATCATAATAAATATGTTTTTGTAATTGTTGATGATTTTTCAAGATTCACTTGGACATTTTTTATGAAACATAAAAATGAAACATTTGAAAACTTTAAGAATTTTGTTAAAATAATTCAAAATTCTAAAGACTTAAAAATTAAAAATATTAGAAGCGATTATGCAGGAGAATTCGAAAACGAATTATTTGGAAATTTTTGTAACAAGAAAGGAATTGTTCATAATTTTTCATTTCCAAGAACTCCACAACAGAATGGAGTTGTAGAAAGGAAAAATAGAACACTTCAAGAATGCGCCAGAACATTATTGAATGGAAGCATACTACCAAAACAATTTTAGGCAGAAGCAGTAGCAACTGCCTGTTACGTTTTTGAATCGTGTCTTCATTCGTCCTCTAACAAAACATACTCCATACGAAATTTTTAATGGAAGAAAACCAAACATATCATATTTTAAAATATTTGGCTCAAAATGTTTTATTTTAAATACTAAAGATCAACTTGGAAAATTTGATTCAAAATCAGATGAAGGAATTTTTATAGGATATTCAGATCGTAGTAAAGCATATAGAGTTTATAATTTGAGAACTAAAACCATTGAAGAAACACTTTATGTTTCGTTCGATGAAAATTTCAAAACTAATAAATATGATGATGATGAAATAATAAGTAATCCTGAACAGAATTCTGAAAATAAAACTAAGGAAAATGATTCTTCATAAAATCATTTAGAAAATGTTTTAAAATCTCCACCAAGAATTTTAAAAGATCATCCAATTCAAAATATAATTGGTGAAGTTAACGAAAATGTAAACACACGACATCAACTAAATCAAATGGGTCATATAGCTTTTATTTCTACTGCAGAACCTAAAAATGCTAAAGAAGCTTCAACAGATGATTATTGGATTTTAGCAATGCAGGAAGAACTAAATCAATTTGAACGAAATGGTGTATGAGATTTAGTTCCAAGACTAGTAAATCAAACCGTCATTGGCACTAAATGGGTTTTCAAAAATAAAGCCGATGAACTAGGAAATATTACTAGAAATAAAGCTAGATTAGTAGCTCAAGGATATAATCAAGAAGAAGGAATTGATTATGAAGAAACATTTGCTCCTGTCGCTAGACTAGAAGCAATACGTATCTTATTTGTTAATCCTCTGATTCGCGACTTAACAGAAGACGATCTAACAAGCTAAAGGCGTGACCGACTTAAGAAGAACTCCGACTTAAGAAGGGCTACGACCTAAGGAAGGCTCCGAGTTGACAAGGTCTCCGACTTAACAGGCTACGACTTAAGAAAGCTCTGACCCAACAGTTGCCGATCTAACTGCTGAGAAGAGCTGCTGACTTAAGATGTGTGCCGACCTAGGAGCCTACCGACTTAAGGAAGCCTACCGACTTAACAAATTGCGAGTCAATAAGGGCTTCCGACTCAACAGCTTAACAACCTATGGGTTAACTCTGCTCCGACCTAACAACACCGAGTTATGAAATGCTCCGAGTTAAGAAGTACTACGACTTAAGAGTCTACGAGATAAGGGAGCCTTGGACCTAAGGCAATTGTTGATAACTTAAGACCTACGACCTATCTCTTAAGTCGTCGCCGACCTACGACTTATACTAAGTCGTGTACAATCTCAGAACACCTTATACACCTTTACCTCGTCACCGACTTAAGGAAACGAAAACAGTATTGCATCTCTTAGGTCGTTGCCGGCTTACAACTTAAACTAAGTCGCTCACGACATACTAACTCGTTCTGGAAGTACCAACTGATACAAGTGCTTTATCTCGTCGCCGACTTACGACCTAAGACTTCTATAAGTTGGCCACGATTTAAAGACTTAGGAAAATTTCCTGAGTCAGATCCTACCCTATAAATACCCCACCATTTCCAACAAGAAGAGGACTTTGGGCAAATCATTTCTTCAAGCGTCCATACTCTGCTGCACTCACAACTCATTCAACAAGTAAAGATCTTCCAACACTCAAGGCACTACAACAAGCTTCGTGGAGGACTTCATTCATCCGACGCGGATTTAGCAAGATTCATCACCGAAGTTTGAGCTAGTAGTCGAGATTGTTGTGTGATCAAGTTGTATTGTATTTTGAAGGAATTGTATCAAATTGTAACCGAATCAGCAATAAAAGACCATAAAGTGGACGTAGGCTCAATTACGGGCCGAACCACTATAAACCTGTTGTTCATTTACTGCTTTTCTGCTATTTTCAGCTTATATTTTGTTCCCGTACCAACGGGTGGTGCTTTCACAATTCTATTACACACACCGGGTGTTAGCGTTCACTTTTTAGCGTTAACATTTTGGTGCTTTCACTGAGAAGGCCAACTCAGGCAATCATCCACCGTTGCTTCGCAAAGATTCATAAAAAGAACCTCTCTTAAAAACCAGATCCGAAATAATGGCTCCTGGAAGAAGAGGTAGACCTATCAGATCCAGAAATGCTCACGAAGGGACTTCCGCTTCCCCAACAACAGACCAAGCGACTCCTACCTTTGGAGTCACCAGGGCTGAATTGGACGACGCAGTTTCTGGATTATACCAACAAATTGAAACTCAAAATGCTTTGATGATGGATAGAATAACTGCCCTGCTCGGGGCAAATCGTCAACCAGAAAACCATCAAACCACCCTTCCTGAAATGCCACCTTTCCAAGCTGATGGTTCTATGCCGCAACCAACTTATCATGAACCTATACCCGGGCAAACTTCCATGGGAAGAACTGATGCTTGCCCGGAGGTGTCTTTGAACAATAAAGAGTACCTGTCTGAAATGGTTGGCCGCATCATGAAAGAGAGCATGCAAAGGGAAGATGATGAGGCTGACTGGGGATTCGCGCCAAGCAGAACTCCGTTTACTGAAAGGATCCTGAGAGCGGAGTTTCCAAGGAAATTTGCACCTCCTACTATCCAAGCCTATAGGGGAACCAGTGACCCTAATCATTTCCTATACAAATACGATTGGCATATGACCGGTGCAAGAGCATCAGACGAGATCAAGTGTCGATACTTTCCAGTATAACTGGAAGGTGTGGCTTTACTTTGGTTCACAAAGCTTCCAGTTCGGTCTGTAGATAGGTTCTCCGACTTAACGCAAAAGTTCAAAGAACAGTTCAGATTGTATGCTTCAAAAGCTAAGGATATAATGTCACTGTCTAACCTTGAACAAGCGCCCGAAGAATCAATCAAATCTTTCTTGAGCCGTTTCAATATAGCTTTAGCCGAAGTAGAAAATGCGGAACCACGCATGATCCTGACTTATTTGATGCGAGCCATTGATAAATCAAGAAAATTTGGGATATGGCTAAAGATGAAGGAACCGAACTCACTTGAAATTTTTTATAAAAAGGCCGACGAGTTCATTCGCCTTGAAAGCCTTTCTACGACATCGAAAGTGGTTGCTGCCCAAACTAATAATAACAATGTCCCATCTAATAAAAGAGAATATGAAAGTCAGAAAAGGGAGAATGAAGGAGGAAAAAGCCAGGGAAATGAAAAGAAACCTCGCCGCTTTAATCCTTCGGATTTTACTCCTTTAACTGATACACCAAGAAATATCTTTTTTGCAACAAAGGACGTTGTCAGGTATCCTAAGCCACCTGAGATGACGAGAGGTGCAAAGCGTAATGGAAAATTCTGCCAATTTCACAATCAACCTGGCCATGACACTGACCAATGTCGCCAATTAAAGAATGTGATTGAAGAATTGCTGGAGCAAGGTAAACTCCAACAATACATTAAGAGAAGCGGAGTCGATCCAGCCTCATCCACTCGGGATCAACAATGTCCTACCCATCAACCCGATTCTCACCACAACACTGCAGTGCAAGATTCAGAAAAGCTTGTCATTAATGTTGTCATAGGAGGCCCATACCGAGCAGGCAGAAGTTGGGACGACTGTTAATTGTCCACAAAACTGCAACTGGGACATCTTTCACTTTCTCTGGCATATAAACCTGAAGCTATGAATCAAGCACAAATGGAAATCCAACTTGGAGATTCTGAAACAACGATAACTAGCATTCATTTTTACTTAACAGCATGGCTTGAATTTGTAAAGATGATAATGGATGTGTGACTTCTGAATTGTAAACCGCTGAAAAATCAATGTGACTGAATAATGAAAAACTATGAATTCTATGTTTTCTATTACGAAATGCCTGTTATATTTCGATATGTAAATACTCTAAATGTATTGCTAAAATGTCGATCTAATATTGCAGGTCATTAAAGCAAAGCTCACCCATCGCAAAGCTAAGCGAGCCTTACAAATCATTTATTAAAGCAAATACCAAGCAACAAAAAATTCCAAGTTCAAATCCTATACAAGAAGAACCTCACATAAAAAGTTGGCAACTTCACTGGGGCAAGCCTTCGTTAACCAGTTGTGATTGTCAATATGGACAGACATCCAGCTAGGTAACTCGCGTTTGTCCCATGAAGTTATTCAACAGTGAAGTCCACTTCTTCGGATAAGGCGATTTACTTACAAAAGGAACGAAGATACGCTTGGAAATGATAATAAAAGATCGCTAATGGGCAGATGGTGGGAGAACATGGCCAAGCAAGCACGGAAGCAACCAAAAGGAATTTTGCTCCTCAATAAAAGTGCCGGTAGAACCACCGAAGGGACACCTTCCCAAATAGAAGGAACAGGGCCCTTGCTAACTGATCGTGATGCATCCGATCAGGCAGCTTGCGTCCGTCCTGTGGATCTACTCGCCCCTGAGAAGCAACCTTCCTGGCACACCAACCAACCGATGCTCCTTCCCAAAGGTCAACAAATCCCTCTAACGAGGCACGCCAATAAATGAAAGTGCTTCTCTCAATAACAAGATTGGTGGAACCACCGGAAGGGCACCTTCCCAAGCTGAAGGAACAGGGCCCTTGTTAATTGATTGCGATCGTTTGTGCAAACGAACATCCAATCAAGCAACTTGCGTCCGCCCCGTGGATCCACTCAACCATGAGAAAGTAACTTCCAGGCAATTTCAAGACCTCTTCGGAGGCAAAAGCCCTCTTCGGAGGCACATTTCACCCGTGTAGAAGTGCAAAATGCTCCTCTTCGGAGGCCCACTTCACCAGTGATGAAATGCTAAAAAGCCCTTTTTGGAGGCACATTTCACCCGTGTAGAAGTGCAAAATGCTTCTCTTCGGAGACCCACTTCACCAGAGCTGAAATGCCAAAATTTCTTCTCTTCGGAGACCAAAATTGCTTCTCTTCGGAGACCAAAATTGCTTCTCTTCGGAGACCAAAATTGCTTCTCTTCAGAGACCAAAATCGCTTCTCTTCAGAGACCAAAAGACCTCTTCAGAGGCGTACTTCACCTTGCTTGAAGTACCAAAAATAAACCCTTTACTGGGGCACAAAATCAAAACCTTCTTCAGAAGCTCATTTCACTGTGCAGGAAAATTCACTTTTAAACAAATAAAAGTAATCATTCCCAAAAGTCGAAGTGTTCTTCAGGAAGAAAGAGAAAATAAAAATTTCTCCAAAGAAAAGATATACTCTATTAAAAGCAGAATAATTCTTCCCTTAAAAAGTGGAAAGTTGTTCTCTAAAATAAGAGTATCGGTCTTGTGAAAGCAAGAAATATTACAATATACTTGTGGTATGGGGGCAACATTATACAATTCAGTTACATTAATAAAAGTAATATACAAGCGACATACCACAAGTTCATTGCAATATCACGTAATGAAGATGTGGAATAAATGCGTTCTTGAAACACAGACAAAAAAGTTTGTACAAGTAAAAAGAATCGTCTACTCTACACTTCAAATGAAAAACAGATATATTCCTACATACACAAGAATTTGTACAAGAAAAATATCTATTTATTTCAATACTATGAGAAATTTTTACATTGTACAGGTTACAAAAAGAAGCGGGGACCGGTACCCGCACAATCCCCGGTCGATACAAGCAAAAAGTAAGACAAAAAGCCCAGTTTATGACTCCTTCTTCCCACCTTTTGTACCCTTACCCGGTTTGATGACCAGTTTCGGGATTCGGCGTGGACGGGATGGAGAAGGAGAGGTAGTCGGGTTTTCCTCAACATTTTCTTCAACATTTTCTTCATCAGCCAAAGCACTCTTCTTCTTCTTCTTCATGGCACGCTTCCCTTTCCTTTTCGAGGAAGATTCACTTCCAGGAGTAGTAAGAAGTGTGGAAAGTTTCGGGTCATAATCAAAGGATTGCTTCGGAGTTTTCTCACCCTCTTCAAGCTCCACAGCCTTTTGCTCCTACGAAACACCCGGATCGTCCAAGTCTTTAAGAGCTTCTATTTTCTCTTCTTGCGATCCCGGTTGAGAAGCTGGAAGAGGAGTAACTTGGGAAGAAGAGGGAGCGGCAGCCAAAGAAGGAGAAGTAAACGCAATTTTCGGTGCTTCTACTACAGAAGAAAAGAAGTCAAAATTAGTATTCTCTGAAAAAAGAGATGATAGTGGATCGCCAGGACTTAAGTAATAAGCGAGAAATTCATCCAAGTCAATTGAATCGAATGAATAATCCACTCGAGCCAGATCTGACTTGAAGTTACCTGGAGATGTCGGTTTTGACAAATCAATTTCAAATTTGTCATCCTCGGTCTCTTCTTAGCTCTTTTCTTCAGCTTGGGTAAGAGGAGACTCAGTAACAGCAAGCTTAGCTTTAGCATCTTTTGCAGCAAGAGGGGGATGAGAGCTGGAACCGATGATATCAACATCAGTCAAAGTTGAAGTATGGACAGAGGCAGGTAGAGATGTTGTCTTTTCTGGATGCTCCCCTACCACTGTCCCGGCTCTAGCTTCGGCAAGTTGCTCTTTGCCTCTAATAAGCGCATCACGTGCTTCATCATCTAGATAAAGCGCTACAAGGTCTGCTTCCGCATAGCCGGCAAATGTATCAAGTATGGTCTCCCAAACTTCAGCAAGTGTAATCTCATATTTGGGACCCAAGAATGAAAGGCTGCCGCGGTCCAGAACGCTATGCATATAAAAGTCAAAAAGAGTAGAATCGATGCTAGCTTTAGTGGCTTCGTGAGACTCTTCGGCCGCAACTTGTCCGGCAACCGCGTCATCTCGCTCCTTCTCAACTTTAAGAAGCTTAGCTTTCAGTATTTCAATCTCCGCATTTTGGGACACAATTGTTTCCCGCAGCTCAGCATTTTCTGTGCGATATTTCTCGGTAATGTGCTGCTCGGCTGCAAGCTTCATTTCGGCGTCCCTTTGCGCAGCATGTGCATCCCGCACTTGCTTTTGAAGAACTTCTTCCTTTTGAGTGTGCGATGCAGAGGATGAGGCAAGATCCTCCTTAAGACGCATAACTTCGGATTCAAGCTTTGCGTTGTCGTCTGCGATGCTTGTCATCTCCGCATCATGCTGCTTACACCATTTATCCCATTCGGCTTTATCGTTCTCCATGGTCATCATCGCCTCAAGATTCAGGTGGTTGACCCTTTGGAGTTCATCAACAAGTTTCTTCCATTGCGACATCCTCTCAATATTAAGCCTCACCGCGTCAAGACTTTTAAGCATGTCCTGCTTATCAATCGGAACCAAATCCAAATCAAAGCGCACTCCTTTTAGGCACCAATTCGGAAATCGGCTCTGAAGCGTTGGAGGGCCGTCTTTAACTTGATATTGTGGCCTGGAGATGATTGCTTGAATGTCGGTTTTCTTTAAAGGAGGAGAGCTAGCCGGGATATTAGAAGATATAGGAGCGTCAGTTTTCTCAGAAATTTCAGACGCGTCCTTCTCATCAAGTTTAACCCGTTTACTTGGGTCATCGGTAGCATGCTTCTTCCCTTTGTCATCATGATATTTTCTTTTATGAGAGTCATCGTCTCTCCTTCTTTGCTGCTCTTCGTAAGCACGCCTTTCTTGAGCTTTTCTAGCTGCACGCTCTTCATCAGATTCTTTGCGGGAGGGAAGATAACGTCCATAATCGTAAGAATCACGCCCTCCGTAGCGCCGAAAGTTGTCATAATACGAGCCACTACGCACCATTGTAGAACCTGAAATTGAAGAAAAGGCAAGTCTCAGAATTCTTCGAAGTAAAGAATTTAAGTACATATAAGTGCTTAGCATCCTAAGTGTGTGTGGCGTGTAAGCTACACGCAACAAATTACAAACCACTATGTGGTAGGGGAGTGGTAACAGCTGGTGTCGAAGGCGTCGAGGTCTGTTTCAAAGAGGAAGTCGCTTCAACGACAGGAGAGTTCGCCTTTGGAATATTATCCTTGAAAAGCTCTTGAGAAGTTATCATTATGTCACTCAAGTCATCGAAGGTGTCATCATTATGATGCTCAGTAGAATTCTCCTTCTCAACTTCCACATCAATTGATTTTTCAGAAATTCGAGGATTTTCTTCCTCTTCAATAATTGGAGCAAGTGCCGACTTGCTGACTGACCCTACAACATCGGTGGATGCGGAACATTTTATCAAAGCAGCCTCTACGACAGGTGTTTCTGATGCAACTTCTTCTGCAGAAACTGGGGCATTCGATGCCTCTGCTTGAGAGCCCGAAGCAGCTAACGTTTCTGCATCAGAACTAGAAATTTCATGAATCCGAGTCGACCTGGAGGGATGTAAAAGCCCAAATTGGTGCAAAAGCTCATCATCTAATAGAAACTGGATACTCCTCTCCTCTACCGGCACCGCCATAAGCCTCTCAAAAGTCACTTTGTGACCGGGATCTCTAGAAGGAGTAGGAAGTGCTGAAAAGGAAAAAAAAAGGCAAAGTTAGCACTTGATAACTCGGACTTCGATAAGTTTGAAAGAACATAAGAAACAGAGGCAAGTGATCTTACTTCCTACTCTCCAAATAGCGTAAACCCCGGGGGACAGCGAACATAGAAAAACGGGCTCAGGAAACTATGAACACTTTCAGGGAGACCGGTGATCAACTTACGATTTCTAGCACTCCTCACGACTGTGATAGAGGGATGATCTCTGTTTTTGGCAAAAGTACACAGATAGCGAATTTCTCCAAAACTGGGAAAACGGTCCAGCGTTCTCCTAAAAAGCACACACAGTCCTAGCAGGATGGCGTAGCCATTAGGGTATAATTGAAAAGGGGAGATAGATAGTCGGAGAAGAAGTTCTCGAAGGCAGTCATTGAATGGGGGGATAGCTCCGCTCGAGCACATTTGGCGGTTAACTGCGACAAAGCCATGGGGCGGCCTATCAGCAGTATCATTTATTTCAGGAAGCAAAGCGTCAGCTTCGGCAATGCCAAACTGGATGCATAATTGACGAAAGGCTTTATGGCTCAGAGTGGTAGGAGTCCTTTCTGGAGGATCATTTAGCGGGACATCAACTGGAAATGCATCTTCAACTTGCTCTGTTCCTTCTTGTGGAGAAAACATTCTACACAATCAGCTGAATGTTCAAATGTGAAGGTGCACGTTTCCTAAAAAGTGTGGAGTGTTGTGCAAAACTAACGAAAATAAAAGACAAGCATAACTGGAATTAAATTAGTTAACAATCAATCGATTACAGAATTTCAGAACTTGTTAATGTTCAAGTGCAGTGTTAATACAGACAAATCAGTTTCATTTGACTATTACGATTTTGTTTTAATACTTCACTTGAATTGGTTATTGTACAGCATCTCATTCATATGCATTCAATTTAACTTTCTCTTTACCAACTAATCTGTCATTCGATGTGGGCAGTCAGTGACAGTATATTCGTCCCAGTACTCTGTAAATGTTGTGTTAAACAGGATTGTTAACTTGCAAATTGAAGCAATCTGTAAAAAGAAATACATTCAACACAGTTCACAGTTCAACAATTCGAAATCCAGGCAAAGTTCAAAAGTCATCTTCTTAGTCGCCGAAAACTTAAGTACTAACTCGGTGACGACTTAAGAGAGTCCCTATGGGTCAAAGCTAGTAGTCCCCGAGTCTTGGCCGGATTAAGAAGCAAAAACTAGTTCGAAGCAACAAGAAATCCTCTAGATCCTAACTCAGAAGCGACTCAAAACCTAGGACACATGAAATTGCTAAGTCGGTTCCGACTTAAATCAGTGAAATCACTAAGTCGTGACCGAGTTAGTACATCAACCCACTTTCTTCCATAACTCTTAACTCGCTAGCCCAATAACCTCATAGTCAATGACGATCCTAATTCCATCACACCATTGGATCGCCCAAGAAAGTCAATTCGAATCGCCTCGGGTTTGTTGCAAATCTGACGTATTATTGCCCTCTCACAACTACAATGTGATCGATGGCAATGGCGGAACAGTCGAAGGGTTATTCGTAACGAACCACGGCAAACAAATGGAAGTCGAAAACTGGGGAGTCATCGATTCGACAGTGGGCATGGGTAAACTCGGATCAGATTAACTTACGATGTATAACAGGAGGTTGATCGACGATTGGATGGATGGAATTTGTCTCTGAGGGATCTAAACTGCGTCAATGGCTGAATCGAGAAGAAGAATAAGTGAGGAAGAGGAAGGATGACTCAACTATTTATTCGCAGGAAGGTGAATCGACTTGCTCGCTACCGACCTAAGACCTCTGTTAATTCGCTTCCGACCTAATCAAAGAGCGGGTTAAGAAAATCGAAGTATATGACCTATGACCTAGGCACACACTTCGAGGGGCAAATGTTAATCCTCTGATTCGCGACTTAACAGAAGACGATCTAACAAGCTAAAGGCGTGACCGACTTAAGAAGAACTCCGACTTAAGAAGGGCTACGACCTAAGGAAGGCTCCGAGTTGACAAGGTCTCCGACTTAACAGGCTACGACTTAAGAATGCTCTGACCCAACAGTTGCCGATCTAACTGCTGAGAAGAGCTGCCGACTTAAGATGTGTGCCGACCTAGGAGCCTACCGACTTAAGGAAGCCTACCGACTTAACAAATTGCGAGTCAATAAGGGCTTCCGACTCAACAGCTTAACAACCTATGGGTTAACTCTGCTCCGACCTAACAACACCGAGTTATGAAATGCTCCGAGTTAAGAAGTACTACGACTTAAGAGTCTACGAGATAAGGGAGCCTTGGACCTAAGGCAATTGTTGATAACTTAAGACCTACGACCTATCTCTTAAGTCGTCGCCGACCTACAACTTATACTAAGTCGTGTACAATCTCAGAACACCTTATACACCTTTACCTCGTCACCGACTTAAGGGAACGAAAACAGTATTGCATCTCTTAGGTCGTTGCCGGCTTACAACTTAAACTAAGTCGCTCACGACATACTAACTCGTTCTGGAAGTACCAACTGATACAAGTGCTTTATCTCGTCGCCGACTTACGACCTAAGACTTCTATAAGTCGGCCACGACTTAAAGACTTAGGAAAATTTCCTGAGTCAGATCCTACCCTATAAATACCCCACCATTTCCAACAAGAAGAGGACTTTGGGCAAATCATTTCTTCAAGCATCCATACTCTGCTGCACTCACAACTCATTCAACAAGTAAAGATCTTCCAACACTCAAGGCACTACAACAAGCATCGTGGAGGACTTCATTCATCCGACGCGGATTTAGCAAGATTCATCACCGAAGTTTGAGCTAGTAGTCGAGATTGTTGTGTGATCAAGTTGTATTGTATTTTGAAGGATATTGTATCAAATTGTAACCGAATTAGCAATAAAAGACCATAAAGTGGACGTAGGCTCAATTACGGGCCGAACCACTATAAACCTATTGTTCATTTACTGCTTTTCTGCTATTTTCAGCTTATATTTTGTTCCCGTACCAACGGGTGGTGCTTTTACAATTCTATTACACACACCGGGTGTTAGCGTTCACTTTTTAGCGTTAACATTATTATCCTTCGCTTATTTTCATGATTTTAAACTATATCAAATGGATGTCAAGAGTGCGTTTTTAAACGGTTTTATTAAAGAAAATGTTTATGTAGAACAACCTCCTTTGTTTGCTCATGAAAAATTTCCAGATCACGTATACAAATTAAAGAAAGCATTATACGGATTAAAACAAGCACCACGTGCTTGGTATGATCGACTTAAAAGTTATCTTTTAAATTCTGGATTTGCAATTGGAAAAGTAGATCAAACTCTTTTTATAAAACAAGATAAAAAAGATATTTTAGTAATGCAAATATATGTTGACGACATTGTTTTCGGTTCTACAAATGAAAACTTTGTCACAAATTTTCGAACATTATGACTAAAGAATTTGAAATGTCACACATGGGAGAACTGCCATATTTTCTCGGACTTCAAATTAAACAAGTCAAAAATGGAATGTTTATTAATCAAGAAAAATATTGTAAAAATTTAATAAAACCTTTTGGTATGGAAAATACTTCTGCCAAATCTACTCCTATGAGTACTACAATTCATCTCGATCGAGATGAAAATGGCAAAAATGTTGACCAAAAACTATATCGAAGTATGATAGGTTCTTCACTTTATCTAACTGCTAGTCGTCCTGATATAATGATGAGTGTTTTCTTATGTGCTCGATTTCAAGCAAATCCTAAAGAATCACATTTGCGAGCAGTTAAACGAATTTTGTGTTACTTAAGCAGTACTAAAGAATTCGGACTTTTCTATCCAAAAGAATGTTCTTTCGAATTAGTATCATATAGTGATGCTGATTATGGAGGATGTCGAACCAATAGAAAAAGTACGAGTGGAACTTGTTATTTCATTGGACAATCTTTAGTATCCTGGTTTAGTAAAAAGCAAAATTGTGTTCACTTTCGACGTGTGAAGCAGAATATATATCTGTTGCTTTAGCATGTGCTCAAGTCATCTATATGCAGCAAACACTTTAGGATTTTGGAATAAATTTATCAAAATCAATAATATATTATGACAACACTAGTGCTATTAACTTATCTAAGAATCTGATCAATCATTCTCGAACCAAACATATTGATATTAGACATCATTTTCTACGCGATAATATCGAAAAAGAAAAAATTTCTTCAGAATTTGTTTCATCAGAAAATCAAGTTTATGATATTTTTACAAAACCATTAAACGAAAATATGTTTATAAAGTTAAGAAGAGAACTAGGAATTTTATCGCTAAAAGATTTATAAAATTATAAGAATTTTTAGTTAAAATAATTATTTTATTAAAAGTTATAAATAGAACATCTAAAATTAGTAATGGTCTACAATTGTTAATAAATTTATACCATAAACTGCATTTCTATAAATAATAGAAATTATATATATATCAGAACTCAGAAATCTTCAAAACATCATCACTTATATATAAAAAGTATCAAAAGATTCAAGCTCCAAAACATAAAACTGTCTTCTCAAAATAATTCTAGCTCTTCAAGCTACAACCCCGAATACTCATCAATCATTTATAGCTCTCCGTCTTCAAAATCATACGAAAATGCTCCAACTCCGTATTATATTCCAGTATGTCCTCCTCATCATCACACTGGATATACTCCAAAAAAGAAGCGTTCTAGGAGAAATCTCTTTCCTTCTCCTTCTACGAAAGACAAGATAGATGATTTACATCACTATCAACGTGAAACTTTGAATCTATAGCGAGAAATGTACTACGAACAGAAAAGTCACGGAAGAAGACTTAGCTTCTTAGAGAGATGTGCTTCGAAGATATGTGGATCATCTCCCATAAACACGAATGCACATATTAAATCTCCTCATAGGCCACCGTACTCTCCAAATTCTTGGGACAGATCAACCATTCAACCAACTCGGGAGAACACAAAAGTCGAGCCGGAAGACTGTGATTCTCCCACTAAATCTTCTTCCTCCAAATAAAATATTGTTTATTAATTGTTTATAATCCGTTTATTGTATCTTGATAATATTTTTTTAAAATAAATTCAATATATATATATGATGTGTAAAAGATGTAAAAATTCAAATAAATAAAGAATATATTATGAAACTGGGTTTATTGGGCTTCAGGCAACTAATCAGACGGCTGCACCAGTGAAAACAGTCGGCTGGATATTCATATGAAATAAATTTTTAACCCAGATTCAGCCGACTGCATACCCCGGTTTAGACGGCTGAATTATAGGCAAAATAGTCTATTTTCTTTCAGGAATAGTTCAGACAACTGATAACCCTGGTTCAGCCGGCTGAACTTCGGGTTTACAACTTTTTTAACCACCCGCTCTATTTTCAAGGCACCGTTTCATCTTTACCTTTCTCTCTCTTCATTTTTTTTCACCAACATAGAAAATTTACACTATCAAAACCTAAAAACTCCATTTTTTTCTCAAAAACTCCAATCTCTTCAAAAATCACAATGCCTCCAAAGCCAAAAGACCAAGAGACTCCCCTTTAGGGCCTTCTGAATCTCAAATCCGACAATGGCTCCATAATGAAACCGCTGTGGTTAGGTATAATAGCATGAAAAACATAAAAAAATTCGAAGGAGCTTTCGTCAAGTTTCAAGAATTCGGTGGATACAATTTTCGAGAATTTGCCGAGGTAAACCAAATCGATACTTTATTTGGTTTTGATCCAAATAATGTAAAAATTAATCACTTGCTAGTCAAGCTCTTCTTTGGAAATATGAATTTAGATCATCACAACCCTCATAATATGGAAGATTGTGTGTGGACTTTGGTATGTGGTGTGAAAATTTTTCTTTCTTTGCAACGATTAGGACACATACTTCGTTGTCCATCCCAAGGCATTGACATTCATGATGTTAATGTCGATATGGTCCGAAGAGACGAAGTCTCTCATCTATTCTTATCCGATGATATGCGTGATTTCGAACTAGCGCTTTACGGCCAGAGGCAAGATTAATTCACCGAGCCTTGATAAGGTCATTACAACCTACAACAGGTAGCTACGAGAAGATTTATAAACATGATTTTCAAGCCCTATATGCATTATATTCACAGCAATGAGTAAATTGGGGAAAAAAATAATGGACGAATTTTCAAATGTCAACGTTCGAAGAAGATATAAGACAATTCACTACGGTGCATATATCATGAGGATACTTTTGAATTTTGGTGTACCGATTCCCGAATCCGACTATTCGATTATAAGTGAATTTGGAGCTAAAAGTATAAGTTTAATGGGTCTTCCTCGACTTTTGCCTCATCATAATATCATCTCATTTCAAGAATGGGTTGAAAACCATAATCAAGGTATTCCTACACCCCGAAACATGGAAATTGCATCCTCTTCTCATCAACCCGAAGAAGAAGAAGAAGAAGAAGAAGAGGAAAGCGACGATGACATTCATGAGATCGACCCCAATTCCAACCCCAAGAATGCACTAAAAACTATAGCTAAAAATCAAGTAAAGCTTAATCAACGCGTAGAAAAGTTCGAAAAATCCACAAATAAGAAATTTGACTCTATAAAGGATTTCTTGAACAAAATATGGAAAAAGGTATCTTGTTCTTCGTCAACCTCTACCGAAGTGGTTGAAGATTTGACTACTCTTGAATGGGATACTACGGATGAAGAATGAAACATTTTGGTATGAATCTTATTTTATCTCTTTTCAACTTTTTAAACTTCGGGCTAAAATGTTTGTGATAACTTAGCTGTAAACTTCTGTGGTTTAACATTATGTTGTATGTGTATGTTTAATTTGTGACAATCTTTAATTTTGAAAAAGCATATGTCTATGCTAGTTCTGTAATGTTTAGTGATGTTTCTATGATATTGATATATTGTTAGTTATGTGATGTTTTACTACATAGTTTTATACATATATATAACTATGCTAAATTACATAACTTTGGTAAAAATGTTGTTTATAAGTGTTGAATATTGTGATGTGCTATGTGCTTAAGATATTTCTATTTATCATATCTATGCTTACCTTCTATCGACTACTCCTTTTTTTCGATGACAAAGGGGGAGAAGATAAATCATATCAATAAGGGGAGTAGCAAATCAGTGGGAGTATATTCTGAATTATATTGCATTGTACTTACATAATTGTCATCATTAAAAAGGGGGAGAATGTTAAGATCTAGAAATCTATGATTTTGAATGTGACAACTATATAAGCTATATTATTATTGTATACTAACCAAATTTGCAGGAGAAGATAAATCTTTGAAGGATGGATTCAGAAATACGCGAAGATAGATTAGGTGTTTTAATATTTCTGAGTCTAGTTAGAAATATGTTAAAATCTCTCCAAAGTGGTATGTTGCAAAAAACAATTGACACGTATCTTAGAAGTATGCACATGCACAAGACACGAATTTCAGCCGGCTGACTACAACTATTCAGCCATCTGAATACTGGGTAAATTTAAATTTACCACAATATTCAGCCCCCTAAATCCACTGGATCAGACGGCTGAATGTACTGTCTTTTGCACTATTTATTTTCGGCTTTGAATCAGACGGCTGAATCTTCTGCAGTCAGCCTGCTGAATTCATATAACGTCTAGTTTTTAACGAAGAGATGCGTCTCTTCAATGAAGAGAAACATCTCAACTTCAAGGGTTGTTTCTATTTCTTTTTAGCACTACTGTTCGTGAAAGAAAACAACTCTTGATTCATTATAATATAGCCAAGAATCAAATTCAGAAAAACAATCATTACAATTCTTTCTATCCTATTTTGATTCTACTCTCTATAGTCTTTGCTTTCTAAAAACATTCATACAAGCATTCTATTGAGAATTCTATTTAAATCTTCCATTCTCTTCATGTACAAACACTACATACCACAAAGGAGAAGATTATAGGAAGGGTGTGCTATATCGACTAATCAGTGTTATTCAAGAACACATCAAGTCAAGAAACTAAATACTTTGTATTGGAAGTCTGGTTCGGCTGCTCGGGCAAGTGTATTGAAATCATGTTCGTTTCCTCAGGTGCCTATTCCTCCGGGTGAAGCGAGGGTGTTAGTAAATCCAGAAGGAGTCTGGGACTGGACATAGAACGGGAAGTTCGAACCAGTATAAAAATATCTGGTATCATTTACTTACCGCTTTACATTTCTTTTATTTATCGACTATTTTCCGCTGTTATATCACACAAGTGTTAAATTAGTATATTTATCCATATAACCGATCCACACAAACTTTCATATATATAATATAACATTCAACTGATAATAATATATCAATTCAACCTAATCATCCAATAATTAATTATTATAAATTAAAACTAGCAATCCAAATGAGTGAGATTTACTCACCTTGATTTTTAATTTGCTATCCGTTCCAATTTTAAATTAATTTGAACTGACGTTCAATTTAATCTAAAATCCTAGTCGACTCCAAAAATCTCCAAACCAATCCTATTGCGTAGATTTCACAGCTACGAACCAAACTCGACTTGTTTCATTCATTTTGGACCTCGTATAAATGAGATATAAAATTTATAAATATTCGATTTCATAATATGATTTATATATCCTAATTACTGTAATTAATATTTTAATTAACATTACCCTAAACCTCTCCATCTCAGCCACTCCACCTCGCAACTACAATCTTCGGTGTTCGATCTCCACTTCCTCAACCACGACATTTGCGCCAACCTGCCAACGAAAATGCTCAACTCCACCTCATTGTTGCCGTCACTCCGACCCACCTGAGTCCACCGCAACATCACCAAACCTTGCCCCGATCGAGAGCTCACCATGGCCACCCGAACCATTGCCTGAAACCTCGCCGTGGACGAGAAAATCAAACTGAAAACTGTCGCCAAATGGAGCTACTTCACCAGCACGCGATCGATGCTTGTGAGCCAACACAGCCGCTCGATGCTCGTTCGCGATTCCATCACGTGAATTTTTTTATATATGAATCGATTTCGTTCTCCAAAAGGAAAAAGAAGATCATACGCGAATTTTAATTGGGGAAAAAAGTCATAGGGGAGGGACGGCTTCACAGGGTAGGGTGGCTGATGGAGACATTATAGGGTTTGACTTTTATAAATATATTTTATTTTATATCCAAAATATAGAAAAACTCAAAATCCCGAACTCCTATCGAGGTGTGCCGCCTGGCGTTCCTAATGTTATACCCCTATTTCGAACGCGATGGAACAAGTTTCGAGGCCTAATTCGATCGTATGGAGAAGATAGCTTTTTAAATTGACTATTTTTAATTAAATTAAACCTGTGCATTTTTAGCTCGCACGACCAAACGGTAACCCCAAACGCTACGAAATTTGAAATTCGATAATAATACACTTTCATGGATTCAACGGAACTTGTTTCGTCGAATTTCGAGACTATGCCTCAGATTGCTATTTTAACGTGTCGATTAAATCGACGATTTCGAAAATTGACGAAATCACTTGAAATTATAGTTTTAAAAACTTACTAACTCAATTCTAGTTCAAATAGAGTTTATATCAACATCAGAAATCATTTCAATTCATATTCAACTCGAATTTCAATTATTCACCATTTCCGTATTTCGAAAAACCGCTATTTTTGAATTTTAAATTCATTCAACAATTTCAACCGAAATCTTCATATTCAAAATCAACTTATATTCAAAATCCAACATTTAAAACCATTTAAATATTCAAAATCAAACAACAAAAAATCCGGGTTGTTACAGAATTAATTCCTTAAGTGTTAAATTCATTTTTAGTTTTGTGTTGGGATTTAGGCTAGCTTAAGTCCATTAACAAATTAAATGAAAGAAAACACCTAAGAAACATCACCTTAGTCATAGCCTATTGCTCCTCCACCCAACACCTCACTCTAGAAATTACTACGTACTTTGTTTCTCCAACTTTAGAAAAATAAGCCAAGAGAAGAAACAGAACCTAGCTGACAAATTTAATCATAGAAATTCATAGAAATTTCTATAATTCAAAGGAGAAATAGGTATGTGCTTCTCTTCTAGATCTCTATCTTTCCCATATATTAATTTCAGTTTTTAACCCATTCTCTAATTTTGGATTTCACTGAATTAAATGTTAAAAGGTGAAGATTTGAGTTGTTAAAAGTGTTAGAGGGATTAGCAAGGCTAAAAAGAGGTTTAGGTTTGATTTAGCAAACAAAAAGGATTTGACAATGATTGAAGAAGAGGGTTGCTAAGGTAGTTTAATTTGTGCTATCTAAGGAACAAGGTGAGATTTTTACTCACAATTATCTCTAAAACTGAAATGCTTTGTGTTAGTAATTGAATTGAGTTAGGTAGGGTTTGCATGTTGATTATTCTCTGTTGTTTGATGCCTATTTGAACTTACAGTAAACTGAAACTTGAAACCCTATAGGAAATGCAAGTTTTAATATTGATTTCCTCACCTATGTGCTTGTTATTGAATGTTGTGTGTGTACATATTACACTGAAATAGCACACCTGAAAGAGGCAAAATGCTGCCTGAATTGCTGAAATAATCGTCGGAATTCGAGAACGAAACCCGGAGATTAATTCCAGGATTTCTCGCAGTCATCGGTGCACCGGTCAGGAAGAAAACTGGAGCATGTCTCGAGGTTTCTGACCTATATTTTTTTGTATTTTGATTTTACTATTTTAATTGCATTTCAAGGTTTTAATTATATTATAAAAAACTGATTTAAAATGTGTCTAACACTTTGATTTGATAAGAATGAATTTATTACGATATATATGATTTTTGGAAGCATTTCATAAGTCGATTTCAATGAAGAAATTTATAAACTATAATTGTATATATATATACACTACTTTAGCTCAAAAAATCATTCCTAGCTTATATAAAACTATATTAGTATTTTCATTTCAGAAATCATAGTCTTAAAATGAAATAGAATTTTTGTCAAAAAGTGAGAAATAAACTAATTCTTATGTCAATTTAATTGATGGATTTATAGAGTTTGGCTTTAAGCTAAGCAATTCTTTTGGTATGAGATGAGAATTTTGTTTAAACAATTTAGTAATAATAAGTGGTTATGGGACATTAATTATCACTTCGTTGTTTAAAATATATGACTTGTTTGCGTAGTGTTTGAGTGTAGTGAAATTTACTGATTAATAGTAAATACTTAAGCAACACCCAGTGCTATGGGACACAGGTTTTACTTTATTAATTACTGTTAAAATAGTATGTGACACTATAGGATTAAATAATATTTTTAGGATGCGAATTATTATATAACTCATTATATTCATTATTGCATTCGCTAGCTTAACCTTATAGGCTAACTGTTCGACCTAGCGACTTGACGGTAAAGGTCGCACCTCGAGTCGTGGTATTCGTTTAAGGTTCTAGCCCTATACCATTGAGCTAAAGTCTGTACCATGGGATATATTGAATATCATAATAAATTATGCCATCCGTTAGTAGGCGTGGCACTTTAGCATTGCAATATTGGGTTATTCATATGTTATGGATATCCGGTATTGTTAGGCTGCAGGAGTTCAGAGAGCTAAACTCCTACGTCTTTTTTAATCAATCTCCCCTTGGAAAAGAGCACTTCACACTAAGAATATCTCGTCGGTCGAATTATGTGGTATGGTGTTAGCGACTGATCTAAACTGCCAGTATAGTGTTAGCGATCGATCGAACTGTTAGTATGGTGTTAGTGACCGACTAAACTACTAGTGTGGTGTTAGTGACCAACCAAACTGTAGTGATTATTTAGTAGCATATTCGGGTATGAATTCCCTTTTTGTGTTTATAAGATTTTGATATATTAGCACCATATTTAAGATGATAGTCCATGAAAGACTTGATATGATTTTGTGAGATGGTGTGACTCGTTTGTGTTATATGCTTAGTCCACAAAAGGGGACAGTATCTTTGATTAGCAATAAATTTATTTGGATTTAATTGTTTTATTAATTTGAAATGGCTATGTATGAATTGCCACATTTTTATATGATAGTCTTTATGAGACTTGAGTAGTATCGAGATCACTTGTATATTAATTATTGTTAGGTATACTTTATTGCAAATGATATCTGCTTGATATCTATATTATTGAGATCTTACCGTTTGATATTTAGAGATAGTCTAATCTGGGTAATATTTTATTATAATGCTCGTGTCAGACCGAGACATTTTAGATTCAGGGACATTGACTATGGAATCATGTGCGTGTTTGGAGTTTGAAGGGATTTTGCACTATGCAGCCTTTTGTTATCCCATCATTAGGCTTAGCGAGATTTTCATCTGTTATCTCTTCGGTTAGTGCGTGTCCTTTGTATATGTATGATATATATTTTTGGTAGTGAGCTTTGTACTCTATTTGAGACTCACTTTCTATTATGTAAGGTGTACCATATTTTGTTCCGCTATGATGTGATTCTGTGTCTGCGAATATTTATTATATATTGTTTTGCTATTATAAACCTACGTGTTGCTTCGCGTAATTATTGCATATGTTAAATTTGGGTTGATTCAGATTATGGCAAGAAAGATATATCGGTATTAGCACGAGGGAAAATTTACGCAAGGTCGCTCTTAACAAACCTCATTCTCCGTATTAATAGACAATATTACTTTGTAATGTCCTTTAGTAGTATGGGTATAGAGGCAGGGTGTTACACAATGATTACCTTTTTCTTTAGCAAATCCCATATGGAATGCTAACAATACCCTCCAGGCAACAATGCAATGCCAACATTCATTCATACAAGATATTCGGGATATGAACAAACCGAAGGCACAACTTCTACTACATCTAATTTGGAATTACCCTCAGGATTAGTAGCAAGTACCCCTTACACTTCAAAGAACTCTATCTTGGATTTCATCATCTCCAAGATGTCTCAATTTAGAACACTTATGCCGACTCTAAGTGGTTTTCAAATAATATATCTGATCCTGGTCTCTCCAAACCGACAACGATAGTTTCAAAACTGGTCTAGATTTGATAGTCAGTAATTTAACTATCAAATAAAGAAACAATTCAACCAAAGATTTAATTTCACATGGAAACCAATCATTGTTAAGCACATAAACAACCACTGAGTCTCTTTAATTAATCCTTTCAATAATTAAAATCTCATTTCAAATATTTGTATTAAAATACTTATTACATAAATATACTCACAAAAGATTTCACTTTCAATACTTAGAAAATTTTCCACATACTTATACTAACAGTATAAGTATATTCACAAAGCAGTAATTTTCAACGTACGCATATACTTATCTCAACGGTATAAGTATATTCACAAATCTTAAGAAAGATTTCATTTCTAAAACCATACTTAATTGAGTTAAAACAAATGTCATTTAAAACACTGATAACAATAAATCCAAAACATTTTCCTTTTGGTGTAAGTAAAAGATCGTATGGAAATTAGACCCAATATACGTACCACCACTTTCCGATTTCAAACTTGTACTATCCCTTGATTAACAATGTAATCAGACGAATTAGCGTACTGTCCTTACCTCGACATACATTCTTAATTCTTAGGATAGGGATGAGTTTCCTACATTGAAATTTGGTGTTAAGTAGGAAAAGAGTAACTTTCCATACCACCATAGTTTAAAATGATCATTTATAAAAATCAATTCATTCCTTTTATAAAATTCCTCCTTATAAATCTCTTTTATATTTACAAAACTCCTTTTTTTTATAAATCTCCAAATATAATAATAAAAATCATTTTATAAATCTCATTTCTATTTATAAAACTCCATTTATAAATCTCATTTCTATTTATAAAACTTCTTTATAAATCTCTTTTATCAAATCTCATATACTTTCTATAAAATGATCATTCCATATATTACTATACATTCACAAATGTGATTTATTATTCAATTCCTCAAAATGGTATCATTTCCCTTTTAAAAAATATCATTTATAAATCTATTATTTTTATCTATAAAATACCATTTATAAAACTCTTCTTTTATTTATAAAATAACATTTATAAATCTATCCTTATACAAAGTGTTTCACAAATATTTACTCGAAAAGATTACTATCTTCTTTTAAAATAGAATCACTTTATTATAATAGATAAGCCCTTTTTTCTTTATAATAAACATTGTTATTATATTACCTTTTTCTATAAAATAAATATTTTATAATATACTTTTATAACATTTCCATATATATTAGAAAAGACTAATAATAAGGTTGAAGTAAAATAGAGAAGTTCAAAACCCATTTTAAATAAAATATCATAGAAAGTCCAAAAGTTAGTTTTAAAATCATTCTCCGAATCAAAACCATTTCCAAATCAAAACAACATACCATAGTATTTCAAAATGTTAAAATGAGACCCAGAGCTACTATAGTACTTTACCAATGCTATTATTATCTTTTATAGTAAAAAGGTTTGACTTTTAACACGTATCAATGTCATATTCAATATAGCAAAACTACTAAACTTTAACATTCAACAATTTAATTATAACATTAGCATATAACTGAAATTTAAAATAAATAATGGTGAGGAATCCGGATTCTTCTACAAAATTCCATGTATTTTATTTTATATGCCATCCACTTTTCAAAGCGGAAAATTCAACCAAACCAAACCAATAAATCATTCAATCACAAAAATAATAATTTATGTATGCCATATATCATTATTGTATTCATCCAAAGGTGAGATAACTTACCAAAAATCCAGCGAACGCTTAAGTGTTCTGGTTCGATCTAAAATCAAGCGAAATTCGATTTTAGTTCAAAATTCCACTTACATCAAACTTTATGAAATCAATTCCAGTGCATTAATATCACTCCTACGAGTACGACACAAAAGACTGTATCTCGATTAGACCTCATATGAAGAAGTTATTTAATTTATAAGATTTTGGATTATAAAAATAAAATTAAATAATTAGTCACTTTCCTAATTACAATTACCCCTCACAAATCTTTCTTCCCCAATCCTTAATTATAGGCCTGTAAACATATACTTTCAGATACGAACATTGTCATATCTACATCCGCATTCTAAATCATTTTCGGATATTGGATATCCACATCCATGGATAGAGACAGATATCGAATAATTATCCTATCCGCTAACGATCGATGAATCGAGAAACGTAAATAGAAAATCTTGGTTTAGCATAAATATTATTCAATCCTACTAATTATAAAAGCATGAAAATAAACAAATAGAATGATAATAAATAGTTTTGAGCAATTAATATGTATTAAATTCATATAATACAAACTATTATCTTAATAAAATGATAAACATATGTCTATCATTGTACGAAAATACATAAAATATTAACTATAAACTTGACAAAAAACAAACAGATAATTTTCGGATGCATCCATATCCGTTTTTTCGAATATCAAATATTTATTCACTTTTGGGATGTAGATGCTAATGGATTTCAGATATTTCGAGTATCCATTGACATGCCTATTTAATCATCTCCCTGTACACGAAATGGTGCACAATTGCACAGCTGTGCACATCTTCCACCCATTCTCCCTCTACAAGTGACGAAATCAATCACCATCTCACCAACGAACTCCTCATCGCACTAGCCACCTCCCCGACCCAATCACTTCAAGCTTGATCGAGCCATCACCACGGTGACCCGTAAACCCTCCTCGACTCTATCATGACGGGATTCACCACACACCACCGCACCTCCCTAAACTCGCTCCACTGACACTTCTTTGCACGAAAAGACCAACCGTACATTCCAATTCCCTGAACTTTTCCCCAATCGACTTCAAACCCAAACCCTAGTTCTCCCCTTGCCATATCGATCACCCAAAATCAGCACCCTGCACACAATTGCCTATGTAGAATCGAAGTTTACACTCATACGAACGCAGTGGATCCGGTTTCATAATTTTTTGTTAAGTAAATCATTGGATTTTGATTTTTAAATGGAGGAGGCCATTTTTTTAGTTTACTATAAATAGAAAAGAGTAGGGGAAGTGAAAAAAAATGAGGGAAACGTCAAGAGTGAAGAATAGTCTAAGTGTTGAGCTTTGTTAATTTTGTGATTTACGACGTTTTGCTACATAGCATTTCGTTCGCGTACGAACCGCAAATGGCAAAAACAAAAATATGATCACGTACAAAAATGTGACATGATCCCAAAACAACAATAAAATACGTTGATCATCTAATTCCATGAAATTTTAAAAATACAATCGTTTGTCGATAAATATGTCAAATGAAAATTTAAATATTTTCCAAATTAAAAATTATGGATAAATCCTATAAATCAATTTAAAAATACTGTTGTGCAAAAATTGCACAAATACGGAAAAAACAATAAACATGATCTAGATTTTCCAATTTGAATATCACTTAATCTAGCAGCAATTATTCTATTACTCCAAATAAATAGTAAATAATTATAAAGAAGAAAGAGACGCACAATATTTATACTGGTTCCACTATCATCAAGGTAGTGTACGTCCATTCCAAAAGGAGAGAGATTTTAGTACACGTGAGAGAGTTACAAGAGATTACAAGATAAGAGTTTACATACCAAAGCCCTAAATTAGGGTTAACAAGAAGAGACACTCTATTTGGAGATCGCTGTTTGAATGCCATGATAGATTTACAATTAAGTCTACCCTCAATTTATAACCAATGTAAATTCATGCGAGTCATCAATCAAATTACCAAGATATGGTAAGAAGATATTGGATGCAAATTACAATGGTAACAAATCACGCAAACAAAGTAAGTAATTCACTCATTTCAAAGATGGAAGAAAATAATCCCAAAGCAATGCGATTACGAAGAAAGAAATAATATGCATATCATTTTGGATATATATTATTCCATAACGTGCGCGTGCATATATTTCCTTGCCATCTCATTCAAATGCAATCCAATAATTTATGCATTTCCATAATGAACACATGTGACTACTTTTCTTTTTGCATATTTGTTTTCTTCTATTTGTGATTTTGTATCACCAAAATTTAACAAATACATCACTAAAAATCAAGTCATTTTATTAACAATTTATTTTTTTATCATATAATATATTTAAATCAAACATGAATAATTAAATAAGTTAAATATTTTTATTCGGCACGTTAAAAAATTTAGATTGTTACATTAAGCTTGTTCTTCCTTCTATTCATTGACAACTAAGAGTTCCTAATAATTTCTTTAATTAGTATTACAAATTGTAGTCAATAGAAAAATGATTTAATCAAATTTAAAATACGATTATAGTAATCAGACCTCCCTTTTGATTCTTATAAATCGATCTATTTTATTTAGTTTAAGGATGCAGATGTTGTTGATGTCATAACTTTAACTGAATTATCTATGAAGTTTGCATTTGGAGAATGTTGTATAAGAATACTACGTGATATTTTGGTATGATGGGGTTTTGGACCAAAGGTCCATATTCTCAAAGCTCATGCACAAAAAGTCCATACTCATAAACCCATATAAATTTGGTCCCTATTTTGTTATTGTAACAACCAAGCCATAATGAGATTGTTTACAAGCTTAAAGGATGGGTGTGCAGGGTTAGAGACATCAGGAAGAAAGAATTCTGGTGAAGTTCAACAAGGCAGAGCGACTAATTCATCACAGTTGAAAGAAGTTGAACTCGAACAACTATCAGAACTTACTGCAATGAAGAATATGAACTAAGGAAAGGATTGAATGAGTGTGCATGTTTGCATGTATATCCTTAGTTTATCTGAAGCATTGCAACTATAGTTTTGAATTGTTTGTGAATCAGTTGTAAGTGTTGTTAATCTGTTGTGAGTTGAGAGTGTTTGGGCCGATGGATTAATACTGAATTAAGTGTATTAATGGGTCCATTTACTGATGTATATAAATGTGAATGTACAAGCAACTAAAGGTGTGAAGAAATCTGAAACAATTATTCTTTTTCAGTTCATTCCTATTCTTAGTTAGCAGATTATCTCCATTTTCTTTCTTTTAGTTCAATTTCCATTTTATTTTCTCATTTCTTTACATTTCAGATCTGTTACTTAGCTATTCCCCATTAATTCATTTGCCTGATATAATTTCTTGTATTTTGTCAATTTTGTTCTTCTTTGCAAATTAATCTTGTTCTTGAATATTGCCATTTTTTTCAATTCCTGTTATTTCTCAATTTTTAGAAGTTAATCCCTTGTTCTTTGATATAATTTTCTTTAGTGATCTGTAGCTTGCAAGTTCTCATATTTCTGTTATTAAATCTTTCAATATAATTCTCTGAACTGGATTTCCTGTAACTAAAACCTCGTATCATTTTGCCAAATTATCTTGTTAAAACCCTCTGTGAGATTTTAAGGTCCTGTATTTGTTCATTCATGCCCAAATGTACATGATTATGCATCTGCATATATCCATTCCAGCAGCCTTGTCATCTTTCATAAATTTTCTCCAATTCTTGATATTTTCTCTAAGTTACATTTTATTTTAGACAGTTCTTGATTTTCTTGAAAAATTACAATCAACTGCTCATTTTTGCCACCGCAGAACAATACTTCTTTTCTTGTTTCTGTTAATCATTCTTGTTCTTGAGTGCACGAATACTTCTGTGCACGTACACAAGTTCAAAATTATCTACTATCTTCCAGAACTCATCTTCTTCCTCCAAGTTATTACCTTCAACAGCCATGGCCAGAAGCTTGGATCAACCGGGGCCTTCCAATTTGGTATCAGAGCAGCCACCTGAGTTACCCCCAAATCCTCAGACCGATCCTTCTAACAACAACAACTCTACCCAACCACCGTTACATCATCACGACCCAACATGGGCAATGCAAGAAGATTTTAATCGAAGAATCGAACAAGTACGGCAAGAATTGAATACAAAATTTGAAGGATTTCATAATGTGCTTACTATTCTTTCTCGAGATATTCAACACCTCAAAAATCAACCACCACCAGTTGTGCCGCCTTCGAATTCCTATCAAGGACCTCCTCATGCTCATAATCACCAAGGATCTTGGCCTCCCCAGATACCTGTTTACCCACCATCTTCATACCCTCCTTACCCTCCTAATCCCCCAAATTTTCGAACAACTCCGCCACGAATGCCTGTACCTCCAAGAAATCATCGAAACTTCCAATGTCATCCTTAATAACCCCCATATTCTTCCCTCAACTCCGAAAATCCATACCTGAATTATTATTACTCGGGCAACACACCAAGAAATACTCCTTTAACCACTCTTAAATTGGATTTTCCTGTATTCAACAATGAAGATAGAGTGATCGATTGGCTTCAGCAAGTTGAACAGTATTTTAGATTTCATCAAACCGACGAGAGATTGTGGGTGGATATATGCTCTTTTTATCTCAAAAAAGAACCCTTGCAGTGGTATAACTGGTATGTGCACAATGTACCTAATCATTGTTCTTGGCAAATTTTTAAGGAATAAATTATGGTGCGATTTAATCCAGAAGAAATGGAAAGACCCTTTGAAGCATTGGCAGGATTGAAACAAACTACTACTGTTTTGAATTATCTTAACAAATTTGAACAATTGCAAATGGCCACAGAAGCTTTACCACCAAAATTTGTGCTGGATCGATTCGTTGGTGGTTTAAAAGAAGAACTCAAGTATGATGCACTTACTTCTAGGCCAACTAATTTCAAAGAAGTAGTTGCTTTGGCAAAGATGCATGAAAGTAAACAATCTTACACTAGAAAGAACAATAAATCAACAAATCCTCCCATGAATATTCAGAGAAATACTAATACCCATTCCACTCCATCTCAAATTTCTCCCAATAAGCACCACTTAAACCCTACTAGTAATCATAAGGATACACAGTTGGAAGCTTTGGCAAAAAACAAGGGCCTCACACCCAGTCAATTAATTGAGATGAGAAGACAAAATTTATGTTATGGTTGCAAGGAAAAGTGGCATAGGGACCATAAATGCAAAAACCCCCAAGTGTATATACTGGAAGGAGTAATGCCCTTGATGGAAGAAGAACAAACAAAAAAAATTGGAAAAGCATTGGTGGATTCCGAAGTCAATGAAGAGGAACCATTAACCATCACATTGCAAGCTATGTGTGGAATACCCACTTTATCAACTATCAAGGTCAAAGGAAGTATACAAGGAAAATCAGTTCAGGTACTAATTGACTCAGGATCCACTCATAGTTTTATTAATGCGGATTTGGAAAAAAAAAATTAAAGCTCAAAGTAGAGGAATCCAGAGTTTTTGAAGTGGTAGTAGCTAATGGTGAAAAGGTAAAGGGTAATGGTGTTTGCCATGAAGTGATATTCAAGTGTCAAGGGTGTGTAATGCCTTTAGACCTACTTTTATTCCTTTAGAAGGATGTGAAGTGATTCTGGGTGCACAGTGGATGAGAAAACTGGGAGAAGTAACTTTAAATCTTGAGAAATTGCAAGTTAAATTCACATACAATAATAAAGAATATGTTTGGCAAGGAATACAACAAGAAGAGATGAAGGTTGTTAGTAAGAAGGCCATCAATAAGGAATGTATTCAAGGACAAGTTACCATGATGCTATGCACTTTAGATACTTCTGAAAATGACATTCCAGATATTCCACCAGAGATTGTTAAGCTTCTTCAAGAATTCCCTGAAATCACTACAACTCTTCCATTTCTTCCCCCACACAGATTGCAAGACCACAAAATACCCTTATTACCAAATACTCAACCTATCTGCATCAAACCATACAGACTTTCTTATCACATTAAGAATGAACTTGAGAAGCTTATTAAGGAAATGTTGGATTCAGGAATCATTAGAAACAGTAATAGCTCATATTCTTCTCCTGTAGTGATGGTGAGAAAAAAAGATGGAACATGGAGATTGTGCATTGATTATAGAGTTCTTAATTCTAAGACCATAAAAGACAAGTTCCCCATTCCTTTAATAGATGAATTGTTTGATGAACTACATGGAGCTAAATTTTTTTCCAAGCTGGATTTAAGTTCAGGTTATCATCAAATAAGAATGGATGAGGCAGATATTCATAAAACAACAATTAGAACCCATGATGGCCATTATGAATTCATAGTAATGCCATTTGGATTGGCTAATGCACCTTCTACTTTTCAATAATTAATGAATGAAATATTCAGACCATATCTGAGGAGATTTGTGTTAGTTTTTTTTTATGATACTCATATATAGCAAGTCATGGAATGAGCACTTAGAATAACTGCTAGTCACTTTTCAGGTACTGAAACAAAATCAATTGGTGATTAAAATGACTAAGTGTAGCTTTGCAAAGGAGTCCCTAGAGTATCTTGGTCACATCATTTCAGTAGATGGGTTAGCTGTTGACCCAAGCAAAATTAAGGCAGTAATGAATTGGCCACTTCCAAACAACCTCAAAGCCTTGAGAGGATTTTTGGGTCTCACTGGTTATTATAGGAAATTTGTTAAAGACTATGGTACCATTGCTAAACCCCTGACAAATATGTTGAAAAAAGATGCATTTACATGGAATAAAGAAGCTAAAGAGGCTTTCAACAAACTCAAGTATTGTCTTGTTACAACTCCAATATTGGCAATGCCTGATTTTACACAGCCTTTTGTTTTGGAATGTGACGCAAGTGGGCATGGCATAGGAGCTGTATTAATGTAAAATCAAAAACCTTTAGCTTATCTGAGCAAAGCTTTACATGGCAGAAATTTAAATCTGTCCACATATGAGAAAGAATTGTTAGCCATCATCATAGCTACAAGGAAGTGGACACAATACTTGATGGGTAGACAATTTATTATTAGAACTGACCATCAAAGCTTAAAATATCTTTTGACACAAAAATTACACACTAGAGTGCAGAGCAAGTGGCTTGCCAAACTTCATGGATTTGACTATAGAGTTGAGTACAAAAGTGGAAGAGATAATAGAGTGGCTGATGCACTATCAAGAATAGAAGACAATGAAGAAGAAGCTTCTCGACTACAGGCAGTCTCTGTAGTACAATCACCATGGATGCAAGAGTTGAAAAACACTTTACTAAACTCCCCTTGGTATCAGCAGCAATTAGAAAGAACTCAGAGGAATGAATTGCAAAGCAGTAGATATAAAGTAGTAGACAATTTAATTTTTCATAAAGGAAAAATTTTAATAGACCATCACTTGAACACCCTTACCAGGAATTTAGTAACAGAACATCATTCAACTCCATTAGGGGGACATTCTGGAATCAAAGATACCTTGAAGAAATTAAAGCAAGTTTTTTACTGGAAAAAGATGAAGAGTACTGTGGAGGAATATGTTAAAAATTATGATGAGTTCCAAAGAAATAAAGGAGAGAACATACTTATTCTTGGACTCTTACAGCCACTTCCTATTCCTGAAAGAATTTGGATAGATATTTCTATGGATTTTATCACGAGTTTGCCTAGAAGTCAAAGATATACTGTTATATATGTTGTTGTAGATAGACTTAGCAAATATGCACACTTTTTTCCTTTGAGTCATCCTTATACAGCTAAAGAAGTGGCCACAATCTTCTTCAATGGAGTGTTCAAGCTACATGGAATTCCCAAAACCATTGTGAGTGATCGAGATGTCTTGTTCACAAGTAATTTTTGGAAGGAAAATTTTAGACTACAGGGCAGCAGTCTGAAGTATAGCTCGGCATACCATCCGCAAAGTGATGGTCAAACTGAAGTAATTAACAAAATTCTTGAAGGCTACTTAAGATGTTTTGTTTGCCACAAGCCTCAAGAATGGTCGAGATGGCTGACTTTAGCTGAGTATTGGTACAATACTACTTGGAAGACTTCCACTAATACTACTCCATTTAAATCAGTATATGGAATTGATCCACCAAACTTACTTTCGTATGTGCCAAATTCTGCAAAAGTAGAAAGAGTTAAAGAGGAGTTGTATTCAAGAGATGTAGCTTTACAGTTTTTGAAGGACAGTTTGAAATTAGCTCAAGATAGAATGAAAAAATACACAGACTTAAGAAGATCAGATAGAGAATTTGAAGTGGGAGATTGGGTGTATTTGAAGCTACAACCTTAGGCAACTTACTGCTAGGCTTTAGAAAACTCACAAATTATCACCTAAATATTATGGGCCTTATCAAGTTGAGGAGAGAATAGGAAATATGGCTTACAAATTACAACTGCCTGCTAGTGCCAAAATACACCCTGTTTTTCATGTTTCCCAGCTGAAGAAGAAAATCAGTGAAGGCTTGATCATACAAGAGGATGTGCCTAGTTATGTAGAAGAAATAGTGGATCAACCTGAGGAAATTCTAGACAGAAGATTAGTTTCCAAAAATAATGAACCAGTGGTGCAAGTGCTAATCAAATGGAAGAACATGCCTAGGGATGAAGCAACATGGGAAGATTATTGGCCATTAATTAAGAGATTCCCGACATTAGACCTTGGGACAAGGTCTGTTCTTAAAGAAGAAGGGAATTGTAACAACCAAGCCATAATGAGATTGTTTACAAGCTTAAAGGATGGGTGTGCAGGGTCAGAGACATCAGGAAGAAAGAATTCTGGTGAAGTTCAACAAGGTAGAGCGACTGTCACATCCTGGAATTTAAGACTTTCGAAAATTCGACATCGATACTCACTTTATCGACTGCCGAGCAATCGAGTGCCGGAAACTCCAATAGTGAGGGTTTTAAGAAAAAGGAAAAAAATAGAAGAAGAAGATAGAAGAAAAGGAGAAGAAAGAAAGAAGAAGAACAACAGAACAACATCAGAATCAGAAAACAATATCAGAATCTCACATATCGCAGCGGAACAATATATAATAGATAAATGAATATCATTTAAAAACAAAAGAATTATATCGGTTTTTACATTACATCACATCATATCATCAGAGTCAATAAACAACAATGGACAGTTATATAACTTGTCCTCATACAGAATACACAGCGGAATAAATACTATCAGATACAAATACTACGTCTCGTCATCCAGCTTGCTTCCAAAGCTCCAGAATATCCAGAATATCCTGATAATATAACTCTAGACTGCCCGTGTGGAAAATTTGTGGGCACCCAGAGTTTAGAAGGGAAACAATAAACTCCGAGTCAGTCATGGTGACTGGTGTGAGATCGTAAAACAGTTTATCTTTAAATTAAACAACAGAAATATTTTTAAAGTCAATTCGCAATGCTTTATGAAAATGAAACTACCATAAGACCTCCCGCCACACACACAATGCAAACGCAGACTTGGAGGAGATTTCTTCTTATGATAGTCAAAGATGCTTACTACGTGAAAATCAAATTCTTTTTGATATTATTATTAGTGCATAGTGTAGAAAACATTTCGAAAGTAGAATATAAATCTTAGCCAGCATAGGTACCATTATAGTATGCTTGCTATAGCTACCATATTAAATGGCAGGTTCTACAACTAAAACCGTACAAGTCACGTATTGTTTCTTTGGATTTCCAACAAATGGTCAGGCTAAGGAACTTCCTATCCACGATGGGTACGTCCCTGGAATAGACGACCCGAGAACCTAACCGGATCTCTGCCAACACAAGGCCGGGTTACCTCTGCAAAAATAGGTAACTAATGACACGCGTATGCCATCCCCCGATCGTCACCGATCTTCCCGAGGATCCCCGATTCGCAACAAACCACATAGATAATAATAATGCAGTAACCACAGAGGTTAAGTATCTGGACTCCATACCATGATACCACCTTTATCCAGAAGGAATGACATACACTAAGGGGCGCTACTCCCTAGAACCTTGCTGCATTCGTCCTGTTTCGACCATTTCCGGGGTGTGAGGCTCGATGAAGTCTCGTCCACAAAGCTACGCTTTCTCAAAAAGCCCTGCTTCGGGTCAAACAAAATGATCAACCTATGATCACAAAGATATAAGATCAAACAAATGATCATATCGCAAATGATCAAACACTGATCATTTCACAGCAACACTCAGTATGCCACGTTACCAAATTGGGATATATCGCTGATAAATTTCAACTACATAACCTCTGAGCTCGTACGTCTCAGAGAAGGGTGTTAAGCTAAGAGAATAAATTCTCCGCCACCAACAGAAATGTATTTGAAAGAAATCAGCTTTATATCTCAAATTGTAACGTCAGACATACAATCCATATAAGTCTGTTCCGGGATCGAACAGGACCGAAGGCACTTCTCACGAAGCCCTTGCATTTCCGGATAATTTTCAATCACGTCAGGACTTCCCGTCACTAAGGGTGATAAAACCTCTAAATCGGAGATCAGCCGATGTAGAGTAACTCGACGGTAATCCTTCCGTTTTCAAAAATATCCGGTCTTCAACACCGGTCTTCGAATGCAATTCATAACGACGTATCACATATTCGGAATGGGTTATACGACCCCATGGTCCTTTCCCGGCTAACCCGAATAGTGAGCGATTATTCAAAAATAAGTGTGGCATTCAAATTCATCCAATTCACAGCAAATACCTACTCAAGGTAATTATTGATAGTCGGTTATTTAACTATCAATAAAGATGCGCAACATCATCAGATTCCAAATAATTTTCCAAATTATTTATTTTCCAAAAATATCTTCACTAGATATAAAATTTCCACACTTTAAAAATAAATCAACGTTTATTTTCCTAAACAGTTTCCCTTTCCTTTTATAAATTCCATAGTGAATTTATATTTCAAAAATATCTACTGATATACGATTTTTAAATCGATTCCAATATTCAATTTCAATTTATCTTAAAGAAGATAAATTCTCAAAACGTTTCATTTCATTTTGGAAAACATTCCATACTTATTTAATAATAAGTGTTTCACAAATCTTTTATTTTCAACATTTGAAAATACTCGATATACTTAAATCAAAATTTAAGTATAAATTCATTCTTTAAGGAAAACATTCTTTTACATCTATTTGAGTCAAAACGAATGTTGCGTAAAACATCGTTACGACGACTCGAAACCAATAGTATAGGGATTCGGAATTAAGATAGGTATATATAAATTCCAATACTATATAAAACATTTTCTTTCGAAAATCATTTACTATAACAACAGTGTTATAGTCCATATTTTCCTTATTTTTCGAAAACGTCTATTTCAACAATAAAATGTTGAAATCTATGTTTTCGATTCATAATACATTTTAAAACATCTTTAAAATGTTTAACTTCATTTTTTATATCACTTCTTCAAAAATAAATCCATTTTACTTAACAATATATTCACTGTCCAAAAATCGTGAATATAACTTCTTTAATAACCTTCTATAATTCACTTATCAAATTTAATCGATTTCAAATTTATAAACACGTTTATAAATTCTATTTCTCTTTTATAACAGCTTCGACTTATAAATTTCCTTTTATTAACAATTCGATCAATATTCCACTAAAAGGCAAAAAATCCAATTTACCAGTAAATTTCTTATAAGTCTTTATTCTACAATTTCATTCATTTTTATAACTTCATACTTTTTATAACTTCATACTTTATAAATTTATAAACTTCAATCTTTATAAATCTATAAACTTCAAATCTTCACAATCTATAATTCTATAAATCTCATGTCTTCACAATTTATAATTCTATAAATCTCATGTCTTCACAATTTATAATTCTATAAATCTCATGTCTTCACAATTTATAATTCTATAAATCTCATGTCTTCACAATTTATAATTCTATAAATCTCATGTCTTCACAATTTATAATTCTATAAATTTCTAACACTTATAGAAACTCGTTTTAAAATTCCAATACTTTTAATTGATAAATATCAATTCTGTACATCTTTTATATACATCATTTTTAAATAATTCAAAAAGAAATCCAACTTAAACTATTTTATTTATCACTTGACTATTTATTTCAAAATCACTTTTCAGGTATATTTCACAATTTAAAATTTTCATAACTTTAGATTTATAACATTTATTTATTTAAGATAAATAAATTCCAAAATTTAATAAATCGTATACTTTCCAAAAATCACTTCAAAATCCCTTTTAAAGTAAAAATCGTTTATTTTT
Source organism: Allium fistulosum (assembly GCA_030737815.1). Lineage (NCBI taxonomy): Eukaryota > Viridiplantae > Streptophyta > Magnoliopsida > Asparagales > Amaryllidaceae > Allium > Allium fistulosum. Next base: position 99,729,143 of record CM060904.1, read on the forward strand.
AAACTTTAAAATTGAACCCGATGATGCAACGCATCAATTAGTCCATCACAACATCAAACATCATATATCATCATATGATGACAGAATATATATCAACATCTGTAAATAAATAAATACAGTTGAGGAATCCAGTTGGATCCCTCCAACCTGTTTCCCTGCATCCAAAGACGTTAGCACAATACCAATTCCGCTCCAGTACGGAATTATCGCGGTATATGGGTTTTTATAAATCCGCTTACTAACGGCGCAATAGGGTCTCATCCGCTATACGAGGCGGGAAATCATCAATCCAATATATACATATGCCAATATGTATATATTGCTATATATATAGATATATCCTACTATATCTAATATAACAATCAATAGCAATCAAACAGTCAATAATAACTGTAAAACCAAATTTACTTCGAGTGAGAAAATCTCACCTTAGCTTTCTATTTTGCAATCCATTCCAAATCCAGATTTATTTTTCTTCGTTGTATTCGACCTTGTATAAACAATTATACAGTTCTATTAATATTTGAATTAAATCGAACAATTCGAATTTTCATTTGGTAATCCAAATTATCCAATGACTTTATTTTAATCCGATTTCTTCTAATAAATTTATTTAAATAAAATTTGTTTTTAAACTAAATTTTCTTTTCCAAAAATCCTTGGTAACCAAAAATTTAAATAAATAAATTAAACTAATTATTTACATTCAAACATTTTTTTTTATATATACCTATATATATCTTAAAAAATTGACAGTATTTCAAAGTTTATATTTTCTTGCTTCCTGGAACAAAACTCTTTAATGCTTCAATTTAATTTCATCTATATCTATATTCCAAAAATAAATAAATAAACTACCTCACAGAACAGGAACCAAAAATCAAGCTGCTGCTCGAAATCCACCTCGCACCTTTGACGAGCTCATCGACAAACCCTAGCTGCCAATGAACATTCCAGACCTCGCAAATCTCTCCAACCTAACAACATCGTCGAAGTCGACGACTTTCTCTGCCGAGATCGATCAAGACCACCAGACTTCGCCCCACCTCCGGCCCCAAGCCCTCGAAATCACAACACGTCAACGCTGCCGAGATACGCCCCTATGCGCCTCGACTTCAACCACCCACGGCCTCATGAAAAATCATGAGTTTCCAAACAATCGCCTGCGCAACCTCCCCCCTACGCGCGCGCCCTCCTCCAGAACGCGATTTGCTCGCACGAAACCCTCGGCCTACGCGCGCGATGAAGTCGCGACATGCCTCTTCCCCTCGACCTGCCCTAATCGCTTCACCCAATCCCCACTGTCGCGGCCTCGAATCGCGATGCCTCCTTGTCTTCTCTTCGAATAGTCCCCTCGAATCAATTGTTGGATTGGGACTAGAAAGGGCGGCCATGGAATTAACTGAGGAAGTGAAAAATAAGTATTCGATGTTTATTTTTGGGTTTTAAACTGTTAGAAGAAAGAGGGATTTATTCAAGCAAGAAGAGCATTCGGCCATTGTTTCGTTTTTTCCTCTAAATGAAATTTTGAACGAGATAAAGGAAGGGAAGGGGAGTATTTGCAATCGAAAGGGTATGGGCTGCACGATGAATTCGTGGCCTTCGGCGTAATTTTCTCCGTGATTAAAGGAACGAAACGTGGTTGTAAAGATGTCGGCAAAGTTTAAATTTAAATTTTAAAATTGAATTCCCTTTTGTTTTAACGCGTTTTCATGTCGTACGGTTACACGGCAACTCCATTAAATACGAAATTGGAAGTCCGACAATAATTCAATATTACGGACCCAATGGAACTGGTTTCGTCGAATTCCGAGACTGTGCCCCGGAACGCTATTTTCAAATATCGATACGAACGATATAATTTCAAAACTGAACGAAACCGTTTGAAATTAGATTCTGAAGCTTCTGTTATCTTCAGTATTATCAATACGAATTTTAAAAGCTTTCGAAATATTTTTCTTCAGCTGAAATTTGAAGATATAAATTTTTATTCAGCATTCCATAGATTAAATTTTATAATTTAATCGCCAAATTCAGAGTTATATCGGAGATTCAAATTAAATCATCGTTCAAATATTTAAAATTAATTAAATATTTCAAATTTAATTTGTTCGAAATTCTGGGTCGTTACAGACTTCCCTCCTTAAAAGAATTTCGTCCTCGAAATTACAAGTTAGAAAGAAAGGTCCTTAACTCGTCTACTATTTTTCACAATTCAATAGTTTTCTCAATTTCAAAACAAATCTTTCTATTAAAGATTCGTTATTCATCAACTAAATTCCTAAACCTTTTCATAATTTTCAAACAACATTGTTTACTTTCAAAATTCAAATTTAAATTTAAATTCAAATTTAAACCTTCAAAATTTCTCAAAAATTTCTAACGCCCTAAATTTCCGAAAAATTTCGCCAGCATCTCCTTTGCGCGGCTAATACGGCACGACTATAAAACGTCCCTACAGACTCTCAGATTTCAAAAAGAAAAAGAAAAAGCCAAGCGGCTAGACAAGAAATCATCAAAAACTCATATTATAATTCAAATACGTACCTTTTGTCGAGCAATTCAAACTTATCTTTGAAATCAAATCCAATTCCTTTATACACCTGTATATCCTACTAGCCATAATATCTAGTTACATATATTCAAACCATTTTGCAAATTTTATTACAAAAATTTCAATATAAACTACTTATATCATCTTTAGATTCGCTATTGAAGTTATATCCATTATCTTCAATTTTACATTTCAAATTTTATTTGAATTCAATTTCACATTTCAATTTCTGTTGGGCGTGTTCTCACCCAGAAGACCTCGAGACCAAAAAGCAAGATGCATCCACCCAGGATTACCTAAAAGTCATTCGGCATTGACAATCTCCAGGGCCCATTCGGCAGAACTTCATTTGGTTCCCATGCCCAATAGAAACCCATCCGGCATTCTCATCCCGCCACGTCCATTCGGTAAACTCCATCCTACCGAACCAACTCCTACCGGACTAGCCTAACTCCATCCTACCGAACCAACGAAGCCACCGATCCAAGCCTCACCGAACCATATCACCAACTCAACGCCGAACCAACACTGCCGAATCAACTCCTCTCCACGACCCCACCGATCCAACCAACCACCGAACCAAATACTACCGGATCACTTCACCTCCGAACCAAGTCCAACCAACCACCGAACCAAATACTACCGGATCACTTCACCTCCGAACCAAGTCCTACCGAAGTCCTACCGAACCAAACTCCGTCTACTTACAACTGGGCCAGAGCTATACCAAACCAAGGTTGCCAGGCCAGACTGCATCAGCCCAAGCCCACCAGCAGCTGTATACATCCAAGACCCTTGCTCCCAGCCTCACTCTATAAATAGAGGGGCAGGGGTACAACAATGGGGGACAAGTTTTGAGAGCTCAAGCACGGAAGGAACTCTCAAACAACTTTCTTTTACTTGTATCAAAGCTTTGTACTTGTAATCACAATAAAAGAAGAGAAATAACATATAAAGTGGATGTAGGCACATTCTGGCTGAACCACTATAAATCTGCGTGTCTTTTTACAGTTTAGCCCCTGTTTTTCATATAGTTGCATAAACCTCCAAAATCACTAAGAACAACATAAGATCTACTAAATCATACAACTTTGAGGTGTTTGTCCATTTTTTGTGCAAACATTTTTGGTGCTTTTCATTGAGAAATTGAAGCTCGAAGCTTCAGCTTCATCCGCTTAACAAGTTTTCCTAACAGCATCATCCGCCACTTGGAAAACATGCCTCCCAAACAGAGGAAAGATGTTAACAAAGGAAAAAACATCGCATCCAGTAGCCTTCCTGATCCAGCTATCGCAAATCAAGTGAATCCTCCTCCTCCAGCAACGGTAACAAATGGAGGACAGGCTAACCCAACCACTCCTGCCACAGAACAGCCTGCAGCAATTACTAGGGCAGATTTGGACAGAGTTGTTGTTGAAGTAACTAACCGCTTCACGTCCCAGCAGGAAGCCTTGGTGGACCATCTCATGTCACGCTTGAGGGACGCTGAAGAATCCAACCGCAACACTGAATCATGGGGCGAGTCCCAGTCGGGAGGATCTCAGAGACAACAAAGATCTTCCTTCTTCGAAGGAGCTAACGGCAGAAGTAGCCGTGGTAGGAGCCGAGACCGAGCCCAGCCCGAAGTTAGGCCTGAGGAAACGTTTGGTACTGAACCCAACGGGGAAGGTACCGGGCGAAGGTCAACTGCAGCTGAGCCTGTCATGCTGCCTAACCACAGAAACACCGGTGAACGGAGCCGAGCTAGAGTTCAGCCCGAAGTTGGACCCGAGGAAGCGCTAAGATCAGAACCCAACCGGGGAAGATCAAGGCAAGGGCCAACTGTAGCTGACCCAAGCATGCTCCCAGAAGATCAAAGGCAGCCACTGGAAAGTATGAGGAATGATAGACGATACCATCCCTACAGGTTGTCTGGACGGAATCAACCCCACAGAACAGAGCCAAACTCATTTCTGTCTGCTCCAAATTCTGATGAAAGGATGGCGCGCTTATTCAGAGAGTGTGTCCAACGGGAGCAAAGAGATCGAGGGATAGGCGCTAGGGTAACCAGCCCTTTCGCCCGCAATATCGAAGTTGCTATCACCCCCCGAGAATGGAAAATGCCAACAATGGAACCTTACAAAGGAACCTCCGATCCCATTGTACACTTACAGAGGTACACGCAGCACATGCTCATGAGTGGAGCAACAGAGGGGGTGCTGTGCAAATGCTTCCCGCTCTTCTTAGCAGATCTTGCTACCTCCTGGTTCTGTCATCTACCCCAAGGATCCATCAGCTCATGGGAAATGTTGAAAGAAAAATTCATCAGTCAGTTCCGCATTCATGTGGAGCAACCTAAGGACGCTTATTCCTTATCCAGCGTCAAACAGAAACCTGGAGAAAAGCTGCAGCAATACCTAACCAGATTCAACGCCGCCGCAGCCGCAGTTCAGGATGCCGATGAGAAGCTTATCCTAATGGCCCTCTGCAGTGGGGTACATCCAGACACTAAATTTGCTAGGAGATTGACAAAAGAAAAACCAGCTACTTTACCCGATTTCTTCCATGAAGCCGGGAAATACATGAGGCTTGAGGACGCTGCCATTGAGGAGCAGTCAGGGCAGCAAAGTAAGACGACCCCTGGCAACGCCCCTGCTGTGGCAAGGGACGTTCGAAGGAATGATTCCAGAGACAATGCTGGGGGCAAGAAAGTAGAAAAACGCCTATATCGGCCAGGACCAAGATTCGACTCTTACACCCCTTTGAACGAGACCGTCGAAAACATCTTCCTTGCCACCCAAGGCGAAGTTAGATACAAACGCCCACCATACAAGAAGGAATCAGATAGCGCACAGAAATCTGGAAAATTCTGCCGCTTTCACGAATCCCACGGACATGATACCAACGAATGCCATCATCTCCGAGATCTGATTGAGGAACACATCAGAAGAAAGAAACTGGAGCGCTATGTAAAAAGTCAAGACAGGACTCCAGCTCCTGCCAGTGAAAACCCAAGGCTACCCTCACCAGGGACCGGCAGGGGCGACCGCAACGCTAGCAGCTCTAGTCAAGAGAAGATAGTGGTCCATACCATCTCAGGAGGTCCACACATCGCAGACAGAAGTTGGAAAGAGATGGAAAGATACGGGAAGTCGCTCAGAGACAATAGAGACTGTGTCAATACGGTTATAGAAGAGCGCCACCCAAAGCGGAAAGAAAGTGAAGACATCACATTCAGTAAACGCGACCTAGAAGGAAGACAGTACCCTCACATGGATCCCATGGTCATCTCTGCCCGACTCGGTCCCGCCGAAGTTTACCGAATCCTGGTAGATACCGGAAGCTCTGTAAATATCCTGTTCAAACACGCATTCGACAAAATGAGGCTATCAATGAAGAATGTATCTCCCTGCGATAAACCGCTACACGGTTTCACTGGAGATGCGAAAATGCCCATCGGGCAGCTGGACCTCTTCGTTGAAATTGGAAGCCATCCCCGCTCCGTTGTAAGGAAACAGACGTTTGTGCTGATAGAGAACCATTCGGCCTACAACGCCTTCCTAGGAAGACCAGCCCTATCTAACTTCCAGATTGTCCTAGCCCCGTGGTGCCTGAAAATGAAATTTCCAACGGACAATGGAGTAGGGGAAGTGGAAGGAGACCAAGATATTGCACGAGACTGCTATGTAACCGAACTTCGCAACAACCACAGGAGAGATAAAGGGAAAGGTGTAGAGATTGCCCTCTGCACAAAAAGCCTTGAAGCATAGCAACTAAAGAAAGCCCCTCCTCTTCGGTACACCAGCGACCCTTTCAATGAATTAGACCATAGGGACAAAGAGGAGGAGGCCACCGCCGAGCCTGCAGAGGCTATGGAGTTTATATCTGTAGACAAGCACGACTCAAGTAGGCTACTGAAAATTGGGTCGCAGCTGAGAACTGAATTGAAGGAACAACTCGTTGATTTTCTCCGCCACAACTTGGATGTATTCGCTTGGTCACACGCTGACATGACCGGAATCTCCCCCAACACAGCATGCCACGTATTAAAAATTGATCCTACCAGGGCACCTGTAAAACAAAAAAAGAGAAGTATGGGGGCAGAGCGATCAGCAGCCCTCGATGAAGAAGAAAAGAATCTACTCGCCAATGACTTATACGAGAAGCTATTTACCCAGAATGGATCGCCAACCCGGTACTAGTAAAGAAGGCTAATGGGAAGTGGCGGACCTGCATTGACTTCTCCAACCTAAATGACGCCTGCCCAAAGGATTGTTTCCCGCTTCCCAGAATCGACCAACTTGTAGACAGCACAGCCGGGCACGAACTCCTGTCTTTTATGGATGCATACTCAGGATATAACCAAATTCCTATGCATGCTCCCGACCAAGATCACACTAGTTTCATCACCGACCGGGGTTTGTACTGCTACAAAGTGATGCCCTTCGGACTTAAAAATGCAGGAGCCACCTACCAGCGCCTCGTCAACAAGATGTTCGCAGGGCTAATAGGACGAACAATGGAAGTATATGTAGACGACATGCTGGTAAAATCACGGAAAGCCAAAGATCACGTAAGCCACCTGGGCGAAATGTTCCAGGTACTTCGACAGTATGGAATGAAGTTGAATCCACTAAAGTGCTCCTTCGGAGTGTCATCAGGAAAATTCTTAGGATTCATCGTCCATGCCCGAGGGATAGAAGCAAACCCTGAACAAGTCCGAGCATTAAGGGACATCAAGATACCTTCCACCCGAAAGGAAATGCAAAGCCTAAATGGAAAAGTGGCTGCCCTAAGCCGATTCATCTCCAAAGCAACGGACAAGTGCGTCCCCTTTTTCGAAGCTCTAAAGAAAGATAAAGGAAAGTTCGAATGGACGGACGAATGCTTGACCGCTTTCCTTAACCTAATCGAACACCTCCAGAAACCACCGGTACTCTCGACCCCAAGCGAAGGCGAAGAATTATACCTATACCTTGCTGTGTCATCTCACGCTCTAAGCGTTGCCTTGGTAAGGGAAGATAACCGCATGCAACGACCAGTTTACTTCGTCAGTAAAAGGTTTACTGGGGCAGAAGTCAGATATCCTAAGCTTGAAAAGTTAGCATACTGTTTACTAATCACTTCACGAAAGCTACGTCATTACTTCCAATCCCATTCCATCAAGGTTCTAACCGATCAACCACTAAGGCAGGTACTCCATCGTCCTGACACTTCCGGGCGACTACTTAAATGGTGTATTGAGCTGAGTCAATATGATATCACCTATCACCCTCGCACCGCCATCAAGGGACAAGCCATGGCTGATTTCATTGCAGAATTCACTACCAACGAGGATAAGGAGCAACTGGAAATAACAGAAGATATCAAGTGGAATCTCTTTGTGGACGGTGCATCTAACGAACAAGGCTCGGGGGCAGGTGTGGTAATCATCACTCCCAGGGGAAATAAACTGCACTATGCTATAAGGTTGGAGTTCACTGCCACCAACAACGATGCAGAATACGAAGCAGTAATAGCCGGATTAGAAATTGCTATCGAGATCGGAGCCAATTCTTTGTGTCTCCACAGCGATTCTCAGCTTATTGTTAATCAAATACTAGGGGAATTCCAAGCTCGAGAAGAACGACTCATAGCATATCTAAAGAAGACCAAGTTACTTCTCAGCCGATTGGACCACTACTTAATCAAACACATCCCTCGGGAAGAGAACCAAGAGGCCGACGAATTGGCAAAGCAAGCAAGTATGAGAGACGTCGCCATCTTCGGGGCAGTAACTGTCTCAAAGCAAATGATCCCAAGTTTTGAGCAAGTGAATCTGATAACTGCAACCGAAGAAGCGACTTGGATGACTCCCATCCGAGACTACCTACAAAATGGCACACTACCCGACGGGCGTAACGAAGTCAAGAAAATCTTGAGGAAAACGTCCCGCTACACAATACAAGGAGACATCCTCTATCGGCGCGGTTTCTCTAACCCATTATTAAGGTGTGTCGCCGGAAGGGAAGCCAAGGAAATCTTATCCAACATTCATCAAGGAAGCTGCGGAGATCACACCGGAGGGCAAACGTTAGCAAGAAAGATACTCCGATACGGATATTTCTGGCCCACCTTAAGCAAGGACGCCTTAGATTTCGTCAAGAAGTGTGACAGATGCCAAAAATTTGCTAAGATCCCTCGGCTACCAACAACCGAGATTACTCAGATGACCAGCCCTTGGCCCTTTGCAGTATGGGGAATTGACTTAATCGGTGAACTGCCAATGGGTCGAGGCGGCGCCAAATATGCTATAGTAGCAGTCGACTATTTCACCAAATGGGTGGAAGCAGAACCTCTAAATAAAGTATCCTCGGCGAAAGTTATCAACTTCTTAATCAAAAATGTTCTGTGCAGGTACGGAGTCCCACTAAAAATCATATCAGACAATGGACTTCAGTTTGACAGCGAGGAATTCGCCAACTGGTGCCAAGAACACGGAATTCACAAAAGCTTCTCATCCGTAGCATATCCCCAAGCAAACGGACAAGTCGAAGCAGTCAACAAAATTCTGAAAACTCTGATCAAAAAGAAGCTCGAAAAATCAAAGGGCGCTTGGGTGGATGAACTCCCTACGGCACTATGGGCCTACCGCACATCTTTCAGAACATCAACAGGGCACACTCCTTTCTCTTTGGCATACGGATCGGAGGCTATGCTCCCAGTTGAAACCATTGTGCCTTCCCACCGTAGGATCCACTATAACCCAGAAGAAAACGAAGAGCTCCTCAACATGTCTTTGGATTTAGTCGAGGAGAGAAGGAATGATGCAGTCCTAAAAACAGCAGCCCACAAGCAAAAGGTGGCAGCACAATACAACTCCAAAGTCAAACATCGTACCTTACAAGAAGGGGATCTTGTCCTCAAGCGAATCTTCCCTCGCCCCGGAGCACTAGACCCAATCTGGGATGGACCATATGTAATTCATAAAGATCTCCACAACGGAGCCTATATTTTGTCAACAGTGGACGGAGAGGTGTTCCAGAGGGCATGGAACATCCAACACCTCCGTCGATACTTTTCTTAACTTGTATTGCCCATATGAAGTTAATTAACAAAGAGAATCAGTGGACGTAGGCATTTTTTCGTGCCGAACCACTTTAAAAAAGCCCTGTCTCTTTTTTAACTTGTTCCTTTGTATCTTGGCTGCTTGTTAAACTTTATCCTTTTCTGTTGAACAAAATCCTGAGCATACAGCATTTCTATTCAAAGCACTCCACAATGCAACTTCACGTGGACAAGCCCCAACAGGTACTATGCGAATCTATGCCCTCGCCAATGAGACACTTTTGCTCCAGCATCCCTCTGCTGCGGGTTAACTCATTGCTCGCGACGGCCCTTAAAGCCAACTGTAATGAGCCGATTATAAGCCACCGAGAAGGCCGACTATAGCCGAGGCAGCTCATTACGGCGTTAGGCTCGCCGGCGACTGTGAACCGATTATAAGCCCCAACATAAGGTGTGGCCAGCCAGGGGCAGTTCACAGTTGACGATCGGCACCCACGCTAGCCGGCCACAGTAAGTCGAATAATACCCATGAGTACGGGCCATAATGGCCCGGGTAGTTACTGTGCGCGATCTCGGCTCCGGTGTGTCTTAAGTGCGGCTGTGGTAAAAAAGAATTAACTCCCCGCGGAGGCGTAAGATGGGTGACAAATGTCTCCAAGACCCACAGCTAGGGAAAGTGACTACAAAACCCGTTTGCCATGAACTTAAGCACATCGAAGGCCTTCCGTGACTGGAAGTTTTACTATTTCACATATTTCAATTTTACTTGAAAAACTTTCCTCCTATCCTCTATAACAAACCATAAAGTACAGGATGCAGGGTAAGAGATACCCGCCAATGGATGCAGAGATTCACAATCAGATGGCAGGGCAGTCAACTGCTTTCCATGCTTGGTCATACAAGATATTCGAAACTGCCATTTACAAACAGAACATGAAAGGCGGTATTTTCTTCCTTTATGTACAAATGCATGACTATAATTTGATTTTTTCACACCACACGCTAACATTGCAAGTCATGAGATTATGATTTAAAACCAGGATCTGACATCAAACACAATTTAATTACAAGAATATACATAGCTACATTTCTCATACGATATGTCGAAATAGCAACAAATATTCAAGAAATGACAAAATCAACTTGAGCTAAAAAAGTACACGTCAAGAATAATGTTATTACAAGTAGCAAGAATTACAACTTAGAGGTTACTCTACTGTCTTAAGACTAACAGATACAACAATGCCAAGCCTACAAAAAGAATTTTTCAGGTTCAGTCATGGAGCTGGTTGCGTCGAAGTCTTGTCCTTGTTCTTTTGCCCGCCTGTCCGGTCATAAAAAGGATTCATTAGTGACGAGTAACCAAGTTAACAGAAAGACTAGAAAGGAAGACTTACCGGTACTAGCTTCTTGACCATCCTGGTCGTCATCTTCTACCTGCACACCCGCCTCTTCAGCAGCAAGCAGCCGCATACCCTCCTTTACCGCCACTTTCTCCTCCTTGGTGAACTGAGCAGTGACCACATCCATACTGAAGACCGTTCCACCCTCTTTATCTGCATCAGCCTTAGCCTCCTCCAAAGCCCGAAGATATGTCTTGGCCATGACTCTGGGATAATCATCCATCCAAGAGAGGTTACCCTGCTTCCAAGTCCGGAAATACATGTCCTGGAGCATGTCATCCATCATTCCTTCGTTCTCCTCAAACTCCCTCATCCGGGCATCGGAGGCCGACAACCTTTCCACGGCAGCATCTCTCTCCAGTCTGTATCTCGAGCAATCAGCTTGAAGGGACCTCCGCATCGCCTCCATCTCTTCCCTCAACTTAGCTTGAGCAAGCTCTGCAGCCTCAAGCTTCTCGGACAATTCCTCCACCTGCTCGAGATCCGCTCTCCGAACCTCATCCACCGTGGTAATAGCCATGTCAATCCGCTCTTTGCAAGCAGCTTCCATTTTCCGCAATTCGGCCCGACTGGCCTCTTCCATGGTTCTCCTCAATCGCCCAGTAGCAGCCTCATGCTGAGAAATCTGGATAGCCTGATCCGCAAGCTGCTTGGCCTGATCCGAGACCACCAATCGAAGTCGGATATTGGCGCTCCCTATCTCCTCTCCGGCCTTAACCAGCCGAGCGTGATGCCCCATCAGCTTCTTGGCCTCCTCTGCCACCCGATCAATATTAGCTTTGGCCTCGTCTCCCATAGTGACTATACGAGTGGTGAGTAGATCGAGGTCTAAGGACTTGGCTTCGTCAAGTACTCGTACCATGGGGTTACGGGGGAGAAGGTGTTCACCAGTAACTTCGTCAAAAGTAATATCCTGAGAACCTGGATCCAGATCAGGATGACCCGCGAAGGGATTACGGGCCAAGTCGGGACGGTCGATATGAATAACAGAAGGGTTTCCGGACGGGTGTGGAGAGGGTACAAACTCGCTACCCTCCTCAGTAATGTCATGAATAGGCTGAGCCGGAGGCTGAGGACCGAGCGAAGTTTCGGATAAAGGATGACTCCTCTTCCTCTGCTGAATACCCTCTTCGATGACCCCAAGAAGAGGACGGTACCCGACTACATCCCCGAAGCGTTGGGCTGAGGGCTTCGGCTTAGCAGAAATTTTGGAAAGTTTATATTGCTCGAGCCTGTGTCGAAGGTCTGAAGCTTTGGGCGTCTTGCCTGCTCCTGATATAAAGAACAAATGTCATAATCTTACATTACTATATGATTCAAGAAACGCGGTAGGTTACAAGTTAGAAAAGGAAAAGAAACACAGCTGTGGTTGTACAAACCCTGGGGAGGAGTGGGATACTGCAATAAGTCCTGGATTTCATTCCAGGACGGGAGCGGGTCATAAAATATTCCTAAGTCCCTATCATTAGTGAAGCATGCAGGGGTCAAGAGTTCACCTTGAGTCGTCAGAGACACCTTGGCCGGAATAGTCGGAGAAGACTCACTTGCACCAGTCCCGGTTTTGTCCGCCTCCCCGGTCTTCTCTACCAAAGCCGGATCATCACCCAACCCCTCAAAAGCTTGACGGAGAGCATCATCCGTCCACTCTTGCATCTCGCCTACTTGCCCAGAAGACAGAGCCCTGGAACCATCATCACCCTGTCCATCGCCACCCTCGTCACCAAGACGCTCAACGTCACTTCCGCCCTCCGCCTCACCTCTTTCCTCCTCCGCGTCTATCTCCCCCTGAGTAAGTGGACAATTGCTGGGAGAAGGACCGTCTGACCTCTTAAGTTTCTTACCTCCAACGGCTGGAGGTTTCGTGAATGGTTTTCTCTTTCCACCCTCTGCCGCAACGCCTCCCTTGGCCTGAGCAGCCGCCCTCTCTTCCGCCGTTTCCCTCAACTTAACTACAGACTGCTGCGGAAGGATCAAGTTATATTCTAGAAGGATCGCATTTCTAATCAAGTAAGCAGATGATCTGTATTTCCCAAGAATGCCTTCTATCTCCGCCGCCGTCTAAACCAGGCGGTCAGTCTCCACAACAGGAAAGCCACCTGTCGCTAGCAAAAATGAGAAAGTATGAGAAGAAGCATCACAATCAGGATAGAAATTATAAGTAAAAGCATCAACTTACATCCAGAGGTAAAGCGCCGGATAGAGACGGAGTCGTCCCTAACAAAGAACCACTCTTTCTTGAACATGCTGAATTTGGAATAAAGGTCCAGGACCGGCTTGAAGGTCACAGCAGTTTCCAAGTTAATATATGGGGACCCCTTCTTGTAGCCCCTTAAATTGTACAAGTACCGGATCTCCCGGTTGGAGGGAGCGCGACCATACTTCCTCCGAAAAATAACGAAAAGGCTCACCAGTATGGCGTAAGAGTTGGGCTGAAGCTGAAATGGGGCCACCTTCAGGTACGTGAGGAAGCTGACTATCCAAGCATTGAGAGGCGGGATAGCACCACACATGCAATGGTACCTGCTATAAGCAAAGTATCCTTCGGGAGGACTGTATGGCATGACTCCTGGACCCGGCAGCAGCATGAGGGCTCTATCAATCCCGAAGGAACGAGATATAACGTCGAGTTGCTCCTCTTTGAGAAAACTAGGAAAGCAGTCAGGCGGGGAATCCAGCAACTCCTGGGGACCATATCCATCCACTAATGACCTCGGGGCGGGCCCATGACGCTCCGATCCTGATTGAGCTGGGGGCAAGGCCGAGGACTCTCCTTCACCCCCGGATCTCCTCTTATCTGATCGAGTTTCAACTTTTCGAGACATTTATCTGCAATCATGGGAAAGGTATATCGTTAGAGCATACAAGCAGCATAATCTGGAAGTTCGCTTAAAAATTCAAAGTATAAAACACATGTTTACTCAGTACAACAACTCAATAATCTCATTCGGTATTAAACGTTTATATGTCATTCGGTATCGGAGGACCAAGTCCATTCGGCATACAAACGCACGAACGCAAGATCATTCGGCAGAATATTCACTCACCTGATTCGGCAAAGTAACTGATTCGGCGAAATGTTTGATTCGGCTACCAGATCTGATTCGGTTACCAGATGTGATTCGGCTACCACGTTTTGATTCGGCGAGGGTAAGAGTCTGATCCGGCAGAGACAAGTGTTTAGTACGGTAGGTAGGAAATAGCCAAGGCATATGGTCCTTACTTATAGACAAGAGGACAGGACCGGACCATCTGGATCGGTATCCAAGGGCCGAATGAAAGTATCGAACAAAGCACGCCATATTCGAGAATATGTCCCGCTTTGGGGGGCAAATGTTGGGCGTGTTCTCACCCAGAAGACCTCGAGACCAAAAAGCAAGATGCATCCACCCAGGATTACCTAAAAGTCATTCGGCATTGACAATCTCCAGGGCCCATTCGGCAGAACTTCATTCGGTACCCATGCCCAATAGAAACCCATCCGGCATTCTCATCCCGCCACGTCCATTCGGTAAACTCCATCCTACCGAACCAACTCCTACCGGACTAGCCTAACTCCATCCTACCGAACCAACGAAGCCACCGATCCAAGCCTCACCGAACCATATCACCAACTCAACGCCGAACCAACACTGCCGAATCAACTCCTCTCCACGACCCCACCGATCCAACCAACCACCGAACCAAATACTACCGGATCACTTCACCTCCGAACCAAGTCCAACCAACCACCGAACCAAATACTACCGGATCACTTCACCTCCGAACCAAGTCCTACCGAAGTCCTACCGAACCAAACTCCGTCTACTTACAACTGGGCCAGAGCTATACCAAACCAAGGTTGCCAGGCCAGACTGCATCAGCCCAAGCCCACCAGCAGCTGTATACATCCAAGACCCTTGCTCCCAGCCTCACTCTATAAATAGAGGGGCAGGGGTACAACAATGGGGGACAAGTTTTGAGAGCTCAAGCACGGAAGGAACTCTCAAACAACTTTCTTTTACTTGTATCAAAGCTTTGTACTTGTAATCACAATAAAAGAAGAGAAATAACATATAAAGTGGATGTAGGCACATTCTGGCTGAACCACTATAAATCTGCGTGTCTTTTTACAGTTTAGCCCCTGTTTTTCATATAGTTGCATAAACCTCCAAAATCACTAAGAACAACATAAGATCTACTAAATCATACAACTTTGAGGTGTTTGTCCATTTTTTGTGCAAACAATTTCTCATTTGAGTTCCATTCACAATTCCAATCTAATTTGGATTCAATTCACTTTCAATTCTGAAATATTGAATTTTATCAATTATCTGTCATTTACAACTGCACTATCTTAAATTAGTTCCAATTACTAATTCATTCGTCTTCAATTTGAATTTCATTCCAATCAGATTTCAAATATTCTATAAGTTATCAACTTATTTACATCTTGATTTATACAATCATTTGTACATTCACATTTACAATTCCATTTCATTAAGGAATTTTATTTTCAATTATCTTCTTGGAATTCTATTTTCATTTATAAATTCATTTACAATTTATATTCACCATTTTATTCATATATGAATTTATTTCCTTATACTTTCAATTCACATTTATAGATTCCATTTGTTAATGAACTTTAATTCCAATCACAATTACATAATTTACATTAACAATTTCTATTTGTATAAGTTATTAATTCAATCATATTCCATAAATATTCTTATACAGTATTCCAGAGTCTTTTCAACCTTTCAAAACCATTTTGAAAACAATTCAAATTTATCTTTTGAATTTCCAAAACAAAACCCAAATTTTCCAAACTCTTTCATTTAAAACAATTTAACAGCAATTCCTCTTTTGGAAACCCGAAAATGAATTCTAATGATGTGGCCATCATCATCAGGATTATTTTCCAGCGACCTGAAAAGAGTTTAGAGCTTTTCATTCCGTCAAAACATTTTTCCAAAATCCTTTGAAATTCATTTTCAAATCAAAAAGGAATTAAACTTTCCAAATCTCCAAAATTTTCAAATTCTTTTTAAAACATTTCCAAAAACTCTCTGGAATTCCGTTTTAAATTACAATTCACATTTATAATTTACATTCTCAAATTTCATTTGTCTGTGAATTTTATTTTAACTTTGGAGTTATAATTCCAATTTCTCATTCAATTTCAATATAACAATGATAATAATTTCAATATTATCGCTTTCTAACATCCATGCAACCATATACTATAGTACTTCATAGAAAAACATTTCTTTTCTATACAAAAATAGTTTTGGGCAAAATTATCTCATTTACCCTATTCAAAGCAATACTGTGCCGAATTGTTCTATTTAAGTGTTTAGGGATCCCTATCAATAACGTTAATTACTCGTATTGACCAGAATCCATATACCACTCAACAAATCAATCATCACAATATAAAACAATTTTATATTCAAATAACAAATACGCGCTCATATCTATTATTACACTCAACTCATTCTAGAGTACTACTGACTCTATCTCTAATGAGTAACACCCAACAGAGCAGGGTTGTCGCTTAACCATATGCTCTGATACCACTTTGTCACATCCTGGAATTTAAGACTTTCGAAAATTCGACATCGATACTCACTTTATCGACTGCCGAGCAATCGAGTGCCGGAAACTCCAATAGTGAGGGTTTTAAGAAAAAGGAAAAAAATAGAAGAAGAAGATAGAAGAAAAGGAGAAGAAAGAAAGAAGAAGAACAACAGAACAACATCAGAATCAGAAAACAATATCAGAATCTCACATATCGCAGCGGAACAATATATAATAGATAAATGAATATCATTTAAAAACAAAAGAATTATATCGGTTTTTACATTACATCACATCATATCATCAGAGTCAATAAACAACAATGGACAGTTATATAACTTGTCCTCATACAGAATACACAGCGGAATAAATACTATCAGATACAAATACTACGTCTCGTCATCCAGCTTGCTTCCAAAGCTCCAGAATATCCAGAATATCCTGATAATATAACTCTAGACTGCCCGTGTGGAAAATTTGTGGGCACCCAGAGTTTAGAAGGGAAACAATAAACTCCGAGTCAGTCATGGTGACTGGTGTGAGATCGTAAAACAGTTTATCTTTAAATTAAACAACAGAAATATTTTTAAAGTCAATTCGCAATGCTTTATGAAAATGAAACTACCATAAGACCTCCCGCCACACACACAATGCAAACGCAGACTTGGAGGAGATTTCTTCTTATGATAGTCAAAGATGCTTACTACGCGAAAATCAAATTCTTTTTGATATTATTATTAGTGCATAGTGTAGAAAACATTTCGAAAGTAGAATATAAATCTTAGCCAGCATAGGTACCATTATAGTATGCTTGCTATAGCTACCATATTAAATGGCAGGTTCTACAACTAAAACCGTACAAGTCACGTATTGTTTCTTTGGATTTCCAACAAATGGTCAGGCTAAGGAACTTCCTATCCACGATGGGTACGTCCCTGGAATAGACGACCCGAGAACCTAACCGGATCTCTGCCAACACAAGGCCGGGTTACCTCTGCAAAAATAGGTAACTACTGACACGCGTATGCCATCCCCCGATCGTCACCGATCTTCCCGAGGATCCCCGATTCGCAACAAACCACATAGATAATAATAATGCAGTAACCACAGAGGTTAAGTATCTGGACTCCATACCATGATACCACCTTTATCCAGAAGGAATGACATACACTAAGGGGCGCTACTCCCTAGAACCTTGCTGCATTCGTCCTGTTTCGACCATTTCCGGGGTGTGAGGCTCGATGAAGTCTCGTCCACAAAGCTACGCTTTCTCAAAAAGCCCTGCTTCGGGTCAAACAAAATGATCAACCTATGATCACAAAGATATAAGATCAAACAAATGATCATATCGCAAATGATCAAACACTGATCATTTCACAGCAACACTCAGTATGCCACGTTACCAAATTGGGATATATCGCTGATAAATTTCAACTACATAACCTCTGAGCTCGTACGTCTCAGAGAAGGGTGTTAAGCTAAGAGAATAAATTCTCCGCCACCAACAGAAATGTATTTGAAAGAAATCAGCTTTATATCTCAAATTGTAACGTCAGACATACAATCCATATAAGTCTGTTCCGGGATCGAACAGAACCGAAGGCACTTCTCACGAAGCCCTTGCATTTCCGGATAATTTTCAATCACGTCAGGACTTCCCGTCACTAAGGGTGATAAAACCTCTAAATCGGAGATCAGCCGATGTAGAGTAACTCGACGGTAATCCTTCCGTTTTCAAAAATATCCGGTCTTCAACACCGGTCTTCGAATGCAATTCATAACGACGTATCACATATTCGGAATGGGTTATACGACCCCATGGTCCTTTCCCGGCTAACCCGAATAGTGAGCGATTATTCAAAAATAAGTGTGGCATTCAAATTCATCTAATTCACAGCAAATACCTACTCAAGGTAATTATTGATAGTCGGTTATTTAACTATCAATAAAGATGCGCAACATCATCAGATTCCAAATAATTTTCCAAATTATTTATTTTCCAAAAATATCTTCACTAGATATAAAATTTCCACACTTTAAAAATAAATCAACGTTTATTTTCCTAAACAGTTTCCCTTTCCTTTTATAAATTCCATAGTGAATTTATATTTCAAAAATATCTACTGATATACGATTTTCAAATCGATTCCAATATTCAATTTCAATTTATCTTAAAGAAGATAAATTCTCAAAACGTTTCATTTCATTTTGGAAAACATTCCATACTTATTTAATAATAAGTGTTTCACAAATCTTTTATTTTCAACATTTGAAATACTCGATATACTTAAATCAAAATTTAAGTATAAATTCATTCTTTAAGGAAAACATTCTTTTACATCTATTTGAGTCAAAACGAATGTTGCGTAAAACATCGTTACGACGACTCGAAACCAATAGTATAGGGATTCAGAATTAAGATAGGTATATATAAATCCCAATACTATATAAAACATTTTCTTTCGAAAATCATTTACTATAACAACAGTGTTATAGTCCATATTTTCCTTATTTTTCGAAAACGTCTATTTCAACAATAAATGTTGAAATCTATGTTTTCGATTCATAATACATTTTAAAACATCTTTAAAATGTTTAACTTCATTTTTTATATCACTTCTTCAAAAATAAATCCATTTTACTTAACAATATATTCACTGTCCAAAAATCGTGAATATAACTTCTTTAATAACCTTCTATAATTCACTTATCAAATTTAATCGATTTCAAATTTATAAACACGTTTATAAATTCTATTTCTCTTTTATAACAGCTTCGACTTATAAATTTCCTTTTATTAACAATTCGATCAATATTCCACTAAAAGGCAAAAAATCCAATTTACCAGTAAATTTCTTATAAGTCTTTATTCTACAATTTCATTCATTTTTATAACTTCATACTTTTTATAACTTCATACTTTATAAATTTATAAACTTCAATCTTTATAAATCTATAAACTTCAAATCTTCACAATCTATAATTCTATAAATCTCATGTCTTCACAATTTATAATTCTATAAATCTCATGTCTTCACAATTTATAATTCTATAAATCTCATGTCTTCACAATTTATAATTCTATAAATCTCATGTCTTCACAATTTATAATTCTATAAATCTCATGTCTTCACAATTTATAATTCTATAAATTTCTAACACTTATAGAAACTCGTTTTAAAATTCCAATACTTTTAATTGATAAATATCAACTCTGTACATCTTTTATATACATCATTTTTAAATAATTCAAAAAGAAATCCAACTTAAACTATTTTATTTATCACTTGACTATTTATTTCAAAATCACTTTTCAGGTATATTTCACAATTTAAAATTTTCATAACTTTAGATTTATAACATTTATTTATTTAAGATAAATAAATTCCAAAATTTAATAAATCGTATACTTTCCAAAAATCACTTCAAAATCCCTTTTAAAGTAAAAATCGTTTATTTTTAAACTTTAAAATTGAACCCGATGATGCAACGCATCAATTAGTCCATCACAACATCAAACATCATATATCATCATATGATGACAGAATATATATCAACATCTGTAAATAAATAAATACAGTTGAGGAATCCAGTTGGATCCCTCCAACCTGTTTCCTTGCATCCAAAGACGTTAGCACAATACCAATTCCGCTCCAGTACGGAATTATCGCGGTATATGGGTTTTTATAAATCCGCTTACTAACGGTGCAATAGGGTCTCATCCGCTATACGAGGCGGGAAATCATCAATCCAATATATACATATGCCAATATGTATATATTGCTATATATATAGATATATCCTACTATATCTAATATAACAATCAATAGCAATCAAACAGTCAATAATAACTGTAAAACCAAATTTACTTCGAGTGAGAAAATCTCACCTTAGCTTTCTATTTTGCAATCCATTCCAAATCCAGATTTATTTTTCTTCGTTGTATTCGACCTTGTATAAACAATTATACAGTTCTATTAATATTTGAATTAAATCGAACAATTCGAATTTTCATTTGGTAATCCAAATTATCCAATGACTTTATTTTAATCCGATTTCTTCTAATAAATTTATTTAAATAAAATTTGTTTTTAAACTAAATTTTCTTTTCCAAAAATCCTTGGTAACCAAAAATTTAAATAAATAAATTAAACTAATTATTTACATTCAAACATTTTTTTTATATATACCTATATATATCTTAAAAAATTGACAGTATTTCAAAGTTTATATTTTCTTGCTTCCTGGAACAAAACTCTTTAATGCTTCAATTTAATTTCATCTATATCTATATTCCAAAAATAAATAAATAAACTACCTCACAGAACAGGAACCAAAAATCAAGCTGCTGCTCGAAATCCACCTCGCACCTTTGACGAGCTCATCGACAAACCCTAGCTGCCAATGAACATTCCAGACCTCGCAAATCTCTCCAACCTAACAACATCGTCGAAGTCGACGACTTTCTCTGCCGAGATCGATCAAGACCACCAGACTTCGCCCCACCTCCGGCCCCAAGCCCTCGAAATCACAACACGTCAACGCTGCCGAGATACGCCCCTATGCGCCTCGACTTCAACCACCCACGGCCTCACGAAAAATCGTGAGTTTCCAGACAATCGCCTGCGCAACCTCCCCCCTACGCGCGCGCCCTCCTCCAGAACGCGATTTGCTCGCACGAAACCCTCGGCCTACGCGCGCGATGAAGTCGCGACATGCCTCTTCCCCTCGACCTGCCCTAATCGCTTCACCCAATCCCCACTGTCGCGGCCTCGAATCGTGATGCCTCCTTGTCTTCTCTTCGAATTGTCCCCTCGAATCAATTGTTGGATTGGGACTAGAAAGGGCGGCCATGGAATTAACCGAGGAAGTGAAAAATAAGTATTCGATGTTTATTTTTGGGTTTTAAACTGTTAGAAGAAAGAGGGATTTATTCAAGCGAGAAGAGCATTCGGCCATTGTTTCGTTTTTTCCTCTAAATGAAATTTTGAACGAGATAAAGGAAGGGAAGGGGAGTATTTGCAATCGAAAGGGTATGGGCTGCACGATGAATTCGTGGCCTTCGGCGTAATTTTCTCCGTGATTAAAGGAACGAAACGTGGTTGTAAAGATGTCGGCAAAGTTTAAATTTAAATTTTAAAATTGAATTCCCTTTTGTTTTAACGCGTTTTCATGTCGTACGGTTACACGGCAACTCCGTTAAATACGAAATTGGAAGTCCGACAATAATTCAATATTACGGACCCAATGGAACTGGTTTCGTCGAATTCCGAGACTGTGCCCCGGAACGCTATTTTCAAATATCGGTACGAACGATATAATTTCAAAACTGAACGAAACCGTTTGAAATTAGATTCTGAAGCTTCTGTTATCTTCAGTATTATCAATACGAATTTTAAAAGCTTTCGAAATATTTTTCTTCAGCTGAAATTTGAAGATATAAATTTTTATTCAGCATTCCATAGATTAAATTTTATAATTTAATCGCCAAATTCAGAGTTATATCGGAGATTCAAATTAAATCATCGTTCAAATATTTAAAATTAATTAAATATTTCAAATTTAATTCGTTCGAAATTCTGGGTCGTTACAGCGACTAATTCATCACAGTTGAAAGAAGTTGAACTCGAACAACTGTCAGAAGTTACTGCAATGAAGAATATGAACTAAGGAAATGATTGAATGAGTGTGCATGTTTGCACGTATATCCTTAGTTTACCTGAAGCATTGCAACTATAGTTTTGAATTGTTTGTGAATTAGTTGTAAGTGTTGTTAATCTGTTGTGAGTTGAGAGTGTTTGGGCCGATGGATTAATACTGAATTAAGTGTATCAATGAGTCCATACTGATGTATATAAATGTGAATGTACAAGCAACTAAAGGTGTGAAGAAATCTGAAACAATTATTCTTTTTCAGTTCATTCGTGTTCTTAGTTAGCAGATTATCTCCATTTTCTTTCTTTTAGTTCAATCTCCATTTAATTTTCTCATTTCTTTACATTTCAGATCTGTTACTTAGCTATTCCCCATTAATTCATCTGCCTGATATAATTTCTTGTATTTTGTCAATTTTGTTCTTCTTTGCAAATTAATCTTGTTCTTGAATATTGCCATTTTTTTCAATTCCTGTTATTTCTCAATTTTTAGAAGTTAATCCCTTGTTCTTTGATATAATTTTCTTTAGTGATCTGTAGCTTGCAAGTTCTCATATTTCTGTTATTAAATCTTTCAATATAATTCTCTGAACTGGATTTCCTGTAACTAAAACTTGGTATCATTTTGCCAAATTATCTTGTTAAAACCCTCTGTGAGATTTTAAGGTCCTGTATTTGTTCATTCATGCCCAAATGTACATGATTATGCATCTGCCTATATCCATTCCAGCAGCCTTGTCATCTTTCATAAATTTCCTCCAATTCTTGATATTTTCTGTAAGTTACATTTTATTTTAGACAGTTCTTGATTTTCTTGAAAAAATACAATCAACTACTCATTTTTACCACCGCAGAACATACTTGTTTTCTTGTTTATGTTAATCATTCTTGTTCTTGAGTGCACGAATACTTCTGTGCACATACACAAGTTCAAAATCCTCTACTATCTTCCAGAACTCATCTTCTTCCTCCAAGTTATTACCTTCAACAGCCATGGCCAGAAGCTTGGATCAACCGGGGCCTTCCAGTTATTTTTTACCAAACTGTCCCCTCTCAAAAAATCGGTCCAGCATCGAAATCAGGGGCAAAAGTAGCACAAATTAGCTAAAAACTAAAAATATGAACCTAATTTTCATAACTATTTTAGGAGGGACTTTTCTTCCATCATCTTTCAACTCTGGGGACTAGGCAGCCATTCCTTAATGATAATATTAGTACTTATTTAACAGCATTTTCAGATTGTTTCAAATTTTTTTTGATGCATATATTTTTGTTATTCTGTTTTATTTTTGAAAATATTATACCGTACATGATTTCTAATATGTGTTGTTAGGCCCTGGAATAAATCACAAGTATTGATATTTGATGGAAATAAAATGTGCTACATGCGTTGGATAAAGAATACAACATTATTATGGAACATATAGTTGAACATTTGTTGTTTTATCTTGAAGAATTTATCATTTTGTTGAATCAAAAAATTAATTCCATGATATCAGTTAATTTGTTGTGTATTTCATACTTAATGCGTATAATATAATAAGATAAAAAGAGAATTATATATCGAGTTATAACTAAGTATCTTCTAAACGGGTATTTAATTACCGTAATTGACATTAACCATGCTATGGAATATTTAGGAGATCTGTTCTCCAAGTTTGTTGATAATAAAGCGAGCGATTCTAATTAAAAGAAAGTGGGATTTGAATCCAATTTTTATTGTAGGAAAGAGTCAAGATACAGAGATATGGCTAATCATGTCTCTTTGAAAGAGATATGAATAGCCATATCTCTGTATCTTATTAGACTTGCACTCTTCAAATGTCTACATTAGTAACGTACTAAGCAATTTTATAGTATTCTATGTAAAATGCAGTCACTTCTAAAATAGTTTTATATATGTGCTTCTTTATAGATTTTGGGTGCCTAACGATAACGAATTGTAAAGAAAGCTCAAGGGTATGGATGTTGATGCAACAATCGGTGCATTTTGATCAGTAAAAATTAGGTTCGGCCCTTATTATGGAACTTAACCCCCAAAAACCCTTTTAAGAAAACAAGTTTCATGAAATAACCTGTTAATACTTTTAACGAAAATATACAGTATAGATTGCAAATATTTGTGGTGTAAACCGTAAATATTTATAGTCTAACCGTATGTTTTTGTAAAATAAATATTTACAGTGTAGACTGCATATATTTGTAGTTTAGAATGCACATACTTAAATTTTAGACCGCATATTTTTTACAAAAATGTGTGTTAGAACTGTTAATATTTGCAATGTAAAATACAAATATTTATACCCTAGACTACAAACATATACACCGTAGAATTCACATTTACTATAAAAATAATGATGGGTGTTTTACGAAACCTATTTTTTTAAAAGAGGAGGAAGTAAATTTTGAAACTTATTATAGATGATGGACAAAAATGTTGCACCTAGCTTTTAATATATAGTTGCTTAAATCTTTTAATAATACCAGTTTCATACATGAATGAAGAATCATATTTCTATTTACATTACATCCTTTACACCATAACCCATTTATTATATATAAAGAGAGATCTTATTTCTCTTTGCTAATTCAAGTTTATTGATTCTTTACTTCTCCTGATTTTTCCCAACATGGTCTTTATTGCTTACTTCACTACTGTTTTGAATTTTGTGTTTGTCGTTGCCTTTATGGCATTAGGCTAAAAATAATATCAGAAAACCCAATTTATTTTTGGGGTTTTTTTTACCAACATTTATTATTATTGCTTATGGAACTATTATTTTATTCACATGCCATTATGAAATCATTTAATTCGACGTTGTTATTAAAGTTAGATTCGCTTTTGCACCTTAGTTAATCCTGCTGGTGCAAAATGAATTCAGCAAGTTGTAATATAGTGCAAAATTAAATATATAATTTGGTGGGAAATAATAGTTTTAAATTGAAGAGATTTTATTTATTTATTATTTTATTTTTTGAAACAAAATTTAAGAGTTAATCATTTTGTTTTTGTAAATTTCAAATAAATGGTGGTTTATATAACCAGTAATTTCCTTGAAATGTTCATACACTTAATGGTGAACTCAAACATAATGACACGGTATATTTCATTTTTGAGGCATTGTCCTTTAATTTTGAGTACCTTTTCTCTTGATTCAAACTGTACTCCAACGTAGTATATTATTAAATGTTTACATTTAATCTAGCATGGTTTTTTTTATTGAACTTTCCAATTCGTAATACAGACTTATCACAAACCAAACTTCAAAGTGTACTAAACTCCATGGGGCATGGACTTTACTATTCATTACTGATCAAAATACATTGCATTGAAAATGAATAAATACTAGTAAAAAGAAAAAAGGGATATTCATGCTTTAGTTTTTATTTACGTGTAACATATTATCATAAGCATATTTATAATTATTGCATCATTTACATGAATGAACGCTTCTATTCCATTCATTTTTCCTTATGGTTTATGGTTCTCTTTAAACCATGTATTACTCTTGATACCATATTGTCTACACTTATGTGGGATAATTTTTTAATGCTTATTTTATTTCTTTTCATCATATCATAAATCTAATCCAATGTGTTATTATGGATATCTTAACTTTTTCCATACACTTAAAATTATTCAGTTGATATTGAGAGTTATTTTCGTTTTAAGGAAGACTTCTTTTGTAAAAAGGAACCGGTCCATCATAAGCATTCTGTAGCATAACATTCTATATTTGGTTCAGAGATAAAACCATAGTTTTGAAGACCGAATTCTGCGTCAAACCGTGTTGCTGCAAGGTCAAAGGTTTTAGTGGTTCAACCGGTCAGACCGTGAGCACTGCGTTGACCGTTAATTTTTATTTTATTGATTAAAATGTAAATTATTTCAACTATGTTAAAATCTAACCAATTATAATTAACATATTGAAATTCAAAACAATTATTTATAAATATTCCATAGCAAGTATTAATTGGAATAATTCTATAACACCTTTTTAGCGTGAAATTGTAAATTTTCTTATTTTTTTAAATGAAAAAGGTTCGATTCAACAATAATTCGTAAAATGTATACAAATAACGTATTATGTCATACAAAATTAATAAGATAATCCAATAATTTAAGGGCTAAAGTTATGAAATTATTTGTTAAATTAATTATGTGAAAAAAATGAAGAATGAAGCAATAAAAATTTTCAAATTTGAAGAACCATGAGTTTAAAAGAGGTCGGTCTAGCGGTTTTTCTAGAGTTTGGAGATTAAATCGCGGATACATGCACATGTAAGGTTATTTGATTTTCAAAGCCGTAGGGCTCCAAGGTCGAAGGTTAATCATGGTTGAACCGAGTTTGAGTTGGCTAACACTGCATAAAACCATCGAACATGGAAATATTAAACAAAATTACGATCGTCTCCTCTCAATACAAGGAACCTTCTTATTTTATTCCAAACCTCTCTTAATATTACTACCACCCAAGTACTACTATAATTTTTTCACTTCTTTGGGAGCTCTCTATGACTCATCTTCTTCACCAACTAATCTGCATCTTAATTCTCATCTCTCTGAACACATTGTCCTACATGGTCATCTATTTGAATAATATTGTTCACAAATTTCAGATCTTTCAGATTTACACCTTTTGGTTTGCAACGAGAAAGGACAACTAAGGTTCATTGTTGTTAACTAGGTTTTTAACTCATCAAAATTCAATAAGAATTAGAATATTCAGACTACGCCAGAATAACTCAAGAATCAATCAAAAAGATAAGAAAAAAAGAAGAGAAAGTCCCAAGAGAAAAGATGCCAAAATAAGCTAAGGTGATAGATCGCTAGCGATCCATCACCTATGGATCGCTAGCGATCCATAAGGCTAGCTCATGGACCCTCCAAACCTCTTGCATCATGATTCATTACCATTTCTAAGCACACTTGCTAAGTTTCATAGCATGCCCAACAATCCAGCTCAAGAAGTGAAGACTCATCTGATTTAAGCTATTTGGCCAGAATTAGCTAACTTAAAATGGACCTACAGAACTCATACGAAGTCGGATTGACTTAAAATTTTGAAAGAAAATTTAGAAAATAAAGGAGAAGGCTCACAAAAAAATTGAAGTCGTTTAAAGTTGATTTGATAGATCGCTAGCAATCCATCTAGATGGATCGCTAGCGACTCATCTAGAGTGGGCTTCACCACCTCAAATTTTTTTGGTGGGTCCCTAATACCATCTAGAGTTCTTTTGCAAAGTTTCGTTTGATTTCGTTAAGATTTGAGCGAGTTATGAATGATTCTTCTGGACAAGATGACCCATGAAGAAGGATGATCAAACTAACTTCAAACGACTTGATATTTGAACAAGGCAGAAGATAGAAGATAAAAAGATAATCAAACAAATATCACTCAAAAATACGCTAAGTTGATGGATAGCTAGCGATCCATCCCTTATGGATAGCCAGCGATCCATAGAATGACCCAGATTGATTTGAGATTTTCGGTGATGACTTGGCATAACAACCGGACTCTTCTGCACTTGGACTTTTGGTTCAACACTCACCGAATTCCTCTATAAGTACTCACCTACCTGCAACTAGAGATGGACCTTTCCCGGAGAGAGAGCTGTCATTACTCTACTGGAATTTCTTCACTTCTTCAACTTTCTTCTCCCTCACAACAGTCATCAAGATGGTTACTGTGATTCTCCAGTCAACCCTTGAACTTGTGACTTATTCTAACTCATTGTAACTTAGATCTAAGGACTAACTAGATGATATCCAAAGAGATTCAACTAGTATAATCATAATAAAGATTGATTAAAGTAGACGTAGGCCAGAGTCAGCCGAACCACTATAAAAATCCTTTGTCTCTTTTCTTCCTTTTGCTCTTTGTTTGTTGTTTATATGAGATTTGTGCTATCGATTATCTACACCGGTGCTTTCACACTCGATCCAGGGTGTAGATCCATTTTTTGTGTTAACAAATTCCAAAAGTGCTTTAGTTCATCAAGATGGCATTTTAGTTTTTGAGTTTCAATTCTAAAAAATTGTGTTCGTGCTTTATAAGTATGTTTTTATGGAATGATTTTGGAAGTTACGGAAGATATACAGATCAATTAGTTAATCGCCTAATCACTTGAATCGTTATTTGGGCCGACTTAAAAATAGTTGATGAGTAAAGTTAATTTTATTACTAACAAAATAATTGTATATAGATAAAAGCATCCTTTCCTAATAGTATTGTTATTTGTTTGTATTTGAAAGAGTGAAATGAAAGATGGAGAAAGAAAGCTTAGTTTTCAAGCACTAAATTTCCAAGGTGAATTGAAAATTATCTATTATCATTGTTTAGACCAAGCAGATTTCCAAGCTGAATTGCAAATTGCCTTTTATTCGTTGTTTAGACCAAGAAATTTTCAAATGAATCTAGATGTCAGAACAAAGATGAAATGATTTTTTAGGACTTTGGGCAGGTCTGAAATGGAATTGGATAGAGGCTTCCAGGGATATGGAATCTAAGTACAATTGAAAAAAGAAGTCGTACCGACATGAAATCATGTTAGTACCGACTTAGAAATTTTAAAATCTATTACAACTAATTGGTTTTGAAAAGTTAATGGGCTTGGTGGCATTTTACTTATCTTGGCAATTTCGGGGACGAAATTCTTTTAAGGAGGATGTGACGTGTAACGATACGTAATTTTGCCCGCTCGAAAATCGACATCCATACTTTACATCGTACTCGAATGCCATAGATTCGACCGTTCAAATCCGAGTCGCCGGAGCTTATAACACAGTTAAGTAAATAACACAGCGGAAGAAAAAGAATAATACATTGATATACAATATCTGATACAATATCTGGTACAACAGAGTGATACAATGAATATCAATATACATCAGAGATATGATACAAAAAAATAGCAGCGGAAAAGAAAACGATAACATCAGCAGTGGATAATCTCCATCTTCAAAGCACCAATCCAAAAATAGCTCGAACTCCCAATAACGATACACCAAGATAAGCAAGTGCAGTCCATATCCAAAGACTGAACTAGCTCAAGAAAAAATACTAATCTTGACTATCTAAAAAACCCAACTCTAGACTGCCCGTGTAGAAAAATTTTGAGCATCCAGAGTTTAGAAAAGAAACAATAAACTCCGGATCAGTCATGGAACTAGTGTGAGCAACAAAAACAGTTTATCTTTAAAAAAACAAATAGCAAGAGAATTTTAAAGTCAATTCGCAATGCTTTTAGAAAATGAAACTACCATAAGACCTCCCACCACACACACAATGCAAACGCAGACTTGGAGGAGATTTCTTCTTATGTTAGTCAAAGATGCTTACTATGCAAAATCAAATCATTTTTCATATTATTATTAGTGCATAGTGGAAAAAATTTCAAAAGTAGAATATAAATCTTAGCCAGCATAGGTACCATTATATTATGCCTGCTATAGCTGCCTCCTGAGGAGACAGGTTATACAATTGAAATTGTAAAGGGCTCGTATTGTTTCTTTGGATTTCCAACAAATGGTCAGGCCAAGGAACTTCCCATTGCCACATAGGTACGCCTCTGGAAAGACGCCCCGAGAACCAAACCGGATCTCTGCCAACACAAGGCCGGGTTACCCCTAACTGGGTAACTACCGATACGAGTATGCCATCTCCCGGTTGTAACCAACCTTTAACCGGGGCCCCAGCAACAAATCACAAAGTAAGACATATATATACTTACGACATCCACATAAGTTAAGTATATGGGCTCCATACCATGATACCACTTCTATCCAGAAGAAAATGTACATACCCTAAGGGACGCTACCCCCAATAACCTTGCCGCATCTTTCCTGTTTTGACCATTCTGGGGTGTGAGGTTCGACAAAGTCTCGTCCACAAAGCTACGCTTTGTCACAAAGCCATGATTTGGGTTAACAGATGATCAAAGTAATGATCACAAAGATAAATGATCAAACAAATGATCATATCACAAATGATCAAACAATGATCATCACACAGTAAGACTCAGCATGTCACATTACCAAATTGAGAATATATCGCTGATAACCTTCAACTACATAACCTCTGAGCTCGTACGTCTCAGAGAAGGGTGTTAAGCTAAGAGAATAAATTCTCCACCACCAACAGAAATGCATTTGAAAGAAATCAGCTTTATATCTCAAATTGTAATGTCAGAGAACAGAACCGAAGGCACTTCTTACGAAGCCCTTGCAAATCCGGATAAATTTCTAATCACATTTGGACTTCCCGTCACTAAGGGTGATAAAACCTCTATACCGGGGATCAGCCGATGCAGAGTAACTCGACGGTAATCCTTCCGTTTTCAAAAATATCCGGTCTTCAACACCGGTCATCAAATGCAATCCATTACGACGTATCACATATTCGGAATGGGTTATATGACCCAAAGGTCCTTTCTCGGCTAACCCGAATAGTGAGCGAAATATTTAAAAACAAATGGATAATGGGATTTCAATTAAGTCACAATTTATTATCCAAAACTTTCTTTAAATGGTTTAACAAATTACCATTTTTAAATCTTTAAACAAAAAGATTCAATTCACAAAGTTAACCCCATTCACAAAGATCCATTCATGGATTTCAAAACAATTTCTATTTCAATTGAATTAACTCGTTAAATCTTTAAGTTAAGATCTAACTTATAGCTTTCAAAACTCATTTCCAAAGATTCATTCATAGCCTTTCAAAACAATTTTATTTCAAGTTGGATTAACTCATTCGATCTTTGAATCAAAGACTCATTTCATAGTTTTCAAAACAATTTTCAATTTTTTTTTCAAACTTGAAACCTTTTAACACAATTTGGAAATTCATTTCTTATATGAAAGCTATTATTATTTGAAAACAAGTAGTTTTCATTTTGGAAAAATCCAGTTATATTTACACGAGTTAAAACCCTTGAATTAAATTCAAATTCCCAAATCAAAAACCTTTAAAATGGTTTAACCCATATATAATTTGTACAGCATCTTTTAATCCCTAGTTTCAAATCATAGGATTCAATTTCAAACTTGAATTCAAATTTAAATCCAATTATTTAAATTTTCAAAACTCGATTAAGTTATTCAAAATAACTTTTATCTTTGAAATTCTATTTCAAAAGCTTTTCACTTTAAACCCAAGTTTCCAATTTCAAAATCAATTAAAATTTCAATTTCAAAAACATCAAATTTAATTATCTGTGACTTAACCGATTTCCACGTGAAATCTATATTTGTGTGTGTAAAGGTGTAGTCCAGGGGTTTCACACACAATAGTGCAACAACATTCAATCATCATAGATCAAATACAGAAATATAGTTGATAAGCGGTATAAACTATAATGCTTATCGTTCATTCACAAATCACAGATATATATCACAGATAAGTAAATTACAGATCACAACATAAATCAGGAGGTATCACAAAGCATCATATATCAAGGATATCAAACAATTTAATCATCCAATAAAATCCAAACATTCATAAGTAAGGTCAGTTAATTGTCTGATTAATTCAAATCAGATTAATTTCTTATGAATTACTAATCCTGGTTAATCAACATCGATAAATTACAAATTATTTTGATTAATTATCCTTTAATCATTTATTAATTAACCATTAATAATAAATTAATTAACCTTTAATTATAATTCATCAACCTTTAATTATTAAATAATTAACCTTTAATTATTTAATTCACCATTTAATTAATTATCTTTAATTAATAATTTAACCCTTAATTGATTAATTACCATTTACTTAATAAAATTCCAATAAGTGATCATCCCTAACCACTCACATTAATTAATTAATCTTTGATTAATTATCTTCAAATTAATTGCTTTAATTAATTAACCTTTAATTAATCTTTAATCAATCATTAATTAAGTAATTATTCTTTAAGTAATTATCCTTTAATTGCTTATATAAATTAATAAATCATTAATAACTTAAGATCTTAATTAACTAAAAGATAAACCTGTTTATCTTTATAAATCACTTTAATTATCATTTAAACCTTATTTAAATAAATCTTGTAATAATTTAACTTAGACTTTAAAGTTAATTAACAATTAAAACATCTCTTCTAAATTAACTTCTTAATATCATTAAGTTTATTTAAAATAAACTAAAAAAATAAAAATAAATGTAACGACCCTGAATTTTGAACAAATTAAATTGAGAATATTTAATTAATTCTAAATATTTGAACGATAATTTAATTTGAATCCCCGATATAATTTTGAAATTTGCGATTAAACTTTAAAATTTAATCGATTGAAAGTTGAATAGAAATTTAAATCTTCAATTTAAAGTTGAAGAAAAATATTTCGAAAGCTTTTAAAATTCGTATTGATAATACTGAAGATAATTGGAGCTTCAGAATCGAATTTGAAATTGAATTGTTCAGTTTGAAATTATATCGTTTAACCGATATTTAAAAATAGTCATTTTTCAAACAGTCTCGGAATTCGACGAAACCAGTTCCATTGGGTCCGTAATATTGTATTATTGTCGGATTTCCAATTTCGTATTTTTTTTGAGTTAATCTGTGAGCACACGACGTGTAAACGCATCGAAATTTATTCGAATTCGAATTTAAATTTAAATTTGTCACTCATCACCACGTTTTCATCCCGTAAAGCACGCCCAGTGTCTACGCCGAGAATCACGAAAATAAATCGTGCGACCCATCCCTTACGTTTTTAAATGCCCCACTCTCTCCATACTTCAGTTCAAAATAAAAATAAAACAATGGCCGAACTAAATCTTTATTCGTGCTTCCTCAAACTCTCTTTATTCGTTCGAAGAAAATATCGCGAGGCTGGGATTTGATGGCGAGTAGTCGCCACCAGTGGGGGAGGTCGATGCTGCGAATTCGTGGGGGAGGTCGAGGACATGGCGTCACGCGAGTTGGAGGCAACGAGCGTCAGGGTCGATTTAGGGTTCGCGATGGCTTTGGGCTCGAACTCGAGCTCGAGTGGCGCTCGCGAGCTGGCGATGAGGCAGGTGAGCGATTCAAGGCGCCTACCTGGCAGCGTGAGGACGAGGAGGGTTCGAGGAATTTCAGGCGTGTAAGCTCGAAGTCGATGCCGCGATGGTGTTCACTCGCGATGATGGACGAGGCAATTAGGCGCGTTAAGGGGTCGCAAGTATTTGGGTGACACGCGATCGATGGTGGAGGCCGATGATGGTGATGCTCGACGTTGGGCAGTTAGCTAGCTCGAAAGGATGGTCACGAGGTGGCTGGAGTTCATATTCGATAGTGAAGGTTTTTACAGTAAGCTATTTTTATTTTTGTTTTAATTTAAATTATCAAATAGATGTCTGTTTAAAATTTAAAGTGTTATTTTAAAATCACGAGTTAATTTCAAGTATTCAAATATTAATCAATTGTGTAAATGTTTATTTCTCAATTTATATAGGCATACATATATACAGTAAAAGAAAAGGGAATTTTTAAGTGCTAATTTAAGTTAAGAAAAATCTGTTTTAATTTAAAAGTAATAAATAGGTATATCATATATGAGTAAATGATTTCAAAGAGGAAAGTAAATATACATATTTTCACTTAACCAGTTATTTTAAATAATGAATTTGGTGGATAGATAATTAAATT
Source organism: Allium fistulosum (assembly GCA_030737815.1). Classification (NCBI taxonomy): domain Eukaryota; kingdom Viridiplantae; phylum Streptophyta; class Magnoliopsida; order Asparagales; family Amaryllidaceae; genus Allium; species Allium fistulosum. The sequence continues at coordinate 99,762,979 of CM060904.1, forward strand.
AACTTATTAAATTTATTTTAGTCGTTGAAGGATATTTTTAAAAAAATGGAAAATTTATAAGTTAAATTAAAAAGAAAATTTTTAGACGATAAATTATAATGGATAAATTTTTTGTTAACCTATATAATTATTTTTGGTAACTAGGAAATATTTTATTAAAGAAAAAATTAGTTTTAAATTTAAATCATTAGTTAAATAAATTCATTTAAAGGAGAATTGGTTTAAATAAAAACTATCAGTTAATTTAACTATTAAACGGTAATTGATTTATTCGATTGTTCAAATATTAATAAATTGTATAAAATGTTTATACAAGGTCTGAAATGGAGGAATAAACTGGAATGGAAATTGGATTGCAAAATTAAAATCAAAGGTGAGATTTTCTCACTCAAATTGAATGTGGAATTTTTGCAGTTATTTATTGACTGATTGATTGCTATTGGATGTGATATTAGATATTTTAGGATATATCTATATATAGCAATATATACATATTGGCATATGTATATATTGGATTGATGATTTCCCGCCTCGTATAGCGGATGAGACCCTATTGCGCCGTTAGTAAGCGGATATTTTTATAAAACCCATATACCGCGATATTCCACCTCGAAGTGGAATTGGTATTGTGCTAACGTCTGTGGATGCAGGGAAACAGGTTGGAGGAATCCAACTGGATTCCTCAACTGTATTTATTTATTTACAGATATTGATGTATATTCTGTTATCATGTTGATATATGATATTGAATGTTGTGATTGACTAATTGGTGCTGTTGCATCATCAGATTCAAAATTTTGAAGTTTAAAAATAACGATTTTAACTTTAAAAGAGATTTTTAAGTATACGTTTTATTTGCAATTTTGAATTGATTTACTTTAAATAAATAAATGTTATAAATTTAAAGTTATGGAGATTATAATGTTAGTGGAATATAACCAAAGTGTCATTTTTGAAATAAAAATCGATTTATTTATAAAATGGTTTAAGTTGGGATTTTTGAATAACTATAAACGATTTGTATAAAAAGATTTATACAAATTGATATTTATAAATCAAATGTTGGAATTATAAAACGAGTTTTTTTTATAAGTGTTAAAATGAAGTATAAATTGGATTTCGGCATTTTAATTGAGATTTTTGAACAAGTATGAATGGTTAATAGATGAGATTTATAAATAGTATAAAAGTAGTTCGGTTATGGTTGAAAATAAGGTTATAAATGAAATCTTATAAGTAATAAGATTTAAAATCTGTGAAGTATAAAAGAACGATTTCTTTTAAAATAAATGAATTGTAAGTTATTAACTTATAAGATGGACCTTTGGTATATACATTGAGTATAAATTGAATAGGTCATTAAAGAAGATTTATAAATCGAATTGTTAATAAAGGAGATTTATTAAATTGAAGTTGTTAGAAAATAGAAATAGAATTTATAAACGTTGTTTTATAAATTTGAGATCAATTGAATTTGATAAATTAAATATAGAAGGTTGTTAAAGGAGATATATTCGCGATTTTGGATAGCGAATTATTATTGAAATAAAATGTTGTTATAGTAAATGATTTTCGAAAGGAAATGTTTTTATATAGTATTGGGATTTATATATCTATCTTAATTTTCGAATCCCTATACTAGTGATTTTGAGTCGTCGTAACGATGTTTTACGTAACATTCGTTTTGACTCAAATAAATGTTGTTATAGTAAATGATTTTCGAAAGGAAATGTTTTTATATAGTATTGGGATTTATATATCTATCTTAATTTTCGAATCCCTATACTAGTGATTTTGAGTCGTCGTAACGATGTTTTACGTAACATTCGTTTTGACTCAAATAAATGTTGTTATAGTAAATGATTTTCGAAAGGAAATGTTTTTATATAGTATTGGGATTCATATATCTATCTTAATTTTCGAATCCCTATACTAGTGATTTTGAGTCGTCGTAACGATGTTTTACGTAACATTCGTTTTGACTCAAATAAATGTTGTTATAGTAAATGGTTTCCTTAAAGAACGAAATATATACTTAATATTGATTTAAGTATATCGAATATTTTCAAATGTTGAAAATAAATAGATTTGTGAAATACTTATTATTAAATAAGTATGGGATTACTTTTCCAATATGAAATGAACGTTTTGAGATTTATCTTGTAAAGATAAATCGAAATTGAATATTGAAATCGAATTGAAAATCGTATATCAGTAGATATTTTGAAATATAAATTCACTATGGAATTTATAAACGAAAGGGAAACTGTTTAGAAAAATAAATGTTGATTTATTTTTGAAGTGTGGAAATTTTATATCTAGTAAAAGATATTTTGGAAGATGAAATAATTTGGAAAATAATTTGGAATCTGATGATGTTGCGCATCTTTATTGATAGTTAAATAACCGACTATCAATAATTACCTTGAATATGGTATTTGTTGTGAATTGGATGAATTTGAATGCCACACTTATTTTTGAATAAGCGCTCACTATTCGGGTTAGCCGGGAAAGGACCATGGGGTCGTATAACCCATTCCGAATATGTGATACGTCGTTATGAATTGCATTCGAAGACCGGTGTTGAAGACCGGATATTTTTGAAAACGGAAGGATTGCCGTCGAGTTACTCTACATCGGCTGATCTCCGATTTAGAGGTTTTTATCACCCTTAGTGACGGGAAGTCCTGACGTGATTGAAAATTATCCGGATATGCAAGGGCTTCGTGAGAAGTGCCTTCGGTTCTGTTCGATCCCGGAACAGACTTGTATGGATTGTGTGTCTGACGTTACAATTTGAGATATAAAGCTGATTCCTTTCAAATACATTTCTGTTGGTGGCGGAGAATTTATTCTCTTAGCTTAACACCCTTCTCTGAGACGTACGAGCTCAGAGGTTATGTAGTTGAAATTCATCAGCGATATATCCCAATTTGGTAACGTGGCATACTGAGTGTTGCTGTGAAATGATCAGTGTTTGATCATTTGCGATATGATCATTTGTTTGATCTTATATCTTTGTGATCATAGGTTGATCATTTTTGTTTGACCCGAAGCAGGGCTTTGTAGAAAGCGTAGCTTTGTGGACGAGACTTCGTCGAGCCTCACACCCCGGAAATGGTCAAAACAGGAAGGATGCGGCAAGGTTCTAGGGAGTAGCGCCCCTTAGTGTATGTCATTCCTTCTGGATAATGGTGGTATCATGGTATGGAGCCCAGATACTTAACCTCTATGGTTACTGCATTATTTTTACTATGTGGTTTGTTGCGAATCGGGGATCCTCGGGAAGATCGGTGACGATCGGGGGATGGCATACGCGTGTCAGTAGTTACCTACTTTTGCAGAGGTAACCCGGCCTTGTGTTGGCAGAGATCTAACCGTAATGTTAGGTTATTTCTCGGGTCGTCTATTCCAGGGACGTACCCATCGTGGATAGGAAGTTCCTTAGCCTGACCATTTTTTGGAAATCCAAAGAAACAATACGAGCCTTGTACGGTTTTAGTTGTAGAACCTGCCATTTAATATGGTAGCTATAGTAGGATACTATAATGGTACCTATGTCGGCTAAGATTAATATTCTACTTTCGAAATGTTTTCTACACTATGCACTAATAATAATATCAAAAAGAATTTGATTTTTGCGTAGTAAGCATCTTTGACTATCATAAGAAGAAATCTCCTCCAAGTCTGCGTTTGCATTGTGTGTGTGGCGGGAGGTCTTATGGTAGTTTCATTTTCCAAAAGCATTGCGAATTGACTTTAAAATTTTTCTGTTGTTTATTTTAAAGATAAATAACTGTTTTACGATCTCACACCAGTCACCATGACTGACTCGGAGTTTATTGTTTCCCTTCTAAACTCTGGTGCCCACCAATTTCCACACGGGCAGCCTAGAGTTATATTATCAGGATATTCTGGATATTCTGGAGCTTGGAGATAAGCTGGATGACGAGACGTAGTATTTGTATCTGATAGTATTTATTCCGCTGTGTATTCTGTATGAGGACAAGTTATATAACTGTCCATTGTTGTATTGAGTTGTATATTGACTTTGTTGATGTATGTATAAACTGATAAAATTCTTTGTTTAAAAGATTACTGATTTATCTATTATATATTGTTCCGCTGCGATGTGAGATTCTGATATTGTTTTCTGTTTCTGTTTCTGTTGTTCTTCTTCTTCTCTTCTTCTGCTTCTTTCTTCTTCTATCTTTTCTTCTATTTCTTTTTCTTAAACCCTCACTATTGGAGTTTCCGGCACTCGATGGCTCGGCAGTCGATAAAGTGAGTATCGATGTCGAATTTTCGAAAGTCGAAAATTCCGGTATGTGACAGCGTGGTATCAGAGCATATGGTTAAGCGACAACCCTGCTCTGTTGGGTGTTACTCATTAGAGATAGAGTCAGCAGTACTCTAGAATGAGTTGAGTGTAATAATAGATATGAGTGCGTATTTGTTATTGAATATAAAATTTGTTTTGTATTGTGTTGACTTATCGGTTGATTGTTTATGGATTCTGGTCGGTGCAGTCTAGCTAACTGTAATCGATAGGGGTTTCTAAACTCTTAAACAAGATAAACCGACACAATATTGATTTTAAAACGGGTAAATGAGATAATTTTGCCCAAAACTATTTTTGTATAGAAAAGAAATGATTTTCTATGAATTATCATAATATATGGTTGCAGGGTTGTTAGGAAGAGTAATAATATTGAAATGTTATCATTACTATTGAAACTGAATAAGAAACTGAAATCATAACTCCAAAGTTAAGAAATTAATTCATATACAAATGAAATTTAAGAATATAAATTATAAATGTGAATTGTAATTTGAAACGGAATTCCAGAGAAGTTTTTGGAAATGTTTTGAAAAGAATTTGAAAATTTTGGAGATTTGGGAAGTTTAAATCTTTTTGGTTTGAAAATGAATTTCAAAGGTTTTGAAAAGTATTCTGAAGGAATGAAAAGCTCTAAACTCTTTTCGGTCGCTGGAAAATAATTCCGATGATGATCGCGACATCACCGGTGTTCATTTTCGGGTTTCCAAAAGAGGAATTGCTGCTACATTGTTTTAAATGGAAGTGTTTGGAAAATTTGGGTTTTGTTTTGGAAATTCAAAGGATGATTTGAATTGTTTTCAAAAATGGTTTTGAAAAGGTTGAAAAGACTCTGGAATACTATATATAAAGATATTTATGAAATATGATTGAATTGATAACTTATACAAATAGAAATTGTTAATGTAAAATATGTAATTGTGATTGGAATTAAAGTTCATTAACAAATGAAATCTATAAATGTGAATTGAAAGTATAACGAAATAAATTCATATATGAACAAAAATTATGAATATGAATTGTAAATATGATTCATAAATGAAAATAGAATTCAAAGAGGATAATTGAAGATAAAATTCATAATGGAATTAGTAATGTGAATGGATAAATGATTTTATAAATCAAAATGTAAGTAAGTCAAAGACTTGTAGAAATATTTGAAATTTGATAGAAATGAGATTCAAATTGTAAATGAATGAATTTGTGAATAAATTTGCAATTGCAAGTGCAAGAAAATGAAATTCAATATTCAGAAGTTGAATTGGATCCAAACTAGAATTGAAATTGTGAATTAAAAATTCAAATGAATGTGAAATGTAAAATGAAAATGAATATGTATAACTTCAACAGTAAATGTATAAGCAGTTTATATTGAAAATTTTGTAATAGAATTTGCAAAATGTTTGAATGTGTAACTAGATATTATGGCTAGTAGGATATACAGGTGTAAAGAAATTGGGATTTTAATTTTGAAGAGAATTTGAATTGCTCGAAAAAGGTATGTATTTATATTTGAATATGAGATTTGATGACTTATTTATCTAGCCGCTTGGCTTTTTCTTTTTCTTTTTGAAATTTGAGAGTCCGTAGGGACGTTTTGTAGTCGTACCGTATTAGCCGCGCAAAGGAGACGCTGGCGAAATTTTTCGAAAATTTAGGGCGTTAGAAAATTTTTGAGAAATTTTGAAAGTTTAAATTTGAATTTGAAATTTAAATTTAAATTGTTAAGGAAACAATGTTGTTTTGAAACTTATAATTGAAGTTGGAAAACTAGTTGAGCTGATAACGAATCTTTAGTAGAAAGATTTGTTTTGAAAATTTGATAAAACTATTAGATTGTGAAAGATAGTAGACGAGTTAAGAACCATTTTTCCTAACTTGTAATTTCGGGACGAAATTCTTTTAAGGAGGGAAGTCGGTAACGACCCTGAATTTTGAACAAATTAAATTGAGAATATTTAATTAATTCTAAATATTTGAACGATAATTTAATTTGAATCCCCGATATAATTTTGAAATTTGCGATTAAACTTTAAAATTTAATCGATTGAAAGTTGAATAGAAATTTAAATCTTCAATTTAAAGTTGAAGAAAAATATTTCGAAAGCTTTTAAAATTCGTATTGATAATACTGAAGATAATTGGAGCTTCAGGATCGAATTTGAAATTGAATTGTTCAGTTTGAAATTATATCGTTTAACCGATATTTAAAAATAGTCAATTTTCAAACAGTCTCGGAATTCGACGAAACCAGTTCCATTGGGTCCGTAATATTGTATTATTGTCGGATTTCCAATTTCGTATTTTTTTGAGTTAATCTGTGAGCACACGACGTGTAAACGCATCGAAATTTATTCGAATTCGAATTTAAATTTAAATTTGTCACTCATCATCACGTTTTCATCTCGTAAAGCACGCCCCAGTGTCTACGCCGAGAATCACGAAAATAAATCGTGCGACCCATCCCTTACGTTTTTAAATGCCCCACTCTCTCCATACTTCAGTTCAAAATAAAAATAAAACAATGGCCGAACTAAATCTTTATTCGTGCTTCCTCAAACTCTCTTTATTCGTTCGAAGCAAATATCACGAGGCTGGGATTTGATGGCGAGTAGTCGCCACCAGTGGGGGAGGTCGATGCCGCGAATTCGTGGGGAGGTCGAGGACATGGCATCACGCGAGTTGGAGGCAACGAGCGTCAGGGTCGATTTAGGGTTCGCGATGGCTTTGGGCTCGAACTCGAGCTCGAGTGGCGCTCGCGAGCTGGCGATGAGGCGGGTGAGCGATTCAAGGCGCCTACCTGGCAGCGTGAGGACGAGGAGGGTTCGAGGAATTTCAGGCGTGTAAGCTCGAAGTCGATGCCGCGATGGTGTTCACTCGCGATGATGGACGAGGCAATTAGGCGCGTTAAGGGGTCGCGAGTATTTGGGTGACACGCGATCGATGGTGGAGGCCGATGATGGTGATGCTCGACGTTGGGCAGTTAGCTAGCTCGAAAGGATGGTCACGAGGTGGTTGGAGTTCATATTCGATAGTGAAGGTTTTTACAGTAAGCTATTTTTATTTTTGTTTTAATTTAAATTATCAAATAGAAGTCTGTTTAAAATTTAAAGTGTTATTTTAAAATCACGAGTTAATTTCAAGTATTCAAATATTAATCAATTGTGTAAATGTTTATTTCTCAATTTATATAGGCATACATATATACAGTAAAAGAAAAGGGAATTTTTAAGTGCTAATTTAAGTTAAGAAAAATCTGTTTTAATTTAAAAGTAATAAATAGGTATATCATATATGAGTAAATGATTTCAAAGAGGAAAGTAAATATACATATTTTCACTTAACCAGTTATTTTAAATAATGAATTTGGTGGATAGATAATTAAATTAACTTATTAAATTTATTTTAGTCGTTGAAGGATATTTTTAAAAAAATGGAAAATTTATAAGTTAAATTAAAAAGAAAATTTTTAGACGATAAATTATAATGGATAAATTTTTTGTTAACCTATATAATTATTTTTGGTAACTAGGAAATATTTTATTAAAGAAAAAATTAGTTTTAAATTTAAATCATTAGTTAAATAAATTTATTTAAAGGAGAATTGGTTTAAATAAAAACTATCAGTTAATTTAACTATTAAACGGTAATTGATTTATTCGATTGTTCAAATATTAATAAATTGTATAAAATGTTTATACAAGGTCTGAAATGGAGGAATAAACTGGAATGGAAATTGGATTGCAAAATTAAAATCAAAGGTGAGATTTTCTCACTCAAATTGAATGTGGAATTTTTGCAGTTATTTATTGACTGATTGATTGCTATTGGATGTGATATTAGATATTTTAGGATATATCTATATATAGCTGTAACAACCCGTAATTTTCAACTGTTTTATTAACGTAATTAGTTAAAATTTTGTGAAATTTTAAACGATAAAATTTTGAAATAAAAATTTAATATTTGGAGTGCGTCTAGTTAAACATAGCAACCGGTAAATTTTCGTCCGAAAATACGAAAGTTTATTTCGCGCGAAAATTCACTTCAATTTAATCAGTTAAAAAAAAGCGATGAAAATAAAATATTTTCGAAACTTAAATATTTTTACATAGGAAAATTCTAAACCATCTTCTGAGCAAGATGTCAGTTTGTCGTTTTTCCAAATTCGGACATCTTTGGCTCCGTCGATCTTATTTTTCAGCGTTTTTCTTGCATTTTCCGCTTTTAGAAATTCAAATTTTTATAATTCAATCGAACCACAGACATTTGTATATCGTTTTGATCGTCTCGTCGTGCTGATCTCCGCGGTATATTCATTTCTGTGTTTTGAGGTTCGGTACACGACGAAAGCGGTAAAACGGTTTGTTGTAACGGTACCCTAATCTGCGACTTAATTTTTTTTCCTCTACGTTTCAAATTTGAAACGTGGTTTCCAATCATGCTATTAATTGCTCAGTCACATAGTGGATGACCGTTGCCACTAATTTTTTTTTTACTATTTCGTTCATGCTTTTAAAGTTAAATATATATGTTATGTATGTATTAAAAAAATCGTCACGTCACTTGGTCACTCAAGCGGTTCATTTTATTTCCACTAAAACTGCTCATATTTAATTCTATGCGTTTCTTTATAATGTTTTATAACGTTGCTTTCATCTTGAGACATACATGTTCGTTCAAAATAAAGTGGATATGCCGAAAACTATTCATCTCCCCTGTTCACTGTTAATACTTTTCTTTTGGAAATGTAAGCTTTAAACAAGTCTCTGTGCATTTTTTGTTAAAATGCGTGCCTTCACCTTTTCATTTACTTTCAATTGCTTTTCTCCCATATATCTCTCTGTAGCCTTTACTTCCCTCTTCCTTTATATTTTTACCTCTCCTATTCTATTGCCTCCACTGCTTCCACAACTTCGCCACCAACTAGCTTCGCCCAACCCACCTCCCGACTTGATCCAAACACCTCTCTGCTACAACCGTTCCCCTTCACCATAGCACGGATCCGCCTCTCCGCCAAACCCACCAGTTTTCCTTTCCGCCCGCCGTCAGTTTTTCCGCCAGCAAACCCCATCGTCTCCACTCTTACGGATGCCTCACCGTCAACCTATCCCTCCGCCCTTGCTTCCGAACCCACTTCACTCAGCACCATCAGACGCCTTCCACGTCCATCCTCTGCCGAAACCCAAAGCCGAAGCCACCACCTCCCTCACCGCCTAGAACTACTCTATGCAGCCGATCTCTGATAGTGCATGAACTCTGTCCACCCCTTTGTCCTCTCCCTCATTTGTTGTGAGTTTATATATATAAGCGTAAGACATATTTGTTAGTTTATATACTTCGTTAGTTACATAGATATCAGTTTTATATACTATGTCTATATTTTAAGTTATAACAGTTGCAAGTTTACGATGATACTGGTATACGTGCATTTTTTTGTTACATTAAGTTATATTTGAGGTAATTATATATGAGTATATAACAGTTACTTATTAATATATTAGTATATAGGATAGTAGGTTATAGCCTTGACAGTATAAGAGTTCATACAAAAGCTTGCATCAGGTATATTATATTGATGCATATGCGTGCGTGTTTGCGTATATGTATGTGCGTGTGTAGTGTTGTGCATATGGGCATGTATACTTGTTTGCATATTTTTATATATGTATGTTAGTTGCAAAAGCATTTTTACTTATGATTTCATATATAAGTGTATATGAGTTTTGCTGGTTCGTGCATTATGTAAGCATTATGGTGTTTTACAGTCAAACTTATATATCTTTATAAAAAAAAAGAAAAAAAAAAAAGAAAAAAAAAAGCAAGTTGTATATATTTTCGGTTAAGCTATTTATAAATTCTGTTTGAGTCATTATATATTTATATATATGAGCTATGTTGGTATATATGTGAGTCTGCATATAACGTGTATATTAGTATATTCGTATATTACCTGTTTACAAGAATTTATATACATAGTTTCGGCAGTTGTAAAATAGTTTGAATCTATACCAGTTATGTAAACCTTAAGTTCTAATATACATTATTTTAAGTGTATGTTTGATTTTAAATAGATGTAAGTTTTATTTTAATATATATGTTTGAAACGCATGAATATTAAAGTTATTGTGTTGAATTTAAATTACAAATTTTACTTATATATATAGTTATATATATGAGTTCACTTATATAATTTAACTTCATCGATCTAGTTCTGATTTGAATTCGATTTTACATTTATCAGCTTTAGCCGTCGTGCCTGTTTTCTTCATCAAATCGTGTCCATCTAGCATTGCTTTGGATTTCGTAACTCAATCTCTTTGTCAAATTCTCCTCTAGCCTCGAAAGGTGAGCACTCACTCACGATTAACGTTCTTTTATTTATTAAATTTGATTTCAATTGAAACGACAATTGAAATATGCTGCTGTTAGTTAATTACACTGTTATATATGCTATTGCCTGTATCAGTTCACCTGTGACATCTGACACCATTATCTGTTAATTATTTTTGCGTTGATAATACAGTTTGGCTGATAATTGATTGATTGTTGATGTTTATATTGGACGTTAAATTGTTAATGTTAAAATGATAAACAGATTGAAATTGAACTTGATATAGGATGATTAAATGTTAAATTTGATTAACTGACATTTGTATGATATGATCCCTTTAACTGTTAACTTTATGGACTCGTATGATTTGTTTAATTTTATTTTGAACCACTGAATGTATGTTGTTAAACTGATGATGTATGAAATTGTAAATAGATGACAAGTGAAAACCGTAATGTAATAATCTTTAATCTACATGAAATGATAGTGTAGATTCTAGAAATGATTATATTAATTCGTACAAATAACAATACGAATTAATATGGTTATTTCGGGATTATTTGAATTGATTATTGGATTGATATTGATTGTTGTTATTGCTTGTTTATTTACTTTGACACCATCCCAGTTATCACACTGCAAGTTCCCTTTGATATGTTTTGATTTTGAATTGAATTGGAATCGGGTCGAAATGATAAATACCCAAAATTGAATTTTGACCTAGGATAGAGAATTAAATAAAAAAACCCGATTGGTCAATAATTTGATTTGAAAATAAAACGAAGATTTTATTTGAATAAATAATATGGTTTTGAAATGAAGTTGAAATTTGAATTTTAATGGAAGGAAAATGTTAATAATTAATAATCCGAAACAGAATATTAGCAATGTAATTGATGAATGAATATTGTTTAAATTTGAGAAATGATTAAGTTTGAAATTATTAAACTTTGAAATTATTTAATAATTAAGTTTTGAATTATTTAATAATTAAATAAGATTGAATTTTTTAATGATTAAATTGAATTGAATTCTTTAATAAGGAAAAATTGAACTTTTGAATAAGTGAATTTTACTTTGTAAATAATTGAAATTGAGTTTTCTTGTTTAAGTAAGTTTTGGAAAATTATTTAAGTAGGTAAATAAGTGAAATTGAATTTCTTTAACAAGAAATGAAAATGTGATATTTTTGAAATTAATGCAAGACTTGAAATTTAAAGAATTTGATTTGATGAATTTAATTTAATTCAAAATTTGTAAGTTTTGATTTAATGAAGTTGAACTTAAGAATGGATTTAATGAATTGGAAATTTAATGGAAATTGTTTTGAATAACAAATTTACTTAACGAATATTAAATGAAATCGATAAATGAATTTGAAATTGATTTGAATGTTAAATTAAATTAATTTAAATGATTTTGAAATGAAACTGATATACGAATTTGGATCAATATTTGAATTGTTTTAAATAGAAATTGAAATTGAATTATAAGATTTTGAAAGTGTAAATTTGAAGTTTTGAAATGTAAATTTTTGGAAATAGTTTTAGAAAGACAAATGAAATGTTGATTTACGAATTCTATTTGAAATTGAAATTGACTTGGTTTTGAAATATATAAACGACCAATCGGTGTAATAATTACGAAAGTTATTAAAGAGACCGGGATCGGTAATGGATATACTCTCTATCTGAACCGAAACCACTTTAATAATTATACGCGGAGTGTTGATCCAGAACGAAGTGGATGGTTTTGGTGAACGCGTTGACTGAAGAAAGAGAACGATTTTGGATGACCCCTGACATGACTAAAACAGGAGCCGCGCCGGGCCATTGAGGATCGCCATCTCTAGCGGACACACTTCTTCGATACCATATCTATTACTTTTGTGATTCGATTTGGGTGCACCCCTCGATTATGGGAGTGTTGTTTCGCGGTGTTGGGGTAGTAGCTGCTATGCCCAACATCAGTCCGGATCACGCAACTACTAGTATCCTAGTTGGTATCGCCTCATGTACCTTGTCATACTGATTATCCTATTCGCGACCACTACGATTTTGATTTGTACCTTTAGTATATGGATTGCCCTCTGGTGACTTCCGGTTTTGGGGAAACTACGGTCTTGTATATGCTTTTGGGAATAAACAGGTTAAGAGGTGTATGGGCCCTGCTTAACCCTACTTTGATATCTTTATATTACTAATAGACATTATCTACTTAGCGTACATTACTACCTAGTAGATAGTTTGACGGATCCTTAAAGGATGGTTATTCCAAACATCCTTTGAGTTACTTGTATTTCAATTGCTATTTCATTTGAGTTGGATTTATTAATATAAGAATGTTAATCCTGACTCGAGTGTTTTGTATTTTGCTTTACGCTCGGGTCAGACTGAGTGGTTCAGCTTTCGAGACTCACCTTTGAAGTTGGAGCTTCGCTTGGAGATCCAGCTATCTATCCAGCTTTCAGATATTCGATGATTCCAGTGATGTATTCTGATTTGTTTCTGGTCTAACTCTGATGTATCGTATTTCTCTTCTGTTGTAAACTCTGATGTATTTTATATATTCATATAGTAGCTTCATGAACTACTATCTCTTTTATTTCCGCTGCATTTATTACTCTGTGTCTGTGATCTGTGATTATATCTATTTACTGTATATGTTCAGTTTTGCCAATTTTAAATTAACAACGCGGTATTTTGAGCAATTCAACTCCGGCATGAGTGTCTACCTATACACTTATAATGGACGCGAATGGTCCAAAATATCGGGTCGTTACAGTTGGTATCAGAGCTCTGGTAGCTCTAGGCAAAACTTAACATATAGGGTAAATGTATTTACAGAATCACTCTCATTCGAGTTTCAATCTCTTCCTTCCGACTCGATTTCTTTGAATTTTGGAACGTTCCCTACGGTTCCAAATTTCATTCGTGTCCCTCACTATTCGTCTTCTTTCAATTCTGGAGCACCCATAACTCTATTTTGAATTATATCTATAATAGATCGGCGGTCTCGCCAATCTTCGAATGATTCGTAAAGGAGCAGAACTCCTTTATAATAGGCATCGATTTACCGGAGATTTCTATATCCTCGGTTTACGATGCTATCTATTTCCTGCTATACCTAAATTCCATCTCTTGAGATCGAGTGTTGACTTACCTCGAAATTCAGCATCGACCTTATTCTTGAAGTTACGGACGACCCGGTTAAGGTCGCCTGTGAATTAAATAAACTTACTCATCTCCCAATTCTGTTATTGAATCATCTTATCTTTTCTTTCGTATTTGTCTTCGAATCAGAATTCTCTTTGATTTGAGTCCATCAAATTTGAATCTCTATCCTTGCTTTGAATCCATTCTTGTATCATCAAGCGAGGGAGTGTATTTGTAAATTTATATTTAAAATGTTTTAAAATATATTGTGTTGTTTGAGTTGTTGATGTTGACTTGGGTTTCCGATCGATTCGTCTGATCAACGCTATCGATAGGATTTCCAAAACACTTGAACAGAGCAAACTGACACGATATTATTTTCAAATTTGGAAAATGAAATAAATTTGTTTGATTATATTGTGAAAATATAAAAAAAAAATTCTGGAATTTAATAGGTAAATTAAATTGTTTGTTTGAAATGATAATATTTGATTATCATTTATTGTTCTAAATGAATTTATAAACTTGGTTATAAATTGATTTAAATTTGAAATGAATCTAATTCAGAAATTTGAGAATTTATTAGTTTCCGGTGATTTCGAACTTTGGTTTTTAAAATTTTAAAGTATATAGTATTGAAAATATTTTCAAACAAAAATCGTTTTCGAAAAATTTAAATGTTGAAATCAGTGCTCTTCTCTTTGTCGCTGGAAAATAATTTCGGTGATGGCGGCCGCATCATCGACGTTCATTTTCGAGTTTCGAAGTGGAGAAACCATTCTGTAGCTTTGCTACGGTTTTGTTTTGAGAAAATATATTTTGATTTACATATATATAGGTATCTTATATAAAAAAAAAATTAATTTGATTTGATATAAATATATTATATATATCTCTAAATTGTTTAAAGTAAATCGGAAATCTAATTCTTAAATTTTGTTAAACGATGATTTTAATTATAAATAAAACCAAAATTTGGAATAAATATTTAAACTTGAATAATTGAATTTGGAAAATTTTATTGGTATATTGTTCAACCGCATTCTAATACAACTTACCTAAATCATTCAGAAGTTGAATATGTAATTGGATAATTTATAAGATAAATTGAATTTATAAATAAAATTTGAGTGTTTATAATAAATGTTATACACTAAATTTTGATTATAAAAATGTCAATAGAGTTAGAAAGGATAATAAGTAAAACTCAGTTAATAATAAAATAAATTGTTTTGAAAGAATTAACGATTTTGTTTTGAAGAATTAATAATTGAAATTTGATCAACATATGAAAATACCTTGAATTTAAAAGAAATTAATAAATATAAATTAATTTAAATTAAAACATTTATGGTTTAAATTAATTTATATGGTTTTAAAATATGTAATAAGATATATTAAGTGAAATAAAATTTATAATAATTAAAGAATTAAATATGTTGAAAATAAAATATGATTATAATAGAAGACTATTCAGATTTATGGTTTTAGAAATTGTAAATTTAAGATAATTGGATAATAGGATAATGAATTTAGAAATAGTTGAGATTTATTTTAGTGAAATCAAATGGATTAAATCAAATATTGAATTTATATGGTCAAATAAATTGTTATTTTGTATTTCAAATCTGTTTTTCTTTCTGGTTGGTTCTATTCTCCTACCTCGTTCCTTTTCGGGGACGAAAAGTTTTGAGTGGGGGAGAGTGTAACAACCCGTAATTTTCAACTGTTTTATTAACGTAATTAGTTAAAATTTTGTGAAATTTTAAACGATAAAATTTTGAAATAAAAATTTAATATTTGGAGTGCGTCTAGTTAAACATAGCAACCGGTAAATTTTCGTCCGAAAATACGAAAGTTTATTTCGCGCGAAAATTCACTTCAATTTAATCAGTTAAAAAAAAGCGATGAAAATAAAATATTTTCGAAACTTAAATATTTTTACATAGGAAAATTCTAAACCATCTTCTGAGCAAGATGTCAGTTTGTCGTTTTTCCAAATTCGGACATCTTTGGCTCCGTCGATCTTATTTTTCAGCGTTTTTCTTGCATTTTCCGCTTTTAGAAATTCAAATTTTTATAATTCAATCGAACCACAGACATTTGTATATCGTTTTGATCGTCTCGTCGTGCTGATCTCCGCGGTATATTCATTTCTGTGTTTTGAGGTTCGGTACACGACGAAAGCGGTAAAACGGTTTGTTGTAACGGTACCCTAATCTGCGACTTAATTTTTTTTCCTCTACGTTTCAAATTTGAAACGTGGTTTCCAATCATGCTATTAATTGCTCAGTCACATAGTGGATGACCGTTGCCACTAATTTTTTTTTTACTATTTCGTTCATGCTTTTAAAGTTAAATATATATGTTATGTATGTATTAAAAAAATCGTCACGTCACTTGGTCACTCAAGCGGTTCATTTTATTTCCACTAAAACTGCTCATATTTAATTCTATGCGTTTCTTTATAATGTTTTATAACGTTGCTTTCATCTTGAGACATACATGTTCGTTCAAAATAAAGTGGATATGCCGAAAACTATTCATCTCCCCTGTTCACTGTTAATACTTTTCTTTTGGAAATGTAAGCTTTAAACAAGTCTCTGTGCATTTTTTGTTAAAATGCGTGCCTTCACCTTTTCATTTACTTTCAATTGCTTTTCTCCCATATATCTCTCTGTAGCCTTTACTTCCCTCTTCCTTTATATTTTTACCTCTCCTATTCTATTGCCTCCACTGCTTCCACAACTTCGCCACCAACTAGCTTCGCCCAACCCACCTCCCGACTTGATCCAAACACCTCTCTGCTACAACCGTTCCCCTTCACCATAGCACGGATCCGCCTCTCCGCCAAACCCACCAGTTTTCCTTTCCGCCCGCCGTCAGTTTTTCCGCCAGCAAACCCCATCGTCTCCACTCTTACGGATGCCTCACCGTCAACCTATCCCTCCGCCCTTGCTTCCGAACCCACTTCACTCAGCACCATCAGACGCCTTCCACGTCCATCCTCTGCCGAAACCCAAAGCCGAAGCCACCACCTCCCTCACCGCCTAGAACTACTCTATGCAGCCGATCTCTGATAGTGCATGAACTCTGTCCACCCCTTTGTCCTCTCCCTCATTTGTTGTGAGTTTATATATATAAGCGTAAGACATATTTGTTAGTTTATATACTTCGTTAGTTACATAGATATCAGTTTTATATACTATGTCTATATTTTAAGTTATAACAGTTGCAAGTTTACGATGATACTGGTATACGTGCATTTTTTTGTTACATTAAGTTATATTTGAGGTAATTATATATGAGTATATAACAGTTACTTATTAATATATTAGTATATAGGATAGTAGGTTATAGCCTTGACAGTATAAGAGTTCATACAAAAGCTTGCATCAGGTATATTATATTGATGCATATGCGTGCGTGTTTGCGTATATGTATGTGCGTGTGTAGTGTTGTGCATATGGGCATGTATACTTGTTTGCATATTTTTATATATGTATGTTAGTTGCAAAAGCATTTTTACTTATGATTTCATATATAAGTGTATATGAGTTTTGCTGGTTCGTGCATTATGTAAGCATTATGGTGTTTTACAGTCAAACTTATATATCTTTATAAAAAAAAAGAAAAAAAAAAAGAAAAAAAAAAGCAAGTTGTATATATTTTCGGTTAAGCTATTTATAAATTCTGTTTGAGTCATTATATATTTATATATATGAGCTATGTTGGTATATATGTGAGTCTGCATATAACGTGTATATTAGTATATTCGTATATTACCTGTTTACAAGAATTTATATACATAGTTTCGGCAGTTGTAAAATAGTTTGAATCTATACCAGTTATGTAAACCTTAAGTTCTAATATACATTATTTTAAGTGTATGTTTGATTTTAAATAGATGTAAGTTTTATTTTAATATATATGTTTGAAACGCATGAATATTAAAGTTATTGTGTTGAATTTAAATTACAAATTTTACTTATATATATAGTTATATATATGAGTTCACTTATATAATTTAACTTCATCGATCTAGTTCTGATTTGAATTCGATTTTACATTTATCAGCTTTAGCCGTCGTGCCTGTTTTCTTCATCAAATCGTGTCCATCTAGCATTGCTTTGGATTTCGTAACTCAATCTCTTTGTCAAATTCTCCTCTAGCCTCGAAAGGTGAGCACTCACTCACGATTAACGTTCTTTTATTTATTAAATTTGATTTCAATTGAAACGACAATTGAAATATGCTGCTGTTAGTTAATTACACTGTTATATATGCTATTGCCTGTATCAGTTCACCTGTGACATCTGACACCATTATCTGTTAATTATTTTTGCGTTGATAATACAGTTTGGCTGATAATTGATTGATTGTTGATGTTTATATTGGACGTTAAATTGTTAATGTTAAAATGATAAACAGATTGAAATTGAACTTGATATAGGATGATTAAATGTTAAATTTGATTAACTGACATTTGTATGATATGATCCCTTTAACTGTTAACTTTATGGACTCGTATGATTTGTTTAATTTTATTTTGAACCACTGAATGTATGTTGTTAAACTGATGATGTATGAAATTGTAAATAGATGACAAGTGAAAACCGTAATGTAATAATCTTTAATCTACATGAAATGATAGTGTAGATTCTAGAAATGATTATATTAATTCGTACAAATAACAATACGAATTAATATGGTTATTTCGGGATTATTTGAATTGATTATTGGATTGATATTGATTGTTGTTATTGCTTGTTTATTTACTTTGACACCATCCCAGTTATCACACTGCAAGTTCCCTTTGATATGTTTTGATTTTGAATTGAATTGGAATCGGGTCGAAATGATAAATACCCAAAATTGAATTTTGACCTAGGATAGAGAATTAAATAAAAAAACCCGATTGGTCAATAATTTGATTTGAAAATAAAACGAAGATTTTATTTGAATAAATAATATGGTTTTGAAATGAAGTTGAAATTTGAATTTTAATGGAAGGAAAATGTTAATAATTAATAATCCGAAACAGAATATTAGCAATGTAATTGATGAATGAATATTGTTTAAATTTGAGAAATGATTAAGTTTGAAATTATTAAACTTTGAAATTATTTAATAATTAAGTTTTGAATTATTTAATAATTAAATAAGATTGAATTTTTTAATGATTAAATTGAATTGAATTCTTTAATAAGGAAAAATTGAACTTTTGAATAAGTGAATTTTACTTTGTAAATAATTGAAATTGAGTTTTCTTGTTTAAGTAAGTTTTGGAAAATTATTTAAGTAGGTAAATAAGTGAAATTGAATTTCTTTAACAAGAAATGAAAATGTGATATTTTTGAAATTAATGCAAGACTTGAAATTTAAAGAATTTGATTTGATGAATTTAATTTAATTCAAAATTTGTAAGTTTTGATTTAATGAAGTTGAACTTAAGAATGGATTTAATGAATTGGAAATTTAATGGAAATTGTTTTGAATAACAAATTTACTTAACGAATATTAAATGAAATCGATAAATGAATTTGAAATTGATTTGAATGTTAAATTAAATTAATTTAAATGATTTTGAAATGAAACTGATATACGAATTTGGATCAATATTTGAATTGTTTTAAATAGAAATTGAAATTGAATTATAAGATTTTGAAAGTGTAAATTTGAAGTTTTGAAATGTAAATTTTTGGAAATAGTTTTAGAAAGACAAATGAAATGTTGATTTACGAATTCTATTTGAAATTGAAATTGACTTGGTTTTGAAATATATAAACGACCAATCGGTGTAATAATTACGAAAGTTATTAAAGAGACCGGGATCGGTAATGGATATACTCTCTATCTGAACCGAAACCACTTTAATAATTATACGCGGAGTGTTGATCCAGAACGAAGTGGATGGTTTTGGTGAACGCGTTGACTGAAGAAAGAGAACGATTTTGGATGACCCCTGACATGACTAAAACAGGAGCCGCGCCGGGCCATTGAGGATCGCCATCTCTAGCGGACACACTTCTTCGATACCATATCTATTACTTTTGTGATTCGATTTGGGTGCACCCCTCGATTATGGGAGTGTTGTTTCGCGGTGTTGGGGTAGTAGCTGCTATGCCCAACATCAGTCCGGATCACGCAACTACTAGTATCCTAGTTGGTATCGCCTCATGTACCTTGTCATACTGATTATCCTATTCGCGACCACTACGATTTTGATTTGTACCTTTAGTATATGGATTGCCCTCTGGTGACTTCCGGTTTTGGGGAAACTACGGTCTTGTATATGCTTTTGGGAATAAACAGGTTAAGAGGTGTATGGGCCCTGCTTAACCCTACTTTGATATCTTTATATTACTAATAGACATTATCTACTTAGCGTACATTACTACCTAGTAGATAGTTTGACGGATCCTTAAAGGATGGTTATTCCAAACATCCTTTGAGTTACTTGTATTTCAATTGCTATTTCATTTGAGTTGGATTTATTAATATAAGAATGTTAATCCTGACTCGAGTGTTTTGTATTTTGCTTTACGCTCGGGTCAGACTGAGTGGTTCAGCTTTCGAGACTCACCTTTGAAGTTGGAGCTTCGCTTGGAGATCCAGCTATCTATCCAGCTTTCAGATATTCGATGATTCCAGTGATGTATTCTGATTTGTTTCTGGTCTAACTCTGATGTATCGTATTTCTCTTCTGTTGTAAACTCTGATGTATTTTATATATTCATATAGTAGCTTCATGAACTACTATCTCTTTTATTTCCGCTGCATTTATTACTCTGTGTCTGTGATCTGTGATTATATCTATTTACTGTATATGTTCAGTTTTGCCAATTTTAAATTAACAACGCGGTATTTTGAGCAATTCAACTCCGGCATGAGTGTCTACCTATACACTTATAATGGACGCGAATGGTCCAAAATATCGGGTCGTTACAATAGCAATATATACATATTGGCATATGTATATATTGGATTGATGATTTCCCGCCTCGTATAGCGGATGAGACCCTATTGCGCCGTTAGTAAGCGGATATTTTTATAAAACCCATATACCGCGATATTCCACCTCGAAGTGGAATTGGTATTGTGCTAACGTCTGTGGATGCAGGGAAACAGGTTGGAGGAATCCAACTGGATTCCTCAACGGTATTTATTTATTTACAGATATTGATGTATATTCTGTTATCATGTTGATATATGATATTGAATGTTGTGATTGACTAATTGGTGCTGTTGCATCATCAGATTCAAAATTTTGAAGTTTAAAAATAACGATTTTAACTTTAAAAGAGATTTTTAAGTATACGTTTTATTTGCAATTTTGAATTGATTTACTTTAAATAAATAATGTTATAAATTTAAAGTTATGGAGATTATAATGTTAGTGGAATATAACCAAAGTGTCATTTTTGAAATAAAAATCGATTTATTTATAAAATGGTTTAAGTTGGGATTTTTGAATAACTATAAACGATTTGTATAAAAAGATTTATACAAATTGATATTTATAAATCAAATGTTGGAATTATAAAACGAGTTTTTTTATAAGTGTTAAAATGAAGTATAAATTGGATTTCGGCATTTTAATTGAGATTTTTGAACAAGTATGAATGGTTAATAGATGAGATTTATAAATAGTATAAAAGTAGTTCGGTTATGGTTGAAAATAAGGTTATAAATGAAATCTTATAAGTAATAAGATTTAAAATCTGTGAAGTTTAAAAGAACGATTTCTTTTAAAATAAATGAATTGTAAGTTATTAACTTATAAGATGGACCTTTGGTATATACATTGAGTATAAATTGAATAGGTCATTAAAGAAGATTTATAAATCGAATTGTTAATAAAGGAGATTTATTAAATTGAAGTTGTTAGAAAATAGAAATAGAATTTATAAACGTTGTTTTATAAATTTGAGATCAATTGAATTTGATAAATTAAATATAGAAGGTTGTTAAAGGAGATATATTCGCGATTTTGGATAGCGAATTATTATTGAAATAAAATGTTGTTATAGTAAATGATTTTCGAAAGGAAATGTTTTTATATAGTATTGGGATTTATATATCTATCTTAATTTTCGAATCCCTATACTAGTGATTTTGAGTCGTCGTAACGATGTTTTACGTAACATTCGTTTTGACTCAAATAAATGTTGTTATAGTAAATGATTTTCGAAAGGAAATGTTTTTATATAGTATTGGGATTTATATATCTATCTTAATTTTCGAATCCCTATACTAGTGATTTTGAGTCGTCGTAACGATGTTTTACGTAACATTCGTTTTGACTCAAATAAATGTTGTTATAGTAAATGATTTTCGAAAGGAAATGTTTTTATATAGTATTGGGATTTATATATCTATCTTAATTTTCGAATCCCTATACTAGTGATTTTGAGTCATCGTAACGATGTTTTACGTAACATTCGTTTTGACTCAAATAAATGTTGTTATAGTAAATGGTTTCCTTAAAGAACGAAATATATACTTAATATTGATTTAAGTATATCGAATATTTTCAAATGTTGAAAATAAATAGATTTGTGAAATACTTATTATTAAATAAGTATGGGATTACTTTTCCAATATGAAATGAACGTTTTGAGATTTATCTTGTAAAGATAAATCGAAATTGAATATTGAAATCGAATTGAAAATCGTATATCAGTAGATATTTTGAAATATAAATTCACTATGGAATTTATAAAGGAAAGGGAAACTGTTTAGAAAAATAAATGTTGATTTATTTTTGAAGTGTGGAAATTTTATATCTAGTAAAAGATATTTTGGAAGATGAAATAATTTGGAAAATAATTTGGAATCTGATGATGTTGCGCATCTTTATTGATAGTTAAATAACCGACTATCAATAATTACCTTGAATATGGTATTTGTTGTGAATTGGATGAATTTGAATGCCACACTTATTTTTGAATAAGCGCTCACTATTCGGGTTAGCCGGGAAAGGACCATGGGGTCGTATAACCCATTCCGAATATGTGATACGTCGTTATGAATTGCATTCGAAGACCGGTGTTGAAGACCGGATATTTTTGAAAACGGAAGGATTACCGTCGAGTTACTCTACATCGGCTGATCTCCGATTTAGAGGTTTTTATCACCCTTAGTGACGGGAAGTCCTGACGTGATTGAAAATTATCCGGATATGCAAGGGCTTCGTGAGAAGTGCCTTCGGTTCTGTTCGATCCCGGAACAGACTTGTATGGATTGTGTGTTTGACATTACAATTTGAGATATAAAGCTGATTCCTTTCAAATACATTTCTGTTGGTGGCGGAGAATTTATTCTCTTAGCTTAACACCCTTCTCTGAGACGTACGAGCTCAGAGGTTATGTAGTTGAAATTCATCAGCGATATATCCCAATTTGGTAACGTGGCATACTGAGTGTTGCTGTGAAATGATCAGTGTTTGATCATTTGCGATATGATCATTTGTTTGATCTTATATCTTTGTGATCATAGGTTGATCATTTTTGTTTGACCCGAAGCAGGGCTTTGTAGAAAGCATAGCTTTGTGGACAAGACTTCGTCGAGCCTCACACCCCGGAAATGGTCAAAACAGGAAGGATGCGGCAAGGTTCTAGGGAGTAGCGCCCCTTAGTGTATGTCATTCCTTCTGGATAAAGGTGGTATCATGGTATGGAGCCCAGATACTTAACCTCTGTGGTTACTGCATTATTTTTACTATGTGGTTTGTTGCGAATCGGGGATCCTCGGGAAGATCGGTGACGATCGGGGGATGGCATACGCGTGTCAGTAGTTACCTACTTTTGCAGAGGTAACCCGGCCTTGTGTTGGCAGAGATCTAACCGTAATGTTAGGTTATTTCTCGGGTCGTCTATTCCAGGGACGTACCCATCGTGGATAGGAAGTTCCTTAGCCTGACCATTTGTTGGAAATCCAAAGAAACAATACGAGCCTTGTACGGTTTTAGTTGTAGAACCTGCCATTTAATATGGTAGCTATAGTAGGCATACTATAATGGTACCTATGTCGGCTAAGATTAATATTCTACTTTCGAAATGTTTTCTACACTATGCACTAATAATAATATCAAAAAGAATTTGATTTTTGCGTAGTAAGCATCTTTGACTATCATAAGAAGAAATATCCTCCAAGTCTGCGTTTGCATTGTGTGTGTGGCGGGAGGTCTTATGGTAGTTTCATTTTCCAAAAGCATTGCGAATTGACTTTAAAAATTTTCTGTTGTTTATTTTAAAGATAAATAACTGTTTTACGATCTCACACCAGTCACCATGACTGACTCGGAGTTTATTGTTTCCCTTCTAAACTCTGGGTGCCCACCAATTTCCACACGGGCAGCCTAGAGTTATATTATCAGGATATTCTGGATATTCTGGAGCTTGGAGATAAGCTGGATGACGAGACGTAGTATTTGTATCTGATAGTATTTATTCCGCTGTGTATTCTGTATGAGGACAAGTTATATAACTGTCCATTGTTGTATTGAGTTGTATATTGACTCTGTTGATGTATGTATAAACTGATAAAATTCTTTGTTTAAAAGATTACTGATTTATCTATTATATATTGTTCCGCTGCGATGTGAGATTCTGATATTGTTTTCTGTTTCTGTTTCTGTTGTTCTTCTTCTTCTCTTCTTCTGCTTCTTTCTTCTTCTATCTTTTCTTCTATTTCTTATTCTTAAACCCTCACTATTGGAGTTTCCGGCACTCGATTGCTCGGCAGTCGATAAAGTGAGTATCGATGTCGAATTTTCGAAAGTCGAAAATTCCGGTATGTGACAATAAAGGTTATGTATATTTCAAACCATTTTAAAACTTTGTTTTTATAATTTTAAAACTAAACTTTAAATTTAAAAAAAAACAGTATGCTTTGCTTTGAAATCTGGACAATTGTTCCTACCCGAGCCTCACGAAAATTTCTTCGAGTCAAACTGCAGATTTCACGAGTTCGACCCCGAGACCTTCCTCTGGTTCTTCACGCACCCTTCTTCTTCCCTTTTCTTTTCTAGCTTAAGTTTAACAATTTTAAAACCTGGACTAAACACTCACAAGCTCTCTCGTCCTCACCGCTTCGATCCAAACACAGGAATACGCGAACTCGAGACGGAGCCATCTTCCCCAAACTTCAACCATACCAGATATCTGTGCACACGCGTGCACATGTACATGCGATCATCCACGATCTGATCATCGATGATACCTCTGGCATGTCACTGCGAACCACCACGACTAGCCCTCCAGAATCTTCTTATTCGCCATAGATTGAAATCGAGTAACTCGATCGAACGTGAACCCAAAATAGATCATCGAAAAACGCCTCGCTACGACAATGCCGACCATCAGAGGCCATGTAATCTCGTCCGTAGATTCGTCATGACACCACGCCTCTATCCCCCTAGGTCCGATCGCCATTAGTTCACTATCGATGACGAACTTTGCCTGCAAATCTCGACGAACAAAACACCCCCAAAACCCTATTCCCAGCAAGATCGTCAACGATGGTGACTAAAAAAATAGGATCCCATTTTTTTCCTGACCTACAATACCCAGGCCTTATTCCATCATGATCATGACGCCTATAAACTTGCCGTTCAACGGATTTTGGCAAAACTACAACTTCCGTTCAACCTAGGATTTCTCGTTAATTTCATGCTTAAAATTCTTGAAACAATTACTAAAAATCATATATTTGCAATACAAATCTAGTTGTGTAGTTAGAAATTGAAGTTAATAAAATTTATTTTTGGCATATGTAGATCTTTACTGTAATACCCAAATTTATAAATATTCTTGAATAATTTCTACTGGGAATTATTTTTAAAAATGAATTTAAAATGTTTCTAACAATTTCCTTTTAGAGATCAAAGCTTAATTTTGTTTAAAAAGGAAGATATACATTTTTTCAATCTGTTGTTCTTAATCCTGTTAAGATACCAGATGCACAGATATATATACAAACATGCAGACAGAATTATCAATCAAACAATCATGTTCCATAATAACTTCAAGCATGAACTCAGATATCAAAACATATAGATGGGTGAGTTTGCTCACCTTAGATTCCAGGAAAGAAAAGAACAGAGCTTGCTTTAATATGAAACAGGCTTGAAAATTTGCAAAGTTGAAATCTTTCTCTTTGATCTCTGGTTTTGATTTGTTCAAGTTGTTTTTAATTTTCTTCAAAATGAAGCTTAGAATAGACGAACTTGAAATGAAGATGATGGAAAGCTTGATGTATAAAAGAAAGCAAATCTACAGGTTGATGTTATTGTAGTTTATGTTGAAGGTGATATTACTCAGTGATGATGCTGCTTTATTTTTTCTCAGTTTCGAATGAATGAAATGAAGATGTTTGATATATAAAAGAGGTGTACAGCAGTGTATGTTTATTTGTACAACAGGTATGGCTGAGAAGAAAAATGTGTGCTAGGATATTTTATAGTGTACTAAAGATATGGGCTGCATTATATTTTAAACAATTCAAATTTACCTATTCGTGCTGCTGAGATGATGGAAATAAAGGCATGTTCCCCCTTGCTTAGTTACAGCATATCCTTTTTGTATGTACTTGAATATATCTTTGCTTGTTAATTTCGGCTGAGAAGATGTTAGTAAGTACTTTTGTTTATTTTTTTCTTGGCTGTACTTTGTTTTATTACATATTTATCCTTGAATTGTTTTATTTGCATTTCATTTGTTCAACTTGACTATGTTTGCTTAGTCTTCATATATATATTTATTGTTTTTATTAAGTACAATTTTTTTTTGTGTTTTATTTTTCTTTGTATATGTTTGTTCATACTCTATCTTTAACAAAGCTTACTTTATATTATTATAAATGAAGTTCTATTGTTACTATGTTGCCATAATCTTTTCCAATGTATTCACTTTCTATTTTATAAAACTATATTTATTCAAAAATACAATTAATTATCAATTTAAATAAATTAAAATCTAGGGTCGTTACAAACTTCCCCCCTTAAAAGAATTTCGTCCTCGAAATTCGCAGGCACAAAAACAACACAGAGATAGACAGATTCGATCTCCTATAATTCCTCAAACTTAAGATATGAATTCCAAACTCAAGTCGGAATATCTTAGAACACATACCAATTTGTCCCTCTTCGGACTTTGGGATTCAAAAGAAATTAGAATAGAATTTCAAATTTTGGTTTCAAACAATATCGTTTTATTGATTTAATTCAAATTTAACTTCATATTCTGTTAATCAATTTACCTCTGTAATACCCCAAAATTTTGTGAAAAATCATTTTTGTAAAATGATTTAATTTTGAAATATTTAGATTTAAATATGGTGAAATTTCTGGAATAAATAGTGTGCAAGTATATGTGTGCACGTGCACACTGAAATGGCACAAGAAAGAACTCCAGATTTCTTGGATTTAAAACAAGAATTAAAGAGCAATACAAACATGATTTTGCAACATGGTTATTTGATTTCTGAGATTTTATGGGTCATCTTAGAAAATAAGAAAAGTAAGTTTTACTTTAGATCAGTAAACAAATTTATTTAAAACCCAGAAAAGAAAATAATATATATATATATTTGTAAACTTGTATACATATAGGTGCATATGTTTCTGAATTTAAAAGAGGAATTAAAATAAGCCTAGATAAGATATGTATACAAATATACATTTTTAAATACTGAAAAGTACATATATATATATTAGCAAGTGAAACCATAACATTAAAATGACATGAAATGTGATACAAGTCAATATGCTTGTGTAGGCAAAAATAGCAAAGGGGATTTTCAGAAATAATTAAAATAAATAGAATAGTCACACTTTTGACATGACTAAGTGAGTGGCCATTTTCTGAAAAAGTAAAAGAAAGAAAATGCAGCCTTTAAATTGGTTAATATGGCCGGGGTAATATGAATGAAAAATGCATGATGCTAAGCCAGGACAGAAATGGAATTCTGTTTCAATAAAACCCTAGAGGAAAAATGCTTATAAATAGGCAGTTTAGCCAGTAGAATTGTTTTACCCCGAGCTGCATAAAAATAAGAAAAGAAGAAGAAAATATTGAAAGGAAGGAGAAAACACTCAAACAAGAATTTTCTGGATTAATAAGAAGAAACATTTAGGTGAGTAATCTCACTGAGTTCATGGCATTAAGACCTGAGTTGAGGCAGCCACTTTTTATATTGCCATTTATGTATTTCTGGTTTTGATGTATATGATTTCATCAATGCTTTTTGGATGTTTTATTTTAAATCTGATATGATTTAATATGGATGATTTTGATGATCTTTGATTGGTTGAGACATTTGTCTTTGGATGAGTATCATACTGTTTTATTTATACTCATAAATGTTAAAGTTTAGGATCTTAAAAATTATATAGAGAATACTCTCAACTGTTATAGATCTATGGCATGGAAACCTTATAAAAATGATTGGAGCTGCATTATACTTGGTATAAGTGCTGAGGCTTGAAAAGAAAAATGTTAAGGGTGCAATAGAAATTTTCTAAGTGCTGAGCCCTTAATCAAAAGAAAGAAAAAAACCCACAAGCTAAAATTATGATTGAACCAGATCTTGAATCTGAATCAATCATAAAGGCTTGCAGATCAGTATAACATGCCATGCCTCTTTTACAGTTGAAAATGTTCTTATATTTACTAAGATCAAGACATATTGACCCCATTTAGGAAATGACTGTCTGATTATTTCTGAGGGGAAATTATGCTAGAAGAAATT
Source organism: Allium fistulosum (assembly GCA_030737815.1). Classification (NCBI taxonomy): domain Eukaryota; kingdom Viridiplantae; phylum Streptophyta; class Magnoliopsida; order Asparagales; family Amaryllidaceae; genus Allium; species Allium fistulosum. The sequence goes on from CM060904.1 coordinate 99,791,561, forward strand.
ATGGATGTTTCCATGTTTGCAGTGACATGTTCACTTAGCATATTTGATGTTAGGATTTAAGACAATACACTAGTAAATAAACTAGGGAAGGGAAGGCCAAGATGACTGCTGGAATGCTTGTCATATTTGAAGTATGCAAGTTGGCACATGGTTTGTTTAAGCCCTGAGATCTTTGTGCAATGATGTGAATTAGTTCATTGCAATGTGTCCCAGTGATTCCTTAATAGCAGATGAGGCAGGGATTTAAATTGAATATTACAACCTGTAAATGAAGAAATAGGAATGTGGATATTTCTTAGGTTGAATGGTATGGAACCAAGATGATTCCAGTAAATGAAATTGATGCCAATAGATAATCATGTTTGTATGATTATGTATGCAAGTGAAGGAATGATAAGTGAATATATCATACCTGAATCAACTTAATTATACTATGTTAAAATATTTGATTGCAGAAATTTGCTTAAATAACAAGTTAGTACCCTTATATTCTCTATTGCTTAATATCATGAATGAATTGATGTTATTCATACCAGATCATAGATCTGACCCTTGTTTGCTCATGGCATCTGGGGTGTCTCATTTTAAAATGAGGCAGCCACTTATGTTCTTTCAGGTAACCCAGGCACTAAGTAAAAATGAAGTAATGGCTATTATGGAGGAGTGAATGAACATGCTAGCTAGTTTCAATAAGAGCTTAAATTGATTATATCTGCATGTACTCAGGAAAAATATTATGTTTCTAAGATTTCCAGTCATGTATTGAATATTTTATGGTTAGTGATCAAGTTGCCCTTATGATCTGTAAAGTGTCAGATTAAAATTTGTTGTTCTGTTGAAATGGTTGTGTGTTAAGGTTTGATTTGTTTTTGAGGTGGTGTCTGAAATATAAACAAGAGAAATATGCTCAAGTAGGTTCATATAAATAAAAATCTGGAAGAAATATACAATTATGTGATAGCATAATTCATATATGTATTAGCTAATCTTGTGACATAACAGAGCACTGAGTTTTAGAACAAAATCTGGATTTAGCAAGAAGAAAACTTAAAGGATTTTATTTTCTTTTTACTGAAATGCTTTGTAAATAAATCTGAATTCATTTCTGAATTGAATTAGGAAAAGTAAAATGTTTTTCTAAAAGCTTCAGATAGAATGAAATGAAAGGTATCTCCCTTGTTTTTGAACTAGTGTATAGCATATACAAGACTCATGAGTTAACCAGCCTCAACTAAATGAAGTATTGGTTGATCATGATAGACTGTATCTTGAAAATATAGATGCATTTCAAAGCATAGTACCTTTAGCAATTGTTTCACCCAGTTTTCTGGAAAATAAGCAGAGATATTGACATGTACATGTATATCTGTGTACATGTTGATATTTGAGCAAAAATATAATTATAATTCCTAGAACAGCTATAGGAATGGGATTTAAAAATAGTTATGTAAAAAGAATTGTTTTGTATGTTAGGTTATAGGCAAAATCAAATATATATATGCACAATTATAGGTAGGTATCAGATTTCTAACCATACAGGAGAAAAAAAAAAGAAGAAAAACAAAAATTGTGTTTGAACCGACCTGCATAGTACTCGAACCAGTGACCTCTTGTGTATAAGTTAGGCGCGTTTCCATTACGCCTAGATGTTGCTTGTGTTCACTTAGGATCCACTTACTTTTATACTGAATTTGATATTATCCAGACTTTAACATGATCATCTATATTAAAAGCTTGTTTACCACTGATTATTACTTGATCATTTCTTAATCCTAATGACAGACTAAAGTACATGTTTCTAGTGGATATTATGGCCAAAAATCTGAATACAATAATTTATCTGAATTGCTAAAAATCTAAATCAAACAGAATGTTCTTGTACAAAAAAAATGAAGTATACACTCTGAACTTAGATAAGAAGATCACATACATCTTCATATGTATGTGTATGTTATTAGATATACACTGATATATTTATATTGGTAAGTTATTTTGATCCTGGATATATTTTGTTTATTGGAAAAAGAAAATGACCTTGGAAAAGATATTTGCAATGAATGATATATCTATATATCATCTCTTAGCAAAAAAAAATCCTTATGAAATTAGGGTGGAAATAGGAGGGTCATTTCAGTTGGTATCAGAGCACTTGGTTGCATTGATTGTTAAGTATTATAGAAATGTATAATGTCTGTTTGTTTTGGATGAAATAATTTAGATAAGAAATTAGAAATTATAGAAGCACTCATAATATACTAATACCATTTACCCAGAATTTAGTTAGCAGAACATGGTAGGAAGAGGATCTCATCACAATGCAGGAACCAGTGCACCTCAAATGCTTGATATGCAAGAATTTGTGAGGGTTTTAAGAGATGGAATTGGGCATAGGCCTGAGAACCCACATGAAGAGCTTTCAAAACTACTGAAGACTTATTCCAATTTGGGAGGCAAGAGTTTTGAAGGAACAGAGAGTGTGATGGAAATTCAAGCATGGTTGAGAACACTTGATAGGATTTTCAATGACATGCAGTTGGATGACCAAAGAAAGAGGCAAGTAGCTTCTAGACAACTGAAAGGGGTAGCTTTAAGCTGGTGGGAGGTGATCATAGCTGGAAGAAATGAAAATGAAATCACTTGGAATCAGTTCAAGGAGATGTTGGAGGCAAGATTTGTACCAGCATCAGCCAAGACCATTTTGCTTGAAGAATTTATCAAACTTAGGCAGGGAACTTTGAATGTCACTGAATACACTCAAAAGTTTGAGGGGCTATCTAATTATGGAGCAATGCTAGTGGCAGATGAAGCATCCAAGAATGATAGGTATATAAAAGGGCTGAACCCAGGACTTAGCAGAGCTATGCTACCATATGCAGATAGAACATTTGATCAAGTAATTGATCTGGCTTTGAAACTGGAACAACATGACAAAGAAAGAGAGAAATATAGGAATTTTAAGAGCAACAACAAGAAGGATAAGGGAAGATATCACCCTTATGATAAAAAGAAGGAGGAGGCAGACAACAGGAAGAGTAAAGATACTAAAGCCAATGATACTAAGAAGAAATTGGTTTGCCATCATTGTGGAAAAGAAGGACACATCAAACCAAGGTGCCCAGAGTTAAAAGGAGGAGCCTTCAAATGCTACCTATGTGGGAAAGAGGGGCATATGAAGAGGAACTGTCCTGAGAATAAACAGCAAGGGAAATTGGCAACTTTGGAAGGAAAAGGCAAATCTGCAGTGAAAATTGATGCTGAAAATCATGGCCAAGTGGAAGGTACATTACTCATTTGTGCCATACCCATACCAGTAGTATATGATACTGGAGCAACACACTCTTTGATTTCCTATGAATTAGTTAAAGTGTTAAAATTAAACTGCAAATTGGTTGAAACCCCATTGCTTGTACAAAGTCCCCTAGGGAGTTCTAGTGTTTTGAACATGAATTGTGTGGATGTGGAGTTAAACATAGGAGGAAATATTTTTATTTCCAATTTATATGTTTTAAATTACCCAAATATAGGAGTTATATTGGGGGTAGATTGGTTAAGGCAATTTAAAGCCATAATTAATTTAGACTCATCCACCATATCATTGCAAGATTCTATAGGCCAGAGAATCACAGTTCTATGTGAAATAGCTAAGGAAGGGAAATTGTATCATTTAGTTGACTTAGAAAAAGATCTGAGTGAACTAACCATTGAAGAAATTCCCATAGTTAATGAATACTTGGATGTGTTTGGGGAAGTTAAGGGTGTTCCACACCACAGACCAGTTGAGTTCCAAATTAATCTCATTCCAGGAGCAAGTCCAATAATCAAGAAACCTTATAGAATGGGGCCAAGTGAACTGAAAGAATTGAAAAATCAGTTGGAAGAATTAGAAGGCAAGGGATTTATAAGGCCAAGCAATTCTTGCTGGGGTTCTCCAGTAGTGTTTGTAAGAAAACATGATGGTACCTTGAGAATGTGCATAGATTACAGAGAACTAAATAAAGTAACCATCAAGAATAAATACCCATTGCCTAGAATAGATGATCTCTTTGACCAACTCAGTGAAGCTAAAATATTTTCTAGGCTAGACTTAGCATCAGGATTCCATCAAATGAAGGTTGAAGACTCAAGTGTTAAGTATACTGCATTTAACACAAGGTATGGCTTATATGAATTTTTGGTCATGCCATTTGGTTTGACAAATGCTCCTTCATATTTTGTTGATTTGATGAATAGAATATTTAGAGATTATCTAGACAAGTTTGTACTGATTTTTATTGATGACATTTTGATTTATTCTAAGACAGTGGAAGAGCATAAAAATCATTTGCATTTAGTTTTGTCAAGACTAAGGGAAAATGATTTAAAGGCAAAATTTTCAAAATGTGCATTTTGGAAAGAAGAAGTGCATTTCCTTGGGCATGTCATCTCTGCCAAAGGAATATCAGTAAACCCTAACAAAGTAGTGGCAATCCAAGCATGGAAAAGGCCTAGCACCATCAGTGAGATTAGATCATTTATGGGGATGGCAGGATATTATAGGAGATTCATAAAAGATTTCTCAAAAATATCATCACCACTTACCAATTTAACTAGAAAGAACCAAGCCTTTGTATGGACAGAAAAATGTGAGCAAGCTTTTATCAAAATAAAAGAAGCCATGATTGATGCACCAGTATTGAGAGTGCCAGAAGGAAATGAAAATTTGGTTGTGTACACTGATGCAAGTGGCTCTGGGTTAGGGGCTGTGTTGATGCAGCAAGACCAGGTGGTAGCCTATGCATCCAGGCAATTAAAGCCACATGAAACCAGGTATGCAACCCATGATCTTGAACTAGCAGCAGTTGTGTATGCTTTGAAACTTTGGAGACATTATTTGTTAGGTGCCAAATTCATTTTGTACACTGATCATAAGGCACTGAAATATTTATTCTCACAAAAAGATTTGAACATGAGGCAACATAGATGGGTAGAGTTCCTAGCTGCCTATGACCTAGATATACTGTATACACCAGGCAAGGCAAATAAAGTTGCAGATGCCTTGAGTAGACAACATGCCAAGGTAGCCATGTTGATGATGGAAGAGTTTAGGGATTTGTCTATACTTACTGATTTGGAAATTGAGGAAAACAGTGAGGAACAAATGATGCCTATTGAAGAAGGTAAAGGTAAAGTAAAATTAAGTATGATATCTCTGCAATCAGATTTACTTCTTAAGATTGGACAAATGCAGGAACAAGACTTAAACATGATGGAAAAGAAAATGCTCATATCAAAAGGGGAGGAAGTAATAAATTATCAAATTGATAAAAATGGTTATTTAAGGAATAAAAATAGGATATGTGTTCCAGAAAATATAGAATTGAAAGAGGAAATATTAAATGGGTACCATAGGAGTAAGTACTCCATACACCCAGGTAGCACCAAGATGTATCAAAATTTGAAAAGAAATCTTTGGTGGAAGGGGATGAAGTCAGATGTGGCCAGATATGTTGCAAGGTGCATGACTTGCCAACAAGTCAAGGCAGAGACACAAAGGCCATCAGGACTATTGCAACCCCTTAGTATACCACAGTGGAAGTGGGAGGATATATCTATGGATTTCATAGATGGTCTTCCTAGATCTAAGAAGGGAAACACAAGTATATGGGTAATAGTGGATAGGCTAACTAAGGTAGCACATTTTATCCCAGTTAAAACAGAAAGAAATGCTCCAAAATTGGCTCAAATATTCATGAAAGAGGTAGTAAGGTTGCATGGCATACCCAAAACCATTGTGAGTGATAGGGATACCATCTTCACCTCAAGATTTTGGAAAAGTTTTCAAGAGGCTATGGGGAGTGAATTGTGCTTAAGCACTGCCTACCATCCACAATCAGATGGTCAAACTGAGGTGGTGAACAAAGTCTTAGAGGATTTGTTGAGAGCATGTACACTGGACTTTGGAGGCAACTGGGAAGACCACCTCCATCTAGCTGAATTCACCTACAATAACAGTTACCAAAGCACCATAGGGATGGCACCATTTGAAGCCTTATATGGCAAGCCATGTTTATCACCTATATGCTGGGTAGAGGCTGGAGAAAGGGCTATTCTTGGACCTGAATATGTTAAAGAAACCACAGAGAAAATTGGGTTAATAAGAAAAAGAATAGCAGCAGCTCAAGATAGGCAAAAGAAATTTGCAGATAGGAAGAGAAAGCAAGTGGAATATGAAGTGGGAGACTTTGTTTTCATCAAGATTTCACCTATGAAGAAAGTCATGAGATTTGGCAAGCAAGGTAAGCTTACACCAAGGTATGTTGGACCCTATAAAATTCTGGAAAGAATTGGTTCATTGGCTTACAAATTAGAACTACCAGAGGAGATGAAAGCAATGCATAATGTTTTTCATGTGTCCCAACTTAGAAAATGGGTACATGATAAGGAAGACATTTTGGAAAAGCCTACCAAAATTCAAATAAATCCTGACTTGGTTTATGAAAAAGAACCAGTGGGGATTATAGCCAAGGAAGAAAAGAAATTAAGGAGCAAAACATTGAAACTAGTTAAGATCCAGTGGAGTAGTGATCCTAATGACTGCACATGGGAGTTAGAGGATAAGATTAGAATGGATTATCCTAAGCTTTTTGCAAATTAAAAGGTAATTTTTTTTTTCTTTCTTTTCTTCTGGAAAAATTATTTGTTATGCATGGTTGATATGGTTGAATTTGTTTGCTTATGCATATATTTGATAAGTTTTCAGAAAAGAAAAATGATGCTTACTAAATGTTAGAAAAATTGTGAGGACACAATTCCTAAAAGGAGGGGTGAATGTAATACCCCAAAATTTTGTGAAAAATCATTTTTGTAAAATGATTTAATTTTGAAATATTTAGATTTAAATATGGTGAAATTTCTGGAATAAATAGTGTGCAAGTATATGTGTGCACGTGCACACTGAAATGGCACAAGAAAGAACTCCAGATTTCTTGGATTTAAAACAAGAATTAAAGAGCAATACAAACATGATTTTGCAACATGGTTATTTGATTTCTGAGATTTTATGGGTCATCTTAGAAAATAAGAAAAGTAAGTTTTACTTTAGATCAGTAAACAAATTTATTTAAAACCCAGAAAAGAAAATAATATATATATATATATATTTGTAAACTTGTATACATATAGGTGCATATGTTTCTGAATTTAAAAGAGGAATTAAAATAAGCCTAGATAAGATATGTATACAAATATACATTTTTAAATACTGAAAAGTACATATATATATATTAGCAAGTGAAACCATAACATTAAAATGACATGAAATGTGATACAAGTCAATATGCTTGTGTAGGCAAAAATAGCAAAGGGGATTTTCAGAAATAATTAAAATAAATAGAATAGTCACACTTTTGACATGACTAAGTGAGTGGCCATTTTCTGAAAAAGTAAAAGAAAGAAAATGCAGCCTTTAAATTGGTTAATATGGCCGGGGTAATATGAATGAAAAATGCATGATGCTAAGCCAGGACAGAAATGGAATTCTGTTTCAATAAAACCCTAGAGGAAAAATGCTTATAAATAGGCAGTTTAGCCAGTAGAATTGTTTTACCCCGAGCTGCATAAAAATAAGAAAAGAAGAAGAAAATATTGAAAGGAAGGAGAAAACACTCAAACAAGAATTTTCTGGATTAATAAGAAGAAACATTTAGGTGAGTAATCTCACTGAGTTCATGGCATTAAGACCTGAGTTGAGGCAGCCACTTTTTATATTGCCATTTATGTATTTCTGGTTTTGATGTATATGATTTCATCAATGCTTTTTGGATGTTTTATTTTAAATCTGATATGATTTAATATGGATGATTTTGATGATCTTTGATTGGTTGAGACATTTGTCTTTGGATGAGTATCATACTGTTTTATTTATACTCATAAATGTTAAAGTTTAGGATCTTAAAAATTATATAGAGAATACTCTCAACTGTTATAGATCTATGGCATGGAAACCTTATAAAAATGATTGGAGCTGCATTATACTTGGTATAAGTGCTGAGGCTTGAAAAGAAAAATGTTAAGGGTGCAATAGAAATTTTCTAAGTGCTGAGCCCTTAATCAAAAGAAAAAAAAAACCCACAAGCTAAAATTATGATTGAACCAGATCTTGAATCTGAATCAATCATAAAGGCTTGCAGATCAGTATAACATGCCATGCCTCTTTTACAGTTGAAAATGTTCTTATATTTACTAAGATCAAGACATATTGACCCCATTTAGGAAATGACTGTCTGATTATTTCTGAGGGGAAATTATGCTAGAAGAAATTATGGATGTTTCCATGTTTGCAGTGACATGTTCACTTAGCATATTTGATGTTAGGATTTAAGACAATACACTAGTAAATAAACTAGGGAAGGGAAGGCCAAGACGACTGCTGGAATGCTTGTCATATTTGAAGTATGCAAGTTGGCACATGGTTTGTTTAAGCCCTGAGATCTTTGTGCAATGATGTGAATTAGTTCATTGCAATGTGTCCCAGTGATTCCTTAATAGCAGATGAGGCAGGGATTTAAATTGAATATTACAACCTGTAAATGAAGAAATAGGAATGTGGATATTTCTTAGGTTGAATGGTATGGAACCAAGATGATTCCAGTAAATGAAATTGATGCCAATAGATAATCATGTTTGTATGATTATGTATGCAAGTGAAGGAATGATAAGTGAATATATCATACCTGAATCAACTTAATTATACTATGTTAAAATATTTGATTGCAGAAATTTGCTTAAATAACAAGTTAGTACCCTTATATTCTCTATTGCTTAATATCATGAATGAATTGATGTTATTCATACCAGATCATAGATCTGACCCTTGTTTGCTCATGGCATCTGGGGTGTCTCATTTTAAAATGAGGCAGCCACTTATGTTCTTTCAGGTAACCCAGGCACTAAGTAAAAATGAAGTAATGGCTATTATGGAGGAGTGAATGAACATGCTAGCTAGTTTCAATAAGAGCTTAAATTGATTATATCTGCATGTACTCAGGAAAAATATTATGTTTCTAAGATTTCCAGTCATGTATTGAATATTTTATGGTTAGTGATCAAGTTGCCCTTATGATCTGTAAAGTGTCAGATTAAAATTTGTTGTTCTGTTGAAATGGTTGTGTGTTAAGGTTTGATTTGTTTTTGAGGTGGTGTCTGAAATATAAACAAGAGAAATATGCTCAAGTAGGTTCATATAAATAAAAATCTGGAAGAAATATACAATTATGTGATAGCATAATTCATATATGTATTAGCTAATCTTGTGACATAACAGAGCACTGAGTTTTAGAACAAAATCTGGATTTAGCAAGAAGAAAACTTAAAGGATTTTATTTTCTTTTTACTGAAATGCTTTGTAAATAAATCTGAATTCATTTCTGAATTGAATTAGGAAAAGTAAAATGTTTTTCTAAAAGCTTCAGATAGAATGAAATGAAAGGTATCTCCCTTGTTTTTGAACTAGTGTATAGCATATACAAGACTCATGAGTTAACCAGCCTCAACTAAATGAAGTATTGGTTGATCATGATAGACTGTATCTTGAAAATATAGATGCATTTCAAAGCATAGTACCTTTAGCAATTGTTTCACCCAGTTTTCTGGAAAATAAGCAGAGATATTGACATGTACATGTATATCTGTGTACATGTTGATATTTGAGCAAAAATATAATTATAATTCCTAGAACAGCTATAGGAATGGGATTTAAAAATAGTTATGTAAAAAGAATTGTTTTGTATGTTAGGTTATAGGCAAAATCAAATATATATATGCACAATTATAGGTAGGTATCAGATTTCTAACCATACAGGAGAAAAAAAAAAGAAGAAAAACAAAATTGTGTTTGAACCGACCTGCATAGTACTCGAACCAGTGACCTCTTGTGTATAAGTTAGGCGCGTTTCCATTACGCCTAGATGTTGCTTGTGTTCACTTAGGATCCACTTACTTTTATACTGAATTTGATATTATCCAGACTTTAACATGATCATCTATATTAAAAGCTTGTTTACCACTGATTATTACTTGATCATTTCTTAATCCTAATGACAGACTAAAGTACATGTTTCTAGTGGATATTATGGCCAAAAATCTGAATACAATAATTTATCTGAATTGCTAAAAATCTAAATCAAACAGAATGTTCTTGTACAAAAAAAATGAAGTATACACTCTGAACTTAGATAAGAAGATCACATACATCTTCATATGTATGTGTATGTTATTAGATATACACTGATATATTTATATTGGTAAGTTATTTTGATCCTGGATATATTTTGTTTATTGGAAAAAGAAAATGACCTTGGAAAAGATATTTGCAATGAATGATATATCTATATATCATCTCTTAGCAAAAAAAAAAAATCCTTATGAAATTAGGGTGGAAATAGGAGGGTCATTTCAACCTCAAATTAAATTTTCCAATTTATTTAAAATTTCCAACTCCAAATTTCCAATTCATTAAAGTTTAAATGGAAAAGCTGATAATAAACCGATGAAGATAAGAAGTAAGAATTTTCTACAACGATTCGTAGAACCATCATCACACCGAAACTTCTTCTTGTAGCTGGTACGAAGAAATCAAAAGAATTTGGAAATGAATCAAAGGAGATTGATAAGAAAGTTATTTCCACTGTTGCAGGGTATTGACCATTTATAGTCGTACTTCCCTGTCCCCTATCTCGTCTTCTTCTCGCACTCATACTCACTACCAGTAGATAGTAAGAGAATTTGCTGAGACGTTCAAACGGATATCTTAGGGATATACTCATTCTAGGGATACTTCACCCTATCTCTAATGAATTACTTAATGTGTTATACTCCTGAGCTAAAGTTCAACCTTAGCTCTGATACCAAATAACACGATACAGAATTTTGCCCGCTCGAAAATCGACATCCATACTTTACATCGTACTCAAATGCCATAGATTCGACCGTTCAAATCCGAGTCGCCGGAGCTTATAACACAGTTAAGAAAATAACACAGCTGAAGAAAAAGAATAATACATTGATATACAATATCTAATACAATATCTGGTACAACAGAGTGATACAATGAATATCAATATACATCAGAGATATGATACAAGAAAAAGCAGTGGAAAAGAAAACGATAACATCAGCAGCGGATAATCTCCATCTTCACAGCACCAATCCAAAAATAGCTCGAACTCCCAATAACGATACACCAAGATAAGCAAGTGCAGTCCATATCCAAAGACTGAACTAGCTCTAGAAAATCTACTAATCTTGACTATCTGAAAAACCCAACTCTAGACTGCCCGTGTAGAAAAATTTTGAGCATCCAGAGTTTAGGAAAGAAACAATAAACTCCGGATCAGTCATGGGACTGGTGTGAGCAACAAAAACAGTTTATCTTCTAAAAAAACAAATAGCAAGAGAATTTTAAAGTCAATTCGCAATGCTTTTAGAAAATGAAACTACCATAAGACCTCCCACCACACACACAATGCAAACGCAGACTTGGAGGAGATTTCTTCTTATGTCAGTCAAAGATGCTTACTACGCAAAATCAAATCATTTTTCATATTATTATTAGTGCATAGTGGAAAACATTTCGAAAGTAGAATATAAATCTTAGCCAGCATAGGTACCATTATATTATGCCTGCTATAGCTGCCTTCTGAGGAGACAGGTTATACAATTGAAATTGTAAAGGGCTCGTATTGTTTCTTTGGATTTCCAACAAATGGTCAGGACAAGGAACTTCCCATTGCCACATAGGTACGCCTTTGGAAAGACGCCCCGAGAACCAAACCGGATCTCTGCCAACACAAGGCCGGGTTACCCCTAACTGGGTAACTACTGATACGAGTATGCCATCTCCCGGTTGTAACCAACCTTTAACCGGGGCCCCAGCAAAAAATCACAAAGTAAGACATATATATACTTGCGACATCCACATAAGTTAAGTATCTGGGCTCCATACCATGATACCACTTCTATCCAGAAGGAAATGTACATACCCTAAGGGGCGCTACCCCCAATAACCTTGCCGCATCTTTCCTGTTTTGACCATTCTGGGGTGTGAGGTTCGACGAAGTCTCGTCCACAAAGCTACGCTTTGTCACAAAGCCATGCTTTGGGTCAACAGATGATCAAAGTAATGATCACAAAGATAAATGATCAAACAAATGATCATATCACAAATGATCAAACAATGATCATCACATAGCAACACTCAGCATGTCACATTACCAAATTGGGAAAATATCGCTGATAACCTTCAACTTCATAACCTCTGAGCTTGTACGTCTCAGAGAAGGGTGTTAAGCTAAGAGAATAAATTCTCCGCCACCAACAGAAATGCATTTGAAAGAAATCAGCTTTATATCTCAAATTGTAATGTCAGACATACAATCCATACAAGTCTGTTCTGGGTTTGAACAGAACCGAAGGCACTTCTTACGAAGCCCTTGCAAATCCGGATAATTTTCTAATCACGTCTGGACTTCCCGTCACTAAGGGTGATAAAACCTCTATACCGGGGATCAGCCGATGTAGAGTAACTCGACGGTAATCCTTCCGTTTTCAAAAATATCCGGTCTTCAACACCGGTCATCAAATGCAATCCATTACGACGTATCACATATTCGGAATGGGTTATACGACCCAAAGGTCCTTTCTCGGCTAACCCGAATAGTGAGCGAAATATTTAAAAACAAATGGATAATGGGATTTCAATTAAGTCACAATTTATTATCCAAAACTTTCTTTAAATGGTTTAACAAATTACCATTTTTAAATCTTTAAACAAAAAGATTCAATTCACAAAGTTAACCCCATTCACAAAAATCCATTCATGGATTTCAAAACAATTTCTATTTCAATTGAATTAACTCGTTAAATCTTTAAGTTAAGATCTAACTTATAGCTTTCAAAACTCGTTTCCAAAGATTCATTCATAGCCTTTCAAAACAATTTTATTTCAAGTTGGATTAACTCATTCGGTCTTTGAATCAAAGACTCATTTCATAGTTTTCAAAACAATTTTCAATTTTTTTTCAAACTTGAAACCTTTTAACACAATTTGGAAATTCATTTCTTATATGAAAGCTATTATTATTTGAAAACAAGTAGTTTTCGTTTTGGAAAAATCCAGTTATATTTACACGAGTTAAAACCCTTGAATTAAATTCAAATTCCCAAATCAAAAACCTTTAAAATGGTTTAACCCATATATAATTTGTACAGCATCTTTTAATCCCTAGTTTCAAATCATAGGATTCAATTTCAAACTTGAATTCAAATTTAAATCCAATTATTTAAATTTTCAAAACTCGATTAAGTTATTCAAAATAACTTTTATCTTTGAAATTCTATTTCAAAAGCTTTTCACTTTAAACCCAAGTTTCCAATTTCAAAATCAATTAAAATTTCAATTTCAAAAACATCAAATTTAAATTATCTGTGACTTAACCGATTTCCACGTGAAATCCATATTTGTGTGTGTAAAGGTGTAGTCCAGGGGTTTCACACACAATAGTGCAACAACATTCAATCATCATAGACCAAATACAGAAATATAGTTGATAAGCGGTATAAACTATAATGCTTATCGTTCATTCACAAATCATAGATATATATCACAGATAAGTAAATTACAGATCACAACATAAATCAGGATGTATCACAAAGCATCATATATCAGGGATATCAAACAATTCAATCATCCAATAAAATCCAAACATTCATAAGTAAGGTCAGTTAGTTGTCTGATTAATTCAAATCAGATTAATTTCTTATGAATTACTAATCCTGGTTAATCAACATCGATAAATTACAAATTATTTTGATTAATTATCCTTTAATCATTTATTAATTAACCATTAATAATAAAGTAATTAACCTTTAATTATAATTCATCAACCTTTAATTATTAAATAATTAACCTTTAATTATTTAATTCACCATTTAATTAATTATCTTTAATTAATAATTTAACCCTTAATTGATTAATTACCATTTACTTAATAAAATTCCAATAAGTGATCATCCCTAACCACTCACATTAATTAATTAATCTTTGATTAATTATCTTCAAATTAATTGCTTTAATTAATTAACCTTTAATTAATCTTTAATCAATCATTAATTAAGTAATTATTCTTTAAGTAATTATCCTTTAATTGCTTATATAAATTAATAAATCATTAATAACTTAAGATCATAATTAACTAAAAGATAAACCAGTTTATCTTTATAAATCACTTTAATTATCATTTAAACCTTATTTAAATAAATCTTGTAATAATTTAACTTAGACTTTAAAGTTAATTAACAATTAAAACATCTCTTCTAAATTAACTTCTTAATATCATTAAGTTTATTTAAAATAAACTAAAAAATAAAAAATAAAGGTTATGTATATTTCAAACCATTTTAAACTTTGTTTTTATAATTTTAATACTAAACTTTAAATTAAAAAAAAACAGAATTGGCTTTGCTTTGAAATCTGGACAATTGTTCCTACCCGAGCCTCACGAAAATTTCTTCGAGTCAAACTGCAGATTTCACGAGTTCAACCCCGAGACCTTCCTCTGGTTCTTCACGCACCCTTCTTCTTCCCTTTTCTTTTCTAGCTTAAGTTTAACAATTTTAATCCTGGACTAAACACTCACAAGCTCTCTCGTCCTCACCGCTTCGATCCAAACACAGGAATACGCGAACTCGAACTCGAGACGTAGCCATCTTCCCCAAACTTCAACCATACCAGATATCTGTGCACACGCGTGCACATGTACATGCGATCATCCACGATCTGATCATCGATGATACCTCCGGCATGTCACCGCGAACCACCACGACTAGCCCAGCCCTCCAGAATCTTCCTATTCGCCGTAGATTGAAATCGAGTAACTCGATCGAACGTGAACCCAAAATAGATCATCGAAAAACGCCTCACTACGACAATGCCGACCATCAGAGGCCACGTAATCAAGTCTGTAGATTCGTCATGACACCACGCCTCTATCCCCCTAGGTCTAATCGCCATTAGTCCACTATCGATGACGAACTTTGCCTGCAAATCTCGACGAACAAAACACCCCCAAAACCCTATTCCCAGCAAGATCGTCAATGATGGTGACTAAAAAAATACAATCCCATTTTTTTCCTGACCTACAACACCCAAGCCTTCTTCCATCATGATCAGGACGCCTATAAACTTGCCGTTCGACGGATTTTGGCAAAACTACAGATTCCGTTCAACCTAGGATTTCTCGTTAATTTCATGCTTAAAATTCTTGAAACAATTACTAAAAATCATATATTTGCAATACAAATCTAGTTGTGTAGTTAGAAATTGAAGTTAATAAAATTTATTTTGGCATATGTAGATCTTTACTGTAATACCCAAATTTATAAATATTCTTGAATAATTTCTACTGGGGATTATTTTTAAAAATGAATTTAAAATGTTTCTAACAATTTGCTTTTAGAGATCAAAGCTTAATTTTGTTTAAAAAGGAAGATATACATTTTTTCAATCTGTTGTTCTTAATCCTGTTAAGATACCAGATGCACAGATATATATATACAAACATGCAGACAGAATTATCAATCAAACAATCACGTTCCACAATAACTTCAAGCATGAACTCAGATATCAAAACATATAGATGGGTGAGTTTGCTCACCTTAGATTCCAGGAAAGAAAAGAACAGAGCTTGCTTTAATATGAAACAGGCATGAAAATTTGCAAAGTTGAAATCTTTCTCTTTGATCTCTGGTTTTGATTTGTTCAAGTTGTTTTTAATTTTCTTTAAACTGAATCTTAGAATACACGAACTTGAAATGAAGATGATGGAAAGCTTGATGTATAAAAGAAAGCAAATCTACAGGTTGATGTTATTGTAGTTTATGTTGAAGGTGATATTACTCAGTGATGATGCTGCTTTATTTTTTCTCAGTTTCGAATGAATGAAATGAAGATGTTTGATATATAAAAGAGGTGTACAGCAGTGTATGTTTATTTGTACAACAGGTATGGCTGAGAAGAAAAATGTGTGCTAGGATATTTTATAGTGTACTAAAGATATGGGCTGCATTATATTTTAAACAATTCGAATTTACCTATTCGTGCTGCTGAGATGATGGAAATAAAGGCATGTTCCCCCTTGCTTAGTTACAGCATATCCTTTTTGTATGTACTTGAATATATCTTTGCTTGTTAATTTCGGCTGAGAAGATGTTAGTAAGTACTTTTGTTTATTTTTTTCTTGGCTTACTTTGTTTTATTACATATTTATCCTTGAATTGTTTTATTTGCATTTCATTTGTTCAACTTGACTATGTTTGCTTAGTCTTCATATATATATTTATTGTTTTTATTAAGTACAATTTTGTTTGTGTTTTATTTTTCTTTGTATATGTTTGTTCATACTCTATCTTTAACAAAGCTTACTTTATATTATTATAAATGAAGTTCTATTGTTACTATGTTGCCATAATTTTTTCCAATGTATTCACTTTCTATTTTATAAAACTATATTTATTCAAAAATACAATTAATTATCAATTTAAATAAATTAAAATCTAGGGTCGTTACAAACTTCCCCCCTTAAAAGAATTTCGTCCTCGAAATTCGCAGGCACGAAAACAACACAGAGATAAACATATTCGATCTTCTATAATTCCTCAAACTTAAGATATGAATTCCAAACTCAAGTCGGAATATCTCAGAACACATACCAATTTGTCCCTCTTCGGACTTTGGTATTCAAAAGAAATTAGAATAGAATTTCAAAATTTGGTTTCAAACGATATCATTTTATTGATTTAATTCAAATTTAACTTCATATTCTATTAATCAATTTACCTCAAATTAAATTTTCCAATTTATTTAAAATTTCCAACTCCAAATTTCCAATTCATTAAAGTTTAAATGGAAAAGCTGATAAGAAACCGATGAAGATAAGAAGTAAGAATTTTCTACAACGATTCGTAGAACCATCTTCACACCGAAACTTCTTCTTGTAGCTGGTACGAAGAAATCAAAAGAATTTGGAAACGAGTCAAAGGAGATTGATAAGAAAGTTATTTCCACTGTTGCAGGGTATTGACCATTTATAGTCGTACTTCCCTGTCCCCTATCTCGTCTTCTTCTCGCACTCATACTCACTACCAGTAGATAGTAAGATAATTTACTGAGACGTTCAAACGGATATCTTAGGGATATACTCATTCTAGGGATACTTCACCCTATCTATAATGAATTACTTAATGTGTTATACTCCTGAGCTAAAGTTCAACCTTAGCTCTGATACCAAATAACACGATACAGAATTTTGCCCGCCCGAAAATCGACATCCATACTTTACATCGTACTCAAATGCCATAGATTCGACCGTTCAAATCCGAGTCGCCGGAGCTTATAACACAGTTAAGAAAATAACACAGCGGAAGAAAAAGAATAATACATTGATATACAATATCTGGTACAACAGAGTGATACAATGAATATCAATATACATCAGAGATATGATACAAGAAATAGCAGCGGAAAAGAAAACGATAACATCAGCAGCGGATAATCTCCATCTTCACAGCACCAATCCAAAAATAGCTCGAACTCCCAATAACGATACACCAAGATAAGCAAGTGCAGTCCATATCCAAAGACTGAACTAGCTCCAGAAAATCTACTAATCCTGACTATCTGAAAAAACCCAACTCTAGACTGCCCGTGTAGAAAAATTTTGAGCATCCAGAGTTTAGGAAAGAAACAATAAACTCCGGATCAGTCATGGGACTGGTGTGAGCAACAAAAACAGTTTATCTTTAAAAAAACAAATAGCAAGAGAATTTTAAAGTCAATTCGCAATGCTTTTAGAAAATGAAACTACCATAAGACCTCCCACCACACACACAATGCAAACGCAGACTTGGAGGAGATTTCTTCTTATGTTAGTCAAAGATGCTTACTACGCAAAATCAAATCATTTTTCATATTATTATTAGTGCATAGTGGAAAACATTTCGAAAGTAGAATATAAATCTAAGCCAGCATAGGTACCATTATATTATGCCTGCTATAGCTGCCTCCTGAGGAGACAGGTTATACAATTGAAATTGTAAAGGGCTCGTATTGTTTCTTTGGATTTCCAACAAATGGTCAGGCCAAGGAACTTCCCATTGCCACATAGGTACGCCTCTGGAAAGACGCCCCGAGAATCAAACCGGATCTCTGCCAACACAAGGTCGGGTTACCCCTAACTGGGTAACTACTGACACAAGTATGCCATCTCCCGGTTGTAACCAACCTTTAACCGAGGCCCCAGCAACAAATCACAAAGTAAGACATATATATACTTGCGACATCCACATAAGTTAAGTATATGGGCTCCATACCATGATACCACTTCTATCCAGAAGGAAATGTACATACCCTAAGGGGCGCTACCCCCAATAACCTTGCCGCATCTTTCCTGTTTTGACCATTCCGGGGTGTGAGGTTCGACGAAGTCTCGTCCACAAAGCTACGCTTTGTCACATAGCCATGCTTTGGGTCAACAGATGATCAAAGTAATGATCACAAAGATAAATGATCAAACAAATGATCATATCACAAATGATCAAACAATGATCATCACACAGCAACACTCAGCATGTCACATAACCAAATTGGGAATATATCGCTGATAACCTTCAACTACATAACCTCTGAGTTCGTACGTCTCAGAGAAGGGTGTTAAGCTAAGAGAATAAATTCTCCGCTACCAACAGAAATGCATTTGAAAGAAATCGGCTTTATATCTCAAATTGTAATGTCAGACATACAATCCATACAAGTCTGTTCTGGGTTTGAACAGAACCGAAGGCACTTCTTACGAAGCCCTTGCAAATCCGGATAATTTTCTAATCACGTCTGGACTTCCCGTCACTAAGGGTGATAAAACCTCTATACCGGGGATCAACCGATGCAGAGTAACTCGACGGTAATCCTTCCATTTTCAAAAATATCCGGTCTTCAACACTGATCATCAAATGCAATCCATTACGACGTATCACATATTCGTAATGGGTTATACGACCCAAAGGTCCTTTCTCGGCTAACCCGAATAGTGAGCGAAATATTTAAAAACAAATGGATAATGGGATTTCAATTAAGTCACAATTTATTATCCAAAACTTTCTTTAAATGGTTTAACAAATTACCATTTTTAAATCTTTAAACAAAAAGATTCAATTCACAAAGTTAACCCCATTCGCAAAGATCCATTCATGGATTTCAAAACAATTTCTATTTCAATTGAATTAACTCGTTAAATCTTTAAGTTAAGATCTAACTTATAGCTTTCAAAACTCGTTTCCAAAGATTCATTCATAGCCTTTCAAAACAATTTTATTTCAAGTTGGATTAACTCATTCGGTCTTTGAATCAAAGACTCATTTCATAGTTCTCAAAACAATTTTCAATTTTTTTTTCAAACTTGAAACCTTTTAACACAATTTGGAAATTCATTTCTTATATGAAAGCTATTATTATTTGAAAATAAGTAGTTTTCATTTTGGAAAAATTCAGTTATATTTACACGAGTTAAAACCCTTGAATTAAATTCAAATTCCCAAATCAAAAACCTTTAAAATGGTTTAACCCATATATAATTTGTACAGCATCTTTTAATCCCTAGTTTCAAATCATAGGATTCAATTTCAAACTTGAATTCAAATTTAAATCCAATTATTTAAATTTTCAAAACTCTATTAAGTTATTCAAAATAACTTTTATCTTTGAAATTCTATTTCAAAAGCTTTTCACTTTAAACCGAAGTTTCCAATTTCAAAATCAATTAAAATTTCAATTTCAAAAACATCAAATTTAAATTATCTGTGACTTAACCGATTTCCACGTGAAATCCATATTTGTGTGTGTAAAGGTGTAGTCCAGGGGTTTCACACACAATAGTGCAACAACATTCAATCATCATAGATCAAATACAGAAATATAGTTGATAAGCGGTATAAACTATAATGCTTATCGTTCATTCACAAATCACAGATATATATCACAGATAAGTAAATTACAGATCACAACATAAATCAGGATGTATCACAAAGCATCATATATCAGGGATATCAAACAATTCAACCATCCAATAAAATCCAAACATTCATAAGTAAGGTCAGTTAATTGTCTGATTAATTCAAATCAGATTAATTTATTATGAATTACTAATCCTGGTTAATCAACATCGATAAATTACAAATTATTTTGATTAATTATCCTTTAATCATTTATTAATTAACCATTAATAATAAATTAATTAACCTTTAATTATAATTCATCAACCTTTAATTATTAAATAATTAACCTTTAATTATTTAATTCACCATTTAATTAATTATCTTTAATTAATAATTTAACACTTAATTGATTAATTACCATTTACTTAATAAAATTCCAATAAGTGATCATCCCTAACCACTCACATTAATTAATTAATCTTTGATTAATTATCTTCAAATTAATTGCTTTAATTAATTAACCTTTAATTAATCTTTAATCAATCATTAATTAAGTAATTATTCTTTAAGTAATTATTCTTTAATTGCTTATATAAATTAATAAATCATTAATAACTTAAGATCTTAATTAACTAAAAGATAAACCAGTTTATCTTTATAAATCACTTTAATTATCATTTAAACCTTATTTAAATAAATCTTGTAATAATTTAACTTAGACTTTAAAGTTAATTAACAATTAAAACATCTCTTCTAAATTAACTTCTTAATATCATTAAGTTTATTTAAAATAAACTAAAAAATAAAAAATAAAGGTTATGTATATTTCAAACCATTTTAAAACTTTGTTTTTATAATTTTAATACTAAACTTTAAATTAAAAAAAAAACAGAATAGGCTTTGCTTTGAAATCTGGACAATTGTTCCTACCCGAGCCTCATGAAAATTTCTTCGAGTCAAACTGCAGATTTCACGAGTTCGACCCCGAGACCTTCCTCTGGTTCTTCACGCACCCTTCTTCTTCCCTTTTCTTTTCTAGCTTAAGTTTAACAATTTTAATCCTGGACTAAACACTCACAAGCTCTCTCGTCCTCACCGCTTCGATCCAAACACAGGAATACGCGAACTCGAACTCGAGACGTAGCCATCTTCCACAAACTTCAACCATACCAGATATCTGTGCACACGCGTGCACATGTACATGCGATCATCCACGATCTGATCATCGATGATACCTCCGGCATGTCACCGCGAACCACCACGACTAGCCCAGCCCTCCAGAATCTTCCTATTCGCCGTAGATTGAAATCGAGTAACTCGATCGAACGTGAACCCAAAATAGATCATCGAAAAACGCCTCACTACGACAATGCCGACCATCAGAGGCCACGTAATCAAGTCTGTAGATTCGTCATGACACCACGCCTCTATCCCCCTAGGTCTAATCGCCATTAGTCCACTATCGATGACGAACTTTGCCTGCAAATCTCGACGAACAAAACACCCCCAAAACCCTATTCCCAGCAAGATCGTCAATGATGGTGACTAAAAAAATACAATCCCATTTTTTTCCTGACCTACAACACCCAAGCCTTCTTCCATCATGATCAGGACGCCTATAAACTTGCCGTTCGACGGATTTTGGCAAAACTACAGTTTCCGTTCAACCTAGGATTTCTCGTTAATTTCATGCTTAAAATTCTTGAAACAATTACTAAAAATCATATATTTGCAATACAAATCTAGTTGTGTAGTTAGAAATTGAAGTTAATAAAATTTATTTTGGCATATGTAGATCTTTACTGTAATACCCAAATTTATAAATATTCTTGAATAATTTCTACTGGGGATTATTTTTAAAAATGAATTTAAAATGTTTCTAACAATTTGCTTTTAGAGATCAAAGCTTAATTTTGTTTAAAAAGGAAGATATACATTTTTTCAATCTGTTGTTCTTAATCCTGTTAAGATACCAGATGCACAGATATATATATACAAACATGCAGACAGAATTATCAATCAAACAATCACGTTCCACAATAACTTCAAGCATGAACTCAGATATCAAAACATATAGATGGGTGAGTTTGCTCACCTTAGATTCCAGGAAAGAAAAGAACAGAGCTTGCTTTAATATGAAACAGGCATGAAAATTTGCAAAGTTGAAATCTTTCTCTTTGATCTCTGGTTTTGATTTGTTCAAGTTGTTTTTAATTTTCTTTAAACTGAATCTTAGAATACACGAACTTGAAATGAAGATGATGGAAAGCTTGATGTATAAAAGAAAGCAAATATACAGGTTGATGTTATTGTAGTTTATGTTGAAGGTGATATTACTCAGTGATGATGCTGCTTTATTTTTTCTCAGTTTCGAATGAATGAAATGAAGATGTTTGATATATAAAAGAGGTGTACAGCAGTGTATGTTTATTTGTACAACAGGTATGGCTGAGAAGAAAAATGTGTGCTAGGATATTTTATAGTGTACTAAAGATATGGGCTGCATTATATTTTAAACAATTCGAATTTACCTATTCGTGCTGCTGAGATGATGGAAATAAAGGCATGTTCCCCCTTGCTTAGTTACAACATATCCTTTTTGTATGTACTTGAATATATCTTTGCTTGTTAATTTCGGCTGAGAAGATGTTAGTAAGTACTTTTGTTTATTTTTTTCTTGGCTTACTTTGTTTTATTACATATTTATCCTTGAATTGTTTTATTTGCATTTCATTTGTTCAACTTGACTATGTTTGCTTAGTCTTCATATATATATTTATTGTTTTTATTAAGTACAATTTTGTTTGTGTTTTATTTTTCTTTGTATATGTTTGTTCATACTCTATCTTTAACAAAGCTTACTTTATATTATTATAAATGAAGTTCTATTGTTACTATGTTGCCATAATTTTTTCCAATGTATTCACTTTCTATTTTATAAAACTATATTTATTCAAAAATACAATTAATTATCAATTTAAATAAATTAAAATCTAGGGTCGTTACAAACTTCCCCCCTTAAAAGAATTTCGTCCTCGAAATTCGCAGGCACGAAAACAACACAGAGATAAACAGATTCGATCTTCTATAATTCCTCAAACTTAAGATATGAATTCCAAACTCAAGTCGGAATATCTCAGAACACATACCAATTTGTCCCTCTTCGGACTTTGGTATTCAAAAGAAATTAGAATAGAATTTCAAAATTTGGTTTCAAACGATATCATTTTATTGATTTAATTCAAATTTAACTTCATATTCTATTAATCAATTTACCTCAAATTAAATTTTCCAATTTATTTAAAATTTCCAACTCCAAATTTCCAATTCATTAAAGTTTAAATGGAAAAGCTGATAAGAAACCGATGAAGATAAGAAGTAAGAATTTTCTACAACGATTCGTAGAACCATCTTCACACCGAAACTTCTTCTTGTAGCTGGTACGAAGAAATCAAAAGAATTTGGAAACGAATCAAAGGAGATTGATAAGAAAGTTATTTCCACTGTTGCAGGGTATTGACCATTTATAGTCGTACTTCCCTGTCCCCTATCTCGTCTTCTTCTCGCACTCATACTCACTACCAGTAGATAGTAAGAGAATTTACTGAGACGTTCAAACGGATATCTTAGGGATATACTCATTCTAGGGATACTTCACCCTATCTATAATGAATTACTTAATGTGTTATACTCCTGAGCTAAAGTTCAACCTTAGCTCTGATACCAAATAACACGATACAGCATTTTGCCCGCTCGAAAATCGACATCCATACTTTACATCGTACTCAAATGCCATAGATTCGACCGTTCAAATCCGAGTCGCTGGAGCTTATAACACAGTTAAGAAAATAACACAGCGGAAGAAAAAGAATAATACATTGATATACAATATCTGGTACAACAGAGTGATACAATGAATATCAATAGACATCAGAGATATGATACAAGAAATAGCAGCGGAAAAGAAAACGATAACATCAGCAGCGGATAATCTCCATCTTCACAGCACCAATCCAAAAATAGCTCGAACTCCCAATAACGATACACCAAGATAAGCAAGTGCAGTCCATATCCAAAGACTGAACTAGCTCCAGAAAATCTACTAATCTTGACTATCTGAAAAACCCAACTCTAGACTGCCCGTGTAGAAAAATTTTGAGCATCCAGAGTTTAGGAAAGAAACAATAAACTCCGGATCAGTCATGGGACTGGTGTGAGCAACAAAAACAGTTTATCTTTAAAAAAAACAAATAGCAAGAGAATTTTAAAGTCAATTCGCAATGCTTTTAGAAAATGAAACTACCATAAGACCTCCCACCACACACACAATGCAAACGCAGACTTGGAGGAGATTTCTTCTTATGTTAGTCAAAGATGCTTACTACGCAAAATCAAATCATTTTTCATATTATTATTAGTGCATAGTGGAAAACATTTCGAAAGTAGAATATAAATCTAAGCCAGCATAGGTACCATTATATTATGCCTGCTATAGCTGCTTCCTGAGGAGACAGGTTATACAATTGAAATTGTAAAGGGCTCGTATTGTTTCTTTGGATTTCCAACAAATGGTCAGGCCAAGGAACTTCCCATTGCCACATAGGTACGCCTCTGGAAAGACGCCCCGAGAATCAAACCGGATCTCTGCCAACACAAGGTCGGGTTACCCCTAACTGGGTAACTACTGACACAAGTATGCCATCTCCCGGTTGTAACCAACCTTTAACCGAGGCCCCAGCAACAAATCACAAAGTAAGACATATATATACTTGCGACATCCACATAAGTTAAGTATATGGGCTCCATACCATGATACCACTTCTATCCAGAAGGAAATGTACATACCCTAAGGGGCGCTACCCCCAATAACCTTGCCGCATCTTTCCTGTTTTGACCATTCCGGGGTGTGAGGTTCGACGAAGTCTCGTCCACAAAGCTACGCTTTGTCACATAGCCATGCTTTGGGTCAACAGATGATCAAAGTAATGATCACAAAGATAAATGATCAAACAAATGATCATATCACAAATGATCAAACAATGATCATCACACAGCAACACTCAGCATGTCACATAACCAAATTGGGAATATATCGCTGATAACCTTCAACTACATAACCTCTGAGTTCGTACGTCTCAGAGAAGGGTGTTAAGCTAAGAGAATAAATTCTCCGCTACCAACAGAAATGCATTTGAAAGAAATCGGCTTTATATCTCAAATTGTAATGTCAGACATACAATCCATACAAGTCTGTTCTGGGTTTGAACAGAACCGAAGGCACTTCTTACGAAGCCCTTGCAAATCCGGATAATTTTCTAATCACGTCTGGACTTCCCGTCACTAAGGGTGATAAAACCTCTATACCGGGGATCAGCCGATGCAGAGTAACTCGACGGTAATCCTTCCGTTTTCAAAAATATCCGATCTTCAACACTGATCATCAAATGCAATCCATTACGACGTATCACATATTCGTAATGGGTTATACGACCCAAAGGTCCTTTCTCGGCTAACCCGAATAGTGAGCGAAATATTTAAAAACAAATGGATAATTGGATTTCAATTAAGTCACAATTTATTATCCAAAACTTTCTTTAAATGGTTTAACAAATTACCATTTTTAAATCTTTAAACAAAAAGATTCAATTCACAAAGTTAACCCCATTCACAAAGATCCATTCATGGATTTCAAAACAATTTCTATTTCAATTGAATTAACTCGTTAAATCTTTAAGTTAAGATCTAACTTATAGCTTTCAAAACTCGTTTCCAAAGATTCATTCATAGCCTTTCAAAACAATTTTATTTCAAGTTGGATTAACTCATTCGGTCTTTGAATCAAAGACTCATTTCATAGTTCTCAAAACAATTTTCAATTTTTTTCCAAACTTGAAACCTTTTAACACAATTTGGAAATTCATTTCTTATATGAAAGCTATTATTATTTGAAAATAAGTAGTTTTCATTTTGGAAAAATTCAGTTATATTTACACGAGTTAAAACCCTTGAATTAAATTCAAATTCCCAAATCAAAAACCTTTAAAATGGTTTAACCCATATATAATTTGTACAGCATCTTTTAATCCCTAGTTTCAAATCATAGGATTCAATTTCAAACTTGAATTCAAATTTAAATCCAATTATTTAAATTTTCAAAACTCTATTAAGTTATTCAAAATAACTTTTATCTTTGAAATTCTATTTCAAAAGCTTTTCACTTTAAACCGAAGTTTCCAATTTCAAAATCAATTAAAATTTCAATTTCAAAAACATCAAATTTAAATTATCTGTGACTTAACCGATTTCCACGTGAAATCCATATTTGTGTGTGTAAAGGTGTAGTCCAGGGGTTTCACACACAATAGTGCAACAACATTCAATCATCATAGATCAAATACAGAAATATAGTTGATAAGCGGTATAAACTATAATGCTTATCGTTCATTCACAAATCACAGATATATATCACAGATTTGTAAATTACAGATCACAACATAAATCAGGATGTATCACAAAGCATCATATATCAAGGATATCAAACAATTCAACCATCCAATAAAATCCAAACATTCATAAGTAAGGTCAGTTAATTATCTGATTAATTCAAATCAGATTAATTTATTATGAATTACTAATCCTGGTTAATCAACATCGATAAATTACAAATTATTTTGATTAATTATCCTTTAATCATTTATTAATTAACCATTAATAATAAATTAATTAACCTTTAATTATAATTCATCAACCTTTAATTATTAAATAATTAACCTTTAATTATTTAATTCACCATTTAATTAATTATCTTTAATTAATAATTTAACCCTTAATTGATTAATTACCAATTACTTAATAAAATTCCAATAAGTGATCATCCCTAACCACTCACATTAATTAATTAATCTTTGATTAATTATCTTCAAATTAATTGCTTTAATTAATTAACCTTTAATTAATCTTTAATCAATCATTAATTAAGTAATTATTCTTTAAGTAATTATCCTTTAATTGCTTATATAAATTAATAAATCATTAATAACTTAAGATCTTAATTAACTAAAAGATAAACCTGTTTATCTTTATAAATCACTTTAATTATCATTTAAACCTTATTTAAATAAATCTTGTAATAATTTAACTTAGACTTTAAAGTTCATTAACAATTAAAACATCTCTTCTAAATTAACTTCTTAATATCATTAAGTTTATTTAAAATAAACTAAAAAAATAAAAATAAAGGTTATGTATATTTCAAACCATTTTAAAACTTTGTTTTTATAATTTTAAAACTAAACTTTAAATTTAAAAAAAAAACAGTATGCTTTGCTTTGAAATCTGGACAATTGTTCCTACTCGAGCCTCACGAAAATTTCTTCGAGTCAAACTGCAGATTTCACGAGTTCGACCCCGAGACCTTCCTCTGGTTCTTCACGCACCCTTCTTCTTCCCTTTTCTTTTCTAGCTTAAGTTTAACAATTTTAAAACCTAGACTAAACACTCACAAGCTCTCTCGTCCTCACCGCTTCGATCCAAACACAGGAATACGTGAACTCGAACTCGAGACGAAGCCATCTTCCCCAAACTTCAACCATACCGGATATCTGTGCACACGCGTGCACTAGTACATGCGATCATCCATGATCTGATCATCGATGATACCTCCGGCATGTCACCGCGAACCACCACGACTAGCCCAGCCCTTTAGAGTCTTCCTATTCGCCGTAGATTGAAATCGAGTAACTCGATCGAACATGAACCCAAAATAGGTCATCGAAAAACGCCTCGCTACGACAATGTCGACCATCAGAGGCCACGTAATCTCGTCCGTAGATTCGTCATGACACCACGCCTCTATCCCCTAGGTCCGATCGCCATTAGTCCACTATCGATGACGAACTTTGCTTGCAAATCTCGACGAACAAAACACCCCCAAAACCCTATTCCCAGCAAGATCGTCAATGATGGTGACTAAAAAAATACGATCCCATTTTTTTCCTAACCTACAACACCCAGGCCTTCTTCCATCATGATCACGACGCCTATAAACTTGTCGTTCGACGGATTTTGGCAAAACTACAGTTTTCGTTCAACCTAGGATTTCTCGTTAATTTCATGCTTAAAATTCTTGAAACAATTACTAAAAATCATATATTTGCAATACAAATCTAGTTGTGTAGTTAGAAATTGAAGTTAATAAAATTTATTTTTGGCATATGTAGATCTTTACTGTAATACCCAAATTTATAAATATTCTTGAATAATTTCTACTGGGAATTATTTTTAAAAATGAATTTAAAATGTTTCTAACAATTTCCTTTTAGAGATCAAAGCTTAATTTTGTTTAAAAAGGAAGATATACATTTTTTTCAATCTGTTGTTCTTAATCCTGTTAAGATACCAGATGCACAGATATATATACAAACATGCAGACAGAATTATCAATCAAACAATCACGTTCCACAATAACTTCAAGCATGAACTCAGATATCAAAACATATAGATGGGTGAGTTTGCTCACCTTAGATTCCAGGAAAGAAAAGAACAGAGCTTGCTTTAATATGTAACAGGCTTGAAAATTTGCAAAGTTGAAATCTTTCTCTTTGATCTCTGGTTTTCATTTGTTCAAGTTGTTTTTAATTTTCTTTAAAATGAAGCTTAGAATAGACGAACTTGAAATGAAGATGATGGAAAGCTTGATGTATAAAAGAAAGCAAATCTACAGGTTGATGTTATTGTAGTTTATGTTGAAGGTGATATTACGCAGTGATGATGCTGCTTTATTTTTTCTCAGTTTCGAATGAATGAAATGAAGATGTTTGATATATAAAAGAGGTGTACAGCAGTGTATGTTTATTTGTACAACAGGTATGGCTGAGAAGAAAAATGTGTGCTAGGATATTTTATAGTGTACTAAAGATATGGGCTGCATTATATTTTAAACAATTCGAATTTACCTATTCGTGCTGCTGAGATGATGGAAATAAAGGCATGTTCCCCTTGCTTAGTTACAGCATATCCTTTTTGTATGTACTTGAATATATCTTTGCTTGTTAATTTCGGCTGAGAAGATGTTAGTAAGTACTTTTGTTTATTTTTTTCTTGGCTTACTTTGTTTTATTACATATTTATCCTTGAATTGTTTTATTTTCATTTCATTTGTTCAACTTGACTATGTTTGCTTAGTCTTCATATATATATTTATTGTTTTTATTAAGTACAATTTTGTTTGTGTTTTATTTTTCTTTGTATATGTTTGTTCATACTCTATCTTTAACAAAGCTTACTTTATATTATTATAAATGAAGTTCTATTGTTACTATGTTGCCATAATTTTTTCCAATGTATTCACTTTCTATTTTATAAAACTATATTTATTCAAAAATACAATTAATTATCAATTTAAATAAATTAAAATCTAGGGTCGTTACATAACGACCCAAAATTTCAGTCATTTGAATTTGGAATATTTGATTGATTTTATATATTAAAAAGTTAATTTTATAAGTTAAATAACTTGAATTTCAAATATAGTGATTTATTTTATAATAAAATTATTGGATTTAATATTGGGGAATATTTAAAGTAATTCAATCTTGGATTTAATTTGGATAAAAATGATTTCAAAGCTTATTTAAATTATGTTGATTAAGAATGATAATAATAAACTTTTATTTAGAATTAAAGATGATTAATTTGGTTTTATAATAATTCGTTTTATTTAGCATGTAAAAGTAGCCTTTCGGGGCACTGTCTCGGATTTCAACGAAACAGTGTCATTGGATTCGTAATAGCGAGTTATTATATGCCGACGATTTCATGGCGATCGAATATATGGTTTGGTTGTGCAAGATCGAAACACATAGTAATTAATTTCATAAATTATATAAGATAATTGGGTTTGAAAAGCTATCTTCTGCGTATGATCGAATTGGGCATCGAGACTAGTTCTATTTTGTTCGAAATATGGGTATTACATATACAACGTCAGGCGGCACACCTCGTTTAAGGTTCGAGATTTTTTAGTGCATCGGAATGGATATTTTTGAATATATATATAACCTCATACCACTAGCCCATACCCACATCAACTCAGCACACACTCTAGCCACCCCGTACTCATTTCTACTTCTACTTTTTCTTGCCTTCACATACACATTCTTTTCAATGTACAAAGAAAATGGATCCACACTTTAAAAAATTCAAATACAATTCAAGGAAATCTCAGGAAATTAAAAGGGCTTATTTTCAAGCTACATAGGTTTAGATTCGTGTTCAGGAGGACTTTTGGAGGTTGTGACATCCAATTAGAATGTACGACTATGAACCATGTATTGTTTTTGGGTAGGGTTTTGATTTTTCTAAAATCGAAGATGGTTTAGGCGAAGTTGAGGTAGATTGGAGTTCTGGGAGTCGAGGAGCAACATTTGGCCGAGGTTTTGATGGTGGCTGTAGGATTGTCGCGATCTATAAGGGGAAGGCGGGATCGTCAATTTGAGCATAGGCAGGTCGAGTGCGAGGAGTTGAAGTTGATGGTGTCGTCGGAATTTGGTATTGAGGAGCAGTGCTCCGTGTCGTTGGTGGAGGTGCACTGTTCTTTGGGGCATGCATATTAAAACAGTAGGAGGTAGTTTATTTTTGGAAAGGATAGAGAAGGATTAGGGGAGTAAATAGGTAATTAAGTTAATTAATTTGTAATTAATAAACTGATTTTTATTTTTAAAAAGTGATAATTTATAAATTGAATATCCCATCTTGAAGTGACCCACTTCTTTTGGATTGTTATTTTTTCAGTAATTTACTGTTGAGATTTTTTTTTATTCCAAACCAAGTGATCACTTCTTTAATTCATTTCACCCAAGATCCAAATTCTTACCAATATAAAAATATTAGTATATAAGTCAATTCAAGTCATTTATATATATGAAGATATATAAATGTTTCCTTGCTTATTAGAGTATTAAAATTAACAAGGAAAATTCAATCACACTATATTTCTCATATTTCAGAGAATTGGTGTCACATAGCCATTTCTATTTTTACATTCTCCTTTTGATCTCCAGCTTGATTGATATTAAATTCAAATATTGCCACTTATTATTTTCTTACTTACTTCTCAAATTAATTGGTTTCTTGGTTTACAAGCCATACTTTTAAATTCCGGAATTCTTTTGTGATTTGGTACTTATCATATGAATACTGAGGTGATAAACTAGGTTGAAGTCTAAGCAGAGAAAAACAACACATGTGATCAAGGTTTAGACACAACAAGCACAAACCAATCATGACAGACAAAATGCATATTTCCTGGTTAACTAAGCAGATAGTCATCACATGAGTGATGGTGTTGTGATCTACTTTATAAATCACACAACTTCTTATATCTGGAGCTAGAAAAGTGTTGGATCTGGTGTCTTACCACTTAGTATCAGTTTTGAAGCTATAGTATCAGATTTTCCCAACCTAGTATTAGATCAGTAGTTATAGTATCAGAAATTTCGTACCTAGTATCAGTTTTATAGTATCAGATTTCTCCTACTTAGTATCAGTTTTATAGTATCAGATCTCTCCTACTTAGTATCAGTTTTATAGTATCAGATTTCTCCTACTTAGTATCAGTTTTATAGTATCATAACTGAAGTGCCTCAAGACTGTCTAGAAAAACATGTTCACATATCAGATTAAATGGCATCTTCTCCTTCAGCATTATTTACTAAAACTATTTCAGAACTTGTTACTTAAGTCCACAGCTCACAAACACATATAACATTTAAGTTTCTTTTTCTTCTTACATACTGTTTTCCAGATATCAAAGCAAAAGACACTCATGAAAATACTTAGAACATATTAGAGTTTGCCTAACTTAATTATTACAAAGACACTGCTACTTCTCTTAAACACTTTAAATTCCTCAAGATCTCCAATTATGCATGCAAGCAAGCAAGCAATTCATGCATCTTTCCCTGCAGCAAAACTTTGAACTGCCCCAATAAAATGAGACACCCCAAGTATTGCAAAGGCAACAAATAGGGTCAGAAATAAATTCTGGTGTGAGTGAAATCAAGTATGCAAAATATCTTGTAAATTCTTAAGGCTGTATAGAGAACTTTTCTATTAAATGCTATTCAAATCCCAATTAAAATCTGAGAATGTGTATATTTAAGTTTATCTATAAACATACATCCAAGCATTCATCCATTCACTTCATTCAGTTGTACAAGTACAAAACTCCTATGGATTAACTTTCTAAATTCCATAGCATAATTTCTCTTTCTCGTCTTTTCATTTTGTTTGGTCTGAACTCTTGCCATTGAACACCATGTGTGCATTGCAAAGGGGCTCAGTTCTGTTAACCCTTTACACAGAGGCCTACAGGACTTAAACAAGTCATGCACATACCCATCAACCACCTGCTGATGAGTAGATCAAGGCACTACTCCTAAATTATTTTATAATTTAGAGACCATGCTTATTTATTTCTTTCTGGGGAATTTCTCTTTTGATTCCAGAGATACTCGTATTCTTTCCTTCCTCATATAGGTCAAGAATTATTAAAATCACCCAAAGATCATATCCAGACATACAAAGCATTCATGTAAAATTGCACACCTTATTTCAGAGTCATTTTTGCTTTAATCACATTTTTCTAAAGCCTGCTTATATTTTTATTTCTAGAAATTTTCCATTGCTTACACAAGTCTGAAGAAGTCATATGCAAAACTATATTTATTCTTTTACTGTGAACATAGGGAATGGTTTTTTTGAGAAAAACCCATAAAAACTTATTGGTTTATGATCTGAACAAATCAGCACATATTTGTAATATTGCATTGTTCATATCATTTTTAATATAGACTAGGCATAAGCATGAATCTCATTATTCACACTGCCTACTTCATTTCTTTCATTGATACCCTATTCCACAGTAAAACATTTGATTCATTTTTCATATCAAAACTAGCATATATAAGATCTATTTCTGTGTTTAGTGTATTTGTTTAACAAAAACTGAAACCATCACAACAAGTCAAAACAAGTTAAAATCTCATCCAAAAACCCAACCAGAATACCATCCATGATCAACATATTTTCATCCAAAGAATAAAATCAAACAGAAAAACATAATGTAGTGTTTATATAAAATAACTTGGCTGCCCTTAACATGGGTCTTAATGCCTTACAGATCATAAGTGATTAATCACTCACCTTCCTCCTCTCTTCCCCGAGAATGCCTTAGCTTGAAAACAGGGTGAGCTCTCCTTTCTATTTTTTTTCAATGTGTTTCTGTTTTTCCTCAGAGAAAACCTCTGCTTCCCTCTTGATTTAAATCATTTTGCTAGGGTTTTACTAAAGGAAAAACCCATTTTATCCTCACATTACTCAGAGAATTATGTGTGTGTTGTCATGGATAAATGTGCCATTTTCTCTTGATTTCTATTTCTAGTAAAAGCAGTTGCTTCTCTGCTTTTCTGTGCCCATGCTAATTGCATGATCCACCTACACATCATCTTTGTGTGACTCAGATACATTGTATACCTTGTTAGGCCTGAATGGTTCTTTTATATTATTTCAAACCATTTATTTCCTGATTTATTTTTAAGAAGGAATTTATGCACAATAATACTAAACTGGTTCTCATGCAATTTAGTTATCAAAAGGACTTTATCATTTTATACTTCTTTGGCTACTCATATCTAATACATATATACTTATATATATGTATATATATATATGAGATATCTGTATATAGAAACTCACTCATATTTGATCATTTTCTTCCCATTATATTTTATTGAAAAATCTCTATCCTCTTATTTAATCATTTCACTTACTCCTAATATTATCATTATCAGACTATATTTTCTTTTCTCAAAAATTCTCATTTTCTGATTTTATTAAAATTATTTTTATCTCAATAATTTGGGTCTTCACATACTCTCCTCCTAAAAGGAATTGTGTCCCACAATTATTCTCTCATACATTTCCATCCAAGTGTATACAAAGCATAATTTCAATTGAATGAGATTTCAGAAACTCATTCATTCCAAATCAATCAAACATACATAAATAATTTTAAGGTCTCATCATAATTTTTAAACATACCTTTAAGTAGAAAACAGATTAGGATACTTATCCCTTATCCTATCTTCAGCCTCCCAGGTACAGTCATTTTCATCTAAACTCCATTGGATTTTAACTAGTTTTATTATTTTATTTCTCGGTTTCTTTTCTTCTCTAGCCACAATGCCCACTGGTTCCTTTTTATAAACCAGATTTTCTTGAATTTCAACATGTGTAGGAGATTCAAGAATGGCCTCCTTATCATGCACCCATTTCCTCAATTGGGATACATGAAATACATCATGTATTTTGCTCAATTCCTCTAGTAACTTCAACCTATAAGCCAAAGTTCCTATTCTTTGAACAATCTCATATGGTCCTATATACCTTGGTGATAGTTTCCCTGCTTTGCCAAATCTCAGTATTCTCCTCATTGGTGAAACTTTGAGAAACACATAGTCTCCCACCTCAAATTCTACTGGCCTTCTTCTTTTATCTGCATAGGCTTTCTGTCTCTCTTGAGCTACTCTCATTCTTTGCCTCACTAATTCAATTCTTGCAGAAGTTTCCTTCACATTATCTGGTCCAAGCAACACCCTTTCACCAGCCTCCATCCAACATGCAGGAGATAAACAAGGCTTTCCATACAAAGCCTCAAATGGAGCCATTCCTATGGTGGACTGGTAGCTATTATTATAAGCAAATTCAGCTAAATAAATATGATCCTCCCAGTTGCCTCCAAAATCAAGTATACATGCTCTAAGCAAATCTTCTAAAACCTTATTAACAATCTCAGTTTGCCCATCTGTTTGGGGGTGGTAGGCTGTGCTTAGGCTTAGTTCTGTCCCCATAGCTTCTTGAAAGCTACTCCAAAATCTTGAAGTAAACAAAGTATCTCTATCACTAATGATAGTCTTGGGGATGCCATGCAATCTCACTATCTCTTTCACAAATAATTGAGCTAGCTTGTGAGCATTTCTGTTTGAACTTATTGGGATGAAGTGTGCTGTTTTTGTGAGTCTATCAACCACTACCCAAATACTATCATTGCCTCTTCTTGTTCTTGGCAAACCATCCACAAAATCCATTGAAATGCTTTCCCACTTCCAAGTAGGCACTTCCAATGGTTGCAGTAAACCTGAGGGTCTTTGATAATCTGCCTTGACCTGTTGGCATGTCAAGCAATTTGCCATATATTTTGCTACTGCTCCTTTCATCCCTGGCCACCAGTAATTTCTCTTGAGATCATGGTACATTTTTGTACCACCTGGATGGATGGTGTATTTTGTTTTATGATGCGCATCCATAACTTCTTGCTTCAGTTCCTCTACACTTGGCAGACAGAGCTTCCCCTTTTTCCTTAGGTATCCTTTATCATCTACTTCATAATTCTCTACTGTTATGCCTTGTGATAACATGTCCTTTTTCTCCTTTAAATTTAAGTCTTGACTTTGCATTTCTCCTATTTTATCAACCAGAGTTGACTTTAAAGAAATGAGGCTTAGTTTCCCATATTCAATCATATCACTATGTACCTTATCTGCTACTCTAATTTCTGCTCTTATTTCTACTTCACTGAGGATTGTCAAATCTTTGAATTCACTCATCATTAAGCTTGCCACTTTTGCTTGATGCCTACTCAATGCATCTGCCACTTTATTGGCTTTTCCTGGGGTGTATAATATATCAAGATCATAGGCAGCTAGAAATTCTACCCACCTATGTTGCCTCATATTTAAGTCTTTTTGGGAAAACAAGTATTTAAGTGACTTGTGATCTGTAAACAATTCAAACTTAGCACCTAACAAGTAATGTCTCCATAGTTTCAATGCATATACTACAGCAGCTAGTTCTAAGTCATGTGTAGCATACCTGGTTTCATTTGGCTTGAGTTGCCTTGATGCATATGCTATGACTCTACCATGTTGCATAAGCACTGCCCCTAATCCAGATCCACTAGCATCTGTGTAAACCACTAGCCCTTCATTACCCTCTGGAACCTGTAAGACTGGAGCTTCCACCAGTGCCTTCTTTAGTGATGAAAAAGCTTGTTCACACTTCTCTGTCCACACATATGGTTGCTCCTTTTTAGTTAACTTGGTCAATGGGATGGCTATTCTTGCAAAGTCTTTTGTAAACCTTCTATAGTAGCCTGCCATTCCCAAAAATGATCTCACCTCAGTCACTGATTTGGGTCTACCCCATGACTGCACTGCTATCACCTTAGTTGGATCTACACTAACTCCTTGTTGTGATACAATGTGCCCCAAAAATTTTACTTCATCCTGCCAAAATGTACACTTAGAGAATTTGGCCTTTAAATCATGTGCCCTCAGTCTAGACAAAACCAGATGCAAGTGCTTTGCATGATCTTTTTCTGATTTAGAATACACTAATATGTCATCTATAAAGACAACCACAAATTTGTCTAGAAAATCTCTAAATGTCCTATTCATTAAATCTACAAAATATGATGGTGCATTTGTCAATCCAAAAGGCATCACCAAAAATTCATATAATCCATACCTTGTGTTGAAGGCAGTATACTTAATGCTTTCTTCCTCTACCTTCATTTGATGAAACCCAGAGGCTAAATCTAGCCTTGAGAAGATCTTAGCTCCATTTAATTGATCGAATAGATCATCAATTCTGGGGAGTGGATATTTGTTCTTGATGGTAACTTTATTTAGTTCTCTATAATCAATACACATCCTTAAAGTACCATCATGCTTCTTCACAAATACAACTGGGGAACCCCAGTTTGAACTACTAGGCCTTATGAAACCTTTCTGCTCCAGTTCTTCCAACTGATGTTTCAATTCCACAAGTTCTTTAGGACCCATTCTAGTTGGCTTCTTGATGATTGGGCTGGCTCCTGGGATTAGCCTTATTTGAAATTCTAATTGCCTATTTTCTAGAACACCTATGACTTCACCAAAGACATCTGGGTATTCGTTTATAATCTTTATGTCTTCCAGTGTTAATTCTTTCTCATTCATGCTACATATGTGGTTATAGTAATTGATTTTAGCAATTTCACTCATAACTA
Source organism: Allium fistulosum (assembly GCA_030737815.1). Classification (NCBI taxonomy): domain Eukaryota; kingdom Viridiplantae; phylum Streptophyta; class Magnoliopsida; order Asparagales; family Amaryllidaceae; genus Allium; species Allium fistulosum. Next base: position 99,828,687 of record CM060904.1, read on the forward strand.
TAATATTTTTACCATTTTCTGTTTTCAGAGAAATAGTAAGATTTTCTAAGTTTAAAATTGCTTTGTATTTTCTTAGCCAATCTACTCCTAGAATAATTCCTATTCCAGGATATTTTAGCACAAACAAATTAGAACTAAACATATTTCCACCTATGTTTAACTCTACTCCCAAACATTTAATCTCTAGCATGCAAGAATTACCTAGTGGGCTCTGAATAAACAAGGGATTATCAACTAAATAGCATGTGAGAGTTAATTTATTCACTATGTCTTGGGATATTAGTGAATGTGTTGCTCCAGTGTCATATATAACTGAGATGGGGTGATCTTTAATTAGTAGTATACCTTCCAATTGTCCAGAACTTCCCACTGCAGTTGCTTTTGCTTTGCCCTCAAGTGCTCCTACCTTTGCTCCCTTTCTGAACTCTGGGCAGTTTCTTTTAATATGACCTTCTTTCCCACAGTTATAGCAGCTAAACAATGCCTTCCTGGCTGCTTGACACCTATTACTCATGTGTCCTTCTTTGCCACAATTATAACAAGTAACCTTCTTCTTAGCTTCCCCAGTGGCTGCTCCCTCCATTTTCTTATCCATATTCTTTTTGTCATAGGGATGTGCTCTATTTTTCCCCTTCTTTTGATTATTAGCCCTCATGCTCCTAAATTTTTCCCTTGCATTGTCATGTTGTTCAAAAGAAAGAGCAAGGTCTATGACTTGATTAAATGTTTTATCCTTGTATGGTAACATTGCTCTACTCAGACCTGCATTCAACCCTTGGATAAATCTTGAATTCTTTGATTCTTCATCCCCTATGAGCATAGTTCCATACTTGGACAAACTCTCAAATTTTTGAGTGTATTCAGTCACACTCATTGGCCCTTGCCTCAGTCTTATGAATTCCTCAAGCAATGTTGCCTTAGCTGTTGCTGGAACAAATCTTGCCTCAAGCATCTCCTTGAATTGATCCCATGTTATCTCATTTTCTGGCCTTCCTGTGATGATCACCTCCCACCAATCTAAGGCTGCTCCTTTGAGTCTCCTTGAAGCTACCTGCCTCTTCCTTTGGTCATTAATTTGCATATCTGCAAATATCCTTTCCAAAGTTCTCAACCATGTCTGCACTCCCATAACTCCCTCAGTGCCTTCAAAATCCTTACCTCCTAAATTTGAAAATGTCTTCAATAACTTAGCTAATTCCTCATGAGGATTCTCTTCCCTGTGCACTGCTCCTTCTCTAAATGCCCTCACCAAATCTTGCAAGTTAACCATTGGTGTTGTATTGGAGGGTCCTGCTCCATGACTTGGAGGTCTTCCTACCATGATTCACTATTCAATTGCATAGCTAGTTAGTCATATTTCCAATTTAATTATTTTCTGAAATTTACTTCTATCATTATTATATATATATATATATATTTTAGAATTTTATCCATACAAGAAAATTGGATAATATATTTATGCTATGTTTTAAAAAAATAGCTCTGATACCAACTGAAGTGACCCACTTCTTTTGGATTGTTATTTTTTCAGTAATTTACTGTTGAGATTTTTTTTTATTCCAAACCAAGTGATCACTTCTTTAATTCATTTCACCCAAGATCCAAATTCTTACCAATATAAAAATATTAGTATATAAGTCAATTCAAGTCATTTATATATATGAAGATATATAAATGTTTCCTTGCTTATCAGAGTATTAAAATTAACAAGGAAAATTCAATCACACTATATTTCTCATATTTCAGAGAATTGGTGTCACATAGCCATTTCTATTTTTACATTCTCCTTTTGATCTCCAGCTTGATTGATATTAAATTCAAATATTGCCACTTATTATTTTCTTACTTACTTCTCAAATTAATTGGTTTCTTGGTTTACAAGCCATACTTTTAAATTCCGGAATTCTTTTGTGATTTGGTACTTATCATATGAATACTGAGGTGATAAACTAGGTTGAAGTCTAAGCAGAGAAAAACAACACATGTGATCAAGGTTTAGACACAACAAGCACAAACCAATCATGACAGACAAAATGCATATTTCCTGGTTAACTAAGCAGATAGTCATCACATGAGTGATGGTGTTGTGATCTACTTTATAAATCACACAACTTCTTATATCTGGAGCTAGAAAAGTGTTGGATCTGGTGTCTTACCACTTAGTATCAGTTTTGAAGCTATAGTATCAGATTTTCCCAACCTAGTATTAGATCAGTAGTTATAGTATCAGAAATTTCCTACCTAGTATCAGTTTTATAGTATCAGATTTCTCCTACTTAGTATCAGTTTTATAGTATCAGATCTCTCCTACTTAGTATCAGTTTTATAGTATCAGATTTCTCCTACTTAGTATCAGTTTTATAGTATCAGATTTCTCCTACTTAGTATCAGTTTTATAGTATCATAACTGAAGTGCCTCAAGACTGTCTAGAAAAACATGTTCACATATCAGATTAAATGGCATCTTCTCCTTCAGCATTATTTACTAAAACTATTTCAGAACTTGTTACTTAAGTCCACAGCTCACAAACACATATAACATTTAAGTTTCTTTTTCTTCTTACATACTGTTTTCTAGATATCAAAGCAAAAGACACTCATGAAAATACTTAGAACATATTAGAGTTTGCCTAACTTAATTATTACAAAGACACTCCTACTTCTATTAAACACTTTAAATTCCTCAAGATCTCCAATTATCCATGCAAGCAAGCAAGCAATTCATGCATCTTTCCCTGCAGCAAAAATTTGAACTGCCCCAATAAAATGAGACACCCCAAGTATTGCAAAGGCAACAAATAGGGTCAGAAATAAATTCTGGTGTGAGTGAAATCAAGTATGCAAAATATCTTGTAAATTCTTAAGGCTGTATAGAGAACTTTTCTATTAAATGCTATTCAAATCCCAATTAAAATCTGAGAATGTGTATATTTAAGTTTATCTATAAACATACATCCAAGCATTCATCCATTCACTTCATTCAGTTGTACAAGTACAAAACTCCTATGGATTAACTTTCTAAATTCCATAGCATAATTTCTCTTTCTCGTCTTTTCATTTTGTTTGGTCTGAACTCTTGCCATTGAACACCATGTGTGCATTGCAAAGGGGCTCAGTTCTGTTAACCCTTTACACAGAGGCCTACGGGACTTAAACAAGTCATGCACATACCCATCAACCACCTGCTGATGAGTAGATCAAGGCACTACTCCTAAATTATTTTATAATTTAGAGACCATGCTTATTTATTTCTTTCTGGGGAATTTCTCTTTTGATTCCAGAGATACTCGTATTCTTTCCTTCCTCATATAGGTCAAGAATTATTAAAATCACCCAAAGATCATATCCAGACATACAAAGCATTCATGTAAAATTGCACACCTTATTTCAGAGTCATTTTTGCTTTAATCACATTTTTCTAAAGCCTGCTTATATTTTTATTTCTAGAAATTTTCCATTGCTTACACAAATCTGAAGAAGTCATATGCAAAACTATATTTATTCTTTTACTGTGAACATAGGGAATGGTTTTTTTGAGAAAAACCCATAAAAACTTATTGGTTTATGATCTGAACAAATCAGCACATATTTGTAATATTGCATTGTTCATATCATTTTTAATATAGACTAGGCATAAGCATGAATCTCATTATTCACACTGCCTACTTCTTTTCTTTCATTGATACCCTATTCCACAGTAAAACATTTGATTCATTTTTCATATCAAAACTAGCATATATAAAATCTATTTCTGTGTTTAGTGTATTTGTTTAACAAAAACTGAAACCATCACAACAAGTCAAAACAAGTTAAAATCTCATCCAAAAACCCAACCAGAATACCATCCATGATCAACATATTTTCATCCAAAGAATAAAATCAAACAGAAAAACATAATGTAGTGTTTATATAAAATAACTTGGATGCCCTTAACATGGGTCTTAATGCCTTACAGATCATAAGTGATTAATCACTCACCTTCCTCCTCTCTTCCCCGAGAATGCCTTAGCTTGAAAACAGGGTGAGCTCTCCTTTCTATTTTTTTCAATGTGTTTCTGTTTTTCCTCAGAGAAAACCTCTGCTTCCTCTTGATTTAAATCATTTTGCTAGGGTTTTACTAAAGGAAAACCCCATTTTATCTTCACATTACTCAGAGAATTATGTGTGTGTTGTCATGGCTAAATGTGCCATTTTCTCTTGATTTCTATTTCTAGTAAAAGCAGTTGCTTCTCTGCTTTTCTATGCCTATGCTAATTGCATGATCCACCTACACATCATCTTTGTGTGACTCAGATACATTGTATACCTTGTTAGGCCTGAATGGTTCTTTTATATTATTTCAAACCATTTATTTCCTGATTTATTTTTAAGAAGGAATTTATGCACAATAATACTAAACTGGTTCTCATGCAATTTAGTTATCAAAAGGACTTTATCATTTTATACTTCTTTGGCTACTCATATCTAATACATATATACTTATATATATGTATATATATATATGAGATATCTGTATATAGAAACTCACTCATATTTGATCATTTTCTTCCCATTATATTTTATTGAAAAATCTCTATCCTCTTATTTAATCATTTCACTTACTCCTAATATTATCATTATCAGAATATATTTTCTTTTCTCAAAAATTCTCATTTTCTGATTTTATTAAAATTATTTTTATCTCAATAATTTGGGTCTTCACACATCTGTAGAGGTCCAATCGAGGCGCGGCTTTTACGTTGCACTCGTAATGACGAAAGTTTCAAAATGGAACTAGTTTGGTTGGATTTGGAGACTATTTAAATTTGGACTAAATTTGGACGCCATTCGATTTCAGTTCCAAATCAAAATGCCTTGGCGACAACAACCGAAAATTTCGGTGAGTAAATTTCATCTTTTTGGTAAACTAGAAATATTTTTAGTCGATAAAATTATTGTCTAGATATGTGAATATTTTATTGTTGACTATGGTTGAATGTTTGGATGATTTACTATAACTATTATTTGGTTTGGATATAATTCTGCTCCTGGAGTGGATGAGACCCTATTACGTTCCCGTGTAAGAGCGGATGAACCTTTGTATACAAATCCCGCCTCGAAGCGATTGATTTATATTTTTATGATTATATACTGCATGTGATGCAGCGGGACAGGTTGGAGGGATCCAACAGGATTCCTCACACTATTGATTTTATTTTCATATATATATATATATTGATATATGATATGTTGGATGCCATATTGATGACAATGATATAATTTTGCTTATTTAGTGCTCTAGTAGCACGGGCATCTTTTTTTGGTTTTAAAAATACTATAAAATAGTGATTTGATTTAAAAAGGAATTTCAAAGTGATTTTGAAAATTTTATATGTTTAATAATTTTTCTAAAGTAAAAGTATGATTTTTGGATATCTTTATTAATAGTTGGTTTGGAAGCACAATCTTTTGGTCCGACCCTGAAGTTCCAAAATTGCCCTTTATATGTATTCCTTTAGTAATAGTTGTAATATATTTGTTGTCACACTCTTTTGGTGTCTGTATGAAATACCAAAAATGTCTATCTATAGATATTACTTAAGTTTAACATCACGTAAAAATAGGATCTCACAGTTAAGCTTCCTTTACAAATTCAAAATTTCATATACAAATATTTACCAAGTCTTAATATCGCTTAAAAATAGGATCTAACAAATAAAATACTTTACAAATTCATTTTTTATTAATTAATAATATAAATAAAAATTTAAACTACCAAAAAAAATTAGATATTGCAACATAGAAATAAAAATTCAAATTAACTACGTTTGATTCAACACAAAAATATAACTAAATATTTGTGGAAATCATTTTCTTTTGAACGTATTAAATAAATACAATTTGTTGAAAAACAATTCAGATGCTTTCACCATGGGTGAAGCGCGTGCCGTAACGCTCATTAATTATAAATTAATAGTTTTATGAAATGGTTTAAATATAGATTTTGAACTATAAATTAAAGGTTTTTAAAGTCTAATAAGTCCGTGTTTTATAAATAAGGGATACACTTATTTTTTATAAAAAAAAGATGGTGGAAAATATTTGGTATAAATATTTATTAGCCGTTTTATATAAAGCGATATGTATATAATATATACAAAGATTAAGATTTATTTATAAATCTGGAAATTTATAAATGTGATAATGCATAAAATAACATTTTACAAATAAGATGAAGATTTATAAAATCATATTTTGTTAATAAAAGTATGGATTTATAAATGGGGTTTAAACTAAAGATATCGTCATTTAACAAATTGGTGAAATAAATCAAACAGTAGCTAGATTTATTATAAGATGTGGAATGATATTTTAGAAATAGTTGATTCTATTTTGGAAATTAAAGATGAGGGTAAATTTGGGATTGTTAAATGATATTTTATAAATTGAAAGACATTTATAAAAGAAATTTATATCTATGAGAGCAAGGGTAAAAACGGTTGAAATTATGTTTTGAATGAGATTTATGGTTAAGTGAGATTTATAAAGAAAATAGAGCTATAAATACGGTTAATAAATAAAGGGATTTGTTAAGGGAAATTTTATAAAAGAGAAGGAATTTATAAATATAGTTTTATGAATATGGAAATGATCATGTTGGAAATTAAGTAGGATTATTATCAAGGGAATATAATTATGTTCTAAAAAGTTGTTTATTTATATTAATATTGTTTTAAAGTTGTTATTAATATTTTAATATTTTGAAAAGTTAATTATTTAAAATTATACGGTTTGAAATGAAATATAATTATTTATCAATAAAGTTTTGGAAATTTATTATTTGTATTTATAAAAATGTTGAAGATAAATTATTACTGTTTAATTTAAGATGTTTTGGAATTTATTGATTATGATGTTTAAAGTTAATACTTATTTATTTATAATGTTTATTATTATATAATAGTGTTTAAAAGTAAATGATTATTATTTATTTATAAATGTTTTTGAGAATTATAAATAAGGTTTTATAAACAGATTTGGACTTTATAAGAGAAGTTTATAAAATGTTCAGAGACTTAAAAGGAGAACCATTTATAATGTATGAAGAGAGCTTTGCAAATGGTTTTAGATAATTATAAAGGAAATTTATAAATGGGTTTATAGGTTAATAAGGAGAGCTTTTTAAATAGTTGCATGGATTTATACAAAGGTTTGTAAATGACTTGAGAAATAATATTTATAACTGGTTCTATAAATAGTTTTTGGAGATTTGTACGAGATTTTTAAATGATTTTAGAATTGTATAGAAAGGAAATCTTTCTCAGTTTTGTGAATGTACTTATAGCTTGAGATAAGTATACGGATATTCTCCAAGTATTGAAAATATAGGGATTGTGAATATATATATATATATATATAGACACACACGTGCGCGCGAGTACTTTGGCACGTGCGATGCACGTGCGCAGGAGGAATCAGTATTAAAAAACATAGTTTGTAAGGTTGTTTGAATGACTTTGACATGTTTGCATTTTTGATGCGTGTACATGCACAACTTTCACACATTTTATATTTTAAAGTATAACTGTGCCTTCTGCATGTAAATACTATTTGTATAATATTATTAATTTAGGTATTTTTGATTATCCGTACTAAAAACTCTGAGTTGCTAGCATGTGTAAGCAGTTCATGGTACCATCCGTACAAATTGATGCATATTTCCATGCAAATAAAATTTAAAATGGGAAATCCACATTTGCAACATGTTTCCTAGTTACGTTGAAAACCCGAACCAGGCTTGGATCAGCGGATGGCTTTACTATACCCTCCCAGGAGTTTACCGGCCCGCCGGGTTCTCTTGGATTTTCAAAAAAAAACCCGAATCTTGATATATATTAATTTAATATTTGATGATGAATTAAATACACATTCATTTATTAATCCTACCATGCCTTCACTGTTGACTATGTCGAAGAAAACTTTACATGGAGGAGAAATATGTCAGTAGTATATATGCAAGTGCCCCATCAAACTACTTGAAATGTACCTTTACCAAATTCTAAAATAGGCATTTTATTTCGAAAGCTGATGAATAGGCCATTCTATCGTTATTTTCCATATATAAAGCCCAAGGATAAAAGAGAGGTAGAGCATCTTTTAGATATGATGATAGCACAATTGCTTGATGCAACAAAGAATTAATTATTATCACTATATATAAATAAACTAAGCGTGGATATGTTGCCTATTAAAAAACTGTTAGGTTTTTCATTCAATAATGATATGAACAAATTTATCAGCGACAACAACTAATGAATATACCGAGGGTATTATGTGTAACAGAAAATATATCATTATCATCCTTAAATTATTCTCAAATGCTTGAATCGACAAAGTTAGCATGACATAAGGTAGCTAGATCCGTATGTTCAAAAAATAATGGTTCCTTTCCAATATGATGATGTTGCATTACATCAAGCATAAATGATAGCCATGTATTCAAAATTCAACTAACCGTACATTATTGTGCACTCAATACGTACAAAAGCTATTTTCATCCACAATTATCTTCTTTGCAATAATATACAATATTACCATAGTAATGTATTGCATCAAACAAAAAATGATATTAAATGCATGACCTTCGTAGATTATGCATTTATCCAATGAACTTGTTAATTTACCAAAATTTACCAGATTATAGTATCATCAAAGTATGTTGCACCAATATACGCATCTTCAAAAAATACATCAGCAATAGCAATAACTTATTCTTGGCAATGATATTGTGCATCCAATATATTCAAAACTAGATTCCCATACACAATCGCCCTTTCCTTTAAATGTAATAAACTATAACCATGTTTGCTAAATATCCAAAAAGTCAATTAGAGTATATGGCATACGCATGATTGCACTTTGTCAGCTCTTTTGATATGATAAATATAAACTTGATTCAGGGACCATGATATCTTTTGCACATGAACAACATCAAAATAGTAAAATTTAACATACCTTTTTCATTGTTCATGTGAAGATTAAAGTGTTACGAATTTATAAAACTGTAGAAGATGAAATGGAGTTATTAAATTTGTGATAGTAGATAGCAGAAGTGGGAATAACCGGAGTAAAAGATGAAAATACAAAAAAACGCCATAGCCACATACTAAAATGGTAAAAGAGAGGTACATCAATTATTTTTTGATAGCTTCATGTGTACTAATTTTATATGCTGGTTAAAAAGTAAAGCCATTACTGATAAATTTTTAGTGAAAACAATATATATACATTTTGGTTTTCCGTATGGAAATATATGAATCTAGAAAACATTTTAAGACATTACAAAACGTCAAAATCATACTAAAATCAATTAAAAATCAAATTCAACAAAATTCAAATAAAACCAAAAAAATCTTCTGTGCAAATGGAAAAGAAGTACCTTTCTTCCAAATATCCGCAATCTCCTTATCTCTATCTTCACAAACTCTTGATCCACATCTTTTTCATCAACTTGCTTTTTGTATCTCGACCATAATATAAATATATGCTTTTCCACTAAATAAAGAGTATAAATTACATAACTGAAATTTACAATCTTAGACAAAAAAAAGTTCTACAGTTAGTAAGCATGAATATGAAAACGCAACTGACATTTAAAAATAACCCAATCATCAAAGCAGCTATACACAATTGATGATTATCTTTGATAATCTACATAAAATCAATTATATAAAGAATTTTGGATCAGGAGACAAATCAATATCCGGTCTTCAAAATATGAAAACAAACCTTTAGAAATGAATTATTCGACTTTAATAAGCAACTTTGAGATCCTTAATTGCTTTTCCAATCGCTTTTATGCTCTGTTCGGTCATAATTGTGCGATCTTTTCATCTAGAATTTGTTCACCAATCATGGAGGTTGATCTGATACTTCGTGGTGCCATGAAATTTGTTGAGAAAGAGGGTTAGAATAACCTTTAGAGCGCACTAAAATAAAGATTTAATGGGAAATGTAGAAGAAAAGCAGGAATAAGCGACTGTTTGTTGTTGGGAATGGAAACATGGACTACCACTCAACATGGTAAGCACGTGGGCACAAAAGACTAAAATGTACACCAACGGATTCTTTAGCTAGAGGGATTTTGGAATTCTGAAAAAGACTTCACTATGACCACTTTGACCAAGTATTTGGTTTATATATATATATATATATATATATATATATATCTTTGTAAAAGGATTTTGAGACGAATATTTACAAAGTGAATTTAATTAATAGAGGCTTACTGTTGTGTGGTGCTTAACCAATGTTGGTTTTTCCTATGGAATTAAATCCCCGATTGAATGTTTGTTATTCGATAGTTACATAATCGACTATCGGAATTGGATTCAAAACGTAACTTTGAAAATATATAGGACAAACGCATGAGTTATATGGCACAGTCATCTTCGAAGATGTTGTACTATGCGTATAAATCTCGTTCCGTTTTCCTAGGACACTGATAAAGAAATCCATCCACTAACGGTTAGGAGGTGATCTCCGCTCTTATCTTTGATGGTTTATTTCCTAAAATATCTGGGTTGGGTATATTGGAAATTATCGAAAAGTTGTTTTCGAAGAGACCGGGATCAGATAGGTTATCTAAAAACTACTTCGATCCAACTCAAGCGTTTCGAAGTCAAGACATCTTAAAGATGATGAGAATTCAGAGACGAAGCTCTCAAGTGTTTCGCTTAGTCCTAGAAAGAAATTGTATTGATGAATGGTGGTATTGAATTGTTGTCTAGAAGGCAGTATTAGCTTTCCAAGTGGGAAGTGCCATATAAAAGGTAATCGTTGCCTCAAGCCTCATCAATCGGGAAAATGACAAAAGTAGGGACATGCAGCAGGGCTATGTGGGTCGCTCCCATTAGGGTATGATCATCCCAAGATCTAGCGTCGATATCTCTATGTATGCTTCAGGGACTATTATGGTGTTTTATCGCAACCAAGGGCTGATCATATTCAACATTATCCAGTAAGGGGTAGGGCCGGTCCTGAGTAGTAGAGGTGCAACATGTTGTAGCCTCTCGTACATTTTATCTAGAGGTGTACGAATTTGGTGGGTAGACCCTTACCCTTTCATAATTGTAATCCATTCTCCAATAAGTGCCTTCGGACTTGATTGTATACCTATTTTGATGGAATTTAATAATGTAACAATTTCGGCTAAGATTAATAAGTATTTATACCATACACACTATTATAATATCACTGGATTTTCTATAGAAAATGTTTTGGTTATCGTAAGATAAAAACAAGTCCGTGTGTATGTGTGGCGTGGTCTTACGAGATACTTTTGATTTTAAAGGTTTTTTTATAACTTTAAAATCCAGTTGATGTGTTTTCTCATGCTGGTTTTCTAGACTGACTCGATTGTTATTTTATTATAATGCTTGGGTCAGATCGAGCATATTTACAGATTGCTTTGGATGCATTGGAGCTTAGGAGATGAGTTGGAGGTCTTTAAGGCGTATTCATGTATATGTTTATTTTTAGCTGCTTTTTTATTGAAATCGTCAGCAATTGTGAAGACCGGCTGATAACTATTCAGACTAATGATTATGATTTGTTGTTGTACTCTGATGGATGTATGCGTATAACAGTTTCTCTTTTGTAAAGATCATTGAAATTATACTATATATTATTCCGCTGCGATTGTAAGATTCTGTGTTGCTTTTAATTTATTTTCTCTTCTTCTTATTCTCTTCTCTTCTTCTTTCTTCCTTCTTCCCGATAACTATCTGTCTTTCCGTTCAATTTGGGTTGGACATGTGTGGTTTAGTATCAGCTTGAATTGTGTGGATTGGCGGGTCGTTACAGTTATAGTAAGCTCTAAAGCTTTGGTCGAGGAGCAATTGGATAAAGTGATCGTCTTGTGTCCCATCTCTGAAGAAGTAGTTGAGCCACTCCAAAAAGCTGTGCAGAACATTGCAAGTATTAGATGTGTCGGAACATCTTAGTAGCAACTTGATTTGCTAGGCAAAAGTGTTCATGGCTCTAAGATCGGTGAACTATGAGGGAATCATGGGATTCGTACCAAGCAAATCATGTCGATACCGACATGATTTTATTATAGGGAGACTCTGTTTTCCCTCATACTTTCTCGAATCTAGAGTTTTACCGGGTCTAGCATGATCCGATGACTTTGGTGGGCGATTCCTTAATAAATAGCAAGCTTAGAGCAACTTTGAGATGACTTGTAGATCATTCTTCTTCTTCACTCTAGATCTCCATTTGGACATTGTTACCTAGGAGGCCACCCTTTGCTGTTCTAAACGAATTTGAACTTTAAAGCCCTTGTATTTATGACAATCAACTCTAGAATAAGACTAAAGTGGAAGTAGACTACAGAATTTGCCGAACCATTATAAAAATCTATGTGTTCTTATTGTTTCCTTGTTATTTCCTATAGATATACTTGTTTTTACATTTTTTGAAGTATTGTGCCACTTTTTGGTCCAACATTTTTGGTGCTTTCACCAAGAATGAGCTTCTCAAGCATAAATCTAGCTACTTATTGTGGATTAGAATGACCAAAGGTTGGATCCAGAAGATTTTTGAGGTAGATTTAAAGGATTTTCATACTTGGGGTAATTGCACCAAGGAGATCTGGTAAATCCGGAGCTATGGCTGGTAGAGAAGATGAAACTTCTCACCATAATGAGGAAACTACCTAACCGACAACTATTGTGTTAAGGTCATCTGCACCTCAAGAGATGGTATCAAGAGAGGAGTTTGATAGGGTGATGGCTGAGTAAATGTAACAACACACCTCGAAATGGGCCTAATATTTGACCCAATAAAAGCCCATTAAAACATAGACCCGTTCCAAAGTCGGATGTTGGTTGGTAAAATTGATACAATGACCAATATATAAATCTATCTACCCGTGCTATTAGAATCTCACAGGGGAAAGGATAAAATATAATATCAGAAATAAGTACTATTTCATAAAAAATTCAAATTTAAAATATACAACATATCATCTCGAATATTCAAAACACAATATCCCAAAATAACAACACGTCTAAACTAGGTACATTAAAATATAACAAAAACATAAATATATAGATAACTGCCACAAGACTTCGCCTCTGCCTTCATCTTCTAAATCAACATCGTATCCCCTAACCTATGTGTTATAATGAGGAGGGGTCAGAACAACAATGTTTGGTGAATAAAAAGCTCAAGTCTTACCATAATAAAATTTGGGTAGTATTATTTAGATAAGAAATATGTCTTATGCATCATATACTATATCATACATAGAATATCTTCAACTGTAGGCCCGAAGGCCTTTACAGCCTAACTGCATAACTTACGCTCTTCCAGGCCAACTCTCTAACTTACCTTCACTATCGGCCGAAGGCCCTTTCCAAACCCATGCAACTACCATCAATCCTGTCTTAACAATGTGAGAGAAAGTACCCAAGCCACTTAATACCTTTTTAGTGGAAATTAGGCAGACTTTGACCATTTAATACATATATCTTAGGCCAGTCCCCGCCATTTAATTCCTAACGCAAGGCAAACCCTTCTCTGGTACTCTTAACTAACATCACACGAAATTTCAAAAGGCCACATAATACTTCTTTATGGAAAGTGGTGGACTCTATAATAGGCACTTAATACCTCGACCCTAAAGCTGATCCCTTTCGAGATTTCCCACTAGCGCACCTAGATAAGAATCTCGACCATTTAATACTTTTAAGTAGGAAGGAGGCGGACCCTACAACAACCACTTAATCCCCTCGACCCAAAAGTAGGTCCCGAGCATTATGACGCATAACCCAAACTGTAACGTCTCACATTAGTCGGACTATTCGTAGACGCTAATAGCTAGATTAACTGGACAAACATACCCTATAATATTGGGACTAACCTCACGTCCACGATGGGTACTTATTATAGGTGATGTCTCACATCAGTCCTAAAGTCACAGTGCTGGTAGCCAGATTAGCTGGGCAGACTTTTGTGTGCTTTTGATTGACCTCAAATCTCTATAACTTGGTCATAATTCCACTCTCCTGATATACTACCATATACGCCTTACCGCATTTCGTATTAAGGCAATATAAGGAAAACTCCTTATTTCACCTTTAAATATTGATCAATTCCCACAACTATAATTTACTTATTTCCTAAATATTTTAATACTAATTACTAACCTACTTATACTATGCGATCAATGCGTTATTAATTATACATTAAAAATATATTTATACGCTAATATACGTACACACACACACATACGTAAATTAGGTTAAATAAATATTCCTAACGGTGTGTAGATTTTAGTTTCCTATACTAATCGTTTAAATGTCAAAACTTCCAATTTATAAAAGTCCTCCATACAATAACTTACGAGTTAGCTAATATCCTTAGCTAAACAATAGACTTGCATAAAAATATATAATCAAATACCAAACTTATTTTATGTTAATATAGTAAAATTAGCATCTATAAAACTTACAATTTAAACCCTTATATCCTACACAACTTTTACATACACGAGCTTGAAGTGAAAAAAATGATTCATATTTAAATTACAAAAATAGGTATTGAAACTACGAATAAGTGAATTCATACCGTATACACGATTTCCTAACATTTTTTTGGAACTCTTTTACTCATCAATAGAGAAAAGTTGGAAGTGGAATAGAATATAAAATATTCAAATTGCAGTAACAAAACAAATTATACTATTTTAATATAAAACAATTGAGATTCCACTAAATTTAAGAATTAACATTTCCCCTGGAGGAGTTTTAGAGTTTTAGTTTTATTGTTTTCGTGAATAACATTCCCCAAGGCATAAAACAAATCCAAACTTCTACTATACAAATACTAAAATGTGAAAAACTAAGATTTTCAGTCATAGAGAATTCGCCAACCTTCCTTTGGATTTACTTCACACCTATTCCTCATCTCTTCTTCAGACTTCTGCTTTTTGAAATATACAACAATTGGATGGTATAAATTAGATTCAGTATCAGAGATTAGGGAAGAATAGAATTAGAAATCGAATATTTAAATATCTAAAATCCCTTACTTGGAAATCCTAGGTGATTCTAAATCATAAAGAAGAAGAAGACTAGTAGGACTAGCCCTAGCTACCACTGTCCTACCAGTCGACTGCTTGACCTTGGGCGATCGACCGGTCCATATTTTGTGACCATGAATTATTCTTTCAATTTCTTTTTATATGTTTCTCTGTATTTAATTACACGTTAATGTTTTGTTTATCAATTTCTAAATGTTAAGTTTGTCCTAACGTTAAAATATTTATTACCCATTTTAATTGCCATGTTAGCGTTATTTAAATTCAAAATTTGAATTCATTTGAATTATTTTAAATTTGAAAACTTCAAACGTCAATAACTTTTCTGTTTGAGCTCTGACTACAAAACTGTACACATGAAAGTTGATCAGAAAATCTCCATGAATGCAATGGTGTAACTTTTATGGCCAAATTCCAACACTTACAAAATTTCTATTTTACCCTTATTATTAACTGATTAATTCCTTATTAATTTTTATGGGGTGTTACAGTTAAATCAAAGAATGACGGATTGCCAAAAAGCGTTTGTTGAGAAGATGGATGCTAGTATTGCCTTGCTAACCCAAAGTCCCAAAGGCCTAAGAGGAGCAGGAAAGATGTGTCACCTTTTGATTTTGAAGAGGAGAATTCATCTACGTCTAGCCAGAACAGAAGGGATGGGAAGTGGAAGATGAAGAAGAAGACCGCTAGAACATCAAGGAGGAATACATTGAGGAACTGGCCAAAATATGGCTAGATGTATCACCCCTAATTTTGATTAGAATTATTTAGGATATTTAATTAGATAAATTAAATAAATAATGTATGGTGGTAAGGAGAATGAGATTTGATAATTAAAAAGGATCGCATCTTAATTAATAAGTTAATAGGATTGATTGTAACTTAAATAAGAAGAAGGAATAATGTGAGGGGAAAAAATGCAAAATGCTTTATTTTCTAAATCTAAACCCTTACATTCTCACTTCCTTATTCACAATCACTTCGTACAAACTAAAGGAACCCACGGTCGGCCATTGCTAGGAGATTTAAGGGGAGAAAAATATAGGAAACCAAAAGGAAACATAGAGAAATAAAATCAACATTCAAATCTCACATCTCTTTATCAAAGCAAGGTGAATAATGATTACGTATCTGAAGTATGCTTGTTTATTTTCGGTTTTATGATTAAACTCGAACCTTATGATTGTTATTATGCCATGTTGTGGATGAATGATGATTATATGCTTATTGATAATTTATTGGATTATTATGGAATTATTTAATAGGTTTTAAGAGTACAACCTAGTTTACGACATCTAATTGATTTCACATTTGGATATGATGTTAAAAACATTATTTTAGAAGTGGATTTTAATTTCATAATTTTCCACACAAGTATGAATATTTTATGAATTTCCTAAGTGAAGAAAATGATTTATTCTAGGTTTTAATTATAAAAAAATAATTAAATAATGTTTCTGGTTCTAAAATTTTTATATATTAAAGAATATGTTAATTCTGATTTATTTTGGTTTTTGGGGATTTTTTTCAAGTGTTTATGATTTTATATGAATTTGTTAGGCTAGAAATTCTTCATAATTGTATTAAAATAATTATATAAGTTTAATGATTTGCAAATTATTTTGACATGATAATTATAATATATAATAGTTTTCTGAAAAGGATTTGATAAAGAATTATCCAATACCAATTTGATAAAGGATTGGAGTTGGTGAAAAGAAATTGCTTTTTAAAGAAATAAAAGAGTTTTTATGTTAATTACGAGATTGCACATCGTTATTAATCAATGGTCGATGTCCATTTATGCCCCAACTATCAATGCCACGTATTTTATATCGGCTATAGTAATGTCGCTAGTATTGCTTTAAAGATAAAAGCATTATGGCAACAATGCCGCTTATTTTATATCGGCTATAGTATGCTGCTAGTATTACTTTAAAGATAAAGGTATTTTGGCAACAATGCTGCATATTTTATATCGGCTATAACAATGTCGTAAGTTTTCACCATGGTTTTAAATAATGCCGCTTATTTTCAATATCAACTCCTTATACTATGATGTCGCACTTATCTATACCGACGTTAACATTTATAGCAACAATGGTGTTGCATATCTTCATTACTATATAAAGAGGCATTGATGCCGCATAGCTTAGTTTCGACGTTATTACTTTAAGGAAGCAATACCACATCTGTACATTACTTTCGACATCGATGGTGTAAAGCAGATACTGATGTCGAAGGTCATCATTGTCGGCATTCCCATATTTTCCAGTTTTAAAGCTTTATACTATGCGAACCAAAGATTATGCCACTTATATTCAGCAACCTATATAGTTATGTTGTGTGACATAAATGATTTTGGCCCCATGGCCTTATGCTTTGTAAATCAGATGATTTAACATGATTTTGATTTAGAAGGGGTGCGATAGCCCATGTCGACGATATTAGTGCCGCACTTTATCAATTTAAATGGTTTTTTATATGGCTTTATAGCCCAAGGGTTTAAGGGGTGCAATAACCTCGTAGTGGTTTTGAAGTTAGTGAAACCTATTTTACAAAAGCATATATGTGTGTGTGTATCTTGGCATAAAATTTTGGATAAAGTAAAGGGATATAATTTCCTTATTTCTAAGTATGATTTCAAGGGTTAAATAATTAATAAAGAATTATGTTTTCAAGGAAACAAAGTGGGTATTTAACCCAGAATTTTACTAGTGAAATTATTGTTCTTATCACCATTACATAAATTGTGATAGTATAAATTAACTTAAGGATTATAGAATAGAGAACCAGATAGTGAGACTGGTGTAGGATAGCGCTCTATACTTCAATTGTTAGCCTGTAGTTGATATTAGTCCACAGTTCATATGCATAGGGCTTTTTTAAGGGTAAAACTTAAAGTAGGTCTACGCAAAAAAAAGGAATATAACTTAGGTAGGTTATTGGTTAACTTATAAAACAATTAGGTTCATAGTAGCCTAGCAAAACTATGAGATTGACAAACAGTCAGGTAAACACTCAGATGATATGTTTGGACAGCCAGTCCAGTTTACTCCTAATGGTAAGTTGGAGAATTTTGGTATATCGAGTAGGCCCAAGTCAGCCATATGGTTTTGTTGTCACCTTGGGAAAACTATGAAGTAGAGACATACAATCAGTTAATTTAGATAGATTAGTCAGGATTATCCATGTAGCATGCTTGCATTTAATTATCTTGTGTTTTTGTGACCATTGTGATTGTAGGAGCATGATTGTGATAGGAAAATTATCAGAAGATATTAGTGAGAGGAAAACCCGTTCCGCTTAGTGGCGTGGTATCACTAGATATCTATTATCGAGGTGGCATATTATTATTCACACCCAAATTTTTATCTGACCCAAAGTTTTTGTTTTCTCCTTTAACTCTCGGGCACTCTTTTAAATAGTTCGAGAGTAAGGTTTCCAGGTTTTAGGTTTGATGAATAAAGCTTTCAAAGATGTGCAGAAGGCAGAACTAGCTATATAGGGATCTATTTATGTCCGTTGTGTTATCGTTTTGTTTGAGTGTATGTAATTGCAGAAGTTGTATATGTCTAGTATTAAACTCTAATCAACCAAGGGTCATGTTCATATGTCTCTCTTTGAGTATTTTGTAATAATTATATTTTATCTGAACCTAGAAAATGTTTTCGGATTATGTAAAGAATATGGAAATTATTAATGAATGTGTTTCAAAATTTTCATATTTCTACACTTTTGACGTTGATGATACTATTAGCCGATCTCATCTATCCACTCAATATGGATCTTATTTTCGGGCCTCAGAATGAGGGATGTTACAACTTGGTATCAAAAACTAAAAGAATTTTGAACTTTAAAAGAGCTTATGAAAACATAATCCTAATGAATTAAAGAATGAGATTGTGGTATAGGATAATGCTATAGTAACGTACTTGTATTTGCTATATATAAGTGTATATCTTATCTTTACTCTTCCCTCTCTCTCTCTCTCTTAGATCATCCTTTCGTATCTTACTGAGGTTTGAATGTAGATTTAAGGAAGGTAAGATATGAAGGCAGGAATTGAAAGAGTGAATCTCGGTGGAGGGAGCACCATAACCAATGGAAATGTCAAACCCAATACTAGAAGGAATCCGGGTTGACAAACGGTTGCTAATGTGGGTGCTAAAACACTACCGGTAGACATGGGAGCTATGTACTAGTTCTTTGTCAACATGATGCAAGTTGAAGTTATGGCTAGATTAGTTGGTGATAATGCTGAAGGAGCAAATCTTGAAGTTTCGGCTGTCAATAACTATGCTGTATTGAGTCGGGATTATGTAAGACTCGGAGGAAAGCCATTTATTGGAACTGAGAATGCTATCGAAGTTGAGAATTGGTTGTTTCATTATGAAAGGATCTTTGTTGATTTAGGCCCTAAATGATGAACAGAAGAGGAGACTAGCATCTAGTTAGTAGCGAGATATTATATTGTACTCGTGGAATATTATAGCAATGGGTGTACCAAAGGAGAACTTGACTTTGGCAGAGTTCAGAAGAAGATCCGAGGCAAGATTCATGTCTAGAATAACCAAGTAGACTTTACCTAGAAAGTTTGCTGAGTTGGAGCAGGGTGATATGTTAGCACTTGAGTATGCGACAAGGTTTGAGGAGTTATCCAAATATGGGTATACTACTGTGGATATAGTAATCAAGAGGAATGAAAAGTTCATTAGAGGATTGAAACCAGAGCTTTCCAAAGCAACATTACCGCATCTTAGAGACTCTTATGGTGTAGTAGTGGAGATGACACTTAGGAATGAAGAGATGCTTGCGCTGTTTAGTAATAACAAGCCAATGGAGGTTCAGGGTGTTCAAAGTCAGAAAAGAAAGTTCTTTCAGAAAAAGGGAGTTCAGAAGGGGGAGCTTCCAAGAAGGGAAAAGTTGATATTGTCCACTTCTTCTGCTTCAAGTGTGACAAGAAAGACATTTTGCTCATGAGTTTTAAACTGGTCAAGGAAAGATGGCCATTAGAAAGAAGAACACAAGTGCTTCAACTATGACTAGATAGGGCATTACAAGAACCAGTGTAAAGAACCGCCTAAGTTTAGGAAAGGAAAAGTTTTTGCTTTAGAACCGTCTTCCTTTAGATCAACAACATAAGAGAAAGGAAAGGTTGTGATAGGAGGTATGCTTTTGATTCATGGCATACCTACTAGAGTATTGTTTGATATTGGTGCATCACATTCTTTTATCTTTCATTATTTGGTAGATAAGCTTAGTTTAGAATCATCAACCTTGTTACTTCCTTAAGGGTTGCGAATCCGATAGAAGGGTATGCAGCTCTTGGGATGAGATGTGACTATTTAGTGTTTGAGTTGTCAAGTCATACATTTGCCTGCAGTTTGCATGTGTTTGATTTTATGGGCTTTGGAATGATTTTGGGTATGGATTTGTTAATCAAATATGATGTTAGGATATTCTGCCAAGATAGGAAAATATCACCAAGACACCCTAATAGTAGAGATCGAATTATATACTCGGTAGAGAACTCAAATTTTGATGTTTGCGCTATATTGGGTGTAATGGAGGAGGAAAACGAGTTGAAATGACTTTTTGTCGTTAGAGAGTTTGCAGATGTCTTTGAGCCAGTGACAGGACTACACCGAAATGAACTATTGAGTTTCGAATAGATCTTATACACGTAGCTGAACCCATAAGTAGATCACCTAGTAGAATGACACCTAGTGAGATGAAAGACTTAGAGGTGCGGCTGGTGGACTTAGAAGGAAAGAGTTTCATTAGACCAAGCAGTTCGCCTTAGGGAGCGGTGGCGGTGTTAATAAAGAAACGGGACGGGTCGTTGAGATTATGTATCGATTATCTTAAGTTGAATGAAAAGATGATAAAGAATCGATATCCATTGCCAAGAATATATGATTTATTTGATTAGCTGAGTGGAGCCAAAGTATTATTCCAGTTGAATTTGGCGACATTGTTCTATCAGTTAAGGGTGGTGGAGGACAATATTCCTTTGATGGCGTTTTGAACAAGATATGGTTCGTACGAGTGATTAGTAATGCCATTCGAATTGACAAATGTACCTGATTTATTTGTGGACCAGATGAACTAAATTTTCGAGAGCATTTGGATAGATTCGTGTTAGTATTTATAGATGGCATCCTGATATATTGTAGGAATGAGTAAGATCACGAGACTCACCTTAAAATAGTGTTTGAGATGTTGAGGCAACATAACTTAAAAGCGAAGTTTTTGAAATGTCCTTTTTGGAAGAAAGAAGTGAAGTTCATTGGTCATGTAGTTTCAGCAAAAGGGCTGTCAGTAGATCTAGCTAAGACTGAGGCTGTTAATAATTAGAAGAGACCCGAAACAGTGACCGAGATAAAGAGTTTTCTTGGATTAGATAGCTATTACCCGAGATTCATCAAGGATTTCTCTCGTATAGCAGCACCGATGACCAAATAAACAAGGAAGGGCGTGAAGTATGTTTAGATCGATAAATGTAAGGAGGCATTCCTGAAGCTAAAACATTTATTAACTAATGCGCTCGTGTTAGTCGTACTAGATGGTAATTAGGATTTGGTGGTATATACGGATGCATGTGGAATAGGATTAGAAGCTATATTGGTGCAAAGAGATAAAGTGATTGCCTACGCTTCTCGACAACTCAGACCATATGAAGCTAGGTATCCGACTCACAATTTAGAGTTGGCAGCTGTAATCTTTGCTTTGAAGATGTGGAGACACTCTCTTTTGGGAGAAAGATTCGAGTAGTTTGCGGATCATAAGTCTTTGAGATATTTATTCTCTTATAGGGAGTTGAATATGAAACAACAGAGGTGGTTAGAGTTCATAGTAGCTTATGAACTTGGTATTTAGTATACGCCGAGGAAAGGAAACAAGGTAGCTGATGCACTTAGTAGAAAACATCAGAATGTGGTGTTAGCTATGTTGGTCAAATGAAAAGAATTAGAGGAGTTGATTACTTGTAGTGTATAGTTAAGATCGACGGCTAGTTCTAGTTAGAATACTGCAATGTTATCTTGTTTATAAGTTCGACCAGAATTGATCAAGAGGATTGCTTCTAAGCAAAGAGATGATCCATGGTTAATGAACGGATTAGAAGACTTGAAGATGGAGCTGAGATTAATGATTTGAAAGATTTTTATCTTGATCCAAATGGATGGTTAAGAAAGAAGGAACGATTGTGTATTCCAGATGTTGGTGACCTAAGAAAGGAAGTTCTTAGGGAATATCATCGACCGAAGTTGTAATGACCCCGGATTTTAATTAAATTTAAATTGATAATTAAATTAATTTTTGAATAAAAAATTGTGGAAATTGATTTATAAAGTGATGCGAGTTTCCCCGGATTAAAATAAATCCTATGTTGAATCATTTAAAATTTAAATGTTGTAAATATTGTATATATGTAAATATATATGTATACGAGCATATATGAGTTAACTTGAATATATTTGTGAATATTTGATTTGAATTTAAAATGCAAGTAGATTTAAGTGTGAGTAAATAAATATATCTATCTATGTACACTTAAATAACACATTAGTTAAATTAAAACAACATATAAAAAATAGAATCTCACTAATATTACAAAGCTATAAGACAAGCAAAAACAAAAGAAAAGGAAAATAAAATACATTCAAGAAAGTAAGCAAATGTACAAACTAAAGTGGATCAGTAAAACAAAATGCAAAGAAGAGATAACAAATAAATAAGATACAAAGTAATAAAACAAATAAACATATCTTTAGCCTCCACAACAAATCTCTCAGCCGAAATGCAAAGCTTGTCAATGAAGCCAAGCAAGTATATAAAAGAAAATATAAGATATGTACAAAATGAAGACATAAGTACACAACATTAAATGCCTTCAATCCTTGCAGCCAACAAATCTATACGATTGTATACAAATTCCTTTCAGCCACCAACCATAGAGAAATATCTCTGACCATTTTAAAAAGAAGAAAGAAAAAATAATACAAAACCTGTAACCTGTTTATACATAAGCCTGTAAGCTATTCTTTCCATCACTTTCCATGTCCAGTTCGAGCTAAGCAAATACAAAAATGAAACTCCATTTTTAATCTTCAACAAGCATCAAGCAACTAAGCAAAACAGTGAAGCCAAGTGATGGGCAGGAAGTATCAAAGTGGAAACATGTTTCCAGTTTTTCAAGTTCAAAACAGATTTCAAAAACAAGTCTCTGTTCTTCTTCTCCATAAAACGGTGAGCAAACTTGACCTGAATCTATACTTATGCCTTGATCTTGTGATTGATCTTTAAGGTAAAATAGTGGATGTTGTTCTGCATGTATGAATATATGTATGTGTGTATCTGAGCATGCTTGTATATGAAAAAGGGAGACAGAGAAAAGAAAACAACATATCTCTGTTTCAATAACATGTTGACAAAGAACGAAAAAAAAATCATCATATCTCAAAATTGTAAAAAGAATTAAGCACGGATCTCTAAATGAAAAATTATCATGACAGAGTAATACAAATTTTAAGAATAGTTTCAAATGTTTTTATGGAATGAATATTTAAAATTTGAAAATTACAGTGATAAACAAATTTTTATCAAAAATCCAAGTATCAAGATTTTAAATTGCAGTTATATGTTTGGATTCACACTTGAATATTATGAATTTTGATAACCAATTTGAGATTTTTAAGTCTATATACACTGAGATATTTCAAATTGAACGGAAAGTGCATTTTTGTGGTTTGCCGTTGATCGACGACAAATGAGATGTCGCGTTTGATGATGAAGGAGGCTGGGGTATGGAGGATCACGAGAAAAATATTGGTTGATTTTTCTATTGACTGTGATGATCGGAATTGGTTGAAGTAGGGTTAACAACCCATTTTGGTCGGAGTTGCAAATTGGTCGATTTCGACGTCGAGAGGGGGCTGGAAGCGATCGGACCAAGGGGAGATTGTTCGTGGGTCATCGACGATGACGTGGTAGGAATTTCACGACCTCCGGTGATCTAGGATGGCGTCGGCGAGGAATTTTCTTGCATTGGGTGGTTCCAGGTTCGACAGGGGATTCTCGATTTCGATCGGGACTGTGTACTGACGACGTGGCGATTGAGTTGGGTTGCTCCATCGAAGCATGATGGGCCGGAGGGTTCATCGAAGATCGGAGGAGCTTCGACGAATGGTGCACGTGCACCGTGCACGGCTATGGTGGTGTCCAGATGATTGTGAAATTGGGGAAGATAAGGGATGCGTGGGTTGTACTCGAGCAGCTTGATATTTGACTCGAAGTTTATTTGAGTTGGGCTCGGGAAAATCATGAAGAAGCAGGGGTATACGTGTGGAAGGAGGAAGATTTGCTCGGGGAAATGACGAGAAGAACGCGCGTGTGACTGGAGTGAAAGACTGGGAGAAGAAAGGAGGATAGCTCAGGTTACTTTGAATATGGGTTTGGGCCAAAATGAAATTGAACTTTTACTGTCAACAGATTTTAGAAAAAAATTAATGTCAACTATATTGAATTTAAAAGTTTATTTTAAATAAACTAAGTGGATACTTACTAATCTAATTAATACTTTAAATAATTTAATTTAAGAATTTAAGTTAATTTACATTAAACTTTTATAACCATGACAAATTGATTTCCAAATTATAAAGAAGGTTTTCAAATGTTGATTAAGATTTAATTAACTAATTTATACTTAAGAATGAATTAATTTAAATTAAAGGTTTAAATCATTAATTAAAGTAAATAATTTGAGAAGAATTTATTTATTAAAGGTTAATAAATAAATGAAAGTGATTAAGAAATTGAATTAATAAGGATTAATCACTAATTGAAATTAATGTTAGATATTTTGATTTATTTAAAGTTAATTAATTATGTAACTGATTTAAAAGGTTGATTTAATTGATATGATAAATCAAGAATAATTTAATTAATTAAGGTGATTGATAAATTCATTTATATCAAATGATTTGTAATAAATTAATCGGAATTTGATAATTAATTCATAAGTAATTTATTTACTTGGAAATAAATTGAATTAATCAGGATTAAACGATTAATTGATTCTGCTTATAAATAACTATTGAATACTTGACTTCACTTATGAATGATGATATTATATGAGATGCCTTGAATTGATTGTCCTATCTGCTTTGTGATGCTTTGTGATACATCCTGATTTATGTTGTGATCTGTAATTTACTTATCTGTGATATTTACATATCTGTGATCTGTGAATGAAGATGAGCGATATAGTTTATATCGTTTATCGACTATGTTTCTGTATTCTGATATATGATGATTGTATGATGTTGCACTATTGTGTTAAACCCCTGGACTACACTTTTACACACACAAATATGGATTTCACGTGGAAATCGATTAAGTCACAGATAATTCAAATCAATGTTTTTGAAATTGAAATTTTAATTTCAGTTGATTTTGAAATTAGAAATCTGGGTTTAAAGTGAAAAGCTTTTGAAATAGAATTTCAAAGATAAAAGTTATTTTGAATAACTTAATCGAGTTTTGAAAATTTAAATAATTTGATTTAAATTTGAATTCAAGTTTGAAATTGAATCCTATGATTTGAAACTAGGGATTGAAAATGTTATAAATGTGTTTATCTGAATTTAAACCATTTAAAAGTATAATTTTGAGAATTTGGATTTAACCCAAGGATTTCCACTCGTATGAATGAATCAGATTTTCTGAAATGGAACTGTTTGTTTTTAAATGATAAAAGCTTTCATATAAGAAATGAAATTCTAATTTAGTTAAAGGAATTTCAAGATTGAATTGAAAAATGGTTTTCCAAGTTATGAATAAATTGTTTTGAAAAGCTATGAATTAAATCTGTTTATTTTTAACAGATTTAAAATAATGATTGGTTTAAATCATTTGAAATGGGATTGTTTTGAAAGCTATAAGTTAAATCTTTGATTTAAAGATTTAACGAGTTAATCAAATTGAAATGGAAATTAATTTGGAAAATCTGTGAATGAATCTTTTGTTTAAAAGATTAAAGTGTGGAAATTGTTTAAACCGTTGAGGGTTGTTGAAATGAATCTTTTTTGTTTAAAAAGATGTAAATGGTAATCGATTGAAACCATTTGAAAAGAAAGATTTTGGGTAATAAGTTGTGACTTAATTGAAATCCCATATCCATATGATTTTCGAATATTACGCTCACTATTCGGTTTAGCCGGGAGAGGACCTTTGGGTCGTATAACCCATTCTGAATATGTGATACGTCGTTATGGATAGCATTTGAAGACCGGTGTTGAAGAACGGATATTTTTGAAAACGGAAGGATTACCGTCGAGTTACTCTGCATCGGCCGATCCCCGATATAGAGGTTTTATCACCCTTAGTGACGGGAAGTCCGGACGTGATTGGAAATTATCCGGAATTGCAAGGGCTTAGTGAGAAGTGCCTTCGGTTCTGTTCGAACCCGGAACAGACTTGTATGGATTGTATGTCTGACATTACACTTTGAGATATAAAGCCGATTTCTTTCAAATACATTTCTGTTGGTGGCGGAGAATTTATTCTCTTAGCTTAACACCCTTCTCTGAGACGTATGAGCTCAGAGGTTATGTAGTTGAAATTTATCAGCGATATATCCCAATTTGGTAATGTGGCATGCTGAGTGCTGCTGTGAAATGATCAGTGTTTGATCATTTGCGATATGATCATTTGTTTGATCTTATATCTTTGTGATCATAGGTTGATCATTTGTTTGACCCGAAGCATGGCTTTGTGACAAAGCGTAGCTTTGTGGAAGAGACTTCGTCAGGGCCTCACAACCCGGAAATGGTCGAAACAGGAATGTTGCGGCAAGGTTATGAGGGTCGCGTCCTTTAGGGTATGTCATTTCCTTCTGGAAAAGGGTGGTGTCATGGTATGGAGCCCTGATACTTACTCATGTGGATACACTTTATTATGTGTGATGTTGGTTATCGAGGCCTCGGATAAAGGTCCCAAAGGACCGGGGGGTGGCATATTCGTGAGTTACCTGTTATAAGGGTAACCCGGCCTTGTTTGGCAGAGAGCAGTTTGTCTCTCGGGACGTCCCGCCAGAGGCGATCCCATGCGGCGGAAGGAAGTTCCTTAGCCTGACCATTTGTTGGAAATCCATTTCTCCAATACGGCACTTGTACGGTTTTAGTTGTAGAACCTGCCATTCACTTATGGTGGCGCCCCACTGTTTGGATGGTAGCTATAGTAGGCATAGTTCGAAATGTCTATGCTGGCCAAGATTGATATTATACTTTCGAAATGTTTTCTGCACTATGCACTAGTAATAATATCAAATGATTGGCGTAGTAAGCATCTTTGACTATCATAAGAAGAAATCTCCTCCAATTCTGCGTTTGCATTGTGTGTGTGGCGGGAGGTCTTATGGTAGTTTCATTTTCCAAAAGCATTGCGGATTTCAATGTTTAAAATTCTTTTGCTGTTGTTTAAAGATAAACTGTTTTTGTTGCTCACACCAGTCCCATGACTGATCCGGAGTTTATTGTTCCCTTCCTAAACTCTGGGTGCTCATAATTTTCCACACGAGCAGTCTAGAGTTGGGTTTCTTTTCAGATATTCAGGTTTAGTAGATTATCCGGAGCTAGTTCATTCATCGGAGTTGCTTATCTTGGAGTTGTGGATTCATTCTTGTCTGAAGATCATTTTGGAGTTATCATTTCTATTGATATTGTTCCGCTGCTGATGTTATCTTTTCTTTTCCGCTGCTATTTGTTGTATCATATCTCTGATGTATATTGATATTCATTGTATCACTCTGTTGTATCAGATATTGTATATCAATGTATTATTCTTTTCTTCCGCTGTGTTATTTACTTAATTGTGTTATAGCTCCGGCGAATCGGATTTGAACGGTCGAATCTGCGGCATTCTGGTACAATGTGAAGTACGGATGTTGATTTTCGAGCGGGCAAAACCCGAGTCGTCACATGTGGTATCAGAGCTAAGGTTGAACTTCAGCTCAGGAGTGTAACACGTTAAGTAACTCATTAGAGATAGAGTGAAGTATACCCTAGAATGAGTATTCCTCAAATATCCGTCCGTATGCCTCAGTAAATTCTCTTACTATCCACTGATAGTGAGTATGAGTGCAAGAAGAGGATGAGATAGGGGACAGAGGGAATACGACTAAAATGGTCAATACTCTGTAACAATAGTGGAAACAAATTTTCTCTATCAATCTCTTTTGTTCAACATCTTTTCTCTATTCTTCGATAATTTCTGGTAGATCCAGAAAGAAGATTCGATATATTAATATGGGACATAAACTCCAGATAGGCCAGACTTGTTTGTTTGGATGTATTGGTTGCCTTGGTTGCTTTGATTGCTATAGTTGATAGGTATAATTTAGTTTCTAAACTAAAAATTTCGAAATCGTATCCATGTATCTATCTATTCTTTGGGTCCCAGTATATTCTACGAATGGTTAGTTATCACTTCGAACTGACCGATGCCATTGTATACTTCGTAGATCTGGATAACCCGAGTATCTTGCGAAGTGTTAAAATAGATTCGATCTTGTATCTGTTATTGATATTCTGATTTGGTAAGCCAAATGCAGAATAGATATTCAGTTTGAGTTGATGAAATATTCTTCATCTATCTTTTTGTCTCCTTGATAATTTCGAGGACGAAATTCTTTTAAGGGGGGAAGTCTGTAACGACCCCGGATTTTAATTAAATTTAAATTGATAATTAAATTAATTTTTGAATAAAAAATTGTGGAAATTGATTTATAAAGTGATGCGAGTTTCCCCGGATTAAAATAAATCCTATGTTGAATCATTTAAAATTTAAATGTTGTAAATATTGTATATATGTAAATATATATGTATACGAGCATATATGAGTTAACTTGAATATATTTGTGAATATTTGATTTGAATTTAAAATGCAAGTAGATTTAAGTGTGAGTAAATAAATATATCTATCTATGTACACTTAAATAACACATTAGTTAAATTAAAACAACATATAAAAAATAGAATCTCACTAATATTACAAAGCTATAAGACAAGCAAAAACAAAAGAAAAGGAAAATAAAATACATTCAAGAAAGTAAGCAAATGTACAAACTAAAGTGGATCAGTAAAACAAAATGCAAAGAAGAGATAACAAATAAATAAGATACAAAGTAATAAAACAAATAAACATATCTTTAGCCTCCACAACAAATCTCTCAGCCGAAATGCAAAGCTTGTCAATGAAGCCAAGCAAGTATATAAAAGAAAATATAAGATATGTACAAAATGAAGACATAAGTACACAACATTAAATGCCTTCAATCCTTGCAGCCAACAAATCTATACGATTGTATACAAATTCCTTTCAGCCACCAACCATAGAGAAATATCTCTGACCATTTTAAAAAGAAGAAAGAAAAAATAATACAAAACCTGTAACCTGTTTATACATAAGCCTGTAAGCTATTCTTTCCATCACTTTCCATGTCCAGTTCGAGCTAAGCAAATACAAAAATGAAACTCCATTTTTAATCTTCAACAAGCATCAAGCAACTAAGCAAAACAGTGAAGCCAAGTGATGGGCAGGAAGTATCAAAGTGGAAACATGTTTCCAGTTTTTCAAGTTCAAAACAGATTTCAAAAACAAGTCTCTGTTCTTCTTCTCCATAAAACGGTGAGCAAACTTGACCTGAATCTATACTTATGCCTTGATCTTGTGATTGATCTTTAAGGTAAAATAGTGGATGTTGTTCTGCATGTATGAATATATGTATGTGTGTATCTGAGCATGCTTGTATATGAAAAAGGGAGACAGAGAAAAGAAAACAACATATCTCTGTTTCAATAACATGTTGACAAAGAACGAAAAAAAAATCATCATATCTCAAAATTGTAAAAAGAATTAAGCGCGGATCTCTAAATGAAAAATTATCATGACAGAGTAATACAAATTTTAAGAATAGTTTCAAATGTTTTTATGGAATGAATATTTAAAATTTGAAAATTACAGTGATAAACAAATTTTTATCAAAAATCCAAGTATC
This sequence comes from Allium fistulosum, assembly GCA_030737815.1. Classification (NCBI taxonomy): domain Eukaryota; kingdom Viridiplantae; phylum Streptophyta; class Magnoliopsida; order Asparagales; family Amaryllidaceae; genus Allium; species Allium fistulosum. Next base: position 99,858,833 of record CM060904.1, read on the forward strand.
AAGATTTTAAATTGCAGTTATATGTTTGGATTCACACTTGAATATTATGAATTTTGATAACCAATTTGAGATTTTTAAGTCTATATACACTGAGATATTTCAAATTGAACGGAAAGTGCATTTTTGTGGTTTGCCGTTGATCGACGACAAATGAGATGTCGCGTTTGATGATGAAGGAGGCTGGGGTATGGAGGATCACGAGAAAAATATTGGTTGATTTTTCTATTGACTGTGATGATCGGAATTGGTTGAAGTAGGGTTAACAACCCATTTTGGTCGGAGTTGCAAATTGGTCGATTTCGACGTCGAGAGGGGGCTGGAAGCGATCGGACCAAGGGGAGATTGTTCGTGGGTCATCGACGATGACGTGGTAGGAATTTCACGACCTCCGGTGATCTAGGATGGCGTCGGCGAGGAATTTTCTTGCATTGGGTGGTTCCAGGTTCGACAGGGGATTCTCGATTTCGATCGGGACTGTGTACTGACGACGTGGCGATTGAGTTGGGTTGCTCCATCGAAGCATGATGGGCCGGAGGGTTCATCGAAGATCGGAGGAGCTTCGACGAATGGTGCACGTGCACCGTGCACGGCTATGGTGGTGTCCAGATGATTGTGAAATTGGGGAAGATAAGGGATGCGTGGGTTGTACTCGAGCAGCTTGATATTTGACTCGAAGTTTATTTGAGTTGGGCTCGGGAAAATCATGAAGAAGCAGGGGTATACGTGTGGAAGGAGGAAGATTTGCTCGGGGAAATGACGAGAAGAACGCGCGTGTGACTGGAGTGAAAGACTGGGAGAAGAAAGGAGGATAGCTCAGGTTACTTTGAATATGGGTTTGGGCCAAAATGAAATTGAACTTTTACTGTCAACAGATTTTAGAAAAAAATTAATGTCAACTATATTGAATTTAAAAGTTTATTTTAAATAAACTAAGTGGATACTTACTAATCTAATTAATACTTTAAATAATTTAATTTAAGAATTTAAGTTAATTTACATTAAACTTTTATAACCATGACAAATTGATTTCCAAATTATAAAGAAGGTTTTCAAATGTTGATTAAGATTTAATTAACTAATTTATACTTAAGAATGAATTAATTTAAATTAAAGGTTTAAATCATTAATTAAAGTAAATAATTTGAGAAGAATTTATTTATTAAAGGTTAATAAATAAATGAAAGTGATTAAGAAATTGAATTAATAAGGATTAATCACTAATTGAAATTAATGTTAGATATTTTGATTTATTTAAAGTTAATTAATTATGTAACTGATTTAAAAGGTTGATTTAATTGATATGATAAATCAAGAATAATTTAATTAATTAAGGTGATTGATAAATTCATTTATATCAAATGATTTGTAATAAATTAATCGGAATTTGATAATTAATTCATAAGTAATTTATTTACTTGGAAATAAATTGAATTAATCAGGATTAAACGATTAATTGATTCTGCTTATAAATAACTATTGAATACTTGACTTCACTTATGAATGATGATATTATATGAGATGCCTTGAATTGATTGTCCTATCTGCTTTGTGATGCTTTGTGATACATCCTGATTTATGTTGTGATCTGTAATTTACTTATCTGTGATCTGTGAATGAAGATGAGCGATATAGTTTATATCGTTTATCGACTATGTTTCTGTATTCTGATATATGATGATTGTATGATGTTGCACTATTGTGTTAAACCCCTGGACTACACTTTTACACACACAAATATGGATTTCACGTGGAAATCGATTAAGTCACAGATAATTCAAATCAATGTTTTTGAAATTGAAATTTTAATTTCAGTTGATTTTGAAATTAGAAATTTGGGTTTAAAGTGAAAAGCTTTTGAAATAGAATTTCAAAGATAAAAGTTATTTTGAATAACTTAATCAAGTTTTGAAAATTTAAATAATTTGATTTAAATTTGAATTCAAGTTTGAAAATGAATCCTTTGATTTGAAACTAGGGATTGAAAATGTTATAAATGTGTTTATCTGAATTTAAACCATTTAAAAGTATAATTTTGAGAATTTGGATTTAACCCAAGGATTTCCACTCGTATGAATGAATCAGATTTTCTGAAATGGAACTGTTTGTTTTTAAATGATAAAAGCTTTCATATAAGAAATGAAATTCTAATTTAGTTAAAGGAATTTCAAGATTGAATTGAAAAATGGTTTTCCAAGTTATGAATAAATTGTTTTGAAAAGCTATGAATTAAATCTGTTTATTTTTAACAGATTTAAAATAATGATTGGTTTAAATCATTTGAAATGGGATTGTTTTGAAAGCTATAAGTTAAATCTTTGATTTAAAGATTTAACGAGTTAATCAAATTGAAATGGAAATTAATTTGGAAAATCTGTGAATGAATCTTTTGTTTAAAAGATTAAAGTGTGGAAATTGTTTAAACCGTTGAGGGTTGTTGAAATGAATCTTTTTTGTTTAAAAAGATGTAAATGGTAATCGATTGAAACCATTTGAAAAGAAAGATTTTGGGTAATAAGTTGTGACTTAATTGAAATCCCATATCCATATGATTTTCGAATATTACTCTCACTATTCGGTTTAGCCGGGAGAGGACCTTTGGGTCGTATAACCCATTCTGAATATGTGATACGTCGTTATGGATAGCATTTGAAGACCGGTGTTGAAGACCGGATATTTTTGAAAACGGAAGGATTACCGTCGAGTTACTCTGCATTGGCTGATTCCCGATATAGAGGTTTTATCACCCTTAGTGACGGAAAGTCCGGACGTGATTGGAAATTATCCGGAATTGCAAGGGCTTAGTGAGAAGTGCCTTCGGTTCTGTTCGAACCCGGAACAGACTTGTATGGATTGTATGTCTGACATTACACTTTGAGATATAAAGCCGATTTCTTTCAAATACATTTCTGTTGGTGGCGGAGAATTTATTCTCTTAGCTTAACACCCTTCTCTGAGACGTATGAGCTCAGAGGTTATGTAGTTGAAATTTATCAGCGATATATCCCAATTTGGTAATGTGGCATGCTGAGTGCTGCTGTGAAATGATCAGTGTTTGATCATTTGCGATATGATCATTTGTTTGATCTTATATCTTTGTGATCATAGGTTGATCATTTGTTTGACCCGAAGCATGGCTTTGTGACAAAGCGTAGCTTTGTGGAAGAGACTTCGTCAGGGCCTCACAACCCGGAAATGGTCGAAACAGGAATGTTGCGGCAAGGTTATGAGGGTCGCACCCTTTAGGGTATGTCATTTCCTTCTGGAAAAGGGTGGTGTCATGGTATGGAGCCCTGATACTTACTCATGTGGATACACTTTATTATGTGTGATGTTGGTTATCGAGGCCTCGGATAAAGGTCCCAAAGGACCGGGGGGTGGCATATTCGTGAGTTACCTGTTATAGGGGTAACCCGGCCTTGTTTGGCAGAGAGCAGTTTGTCTCTCGGGACGTCCCGCCAGAGGCGATCCCATGCGGCGGAAGGAAGTTCCTTAGCCTGACCATTTGTTGGAAATCCATTTCTCCAATACGGAACTTGTACGGTTTTAGTTGTAGAACCTGCCATTCACTTATGGTGGCGCCCCACTGTTTGGATGGTAGCTATAGTAGGCATAGTTCGAAATGTCTATGCTGGCTAAGATTGATATTATACTTTCGAAATGTTTTCTGCACTATGCACTAGTAATAATATCAAATGATTGGCGTAGTAAGCATCTTTGACTATCATAAGAAGAAATCTCCTCCAATTCTGCGTTTGCATTGTGTGTGTGGCGGGAGGTCTTATGGTAGTTTCATTTTCCAAAAGCATTGCGGATTTCAATGTTTAAAATTCTTTTGCTGTTGTTTAAAGATAAACTGTTTTTGTTGCTCGCACCAGTCCCATGACTGATCTGGAGTTTATTGTTCCCTTCCTAAACTCTGGGTGCTCATAATTTTCCACACGAGCAGTCTAGAGTTGGGTTTCTTTTCAGATATTCAGGTTTAGTAGATTATCCGGAGCTAGTTCATTCATCGGAGTTGCTTATCTTGGAGTTGTGGATTCATTCTTGTCTGAAGATCATTTTGGAGTTATCATTTCTATTGATATTGTTCCGCTGCTGATGTTATCTTTTCTTTTCCGCTGCTATTTGTTGTATCATATCTCTGATGTATATTGATATTCATTGTATCACTCTGTTGTATCAGATATTGTATATCAATGTATTATTCTTTTCTTCCGCTGTGTTATTTACTTAATTGTGTTATAGCTCCGGCGAATCGGATTTGAACGGTCGAATCTGCGGCATTCTGGTACAATGTGAAGTACGGATGTTGATTTTCGAGCGGGCAAAACCCGAGTCGTCACATGTGGTATCAGAGCTAAGGTTGAACTTTAGCTCAGGAGTGTAACACGTTAAGTAACTCATTAGAGATAGAGTGAAGTATACCCTAGAATGAGTATTCCTCAGATATCCGTCCGTATGCCTCAGTAAATTCTCTTACTATCCACTGATAGTGAGTATGAGTGCAAGAAGAGGATGAGATATGGGACAGAGGGAATACGACTAAAATGGTCAATACTCTGTAACAATAGTGGAAACAAATTTTCTCTATCAATCTCTTTTGTTCAACATCTTTTCTCTATTCTTCGATAATTTCTGGTAGATCCAGAAAGAAGATTCGATATATTAATATGGGACATAAACTCCAGATAGGCCAGACTTGTTTGTTTGGATGTATTGGTTGCCTTGGTTGCTTTGATTGCTATAGTTGATAGGTATAATTTAGTTTCTAAACTAAAAATTTCGAAATCGTATCCATGTATCTATCTATTCTTTGGGTCCCAGTATATTCTACGAATGGTTAGTTATCACTTCGAACTGACCGATGCCATTGTATACTTCGTAGATCTGGATAACCCGAGTATCTTGCGAAGTGTTAAAATAGATTCGATCTTGTATCTGTTATTGATATTCTGATTTGGTAAGCCAAATGCAGAATAGATATTCAGTTTGAGTTGATGAAATATTCTTCATCTATCTTTTTGTCTCCTTGATAATTTCGAGGACGAAATTCTTTTAAGGGGGGAAGTCTGTAACGACCCCGGATTTTAATTAAATTTAAATTGATAATTAAATTAATTTTTGAATAAAAAATTGTGGAAATTGATTTATAAAGTGATGCGAGTTTCCCCGGATTAAAATAAATCCTATGTTGAATCATTTAAAATTTAAATGTTGTAAATATTGTATATATGTAAATATATATGTATACGAGCATATATGAGTTAACTTGAATATATTTGTGAATATTTGATTTGAATTTAAAATGCAAGTAGATTTAAGTGTGAGTAAATAAATATATCTATCTATGTACACTTAAATAACACATTAGTTAAATTAAAACAACATATAAAAAATAGAATCTCACTAATATTACAAAGCTATAAGACAAGCAAAAACAAAAGAAAAGGAAAATAAAATACATTCAAGAAAGTAAGCAAATGTACAAACTAAAGTGGATCAGTAAAACAAAATGCAAAGAAGAGATAACAAATAAATAAGATACAAAGTAATAAAACAAATAAACATATCTTTAGCCTCCACAACAAATCTCTCAGCCGAAATGCAAAGCTTGTCAATGAAGCCAAGCAAGTATATAAAAGAAAATATAAGATATGTACAAAATGAAGACATAAGTACACAACATTAAATGCCTTCAATCCTTGCAGCCAACAAATCTATACGATTGTATACAAATTCCTTTCAGCCACCAACCATAGAGAAATATCTCTGACCATTTTAAAAAGAAGAAAGAAAAAATAATACAAAACCTGTAACCTGTTTATACATAAGCCTGTAAGCTATTCTTTCCATCACTTTCCATGTCCAGTTCGAGCTAAGCAAATACAAAAATGAACTCCATTTTTAATCTTCAACAAGCATCAAGCAACTAAGCAAAACAGTGAAGCCAAGTGATGGGCAGGAAGTATCAAAGTGGAAACATGTTTCCAGTTTTTCAAGTTCAAAACAGATTTCAAAAACAAGTCTCTGTTCTTCTTCTCCATAAAACGGTGAGCAAACTTGACCTGAATCTATACTTATGCCTTGATCTTGTGATTGATCTTTAAGGTAAAATAGTGGATGTTGTTCTGCATGTATGAATATATGTATGTGTGTATCTGAGCATGCTTGTATATGAAAAAGGGAGACAGAGAAAAGAAAACAACATATCTCTGTTTCAATAACATGTTGACAAAGAACGAAAAAAAATCATCATATCTCAAAATTGTAAAAAGAATGAAGCACGGATCTCTAAATGAAAAATTATCATGACAGAGTAATACAAATTTTAAGAATAGTTTCAAATGTTTTTATGGAATGAATATTTAAAATTTGAAAATTACAGTGATAAACAAATTTTTATCAAAAATCCAAGTATCAAGATTTTAAATTGCAGTTATATGTTTGGATTCACACTTGAATATTATGAATTTTGATAACCAATTTGAGATTTTTAAGTCTATATACACTGAGATATTTCTAATTGAACGGAAAGTGCATTTTTGTGGTTTGCCGTTGATCGACGACAAATGAGATGTCGCGTTTGATGATGAAGGAGGCTGGGGTATGGAGGATCACGAGAAAAATATTGGTTGATTTTTCTATTGACTGTGATGATCGGAATTGGTTGAAGTAGGGTTAACAACCCATTTTGGTCGGAGTTGCAAATTGGTCGATTTCGACGTCGAGAGGGGGCTGGAAGCGATCGGACCAAGGGGAGATTGTTCGTGGGTCATCGACGATGACGTGGTAGGAATTTCACGACCTCCGGTGATCTAGGATGGCGTCGGCGAGGAATTTTCTTGCATTGGGTGGTTCCAGGTTCGACAGGGGATTCTCGATTTCGATCGGGACTGTGTACTGACGACGTGGCGATTGAGTTGGGTTGCTCCATCGAAGCATGATGGGCCGGAGGGTTCATCGAAGATCGGAGGAGCTTCGACGAATGGTGCACGTGCACCGTGCACGGCTATGGTGGTGTCCAGATGATTGTGAAATTGGGGAAGATAAGGGAAGCGTGGGTTGTACTCGAGCAGCTTGATATTTGACTCGAAGTTTATTTGAGTTGGGCTCGGGAAAATCATGAAGAAGCAGGGGTATACGTGTGGAAGGAGGAAGATTTGCTCGGGGAAATGACGAGAAGAACGCGCGTGTGACTGGAGTGAAAGACTGGGAGAAGAAAGGAGGATAGCTCAGGTTACTTTGAATATGGGTTTGGGCCAAAATGAAATTGAACTTTTACTGTCAACAGATTTTAGAAAAAAATTAATGTCAACTATATTGAATTTAAAAGTTTATTTTAAATAAACTAAGTGGATACTTACTAATCTAATTAATACTTTAAATAATTTAATTTAAGAATTTAAGTTAATTTACATTAAACTTTTATAACCATGACAAATTGATTTCCAAATTATAAAGAAGGTTTTCAAATGTTGATTAAGATTTAATTAACTAATTTATACTTAAGAATGAATTAATTTAAATTAAAGGTTTAAATCATTAATTAAAGTAAATAATTTGAGAAGAATTTATTTATTAAAGGTTAATAAATAAATGAAAGTGATTAAGAAATTGAATTAATAAGGATTAATCACTAATTGAAATTAATGTTAGATATTTTGATTTATTTAAAGTTAATTAATTATGTAACTGATTTAAAAGGTTGATTTAATTGATATGATAAATCAAGAATAATTTAATTAATTAAGGTGATTGATAAATTCATTTATATCAAATGATTTGTAATAAATTAATCGGAATTTGATAATTAATTCATAAGTAATTTATTTACTTGGAAATAAATTGAATTAATCAGGATTAAACGATTAATTGATTCTGCTTATAAATAACTATTGAATACTTGACTTCACTTATGAATGATGATATTATATGAGATGCCTTGAATTGATTGTCCTATCTGCTTTGTGATGCTTTGTGATACATCCTGATTTATGTTGTGATCTGTAATTTACTTATCTGTGATATTTACATATCTGTGATCTGTGAATGAAGATGAGCGATATAGTTTATATCGTTTATCGACTATGTTTCTGTATTCTGATATATGATGATTGTATGATGTTGCACTATTGTGTTAAACCCCTGGACTACACTTTTACACACACAAATATGGATTTCACGTGGAAATCGATTAAGTCACAGATAATTCAAATCAATGTTTTTGAAATTGAAATTTTAATTTCAGTTGATTTTGAAATTAGAAATTTGGGTTTAAAGTGAAAAGCTTTTGAAATAGAATTTCAAAGATAAAAGTTATTTTGAATAACTTAATCGAGTTTTGAAAATTTAAATAATTTGATTTAAATTTGAATTCAAGTTTGAAATTGAATCCTATGATTTGAAACTAGGGATTGAAAATGTTATAAATGTGTTTATCTGAATTTAAACCATTTAAAAGTATAATTTTGAGAATTTGGATTTAACCCAAGGATTTCCACTCGTATGAATGAATCAGATTTTCTGAAATGGAACTGTTTGTTTTTAAATGATAAAAGCTTTCATATAAGAAATGAAATTCTAATTTAGTTAAAGGAATTTCAAGATTGAATTGAAAAATGGTTTTCCAAGTTATGAATAAATTGTTTTGAAAAGCTATGAATTAAATCTGTTTATTTTTAACAGATTTAAAATAATGATTGGTTTAAATCATTTGAAATGGGATTGTTTTGAAAGCTATAAGTTAAATCTTTGATTTAAAGATTTAACGAGTTAATCAAATTGAAATGGAAATTAATTTGGAAAATCTGTGAATGAATCTTTTGTTTAAAAGATTAAAGTGTGGAAATTGTTTAAACCGTTGAGGGTTGTTGAAATGAATCTTTTTTGTTTAAAAAGATGTAAATGGTAATCGATTGAAACCATTTGAAAAGAAAGATTTTGGGTAATAAGTTGTGACTTAATTGAAATCCCATATCCATATGATTTTCGAATATTACGCTCACTATTCGGTTTAGCCGGGAGAGGACCTTTGGGTCGTATAACCCATTCCGAATATGTGATACGTCGTTATGGATAGCATTTGAAGACCGGTGTTGAAGACCGGATATTTTTGAAAACGGAAGGATTACCGTCGAGTTACTCTGCATCGGCTGATCCCCGATATAGAGGTTTTATCACCCTTAGTGACGGGAAGTCCGGACGTGATTGGAAATTATTCGGAATTGCAAGGGCTTAGTGAGAAGTGCCTTCGGTTCTGTTCGAACCCGGAACAGACTTGTATGGATTGTATGTCTGACATTACACTTTGAGATATAAAGCCGATTTCTTTCAAATACATTTCTGTTGGTGGCGGAGAATTTATTCTCTTAGCTTAACACCCTTCTCTGAGACGTATGAGCTCAGAGGTTATGTAGTTGAAATTTATCAGCGATATATCCCAATTTAGTAATGTGGCATGCTGAGTGCTGCTGTGAAATGATCAGTGTTTGATCATTTGCGATATGATCATTTGTTTGATCTTATATCTTTGTGATCATAGGTTGATCATTTGTTTGACCCGAAGCATGGCTTTGTGACAAAGCGTAGCTTTGTGGAAGAGACTTCGTCAGGGCCTCACAACCCGGAAATGGTCGAAACAGGAATGTTGCGGCAAGGTTATGAGGGTCGCGCCCTTTAGGGTATGTCATTTCCTTCTGGAAAAGGGTGGTGTCATGGTATGGAGCCCTGATACTTACTCATGTGGATACACTTTATTATGTGTGATGTTGGTTATCGAGGCCTCGGATAAAGGTCCCAAAGGACCGGGGGGTGGCATATTCGTGAGTTACCTGTTATAGGGGTAACCCGGCCTTGTTTGGTAGAGAGCAGTTTGTCTCTCGGGACGTCCCGCCAGAGGCGATCCCATGCGGCGGAAGGAAGTTCCTTAGCCTGACCATTTGTTGGAAATCCATTTCTCCAATACGGAACTTGTACGGTTTTAGTTGTAGAACCTGCCATTCACTTATGGTGGCGCCCCACTGTTTGGATGGTAGCTATAGTAGGCATAGTTCGAAATGTCTATGCTGGCTAAGAGTGATATTATACTTTCGAAATGTTTTCTGCACTATGCACTAGTAATAATATCAAATGATTGGCGTAGTAAGCATCTTTGACTATCATAAGAAGAAATCTCCTCCAATTCTGCGTTTGCATTGTGTGTGTGGCGGGAGGTCTTATGGTAGTTTCATTTTCCAAAAGCATTGCGGATTTCAATGTTTAAAATTCTTTTGCTGTTGTTTAAAGATAAACTGTTTTTGTTGCTCACACCAGTCCCATGACTGATCCGGAGTTTATTGTTCCCTTCCTAAACTCTGGGTGCTCATAATTTTCCACACGAGCAGTCTAGAGTTGGGTTTCTTTTCAGATATTCAGGTTTAGTAGATTATCCGGAGCTAGTTCATTCATCGGAGTTGCTTATCTTGGAGTTGTGGATTCATTCTTGTCTGAAGATCATTTTGGAGTTATCATTTCTATTGATATTGTTCCGCTGCTGATGTTATCTTTTCTTTTCCGCTGCTATTTGTTGTATCATATCTCTGATGTATATTGATATTCATTGTATCACTCTGTTGTATCAGATATTGTATATCAATGTATTATTCTTTTCTTCCGCTGTGTTATTTACTTAATTGTGTTATAGCTCCGGCGAATCGGATTTGAACGGTCGAATCTGCGGCATTCTGGTACAATGTGAAGTACGGATGTTGATTTTCGAGCGGGCAAAACCCGAGTCGTCACAGAAGTTTACTATTTATTCTGGAGGAACTAAGATGTATTAGGATATGAAGATGAGTTTCTTTTGGGAAGGTATGAAAAGGGATGTAGACTTATGGGTAAAGCAATGTTCAAATCGTCAACAAGTGAAAGTCGAGCATCAGAAGCCTAGTGGATTGCTTCAGCCTTTTGATATATTAGTGTGGAAATGGGATTTTATATCTACGGCTATCATTGATGGGTTACCAAGGCCGAATAAGAGAAATGAGAGTATTTGGGTTATAGCGGATAGACCGACTAAGAGTTCACATTTCATTCTCATTAAGTCGACGAGGACGACACCTGTTTTGGCCAAGTTATTTATGAAGAATTTTGTAAGACTACATGAGATTCCTAGTAGTATAGTCGGTAATAGAGATACTTTATTCACAAGTGAATTCTGGAAGAGTCTGCAAGAGGTTTTGGGCACCAAGCTTAAGATAAGTACCGCTTACCATCCATAGACAAATGGACAAACGGAAAGAGTTAACAAAATCTTGGAAGATTTGTTAAGAGCTTGTGTGTTAGATATTGGAGGATCATGGGAAGGCCATTTAGTCTAATTTCCTATAACAATAGTTATCAGACTAGTATAGGGATGAAACCTTTTGAAGCTCTGTATGGAAGGCCATGCAAATCACCCGTATGTTGGTTAAAAACCGAATGTAGATTAGTTCTTAGTCTAGATCTGGTAAGAGAAGCCATGGAAAAGATTGAGTTGATCCAAGCGAGAATGAAGGAAGCTCAGTCTAGGCAGAAGAGTTATGTAGACAAGAGGCGTAAAGATTTGGAGTTCTCGGTTGGGGACCATGTTTTTGTTAAAGTATCACCAATGAAGGTTGTAGTATGATTTGGAAAGATAGAAAAATTAGCACCAAGATATGTAGGTCCATTTACTATTATAGAGAGGATCGAGAAACTCGCTTATAGTATAGTGTTACCGAGCAGTTTGGCAGCAGTCCATAATGTTTTCCATGTTTCTTATCACAGGAAGTGTGTATGTGATCCAGAGACTATTATTACTCCGACTGCATAGGAAGATTAGTGGTGGAACTAGACATGACTATTGTTAGGCAACCAGTTCGTATTGTGGCTAGGGATGAGAAGAAGTTAAGAAACAAGACAGCCAGACTAGTGAAGGTCCAGTGGAGTGACTACGAGAGAGACCGTACAAGGGAAATAGAGGGAAAGATTAGTGACAATTATCTTGATTTGTTATAATGTTATGTTTTACATCGGTGTTATATGTTTGTTGTGTACCTTATTGTAATTTCGAGGATGAAATTCTTTAAGGAGGGGAATCTGTAACATCCTTAATTTTGATTAACATTAGTTATGATATTTAATTAGATGAATAAAATAAAATAATGTATGGTGGTAAGAAGAATGAGATTTGATAAATAAAATGGGTCGCACCTTAATTAATAAGTTAATATGATTGATTATAACTTAAATAAGAAGGAAGTATAGCGTGAGGGAAAAAAATAGGAAAATGCTTTATTTCCTAAACCTAAACTCTTACATTCTCATTTCCTCATTCATAATCACTTCATGCAAACTAAAGGATACCAAAGCCGACATTGCTAGGAGATTTAAGGGGAGGAAAAGCTAGGAAACCAAAGGGAAGCTTAGGAAAATCAAATCAATATTCAAATCTCACATCTCTTTATCAAATCAAGGTGAATAATGATTACCCATCTCAAATATGCTTGTTTATTTTCGGTTTTATGATTAAACCAGAAACTTATGGTTATCATTATACCATATTGTGAATGAATGATAATTAAATGCTTATTGATAATTTATTGGATTTATTATGGAATTATATAATAGGTTTTAAGAGTGAAAACCTAGTTTACGACATCCAGTTAACTTGAAATTTGGATATGATGTTAGAAACATTAATTTAGAAGTATTTTTAATTTCATAATTTTCCAAGAAAGTATGAATATTTTACGAATTTCCTAATTGAGAAAAATGATTTATTTTGGATTTTCATTATAGAAAATAATTAAATAATTTTTTAGGTCCCAAAATTTTTATATGTTAAAGAATATGTTAATTCTGATTAATTGTATTTTTTGGGATTTTTTCCAAGTGTTTATGATTTATATGAATTTATTAGGTTAGAAAGGCTTAATAATTATATTAAACTAATCATATAAGTTCAATGGTTTGCAAATTATTTTAGGAATGGTAGTTCTAATCTATAGTAGTTTTCTGAAAGGATTTGATAAAGAAGTTTATTATCCAATGACAATTTGAGAAAGGATTGGAGTTGGTGAAAAGAAATTATTTTTTAAAGAAATAAAATAGTTTTCATGTTAATTACGAGATTGCCACATCGTTATTAATCAATGCTGACGTCCATCTATACTGCAGCTATCAATGCCACATTTTTATATTGGCTATTGTAATGCCGCTAGTATTGCTTTAAAGATAATATTATGGCAACAATGCCGCATATTTTATATCGGCTATAGTATGCTGCTAGTAATGCTATAAAGATAAAGGTATTATGGCAACAATGCCGCATATTTTATACCGGCTATAGTAATGCCGCAAGTTTTTACCATGGTTTTAAACAATGCCGCTTGTTTTCAATATCAACTCCTTAAAATATGATGCCGAACTTATCTATACCGACATTAACATTTATAGCAACAATGATGCCGCATATCTTCATTACTATATAAAGTGGCACTGATGTCGTATAGATTAGTTTCGACATTATTAATTTAAGGTAGCAATGCACATGTGTACATTACTTTTGACATTGATGGTGTAAAGCAGATATTGATGTCGAAGGTCATTAATGATGGCAGTCCATATTTCCCAGTTTCAAAGCTTTATACTTTGCAAACTAAAAACTATGCCGCTTATATTTGGCAACCTATGTATTTATGTTATGCGACATAAATGATTTTGGCCCCATGGCCTTATGCTTTATAAATTAGATGCTTTAACACGATTTTGTTATAGAAAGGGTACAATAACCCATGCCGATGATATTAATGCCGCAGCTTATCCATTTAAATGGTTTTATTATATGGCTTTATAGCCTAGGGGTTTTAAAGGTGTGATAACCTCATAGTGGTTTTGAAGTTAATGAAACCTATTTTATAAAAGTATATATATCTTGGCAATTTTGGACAAAGTAAAGGGCTATAATTTCCTTGTTTCTAAGTATGATTTCAAGGGTTAAATCATTAATAAAGAATTATGTTTTCAAGGAAATAATGAAGGCGTTTAGCTCGGAATTTTACTAGTGAAATTATTGTTTTTATCACCATCAGATATATTATGGTAGGATAAATTGATTCAAGAAATAGAGAATAAAGAACTATATAATGAGACTGGTACAGGGTAGCGCCGTATACTTTAACTCTTACCCTATAATTGATATTAGTCCACAATTTTGGTGCGTAGGGCTTTGTTAAGGGTAAAATTAAAAGTAGTTTATGCACAGAAAGGAATATAACTTAAGTAGATTACTGGTTGGCCTATAAAACCATTAGGTTCGTAGTGAGCCTAGCAAAACTATGAGATTGACTGACAGTCGGGTAAACACTTAGATGATTGTGTTTGGACAAACAGTCCAGTTTACTCCTAATAGTAAGTTGGACAATTTTGGTATATCTAGTAGGCCTGAATCAGCCATACAGGTTTGTAGTCACCCTGAAAAAACTATAAAATAAAGAAAGACAGTTAGTTAATTGAGAAAGATTAGTCAGGATTACCGATATAGCATGCATACATTTAATTATCTTGTGTTAATGTAACCATTGTGATTGCAGGAGCATGATTGTGATAGATATATTATCAAATGATACTAGTGAGAGGAAAACTCGTTCCGCTCAGTGGCGTGGCCTTACTAGGTGTTTATTACCGAGATTACATATTATTATTCACACCTCAGTTTTTATCTGACCCAAATTTTTTGTTTTTCCCCTTTAACTCTCAAGTATTCATTTGAGTAGTTCAAGAGTAAGGTTTTCAGCTTTTAGGTTTGACGAATAAAGCTTTCAAAGATGTGCAAGAGGTAGAACTAGATATATAGGAGTCTATTTATGTCTGTTGTGTTATCATTTTGTTTAATTGTATGTAATGGCAGAATTTGTATTTGTCTAGTAGTAAACTCGGATCAACCAAAGGTGCATCTTTAAATATGTCGCTTTTGGAGTATTTTGTAATAATTATGTTTTATCTGAACCTAGGCAATGTTTTAGGATCTTGTAATGAATATGGAAATTATTAATAAAATGTTTTTCAAAAAATTTCATATATCTATGCTTCTGATGTTAATGATACTATTAACTGATCTCATTTTGTCAACGGAATATAATACTATTGATGACTGCAGCATCAGTAGCCCTTGTTTTGAGCTTCAGAATGGGGGATGTTACACTAGAGCAGAACAACTCAGTACCAACCAAAATCAGGTTTATACTGACATGAATTTAGTTTCTTTCATAGAGCTACCACCCGATGTCGTTAATCAGTCTGATTGCGAGGATGATTTGTAGGGCACTGGCAATGGGGTTGGACCAAATGCTGGATCACATGATGCTGGTGCTTAGACAACTACCGTAGAGCAAGCTAGGCATTAAAGAAGATCCAGAGATGTGGCTCTCTTAGAGATATGAGAGTCTAGACATTAGCGAGTGAATAAAGATCGTTTGCAGAGTCAAACATTCGACATTGCTCCTAAAATCATTTCTTAGATCATCAGGCCAGTGAGGAGAATATTGCTAATATGATAAAGTGATTGATGGTGAAAAACCGATGGAGAAAGAATGCAGATTAGGGTTGTGTGCCTTGTAGAACTCAATTCACATAAAACTTCTTGTATGAGGAATACCCTAGGAAGTTGACAATGCCTTTCATGCCGTCATACAATGGGACGACTGATCCTAGGCAGCATCTGTTCAAGTATTTATGGCTTAAGGACGGTGCCAGAGCGACATATCCAGTTTGATGTAGGTGTTTCCCCATCTTTTTAGATGGAGTTGCATCCATGTAGTTCACTCTACACCTATCGGAAATCATTTCAACTTTTGATGAATTGGTTAAGAGATTTTTGCTGTAGTTCGATAACATCTCCCAATTTGAGGCCTGAAACCAAGCGCTACAGATGCTGTAGTCATTTATGATATTAATTTTCGGTGACAAAATACGGTCATGTTAATGGTATCCATAAAATTAGAAGCACAAGAATATGAAATAAAAGAAAACTTTCATAATTCATTTCAAAGTCACAATTTCATATTCAGTACATAATCCCAAACGTTGTCCACATTCAGATAAAATATAATTATTACAAAAATACTCCAAGTGGGACATATGAAGATGTCCCCTTGGTTGATCAGAGTTACTAAATTGAAAAATACATTTACTGTTAATACATTCATACAACAACTGACATAACACAATGGATAATAGTAATAGATAGACTCTTACATAGCTAGCTTTGTCTCCCGCATATCTCCGGAAGCTTTATTCGCCCAAACCTACTTAACCTGTAAAGTCCTTACTCCCGACCTACTTAAAACAAAATTTATGCACCCGAGAATTTAAGGGGAAAACATAAACTTCTAGTCAGATAAAAAGCCCAATGTGAATAATAATGTGCCATCTTGGTTTATAGATATTAAGTGAGACCACGCCACCGAGTGGAACGGGTTTTTCCCTTTATAATATCTCTTTAAATCTATATCTTTTGCAAATCAAAGTCCTGAAACCAAACTGGTTAAAACTAACAATATAACAATAATGTGCATGCATTCGACATAGGTAATCATCATTATCCATCAAATCAGTGGACTATCCGTCCTATTGTTTAGTTTTCACAGGGTAACTACCAACCTACTTGGCTGACTCAGGCCTACCACATACATCGAATTTTCTAACTGACCGTTAAAAGAAAAGTGGAAGGTCTGTCTAGATACACTTATCTTAGTATTTAACCGAATATCTGTTAATCTCATAGTTTTGCTAGGCTTACTATGAACCTAAAGGTTTTATAGGCCAACCTATATTATCTTTATGTATTCCTTCATATGCATAAACCAACCTTTTGTTTTACCCTTGAACAAGCCATACACACTGAAATTTTGGCTTAATATCAACTAGGGGCTAACAGCTGAAGTATAGGGCGCTACCCTACACCCCTACCTGGTCTTCTAATCTCCGAGTAAATTCATCCTATCATAGTCTATCCAAAAGTGATATGAACAATAAATTCTTTTAGTAAAATTCTAAGTTAAATACCCTTTTCTATTTCCTTAAAAACACTTTCTTTAGAAATGATTTAACCCTTGAAATCACACTTTCAAAACAAGGAAATTATAGCACTTTACTTTATCCAAAATAATTATACCATGATATATGCTTTTATAAAGTAATATTGATGAAGTTGAAGTCATTTAAGATCATCGCCTTATAAAACCATAGGCTATAGAGCCAAAATAATATAAAGTCTTTATATTCATAAAACACGACAACGTCATAGTCGACGAGGGTCTTTGGCTCTCAAAATATAGCCCATAAGGCCAAAATAACATAAAACCTTTATATTGATAAACGTGGCAAGGATATAGCCAAGGAGGATCTTCGCCCCTCAAAATATGTTGAAGTCTTTCATTTATAAAAAATAAAGGTATATAGTCGAAGTCAACCACTTCGTATATCATATTACAAACTGAGCGGCATTGGTGGGTCTAGACATCAATGTCTTAAAGAATATAAGCAGCGTCATTAGTGCCGAAGTGATAAAATGCGGTAACATAATCTTCTTTGAAAACAGGCTTTAAGGATTAAATGCGGCAACCATTAAAATCAAAGTTATAAAAGATGTCATTATATTGCCGAAGTCACAAATAGTGGCATAGTTTCCTATAGAGTCGAAGTCAATATGTTTAAAACATACGACATCATTATCACCGCTATAAACTACTTCGTAACCAACGGAGTCAGTGTCCTTAATAAAAATAAGCGGCATTGCTTTCGTCGACATTGACAAGGATAAAAGCGGCATATCAAGCGACATCATTCTCTACGAAGCTCATGATGTCGAAGGTATCTATGCTAAGTCAACTCCAACCTTCCTGAATTCATTCCATATCATCTAGAATGATATCCTATGCATTCATTAAGGTCATCAATGTATAACATCAACATCATGGACTTCGATGACCATTACTTCGAAGTGACAATGTCGTAAATAACTTAAAAACTGCAATTTTGCTATTCAAAGTAACTTCTTTCCACCAACTCCTTGCATCTGTCAAAATATTATTGGATAAAAAAATTCTTTATCAAAATATTTTCTAGGAAATCGCCAGAGGGCAGATTTATCTTTCTCAAAAATATTTGCAAACCGTTAACTTATATTAATATATATGTATATATATATATATATATATCAAGCTTTTCTAGCGCAATAAATTTATATAAAAGCATAAATTCATAGAAAAAAATCCCAAAATACATAATAAATCCAATTTATTATATACTTTAACATATAAAAATTTTGGGACCAAACACGTAATTTAATTATTTTTAATAATTAAAACCTAAAATAAGCCATTTTCCAACCTTATGAAATTTACCAAATATTCTCATTAAATTATAAAATTATGAAATTAGAAGGCCAGTTCTAAAATAATGTTTCTAACATCATATCAAAATCTCAAGTCATTTGGGCGTCATATGATAAGTTTTCTAAATCAAACATATCATTTGATTTCATAAATAAATTCCATAAGTTCACCAATAGGCATATAATCATTCAAACTATCATAACATGACACAACATAAGCAAAAGAACAAGGTTTATGCTTAAAACCAAAAATAATACTTAAATATGAGATGAATAACTATTATTCACCTTGAATGGTTTAAGAATGTTGGTATTTGTTTTTTGATTTGATTGCCCTAAGCTTCCTTAGATTTCCCTGGCTTTTCTTCCCTTGGTTTCTAGTAGCAATGCCATTCTACTCTTTTAATTTCGTTTGTGAATAATGAAGTGAGGGTGGAAATGAGAATGGGAAGGACTATATTTTAGGAATTATAGTCTTTTCCTAATTTTCCCTCCTCATATATCCTCCTTCTTATTAATGTTCTAATTATATCCATTATTTCATTAACTAGGCTTGACCCACACTAATTATCAAATCTCAATCTAACCTTTTATATTATTTTATTTAATTTATCCAATTAAATCTCCTAAATAATGTTAATTAAAATTAGGATTCCTCTCCTTAAAGAATTTTGTCCTTGAAATTACAATAAGGTACACACAACAAACATAAAAGCATAGATGTAAAACATATCATCAAACGAGTCAGGATAAGTATCCCTAATCCAGCTCTCCATTTACCAAGTACAATCTCTCTCGTGGTCACTCCGCTGGACTTTTACTAATCTGACCGCCTTGTTCCTTAGCTTCTTCTCATCCCTCGCTACAACTCGAACTAGTTGTTTCACAAAAGTCAGATTTGTTCTACTACTAAGTCTTCGTTAGTTAGAGTTATAGTAGTCTCTAGACCTCAAACACACTTTCTCAGATGAGAAACATGAAAAAAATTATAGGCTCCTGCCAAACTGTTTGGTAACTCTATTCTATAAGCGAGTTTCCCTACCCTTTCTACAATAGGAAATGGTCTAACAAACTTAGGTGCCAATTTCTCTGATTTCCCCAATCTTACTACAACCTTCATCAGTGATACTTTGACGAAAACATGATCTCCAATTGAGAACTCCAAGTCCTTCCGTCTCTTATCTGCATAACTTTTCTGCATAGGTTGAGCTTCCTTCATTCTAGCCGAATTAACTCAATCTTTTCTACGGTTTCTCTTCCATATCCGGACCAAGAACTAATCTATCTCCGGTCTCTAACCAACATACGAGTGATTTACATGGCCTTCCGTATAAAGTTTCAAAAGGCATCATTCCTAGACTAGTAGGAAAACTCAACCAAGTGCAAATGGTCTTCCCATGGCCTGCCAAAATCTTGTATACAAGCTCTCAACAATTCTTCAAGTACCTTATTGACTCTCTCTTTTTGCCCATTTTTTTGTGGGTGATAAGCGGTACTCATCTTAAGCTTGGTACCTATCACCTCTTGTAGACTCTTCCAGAATTCGCTAGTAAATAAAGAATCTCTATCGCTGACTATAATACTAGGAATCCCTTGTAGTCTAACAATATCCTTCATGAACAAATTAGCCAATACATGTGTCATCCTGGTTGACTTAACGGGAATGAAATGCTTAATCTTGGTCAGTATATCCACTATGACCCTCATACTTTCATTTCTCCTACTTGACCTTAGCGACCCGTCAATAAAATCCATGGATATCGAATCCCATTTTCAAACTAGTATATCTAAAGGTTGAAGCAATCCACTTGGCTTCTGATGCTCGTCTTACACTTGCTGACAATTCAAACACTGCATTACCTATAAGCCTACTTCCCATTTCATACCCTCCCAGAACAAAAACTTCTCTTCATATCCTGATACATCTTAATTCCTCCAGGATGAATAGTAAACTTCGATCGATGACACTCCCTAATAATTTCTTTCCTTAGGTCACCAACATCTTGAACACACAAGCATCCCTTCTTTCTCAACCATCTGTTCTGGTTAAGATAAAAATCCTTCAAATCATCAATCTTAGATCTACCTTCCAATCTTCTAATTCTTTCAGTTAGGAATGGATCATCTCTTTGCTTAGAAGTTATTCTTTCGATCAATACTGGTCGAACTTCCAAACAAGATAACATTGCGATAATCTGACTAGAACTGGTAGTCGATCTTAACCACACACCACAAGTTGTTAATGCTTCCAAATCTTTCCATTCAGTCAATATAACTAACACTACATTCTGATGTTTCCCGCTAAGTGCATCTGCAACTTTGTTTCCTTTCCCCAGTGTATACTCAATTCCAAAATCATAAGGAGCTAAAAACTGTAGCCACCTCTGCTGTCTCATATTCAACTCCTTTTGAGAGAACAAATATCTTAATGACTTATAATCTGTGTACAATTAAAATCTTTCTCCCAAAATATAGTGTCTCCATAATTTCAACGCAAAAATTATCACTGCTAACTCCAAATCATGAGTCGAATATCTAACTTCATGTGGTCTGAGTTGTTGAGAGCATAGACAATCACTTTACTCCTCTGCATTAGCACAGCTCTTAATCCTGTTCCATACGCATCAGTATACACCACGAAATCATGATTTCCATTTGGAAAAACTAACACGGGCATGTTGGTCAATAAATGTTTCAGCTTCTAAAATGCCTCCTCACATCTATCGGTCCAAACATACTTCACATTATTCCTTATTATTTTAGTCATCGGTGCTGCTATATGAAAGAAATCCTTAATGAATCTCCAGTAGTAGCTAGCTAGTCCAAGAAAACTCTTTATCTCAGTCACTGTCTCGGGTTTCTTCCAGTTATTAACTGCTTATATCTTAGCTGAATCTACCGACAACCCTTTTTTAGAGACTACATGACCAAGAAGTTTCACTTCTTCCTTCCAGAAATGACACAGCGAAAAACTTTGCTTTCGGTTGATGTTGCCTCAACGTCTCAAGCACTATTCTAAGATAAATCTCATGATCTCTTTCATCTTTCGAATATATCAAAATGTCGTCTATGAACACCAATACAAACCTATCCAAGTGCTCTTGAAAAATCTAGTTCATTAAATCTACGAATAATGCAGGCGCATTAGTCAATCCGAATGGCATTACTAACTATATATATGAATCGTATCTTGTTCGAAACGTCGTCAATGGAATACTGTCTTCTACCACCCTTAGTTGATGGAACTCTGTCGCCAAATCCAACCAAGAAAACACTTTGGCTCCACTTAATTGATCAAATAAATCATCAATTCTTGGCAAAGGATATTGATTCTTTATCGTCTTTTCATTCAACTTAGGATAATCGATACACAATCTTAACAACTCGTCCGGTTTTTCATAAACACCACAGCTGCTCTCTATGGCGAACTGCTTAGTCTAATAAAATTCTTTCCTTCTAAGTCCACCAGCTGCACCTTTAAATTCTTCATCTCGGTAGGTGTCATTCTGCTAGGCGGTTTAATTACGAGTCAGCTCCAAGTACAAGATCTATTTGAAACTCAATAGCTCATTTCGACAGTAGTCCTATAACAGGATCAAAATCATATGAAAATTCTCTTACTATGAAAAAACCGATTCAACTCGTCCTCCTCTTCTATTATACCTAAGAAAGCATAAACATCAAAACATGGATTCTCTACTGAGTATACAATTCGGTCACTACTCTTATGGTGTCTTGGTGATATTTTCCTATCTTGGCAAAATATCCAAGCATCATACATACTTAACTAGTCCATACCACAAGTAATCCCAAAGGCCATGAAATCAATCACATGAAAACTACTGGCAAATACATGACCTAATAATGCAAACTCTAAATGGTTACATCTCATATTTAGAGTTGCATACCCTCATACAGGATTCACAATTCTTAAAGAAGTAACTAGATATGAGGGTTCTAGGTAAAGCTCATCTACCAAACACTGAGATATAAAAGAATGTGACACATCAGTATCAAATATTACTCTAACATGTATACCATGAATCAAAAGTGTACCTCCCATCATTGCTTTTCCTTTTCCCTCAGCTGTTGGTCTCGAGGAGCCGATTCCAAAGCAATCACTTTTCCTTTTTCTGCCTTGGCCACTTCTAGACATTTGTTCTTGTAATGTCCTACTTGGTCGCAGTTAAAGCACTTATCCTTCTTTTTTCCAACGATTTCCTTTCACTTGCCAGTTTGGCACTCATGAGCATAATGTCATTCTTGTCACACTTGTAACACACAACCTTAGAATTTCATTTTTGGCAACTCCACCCTTTTAAGCTCCCTTCTTCTGGTAAAACTTTATTTTCTTATTCTGTCCACCCTAACCCTCTGCTGGCTTGTTATTACTGAACAAAACAAGCATCTCTTCATTTTGCAAAACCATCTCCATGACTACATTACATGGATCCCAGAGATTTGGTAAATTTTCCCTAGCAAGCTCAGGTCTTAGTCCATGGATGAAATTCTCATTCCTTTCGATCACTGTATCCACGATAGCATACCCATTATTGGGATAGCTCCTCAAATCTAGTTGCTTAATCAAGCATCGTCATGTCATCTTGCACCATTTCTACAACTTCCTCAACAAAGTTGACTAAGTGATTCAGACATAAATCTTTCTTTATACCTTCTCATAAACTTCTCCTAAACTCTGCCCAAGTCAAAGTTTCCTCTGCTACCCCAATAGTCACATTGTTTCTCTAGTACAATGCATCTCCTTCCAATTGCATGGATGCCAATCTCCTCTTTTGTTCGTCATTCAAACCAAGATCGGCAAACATCATTTCACAATGAAGTAACTAATTCTCCACTTCAATTGCATCTTCCTTTCCAATGAACAGTTTCCCTCCAAGTCTTGCATAGTCTCTACTCAAAATACACAACTGTTGACAACTAGAACTTCCTAATTAGCTCCTTCAACATTTCCACCAAACAATCCAGCAGCAGCTCCTACTTGCATCATGTTAACAAAGAACTAATACATCGCTCCCCTATCAACCGATGATGTTTCTGCACTTATTTTAGTAGCTGTTTGTCGACCCGGATTCCTTTTAGTATTGGGCATGTCATTTCCATTGGTAGTGGTCTTCCTCCATCGAGATTCACTCTTCCATTTCTTGCCTCCATATCTTATTTCCTTAAATCTGCAATTGAATCTTAGTAAGATATAGAATAACGGTCTAAGAGAGAGGGAGAATAGGGATAAAGCATATACTTATATATAGCAAATACAAGTACGTAACTAAAGTGTTATCCCATACCCTAATCTTGTTCTTTGATTCATTAGGATTATGTTTTCAAAAAATCTTTTTAAGGTTCAAAATGATTTTTACATAAACCTATGCTCTGATAGCAATTTGTAACAACCCCATTTTAAGGCCTGAAACTAAGCGCTACAGATGCTGTAGCATTTTGTCACTATTTTCCGCATTTTGTCATCGAAAACTAATACTATAGATGACTGTAGTATCTGTAACGCTTATTTTCAGGCCTCAAAATAGGGGATGTTACAAGTTCAGGCTCCACCCCACTTGGGACAAGGTTGTAGTGACCTTATCGGGCATTTCTAAGGCTTTTTAAACAGGTTTAACATGACAGTCACAAAAATAATTCGATGTTGATGGATTTAGATCAAGGGATACATCCGGATACTGATTTTGGAAAATGGACGAGGATGAAACAGTTGACTACTATGGACAAGTTCCATCGAAAGATTAATCGATTCCTGCACTTGGAAGAGGCAAGCCTGGCCGTTGGATTGACTGGCGATGGATAGGCGAGAGAAGTTATTCAAAATAATGCCGCTATCAAACAGACCGGTGAGAGCGTATGTAATGCAACTGTGAATGTTAGGGATTCTAGTAATCAGAGAAAGAGGAATCAGGGTGTAGAGGCAAGCGGATTGATTCTAAAAAGCATCCAAGGAACATGAGACCAGAGGAATACACGCCTTTGAATGATACGCTAGAAAATATCTACCTTGCTATGTAAGGGAAAGAGATATATGGAAAGCTGCCTCGTAGGGTGGCAACGGAAGTTAAGAAATGCCTCAGAAAGTATTGCGATTCCATGAGATCCATGGTCACAATACAATGAGTGTCACAACTTGAAGGATATTATTGAGGAGTTGATCCACAAAAAGAAATTTAGCAAAAATTAGAGACCTGTAAGCTAGCGGACAAAATATTAGAAAATATGGGTCAAACGCCCAAGGGAACAGCCTTGGACCTAGCAGAGAGGGGCCTAAACGACTTGATGGAAGAATTGTAATTAACACAATAACTAAAGGACTTCATCTAGTGGAGAAGAGATGGAATGAAATGGAGCGGTATGAAAATTCTTTGAAGCATTTACTGTAGGAGAGCTGCTTTGCCATTGAGGATGAACCTCCAGCTAAGTAGTAGAGGTTGATGATTGATTATATAGTCTTTCAAAATAGGGATTCTAATGGTATTGAAGTGCTAATCATTGACCCTATGTTGATAACGGCCGTTGTAGACCCAGCTACTTTGCACCGAGTCTTAGTGGATTATGGAAGCTTGATAAATATTCTATTTAAAAACTTTCGATCGGATGAAAATCAGTCTGAATTACATCAAGCCTGGTAAATCCACGATTTAAGAATTTACCAAAGAGGTAAGGAATCCATCAAAACTATTGATTTTTTTGTGGAATTGGGGAAGGAGACCGCAAGGTCGTGTAGATTCAAAATATCTACGTAGGAATTTGCTGATCAAGGTGTCATAAAGGCTTGACCTAACAAAGGTAAATTCTCTTCTCCAAATATCAATATGTCATCCCACCCAAACTGTATATTTGTATTTGCAAAATGTACGTTTGTGATAATTTTATTTTTTTGAGATTGTTTGTAACATTTGGTACCTTCTAAATTATGAATTTCTATAATTACGAATGATATATGTTTATATACTTGTATTAATGTTTTGTTTTGGTTATGATATTATACATTAGATTCAAATTTATTTTGATCTAATTAATTTTTTTTAATTTTACTCAAACTATATATATATATGTATGTATGTATGTGTGTGTGTGTGTATTTATAACACACAGAGGTTTATTTACACTTATTATAATATGTTATACTGAGATAAATTGCAACCTCTACTATTTCACATGTTCAGATGTAAAACATCTCATGTTTATTTAATTTTCTATTAGATTTAAATTCATTCCCTATTATATATATAATAAAAGTTGAAGTTGAGTATAAAATTAGCATTGTGTTTTAAATGTTTGAATGTTTTCAACTGTATTATTTGAATGATGATTGTGTGTCCAAATCTTCATACAATGTTTTAAATCTAAAGTTTAATATCAAGTATATTTTGTTTGTAGATATTTGCAATAATATTCCCTTTTTGACCTAAATATTATATCTTGTTTATTTAAGAAACTTTATGTGAGAAAGTTGATTTTTGCTTTCCCTTTTTATGTATCACTAAATCTTTAATTACGACTAAGATATTTAATTTAATAATTTACTTTCCCTTTTTATTCAATCATCAAATCTTAAATTAAGCATAAGATATCCAATTTAATACATGTAGTTTTAATTTCGAACTATCTTTACACACAAATAATTGGCAATACATAATATATGTGTATATATGAGTGTGTGTCTAAACGATATACATACATACATAGATACACACACACACATGGCACTATAAAGTCTGTATACAAAAGATGTTCACATACGATAATGTGTGTATGTCTACACACACTTAGGAATTTATATTCTTGATATTCATATGAAATTATCATATGCATATGTAAGTATAATACATACATACATACAAACATATATATATATATATATATATCTGTGTGTGTGTGTGTGTTTGTGTATGTATGTATATGTATATACAATAGATATGTTAACGTAAAAATCGACGCTAACACCCCGGTGTGAGTATTAGTAAAGTGAAAGCACCACCCGTTGGTACGGGAACAGAATATAAGCAGAGAAATCACAGAAAAGTAGTAAAAAGACAACAGTTTTATAGTGGTTCGGCTTAAGATCTAGCCTACGTCCACTTTAATCTCCTTTATTGATGATCTGATTACAATTCTTTACAATGCACTTTGATTACAACACACTTTAGACGAGTAGCTAGAACTTGAATCGAGAAGAGCTCTTCAAATCCATGTTGAATGTGTTAGATCTCTTCCAAAAGTTCGTTGAAGCATCTTCGGTGTTTGGAGTGCTTGAAGTGTTGGATGAGTCGAGAAAACAGTAGATTATTGGCGTTCCAGAACTGATCCGAAAGTCCCCTTTCAGTTAGAGTAGGTGGGGTATTTATAGGGAGAATCTGGAGTTAGGTCGTAGGTCATGAGTGACCTAGGGGTAGGTCGTAGGTCGCCAGCGTCCTAGAAGCAGAGTTGCACTTGTTCTGTCTGAATGGGTTGGTAAGTTGTAGGTCGTGAGCGACCTAGGGGAGTAGTTGGCGACTTAACCACGTTGAGATACCTAGTGGAGCGACCTAGGTAAGTTGCGAGGGTAGCAGCGACTTAGTATGGGTCGTCCTATATCTTAAGCGACATAAGGATGTGAAGCTTGTAAATCATAGGTCGTACACTTGATAGGTCGTGATAACCTTAGGTCGCTAGATCGCTTGCGACATTAGGTCGCTAGGTCGTTCCATCCTTTAGGTCGCTAGCTCGCTTGCGACGTTAGGTCGCTAGGTCATTCCATCCTTTAGGTCGCTAGCTCGTTCTGGCTTATGCTAGTTGCTAAGTCATTATCTGCTTAGTTCGTTAGGTCGCTCATACTTTTAGGTCGTTAGGTCGCTGGAGCTTTAGGTAGTTAACCCGCTATGATCTCCAGAACCTTTAGCTCGTTAAGTCATTAGATCGCTAGGTCACTTGTGAAGTTAGGTCGCTAGCTCGCTTGTGAAGTTAGGTCGCTAGGTCGCTTTAAAAGAGGATTTAACACTTGCCCCTCGACGTACAGGCCTATGTCATAGGTCGTGTGCTTCGATCTAATTCTGCTAGGTCGTGAGCGACCTAAAACATGCGCTAACTCGCATGCCCATTCGCCTTCTTCTCTTTGCCCCATATAAACTGCTAGCTCGCTGCTTCTTCCTTACTTAACTGCTTCGATATCCAGCTCTGCCATTAACAAAGCTTCGTGATTTCAAAGGCGAATTCAAGCTAATCAGTCAACGATTCATCCTTGCTATCATATTGCGTAAGTAAACTTGATCTTTATCCATCCCATGATCACCCTCGAACCACGAATTCCAATCTTCAAACCTCAGACCAACTTCGTACGCCGTGCTTCACTTTTGAGTCATGTTGTGGTCGGTTTCGATCGCCATTAGCTATGTTGCCATTGCGATTCACGAAAGCATAGCAGCGCGCTGGATCTATGATGGATTAAAGATGGTTTGAATCCGCGTTGAGCGAATTGATTGTGTGGATAGATAAATGGTCTCGCTGAGAGGATGGTGGATTTCGTTGCTTAGGTGATAATGGGTTATTGGGTTACCAGTTAACGAGATAGCGAGCTGTTTAGTGGAGAAGAAGTTAGCGATTTAGTGAATCTGAGCGACTTAGAAACCTTCGCGACCTAAGAAACCTGGCCGACTTATCAACCTGCGACTTAAACCACTTGCGACTTAACTTCTTAGTTCGCGCTTGTATTCAGACGACCTAGGACATAGTCAGATTTGCACTGCTTTGTCTTGAACAATGCGACTTCAAAGAGTTTGACTTATGTAACTCGCGACCTTGTTGTATCTTATCTTGCCAGAATAACATATGAATGCCAAGCAGGACGACTTAATAGAAACCCGACCTATGCTAGGTCGCTTGAGCACAATCTGGACGACCTAGGAGATAAACAAAAACTGGAACCCCTGTAAAATTTTGAAAGCACTTGATTGAACTTGTTTGAACTTGAACTGTTTTAACTTTGTTACACTTCCTTGCAGATTATACTAACTTTTAAGCTAACAACCTGTTAAACAAAACATTTGCAGAAAACTGGGGCGAATATACTGCCATTGACTGCCCACATCGAATGACAGATTAGTCGATAAAGAATAATCAACTTAAATGAACTTTATGAATGAAATGCTGTGAATCAACAAATTCAAGTGAAGTATTAAAGCAAAGCTAAAATAATCAACTAAAGCTGATCTACTTGCATCAACACTGTACTTGAACTTAAAATAACAAGCCCTGAAACTCTATAATCGACTAATGTCAACTAATTTGATTCCAGTTATATTTGCTTGTCATTTTACTAGTTTTGCACAACACTTCACACTTTTAGGGAAAGTGCACCTTCATATTTGAATATCCAGTTCCTTGTGTAGAATGACTTCTCAACAAGAAGAAATAGGGCAAGCTGAAGAGGTTTTTCCAATTGCTAACTCGTTGAATGATCCTCCGGAAAGAGCTTCGACCACTTTGAAGCACAGAGTTTTTAGTCAGTTGTGCAATCAGTTCGGCATTGCTGAAGCAGACGCTCGGCTTCCCGGGATAAATGATACTGCTGATAGGCCACCTCACGGCTTCATTGTAGTTAACCGACAGATGTGCTTGAATGGAGCTATTCCTCCTTTCAATGACTTTCTTCGAACGCTCCTTCTCCGATTAACCATCTCTCCTTTCCAACTACACCCCAATGGCTACGCCATCCTGATAGGGTTGTGTGTGTTATTCAGGAGGACACTTGACCGTCTTCCGAGCTTCGAAGAAGTCTGCTATTTGTGCACTTTCACAAAGAACAAAGATCATCCTTCAATTATTCTCGTGAGAGGCACGAGAAACCGTAAACTGATTTTAGACTTGCCTGAGAGTGCACATGGGTTTTTGAGTCAATTCTTCTATGTTCGTTGCCCCCCGGGGTTCTATGCCATTTGGAGAATTGGAAGTAAGATTGCTAATTTCCGTTCACTTCATTTTTTCTGAATTTCTTGAAACTCGAATTGTCAAGTACTGAACTTCATTCTTTACTTTTATAGCACTTCCTCCTCCGCTTAGAGATCCCAGCCACAAGCCAATCTTCAAAACATTAAGTGTCGTGGCGGCTGAGGAGAGAAGCATTAAGTTTTTGCTGAAAGACGAGTTTCTACACCAATTTGGGCTTTTACATCCCTCTCGATCTACTCAGATTCATGAAGTTTCTAGTTCCGAGACTGAAACATCAGCTGCCCCGGTTTCTACTTAAGAAGTCGCATCGAAGGAAACTGTTGCAGGAGCTTCATTAGTGAAATGTTCCACCTCTGCCGATGTCGCGGGGTCATCCGGCAAGCTTACACTTTCCCCGGTGATTGAAGAAGGAGTTGAAAAAGAAAGCTCTGCTGGGCATGACGGTGATGATATTTATGGTGGACTGAGTGACTTGATGATAACTTCACAGGAGCTTTTTAAGGATGACCCTGTTACTACTAAAGTTATTTCTCCAGTAGTTGAGGCGACATCCGCCCTGCAACAAGCTCCGTCAGCTCAAGAGTTGACACCGGTTGCAAAAGTCATCACCGCTCCTAAGCCAAAGAGTGGTTTGTAGTTTGACGCGCGTAGTTTGCACATCACACACACTTAGGATTTTTTTGCGATTATATGCACTTAGCTTCTTTACTTTGAAGATTTTGAAGTTTCGTATCTTTTTCATTTTCAGATTCTCCGATGGGGCGCAGTAGCTCGTACTATGACGATTTCCAGCACTATTGAAGGCGAGACAGTTATGATCCCAGGTGCTATCTCCCTGCCCCTAGGGAAACTGACGAAGAAAGAGCTGCTAGGAAGGCTCAAGAAAGAAGAGCCCATGAGGAGCGATACAGGAGAAGGGATGAACGATATGACTCTTCTCAAAGAGATGATGATTCCCATAAATGAAAATCTCATGATGTTAAAGGGAAGAGTCATGTCACTGAAGATCCAAGCAAGTGGGCCAAGCTTAGCGACGCGTCTGCAATTTCTGAAAAGACCGCTGCTTCTATCCCTCTTGACATCCCCTCCGGTTCTCCTGCTCTCGAGAAAACTGGTATTCAGGCAATCATTAGCAGGCCTCAATACCGAGTTGAACAAGGTCCAGCTACTCTTCAAAGTCGGTTCCCGCAGTGGTGCTTGAAGGGAGTGCGCTTTGATCTTGATTTGGTCCCTATCGATAAGCAAGCCATGTTGAGGAATCTTGATGCCGTCAAGCTTGACATTGAGAGAATGTCCGGATGGCAAAAACTTGTCGACGAGCTTCAGAGAGTAAACCGTGCCAATCTTGAAGCCATGCTGACTATGGAAAACGATAAATCCGAGTGGCAGAAAGTTCTCGACCAGCACGATGCAGAAACGAAGAGCATCGCCGATGATAATGAGAGACTTGAGGCTGAAGTTGAAAAACTCAAAAATGAGCTTGTTACTTCTTCTACTTCCTATACTCAAAAGGAAGAAGTACTTCAAAAACAAGTTCGCGATGCTCATGCCGCTCAACGATATGCCGAGGCTCAACTTGAAGCTGAACAGAAGATGACAGAAATCTATCACACCGACATTGCCCAGCTACGGGAGAAGGCAAGTTCCCACGATTTGGAAATTATGCGGTTGCGAGCTCAACTGTCAAAAACTGAAAAAGAGCGTGATGAGGCTATTGCTGGAAAAGAAGTAGCTAAACAGTTGCATGAAGCAACAAAAACCAACGTCAGCTCTACTTTATTTGATTTTTATCTTCATAGTGTTTTGGGGCGCGGAAGCCTCTCATTCTTGGGCCCGAAGTATGAGATCACCTTGGCTGAAGTGTGGGAGGCCGCAATTGATATGCTCGGAGGTGCTGGCTATGATGAAGCAGACCATGAGGCATATTATTTTGATGATGAAACTCGTGCCGCTCTAGCCAGAGGAAAGGAGCAACTCGCTAAAGTGTGAGCTGGATCGATGGAAGAGGAGCATCCAGGGAAGGAAGCACCTTTAACTTCCCCTGTCCATACTTCGATTTCGGCCGACGTTGATATCATAGGCTCCAGTCCCCATTCTCCGCCTCCTGCTAAAGCCAAAACCGAGATTACAACTGCACAGGGCGGAGACGAAGGCGAAGAAAGCACTGAAGCACAAGCCTATGAGGTTGACATTATAAAGTCGACTCCTCCAGGTAACTTCTACGTTGAACCAGATCAAGCGGATTACTTGTTTGCTTCAACTGAGCTTGATGAATTTCTCGCTTATTACTTAAGTCTCGATGAGCCACCATCTCCTCTTTTTACGAGGAATACTGATTTTGACTTTTCTTATTCTATAGCGGAAATACCAAGTGCTGCACAAACTTCTCCTTCTCCAACTGTTGTTCCTCCAACTTCTCAAGTTACTCCTCCTTCTGCTTCTCAACCGGGGTCGCAGGAAGAAAAAATAAAAGCTCTTCAAGACTTGGACGATCCGACTGCTTCGCAAGAACAGAAGGCGAAAGAACTTGAGGAGGGCGAGAAGACCCCGGAGCAACCTTATGACGATGACATAGAGCTTTCTGCATTGATTTCTCCGGGAAGTGAGTCTTCTTCAAATAAGAAAGGGAAACGCGCAGTTTCGAAGAAGAAGAAGAAAAGCGCTTCTGTTGGTGAAGAAAAAGTGGAAGCAGATCCAACTACACCTCCTTCTCCTTCTTCCCCGACTCATCCACGCCGGCTTCAGAAATTAATCATAAGCCGGGCAAGAGCTCTAAAGGTGGCGGGAAGAAGGAGTAATGAGCTTGACTTTACGCTTCTTGTTTTGCTTTTTGCTTGTACATAGAAGTTTGCATTGACCGGAGATTGTACGGGTGTCGGCCCCCGTCTTTTGGAACTTGTACATGTACAAATTTTTTATAATGTGGAATAAAATGATTCTTTTTACTTGTACAACTTCTTGTCAGTATATGTGTGAATGCATTTATTCCTTGTTTTTGCACAAGTTTCTTTATTTACTTTATATGATACTGCAGTGAGCTCGTGGTATGATGTTTTAGCGTTGTTTTTATTAATATAGCTATATGCCCCCATACCACGGCTCATTGCAATATTCTGAAAAGACTTGTACTCTTATTTTAGGGAATAATTCTTCCGTTTTGAGGAAATATTATCCTGCTTTTAGTAGAGTATGCCTTGTATTGGAGAAGTTTTCTTTCTCTCTTTTTATTTATGTACTTCAACTTTCGGAGATGGTCACTTTTTTTTTGAAAAGTGGACTCCCCTACGCAGTGAAGTGAGCTTCCGAAGAAAACTTCGATCGATTTTCCATAAAATTATATTTCATCGTAGAATGGGCCCACAGGACAGACGTCAGCTGTTTTATCGGGTATTTGTTCGTACAAATAATCATAAGTATTCAGCTGCGGCCTGGAACCTTCTTTTTGAGAAGGCGCCCCTTTAGTGGTTCCATCGACGAAGTTTTTGGATGTGCCTCACTAAAGGGCTTCACTTGTTTAGTGCTTCCGAAGAAGGTTTGTGCCTCCGAAGCAGTTTTTTGCTTACGAAGAGGTCTTTGTTTGTGTGCCTCCAAAGAGGGCTTGTGCCTCCGAAGAGTTATGCCTCCGAAGAGGGCTTGTGCCTCGTTAGAGGGCTTTGTTGGCCTCCGAAGAGTAGCATTTGGCCTCCGAAGAGTAGCATTTGGACTCCGAAGAGTAGCATGTGGACTCCAAAGAGGGCTTTGTTGCTTGTGTCCTTCCACCATCTGCTTCTTAGCGATTCCTCGTTATCACTTCAAGTACATGTCCCATTCTTTTGCAAGTTGTTTGCTTTTTGCCAGAGAAGTGTACTTTATCGTTGAGTGAATCCACGGGGCAGACGCAAGCTACTTTACCGTATGTTCGTTTGCACAAACGATCACGATTGGTTAGCAAGGGTCTGGAACCTTCTCGTCAGGAAGGTGCCCGCTTTGGTAGAACCCTCAACTGTTTGTGAATAGCACTTCTTTTGTAGGAGTTGAATTTGGAATTTTATGGCTTGGTATTTGTTTGTTGAGTGATTTGTAGGAATCGCTTGGCTTCGTGATGTGTTGAATAGGTAAGCTTTGCTTTGATAGCCTACAATATTAAATCGACATTTTAGCAATATTTTTAATATATTTGCATATCGAAATGAGACATGCATCTTATAGTATTAAAGAACACAAGACTTATAGTTCTTTATTATTGATTCGCACTGATTTCTCAGTGGTTTACAATACAAGAGTTATACATCCATCATCATTTTAAAAATTTAAGCAATGCTTTTTAAGTAAAATATGGACGCAGTCATTGCTATTCCAGAATCTCAGGATTGAATTTCCATTTCCGCTGGATTCATTGTTTCTGATCCATATGCCAATCAGAATGGAGTGTGGTCAGATGCAGTTTTGTGTGAAGTTAGCAGCACTTTGATTAATCTCATTTCAAAGCGTGAGCATATTTCTCCAACTCGTCCCAACTTCTGCCTGCTGGGTGAGGACCCCCTGTGACAACATTAATGACAAGCCTCTCAGATTCCTGCGCTGCAGCCTTGTCATCTGAGCCGGATTGATGAGTAGGAAGTTGTTGCCCCTGAGTGGATGAGGTTGGGTCGACTCTGTTTTTCTTCACATATTGTTGTAGTTTATTCTGTTTCAGCAACTCTTCAATCACATTCTTTAACTAGCGACATTGGTTAGTGTCATGGCCAGGTTGATAGTGAAATCGACAGAATCTCCCATTATGCACTGCACCTCTCCCCATCTCAGGTGGTTTGGGATACTCGACAACATCCTTCGTTGCGAAGAAGATATTTTCCGGTGTATCAGTTAAGGGAGTAAAATCTGAAGGATTAAAGCGGCGAGGTTTCTTCTCATTCCCCTGCTTCTTTCCTCCGTCATTTTCCCTTTTCTGGTTTCCAGATTCTCTTTTATTAGAAGCAACATCGTTATTCTTGACTTCGGCAACAACTACTTTCGCTGGCGCAGAAAGGCTTTTTAGGCGCATGAATTCGTCGGCCTTGTTATAAAACTTCTCAAGTGAATTTGGTTCCTTCATTTTTAACCATCTTCCGAACTCACTTGATTTGTCGATGGCTCGCATCAAGTAAGTCAGGATCATACGGAGTTCTTCATTATCCACTTCGGCCAAGGCTATATTGAAACGGTTCAAGAAAGATTTGACAGATTCTCCGGGAGCTTGTTCAAGGCTGGACAGTGACATTATATCCTTAGCCTTTGAAGCATACAACCTGAACTGATCCTTGAATTTTCGAGTTAAGTCGGAGAATTGATCTACGGACCGAACTGGTAGCTTTGTGAACCAAAGTAGAGCCACTCCTTCCAAGTACACTGGAAAGTATCGGCATTTAATCTCATCTGATGATCTTGCACCGGTCATATGCCAGTCATACTTATATAGGAAATGATTAGGGTCACTCGTCCCCCTATAGGCCAGGATAGTAGGAGGTACAAATTTCCTTGGAAATTCTGCTTTCAGGATCCTTTCAGTAAACGGAGTTTTACTTGGAGCAAATCCCCAGTCGCTCTCATTTTCTTCCCTCTGCATGCTCTCTTTCATGATTCGGCGAACCATCCCTGATAGGTACTCCTTATTGTTCAAAGGCATCGCCAGGCAGACGTCAGCTATTCTTTCAGAAGTTTGCCTGGGAAAATGTTCGTGAAAAGTTTCCTGCGGCCTTGAACCTTCAGCTTGGAAAGGTGGCGTTTCGACGATGCCAGTTGCTCTTTGAGGAATACCTTTCTCTTGGGAATTATGAGCATCTTCGACAAAGGTTGTTTCATTGTTTTCTAGTTGTCGATTTGCCCCAAGCAGAGCGTTTAATCTGTCCATCATCAAAGCGTTTTGAGCTTCAATTTGTTGGTATAATTCAGACACAACAACATCAAGTTCGGCCCTTGTGACTCCAACAGTAGGGGTCGCCTGATTTGGCGCTGGAGAAGAGGCAGCCCTGTCATTAGCATCTCCGGATCTCGTGGATCTACTCTTTCTTCCAAGAGCCATGATTTCAGATAGACTTCTGGTTTTTAAGGAGATTCTTTCAACAAATCTTTGCAAAGAAATGGCGAGAAGATGCCTGAGTTCGATCTTCTCAGTGAAAGCACCAAAAATGTTAACGTAAAAATCGACGCTAACACCCCGGTGTGAGTATTAGTAAAGTGAAAGCACCACCCGTTAGTACGAGAACATAATTTAAGCAGAGAAATCACAGAAAAGCAGTAAAAAGACAACCGTTTTATAGTGGTACGGCTTAAGATCTAGCCTACGTCCACTTTAATCTCCTTTATTGATGATCTGATTACAATTCTTTACAATGCACTTTGATTACAACACACTTTAGACGAGTAGCTAGAACTTGAATCGAGAAGAGCTCTTCAAATCCATGTTGAATGTGTTAGATCTCTTCCAAAAGTTCGTTGAAGCGTCTTCGGTGTTTGGAGTGCTTGAAGTGTTGGATGAGTCGAGAAAACAGCAGAGTATTGGCATTCCAGAACTGATCCAAAAGTCCCCTTTCAGTTGGAGTAGGTGGGTATTTATAGGGAGAATCTGGAGTTAGGAAGTAGGTCGTGAGCGACCTAGGGGTAGGTCGTAGGTCACCAGCGTCCTAGAAGCAGAGTTGCACTTGTTCTGTCTGAATGGGTTGGTAAGTTGTAGGTCGTGAGCGACCTAGGGGAGTAGTTGGCAACTTAACCACGTTGAGATACCTAGTGGAGCGACCTAGGTAAGTTGCGAGGGTAGCAGCGACTTAGTGTGGGTCGTCCTATATCTTAAGCGACATAAGGATGTGAAGCTTGTAAGTCATAGGTCGTACACTTGATAGGTCGTGATAACCTTAGGTCGCTAGATCGCTTGCGACGTTAGGTCGCTAGGTCGTTCCATCCCTTAGGTCGCTAGCTCGCTTACGACGTTAGGTCGCTAGCTCGCTTGCGACGTTAGGTCGCTAGGTCATTCCATCCTTTAGGTCGCTAGCTCGTTCTGGCTTATGCTAGTTGCTAAGTCGTTATCTGCTTAGTTCGTTAGGTCGCTCATACTTTTAGGTCGTTAGGTCGTTGGAGCTTTAGGTCGTTAACCCGCTATGATCTCCAGAACCTTTAGCTCGTTAAGTCATTAGATCGCTAGGTCGCTTGTGAAGTTAGGTCGCTAGGTTGCTTGTGAAGTTAGGTCGCTAGGTCGCTTTAAAAGAGGATTTAACAAGATATAAATCCCAATATATATATGTGTATATATAGTTGTTAGTATGAAAGTTAGGCCTAACTTATGTCCTGATCGTATAAAAGATGGAAAATTCAAGTTGCTTGGGCAAAGGAGTAAGTTCTTGTGCAGGTATGTTCATGTTCCAATAGTCAAGAAAATGAATATGCAAATAGTCAAATGTCAAAGTCCTTTATTCCAAAGTCTCGATTACCATTTGATCTAAATGGCCATGGATGTCCATAAATTCAACTTCTACAAATTTGAAGGTTATAAAATGAAAATAAGAAAGAAGATTAGTTCTGATTTCTGCCCCACTTAGTGGAGGTACTTGTCTATTTATAGAGAAATTGAGTCTTTGGATCTTTGACACATGGCATTCATGGATGGTTGATATTTTTCTAATGTAGCATGATTAAAGCAACTAGGAATTATCACGTGGTTAATTAGAGAATTGTATTTAGCAGCTTTGTCATTATGCGATAGTATTAGCATATTGCTGCGATAGCCTTAATGTTTTTAACAAGCGAGAGCTCCTTTCCCAACTTGCGATATCGTGACTTCATCAACTTGCGGTAGCTTTAATTTCATCAACTCATGATAGCTTCAACTTCGTTAATTTGCGATAATTGGTTCCATTAACTTGCGATGGCAGCGCAATCATTTCAACTTACAATGGCTTTAATATTGTCAACTTTTGGTTGCTCAATGCTACCAATTAGTGATAACTTCCATATTATTAACTTATGATAACTGTGACATCTTCAACTTCAACGCCTTTGATATCTCAACTTGCAGTGGTCTTCAACATGTAGCAGCTTTGATATTTCAACTTGCGGTAGTCTTTAACTTGCGACGGCTTTGAAATCTCAACTTGGAGTAGTCCTTAAATGCGATGGCTTGTCCATCTCAACTTGCGATATTTGCTCCTGTTTATACTCATAATTTTGGAGCGCAACATATGTCCCCTCCCCTTAAAGAAAATATTTTCATATTTTTGTATAATCATAAATATGTTTTGCCTCTTTTCAAATCAAACTCTTAGTATTCCATAATTTTATCATCTCAGCCACAAAAAGTTCTCTTCGTTATAAAGTGAAGGTTAGATTGCTTGTCTAATTTATCTATAAATACCCATCTTCATCCTTCTTCCATTGTATATTGTTCGTTCAAAATCAACATAAACTTTACTCTTTCAAAAAATTCCCAATTCTTAAATTTTGCTTTTTAAGATAATTGACCTCTTTCATTGTCATTATTTGTTAATTTTTTTGGTTCCAGTTTCATTTTAATTTTTCATTTAAGAGTCTCTAGCTTTTGAGGATTTGAATGGGTTTCATAATTTTATCGTATAGTTTCGACTTTGATCTTAAATTACAATCATTTCAATTGATTACATGTCGATGGGTTTCGGTTCTGTCGATCCAATATTCATTCCATTTCACTATGTTACAACAATTTTATACTATATCTCAATATGCGATAGCCTTTAATTTTCTCAACATGCGATGGCTTATCAAGTCGATAAGCGATAGTTTTTACCATGTCAACATGTGATAACTTACACAATTAATATGCGATAACTTTAATAACTTCAATGTGTGATAGTTCTTTATTGGGTCAATATGTGATATCCCTTTACTTTCTCAACATACGATAGTTCTCTGTTAGGTAAATACGTGTAGCTCTTTGTTTACTCAACATGTGATTGTTCTTTCCTACCTCGACATGCAATAGTTCTTTATTAGGTCAATATGCAACAACACTTTATTTTCCTTTTATATTCTAGATAGATCTTTGTTACGTCTTGGCTACTTGCTTATTTTATGAATTCATAGCCTTCATAACTTGAACTTACGAATTGTTATTATTATTATTATTATCTTTTCACCATTGCATATTAAACTTATTATTTATCATACTTATGTTTTTAGGTATTATATCGGGAAGTAAAAGAGGAGCTATAAAGAAATCACCGAGCACTCCTAAATCAAGTAAAATACTTTTCGAAAAAGGGTTTATACCAATTGCCAATCCTATTCCTCGAAGCAAGATGATATAAACTGCCTTCTTTATCATTTCAGGATTTTTAAAGTTATGACAAGAGTCCTTAGTCCCTCTAATAGGATCAACACGCCTCCTGAGGGATTCTTTGTTTTGACACCCATTCACATTTGGCACATAAGCTATCTCCCTTTCAATGACATTTCACGAGCATTCTGTCTTTTCTTGGAATCACTCCTACTCAACATTCTCCTAATTCTTACAGCTATATGCATTCTCTCCAAGTATTAATGAAGGAACACGAAATGAAGGACCTAAGCCCATCAACTTTGTGTTCCCTTAATACTTTACAAAAGGTCAAATATCAACTCGTGGTTCTGTTTTCTGTCTTTTTCCTCCTAATAGCTGGTTGATTTCAGATTCTTTAACAAAACTAATGATTTGAGTCGCTAGTTCCTTTTTGCTGGATGCCCTTCCCCTAATATTTTTGGATCCTTATCTCTTCCAATTATATTGTTGATTTTACATGTTTTAGCAATTTTTATTATTGTAATGTTATATTGAGCCTTCTATATTTGCAGATCCTAGTTTAACGAATATTGATCCTCAGGCAATGGTTAGGATTGATAAAATGGGAAAGCCATTTAGTACTCCTGGAGTTGGTGAGGACTTCTTGCTAAAGAAAATCTAAAATTTTCGATATCGTTCAGAAAACCTGAAATTTAGTACCCCTTGAGTTGGTGAAATTTAGTACTCCTGGAGTATGGTGTAATTTTTGATGTCGTTCAGCAATTCTTGCACTTTAGATAGATATGGGGCAAGGTTCTCTCCTCGGGCTTGATATTCTTCTCTGACCTGATAGACGATTAATTGAGAGTCGATATAGATGTGTTTGGATTTTATCCTGAGTTCCTTTACAACTTTTAGCTTGGTTATCAATGCTTCATATTCCGCTTCATTGTTTGTTGCAGGGAATTCCAAGCGTAAGGCATAGCAAACGGGTCTCCTTAGGAGTATCGAGCACGACTCTTGCCCCCGAGCAGAAGTTGTTAGATGCACCATCGACGAACAACTTCCAACGTGACCCCACTTCCGGGGTAATTTTTTCCTCGTTATCTCGTATTTGTAAACTCAGCAATGAAGTCTGCCAGCGCCTGCCTATTGGTCACCCTTCGAGGATGGTAAGTGATTTCATATTGACGTTATTGGATGTTCCATTTGATAAGCCGTCCAGAGGTCTCGAGGCGATACAACACTTGCTTCAAAAGTTGATCTGTTAGTACTTTGATCGGGTGTGCCTGGAAGTAAGGTCGTAACTTTCTGATGCGATCAAGAGGCAATATGCTAGTTTTTCCAATTTCAGGTAGTTCTTCTCGGTCCAGTGAATCGTTTACTGATGTAATATACGGCCCACTGGACCTTAGCTTCTTCTCGTACGAGCGCAACACTTAATGCATTGGGCAAGACTGCTAAGTAGACAAACAAGTCTTCTCCATCTACCGGCTTGGATAGGATTGACGAAGTCTCCATATGCCGTAGCAGTTCTTCGAAGGCAGTCTGACAAGCCTGATTCCATTCAGAGTTCTTCTTTCCTTTCTTTAGCGCATCAAAGAATGGTGTACATTTGTTGGTTGCCTTTGAGATGAACCGGATTATTGCTGCAACTTTCCATTCAAGGTTTGTAACTCTTTCTTATTCCTTGGGACCCCGACTTTCCATAAAGTAGTAATTTGTTCAGGATTTGCTTCGATGCCTCTGGCGCTTACAATGAATCCCAAGAATTTTCCAAAGGCTACACCGAAATGAAATTTAAGTAGATAGAGTTTCATCATATATTTGTAGAGTATTTCAAACATTTCAACGAGGTTGTCCAAGTGATTTGCAGCTATGCGTGATTTAACCAACATATCGTCTACATAGACTTCCATAGTCTTCCCGATCTGATGTTTGAACATGGCGTTCACTAGTCATTGTTATGTTGCACCAACATTCTTTAAACCGAATGACATCACTTTATAGCAGTATAATCCCAGATCAGTAATGAAACTGGTGTTTTCCTAGTCAGGTTCGTGCATCATGATCTGGTTGTATCCCAAGTAGGCGTCCATAAATTATAGCAATTCGTGTCCAGCTGTCCCGTCCATAAGTTGGTCGATTCTGGGCATGGGAAAGCTTTCTTTTGGGCAAGCTTTGTTTAGGTCCGATAGTCGGTACAAGTTCACCATTTTCCATTAGACATCTTGACCAAGACCAGGTTGGACACCCATACGGGATAAGTTGCATCGCGGATAAAGCCATTCTCCACTAACCATCAGCTTATCCACTTCTTCTCTCAGCGCTTTAGACCGTTCGGGACCTAGCTACGCCTCTTATGCTTCACTAGTTTATACTTGGGATCAATATTAAGTGCATGACATGTAATCTTTGGCGACACCCCGTATATATCAGAATGTGTCCAAACGAATACGTACAGGTTGGCATGAAGAAATTTGATTAGTTCATGTCGCATCTTGTTTCCAAGACATGATCCAATTTTCAGGACCCGGGTTGGGTCATCCATATCAACTGGGACAAGCACCGTCAATTCTGTCGGTGCTGCCCGATCCTCCCATGAACTGTTCTTTCTAGGGTCCAAAGTCTTGACAAATCGGTTATGGTCCCCAAACCAGGGGTGGCTCTGTAGTTGCTATTCCGTAGGTTCATGAATGTGGAGAGTTCTCCCTACACTGTTCCCTTTTCTTTTCTTCTAGATTCGTCCAGTTCTACGTTGTAGCATTTCCTAGCGGCACTTTGATCTCTTCTGATCACCCTAACTCCATTTTCTATTGGAAATTTCACGATTAGACACCACTGAGCTAAAGCAATCCTGAAAGATGCCAAAGCAGGCAGACCTAAGAAAGCATTGTAGGTCGCTTAGGTTCACCGGTGGATCCCTGGATCTTTGTTCGGCAAGCGGATATGTCTTTCATACTGATCATCATCTAATCAAATGTGTGTTTGAACAGGATATCCACAGAGCTGTCACTGTCCACCAATTCTCGTCGGACCATGGCTGGTCCGATTCCTACCGTCACGCCCATGGGGTCGAGGGTCGGAGCTTCTATTTTTCAGTGTCTAAATTCCAAAATACTATGTCATTGTTCAGGGTCCTCTGCTACTTGGTAGAAGTTCCGTCTACGATCACGAAGCATAAATCTTTCGGAGCGTGTCTTAGTGAGCTTACATATCGTTCCATTTCTCCCCAACCCTTTAGCGTGCAATGAGGTCCTCAAGGTATTTCAATGATGAATCTCTAGTTGGTCCATCTGGATCCCTCTTCGGTAGTTCCAACTTGGTTTCCCCGATCTCCAGAAGCTTGAGGTGTTGTAGGCTGGTCAGGATTTTGTGGTTTGCTCACATAAACCGTAGAAGCTTGTTTCCTAAAATCAGCTCTTCAATCAGTTTCTGTAGGTGGCGACACTCATTCGTGTTGTGCCATGTGTTTCATGGAAGTGACAATACTTTCCGGAACGCTTTTGCTATTCAGTTACTTCCTTTTTAGGCGGCTTCTTGTACTCTCCGTCTCTTGTGTCGCAAGATAGATGTTTTCTGAAGTATCATTGAGTGGGGTGTAGCCTTCGAGTCTCAGGCCTTTAAGTCGCTTGTTACCTCTGTTTTGCTTGTTGGAATTTTGGTTCTTCCTTTTTTAGTTCCCGTCTTTCCTCACGTTTCCTACAGTGGTCCCGAAGGTATTTACGCCTTGGTTAGCTGCTATACTATTCTGGCCAGCGTTTGTTGGTTGTAGGTTAGTAGGTTTTCCTTCTAGCTCCTCTCCTCATCCAATCTCAAGTACTGCCTTGCCTTTCGGTTAAAGTTCTTTCTAGTTGTAGGTTGTTTCATTTTGATCCATTTTCCGACTTTAGTGTTGGGATGGATAGTGCGGACCAGGGCATGAAGACCATATCTTCGTTTGTGTTACTTACTTCAGTCACCGCAGTGTTAAACTGACCCATGAAGGATTTCAAAGATTCATTTCTTCACTGAAATAGACCAGATAAAGACATCACGTCTTTTGGTTGTGCCGTGTAAAGCCTAAATTGATCAAGGAATTTTGTTGCTAATTCATTGGAAGTGAAGATGAATTTTGATAGAAGCCCGGTGAACGCTATAAGAAATCGTGTTTTTAATTGCATTATACAGCAGCGTTTGAATGCTAAATGCATCCGTTTCTTTATTCCACTATAATTGTAGCGCTTTAGTTTTAGATACTTTCTACGCGGGATTCATTTTTTCATTCCCACTTACTGTACCATCTAATTTTCATCTGCCAAAACAAAGTAAAACCTAAAATTTATCTATTTCCAACTCCTCTTCTCAAATCTCTAAAATAAAATAAAGTCTAAAATTTTCATTCTCGGATTTCTAAATTAATCCTACCCTGCCTCAAGCTGCTCCTTGGTCTGAATCATCGCCTGTCACCATCAATTTTGAGATGCCGATATTGCTTAGATCTTATGAGTGGGTCACGTTTTCCG
Organism: Allium fistulosum; assembly: GCA_030737815.1. Lineage (NCBI taxonomy): Eukaryota > Viridiplantae > Streptophyta > Magnoliopsida > Asparagales > Amaryllidaceae > Allium > Allium fistulosum. The sequence continues at coordinate 99,901,923 of CM060904.1, forward strand.
GAGTCATGACCTATCTTTGAACTATGTGTGCATTGGAAGCTGATGCCATTAGGTGCTCACCAGAGGTGGAGGAGATGGAGAAAGAAATGATTGAGCGCTTTTGCAATACTAGATTTTGGAGGAGTCCATCGTGAAGTAGAGACAAAGAAGGGTAACAAAGGTAATTTCTACTTGTTTGGGGTTGTGTTTGTCAAATTGTATTTTTATTATTGTATTTTCATTGTAATTGTAACATTTGCATGCTTGGTTCCATGCTGATTACCAACCACCGATAATTTTCCCTGAACACTGTGAACATTATAATATGAATCTTTGAGTTGAATCCTATGCATAGCTGCTGATAAAAACGTGATTGGTTTCTAGCTGACCATATTTTTTATTTTTATTTTTTATTTTTATACATATTCAACGTATTTGATTTGCACCTGTGTTTTAAAATCTCGTAAGTTGGTTTGAAAGAATATATCCAGACACAAATTTGCTTAAAACTGATAGTATAATGTATATCTTCTGTTTGTTTGAAAGAGTATCCACTTAGTAAAACTAGACTTTTAAAAATGCTAGAATACCAATTTTTTATCGTCTAAATAAATGTTCCATGTGTTAACTATATATATATATATATATATATATATATATATATATATATATATATATATATATATATATATGCATACAGGGCCGGCCCGGAGTATTTGGAGGCTCAAGGCAAATTTTATTACCGTGCAGCAGAAATTTTTTTAGAGGCCTCAAAAAAAAAATATAGCAAAAAATTAGGCTGATGTAGGACTTGAACTCTGGTTGTTGCAATGCAGAATCAAATGCTTCACCACTTGACTAACAACCCTTTTATTATTAGAAGATAACATAGCTTTTATATATATCTATTTTTAAAATTTTGAGGCCCTAAAATATTGGAGGCCATAGGCCACCGCCTAGGTGGCCTTGGGTCAGGGCCGGCCCTGTATGCATAGATATTATATGGTGATGATGCGAAGCATAAATAAACCCAACATAGAGGCAAGGGCAAAAATGTCACAAGTGATTGAGAAAGAGGAAAGAGGCCGAATTAATGTTTGATTCTTTAGCATTATGCGATTTTAATAAAGAGATACTATAATGAGAGTAGGAGAAATATTTAATATAAAATTGGGAAATTTGGAGCCAAAATTTATGCTCAAAAATTTCTGTAGAGTTTGAAAAATTAGAGCCAAGTTACACAAAATACGAGTTTGATCAAAAACAGTTGATATTTTAGTTACACAAGTCACTAATCCACGCAGTCCAATGTGTATTGTTTTGTTTTCGAACATCGGTAAATTAATGCTGTAGTATTTGATTCTAGACATCAGGAGCGGAGCTACATTTATGCCAGCTAGGGCCAATGTCCTAGCTGAAAATTTCAAAAACAATGCAAAAAACCTTAAATTCAACATCTTGCCCTACCTGAGATCAACTTCTAGGCCCTAGTTGAGATCAACTTCAGTCCATTCGGTCCAAACATCACTTCTTGGCCCTAGCTGAGCTTCAAAGCTAGCTCCGCCACTGCTAGACATACCACTGTCTATAGGGAAAAAAAGAAAAAAAAGGCATAATTGGACATGCACGGACTTGTGCTGATGGGCATAGACAGGACATACACGGAAAATACAAGTTTTAGATCTTCTCTATTTTAGAATTAGATTAGAATTTTTAAAACCCCACAATAGTAGTACACATACATACAGGCTTTTACGTGTTTTAAATGTTGTACAAAAAAATTTATGCTGCTCTTCTAGCACCTTAGTTCTTCTATCAAGAGAAGTAAAATTCTAGCTAAGTGTCAAAACAACTATTTGGGGACAAGATCAATTTAGTCACTTTTCCGATATTCCAGTCGGTTGGAATTGATAGGGTTGTTGAATGAATATGACCAATTTAGAAATATTCCAGTCGATTGGAATTGATAGGGTTGTTGAATGAACATAACCAATTTAGAAATATTCCAGTCGATTGGAATTGATAGGAATTCACAGAAAAAAGAAGAAAAATATAGCCAAAACCACACCTTATACTCATTCCAAAGAAATAAGAGCTACTTGTTCAAGCTTTGAGCATCTAGAAGTAGTTCATTCACACGTACATATGCAAAACATCAAAAATATGAATAAAATCACAAAAAAGGTAAGAAAGCCAAAACCATACCTAATAGTAATCATCACAAAATTAACGTTTCTAACTAATCAAAGAACAAATGAGCTAACCGTTTAAGGTTTATGCATTATTGCATATAAATTACTGGGTTTTTTACTTAACTTTATATATTCATTTGTACTTACCTATATTCGTTTGTATACATATATTCATTTGTACTTGCCTACAAATTAAACTCATATCGAGAACTATTCCACATCATAAATACTGGGATTTTTATAATCTGAACATTTTTAGATTGCCAACCAAAAACCATGTTTAACTGATTCTGTAATAAAGATGATTTTCTTTTCTTAAAATAACTATTGCATGAAATAATTGAATTTGATTTAACATATGTCCATTTTCCTTTGATTTTTCCATATATGTAGTTTCTTCCAATAGGTATAAATAATCCATAGTGTATTAGGGTTGTTTGTCTCTCTTACTGACAAAAATATTCTCTATGGCCAAGGTTATGATTACTTATTTTACAAAAAAAAAACACTTCGCAAATGTCATTCATTCTTATATTGTTTGCCCACATATGAGCATAGTGTAGAACAATATTAACATAAATTTTGGTTTAATCTCTTCCTAATTCTCTTCTCTGTACTAGGGATTATACCCTTAAGGTAATTCATTACAAAGTTTAACATTTTTTTTCTTTTAAATTATCGATTATTTATTAGCTTCCAGGCAAGTTGGAGATGCTTCATGCCAATCTTTTACTACAGAAAAGAAAGATATTTTTTCATCTTTTGCTAGGCGAGCACGGGTAAGTGGTGCAATTCATGCTGCAGTGTTTGATATTTATATGATGAATGAATGCACTCTCTGTTGCAATGAATATCCACTAAGCATCATTGATCACAATGTATTACCTTGTTTATTTGGTTGGTGTGGCATATATCGCACTTTTCCTTTCTTCCATCAGTTTCATGCTGAATTGTTCCATGTAATATCACTTAATTGATACATTGTATAACATCTTAGGGAATTTGGGTTTACCATTACAAATCGTGGATACAGTGTTATTTTTGTGTTGGTGGCAAAATTTCTTCTAACTTTGACAGTTTCACTTGTACATGCAAGAGGCTATCTGGGTGAAATGGAGGGGCATTCTTTGCTTTTTCAATAAAAAATATTTTACGGAAAACTTCCTCATAACATAGTGATATGTCCCACATTGTAAAATATGTGATATATTGGCTTATATATAACCCATTAGGCACCCTCCCCTTACAAGCTAGCTTTTAGGGGTGAGTTCTATCTAATGAGGTCGTATCAATTGGTGCTTTCACCGAGAACCGCACTCGAAAGTTCGAGCCACGAGAGGGGCGACCTATAGGCTAGATTAAAATACTGATAGGTGAGTGAAGCCGTCCAAAAAGAGAAAAGGGCTACCGTCGGGTCAGTGTCGATAGAGTTGGCCGACGTGGACGTCGGACTTTCGAAGAGCGGTGAAATGATATGTCCCACATTGTAAAATATGTGATATATTGGCTTATATATAACCCATTAGGCACCCTCCCCTTACAAGCTAGCTTTTAGGGGTGAGTTCTACCTAATGAGGTCGTATCACATAATTAATTTGCTGTTTAGTTTTCTGTGCTGAAGTGTTATTTAGAACTCTATAAATGTGCTCAAATTTTGTTTTGCTCTAAGAAGCACAAAAGAATGAAATAAAAAAAGGACAGTTAAAAAAAAAGGTCTGACAATTCTCATCTCTCTTCTCTTCAAATTACTTTGAATTCTAACAAATTGGTATTAGAGACGTGGCCGATGCAGGTAGCATTGCCACATTCATCATGTCCAATCAGACGATACCTCTTTTTAAGGGTGAGAATTATGAGTTCTGGAGCATCAAGATGCAAACGATGCTGAAATCTCATGGCTTGTGGCAATTAGTAGAAACAGGAGCACCGAATCCTGATCCGGCACCAACTGAAACAGCCAAGCGAGATGCAAAGGCACTCTTCTTCATTCAGCAAACCGTACACGAATCGGTGTTTGCAAAGATTGTAGTAGCAACAACAGCAAAGGAGGCCTGGACTATTCTGAAAACAGCATTTCAGGGAAGTTCTAAGGTAGTAGCAATCAAGTTACAGGGCTTGAGACAGATGTTTGAGACAGTGAACATGAACCAAGGCGAATCAGTTCAATCGTTTCTCACACGAGTTACAACAATAGTCAACCAAATCCGAAGTTGTAGGGAAGATCTTTCTGAGAAAATAGTTGTGATGAAGGTGTTGCGTAGTTTGACAACCAAGTTTGATCATGTTGTGGCAGCGATTGAAGAGTCCATAGACCTTTCCACCTACACGTTTGATGAGTTGATGGGATCATTGCAGGTCCATGAAGTTCGTCTCAATCGATCAAAAATAAATGATGACACCAAAGCTTTTTATACCAAGGGCGAGTCTTCAAGTAGACAACAACAAGGAAGAGGTAGAGGCCAGGAAAAGGAAGAGGTCGAGGTAGTCATGGCAGCAGAGGTAGAGGCAAGTCAAGTGACAACCGACGGTACTCTAATCAATCGAAGAAAGATGCTGAATGTTACTATTGTCTTAAGAAAGGGCATATGTAAGCCGACTGCTACAAGAAACAAAGAGAAGAAGGTCAAGATTTGGAGTGTTATTATTTCCATAAATTTGGTCATGTACAAGCAGACTGTTATAAGAAGAAAAGAGAAGAAGGACAAACAAGTTTTGTTGAAGAGAAGAACAATCAAACACGGTTGTTTATGGCTAAAACTGATGAAGAATCAGATGTGAGTCAAGTTTGGTTTTTGGATAGCGGGTGTTCAAACCACATGACAGGTTTTAAGCATTTGTTTGATGAATTGGATGAGTCATACAAGAAAGCAGTGAAACTTGGTGATGATAAAGAGATTCATGTTGAAGGAAAAGGGAGAGTAGCTGTGCACTCCAACAGTCACAACACACGGATGCTACATAATGTGTACTACATCCCTCAGCTGTCCCAGAACCTACTTAGCATTGGTCAAATGATGGGCAGCGGGTATACCATCAAGTTTGAAGGTGACAATTGCAGAATTATAGATGCAGCCATTGATCAGACAAGGGCAACAATCAAGAAGACATAAAACAAATTGTTCCCCTTGGAGATAGCGAAGGTGAAAAACGAGGCACTTGCAGTCAAGGAGATTAGTTCCAGCAACTTAAGGCATTTAAGGTATAGCCATCTGAACATGAATGGTTTGAGGCTGCTTAATCAAAAGAAAATGGTGATTGGGTTACCGGACATTGATAATATCGAGATATGTGAAGGATGTGTGTTTGGCAAGCAATTGAAGCTTCCATTCCCAAAAGATCGGTCAGTGCGTGCAACCAAAGTACTCGAGTTGGTGCAAACAGATTTGTGCGGACCAATGGAGGTTGAGTCGATGGGAGGAAGCAAGTATTTTATGTTGTTCATTGATGATTACAGCAGGATGACCTAGGTGTATTTTCTCAGTTACAAAAGTGAAGCATTTGGACTGTTTAAAAAGTTCAAAGCCATGGAAGAAACACAAAAAGGGGCTAAGCTAAAAGCTCTAAGGTCAGACCGTAGTGGTGAGTTTCAATCAAAAGAATTCAAGCAGTTTTGTGAGAAAGAAGGAGTGCTACAACAATTAACTACCCCATACACACCTGAGCAAAATGGTGTGGCTAAACGCAAAAACCGCACCATGATGGAACTAGCAAGAAGCATGTTGAAATCTAAAGGTATGCCAAATCAGTTTTGGGCTGAGGCGGTAGCAACAACGTTTTACATTCTGAACATGTCGCCAACTAAGGCGATGATGAACAAGATGTCGTTTGAGGCATGGTTTGAAAGGAAGCCCAGTGTGGGGGAATTTACGTGTGTTTGGGTGCATTGCATACACCCACATAAGTATACAAAACCGCAAGAAGTTGGATTCTAAATCAGAAAAATGTGTGTTCATTGGGTATTGCATACAATCGAAAGGCTATAGGTTGTACAATCCAGTGACAAAGAAGGTTATAGTTGGTAGAAACATCATGTTTGATGAGAATGCTAGTTGGAGTTGGTCCACGGAGGGAGACAACACATCAATAGTAGAAGTAGAATTGGAAGAGGAAGAAGGCATTAGTGAACAACCACATGCTAGCCCAAGCACAAGTGACATAATAAATCAGATGGTCGATTCTAATACACCAGTAAGGAAGGTACGATCCTTAGGAGAACTGTATGAAGCAACTCAAGTTCTATATGTAGCAGACCCAGTGTCTTGTGAAGAAGCAGCAGAAAAGAAGGAATGGGTGCAAGCAAATAAGAGATGAGTGTAATCGAACAGAATCAAACTTGGAAGTTGGTGGAATTACCAAAAGATCGCACTGCAATTCGAGTTAAATGGGTTTACAAGACTAAATTTGGGGTAGACGGCAGTGTATTGAAATACAAAGCAAGGTTAGTAGCGAAAGGATATGCACAGAAACAAGGCATAGATTACGAGGTGACGTTTTCTCTCGTGGCTAGATTTGAGACGGTTCGACTGCTAATGGCAATTGCAGCCCAGTTGAGACAACCCATCTATCAATTTGATGTGAAATCAGCATTCCTCAATGGTGAACTGAAAGAAGAAGTTATGTTGAGCAGCCGGAAGGTTTTGAAGTGAAAGAAAAAGAGCATTGGGTCTACCATCTGTTCAAGGCACTATATGGTTTGAAGCAGGCCCCTCGTGCGTGGTACAGCAAGATTGATGCACATTTTTAGAAATTGGAATTTCAGAGAAGCATGAATGAGCTTAATCTCTATGTCAAACGCAAAGGAAAAGGAGACTTAATAGCAGTATGTCTTTATGTTGACGATATGATTTATTTTGGCATGGATGATGCAATGGTGAAGGAGTTCAAGGAGCAAATGATGAATATGTTCGAGATGACAGATTTAGGGGAGATGCATTACTTCCTAGGTTTTGAGGTTGAACAAGAGAGGGGAATTTTTTTTGTATCCCAGCGCAAATATGCAAAAGATTTGATAGAAAAGTTCGGGTTAAAAGAGTTGCAATCCCATACAAACCCCGATGAATACAAATGATAAGTTGACAGCAATTGATGGATCCGAAGCAGCAAATGCAACTTGGTTTAGAAGTTTGGTAGGTGGTTTGATGTATTTGACGCATACAAGACCAGACATCACACACGCAGTTGGAATAGTTGCAAGGTATATGCAAAACCCGTCTAAACATCATATAGGAGCAGCAAAGAGAATTCTTCGATACATTGCAGGAACAACATGTTATGGTCTATGGTACAGTGCAGTTGATGAACCTTGTTTGAAAGGTTACGATGATAGCGACTGGGCAGGCAGCATAAATGATCGAAAGAGCACAACAGGTCATGTGTTTTTCTATGGCAACAATGTAATCGGTTGGAGCTCAAAGAAACAGGCAATAGTTGCACTATCAACTGCAGAAGCCGAGTATAATGTAGTAATAGCAGCAGCATGCCAAGGAGTATGATTAAGGCGTCTGTTAGAGGAGTTAAATTATGAGCGGAAAGATGCAACAATTCTCTATTGTGATAATCAATCAACAATTGTAATTGCCAACAACACAGTGCATCATAACAGAATAAAGCATATGGATACCCGACTCCACTTCGTACGAGACCTGATTGAGCAAAGGGTGATTGAATTGCAATATGTGAACACGAGCCAACAAGTTGTAGATGTGCCGACGAAGTCACTTACTCGAGAGAAGTTCAGCTGGTGTGGTGACATGATGAATGTGCTGGACTTTGGATTAAGAGAGGGTGTTGAATGTAATCCAAAAACAGTCTAAATTTAAGCCATGATCAAATGAGAAGCTGAAGAAGCAATTCTAGCCAAATGAGGAGTCTATTTGATATGTCTCTTAGTAACCAAGGGTCATAATTAATTTGCGGTTTAGTTTTATGTGCTGAAGTGTTGTTTAGAACTCTATAAATGTGCTCAAATTTTGTTTTGCTGTAAGAAGCACAAAAGAATGAAATAAAAAAGGACAGTTAGAAAAAAAGGACTGAGAATTCTCATCTCTCTTCTCTTCAGATTACTTTGAATTCTAACAACCTAGACCTACATAAAATTTTAAAAAAAATATATCTAGAGTACTATAATGCTTGAACCAATCTTCTCCCTACATGTTTGCTTCTAGAGACAAATTGATTGGTTAACATGCACATCTATAAGGGTAACAATCATCACGATATATTCATATCTATGCACAAATTTAATAGCATGTAGCAGTAGTAGCGTATTTCAAGTAGGAAATTCGAAATTTTGAAAAACTTTAATCTGCCTGTCTCTACATGCTGTAACAATCACCATGCCCCAAACCAATCTACTCTACAAATGTGTTCTTGCTTACTGCTACTAACATCAATGCTGCTTCAATTACTGAGATTCAATGAAGTGGGTAGTTTCTCTTTAGGACATGTTGCTGACGTCACTCTAGCAGCAAAAGGATTCATGCTTCTAAGACTACTGAGATTCATCTGTAGTACACTGAATCATCATACGAGTTGCTTCTTTGTATGTGCAGCTTATACAGTCTCGTAAGCTTCTTTATATGTGCAGTCAAACTTGCTTTTGATAGTTTCATATATGTAGTTTAATATTTACTTATGGGAGTATTATTTGGGTTATATTGGAAAACTTGAAATACTATAATTCCATATGTACGGTCCATATGCTAGCTATTGAACCATCATAGGTGCGCTTGCTATTTCTCGTATGAAAAAGGTATGTAATATTCCTTATCTTGAGGCCCGAAGCTAAGTACTACAGATGCTGCAGTCATCTATAGTATTAACTTCCGGTGACAAAATACGGTAATGTTAATGGTATCCATAATATCAGAAGTACATGAATATGAAACAAAATCACAGATTCCCAAAACAGCAACTTTACTAATTACATTTCAAAAACATGTTTCATATTCCTTTACACAATCCCAAAAGTTTCCCAGGTTATGTTCAAATATAATTATTGCAAAATACGCCAAGAGCGACATATGAAAATGCCCTCTTGGATGATCAGAGTACTCAAGTAGACAAAACAGTCTTAATACATCACAACAGAAATAAAAATAACAACTCCTAAATAGCTATCCATGCCTCCTACATGTCTTCGGAAGCTTTATTTGTTTACCTACTAAACCTGTGAACCCAGACTCTATATCTACTCAGATTAATTTTGAGCACCCGAGAGTTTAAGGGGAAATACATAAACTTTGAGCCAGACATAAAGCCTGGTGTGAATAATACTATTACATCGTTTACTAATATTAAGTGATACCACGTCGCTTAGCGGGACGGGTTTCCCCTCACTAATATCCCTTTAGAACATATCTTTTTTGCAAATCAGAATTCTGCAATCAAACTGATTAAAAGAATAATAGCAATATCATATATGCTCATAAAAAGGTAACAATTGGACTATCTGTCCGAACAATATAGTTTTGTTTGGCTAACTATTAACCATTGGCTGACTCGGGCCTGCCAGACAAAATAAGTAATCTAACATCTGTTAGACAAACATCTGGGCGGTCTGTCCTTAACTTACTTCTCCAAGGGTCACCTGATCCTAATGGTTTTGCGGTCTCACCAATAACCTATCCTCCTTCTCTATATATATTTCTTTATGTGTGTAACATCATTTAAGTCTTACCTATGACTAAGCCCTACACATTGGAATTTTGGACTAAATTAGCTAAGGGTTATAGCTAATGTATAGGGTGTGACCCTATACTAGACCCATCTAGTATCCAAACATCTGAGTCATTTACTTAGGGTTAATTACCATTTAAATTTTCTTTGAAAACATCTTTCAAATTGATTTAATCCCTTTAAATCATACTTAAACAAGGAAAACATACTATTTGCTTTACTCAAATCTTTTTGCCATAATATATGCTTACTCAAAACATTGTTGAAGAAAACCTACGAAACCCTTATTTAAAATTTTAAACAATCCCTTTCGAAACCATTGAAAGTACCCCTTTCGAAACGATTGAAAGTACCCCTTTCGAAATAAGTTAACTACTTTACTTTGTAACATTAGGCCGAAAGGCCAAAACATACCTTTCAAAACCATTTACAGTAGACTTTTCGAAAACATTGAAAGCGTCTCTTTCGAAAGCTTTATAAAACCTTAGACATTCTCTTTTCAAAACACTTTAAACACGCCTTTCAAAAACATTGGAAACCTTCCATTTAAACACTGAAGGTAAACCTTTCGAAAACACTGGGGAATCGCCCCTTCGAAACCTTTATCATATACCTTTCGAAAACACCTAGGAACATCCCCATCGAAACCTTCATTAGATACCTTTCGAAAGTACTAAAGTCCTTTACTTAAAACAAACCTTTCGAAAGCATTGGGTTCAAGTAGAAATACATGGAACTTTTTTTCAAAACCATTTAAAACCATTCCTTTCGAAACCTTTGGGTTTAACTTTCAAAATATCAAAAGGGTGTTAAAAGAACTATGACGAAAACAGCTCTTTCAAAAGTATTTTCCTAAATAAAAGAAGTGGATGGTGTCGAAACCACCCCTTCGAAAGCATTGGAGAAGCGGCTTCAAGGTTTAAAACAAAGGAACCCTTTCGAAGGCATTGCTTCGAAAGGTAGAATGCGACAGCAGGGGTTTTGACCCCCTTCGAAAGCTTATTCTCAAAACAAAGGTGGCAAACTCTTTCGAAAACTATTTTCTTTAAAATGCTTGACCAAGTCGAAAGCTATCTCATTCGAAGGCCATTTTTTGAAAGCAAAGCAAGCGACATTTCCTTTAAAAGAAAAACAAGGTCTCGACCCCTTCACAGGCACGTTTCGACTCTATACCTTTCGCCTATCTCCAATCCACTACGTACCAAGGCTTTCATACTGTGTGTATTGGTTTCGACTAGGATGAAGGCGGCAGTACAGGGTCAAAAGGTGGCTGTCGAAAGTGGAAAAACAACAAACTTCTACAAAACTGATTTTAACTTTATAAAGTAATATCTTTCCAAATAACTTGTTTATTTGTCATCATATAATTATTTTCCCATTTCTTTTGAAAAATATTTTCTAAAAGTGCTGCCGAATTTCATATATTAACAATTTAAAACAATTATAAATTACCCATTTTCCTATTATTAACATATAAAGCATTTAAGTCCCACACCTTAAATAATTTTACACACTTGTTAAAACACTTAGGAAAATTCTCTAAAAATTCCCATAAATCACTTTTAATATGTTTTTTAACGTATATAAATTTCTGACCCAATGCTAAATATAATAGCCGTAATTAATTTTAAACCCAATTTAACCATTTTCTTCACTAGAAAATTCATAATAAATCCACATTAATTCAAAAAATTATGAAACTTGAAATCCATCTCTAAAATAATATTTTTGACCTTATATCAAAATTGCAAGGAATTTGGATGTAATTTGATAGGTTTTTCAAATCAAAACTTATCATAAAAATCTATATGAACAAACATAATTCATCAACAAGCATATATATCTATTTATCATTCAAAACATGGCATAATAATTTGCAAAACATACTCGGATCTGATTTAGAACCAAAAGCAAGAAAATATGAGATGTAACCTATTATTCACCTTAGCTTGTGATTAAGGAGTTGAGATATGCTCTTGAATTAAATTGATTAAGCTTTTTCCTCTTGATTTTTGCTTATCTTCCTCTTTCTTTCTTCTAATGGTGGTCGGCCTTAATTGATTTAGTTTTTGTTTGTGACTGAATAAAATGAAAGTGGCATGAGGGTTTAGGTTATAAGAATATAACTTATTCCTATTTTTCCCTTATCTATTTCCCTAACTTATTTCATTTTAATTCCCCTTTTTCTTCATTAGTTTATTAGGCACGGCTATCCTCTAATTATACAAATCTCAATCACTTAACTATTTACATTATTTCATTTAATTTAACTAATTAAATTTCCTAAATAATGTTAATCAAAATTAAGGTCGTTACAAGGTACCTGGGATAACACCTATATTGTTATCCTTTCCTCATCAAATTACTAAGGCATGCTTTCTATTTCTTCATTGATTCACTATGCATGATGATCTTAAAGTGAAATTTTTTTCCTCTACAAGTAAATGTTTTACCACTGCTATTACGGATTATAGGCACTATCCTAATGCTTTAAATATATAGCTAAGCATCTAGAGCTTTAGATCATGGATCCAATGGTTTATAATTGCTAGGTGTTTTCATGTTGTGGTTTCAACTATAATACTAGAAAGGGTACAGAGATTTTTTATACTTTCTTAGTCATACGTAACGAATCATTTATTTGTATATGTCTGTGTAGGTGAATTTAGTGGAGAGGTTCAAAATGATGGTGTTAACAAGAGAACTAATGAACTAATGGATCCAAATCTAGACGTGAAACCCACAACAAGGATTTTCAAAGATATTCTTTCAGTTGCTTTAAAATGCATCGCTCTTGATTCTGGAAAAGGCCTAAGATAAGTCAAGTTGCTCGAAATCGAAGATGAACTATATCTTCAGGTTCGATTATCCATATTTACTTAATATAATTTTGTGACAAAACAGGTTGGAAGAAACAAGAGTGGCCATAGCACAAGATGTGATATTATTGAGCTTGACAATATATTATAATCATCGAATGAAAGGGATTAGTTTTGCTGCATTCTTTCATTTTCCGTGACTTTCATTCACTAGCAGTAAAAATTGCTTGTAGTATTACTTGTGTCTTGATTTTTGTTTTATACAGCATGATTGGTGTCCTTTTGGTTTATGGTATGCCCGTTTGACTGGAAGGTTCGGATAGGCATGCTATGCTCTTTTATGCCTCAACATTTCCATACACCCCAGGTATGTTCCTCAATATTTCTATATCTAAAGACATATGTATGTATCGCTTATGGTAGTTTTCATGTTTTATATCAGAAAGAATAGTTTATCGTCTATGTTTACAATCAACATGATCTTCTTCAAAACCGAGATGTTGAAATATATACACCATGACCATTTTATGTTTTACAGCTATAGATATGATGAGAGAAGTAATTGGTATTGGTCCTGGAGTAACTAGTTTTTAGGAGGCAATAAAGTGGTTTCCATTACTAATGTTACGGTAAGAGCCGATCATTGCAAATTGTCTCCCTCCTTATGTTTAAGTTTAAGTTAATTAAAATATAAGTTATGACATTTTATGTTTTTGCAATTGGGATAATTTATAAGTTTAATAATAATAGTAACAACAATAATAAATAGTAGTTTTAATAAATTAACTAAGTTTTATAAAAATTAGATACGTTTATAAAAGTTAACCAAATATTATAAAAATTAAGAAGTTTATCATGATATAATAATAACAATAATAAACTAAGTTTGTAATAAAAATAATAATAATAGTAATGATAAACTATAATTTGATAAAAAAATAACTAAATCAACTATGCTTTATAATTAATAATAATAACAATAATAACAAAAACTAAGTTATAAACATTAACTAAGTTTTATAAAAATTTAAAAAGTTTATAAAAATTAACTAAGCTTATATTAGTAATAATAAATTAACTGAGGTTACAATAATAATAATAGTAAATTAACTAAGTTTATGAATTTTTTTATAAATGTGAGATAATTTATACAAATTAACTAAGTTAATAAAGTTTGAGTTTGGGATAATTAACTAAGTTTAATAAAAAATAAATATGTTTACAATAATGAACTAAGTATTATAAAAATTAACAAATTTATATAATAATGATGCTGATGATGATGATGATGATAAAACTAAGTTTGATAATAAGTTATCCGATTTTTATAATAATTAAACTATTTTTCATCAAAATTAACCGAGTTTAATATAATTTAACGAAGTTTTATAAAAATTAAATAAATTTGTACAAATTAATTAAGTTTTAGAATTTAACTAAGTTAATAAGTATTTAAAAATTAAATAAGTTTATTATAAAAATTAACCAAGTTTTATAAAAATATAACTAAGTTAACTAAGTTTTATAAAAATTATTTACATTTAATAAAAGTTTAGCTAAGGATGTTTGATATATTTTAAATATGAAAAACAGTTTTGTAATCATTTACTGATTGTTAAACCTGTCTACAGGTAATTAGCTTTTTAGGAGTAAAGACCAGCTGCAGCAACGAATTGTGGGTAATCAAGTAATGAACATGGCTTAATTGTTATATATATCATAACATTTTGTTGGTACTTGTTGTGTAAACTTGTTATGAATGGTTATGAAGTTTATGTGAATTTGCTCATTTTGTCGAAAAAACATAATCGAAATGGTTATGGGTATCAAATTTGATTATGTGATTAATGTGGTGTTTCAATTGTCTGAGTATGATGATTATGTTATTGATTGATTGATTATTGGTTTGACAACGACTATTATGCGAGCGATGGTTGGCGATGATACAAATCGCTAACAGAAAATTGTAGCATGTAAAGTATGCCGCAAAACAGTTAATAACTTTTAGTAGCATATTAAAAACGGTATGAAAAAATGCAAACAGCTGTGATACAATTATTCCAGCGTTGAAAAATGCTCTCAAACCTTTTAGGCGTTTGAGTAAACGCTGCGATACGAGATACTACTAAATGCCAGAAACTTTTTGTTGCGTTTTTAAAATCCGACAATATGTTAAGCTTTGGAGCGTTTTCTACAACGCTAAAAAACATTTCAGACTTTTAGTTGCATGTTGTGTCGTAGCGTTTACCAAAACGCAACTAAAAGTTTTGGTATCGTTTTTTCAACACTACTACAAAAGGCCTTTTCTGGTGTAGTGGAAGCACATGGAAGCAATTCCCTCTATGAAGATTGGAAAACATCTATATCGAATAGCATTCGAAGCATTTGCTCCGTCCATGTACAAACTGTATTTGTACAAGGTTTCGGGTCTATAGTTCCATCACAGGACAGAATAGTCGGCATAGTGAACTTTTTAGGATACTGTTCATTCAGACTGTCATTGGTGAAGGGAGTCCGGCTTGGAGTGGATTCCCATTCATCATCTCTTCTATTACGACTTTCATCTGCTTGATCATGTCCGAAATATATGCCTCGGATGTTCGGTAATCCGTGGGTTTGCCGTCAGTGACTACACCAAGTGTTTGATTTTGCAAACGATCTAGGTAAGTGGGCTGAAGCCTAGGCTCTCCTGTCTTTGGGAGAGCCACTCTCTTGGAGTTTCATTGGCTTGCAGTTGGTTGGGTAGAGGCAGTTTGGACCTCCTTGTCAGTATTGAGTGCATTAGTGTTTTCTTTCAACTTGTCGTCGTCAATTTGCTCTCCATCTTCAGAGTCGGAGAGATCCACTGCTATATCTTCCGGTAGGGTTTTTTCCCCTAGATTCAAGTTCATTACGGGCTGTTTTTCAGTTGGTGGAGTGCTTGTGTTTCCTTCTATAGTGATTCCTGCAGCTTCATCCATCGCTTCTTTTTGCTTATGCCTTCCATTTCTTCTGTTTAGGCTAGAAATGGAAGAGATTTCCTGCTCTGTGGCAACTGCAGGCTCTGGCATGGTTCTTGGAGTAGCAAGTGATTGCAAGGTCAGGAGGGCATTTAATTTGTCCATAAAAGCTTATTGGCTGTTCTCCATCTTTTAATTGATTTCATCAACCATCTTATTCGATTCGCCTCTAGTGACAACTTCATGCTGGATAGAAGATCCCAACACCTGATCTCCTGTGTTGGCTCCAGAATTTGCTCTGATTAATGGATTATTGGTGTCGTTGACCTAAAGTTCCTAAGGATTTGTTTCTTCTCCAACTATTACAGCTCCTATAGATCTTCCAGAAGCAGATCTCTTTCTTCTCGATGCTATTGATTCTCATCGGCAAATCTTCTAAGTAGAGATTGAGGATCTAACTTCTGAACCTATCTGATCCAAAGTAGATGGCTAGATCAAAACCTGAGTTGAATCCTTCTCAGTGAAAGCACCAAAATGTTAACCCAAAAAATGGATCAACACCCTGAATTGAGAGTGAAAGCACCTGCCCTGTTTATCAAGGCAAATAAAATAGAAAAAGCAATAGTAAATCACAGAAAAATTACAGAGACGAGATTTTTATAGTGGTTCGGCTACTAGTGAAGCCTACATCCACTTTATAGCTTTTATTGATCAACTACTGTTACAAAGGAGTTTGGATTACAATATGATTCTTCTTTCCTAAATTAGATCAAGCCACCATTTTTAGAGACAACCGAAAGGATCTTAGTTACCCTTTAACAGCTGTTGTGAGAGAGAAGAAGAGTGAAGAAACAATGGCAGAGTTTCAGCAGATATCAGAGCAGGTCTCTTTTTTTGTAGATGAGTTGATATTTATAAGGGTTGGAAAGCCCTTGGGCCGAGATTTGCTTTGTCATAAGTCTATAGTCGTCATGCAGAGAGAGCTCAAAAAGTTTGGAGCCAAAATTGGCCATCTTTTTGGATCGGTACCGATCCGATCCAATTAGATTGGTATCGATCCAAATCCTTAGCCAATTTTTGGTCCGATTTCTTTGGTCAAGCTTCTTACTTCATATTGATGCTCTCCGTATAATTTCTTAGCTTGTTGACTTGTTTGATGGTGATTCACTTAGGTGTTAGAATAAATTGTATTCTAAATCGGATGAACCTTCACTTCTTAAACTCGGATGCTTGGAATGTTGCAAAACTTATTGAGTGAGCTTGGTTGAGGTATAAAATCACAATGCAAAGGGAGTGGGGTCACCAGAAACCATAAATTCGGATTCGGTACCGGTCCGAATGGATCGGATCGGTGTCGATCCAAAAAGATGGCATATTTTTTGCTCAAACTTCTTTGGGTCCTTTGTCTTGTATTTTTATGCTTTTCGATAATATCTCGAGTCGTTCTGGCTTAATATGATCTAACTAGCATTGAATTCTGCTGGGTTAAAAAACCGGTTAACATGCTTCCATTCCTAGTTTAGACACAAGCGTTTTAGCTTCTTCTGGGTTGAAGAGTTATTATCCCTTATTCTTCAGTCTCCTATTATTTTGAGGGTTATAGGATCTCCCCACTCCTTTTCTGGAGATGTACTCATCCATCTTTTGCAACTACTTATCCCTGTAAGTTTCGTTCTTCCCTTAATATATTAATTTGATATCTAGTGTGATTTAAATGTTTCACATTTTAGGTCAAAAAACATTCGTTCCTTCTTCAACAATCCACCTCTGCTTCTTCCCAAGAATACCATCATTGCAACAATTAAGTTCTTTTTTGTCTAATAAGGAAAAAAATTTGGAGGCTGAGATCAATAACCTTCAAGTTGTCAATAACCCCTTAACTACTGAAAATTCGTAGACCTTGTCTGTAATGATCCGCAAATTTATCACATTGATAAATTTTATTTATTTTTAAAATATTCAAATATAAGATTTTTAAACATAGATTATGATGTTTTGAACAATAAATAATAATGGTAGTAATTATTTACAAAATATATCCTTTGGAAAAACACTGATAAAATGACCATCCGACATCGCGCACAGAGCTGGATACATACAATTATTTATCCGTTTGAACAAGAATATGAAATAAAATTATTTATTTTGTTTTTGGGTAATAAAAAGTATTTATGACATCATCAGTGATGCCTTTATATTTTAATAATTGATTTATGATTTTAAATTAAGATTTAATAATTTAATAATTGTTTTAAATGATAATAATTCATTTTAAATAATTATAAAGTGATAATAAATCATTTATAATAGTATTGTAAAATTATATACTTGATTTGAAAATATAAGAAAATTCGTATTGCTTTATCGATATAATAGCATTTTTTGTAAACAATTATTTAAAATTAATTTATATGATTATATAAATCAAATGTAATCATTTTAATTAGTTAAAAGTGGTACGACCGGGAAACCTTGGTTTCTCGATTTTCAACGGTTTAACAAACGGAAGTTGTTCAAAGTTGTTGCAACCTTGTTTATATGTCGTATGCACATATAACATACATATGCACACCCTAACATGCACATGAACATATATACATACATACAAATATACATATGCACTTAAATATATATATATATATATTACAAAATATCAAGATATTTACCTAAAACTTAATACCCAAAGGCATCCATCAACTCACCTTACACGATATCACCTCAAGCACATGAAGCCACAAGGGAGGTTGGCTTGCCGTGCATTTGGAGGAGATGGAGGGGGTGTGGGTAAGGGATAAATGTGTAATTAGGCATTTAGATAATTGTTTTCAAAATATTCCTAAAAATACCCAACCCTTTCTTCATAAATTCCTAACACTTATTCTCCATCTTCTTCTTCACTTTTAAGCTATTTTCATGGCTTATTGTCTTAGCAAAATAATGAAGAAAATTATTTCAAAAAGAAATTAAATTAGTATTATATATGTATATGTATATATATAAGCAAATCCACCTCAAAACGCTTCAAAACCACTCCTCTCCACCTTAGCAATCCACGACCACCTCCATTTCTCCCCTTGGCCATGAGCAACCTCCTCCACTCCAACCTAGGGCCGTGAGCACCAAGGCCACGCTGGGCCACTTCAAGAATCCAAAGCCCGATTCCATGGAGTTTCATTTCGAGATAGCAGAGTTATAACCATTTTAAATTTAGTTCGAGTGAAAATGAAGGTAAAAAACTCTATTTATAATATGATATATTAGATGATATATATGTTTGCTTATGCTTGGTTATAATGATTGTTTATCATGTTTGGATGATGATGATATGATTGTTTAATTGTATTAACAAGTCACGTTTAATACACGTCAAATATCACAAAGGAAATCACTTTCCTTTAATAAATGAAATGGTGTATATGAGATTGTTAAACCTCTTTAAAATGGTTTATAAATATTTTATAAACACTAAAATCCAATTTAGTGAAGTTGGGACAAGTTATGAAAATTGAGTCAAAATCAGGCATGTCGCGTAATGGAGTTCGCGATTTCGCGCCGTGAATGTTTAAATCCATTTATACGATGGATTTGGAGTCAGAATTCTTTGTAATAAGAATTTTCCAAACTCCTATAATCATAGTTTTCAAACAAAAGAAAATGATCGAGATTTTGTTTAGTACATTTTGAAATATAAGCAAATCAAGTTTTCAAAATAATCGCACTTTGGTAGTTCGGAAACCAAAGCGATAAATTCTTTAAAATGGATATTTTTAATTCTTTAAAAATATGAAATAAATCCTATAAATATATTAAAATGTTTTAAAAGAGATTTAAGTTATAAAAATAGATTTCTAAATGATAGAAAAGTTGTTTTGATCAAATAAGCTTTGAAAACACTATTCGAAGCACTTTTGGCTGCACTTTTGATAACTTTTGAAATATGGATTTAAACTTAACAACTCTTTTCCAAATCTTTTGTAAATGTTTTCAAATGAATAATTAGGTGTTTTAATAATGATTTAGAGGTTCTATAGTTTATTTAAAAGAGTTTAATAAATGATTTTAAGAAAAGTTGCTATTAATAAAGTGATTTTATCTTGGCTCTAAAAGCCGATGAGTAGACTGGATTTTTCCATTCATGAGATCCAGATGTGGGGTGCTTAAATTAAGGAGATGTTCAAGAGCAACCAAGCAGATGTTCAAGAGCAACCGTTGCTCTGGCTCACCCGGCCTCTTTCCTGGACGAGGATAGGTAAGGTCGAAATGTTGAAAATGAGACAAGTATAAAAGATTCAAAATTTATAAATTTAATTTGATACAACTTGGATTGCATAGAGATAGTCTTCTTATACTTGGTGTTAAATTTCGAGGAGGGAACTTGTAATAATCATATAAATTTGAAAGGTGATTTAACCGTTATTTGACGGATAGTACTTCTTGAATACGGAAATCGATATTGAGTAAAATTAGTATAATTTCCATGGATCCCTTTTTACTTAATAATGTTTTCAAATATGATTTAGGAGAAACGATTTGTTATTCCCAAATTTAAAGAGAGGTTTAATGATTTCGTATATACTGGAAAAGAATATGATTTAAAGACTTATATCTCTAAAAGAGATATTTTATTGGATAAAAGAGATTTTATTTGATAAAAGATATTAACGAATGAAATGATAATCACCCTCAAACTTAACACATTTTTATCGATGATTGGTTCGAAGGAACCAGGGTTGGATTTTGTAATCCCTATCCAGAAAACCACTTCGAACCAATGTACGTTCGAAAGTGAAGACATGGAATGATAATAAAAGAAATGAAGGGATGCTTGTCACTAACCCTCAGGGGGAATTTCCCATATCATATATATATATATATATATATATATATATGGAAGTAGTATCTTCATTGGATCTTCGATGCAAGGGCTGCTCGTTACTAATCGTAGCGGTAATTCCCGATAGGATGTAGTAGGAGAGTTCCTTCAGTTTGTCTTGTTCCTGGACAACTTGTATGGATGAAAGTCTGACATTGCATTTCTAATAACATTGATTGATCTCTATAAACATATCATCTGTTTGGTGGTGGAGAAGGCAACTTCTCTTAGCTTAACATCCTTTCCTAAGACATATGAGCTTAGGAGCTATACGTTTGTAGAAGTCAGTTGTGTGATCATGAAATGGTAATATGACATTCAAAGTGGAATGTGCTATGAGAAAGGTAATCGTTAGCTCGAGCCTCATCACCCTGGAATGACAAAATAGGGTAGATGCGGTAGGGCTATGTGGGTCGCTCCCATTAGGATATAGTCATCACCTTTCTAGATTACCGTCTATATTTCAGATTTGTTGTGTATGTTGTGGTCATGGATAGGTTAGGAACAATCGGGGTAATGGCCTATTCAGTACTATCTATGGTAAAGGTAGGTCGTTCTGTATTGGTAGAGGTTGGAGCCTCATGTGTATTTTTCTAGAGATGTACCGTCGAAAGGTAGTCCCTTACCTTTTCATTGTATGGAAATCCATTCTCCAATAAGTGCCTTCGGATTTGATTATAGAAATTGCTTTGTAGCTAGTATGCTGGAATTTAATCAATGTAACAATTTCGACTAAGATTCATAAGTTTATTTGAAAAGTATTTTCAAAAGAATGTCATAAAAATGGTATTACCAAATTTCCACATAAAAATGTTTTGGTTATCATAAGGTAAAAACGTTTAGTGTTTATATGCAGCGTGGTCTTATGAGATACCTTTTGTTTTCAAACACTCGTATTTTGAGTTTCTCATACCAGTCCCATGACTGACCTGGAGTTTATTTTCTTTTCCACTTAAACTCTAGGTGCCCTATTTTTCCGAGTAGCCAAGTAGTGAGGTTTAGTTAGAAGAAATCTAGAAGAGCTCGGAGCATGGAGTTAGAAGCTTCTTCAGTAGACTATTATCTCTTTTCCACCACACTTGTGTACTACTGTATTCCGCATTTGTAGTGATAGATATTTATAACCGTCCATGTTTAACTCTGATAAATGTATTTAAAAATTTCTGCTGTAAAGATTATATGTTAAAATAATATATGTTATTCCATTCATGTGAGATTTCATTCTGTCTTTATTTTCTTTTTTACCCATAAAGAACCACCTCTAGGGTACTTGGATTTGCGGCACGTGAATACCGAGGATGTATTAGTGTCGATTTCTAAGGGCCGAAGAAATGGGTCGTCGCATTGTCTTTATTGGACTTAGAAAAGAAGAGAACCTATGAGCTGGAAGAAAAGATAAAATCTCTTAAAAATGAACTTGTTTTATCTTATGAAGAGAAAAAGCAAGCTAAACATGAGGTGACCAAACTTGAGGAAAACTTATTTAAGGCGTCCACTTTCGAAATGAAAATATCTAAAAAAATCCTTCTTAAGAGGTGGAACACTTCTTTATAAGATGCCAAGAATAAAGTTTATTCATTCTTACAAAGAGTATTTCCTTTATAGACCAAAGTTCAAAGGCGGCTTTATTCACAGTGTACAAGATAACATTGATAGATTTATGGAATAGGTCTCTCTCCTTTATAAGAACTGATTATAAAAGGAAAGTCGACATAATCCTCGATCAAGTTCCTAGGGATTTGTCTAAATTTAGAGAAAATGATCCAATTAATCTAAAATAACATTTGATCTTTGACGATCCTCCATCGGATGACGCTAAATTAGATAAAGATGAGACTGAAAACGATGACCATGAAGATAGCGATGATGATGGTAATTATGATGATGATGTTAGGGATGAGTCAATGAGAAAAGACAAGGACGATGACCTGGACAGTCACGATTTAGGAGGTAGTGAGTTTGGAGAAGGTCACAATGTTGACCATTCTTCTCCCCCTACAGAACCTAGGACAGACAACACCTCATTATTTAAAGATCCTTCTGATAAGCCTAGTCTACCCAGCTTTGGTGATCTTGGTTTATCATCTTTTTGAGTTGTGAAAACCACTTCTTCCAAACCAAAATCAGTTATGATCTCTCCTTAGCTATTTTAATGATTACATTACTTTTTCCTTAATGAGATTATTATTATTAAACTTTAAAACTTTATTCTTATCATCTAAATAGGTGTAGGAACATACATTACTTTGAAACTTTATTAGGAAAGAATAGATGTGAAATTTTAGTACTTAACCATGAGGGAGAAAAGTATTGTAATATTTAAACAAGTCCAATGATGGTTATATGAAACTCTTGAAGTGCCTTATGTGGTTAGAGGATTTTAAGAATAAAAAATTCACTCCACTTCTTTGAAAGTATCGTTTCCACTGGTCTTATTTTCGAAAAGAAAACAAGGAACTCACTACCCACTTTTGGATGCTTATTGAAGATAAAAATAAGCTAATGGACCTCCTCTACCTAACTTATATCTAATTCCTGCACCATTGATTTTTATTTTTTAGGCGATAATTATGGAGGTTTAATTAGATGTTTTCATAAAAGATATCTTGATGAAGGAGGTTCTCACCCTCATCCCGGTGAATTTTGGAATTTATCTAGGATTAATTCTAATCCTCTTACGGTTGACTCTCTTCCCTTGGATAAGTCAAATTTAATAAAGATAGATTTTTTCTAAGAACTGTAAAGAATATATTTTTTTATGAACCCTTGTAATTTGTAGCTTAGTTGTAATGGAGACTCTTGCTTTTATTAATATATTCGTGACTTTCATCTTGTAAATTTGATTATTTGATTTTTCTATTTTATTATACACTTGGTATGCAGTTTTTGAGTTTTCACCGACTTCTACTTTGCCTCCTATCCCAAAAGACATTTTAAGTAAACTTGTTAAATTAAAGAGAACTTTTAGGGAAATATCTTCCTCTATCAGAATGTCTTAACTTGTGAAATATTGTTTTCTTCACGACCTTCTTTGTATACATACATGATTTCCTAATCTGGATTTAGTTTTCTAGGAGTCCAAAAAGATAAATATCTTTATGAGACTTGAACCAATTATGCCAATTTTTTGTGTGGTGGAATTAGTCCTCCTTTCAAATTATGGGATTACCAAAGTTTCCCTCTTGTTAATACACCTAGTGTTGAAGTTCCTTTTAAAGCCATATTTCCTGTTTACCATTTGTCTTATAGGAATTCAAGAGGCCTTTTCAAAATTTAAGAACTAGTTGGATATAATCTTTTTATTGGTAGTAGCCGGATATAATGATGTTGCTTGTAATTCCATGCTATCAATAAAAAAAATTCATTTCTGTTACCTTAACTTATTAAGTACACATTTTAATTGTTATTTCATGTTTTGGTTTAGGATCAAGATCCTCCTTTATCACTTAATGATCCCAATCTCACTCAATGTATCAATGATATTCAATCCAAGTTAGTTTCAAAAATGGAGAACCATCATTCCCGTTCTATTCTTGAGTTATCAAAGATTAATAATGCTAAAGCAAACAAGTGGTATGACAAATAAATGTGGTCAAAGTCTACTTTGATTATTTCCTAAGAAATAATTTTTGAGCTTGAAAATAATATTTCTTTCAAGGATAAGGAAATTCAAGTTTTGATAGGAAAAGATTAATTTAATTGTTCACCCTCAACAGCCCGAATATGATACTAAGATTGCTCAACTTAATCAATGAATATTTGACTTAGAGGCTAATCTAATGAAGTTTAAAAACAGATGTCAATCTTATGAACTCATCCTAACAGAACGAGATACAAGATTTCCTACCCCTACCCTTACCCTAATTCATTCTTCTAAGAAAACCTCTTTACAAGTATCTTCTTCGTACCATGGTCTTTCAACACATAGTGGTGAACTTTTAGTTCCTAAGTCAGCACCTTTTGTTTTAGAAGATGATTCAGGGGATTTGAGCAGATTGAGGTCTTTCAAATCTGAACATAGCCATAAGCTAAAAGAACATTGGAACAAGGAATTCATCGATGAGTTTTCTAATCTTTAATTTCATATAGAAAGTCTAGAGTGAGAGTGGTTATATTCTTTCATCTTACTATAATTACTGATATATGTGTTAAAAGTGTTTCTTAAATGTTTTCAAACTTAAAAAAAAGATTTTTTAAATCAGATATTTACTGTAATATTTGGATTTACCTCGATTTGTGCATTTTTCATTGATTTTTGAGTGACTGATGATTGATTTATCTTCTCTAGGCATACTATATATGTATTTGTAGGTTTTGACAAGTTTTGAATCCAATTTTAAAGTCAAAAATATGTTTTTTCACTAAAACTGGAAAAAACGAATTTAAATCAATTTAAAATGATTTAAACAAGTTGTTTTGATGTATGGTTGTTCATATGAATGTTGGGTTAGACTATAAACATGTTTTAAGATAAGTTGCTATGATTTGATGTATATTTATATGTTTGAATGAAGGTTGAATGTTTTCATTGTATGTTTATATATTAATTTTACATGTCTGAATGTTATCTATATATTTCAATGCTTGGAAATGCTCGTACTCGCAAAGTGAGGTTGGTAATCAATTCTATAGTTGGGGGTCTTCATGTAGAAGGAGTAACAATGTACTCTCCGATTCAATACACAAAGTATGAGAGATCCATAAACATAGAACTATACTTTGATGGATCGACTCTAGAGTGTTTGTAGTCATATTAATGTATTAGTGTTGCCATGAGTTGAAGTAGTAAGTGCAATGATCAAATTGGTATGGAATTTGAAGTTCTAGAAATGGCTATAGGAAGTCTAGTCGTTAGGAGCATACTCGAAGATGAAATTTGGGCTGTAGAGGCGAAAACGTGGACATAACTATGGGCGATGATAGTTGGTTCGGCATGGCTGATGCGGTGGTAGGTTCGTTCGATGGTTGATTGGGTTGGTAGGGACTTCGGGTAGCATGAGGAAAAACACAGCTAGGGCTTCGGTCTGGCTTGGGATTGGTTCGGTGGAAGTTTCGGATTGCTGGAGGGGTACTGAACAACAATTATTATTCGGAGGTGAGCTTTGCTTCAGTTCTTAGGTTGCTCCGGTCCAGTACCCAGGAACATGTTGGGGTGGACTCATGGGCTATAAATATGAGGTTCCCTAAAGGGCTGCTTTGGGGCCAACCTAGGGCTGCTTCAAAGTTATCATGAGGTGACTTTGGGCAAGTGTTGAGACATTATAGGATGACTCAATACAACTTAGATAGTTGAGTGGCAACCATGAAAGGGATGTGGCTTCGACAACATGATGAATTGAGTATGTTTGAACAAATTCTTCAAGCATAAAGTGTTCGTAATAGTTAGGATAACATTTAAGGAGACAAGTTCAATGCAGAGTAAACTTGTGGAGTAGAATGTATGGGGGTTTCTACTCAGATTGTCCAAGGAGGCAAGTTCGATACGGAGTGAACTTATGGAGTAGAATATTCAGGGGTTTCTACTAGGATCATCTAATTAGACAAGTTCAATACGAAACAAATATGTAAAGTAGAATATACAGAGGTTTCTACTATGCGTATGTATGCCAAGGGGATCATAGATAACTTAAAGATCTTTATGTATGCTTGAGAAGAAGGGGTCATGGGGACGCTCACCGCCGACCGATACAGGGAGATCTATTTAACCCTGGACCTATATAGGGTGGTCTAGTTTCCTAGTCGTATGAATTGAATGAATTCGGGCATCGATGAGACCACGATGATAAGTAGTCGCTGACTAATATGGAGGATCATATAAGCTATCCTATATACAATAATATTTGAGTTCAGAGATCCAAGATTATTTGATGTTAGTCATGTTTGCTATGTTTAATATGGATTCGACACGACATACTTATTATTACATAGTATACCTAGGAACCCTATACGATACCTTGAGTAATAGTAGACTCATATGATAGTAGATTAGCACATATCGATGTTATGTTCAAACTTGTTGGATGCAGAGAGAGGTCAGGTATGATTCTCCATACGTTGTGTTCCTATTTACTACATCAATTTCTATAGTATTTTGAGATTACACATCGGTAATGCTAAACTATTTTCTGACTCAAGTTTTATGCTTTGCTTGTTATTATTTTGGGTATTCTTAAAATGAGTAGATTAAAGATAACAGGTCTGAGATAGCGCATGGATCTGTATGAAAGATGAGCAGGTGGGTAGCGCTTTTATATACTATATTTTGGAGCTATTATTGTTATTCCGCTACGAGTACTATAAAGCTATTATCAGTACTTATTATTAGAGACATGTTTCTATTTAGAGTTTATTTAGTTCAATATATAAACTCTAATTCCACTTTGTTTTGTACAACTATGACAGACTGATGTACTCTGGTTTATCTTAGTTCATTTTGTTATGTTGCTTTCTCGCATGTTTTATATCTATGTTGATTATTATATTTTATCTTATGCATGTGGGATATATGACATGTTCTATTTTGGATTGTTTTATTTTACCTTTGACTGTCGCTCTATATAGCCGGATACAGCAGCAGCACAGTGTTTGCGATATTTGGATATCAGCATCTAAGGTGGTCATCACAAACTGCATTGATAATAATGATTTAAGTCATACAACAAATTTTTAAAAAATTAGCAATTGATTTTATAGTAAATTAACGTTAAATTTGTAAGTAAAGAGCTTATTTATTATGAGTTTCTGTTTTTAATACTATTAATATAATTATAAAAAAAATTACAACATAAAATTAATGTAACTAAAATAAAGATATTAAAGTATAACAACAAAAGTAAAATTGCAATTTCTTAAACTAATATTGAGCCTTAAACTTTGTTTCAAATTCTTTTAATGATTGGACATGTTGAAAATTGTACGTTTGTGGAACTTTGTAGGATTAGTTATTTTTTCGATCTTTTTTATTTTCTTTTTTATTGCTACATGTTATACTTTTTGCATCCCTTTTTTTATATTTTTATTTTAGTTCCCTGACGTGAAATAGGCTCAAAATCATGGCCCCACTAGCATTACCCAAGGACCAATGGTGGAAAAATACAAATTCATATATTGTTCCTTCTACATATTTAAAGCTTTTTTGTAATAAAAAATACACAACATACACATTTTTGCAATAGAATGGAATATGTACACTGTGTTAAGTTATTTTCGAATTTGGCTAATAAATAGACATGCATAATAATATATTTTATGTTATGCATTTTTTTAATAAAATTTAAATATATACATTATGTAAACTTATATATCAATGGTGACTAAAAAATATACATGAATATGTTCTTCCTTCTACGTATTCAACGCTCTTTAGAACAACTTGCCCCTATAGCTCAATGGTAGAGTGCTGGTCTTGTTAACTGGAGGTCTGTAGTTTGATCTTCCATGTGGGCATCAATCTACATAATTTACCTACAATTTTTTAAGAGTTTTGTATTTTAATCCTACATTAAGGAATAGTCTATGTGGTTCCCTATTGCTTAGTGTGTACAATACCACCTATGAAAGATAAATAAAGTTAATGTTTAAATCTTACTAGTGTGAACTCGTGCTATGCACACAGGTTGTAGTTCATGATATTTAACTTATATCGATAATTTTTCAAAGCTGAAATCGTCTGTTCGATCACAATTGTCTGCAAAAGATAATGATGTAGTTCTTCAATGCACACCATTAACCAAACCACTAATTCCAATGTTTAGCAAAACATGCAATATAGAATGTTCATAAAATCATATACATAATATGTTAACAAAAACATGGTAAAACATGGAAGGAGAAATAACATAAGAAACCGATAAGAACATAAATATATCAGTATAAAATAATAAGCTAAATTGGTCAACTTGCACTAATCAACCAAATTGTAGTTGATCGTAAGAAAATGCATTTATACGATCTATGTAAGTTTTTTGATTAGTAGATTGCCTCTTTCATTCATTTGTTAATACCAAAAATACAAAATTACAAGGTGTACATAAAATATTGATTGTACATAAATTAAGAAACTAAAAATATAACTAGAGATCTTTCTCCTAAATCCATAGAAGTTAAGTTACTAACAAATCCATATAATCACATTTAATTCATATCTCTAAAATAAGACCTTATGATTATATGAAAATTGAAATTACTTTTAAGATAGAAAAGAATTATTGCAAAAAACACTATTTTCAATACTCACTTTGTGCTTATAATGCATTATTGCAATAAATAACCTTGTGTATATGTAATATGGTCAGAGAAGTTATGTCTATGCCAAGGTTAAACTTTAAAAAAACCAATATTTTTTTTATAAATTCCAAGCTTGCTTTTAAAAACACGTTAATAAAATCAAAGAATTTTGAGACGTTAATTCAAAGTCAATAAATTAGGTGAGACTATTTTAATTATTTCAAACATTCTACATCTTTACCCTTATCATGAACCATATTCTCCACTTCATCATTGGTTACAATAATATATTCTTTTTCTTATCTTGTTTTTTTTTTCATTGTTACAACAATTTATCATCACTTTGATCATCCCTTGTCCTTTTGCATTTGAGGTGTCTCTTTTTTCCAAAGGTTTTGGTGGAGATTCACGCTCCTTACAAATTCTAGTGATTATGTGCTTAGTGTGAATAGGGCAGCTTTTACAAACCACTAAATAAATCGACATGTACCTACTTAATTAAAACACTGATATAATTCAAAATTAGTATAATTGAATCTACTTTGACCGTAGTTTCCAATTTACACAAATAAACGCATAAAATGGAAGTAAAATATTTTGATGTTGTGCCATAATTTAAAACCAATATAAATAAAATAAACAGGAAACTAGGCACAAGGACAAACTTAGAAAGAAATTAGGCTGAAGGAAAACAAGTTTGTTTTTTAGACTGAAGGACGATGCTAGTTATAACTAGCATTTTGTATAGTGTAAAACTGAATATAATGCTAGATATAAATAACATTTTGTATAGTGTAAAAGTTGAATATAATGCTACTTATAACTAGCACTTGTCCTTCAGCCTAAAAATAAAAATTGATGTCCTTCAGCCTAATTTTTTTTTCAAAGTTTGTCCTTTTCCCTAATTCTCTCTAAAATAAATTGTATTATATTCAAAAAGATCAACAATGGAGGGAAAAATATACAATTCAAGTGCATTTTTTAATGTGTTGGAAGTGGCTTTCTAGCATTTTTTGAAAATTAAAATACCGATTTATATATCCTTTCTCTAAAAAATCACATTTTATGAAACGAAGAATTTTTGAAGCTCATTACCAAGAGCTTATTATCAAAGTGTGAACTTGTCGAAATTTATTAAATAACACTAGGTAAATGTATTGTTATGTGATGAATTAATTAATAAAATAAAATCATATTACTTTTATGTATAAAAGAGGTCAAAACATTTACTAAAAAAAGGTAGTTTGAATTATAAGATAAAAAAGAGAGTAGTAGTTATGAAAATTAGCTATTATAAATGAGTATAAGACCTTTAAACCAACATATGCACTATATAGTCAAAATACATACTTTAATTCAAAGCAAACCAAATTGAGTAAATTACCAAAATACTTTATTATGATCACCATAAAGGCACGTAAAATGTGTATTTGGTAATACAACTTAGGAAAAAAATCAATATTTCTTCTAAATTCCAAGCATATTATATAAAACTTAACACGTTTAGATAAAAATAAATATAGTTTTAACAAATTAATTCAAACAAAACCAATCCATTTAAATCTATAAAACCTACACCATTAGTTTCCTAGCAAGAAACTTATGCTCATAATATTTACTAGTTTAAATAATACACATTTCTTGCTATAGTTATTTTTCTTTATAATTTACCATTGATTTATTTTTACTTTAGAATTTTATTACTTGCTCTTTTGAGTTAAAAGAATTTTTTCCTTCTTCTGAGATTTTTGTAGAGGTTTTTACTCTTTCCAAAATTTCCATGATTGATATGTGTCATAGATTAAATAAGGCAACTTTTATAGACTACTAAAGAATAAACAAACTTACATAATGATGATATTGCCAATCTTTCAAGCACAATTATGAATCTTATATAGTTTGGGATTAACACAAAAATCAAAGAGATTAATTCATGTAAAGAAAGTAAAATATTTTATATTTTGTTTAATGGAGTATATTTGGATGGAATGGAAATCATAAATTTCAATACTTTATTAATGTTTCTCTCTTTATCGAGTATGTAAACAATAATACTTGAAAATGAATTACATTGTATCCCAAAAGAGGTAGATAATGAAGTAAATAATATACTTATTCAAATGCATTTTTAGCTGTTTTGACAATATGGAAATAACTATTAACATCGTGATTAAACAAAAATACTGATTTCTATGTCCTCTCTAAAACATCACATATAATAAATGGAGATATTCTACTGCTTTTAATCAAAAGCCTATTGTCAACACTTGAAATATTCTTATTTTGCAATACAAAATTCACTTATAAACAATGTGTTTGTGAGGATAATTATGATGTATAACATTTAGAAATAAGTTAAGATGTTATTTTGGATACATATTGTAACGACCTGTAAATTTTAATGGTTTTAATAAAATATTTAATTGAAATTTTTGTGAATTTTTAAATAATTAGATTTTGAAATAAAAATTTAATATTTGTAATAGTCTACTTAAACATGGCTAATGGTAAATTTTTATCTGAAAATATGGAAGTTTATTTTCTTGTGAAATTTTATTTTAAATCAGTTAATATTTGATGAAAATAAAATGTTTTCCAAACCTGAATATTTTTTTACAATAAATTTGTAAATAATTTTCTGAGTGAGACGTCATGTTTCGTTTCTTCAAATTTTGAGTTATATTGCTCCATTTATCTTAATTCCGGCGTTTTTGCAGCATTTTGGTACCGGTTATCGACTTTTGATCGGATGATCGTACCACTAATATCTGTATACCGTTTTGATCGCCTCATCGTGCTGATCTCTGCGGTATATTCAATTCTGTGTTTTGAGGTTCGATACACAGCGGAATCCGCGAAAATGGTAACTGTATTGGTATCGGTTTTGGTGCTTTTTGGTTCTTGTGACCTTTTAATATTCCACCATTCAAACAGCCATTATCTTTTATTTTCACGAAAATTCATACTTGACTTTTGAAATTCCTATTGGTTACATAATCACATATTTATATCTATTCATTTTTTACCCTTTCGGTTCTTTTCTCCTTAGTCTTCAAAAGAAACAAGATTTTATGACATAAAGCTTTGTTATATATATTTTCCTGCTGCTCATTCTTACACGAGGCCTATTCTTCTTCCTCCCCTATCCCAACGCTTCCATCTCTCACTCTAGACCATCCTTCCACCTCCAACCCTCTGACCTCGCCTTCTCACCAAACCCGCTCTATAAGCCCGGGCTCTCTCCACCGACCACAATCTAGGCCGAAGCTTCACTCCTCTTTCTCTACTAGCCGAACCACCATCCCTATCTCGGTCAGCCGTGCTCCGCCTCCACAGCCAACAGTGCCGAAGACACCAACTCCTAGCCTCGCCTGGTCTTGCTCCCTCCGCCCGAGACCCTAGCCTGCCATCCCATTCCATTTATTTGCGTGGGTATGTGTATTTATATATATATATATGAAATTTTGAAAGAAAATACATTTATTTTTTTTCTTTCGTGTTATTTTCTATATATATATATATATATTTAATGTCGTTTATATATATATAGGTAAATGCAAGTTATATATATATATATTATATAAGTATGTTAGAAGCTATGTATTAATTTGCTGTAGCCATACATTATAGTCATAGATATTTTGATATATATATATATATATATATATATATATAGATCTTACCTTATAAAAGGTATGGTTTACATATCTTGCCTATAAGTCAAGTCTGCCCTTTTGCCGCATGCATATATTAGTTTATTATAGGTTATGTAGATGTATATATATTATGTTGATTACGTAAGTAAGTATGTATATAGGTGATATCTATAAAATATATAAAGTTCATGCTGTGTTTGTTCATAATTTCCTTAAAGTTTACAAAGTAAAATATGTTACAATCTATGAATTTAGGTTATGGTGTATAGGTATATTAGTATACCTGCTAGTTTATATATACTTTATATATATATATATATATCTGTTGAGTTTGATATATGGATGATAGAAGTATTTATACATATATACTGTTCAGATTTTTGTAAAAGTTTACAGTAATGTATCTATGTCATTGTATGTTAAAGTTTATGTTAGTTTTATAATATAATGGTTATATTATATGTTGGTTTGGATTTTGAATGTATATATAAGTCTGAACATATTTTTTTATGGATTTTCAATTTGCACGTGCTGTGTGAGTATGTTAGTTTATAGAAATTTTATTATAATACCACAGTTATATATTATAAAGTATATTAGGTTAAAAGTTTACTTAAGTTATTTAAAATATGAGTATTGTATACTAGTCAGTATATGCATATGTATTGTTGCATACCTTTTGTTCAAGGTCTGAGATACATAATAGAATAGTTATATATATATATATCATATAATTATTAGTATATATATAGGATCATATGTATATATATTTAAACATGTAAATATCTCTGGATTCTTGGTTTATAAGTACATTAGTTTGGTTTCAAGTTTATATATATGGAGACTTTGTTTTATGTATTTGAATTAAATATCTATCTGACATTGTGTTTAAATTGAATATATATATATAGAAATTTTTAAATGAACATACAATATATGCAAGTATTTTGCATTTTTATTTAGTATATATATATATATGTGTGTGTGTGTGTGTGTGTATGTGTATTTATTTCAAATTATATTATATGGATATGTTTGTTTTATTCTATGTGTTTTAATAAAAAACAATGATTTTGAAATACATATATATTTAATTTAATATATGCTTAAATTTGGAATATGATTTGATATATATATATATATATAGTTATATATATAAATTCGCTTATACCAATTCTCTTCATTGATCTAGTTCTGATTTGATTCATCTATTCCTATTTATCAGCTTTGTTCGTCGAATCGTGTCCATCTAGCTTTGCTTTGGAATTCGTAGCTTGTTCTGTTGTCAAACACTCTAGCCTCGAATGGTGAGCAATCACTCACGATTAACGTTCTTATATTTATTAAATTCGATTTCAATTGGAATGACAATTGAAATATGCTGCTAAATTGAACTGTTAATTTTATAATTACTATATATGATATGCTATTATCTGAAATTGTTCACCTGTGGGATATGATACCATATCCTATTGTTTATATTTTATTTAATTTGTTATTGATGATATATCTCTATTGATGGTATGTTATATTTTTTTCATAACTGTTCTCACTCTGCAAGTTCCCTGTTAGTATAAAACTCCCTATGGGTTGAAATGATACATACCCGAACGATATGTAGAATAGGAGGAAATCATTATGGGTTGAAATGATAAAACCAAGCAATTTTCATTTAATTGAATTTGGGATTGCGGGTTGAAAAGATATATACCCGTATATATTTAAATTACGGATTGAAATGATAGATATCCGTATCACTTGACCATAGGATAGAAAATTTTATACAGACACCGTTGGTCTATATATATATATATATATATTGAAATGATTTTTATAGTTTTAAAGAGGATATATATGGTTTGACATAAATATTGATTTTAAATAGTATATATATATGTTATTTTATAAAGGTTTAAATTTTAGGTTTTTTTTATATGTTTTGAATTATAAAGGTTTAAAAAATTTAAACTTTGATTTAAAGTGATTAAACGAATATTTCAAGTTTAAATAAATTGAAGAAAATATTTAGTTTAAATTGTAATATAAGGCTTATTTAAATGATATTAGGTTTTATTAAGTGGATATTTCAAAACTAAATAATAATAAAGTTAAATTGAGATATAAATGAAATTATCAAATTTAGTTTTGAAATGTTGAATATTTAAACCTTTGAAATATATTGAAATTGAAATGGTATATTTGTGGTTCAAATCTGTATTTGAAATCGATATAAATTGAAATGGTTATTGGAATTTGAATTGATTTGAACTTGATCTGTGAATTTTGAGGAAACTATTTTATTATATAAAGTATTTTTAATATGTATATAAATATTTTACTTTATAAATGATTTTGATATAAAACTATTTTTTTGTATACTATTTTATTTTATTAACTATTTTAATTTATATAAACTATTTTATTTTATTAATTTTTTTATTATATATATACTATTTTCTATATCAAACTATTTAAGTGGGAAGGGTTATGATTTCCAAAGTGTTATGATTTCTAAGTGTTATAGTTTCGAAGTGTTAAAATTTTGGAAAGTGTTATAATTTTTGGAAATGAATATGATATAAAGTGTATAATGATACCAAATTGATATGGTTTGAAATGATATGATATTTTGATATGAATTATGAACTGTTTGAAAGGAAATGACCACGGTGTTATAATAACGTTTGGTTGTTAAAGAGACCGGGATCAGATATTGTCATACTCTCTGCCAATACCGAAAACCACTTTTACAACTGTGTACATGGTGGAGATTCCAGAACGAAGTAGGATGGTTTGGTGACGATTCTATATGGTATTTACGTGACCCTGACTCCCGTGAGTCATCTTGATGTGGCTAAAACAGGAGCTATACCGGGCCAAGTGAGGTCATTCCTCCGATCGAGCACATTTCTTCGATACCATTCTATTGCTTTTGTGATTGATTGGGTGCACCCTTTGATTTGGGAGTGTGTCATGAGGTGGGCGGTAGTAGCTGCTATGCATTACCACCAGTCCGGGAGTGCAAATGGTATAGCTACCCTGGCATTGCCTCGAGTGCCGTGTCGCATGCCTTATCGCGCCTTCTACGAGTTTGTTTTGTACCGTACCTATGCGGTGTCCTCTGGGTAAACCTCCAGTTTACGGAGGAGCTTACGCCATCATATAGACTATGGGAATATATAAAATGTGTTAAGGGGGATATGGGTAACGCCTTAACGCTATTTTAATACTTTTACTTTACTATAGACATATTATAATAGCATACATTACTACATAGTAGATAGTTCCATGGATCCTTAGAGGATGGTTATTTCAGTTGATATTTCACTTGAGTTAGATTTATTGATATAAGAATGTTAATCCTGACTCGAGTGTTTTGTGTTTTGCTTTACGCTCGGGTCAGACTGAGTGCCACAGGATTAGAGACACACCTTTGGAGTTGGAGCTTCGCTTGGAGATCCATCCGCATCTATTCAGCTTTCAGCCTTTCCAGTTGATTTGTTCAGAGAAGTCATCTGTTTGTATTCGAGACTTCATTGTATTTGATATTTCTGTTGTATTTTATTTCAACTCTGTTGTTTATATAGTAGCTTCATGAACTAATATTTATTCTATTCCGCTGCTTATTGTTATATTACTCTGTGTCTGTGATTCTGTGATTTATTTATTTACTGTATATGTTGAGTTTTTGCCAAATATAAATTAACAATCTGATATTTTGAGCAATTCAAGTCCGACATGTGTGGATGCGAATGGTTGAAAATATTGGGTCGTTACACATATTGACCTACACATCGTATAACCACAGTTAAAAGACATATATAGTAGGAATTAAAGACCAATCGCCTAGTTGTTACTACGTCTATTTTAGTAACATCTTCTAAGGGAAAAAATTGAATATTACATATACATGGATGCCTGACGCAGCGGATAATACAAAAATGATGTAGATCGGTGAAAGTAGCAGTCGATGGATTGATGAATGCTGAATTTCCCGAATTCGTTGATCCGAAGATACCGAACTCTAGCTATCTCGAACTCGTTGATCGCGCACGATACCGGGTTCAAAGATCTTCAATTCTTCAAGCGTTGATCAAGCGCACTTGATTCCGCAAATTGGCTTCTACAATCGTTGAATCGAGCGCACTCGATTATCCGAAAGAGGAGATAGGAGATTACACTCAACTACCAAAGCACAAAGCA
Source organism: Allium fistulosum (assembly GCA_030737815.1). Lineage (NCBI taxonomy): Eukaryota > Viridiplantae > Streptophyta > Magnoliopsida > Asparagales > Amaryllidaceae > Allium > Allium fistulosum. The sequence goes on from CM060904.1 coordinate 99,938,487, forward strand.
ATCAAAAGAGAATTTTATTCAAAAATCAACCCCCTTTACAAATGAAACAACTCGCCTATTTATAGGCTACAACACGCAAAGCAGAAAAATATACAACTCCTAAGTCGGCAACCGACTTAACAACATCTCCGACTTAACATAAGTCGTATACGACTTACAACACAGTTCAGAAAAACTTAAAAATATTACAAGTACTTAGGTCGAAAACGACCTACGACCTAACATGGCGCGACCTAAGGACAAACACGACTTAGTATAGGTCGGCAGTGACCTAACAGTTCAATCATAAGAAAGTACATAACAATGACTTGAAGACTTAACCATCAACGGCAGAGATCCACGCGGCATAAGAATCAATGGCCTCCAGAGCTTTGCGACTTAAGAACTTTGCGGTATCCCAACTCAACGACTTAAGGAAATCAATGGTATCCAGAGCTTTACGACCTAAGAATGAACGGCATCCTTTCGTTTGCGACCTAACACAAAGCGGCATCAGGAATCAAAGGCAGAGATTAACTCGGCAGACACATCAATGGTATCCAGGACTTCGCGACTTAAGATAAAAGCGGCATCAGACCTTCGCGACTTAAGCTTTATGCGACCTAAGCCTTCGCGACCTAAGTCCTTGCGACCTAAGCCTTGCGACTTAACTCCTGCTTCATTAGGTCGTCCATGACCTAATACTTCACCAATTTGCTCTGTTTTCTTATTTCGTAACTCGGTAGGTCGTATACATGTCAACCCGGTAAGTCGTTCCAGCCTCTCGTTAACTCGCACCTTCCCACTAAGTCGTTGCCGATCTTCACTAGGTCGTTGGGACGACTTAAAGCTTTTGTTAGGTCGGTTGCGACCTAGAACTTCACTTTTCCACCATTTCTCACCAAATCTTGACTCGGTGGCTTCCTTCTTAAGTCGTACCCGACTTACCAGCATCATAGGTCGCACACGACCTATGTCTTCAACTTTCTGGGCTGCATCATCCTCCCCAGGTTGAGAGAAATTCGACCTCGAATTTGTAAATTCATCTTCATCAGCTCGTTCATTCCCGTGATATGGTACGAGATGCTTAACATTGAACACGTCAGATGTATACACATCATCTGGCAGCTTCAGTTTATAAGCATTTTCATTGATTCGTTTCACAACTTCCACCGGACCAATTTTCCGTGCTTTCAATTTATTGTAAGCGCCTACTGGAAAACGATCTTTCGTTAATACTGCATAAACCAGATCACCTTCATTAAACTCAACATTTCGTCGTTTCAAATCTGCAGACTGTTTATACTTCTCATTTGCTTTTTCTAATCGTTCTTGAACGATTTTATGACACTCCGTCAGTCCTTCAACAAAATCAGCGGCTTTCTTAATTGTCCCCTTTGAATGTGGTATCGCAGTTAAATCCAACGGTCCTTTCGGTAAGCTCGAATAGACAATCTGGAATGGACTGAACCCAGTACTTCGATTCACAGCATGATTATGAGCAAATTCTGCCTGGCATAACTTCACATCCCAACTCCTCAAATTATCTTGAACAAGACACCTCAACAAGTTTCCCAATGATCTATTAACCACCTCTGTTTGTCCATCAGTTTGCGGATGATAAGCACTACTAAATTTCAGCTTCGTTCCCACCATCTTCCACAAACTTAACCAAAAGTGACTCAGAAATCGAGTATCTCTATCTGACACAATAGATTCTGGCAATCCATGAAGTCGATAGATCTCCTTGAAAAACAACTGAGCAACATGAACCGCATCCGCCGTCTTCTTACAAGCAATAAAATGCGCCATTTTCGAAAATCGATCAACCACCACATAAATGGAATCATTACCACGCTGCGTTCTCGGCAACCCCAACACAAAGTCCATACTCACATCAACCCATGGTTTAGTTGGTACCGGCAACGGCATATATAAACCCGCATTAGTCGCAGTTCCTTTCGAAACTTGACAGATATGACATCTCTCAACAAACCTCTCCACTTCTTTCCTCATCGATGGCCAAAAGTAGGATTGTGAAATCAACTGTAAAGTACGGTCTCTCCCAACATGTCCCTCTTCGTGTAACTCCTTGATAATCTTCATTCTCAGACTACCCTCTGGTATGCACAATCGATTTCCTTTGAACAGAAAACCATCTACTATCACGAAACCATCCGTCTGTTCCTCCTTGACTTTTTCAACAAATTTTGCAAAGTAAGGATCATCAGTGAATAACTCTGGCAATATTTCAAACCCCGTCACTTCAACCTTTAGTGTAGTCAACAAGTGACTCCTCCTACTCAAAGCATCAGCCACACGATTTGTCACCCCTGACTTGTGTTTCACAACAAAAGTAAACTGTTGCAGATATGCAATCCACGATGCATGTCTCGCTGAAATCTTGTCTTGCCCTTGCAAATGCTTCAATGCTTCATGATCAGTATAAAGAATAAACTCCTTCTGGAATAGATAGTGTCTCCAGTGTTTGATAGATTGTACAACAGCATAAAACTCCACATCATATGTACTGTATCGCATCTTCGCTCCTGACAACTTCTCACTGAAATATGCAATAGGACGCCCCTTCTGACTCAACACCCCTCCAATCCCAACCTTGGATGCATCAGTATGTAGTTCAAACACCAACTGAAAATCAGGTAGCACTAGAATTGGTGCAGAGGTCAAAAGATCTTTGATTCGTTCAAAAGCAACCCCGGCTTCCTCCGTCCATGCAAACTGTTTACCTTTCATGCAATCTGTAACAGGCGCCATCACACTACTAAAGTGTGGAATAAACCTTCGATAAAATGAAGCCAACCCATGAAAACTACGAACTTCCGTTATCGTCTTGGGCTGCGGCCAATTTCTGATCGCCTCAACTTTACTTTGGTCAACCTGTATTCCTTTCTCTGAAACAACATACCCCAGAAATAAAACACTGTGCGTCATGAACACGCATTTCTTCGTTGCAGCATAAAACTGTTCTTGTCGTAGGACCATCAGCACTTCCCTAAGATGATTCAAATGTTCCTCAGGACTCCCACTGTAAATTAGAATATCATCGAAATACACCACCACGAATTTCCCAATGAACGGTCGAAAAATCTGATTCATCACCCTCATGAAAGTACTTGGTGCATTTGATAAGCCAAACGGCATGACCAACCATTCGTATAGACCCTCCCTGGTTTTAAAAGCAGTCTTCCACTCATCTCCTGGTCTGATACGAATTTGATGATATCCGCTCTTCAAATCAATCTTCGAAAATATAGTAGCTCCGCTTATTTGATCTAACAAGTCATCCAACCTCGGCATTGGAAATCTATATCTCACAGTAATCTTATTCAATGCTCGACTGTCAGTACACATCCTCCATGTCCCATCCTTCTTGGGTACCAATAAAGCTGGTACAGCACAAGGACTCAGACTCTCCTGCACACGCCCCTGCTCAAGCAATTCCTCTACCTGCCTCCGCAACTCTTCATGTTCCTTCGGACTCATTCGATAATGTGGTCTGTGTGGCAACACAGCACCGGGAACAAGATCTATCTGATGTTGTATATCCCTCAACGGTGGCAACTCCGTTGGTAACTCCTTTGGAAATACGTCGTCGAATTCTTTCAAAACTGGTTTAACCTCTTCTGGAATTTCAACTTCTTCACTGCTCTCACACCCAATCAACAAGAATACTTCCGGCTCTTCTTCAACTTCCTTAACAAACTCCTTTAAAGTCAATAAAGTTTTCAGCTCTTCAATTTCTTCTGACTTACTTTCTTCTTGTGATCTCTTCTTCGGAACTAAGATAATCTTCGTGCCTTTAAACATAAAACTGTAGCTATTGGTCCGACCGTCATGTAGTACTGCTCGATCATATTGCCATGGTCTTCCCAATAATAAGTGGCAAACATCCATCTCTACGACATCACACCATATTTCATCTTTGTATTTCTTCCCAATAGAGAATGGAACACGAACTCGTCTATCCACTTTCACTTCTCCTCCTTTTCTCAACCATGCTAACTTGTATGGACTCGGATGTTTCTCTGTCTTCAATTTCAACTTCGTCACAGCCTCGGTTGAAATAATATTATCACAGCTTCCTGCGTCAATCACAAACTTACACACCTTCCCCAGAATAGTACACGTTGACTGAAAGATGTTACTCCTCAACCAACTCGCTTCTTCCTGCTTTGGTGTTAAACACGATCTCCTCAGCATTAGATTACAACCTTCGTCTCCTGACGCAATATCCTGCTCATCCTCCTCAACTGGATTAGAACAATCTCCATCCACATCCTCATCGTCAATTTCTGCAATCATGGTTCTCTTCTTTGGCTTTGGACACTCACTGCTTTTATGACCCAATTCCTGACAATTGTAACATTTGAAACCATTGTTAACCTTTGCCTTCTCAACCTCCTTCAACACTGGTCTACTGATAGGTTTAGAAACATTAGAACTTCCTCCAACACCCTTCGCTTGATTGTTAGGATTAGTAAACACACCACTTCCTCGTCTCCCTTGTTTTTCCCAAGCCAACGCTTTCTGATGTGCTTCTGCCACAGATCTTGGATCGAACATATTAACCATATCCTGAATCTGCATTCTCAATCCCCCAATGAATCTAGATGTCAGTTGCTCTTCTGTTTCCATAATATCATTCCTCACAATCAGTTGGTAAAATTCATCAGCATAGTCATTAACTGTCTTTGTGCCCTGCCTCAGGTTCTGCAAACGTTGATACATCAAAGATTGATAATTGTATGGTAAGAACGTTGCTTTCATTAATTTCTTCATCTTCTCCCAAGATTCAACTTTTGACTTTCCCATTCGTTCACGTGTAAGCTTGGTTTGCTGCCACCATGCCAAAGCTCTACCCCTCAGCCTCGTAGCAACCAACTTCACTCTACGATGTTCTGGAACCTCTTTAAAGTCAAAAATCTCTTCAACATTAGCTACCCAATCTAGAAACTCCTCTGCTTGCATACCACCCTTGAATTCAGGAATTTCTGTCTTCATCCCCGATTCCCACTTGTGATCATACTCAGAATAGTTTCTTCCTTGACCTCTTCCTTGAATACTACCACCATCATACTCCTCTTCAAAATCAGATGCATAACGATGTCGATTCTGACCACCATCATCTCTACTGCCATTACGTCTTCCACCATCATCCCTTCTATCAACATTTCTCCGTTCACGATCATTCACGTTCCTCCCACGCCCTTGATCATTTTCAATACTTCGGTCTCGATTGGAATGTGGCGAGACTCTACTACCTCCATGATTAGATTCAGGTGAAGCCCTTCTCCGATTTTGATTCATCTCCGTCATAAGCTTTTCTAACCGGCCAATTCCTTCGTTAAGCTTTTCACTAAAATTCTCATTGATTCTTTGCTCCATCTCATCAGCCTCTTCTCTTCGATATAAAGCTTCTACGTTTTGGTGGCGATTAGCTCTTCTTGGCGGCATACTCGAAAACTTCACAAATCCTTCAAATTCGAACACTTTCCGGATTTTGATCCAAAATGAAACGGATCGAAATCTTCCACTTTGTTGCAAATCTCGATGAACACGATGAACACGACTTCTCTAATTCACAAATCTAAACTTCAAACTTCAAAAGTATGCACGACCCACTTCTTCAAATTCTCGGCCGTGAGGATTAACTTCAAATGAATAGGCTCCAGGTCTCGATCTAACTATGATTGGTTAGAACAGGCTCCGATACCAAAACTGACGCAGCGGATAATACAAAAATGATGTAGATCGGTGAAAGTAGCAGTCGATGGATTGATGAATGCTGAATTGCCCGAATTCGTTGATCCGAAGATACCGAACTCTAGCTATCTCGAACTCGTTGATCGCGCACGATACCGGGTTCAAAGATCTTCAATTCTTCAAGCGTTGATCAAGCGCACTTGATTCCACGAATCGGCTTCTACAATCGTTGAATCGAGCGCACTCGATTATCCGAAAGAGGAGATAGGAGATTACACTCAACTACCAATTTGAATGAAAGCACAAAGCAATCAAAAGAGAATTTTATTCAAAAATCAACCCCCTTTACAAATGAAACAACTCGCCTATTTATAGGCTACAACACGCAAAGCAGAAAAATATACAACTCCTAAGTCGGCAACCGACTTAACAACATCTCCGACTTAACATAAGTCGTATACGACTTACAACACAGTTTAGAAAAACTTAAAAATATTACAAGTACTTAGGTCGGAAACGACCTACGACCTAACATGGCGCGACCTAAGGACAAACACGACTTAGTATAGGTCGGCAGTGACCTAACAGTTCAATCATAAGAAAGTACAACACAATGACTTGACGACTTAACCATCAACGGTAGAGATCCACGCGGCATAAGAATCAATGGCCTCCAGAGCTTTGCGACTTAAGAACTTTGCGGTATCCCAACTCAACGACTTAAGGAAATCAATGGTATCCAGAGCTTTACGACCTAAGAATGAACGGCATCCTTTCGTTTGCGACCTAACACAAAGCGGCATCAGGAATCAAAGGCAGAGATTAACTCGGCAGACACATCAATGGTATCCAGGACTTCGCGACTTAAGATAAAAGCGGCATCAGACCTTCGCGACTTAAGCTTTATGCGACCTAAGCCTTCGCGACCTAAGTCCTTGCGACCTAAGCCTTGCGACTTAACTCCTGCTTCATTAGGTCGTCCACGACCTAATACTTCACCAATTTGCTCTGTTTTCTTATTTCGTAACTCGGTAGGTCGTATACATGTTAACCCGGTAAGTCGTTCCAGCCTCTCGTTAACTCGCACCTTCCCACTAAGTCGTTGCCGATCTTCACTAGGTCGTTGGGACGACTTAAAGCTTTTGTTAGGTCGGTTGCGACCTAGAACTTCACTTTTCCACCATTTCTCACCAAATCTTGACTCGGTGGCTTCCTTCTTAAGTCGTACCCGACTTACCAGCATCATAGGTCGCACACGACCTATGTCTTCAACTTTCTGGGCTGCATCAATGCCTAATTGTAACAACCCGCCCTGAAATGGGCCTAAATTTCGACCCAGAAAAGGCCCGTCAAAATATAAAACCATCTCAATGCTGGCCGTTGGTTGGCAAAAAGAACAGTACATAGATATTTATCAATGCATTCAAAATCTCACAGCGGAAGGATAAAATATAATAATAACAACTATACCAATTTTATTCAAACTTTGAAATGTCATTCAAAATCATAACAAGATATTCATAATACCAAAACCCAACAATAACTGATACTGTATTCCAAAATTACAACATTGTTTTGATTTCATGGGTACATCAAAAGCTATAGAAAATAGCAAGTAAATAAATAAACTACTGCCATAAGTCTCATCAATGTCTCTACTTTCAACATCGCCCTTCCTAACTTATGTTGTAATGAAGAGGGATTTAGAACAACATATGTTTGGTGAATAAAAATCTCAAGCCTTACTATATTTGTACTTGGGCTGTATAATTTAAATAGGAATATATCTTACGTTTCATACCTACATCATAAGTCTTTTCAAATATAAGCCCGAGGGCTTTCTCAAAAATAAAAGGCTTTCCAAATATAAGCCCATAACCAATATGACATCAATCCAATAACCCATATCTATCGTCCATAATGTCCTATTAATATAAGAGATAGTACACAAGTCACTTAATATCTTATAACGGGAATTAAGCAGACTCCGGCCATTTAATACCTTATTTAAGGTAGATCCAGATCATTTACGACCTATAATTCCAAGGTAGACTCCTCACCAGTATCTATCAAGCTGGCATTACACGGAATCTCTTTAGCCACTTAATGCTTCCTATATAAGCATGCCTTTTACTAGATATCCTCTACCACTATTTACTACTTACTACTTCCTACATAGAGAAGAGGCGGGCCCATACACAACTACTTATTACATTCAATCTCTAAAGCAGGTCCTTCGAATTATGACCCATACCCTACGGTGACATCTCACATTAGCCTGGCTATTCGTAGGTACTGGTATCCAGATTAGCTAGGTAGATTTATCCTATAGAATTTGGGATTAACCTCGCATCATCATATTACTTATTACAGGCGATGTCTCACATCTGCCCCCAAAGTCTCTCTACTGGTAGCCAAATTAACTGGGCATACTTCCATGTACTTTTGACTGACCTCGCATCCCTTTAACTTACTCATAATCTATATAACTCTCTACATATATTATCGCGCATCTCACCGTTTCCAAAGAGATCTTTCTTATTTTTCCTTTAACATTAATTACCTTCCTAAGGGGGATTTTAATAAAATCAATAACCTATTTAACAACGCAATTATACGTTATAATTATACGTTAATTACACTAACACACATATATACATATACGCTCCTAGTAATATCTAAGCGTACGAAATGTACGCCCTAAACTAGCGTTTAAATGTCAACTTCTTAAAAAATTATACAAATCTCATTTCACATTACCAACTATAATCAAAATTCCATATTCATATCAAAATATCCAATCAACAGACTTGTATACAATTAAAATTTAAACCCAACTTAATACATCAAAATAATGGAATATACTGATACTAGAAACTTACAATTCCAATTTTTACGCTCTATTCAACTCTCTTTTCACATAAAAATAAATAAAGGAATTTCTATTTAATTCATGAGAATAAGAAGTGAAAACTATGAATAAAATTCGTACCTTACACACTATTCTTTAATAGAAATCATTTAACCAAATTCAAAGAAAAAGAATAAGGAGTGGAATAGAAGGAAAAATTATCAAAACCGCAAATCTACACTATTTCCGTTATTTTGACATAAACAATTGGGATTCTAATGTAGAAGTGACATTTCACATTAATGGAGTTTTGGGGGTTTATAATATGATGTTTTCACAAACCAAAACTCCCTAAGGCATATTCAAACCCAAACTATACTAATCAATTACTAAAAAGAAAAGCTAAGCTTTCCACTCACTGTGTATCCTTAGCTTTGCTTCTTTGGATTTGACAATCTTTATCAGATCTCTACTTTTTGATATATACAGTAAGGGATTTGTGCACATAGATTAGATTCAAAATTTGAGGAGAATAATTGAGAACAATAATAAAAATAGATGTATAGGATTTCTTATCTGAAACCATAATGGAGTTTTCTGAATCTATGAAGAGACGAACTGTCATAGCTTCGCTAATGTTCTCAAAATATTTTTTGAATAAAGGTGAGGGGTCTAGGGTCTTATTTAGTGGTTGAAACGCACCGGAACCATCAGATGAAGGTCGGATGGAAATTATAAAATTCGAAACATTCAAATTCACAAACCATAGCCGCCACTTGATAGGGAGCGGTTGACCGCCCCTCTACCACCGGTCAACCGCTAGCGGTCGACCGGTCAAGGTCAGGGGTCGACCTCTCCCCTTGTTTCGGGAATGTTAATTTTGTGCAATTGTTTTATTTATTATTTTTTAATTATACTTTAACATTAACATTGATTTTAATGTTTACTTAATCCACAGCTCTAATTACTGTTAACTTTTGAATTTCAAATTTTAAAATTAATTATTCTTTTGAATTTGAATTATATTATTTTAAACCTAAAAACTTGAAATGTTCGTAACGTTTCCATTTAAACTCCATTTTCAATATATTTTATATGGAAATTGTTCAGAATTTCACGACATAACTTTCGTGGTCAAATCCCAACTTTTGCGAAATTTCCATTTTATCGTTACGTTATTTAATTTAATTTATCCAATTTATTTATGGTTGATTTTACATGTGTTGCATTCTTCCCCCCTTAAAAAGGATTTCATCCCCGAAATATTTTCGCATGGGCGAAAACCGTATCGATACACTAAACATCATGTTATACAACCAAGTTATCTGAACATCCATCTACTCAACCAAAAGTGCAATATGATTATGTATTGCAGACATACTATAAGCGAACTCAATCCTAGCTTGAGTGCGTGGCTGTGACATATAAGTATATATGCAAAACACCTTAAACTTGCATAAAATTTCTACATGAGTGTAAAGTGACGGTGAAAAGTGTAGCAACCATTTCCTACCATCCAATCTAGCAACCATGATGCAACGAAAAATTTAATTTTAGAGAGAAAAGTTTACCAGTGAAAAGCTCAGGATGAGAGATCCTCATTTTTTTCGGTCTCTCGTGTTCTTGACTTCTTTCCACTGTGTTATCTCCCCATTATACTAGAACCAACCAAATTTATTTGTTGCAAAGCTTTGTAGTTCCATGCTTCACAATGGGAGCAGTGGCATGGGATGCTATTGGCTCCATTTCAATATCCCTAAATTGATCAGGCTCTACCACAATAGCTGTGTCATGAAGGCATTTCCTCAAGTGCGAAATGTGAAAAACGTTGTGGACTCATAATAATTTATTGGGTAGCTCCATGTGGTAAGCCAGTCTTCTTATTCTTTCCACAACTCGAAAAGGCCCAATGAATCTTGGTACCCACCTTCCCGATTTTCCGAATCTCATGACTTTGCTTAGAGGAGAGACTTTGATAAACACCATGTCTCCAACATTGAACTCTAATTATTTCCTTCTTTTATCCAAGTAGGATTTCTAGTGATGTTGCGCTGCCTTTATTCGCTGCCTAATCAATTCTCCCTTTATCTAAGTTTTGCAAATAAAATTTGGTCCGAGTAAAATTTTGTCGGTGGTTCCCGCCAACAATTGGTGATTTGCATGGCCTCCCATAAAGCACTTCAAAGGGTGTCATACCAATTGTTGATTGATAACTATTATTAAAAATGAATTCCACTAATGGTAGATGCTGCTCCTAATGTCCTCCAAAATCCATGATGCATGCTCTCAACAAGTCCTTCAAGGTCCTATTTACTCCTTCCATTTGTCCATTTGTCTACGGGTGGTAAGCGGTACTCAGATTCGATGATGTTCCCAAAGCTGTCTGTAAACTCCTTCAAAACTCGCTAGTAAACAAGGAGTCTCTATCACTAACGATGCTGACTGGAAGCCCATGAAGTTGAACCACTTCCTTAACATAAATCTACACTAGAGATGTTATGGTCTTATTGCTCCAAACGAGAATAAAATGGGTGCTTTTTGTGAATCTATCCACTATGACCCAAATTTCTTCATTGCCTCTTTGACTCCTAGGCAACCCATCTATGAAGTCCATTGATATGTGTTCCCATTTTCAAGTTGGTGTTTCTAATGGCAATAACAATCCTCCGGTCTTCCATTGCTTCGCTTTAATCCTTTGATTCCTCCCTAAAAACAAATCCAACTACTTTCTCTATCACCCATGGTCGATAGAAAATCCATTTAATATCCCAATACATCTTATCACCTCCAGGGTGAATAGTTATTCGTGAATGGTGACATTTCATAAGAACTTCCTCCAATAAACTATCAATCCTTAGGACGCAAATGCGTCCATCTCTCCTTAAACATCCATTCTCCTCAACCGCATATCTACTAATGTGGGGAAGTTGTTCTCCTCTCCTTAGCTAATCCAGGATATCAACTATCCTTTCATCTTTATTTTGTTCAAGTCCAATACAATCCATCAACACCGGTCTAACCTTCATTGCTACCAAATAGTTTTGAGTAGGTTCTATTGGCTGTTGGAAGTTGAAATTCAAGAGGAACTCCAACTGCCTCCACTCACATATAGCACCCAAGGTGGCATGCCTTTAGCTAAGGGCGTCGACGACGCCTTTCCTTTTTTCGAGGGTCAACTGTATCCCAAAGTCATAGGATGCTATAAACTCTATCCACCTCTTTTGCCTAAGATTTAAATCTTTTTGGAAAAATAGATATTGAATGATTTATGGTCAGTAAACAACTCAAATCTTTCCCCTAAAAGATAGTGCCTTCACATCTTCAAGGCGAAAATAATGGCTGCCAACTCCAAGTCATGCACTGGGTATCTCTTCTCATGGTCCTTCAGTTGCTTGCTAGCATAAGCTATCACTCTTCCTTCATGCATAAGAACTACTCCCAATCCTATGCCACATGCGTTTGTATAAACCGTTAAAGGCTTCATTCCATCAAGGATGACGAGTACTGGAGCACTTGTCAATAGTTCATTTAGCTTCCTGAATGCTTCGTGCATTTCTCATCCCAAGCGAAGACAAAATTCTTTTTGGTCAAATGGGTTAGAGGAACTGCTGCCTTTGTAAAATCCTTTATGAATTTCCTATAATAACCTACCAACACTAGAAAACTTCTAACCTCTGTGGCATTCTTTGGAGTGTACCAATTTTGAATAGCTTCCACTATTACGGGGTCCAACGCTAATCCATGTCCATAACAATATGCCTAACAGATTTTCCTTTCCACTTCTAAAGTGGCATTTTGAGAATTTGGCTTTAAGTTGGTTCCTTTTCATTCTAATATCTTTGACTTCCTAATATCTCCCTTAAGTGACTTTCATGCTCCATTTTGCTTTTGGAAAATACCAAGATGTCATCTCCAGAAACTACAACAAATTTGTTTAACTGTCCCCTAAATACTTTACTCATCAAATCTACAAAGTATGCGGGGGCATTTTTCTATCCAAAAAGCATCACTTCCCATTCATAGGGTCCATCTGGTGCGTGAAAAGCAGTCTTTGGTTTGTTATCTTCTACAATCCTTGACTGATGAAATCTAGTTGCCATGTCTAATTGGGAGAAGACTTTAACTCCCATAAGTCCATTAAACAAATCATCTATCCTAAGGGATACATATTCTTCTTTGTCAACTTGTTGAGTTCCATATAATCAACACAAAGCCTCAATGGGTCGTTTGTCTTAGCGACAAAGACAACAGAGGCTCCCTATTCCAAAGTACTTCGTCAAATGAATCATTTCTTCCCTAGCTTCGAGATCTGCTTATTAAATTCCCACCTTTTCTTGGGGGTCATGTGTCTTAATGGCAGAGCGAATAGTCTAGCATTCTTCTCCAGATCTATCCTAGACTAAATCTCTCTTAATACAAAATACGCCAAGAGCAACATAAGATGGTGCCCCCTTGGTTGATCAGAGTATATAATAAGGCAATAAAACAAATTTTCCTTTACAATCAAAACACGCAGCAGTAAAGAACTCTAATAACAAGCTTGCCTCCTGCACGTCCTTGGAAGCTTTATTCGTCTAAAAAAACACTTAGAAATCCTTAAATCTTAACCTACTCAAAAATTAATTGAGTACTTGAGAGTTTAAGGGGAAAACAAAAAATACGAGTCAGACATAAAGCCTGGTTTGAATAATAATTTATCATCTCAAACCATTTAGATATCTAGTGAGACCACACCATTGAGCGGAACGGGTTTTCCCTTCACTAGTATCCTAAAACATTTATAAAACCATATATTGTGCACCTGCATCCACAATGTTTAAAACATAGTATTTCAAACATCATGATGATATAAAAAACAAGTAAATCAAATCTGGATTACCCATCCCCATTCGTTCTGACTATCTGTCTCTACTATAGTTTCTAGGGTCACTAATAACCTGTTAAATGTTTATGGACTATCTGTCTGATTTCATAGTTTTCATGGGATCACTAAGAACCTATTGGTGTCTCCAATATCTTTTCTCTTATCCTAGTTTTCATAGGCTAACTATGAACCTATTGACTAACTGTCAATATCATAATCCGGATATAGTTTTATGGGCTAAATAAAACCTATTGGCCCCTGCAGATATCAAATCATAGTTTTCATGGGCTGATTATGAACCTACTGGCCTTGCCAATTCTTTTATTATACACAGTTTTCATGGGCTTACTGTGAACCAATTGGCCCCGCCAAAATCTTGAATTAAGATTTTTAACATTTCTTAAGTTATATTCACTACTGGGTCAACCTAGTTGGTTATTCTGCCCTTCCCCCAAAGTACAGTTATGAGTTAATTACAATGTGAATAAACATATGAAGAAGTAATCATAACAACAAAATAGTACCAACACATGTGGTTTATTATCCTCAAAATATTTTGTATATATATATATATATATATATATATATATCCTGGTTAAACCTTTTAACCTTTTAATCAAGAAAAACTTCTTTAAAACTTCATTTCAAAATTCTTTATTTATTTATGCCATGGTTTTTCCTTTAAATTGAGATTGGGTTTATGTTTTGAAATCTTAAAACATCTCTTTTGAAACCTCTAGATAACCCTCTTCGATAGCGAAGAATCCTCTTTTCAAAACACAATAAAAACACCTTTTGAAGCCCTAGTTAAATAATCTCTTTCGAAACCAAATATACCTTTCGATGGTATCAAAATGTTCTTTAAAACATAGTTTCGAAACACATGAAAGTACCCCTTTCGAAAGTATCGAGTTTACTCTTTAAAACATCTTTTAGGTCAAAGTGGTTATATACGAAAGTATTGTTAGTCCGTGAGATGATGGTTTTGATGACAACAACCTTAGAATAGATTATAAAATATAAATACTAACATTATAAGTTTAGATATATATGTATATGCAGGATTTAACCATGCAGGTACAAAGAATGAAGACTGTACAGTATAGAGATTTAAGATATCAAGATTGAAGACTCATGAGTATCAAGATTATCAAGAGTTCAAGATTTCAAGATAAGTATTGAGTCTAGAATTATGTTAAAACTTCACAATAGCACTGAAATCTTCACTCCATTTTTCTTTTGGGATGGAACCCATTTCTACCTTTTAGTGGCTTACAAATCAACAACAAGTAGCTTACAAACCTACGACAAGTGGCTTACAAACCAACGAACATCCTAGTTTTGTACAAGCTCTCGAGTCCTGACATGATGAGATACTCTGTAGGAAGAAGCTTGCAAAACTACTTCAAAATGTTTTTTCAAAACAACTTCGGAATGATTTTCAAAATTGTTTTTCAAAATGTTTTAGCCTTAAAAATTATCTTTTCAAATGATTTTTCAAAAAGATGTTTTAGCCTTAAATATTCTTGTTTTTAAACTTCGTTTGTTTTAAACTATCTTTTAATATAATATATTTATACTTAGATTTAAATATAAAACTATAGTAAAATTATATATATAGTGTTCTCTATATTTATCTATATATTTTATCTATAGTCAATTATATTTATAAAGTTTAAATAGTTTTAATATAAGATAAAGGTTATTTTCAAAGAAAATCAAACTATCAAAAATTGCTTTGGGATGTCGACAGGCCTATGGTGACCATGTCGACATGGTGACAGTTGAGTTCAAAATTTAAATTTGAAAAGAAGTGTCTATTCTCCATAACTCTTCACGAATGGACATGACTGTTGTTCTTTTATATATAGGGGTTAGTTTCAACGAATTTTTAATCAGTTTTTCTGGTTTTTCACTTCTCTTCTTCTTCCACATTTTCTTAATCAAAATTCTATCATCACTCTGCCGAAATCAATATTGAATCTGACTAGATTATCTCTCGTTTGATTCTCTATCACTATCTCAACAAGATCCAAGTGCTATTCAGAGTTATAGGCTTTTTTGTAATCTATCTAGCGAGAAAAGGTGTGATTGTAGCCTTGGAAACCAATCAAGTGAGAGAAGGTGTGATTGTAGCCCTGGAAATCAATTGGGTGAACTTGTTGCCTCGGAAATCAAGTATCTCTACCTAGAGGATTGTGATTCTAGAGGGTGTACCTCGTAGCCTTGAAACCGAGGGTTGTATTTGTAAGAATTGTTTTTGAAAGGAAATCTGTGCTTGTGTTGCGGGACTGGATGTAGGGTAACTCCGAACCAGTATAAAATCCGATGTGTTCTTTCCTTATATTTGCATCTGTGTTTGATTCTGTGTTCATATCTGTGTCTGATTAGTGTATACATTGTTAACAAATTAAGATAAACTCAAAAAGATTAACAAATTTCTTAAAACACTATTCACCCCCCCTCTAGTGTTAATTCTAGCCTTAAGATCCTTAATCCGCATTCTCACAAGTATCTCTTTTCGAAACTCTTATAAATTTGTTTTAGGGAAAAAGTTGATGGTGTCGGAACCATCTATTCGAAAGCACAAACCTTTAAATTTGAACTCTGAAGGATAGCATCGAAACCCCCTTTCGACCCAATTGCCTTCAGAACCCTCAACCCCTTTCGAAAGCATTTAGGAAGTGGCTTAGCTTAGGTTAAAACAAAGACAACTTTTCGAAAGTATTGATAACTTCAATACACTCGAAAGGAAAATAGCGGCTGGGTTTTGACTTGGTCGGAACCAATCATTTCAAAAGCTCTTATTTAAAGAAAAAGGCACTCCTTCGAAAGCTTTTTATAAAAACACTTTCGGAAGCGTACGTTTCGACTATGTCAAAAGCTTTAAGTAGAACAAAGCAGGAACTTAACTTTTGAAAACAAAATAAGGTTTCAGCCCTATAGGGTATCGACTTGGTCGAAAGCCCTTTAAAAACTAGGCAGGAGCTTATCTTTTTAAACTTTGGTTTCGATCCTAATGGAAGCACTACTTTCCACACTCTACCTTCCGCTACTCACCAATTCACTTCGTACCAATACCATTGATACCATGTGCATCAGTTTCGACTCTAGTGGTTTCGACTGGGTTGGTCGGAGGTAAATGAGTCGAAAGGTACTTCCGAAATAGGCGGAAGTACCTTTTTCTGAAAAACACTGAATTATAGCTAAATATAGCAATCACTTTATAACTAACCTGCCTGTAGTAATTCCTTGATTGGTTACTTTAAAACTTTTCAAATACTATACCATTAAAACTGCCGCATTTATCACACCTAAATTAAGGAAATTTTTAACTTTTAAGCCCTTCCATTTAACAAAACCAACATTTGCAGATAAGTCCATATTTTGAAAAAATTTATTTTCCTTAGTAAATCAATTTGGGAAATCCCCAAAAATCACAGAAATTCAATTTCATCATGTAATCAAACATATTAAAATTTCAGACCCAATTTGTTCCTGAAATACTTGAAATAAATTTTAAACCCAATTATATCATATTTTCTTTTAGAAATTTATAATAAATTTTTCAAAGCTTAGAAAATTCTGTAAATTAAAATCCATCTCTAAAATCATGTTTTAATTAACATAAATTTTTCCATGGCATTCTAAAATCATAAACTCTCGGTTTTACCCTAAAACCGTGTGTTTTCATATATATATATATATATATATATATATGAATCAATTTAAATCCAACATAATATAACTCAAGCACATCATCAAAAAAACGGGTTTATTCTTAAATCCAAAAAATATGTGAATATAAACAAAATAGAGATGGAATGAATTATTATTCACCTTAGATATGATAAGGAATTTGAGATTTGTTGTTGATTAATCCTTCCTAGCTTTGATCCTTAGCTTTAGATAAAATTTTCCTCTTTGATAATGGCCGACTCCTTAAGGTTTTACGTTTGTTTTTGACTTGAGAAAAATGAACGTGTATGGACATGAATGAGAAGTGCATAGTCGTGTATAATGTAATGGCTATTTACTAATATGCCCATGCGTAAATCAATTAACTTATAACTCAAATTAAGCATATTTATCTTTTTATTAAGCACGGCCCTATATATGGTTTATTCAAATCTCAATCCCCTTATCATCATTATTCTATTTAATTTATCTAATTAAATTTCCTGAATAATGTTATTAAAAATTAGGGATGTTACAGGCTCCCTCTTAAAAAATTTCGTCCTCAAAATTCAATAAGGACTAAATACTAAACATATCAATCATCCGTAACAACTCCTAACAACCATGCTAGCCCATCTGACTAGCAACTATCTATATAAATCTAATATAGACATACCCTCAAAGCAGTTCCGGATAAGTATATCTAATCTTATCCTTTATCTCCCAAGTACAATCCTTCTCGTTGTCGCTCCACTGAACTTTCACCAACCTGACTGTCTTGTTCCTCAATCTTTCTTATCTCTCGCTACAACCCGAACTGGTTGTCCAACAATAGTCAAATTAAGCTCTACTACCAAGTCTTCCAACTCTGTCGGAGGAATATAGTCTCTGGATTATGCACATACTTATGAAGATGAGACACATGAAATACATTATGGACACCTGCCATACTGCTCGGCAACTCTACTCTATATGCGAGCTTTCCAATCCTCTCTATAATCTAGAATGGACCTACATATCTCGGGGATAACTTCCATGTCTTTCCAAATCGTATCACTCCCTTCATAGGTGATACCTTAATGAAAACCTTATCTCCAACTGAGAATTCTAGGTCCTTACCCCTCTTATCTACGTAACTCTTCTGTCTGGACTGAGCTTCCTTCATCCTTTCTCGGATCAACTCAATTTTCTACGACTCCCTAACCAAATCTGGACCTAAGACTAATCTGTCTCCATTCTCCAACCAACATGCAGGTGATTTGCATGGCCTTCCATACAAAACTTCAAATGACGTCATTCCTATACTAGTCTGATAACTGTTAGTATAGGTAAATTCAACCAAATGCAGGTGATCCTCCCAAGATCCACCAAAGTCCAATACACAAGCTCTTAGTAAATCCTCGAGTGCCTTATTGACCCTCTCTTTTGGCCTATTTGTCTTAGGGTCATATGCAGTACTCATGTTAATCTTGGTACCTAATTCCTCCTGTAGACTCTTCCAGAATTCACTAGTAAACAAAGCATCTCTATCACTGACTATACTACTAGGAACTCTATGCAATCTAACTATGTTCTTCATGAATAACTTAGCCAAAACAGGTGCCGTTCTGGTGGACTTAACTGGAATGAAAAGGGCACTCTTGGTCAATCTGTCCACTATAACCCATATACTTTCATTACCTCTATTTGACCTTGGCAACCCATCTATAAAATCCATATATATCGAATCCCATTTCCAAACTAGAATCTCTAAAGGCTGAAGTAACCCACTCGGTTTTTGATGTTCAGCTTTCACTTGTTGACGGTTTGCACACTGCCTAACCCACAAGCTAATATCCCTCTTCATACCTTCCCAATAGAATCTCCTCTTCATATCCTGATACATCTCGGTTCCTCCAGGATGAATCGTAAACTTGGATCGATGACATTCTCCAAGAACTTCTTTCCTCAAGTCCTCAACATTCAGAACACATAACTGTCCCTTCTTTCTCAGCCATCCTCTCTGGTCAAGGCTAAAATCCTTTAGATCATCGATCTCCGATCCTACCTCAAGCCTACTGATCCTCTCAACTAAAGCTGGATCCTCCTTCTTCTTAGAAGCAATTCTCTCAATCAACACTGGTTGAACTTCTAAGCAAGAAAACACGGCGACACTCTGACTAGAACTAGCAGTCGACCTTAACTACACACCACAACCGGCCAAAGCTTCTAAATCCTTCCATTCCACCAACATAGCTAACACCACATTCTGATGTTTTCTGCTAAGAACATCTGCTACCTTATTACCTTTCCCTGACGTATACTCTATACCAAAATCATAAGCAGCCATAAAATCCAGCCACCTCTGCTGCCTCATATTCAACTCCTTCTAAGAGAGTAAATACCGTAAAGATTTATGATTGGCATAAAGCTCAAACCACAACCCTAAGAGATAATGTCTCCAAATATTCAATGCGAAGATCACAACTGCAAATTCCAAATCATGAGTAGGATATCTAACTTCATGCGGTCTAAGCGGTTGCAAAGCATATGCAATAACTTTACCATTTTGCATCAACACTACTCCTAATCCAATTCCGCATGCATCAGTATATACCACCAGTCCTTGGTTTCCGTCTGGAACTACTAACACTGGTGCATTGGTCAACAAATGCTTTAACTTAAGGAATGCTTCCTCACATTTGTTGGACCAAATAAACTTCACCTCCTTCCTATTTAGTTTAGTTAAAGGTACTGTTATCCACGAGAAATCCTTAATGAATCTCCGGTAGTAGCTAGCAAGTCCAAGAAAGCTTCTGATCTTAGTCACCTTCTCTGGTCTCTTCCAATTATTCACAGCTTCGATCTTATCTGGATCGACTGACAATCCTTTCTCTGAAACCAAATGACACTTGGTAAACTTTTCCTTTAGCTGATTCTGCCTCAACATCTCAAGCACCACTCTAAGATGAACTTCATGCTCTCTCTCATCCTTAGAATATACTAGAATGTCATCTATAAACACCAGCACAAACCTATCCAAGTATTCTCAGAAAACTCAGTTCATCAAATCCATAAAGAAAGCAGGTGCATTCGTTAATCCAAATGGCATCACCAACCACTCATATGAACGATACCTAGTTCGAAATGTTGTTAAAGGGATACTGTCCTCTGCCACTCTTAACTGATGGAAACTTGTTGCCAAATCCAACTGGGAAAACACTCTGGCTCCATTCAACTGATCGAACAGATCATCTATTCTTGGCAAAGGATACCTATTCTTAATCGTCCTTTCGTTTGACTTACGATAGTCGATACACATCCTTAACGACCCATCTGGTTTCTTCATGAATACCGCGGTCGCTCCCTAAGGTGAACTGCATGGTCTAATAAAAATCCTTCCTTCAAGATCCACTAACTACACCTTCAATTCCTTCATCTTAGTCGGTGTCATCCCGCTAGGTGGTCTACTCATAGATTCGGCTCCGGGCACTAGATCTATTCTAAACTCAACAGCTCTTTTCGATGGTAATTTAGTGACTGGCTCAAAGACATCTGCAAACTCTCCGGCTACCCGAACCTGACTTAACTCATCTCCTATCTCCATAGCACTAAGCAAAGTACTATCACTCAAGACAGTATTCTCTACTGAGAATATCACTTGGTTATGACTATCATGGTGTCTTAGTGATATCTCCCTATCTTAGCAAAATATTCTAGCCTCATACCTACCCAACCAATCCATACCCAAGATGATCCCGAAATCTAGGAAATCAATAACATACAAACTGCATGTAAACTTATGACCTAGAAAATCAAGTTCTAACTGGTCACATCTCAACCCTAGAGTTGCATATCCTCCTATTGGATTCGCAACCCTTAAGGAAGTAACAAGATAGGTGGGTTCCAAACATAATCTATCAACCAAACACTGAGATATAAATAAATGTGATGCACCGGTATGAAAAAGTACTCTAGTTGGAATACATTGAATCAAAAATGTACCTTCCACCACAGTCTTTCCTTTATCTGCTACAGTAGGCCTAGCTGGTCCAATAGTAAAGACATTTCCTTTGTTCGCCCTGACTGGCTCTGGACACTGATTCTTGTAATGCCCAACTTGATCACAGTTGATGCACTTCACATTCTTCTTATTTGCAGCTTTCTTCCCATTTCCAGACCGTCACTCATTCGCAAAGTGACCCTTCTTGTCACACTTATAGCAAACTATCTCAGCCTTCAACTTTTTAGCAGCATCTCCCTTCTAGGCTCCCTTCTTCTTAAAGAATTTTCTCTCCTTCCGCTGAGAACCCTGAACTTCCACTAGCTTCTCTTTAGCATAATCAGCAGGTAACTCTACATGGTGAATGGCCAACTCCACCACCACATTACAAGGATCGCGGACATGTGTCATGGTCGCTCTAGCAAGCTCGGGTCTCAATCCTCGAATGAACCTTTCATTCCTTTTGATGTCAATATCTATAGTAGCATATCCATATTGAGACAGCTCTTCAAACTTAGTAGCGTACTCGACTACCGATATCTCTCCCTGAACTAGATCCATAAACTTCCTCACCAGCTCCGATTTAGCAAACTCAAACACAAACTTATGGTTAATCTCCTTTTAAAATCAGCCCAAGTTAACTGCTCTTCCGAAACTCTGGCGGTAACACTATTCCACCAGTGTAGCGATGACCCCTGTAACTGTCTAGAGGCCAACCTTCTCTTTTTTCCATCATTACCCAAATCGGTAAATATAAGCTCACAATGCAATAGCCAGTTCTCAACCTCTATGGCACTCTGTGTTCCCAAGAATGACTTCCTACCCAAATTGGTGCAGTCTCTACTCAGCAAAGCATAATTATTCCCAACTGGAGCCACAGGATTAGCTCCTCTTACATTTCCAGCAACACCGGCAGCATCTCCTGCTTGCATCAACCCAACAAAGAACTGATACATCACCCCCTATCTGCTGGTGGATTTCCAGCACCTACATTGGCATCATCATTTTGATTATAAGCATTAGCCGGGCGACCCAGGTTCCTCCTGGTAGTGGGTCAAGCGTTTCCATTAGTTGTGATGCTTCCTCCACCAAGATTTCCTCTTTCGTTTCCTACTTCCATATCTCCTTTCACGTAAATCTACAGATGAGCCTTAGTAAGATACTGAAGAACGGTCTAAGAGAGGGGGGAATACAAACTTATGTATGTATAACTATATATCAAATACAACTACGTTACTATAGCATTAATCCAAACCCCCAATCTTATTATCTGATTCATTGGATTATGTTTCAAAAAGCTTTTAGTTTTAACTTTTCTTTTAAGCTATCATAAACCTATGCTCTAATACCAACTGGTAACATCCCCCTACTTGGAGGCCCAAAACTAACGGCTACGGATGCTGCAGTCATCCATAGTTATTAATCCTCGGCGACCAAATACGACGATATTAGATACATTGATACACGGAAACACAAGAATATGGAAAAAATTAAGCAGCAACAAATTCCACATTCCATTTCAAAATATTCCAAATTGATTACATAATCCCATTACGCAGAACACATTCAGATAACATATAATTAATATAAAATACGCCAAGAGCGACATATGAAGATTCCTCCTTGGTTGATCAGAGTATATAATAAGGCAATAAAACAAATTTGACTTTACAATCAAAACACATAGCGGAAATAAAGAACTCTAATAACAAGTTTGCCTCCTACACGTCCTTAGAAGCTTTATTCGTCTAAAAAACCTAGAAATCCTCAACTCTCTACCTACTCAAAAATCAATTAAGTACCCGAGAGTTTAAGGGGAAAACAAAAACTTCAAGTCGGACATAAAGCCTGGTATGAATAATAATCTACCATCTCAAACCATTTAGATATCTAGAGAGATCACGCCGCTTAGCGGAACGGGTTTTCCCTCACTAGTATCCTAAAAACATTTATAAAACCATATACCGTGCTCCTGCACCTGCAATGGTTAAAACATAGTATTTCAAAACATTATGATGGTATGCAAAACAAGTAAATCAAATCTAGATTACCCATCCCCATTCGTTCTGACAATCTGTCTCTATTATAGTTTCTAGGGTCACCGTTAATCTTTTAAATGTTTATGGACTATCTGTCCGATTCATAGTTCCCATGGGATTACTAAGAACCTATTGGTGTGTGACGCCCCACCTCTATACCCATGCTAGCCAAGAACACTACGGGGTAATGCCGTCAACTAGCACGGAGAATAAGGCTGTTGAGGAGCGACCATCCGTGTAATTTCTTTGTGCGAGCACCTATATGTCAGATAGTATAGCATGCATTTCATTTAAGGAGGAAATCCGACATACCGATACAAACTCAAAGCTATCACACAGTGGCTATATATAATCTTCGGAAAGGAAATAAACATAACACAAATCAGTCACAGACAATTCATATCACAAAGGCGGAAATAGATATGAATATAACACATGAAAGTGTACATCAGAGTAGTGGTCAAAAAAAGATCCACAATAACACAAAAGAATAGATACAAGTGCAAGACAATAGAATATGTATACATTAAGGAGTCTAATCTCAAATGTATACAACAAAAACTACTAAACTAGAGTAGTTAGCCAAAAGTCAGATGATGGTTCCAGATAGGAAGTCATGAAGAAGCACCTGTAAAATCTCAGTCTGACCCGAGTATTATTTAAGAAGAAAATAATAAACAGATCAGTCTAGCTAAAATTATCAGATAAAATGAGATAGAATATGAGATATGATAAAAACGTATCATAACCATAATACCATATTGTGATAAGTACGTAATTGAAAACCAACAAGAGATTAATCAATATCACAAGAATCTTCTCAAAGATTAAAAAGAATGTCATATTCTTTATTTAATTCACCAAGCCACAATAATGACATACATATCAATGCCAATTGTAAAAGTTGGTGAAACATAAATTCCAGAAATCATCAACAAGAAATCCAGAAAACACAAGAAAGAGGATGGCCAATCCCATAAAACTGAACATCGACGCAGCTAGAAAGATACGCCCCATGTAAAGTCTAGCATCGATACACCTAGAAGGATGCACCCCATGCAAAGTCGAACATCGACGCACCTAGAAAGATACGACCCATGCTCTAGCATCAATACACCTAGAAAGATGCACCCCATGCAAAGTCGAACATCGATGCACCTAGAAAGATATGACCCATGCTCTAGCATCGACGCACCTAGAAAGATACGCCCCATGCATAAATAAACATCGACGCACCTAGAAAGATACGCCCCATGTAATGTCTAACATCGATGCACCTAGAAAGATACACCCCATGCAAAGTCGAACATCGACGCATCTAGAAAGATACGACCCATGCATAGACGAACATTGACGCACCTAGAAAGATACGCCCCACGCCCCGACTTATTGAGCCGATTGCTCCACGAAGTAAACAAACATCGACGCACCTAAATAGGTACGACCCATGTGTGAAATAAACATCGACGTACCTAGATAGGTACGACCCATGCGAGAAGTGAGGCGAAGCTCATTAAAACGAGGAACAGTCCTCCACGTGGACAAAGAGACATCGCACATTGCTAGTCTAAACCATAAAATGATCATCATCGATCATCAAGAAGTGTCGATTACACTAAGCTAGTAAATATAAGAGTTTAGCTTCATGTCCCATAACCACTTGCTTAACTCAAATATTTACGAACAGATTGTAGATCTCCACTAGAAAATTGTCACAAGAGTTTCAATCGAACTAGTCCATAAATTAACCGACGAAGTAAACGCAAGCGTTTCATACCACTTGTTTTGCTAAGCCGTTTAATTATATTTTCTCATACGAATGAAGTAAAGGTTTGTATATACTAATAGATTGGAAAACGGTTTTATAAACGAGTTTGTAATAAAATAGTGTTGAAATCGTTTTGATGAAAGGGTTTTGATATTTACTACTAGTATAGAAAACCTTTATATTTTAAAGTGACAAATCAAAGAAGTGATTGTAGAAACAATCAATCATAAAAATTCACATTCGAAGACGTGAATCAAATCCAAAGAAACCGATAAAGAATCCATCGAAATATATATTCAAAAATCCCTAAAAAGGAGTCATCAAAGTCATAATAAATGATAACAACAAATAGGATCATCACGAATCGTTTCAAATTGGAAATTCAATCCCAAAAGGCAAAGTGGGCTGAAACAACAAATTCAGTTGACTAAACAGAGATTTCAGTTGACTAAACAGAGATTTCAATTGACTGAACAGAGAATTTCAATTGACTGAACAGAGAATTTCAGTTGACTGAATTCTGCCTGGAAACTTTCTGTTTCCAGGTTCAATCGACTGAACAAAGATTTCAGTCGACTAAACAGAGATTTCAGTTGACTGAACAGAGAATTTCAGTTGACTAAATTCTGCCTGGAAACTTTCGGGTTCCAGATTCAGTCGACTGAACAGAGAATTCAGTCGACTGAATCATGCCTGGGCTGTTTTTCAGCCTATACAAATGAAGAGCAAACTCTTCCAAAATGCAACCGGATGAACATTGGCTCTAAGAGTTTATGCCAATCAGCAACCCGGCCCTATATGCTCCTCGTTGCAT
Source organism: Allium fistulosum (assembly GCA_030737815.1). NCBI lineage: Eukaryota > Viridiplantae > Streptophyta > Magnoliopsida > Asparagales > Amaryllidaceae > Allium > Allium fistulosum. The sequence goes on from CM060904.1 coordinate 99,964,186, forward strand.
CACCAAAAGCATGATCAAACATCCATAAAAGGATTTTTACATAAATTTGACTTCAAAAATCTAAAATTGAAATATTCACAAAACCAATCCAAATCAAGGGCAAATGCACATGAAGAAGTGTTAGGAATTCATACCCAACAACCAAAGATAATTATGAACATAGATGTGAGATAAAAATCTCACCTTTTTACACGAAAACACAAGAGAGAAGCTTTGAACAAAGGATAGACCAATTCCTCTTCAATCTCAACTCAAGAAGCTTGAATTTAAGCTTAAAAGAGAAACATTTCCTAAGTTAGGTTTAGGAATTTCTGAAATTGATAAGAGAAGGAGTTGGAGAACAAGAAGGAGATGCTTACCAATGGGTTCTCTTTGAATTTGGAGCTAGAAGTTGGATTTGCTAATGAAGACTAGGGTTTTGAATTTCTATTTCCCATTCTCTTCCACCATTGTTGCTTTAGAACTGAAAAGAGGAGGAAGTGAGAGTGAATAGGGAGGAGTGGTTCAGATTTGAGTATAAGTTGGCTAGTGGGCTGAACCCAAACCCAAACCCAAAGCCCTAAGTGAAAAAGTCGCAAAATTCCACTAACTCCAAACATATCGAAGTTTACACTCAAAAAGATCGCAAACGGCATTTTGAACTCAATGGAAGGGGTCTCGAGTCCCAATTCGACTGTTTGCTAAAAGTAGGTTTCGGACTAAAATCCGATAAACGATGAAATATTTAAATAAAATATTTAAATATACAATCGATAAATATGCGGGTTGTTACAGACTCCCCTCCTTAAAGAAATTGCGTCCTCGCAATAAATAAGATGGAAATAAAAAGTAACAACCATAAAAGAATATCAACACTAAAGAAAATTGAAATAAGATGTTCACCATAAAGAGCACGAAAGAGTAAAACCGAACGTGTTCGCTCGATGAATTCTCTGGATTCCCAAGAGCAATCCTTAGGATTTGAGAACCATTGAACTTTCACAAAAAGGGAAATCTTTATTTCGAAGGAGCTCAACCTCCGAAGCAATGATGCGAATAGGATGTTGCTCATAAGTCAAATCTGGTGAAACTTCAATTACTACTATAACACCAGGCTCAAGAATAGAAATCGGAAACCTAAAAGCATTTCCATAGTTAAAAGACGTGGAAAACGTCAAGAATAGCAGAAAATTGAGCCGGAGCAACGGCGTAGTACAAAAACGGTACGCCTGAGAAAAGAGAATCTCGAATAATTTGGAACACCGACGTAGTACAAAAACGGTACGTCCAAGTGAACCGAAAAGCCGGTACATCGATGTAGTACAATAACGGTACATCAGATGAACCGAACACCATAAAAAACATCGGACGCTAGTCTTTAAAGGGAATGAGATGAAACTCAATAAAACGAAGTATATCGAAACGTCCGATGTTGGAAAGATGATCATTCCATTTGGACACCATCTAAGAAACAACCACTTGTTGTTTACAACAAAGTGCATTGGCAACACGATTCCCCTTTTTGGGAATATACAAAGAATATCAAGATCATAAGATGCAAGGAACTCGATCCAATATTAAGTTCCTTATGAGAAAATAAATATTCCAAAGATTTATGATCGAGGTGGAGAACAAATTTCTCCGCCAAAAATGATGATGCCAAACTCTAAAAAGCGAAAACAATAACCGTGAGCACTAGATCATGAGTGGCATACCTAGTCTCGATCGGCTTTAATGATATAGAAGCGCAAGTGATATCACATTCTCTTTTGCAAGAGAACGGCATCCAAACCAATACGATTAGCATTGGTACCAAAGATAAAGTCTTGGTTCCGTTTGGGAATCACAAGAATAGGAGTATCGAAAAGAATGAATTTCTTTTAAATAATCTTCTTTTCCGAAAAGCTAAAACTTTCAAAATTACATTTATCTTTATGTAATAATCTTTCTAGAAAAATTTACATTTTTACAGGTCAATTTACGGTGTCTGATTGTCTCATCAAAGCGTTTAGGAGATTCCTATCGATAACGTTGATCAAGCGCATCGACCAGAATTCTTAAAGCACTCAATGGGCAATACAATCACAAAATCATCTTCTATATGATAATCATGTTTCTTAAAAACCTTTTAAAAATATTCTTTGCTCGTTTAAGAGCAAAATCGAATTGTACTTATAAATAAATCTTATGAAAAAGATTTGCAAAATTTTAAATTGCTGTTCTCATCCAAAATCAATATATACAAGAATGGAGTAATCGAGATCGTAGAATACTCGATTCATAAAATGGATGAAAGAAGCTGGACAAACTGAATGACATAATAAGTCATTCATAAGAATCATAACGAGTTTGGAATGCGGTAAGTGGAATGCTAACTTCCGCAACTCATAGCAAATAAAATCGGTGGCAAGGTCGAACTAAAAAGACCCTAACACCTCTCAAAAGATTGCTTAGGAGATAATCCTAAGACAAACTCAAAAAATACCGGAAAGTTCTCAAACTACATGAATGAGAGAAATAACACTTTCCTCATCATGTGAGCTTAAAGAATAAAATGATGCCATCGAATTGGAATCAAAATCCCAAAGGAAAAACAGAAATCTGCTTAACAGATTGAAAATGTCGAAGATGAATAGTCCACATGGGACAAAGGATACGGCTTCATAATAATTAAGCCAATCCTTACAAAAGTCAATTCCGAAGCATAAGTAAAAAGAAGTCGGCTCGGAAAGAAAAATCACATAAAATAATTTCGACATCAATAAAAAGCAAATTAAGTGTTGCGGATCCACCAATCGGATTCGCAATCCTCAAAGAAGTCAACAAGCCCAAAAATGTTTAAAGAAAAGGAATCACAAGTTCATTTGATATAAAAATAATGAGATGAAACCCATATCAGAAAGAACTCGAATAAGATAATCACAAAATAAATGTCATCAAGGATAGAATGGATACCTTGACTAAGGGAAGTGTTGCTAGGAGCTTGCACAATATTTAGCTTTCTCATGTCCTTGTTCAAAAGTTTGGGACATGCAGATAAAAGATGGCCCGGTTTCTTGCAATAGCGACAAGAATGGGGTTTCGGACACATATTCGCATAGTGTTCCTTAGAATTACAATTGTAGCATCCTCCATGATTAGGGATTGGAGTCTTTGCTACAAAAGTAGTTTGCTTCACTCTCTTATTGGGATTAAGGCTTTCGAACTTAATATGCCTCTTCTTGGAAATCCCAATATCACTATCACTTCCTTTACCAACCTCTTCATGGCGAAGAGTGATATCCACAAGCTGATGGAAAGGAACTTCAAGTTTTAGAGGTAAAACCATTTCGGGGTTCTTATACAAAGCACAAGTAAACCTTTGATTCTTTACAAGATCCAAAAGTTGTTGGGCAGACATGAATACGCCATCCAGAGAAGGACTACTGGATTGACCAGCGCTAGGACTGCCAGATCCAACCATTTCTTTTTTTTAAGAAAGAAAGAAAAGAAGAAGAAAGGTTATTCTTAGAATGAATATCAAACAATCATGATTGATAAAACAATAAATCATAAAAAGAAATAGGATAGAATGGGTCCAATTGACTCGAATAAATTCCTAAACCACGACTCCTAAGAAAGACTTAGGACATGATCCTTGCTAAATTATTCTACATTGTTCCGAAGTTTGGCTCTGATACCAAGCTGTGACGCCCCACCTCTATACCCATGCTAGCCAAGAACAGTACGGGGTAATGCCGTCAACTAGCACGGAGAATAAGGCTGTTAAGGAGCGACCATCCGTGTAATTTCTTTGTGCAAGCACCTATATGTCAGATAGTATAGCATGCATTTCATTTAAGGAGGAAATCCGACATACCGATACAAACTCAAAGCTATCACACAGTGGCTATATATAATCTTCGGAAAGGAAATAAACATAACACAAATCAGTCACAGACAATTCATATCACAAAGGCGGAAATAGATATGAATATAACACATGAAAGTGTACATCAGAGTAGTGGTCAAAAAAAGATCCACAATAACACAAAAGAATAGATACAAGTGCAAGACAATAGAATATGTATACATTAAGGAGTCTAATCTCAAATGTATACAACAAAAACTACTAAACTAGAGTAGTTAGCCAAAAGTCAGATGATGGTTCCAGATAGGAAGTCATGAAGAAGCACCTGTAAAATCTCAGTCTGACCCGAGTATTATTTAAGAAGAAAATAATAAACGGATCAGTCTAGCTAAAATTATCAGATAAAATGAGATAGAATATGAGATATGATAAAAACGTATCATAACCATAATACCATATTGTGATAAGTACGTAATTGAAAACCAACAAGAGATTAATCAATATCACAAGAATCTTCTCAAAGATTAAAAAGAATGTCATATTCTTTATTTAATTCACCAAGCCACAATAATGACATACATATCAATGCCAATTGTAAAAGTGGTGAAACATAAATTCCAGAAATCATCAACAAGAAATCCAGAAAACACAAGAAAGAGGATGGCCAATCCTATAAAACTGAACATCGACGCACCTAGAAAGATACGCCCCATGTAAAGTCTAGCATCGATACACCTAGAAAGATGCACCCCATGCAAAGTCGAACATCGACGCACCTAGAAAGATACGACCCATGCTCTAGCATCGACGCACCTAGAAAGATACGCCCCATGCATAAATAAACATCGACGCACCTAGAAAGATACGCCCCATGTAATGTCTAACATCGATGCACCTAGAAAGATACATCCCATGCAAAGTCGAACATCGACGCATCTAGAAAGATACGACCATGCATAGACGAACATTGACGCACCTAGAAAGATACGCCCCATGCCCCGACTTATTGAGCCGATTGCTCCACGAAGTAAACAAACATCGACGCACCTAAATAGGTACGACCCATGTGTGAAATAAACATTGACGCACCTAGATAGGTACGACCCATGCGAGAACTGAGGCGAAGCTCATTAAAATGAGGAACAGTCCTCCACGTGGACAAAGAGACATCGCACATTGCTAGTCTAAACCATAAAATGATCATCATCTATCATCAAGAAGTGTCGATTACACTAAGCTAGTAAATATAAGAGTTTAGCTTCATGTCCCATAACCACTTGCTTAACTCAAATATTTACGAACAGATTGTAGATCTCCACTAGAAAATTGTCACAAGAGTTTCAATCGAACAAGTCCATAAATTAACCGACGAAGTAAATGCAAGCGTTTCATACCACTTGTTTTGCTAAGCCGTTTAATTATATTTTCTCATACGAATGAAGTAAAGGTTTGTATATACTAATAGATTGGAAAACGGTTTTATAAACGAGTTTGTAATAAAATAGTGTTGAAATCGTTTTGATGAAAGGGTTTTGATATTTACTACTAGTATAGAAAACCTTTATATTTTAAAGTGACAAATCATAGAAGTGATTGTAGAAACAATCAATCATAAAAATTCACATTCGAAGACGTGAATCAAATCCAAAGAAACCGATAAAGAATCCATCGAAATAGATATTCAAAAATTCCTAAAAAGGAGTCATCAAAGTCATAATAAATGATAACAACAAATAGGATCATCACGAATCGTTTCAAATTGGAAATTCAATCCCAAAAGGCAAAGTGGGCTGAAACAAAAAATTCAGTTGACTAAACAGAGATTTCAATTGACTAAACAGAGATTTCAGTTGACTGAACAGAGAATTTCAGTTGACTGAATTCTGCCTGGAAACTTTCTGTTTCCAGGTTCAATCGACTGAACAGAGATTTCAGTCGACTAAAAAGAGATTTCAGTTGACTGAACAGAGAATTTCAGTTGACTAAATTCTGCCTGGAAACTTTCGGATTCCAGATTCAGTCGACTGAATAGAGAATTCAGTCGACTGAATCATGCCTGGGCTGTTTTTCAGCCTATACAAATGAAGAGCAAACTCTTCCAAAATGCAACCGGACGAACATTGGCTCTAAGGGTTTATGCCAATCAGCAACCCGGCCCTATATGCTCCTCGGTGCATCACCAAAAGCATGATCAAACATCCATAAAAGGATTTTTACATAAATTTGACGTCAAAAATCTAAAATTGGAATATTCACAAAACCAATCCAAATCAAGGGCAAATGCACATGAAGAAGTGTTAGGAATTCATACCCAACAACCAAAGATAATTATGAACATAGATGTGAGATGAAAATCTCACCTTTTTACATGAAAACACAAGAGAGAAGCTTTGAACAAAGGATAGACCAATTCCTCTTCAATCTCAACTCAAGAAGCTTGAATTTAAGCTTAAAAGAGAAACATTTCCTAAGTTAGGTTTAGGAATTTCTGAAATTGAAAAGAGAAGGAGTTGGAGAAGAAGAAGGAGATGCTTACCAATGGGTTCTCTTTGAATTTGGAGCTAGAAGTTGGATTTGCTAATGAAGACTAGGGTTTTGAATTTCTATTTCCCATTCTCTTCCACCATTGTTGCTTTAGAACTGAAAAGAGGAGGAAGTGAGAGTGAATGGGGAGGAGTGGTTCAGATTTGAGTATAAGTTGGCTAGTGGGCTGAACCAAAACCCAAACCCAAAGCCCTAAGTGAAAAAGTAGCAAAATTCCACTAACTCCAAACATATCGAAGTTTACACTCAAAAAGATCGCAAACGGCATTTTAAACTCAATGGAAGGGGTCTCGAGTCCCAATTCGACTGTTTGCTAAAAGTAGGTTTTCGGACTAAAATCCGATGAACGATGAAATATTTAAATATACAATCGATAAATATGCGGGTTGTTACATGCTGACTCCAATATCTTTCCTCTTATCCTAGTTTTCATGGGATAACTAGGAACTTATTGACTAACTATCGATATCTTAATCCGGATATAGTTTTTATGGGCTAACTAAAAACACATTAGCCCCTGCCAATATCAAATCACAGTTTTCATGGGCTGACTATGAATCTATTGGTCCCTGCCAATATATTTTGTTATACATAGTTTTCATAGGCTTACTGTGAACCTATTGGCCCCTGCCAATATCTTGAATTAATATTTTTAACATTTCTTAAGTTATATTCACTATTGGTTCAACCTAGTTGGTTATTCTACCCTTCCCTCAAAGTATAGTTATGGGTTAATTACAATGTGAATAAACATATGAAGAAGTAATCATAACAACAAAATAATACCAACACCTGTGGTTTATTGTCCTTGAAATCATCTATATATATCCTGGTTAAACCTTTTAACCTTTTAATCAAGAAAAACTTCTTTAAAAACTTCATTTCAAAACTCTATATTTATTTATTCCATGGTTTTTCCTTTAAATTGAGATTGGTTTTATGTTTTGAAATCTTAAAACATCTCTTTTGAAACCTCTAGATAACCCCCTTCGAAAGCGAAGAAATCCTCTTTGCAAAACACAATAAAAATACCTTTCGAAGCTCTTGTTAAGTAATCTCTTTCGAAACCAAATATACCTTTCGATGGTATCAAAGTGTTCTTTAAAACATACCTTCGAAACACATGAAAGTACCCCTTTCGAAAGTATCGGATTTACTCTCTAAAAACATCTTTTGGGTCAAAGTGGTTATATATGAAAGTATCTCTTTCGAAACCATTATAAATTTGTTTCGGGGAAAAAGTTGATGGTGTCGGAACCATCTATTCGAAAGCACAAACCTTTAAATTAAAACTCCGAAGGATAGCGTTGAAACCCCCTTTCGACCCCATTGCCTTCGGAAGCCTCAACCCCTTTCGAAAGCATTTAGGAATTGTCTTAGCTTAGGTTAAAACAAAGACAAACTTTTGAAAGTATTGATAACTTCAATACACTCGGAAGTAAAATAGCGGCTGGGTTTCAACTTGGTCTGAACCAATCCTTTTGAAAATTCTTATTTAAAGAAAAAGGAACTCCTTCGAAAGCTATTTATAAAAACCGTTTCGAAAGCATACGTTTCGACTATGTCGAAAGCTTTAAATAGAACAAACTAAGAACTTAACTTTTGAAAACAAAATAAGGTTTCAGCCCTATAGGGTATTGACTTGGTCGAAAGCCCTTTAAAAATTGGGCAGGAGCTTATCTTTTTAAACTTTGGTTTCGACCCTAACGGAAGCACTACTTTCGACACTCTACCTTCCGCTGCTCACCAATTCACTTCGTACCAATACCATTGATACCATGTGCATCGGTTTCGACTGGGTTGGTGCGGAGGTAAAGGGGTGGAAAGGTACTTTTGAAATAGGTGGAACTACCTTTTTCTGAAAATGTTGAATTATAGCTAAATATGGCAATCACTTTATAACTAACCTACCTGTTGTAATTCCCTGATTGGTTACTTTAAAACTTTTCAAATACTATACCATTAAAACTGCCGCATTTATTAGAGCTAAATTAAGGAAATTTTTAACGTTTAAGCCCTTCCATTTAACAAAACCAACATTTGCAGATAAGTCCCTATTTTGAATAATTTATTTTCCTTAGTAAATCAATTTGGAAAATCCCCAAAATTCATAGAAATTCAATTTCATCATGTAATCAAAGATATTAAAATTTCAGACCTAATTTCTTCCTAAAATACTCAAAATAAATTTTAAACCCAATTATATCATATTTTCCTTTAGAAATTCATAATAAATTTTCCATAGCTTGGAAAATTAAACCCATCTCTAAAATCATGTTTTACTTAACAAATTTTTTTTCCATAGCATTCTAAATCATAAACTCTCGGATTTACCCTAAAACCGTGCATTTTCATATATATATGAATCAATTTAAATCCAACATAACATAACTCAAGCATATCATCATAAAAACATGTTTAATCTTAAATCTGAAAATAGATGAATATAAAACAAAATAGAGATGGAATGAATTATTATTCACCTTAGATATGATAAGGAATTTGAGATTTGTTGTTGATTAATCCTTCCTAGCTTTGATCCTTAGCTTTAGATAAACTTTCCTCTTTGATAATGGCCGACTCCTTAGGGTTTTGCATTTGTTTTTGACTTGAGAAAAATGAATGTGTTTGGACAAGAATGAGAAGTGTATAGCCATGTATAATGGAATGACTATTTACTAATATGCCCACATGTAAATCGATTAACTTATAACCCAAATTAAGCCCATTTATCTTATTATTAAACACGGCCTTATATATGGTTTATTCAAATCTCAATCCCCTTATCATAATTATTCTGTTTAATTTATCTAATTAAATTTTCTGAATAATGTTATAAAAAATTTGGGATGTTACAGACTCCTTCAATCCAACGCTTGGACCCATTAATATATGTTTGGAATAGACCTGACCATCATGTCTCATGCTTTGAATATAGACCCGAATTTCACACCGATCAGGTAGAAGAAAAGACAGCTCTATAAAGTTCGGTCCAATGCTTTAAAAGTAGAAGTCAAAAGATTGGTTGAAAATGGATTTATCAGAGAGGTGCTTTATCCAAAGTGGTTAGCAAATCCAGTGTTATTCAAGAAATCTAATGGGAAGTGGAGAACGTGTTTCGATCACACTAATTTGAATAAAGCATGCCCAAAAGACTGATATCCTCTCTCGAGGATAGATTAGTTAGTCGATGCAACGAGCGGACACCAACTTTATCTTTCATGGAAACGTATTCTAGATAAAATCAAATTGCAATGCTCAAACTAGATGAGAAAAACACTAGTTTTATAACAGATTGGGGAACATATTGTAACAAAATAATTCCCTTTGGATTGAAGAATGATGGAGCAACATACCAGAGACTAGTGAATATTATGTTCAAATAATAAATTGGTCGGAACATGAAAGTGTACGTGGATGATATGTTGGTCAAGTCCCAAGAGAGAGATAGTCACCTAAAAGACCTAGAAGAAATGTTTAATATATTACGAAGATATCAAATGAAGCTTAACCCATAAAAGTGATCTTTTGGAATTCAATCTGGCAGATTCTTGGGATATATATATCGTTAGTGCAAGAGGAATCGAAGCTAACCATGATCAAATTCAAGCTATTAGAGATATGGCAAAACCTACGACAAGCAAAGATGTAATGAGCCTGAATGGGAAAGTGGCAACATTGAATAGATTCATTTCCAAGTATACTGACAAGTGCAGTTCATTCTTCAATGTGATTAAGAAGAAGAAAAACTTCAAATGGAGTAAAGATTGTCAAAAAGCTTTTAAGGAGCAGAAAGATCATTTGGAAAAACCACCAATTCTCTCCAGCCCCGTGGATGGGAAAAATCTTTATCTCTATATGGTTGTTTCTGAACATGTAATTAGCTCAGTGCTAATAAGAGAAGAGAATGGAATTCAGCTTCCAGTATATTATACCAGCAGAAGACTCAAAGATGCAAAAACTAGATATCCTATTATAGAGAAATAAGCATACTATTTGATGCTCACCATGCGAAAACTGAGAGTTTATTTTCAAGCACATCCAATCAAAGTCCTAATTAATTTCTCACTCAAGTAGGTTTTTAGTAAGCCGGAAACTTTAGGAAGATTAGTTAAATGGGGAATAGAGCTTAGCTAATACGATATCGAATTCCTACCTTGGGTATCAAGTGAAGGACAAGCTCTAGCTGATTTTGTCAACGAATGTAAAATATTCATTAAAGATCAATCAGAAACGGAAAAAGATCTAAAACATAAGTGGAAACTATTCATGGACAGAGCCTCAAATGAACAAGGAGCCGGGGACGGATATGTGATTATAACACCCAATGGACATCATTTGCATTGTGTAATGAAGTTAGGATTTCCGACCACCAACTACGTGGTGGAATAAGAATCTATGATAATAGGACTTACCCTAGCCCTACAATTAAAAATCCCTAAAATCGAGATTTTCAGTGGTTCACAATTAATGGAAAATTAGCTAAACCAGAAAATTAGATGAAGGATGCCAAACTAACTCTATATGTCAAAAAGATGTTGAAAATGTTAACCCAATTCGAAGATTTCTCAATACACCAAGTGCTAGAGGCAAGAAATCATAAGCCGATTCTTTAGCTGATTTGGCCAGCTCACATGGTGCACCGGAAGCCCAAATCATGCCAGTAGGCTACCAAAAGAATCCTAGTACAAAGGAGAAAAGATCCAATCTAGAAAATGAATCCTTAGTATTGACCAGGTCTCAAGCCTTAACACACAAGGAGAAATAAGACAAAACTAAGGTTCTTTCAGAAAAACCTCCTTATATGAAAGCTAATAATCAATATGAGAATAACTGGATGACGTCAGTCGTCGAATATATAACAAAAGAAAGATTTCTAATAGATAAAAAGTAAGCAAGGAGAATGAAATATCAAGCTCCAACTTTTATCATGACAAATGGGATACTATATAAAAGGGATATTCGCTCCCTTACTTAAGATGTGTTGATCCAGAAACAGGAACAAGATTACTAAGGGAAGCCCATAAAGGATTTTGTGGAGACTATTCCAGTGATATGCAACTGGCAAAGAAAGTTATGAGACAAGGCTTCTATTGGTCTCAAATGACTAATCAAGCTATTGATTATGTAAGAAGATGTGAAAAATGTCAAAATTTCTCTAGGATCTCACGTCTACCATCAAGAAAATTGACTTCTATCTCAATCTCATGGCCTTTCGATGCATGGGGAATTGACCTAATTGGGTCACTGCCAATATCCAAAGGAGGAGCTAAGTACACAGTAGTAGCCATTGATTACTTCACAAAGTGGGTAGAAGTTGAGCCGCTTTCGTATATCATAGTGGGAAAAGTTCTCAAATTCATAATTAAGAACGCCGTTACAAGATTTGAAATTCCATACAAGATAATATTTGACAATGGAACTCAATTTGAAGTGAATAATTCACTCGATTCTATAATAAGAATAGAATCATTAAAACCTATTCATCTGTAGCTCATCCAAAAGCAAATAGAGCTGTTGAAGCAGCCAATAAAACTTTAAAGACCATCCTAAAGAAGCTATTTGACAAAGCAAAAGGAAATTGGGGAGAGAAACTACCTCTCATTCTATGGACATATGAAACCTCTAATAAAACTGCAATAGGACATACCCCATATTCCCTAACATATGGATGTGAAGCCATGCTGCCAATTGAGGTTGAAGTGTCTTCTCATCGAAGGATTGCATATGCTTTTATTTTAAATCAAGAACTAAAGAAAGAGTCCCTGGACTTAATAAATGAATTAAGAGATGAAGCGGCCATACAAATGGCCGAATATCAATGAAGAATATTTAATACTATAATTCTAGAGTAAGAGGAAGATCATTTCAAAAAGGAGATTTAGTACTCCGAAGAGTAATGGCAAATACTAAGAATCCATCAGATGGACCACCTGGGCCCAATTGGGAAGGGTCCCTAATTATACACAAAGTAATCTCGCTTGGGGCCTATAAATTATGCCGAACTGATGGCAAGGTAATAGCAAGAACATGGAATGCAGAACATTTGCGATCGTATTTTCCAACAATGGATGAATAAAGAGGTTGAAGAAGAAGAATTTACTACCTCATCCATGAGAAGGAGTGAGACTCTTCTAAGACAAAAGACCTGGCCATCAAAGGCCTGTGGCCACCAAAGGCCTTGCAGCAAAAAAATCCTTTAGTGTCGTTATCAAAGTCCTCACTAAAGCGCCTCCTAGAGAGAGAATGGGTAAGCCTCTGGCCTGTCCAAAATGCCAAACAAGCCTTTAGTGCCATCATCAAAGGCCTCACTGAAGCCCCTCCTAGAGGAAGGACGAAGTAAGCCTTTAGCGCCATCATCAATGGCTTCACTTAAGCACCAAACCATCCTTCAATGTCGTCTCAAAGACCTCTCTAAAGTACCTCCTAGAGGTAGAATGGGTAAGCCAATAGCCTGTCCAAAGCACAGAACTAGCCTTCAGTGTCGTCATCAAAGGCCTCACTGAAGCGCCTCCTGGAGGGAGGTTGGGTAAGTCTTTGATCCTGTTCAAGATAGCAAACCAAACACACCGGATAGCAGACCTAAATCATCATCTATGATGGTGATATGAGGTCCGAGCCAAGTAGTGCTTCAAATCAATCAATCTTCTAGAGTAAGATATATCAAAATCTAAGCCAAGTATTGCTCCAAATCAATCAATCTTCTAGAGGAAGATCTATCAAAATCCAAGTCAAGCAGCGCTTCAAATCAATCAAATCTTCTAGTGAAAGGTCCATCAAATATGGGTTATTTATGCTCTCTTACAAAATGCATTTTTTAGCTACCAAATAAGGATTTATGTCTTCTATCATTATTGACAGATATGGATTTCTGGTTTTCTATTATTATTGCTAGATAAGAGTTTTTGGTCTTCTATTATTATTGCCAGATATGAATTTCTGGTCTTCTATTATTATTGTCAGATAAGCATTTATGGTCTGGTCTTCTATTATTATTACCAGATATGGATTTTTGGACTTCTATTATTGCCAGATAGTCTTATATTATTATTGCCAGATATGGATTTCTGATCTTCTATTATTATTGCTAGATATGAATTTCTGGTCTTCTATATTGCCAGATATGGATTTTTGGTATTCAATTATTATTGCTAGATTTTGATTTTTGGTCTTCTATTGTTGCTAGATTTGAATTTCTAGTCTTCTATTATTGCCAAATATAGATTTTTGGTCTTCTATTATTGCTAGACATGGATTTTTGGTCTTCTATTATTGTTGCTAGATATGAATTTATAGTCTTATATTATTATTGTCAGATATGAATTTTAGTCTTCTTCTATTATTGCCAGATAAAGAATTCTGGTCTTCTATTATTATTTTTGGTCTTCTATTACTTCTGGTTTTCTATAATTATCAAATGGATTTTTAGTCTCATATTATTATCAGATGGATTTTTGGTCTTCTATTATTATCAAATGAATTTCTAGTTTTCTATCAGACAGTATTTCTTGTTTTTATTATTATTGTTAGATGGATTTCTGCTCTTCTATTATGGCCAGAAGATGGATTTTCTGGTCATCCTTTCAGATAACTTTCTATTTTCCTATTCAAAATATTATTGTTGCCAGATGGGTTTTCGGTCTTTTGTTTATGATATTGTTAGAAAAAAGTTCGGATGCTCCCTTCTATGATATTACCAGATAACCTTCTAGGCTTCCGCTTGAAAATTTATTGCTATTTATTGATCTTTTACGACAAAATCATAATCTTAACTCATACAAATAATGTAGACAATATATACCTATTTATAATTCAATCAAATCCAAAATAGGATTGCTTGAAATTGAAGTTGAGTTTAAAATTAATAACGAGATATATCATTCACTTTATATTTTTTAAGAAAACAGGACTAGCAAGGAAATCTCATAAAGAGTAAGCAATACAAATGAATTCTTGGTTTTACCCTAAAAACAAAAAGCTTCTTTTACAAGGGGGCCAAATGTTATCCACATAATTTCAACCTAAAAGAAGATGCAATAAGTGGCAACGTCATAAAGAAGTCGATGCCGCCAAGCCAACGGTGCTGCTCCTAATCAATAAAGTGTCATCCACACTGCAATTCATCACATCGTAAATAACTAGTATCGCGTGTCAATAATGCCGACTCTCATTCATGCCATGTTTCATCACGTTGTGATTCAACTGTGCCACATTCCATCAATAAAGAACATAAGGACACCGCACTTAATTGGTGCCGCATGAAATACATGCCGCCTATCATCAAAGTCAAATAGTTTATGGATGCCGCATCTCTTTTATGCCGCTTCCAAGCAACATCACACTTCATCATCTATCGAAAGATACTGCTTATGGCAATGTCGCTAATCAATCAGCATCGGTGATAGACCATGCTGCATATAACGATCCGATATTTTCAACCATTCGCATCCATTATAAGTGTATAGGTAGACACTCATGCCGGAGTTGAATTGCTCAAAATACCGCGTTGTAATTAAAATTTGGCAAATCTCAGAATATACAGTAAATAAATATAATCACAGATCACAGACACAGAGTAAAATAATGCAGCGGAAGTAAAAGAAATAGTAGTTCATGAAGCTACTCTCTAAATATGTCAGAGTTACATAAGATACAACAGAAGAAATAGAGTACAACAAAAGTCTCAATAAAATAACCAAGTACAAGCTGAGTAGAACAACGGAGTTGAAATAGATAGGACATGACAAGCAGATAATCTCCAGCGATTCAAATCTCCAAGAGAGTGGAAATCCAAATCTGTGAATAACTCAGGCTGACCCGAGCGTAAAGCAAAACACAAAACACTCGAGTCAGGACAATATATACTTATATAATGTAAACCAACTCAAGTGAACTGTAATAAAGGTACAAGTAACTTAAAGAATGCTTGGGATCGCCCATTCTCTAAGGATCCGTTAAACTATCTACTATGTAGTAATATTCGATATTATAATAATGTCTAATATAAAATAAACATACTTTTAAATAGCATTAAGGCTTTACATTTTCCACCTTCACACGTAATAGTCCCAGTAGTCTATCCAGTATTAGCATACTCCCAAAATGGGGGCTACCCTCGATACTCCACAGGCTACGGGAGAAATCACAAATCGTAGTAAAGCTCGATATGGTAGGTGACACGGCACAACTAGGCAATGCCAGGGTAGATATACCAATTACGCACACGGACTGATGGAGCGCATAGCAGCCACTATCGTCCACCTCGAACAACACTCCCAAATCGGAGGATGGCCATCTAATCAATCACAAGTAAGAGTATAATATCGAAGAAATGTGTCCGAGAAGAGGTGCTACCTCACTGGTCCGAGATCACTCCTGTTTTAGCCACCTTATGCCAA
This sequence comes from Allium fistulosum, assembly GCA_030737815.1. Classification (NCBI taxonomy): domain Eukaryota; kingdom Viridiplantae; phylum Streptophyta; class Magnoliopsida; order Asparagales; family Amaryllidaceae; genus Allium; species Allium fistulosum. The sequence continues at coordinate 99,979,957 of CM060904.1, forward strand.
CTCACGGGAGTTGGGTCCACGTAACATACCTTAAGAACGTCGCCACCATCCTACTTCATTCTGGAAACTCCACCGCGTACACAGTTGTCAAAGTGGTTTTCGGTATCGACAGAGAGTATGTCCATATCCGATCCCGGTCTCTTTAACAACCAATCGTTATTATAACCCGTGGTTATAAGTTTAAAAACAGTTTATACTTCAAAATAGAATATCATTTCAAATCCAAATCTTTATCAAAATAAAGATTAAATCAATTCCAAACCATTTCCATATTTTTAAAATATCATATCATTTCAAAACTTCATTTCAAATCATTTTAATATTTCAAATATCATTTGAGTTCAAATCTAAATATTCAACTTTAAATACCTTTTAAATTTAAAGGTATACTTCATTTATTATCATTTCAAGTCACCTTTTAAATAGTTTATATTCCAATCAAATAATTCATTTAAACCTTTTAAAAGTGTAATTATTATATTTTCAAATCAAGTATTCAATTTCCAAAGTTTCAAACCATTCTGAGTTCGTTTACTAAGTCAAAAACCCTAATTATTAAAATTTCAGCATTTCACAGCATTTAAAAACAACTGCTATAGGTTATATTTGAAAACATTTTTAATTTAACAAAGACAGCACTTAAAACTGCTGTTAAAACTCAGTTTTAGTTGAATTATAGTTCAAAACAGAAAAGACAACATTTCAGAAGAGCTGCGGTAGTTCAGATTTCAAAACAAGGGTTAAATTTGGTTTCAGCAAAGACTGCAGACCATTATAGCATTTCCAGAGAATGCTATAATAGACCTGAGTTCAATATTAGCCTATAAGTTCAATTACAGCAACTACAGCATTTCAGAATGCTGTAATAGCTCTTTTTACACAATTTTAGTTCAAAACAGAATCTATAGCATTTCTAAATGCTATTAAAAGTTAATTTCAGGTGTTAGTGTATTTCCAACAATTAAATAACTTTAATTTAAAACACATAAACATTTTAAAAATCATATTTTAACATTTAAAATGTTCATTTACATATCGTTTAACATATATCTTTTCATAATAAATTTCTTATAATAAAATCCAATTTTCAACAATTTACTTAATAAATTTAAGTGTAAAAGTTTCCAATTCTTCACATTTCAACAAATAACTTAACACTTCAAATTTAAATTACCATTTCACAAATTTAACTAAATTTCCAATTTTATTTAATTAACTTAACCCTTTAATTAAAACCAAATTTCACATTTCCTAGTCAAGTTATATATTAAAAGATCACTTTTAAACATTCACTTATTTAACCACTTAAATTCATAGAAAAATCAATAATACTTTAATAAATCACTTAAATTCAAATTTAATCAAATTATCATATTTACCATTTCCAAATAAAATTTAATATCCATTTTATTTATATAACTTAAATATCATTTTTAACCAAAATTCCAAATTTCCAACTTAAGTTATATTTCAAAAATCTAGTTAAACCATTCATTAATTACATTTTTAACACATGGAAAAAAAATCATAATTTCTTTATTTTAAAACATTTCAAAATCTATTTAAATCAAATTTCATAAATTTATAATTTTTTAAAATACTTAAAAATATCCAAAACACTTTATAAAATAACCACGGGCCTGTATATAATTTTCTAACCTAGGTCAAGTGATACGGATATGCATCATTTCCATCCGCAGTCAAAAAAAGAAAAATCCGGGTTTTATCATTTCAAACCCGCAATCCCAAGTTAAAATAAATTAAATAAAAATCGTTTAGGCCTATCATTTCAGCCCATAACAATTTTTCCCTATTCTAAAGTCCATTCGGGTATGTATCATTTCAACCCATAGTGATTCTTGTCTATAGGGAACTTGCAATGGTGATAACTGATATAAATAACAGAATAACATTAAATAACAGTAACGTATGATATAACAGGTGTATAAACATCATATGATCATAATATAGTCAAGTATAACATGATAATATATTTCTACAGATTCACAGGGTGTCAATTTACTAGTTATATAGGTACATATTGTCTGGTGAGAATAACTCACCTGTTAAAGCTGGAGATTAGCGATCAAACACACAGAATAGATTCCAGAAAGCACAACAAGCACGATATAGCATGACTTTTGATTTGAATGAATGGAGAGCCTTGATATTTATCTTGTAAACAATAACCAAAACAAGACAATATACACATAAATATTCAACGCAAAACAATGTTGAAATAATGTAGATAAGAAGCAACAGCGGAATAGATTACTTGACCGTGCTTTAACCATTCAAAAGATCGAACAAGGGGTTCATTTTCTTAGCCATGATGATGATGAGTGTGGGAGAGACAAGGTTAACTCCTCGGATACATAAGACAAAACAATACAAACAATATAAGTTTTCAACCCAAAATTTAAATAAAACAATGTTAGAAATGACTGCATAAAGCAAATAGAAATGCTTGCACTTGCTTTCAACCTTTAATGCTTCAGCCCTAGGTTGGAATACATGGCCATGGTGTGAATTTAGATCTGGTTTGGGTCAATAAGATCGGCCATAGCATGGGAAAAGATAGAGCAAAGGTTTGTGTACATGAACTACACAAGCTAAGGCAACACACCAATGTTTTTATGCAACAACAAGCCACGACCAAGGCAAGCAAGAGCATGGACAGGCCTGGTGGGGTCAGGTACAGATGTGGCAGAGGTGTTAGGTCAGAAAATGGCTGGTGGTGATGGTGTATGTGGCGGCCAAAGTGGTTTGGTGAAGTGGTGAAGGCATAGGTGCTTGGAAATGCAAGTTTTCAAGTGTATATTGCAATTTTGGTGGAGTTTGTTTAGGTTTTTGGTGGATCTATTTCAACATGGGGCACGGCCAGAGGTGTGGGGTCTAAGGTGATGACGTGGCAGAGGGTCCAGGTGGTGCTAGAGGTGGTGGAGGTGGTGTTGGTGGCGGCTATGGGTGGTGGAAGGTGATGGTGACAATTCTAGGTCTAGGCTTGCATATATGTGATGTAATATTGGATTTTTGGTGGTGTTCTCTAGCCAAGATGGCTCGGCCTGGCCATGGTGGGGTGCTAGAGGGTTGGTTGATCAGAAATCAAGGTGGTGGAGGTCGGCCTAGATCTGGTTGAGGAGGAGTGGAGCCATGAAGTTGAGAACAATATACAAAAATTCAATAGAAAACCATAAAAACAAGAAGAAAAGAAGATGAATTTACCTAAAATTTTGCAAGATGGAGGCCATGATTTTTTTTAGGGTTAAGAAGCTTTGAAAACTCATGAATAACATGAGGAAGTTGGCTGGAAAAAATGAGGGATAGAACGGCAAAAAAATAAAAGATGTATTGATTGAAAAAGAAACGGTAGAATTCAAAAGGACTAAGCATACAAAAGGTATCAAACTCTTCATATATCTTTAATTCCTTTTTATAACTTTATATTTCTGGAAAAAATAATAATCCCAGATAAAATTTCGAAATTTTATCAAAATATAATAATTTATATAAATATTTATCAATTATATAAAGTTAAATTAAGAAAATAGCTAAAATAGTAAACTAGTCTAGAAAATTTGGAATTGAATAGAATAAATTTTTAGAAAATTAATATGAGCTTGAAATATATTTTTGAACATAAATAATAACATAAAATAAAAATATATTCACAAAATAAATATTAAAAATTAAATTTACATATAATTTTTAATGAAGAAAATAGCAGAAAATAGGAAAACAGCCTTTAAAAATGAAAAATAAATACAGTAAATTTTGGAAAAATTTTATTATCATTTTAAAAATATAAAAGGACAAAAATATACATAAAAAAATATTAACACATATTAAAACAAAATATAAGAAAGAAAATATGATTTACAAAATTTAAAATAGGCAAAATTGCACAAATAAACAAATTATACTAAAAATTGAAATGTACATAACTTTTACATTTTAACTCCGTTTTCAACGAAACGAAAAGTAGTGTTCAAGTTATTACATCTATTTTTATAATAAAAGATAAAATTTATAATTTCAAACTTTTAAATTTTTAAGTTTAAAAGTCAAAGTTTGACTATTTGACCAAAATTCACATTTTCTGGAAATATTAAATTTAGTCATATTTGGAATTCAAATCCACATACAAAATCAAAGTTTTTATATTTACAATAACAAAATTTATTCTTTTCATAAATAAAGCTTTTAAATCTGGAAAAATTAATTTAAAAATAATTGTAAAATACAGGGTTGTTACACTCTCCGCCACTCAAAACTTTTCATCCCCGAAAAGGAACGAGGTACGGGAAAGCACCTAAAAAGATAGAATGAATATAATTAAGACAAGATGATAAGAATATTGGAATTACACCTGATAACTATTGTTATAGGCAAGTTTAACAAGATGGAGGTGATAAAATCAAGAACACAAACACGAAAAAGATTCTCTAGAGTCTGAATCACCCTTTTCACTTGAGCGACGGTCCATGGATGGAAAACAGTGTTCAGATTCCAAAATGAGTAAAAAAGATTTAAAAGATTATAAAAGATTTCTAAACAGACTGGTATAAGCAATAGCCTTCCCATTCTGTAACAAGATAAGAGAAATAGGACAACCAAAAGATAGTTTAAAAAACAAAATAAGATAATAAATTTGAAACAATAATGCTTTGAAATCATAACAATTTAGGGATGTTTATCATTTGGAAATCATACTACTAAAAATCATAACACTTTGGAAATGTTATTCTTAAAAAAGAACATAATACTTAGAAAATCATAACACCTTTTAAAAATAATCTTCATTTAAACCATTTTAATCCAAGATCAAACAATATTCATTTTAAAGTTGTAACATTTCTAAGTTCATTCAATTATAAAAATTTCCAAAACATTGTATTTTCAAAACAACAGCTCTTATAAAATGCTACAGTAGATATATTAGTATTTCAAATCAGTTTAATTTCAGAAATATTTATTTGGATATCATTTAACTTATGACTTATTAAAACAAACTTTTATGAATGGAATATCCAAATTAAACTATACTTCGTTTATTAATTCAAAAGCTCACTATTTTATTTAACTCTTAATTTAACACATAACCTAACACTTTATTTAAAATACCCATTTCATAAATAGATATTCCTTTAATAAGTTACACTTAAAATTCCATTTGAAAACCAAATTCTCAATTATCAAATTTAGTGATGTTAGAATACATTTTAACTATTTAAATCCTAATTATTCATTTTTTTAAGACATATCTATTTCATAAATAAAATTATTTATCATAGCAAATATAACAATCAAATTTCTTTACACATTTATTCATTTAGACATCAATTAAACTATGATTTCAAGTTAAATAAACTTTATTACAAAATGTCCAATTCAAATGTATTTTATTTTATCTATTCAAAGATACATTATTTATTATACAACATATTCATTTTAGGAAATAACTTTTATTAAAATTCCTAGGTTAGACTTAAGGTTCCATATTAAATCAAATTTGATTATTAAGTTATTTAAATAAAATCTCTTTAAATCCCTTTTTCACTATTTACCTCTGTTAATCTTTTATAACTAAAATTTAAGTGTATAACATTTATTATAACCACTCAAATTTTATTTATAAAAATCCTTTCTATATTGTATATTATCCAATCTCATATTCAACTTCTATGTAATTTAGGTAAGTTATATTGGAATGAAATTGTGTTATACAAATAAAACTTTACAATTCAATTTTCTCAAGTTTGAATCATTTATTCAAAAAAACAAAAAATTCTTTTTATAACTGAAATTATTCTTTAAGATAAAATGTAAGAATTAATTTTCCGATTCCCTTCAAACCATTAAGAGATAAATAAATATATGTATATAATATGTCAAATCAAATTAAAATCATATATATATTATAAATTCAGTCATATTTTAGAAATTCAAATCAATTAAATTTCCCAAAACCAAGCTGTAGCAAGACAACAGAACGGTCTCCTCACTTCGAAACTCGAAAATGAACGTCGATGATGCTGCAGTCATCACCGAAATTATTTTCCAGCTACAAAGAGAAGAGCACTAAATTTTAAACCTTTTAAAATTCTTTGAAAACAAAATTTCTATTCGAAATACTTTAAATAATATATCCTTTTAAAACTTGAAAACACAAGGTTTGAAACCATCGGAAACTTGAATTCTCAAATTCTTGATTCAAATTCATTTCAATTCTCAAATCAATTTATAAACAACTATTTATAAATTCATTTGTAGAACAATAAATGATAAATCAAGTATTATCATTTCAAATTATCAATTTAAATCAATTTATTAAGTTCCATAAATTTACTTATATATCAAAATTTTATTTCATTAACCAAATTTAAAATAATATTGTGTCAGTTTGTTCTGTCAAAGTGTTTTAGAAATCCTATCGATAGCGTTGATCAGACGAATCGATCGGAAATCCAAATCAACATCAACAACTCAAACAACACCATATATAAAACAAATGATAGATTTACAAGTACAATTCAAAATGTTTGGAGATAGTTTAGAAACAAAAGACAAGATGGTTAAACAGAGTAGAGAGATGGGAAGCATAGGTAAATCGCGGACAACCTTAACCGGGTCAACCGTGACTTAAAGAATAAGATCGATGTGGATTTTTCTGGGATAAATCTACGTTCGATCTCAAGAGATAGAGTTTGGAATAATAAAAGATATTAGCATCTAAACCAAGGATATAAAATCTTTGGTGACTTGATGCTATTGTAAAGGAGTTTCACCCCTTTATAAGAAAATTAGAATATTGGCGAGACCGCCAATTCACTATAAAGATCATTCGAAGTGGAGCCATGGGATACTCTAGAATCAAAAGATGATGAATAGTGAGGGACACGAATGAATTTTGGAACCGCAGGAAACGTTCCAAAATTCAAAGGAAATCGAATCAAAAGGAAGAGATTCAAACTCGAACGAAAGTGATTCTGTAAATAAATTTACCATACATTCTAAATTTTGCCTCAAAGCCAAAGCTCTGATACCAACTATAACGACCCGATATTTTCAACCATTCGCATCCATTATAAGTGTATAGGTAGACACTCATGCCGGAGTTGAATTGCTCAAAATATCGCGTTGTAATTAAAATTTGGCAAATCTCAGAATATACAGTAAATAAATATAGTCACAGATCACAGACACAGAGTAAAATAATGCAGCGGAAGTAAAAGAAATAGTAGTTCATGAAGCTACTATCTAAATATGTCAGAGTTACATAAGATACAACAGAAGAAATAGAGTACAACAAAAGTCTCAATAAAATAACCAAGTACAAGCTGAGTAGAACAACGGAATTGAAATAGATAGGACATGACATGCAGATAATCTCCAGCGATTCAAATCTCCAAGAGAGTGGAAATCCAAATCTGTGAATAACTCAGGCTGACCCGAGCGTAAAGCAAAACACAAAACACTCGAGTCAGGACAATATATACTTATATAATGTAAACCAACTCAAGTGAACTGTAATAAAGGTACAAGTAACTTAAAGAATGCTTGGGATCGCCCATTCTCTAAGGATCCGTTAAACTATCTACTATGTAGTAATATTCGATATTATAATAATGTCTAATATAAAATAAACATACTTTTAAATAGCATTAAGGCTTTACATTTTCCACCTTAACACGTAATAGTCCCAGTAGTCTATCCAGTATTAGCATACTCCCAAAATGGGGGCTACCCTCGATACTCCACAGGCTACGGGAGAAATCACAAATCGTAGTAAAGCTCGATATGGTAGGTGACACGGCACAACTAGGCAATGCCAGGGTAGATATACCAATTACGCACACGGACTGATGGAGCGCATAGCAGCCACTATCGTCCACCTCGAACAACACTCCCAAATTGGAGGATGGCCATCTAATCAATCACAAGTAAGAGTATAATATCGAAGAAATGTGTCCGAGAAGAGGTGCTACCTCACTGGTCCGAGATCGCTCCTGTTTTAGCCACCTTATGCCAACTCACGGGAGTTGGGTCCACGTAACATACCTTAAGAACGTCGCCACCATCCTACTTCATTCTGGAAACTCCACCGCGTACACAGTTGTCAAAGTGGTTTTCGGTATCGACAGAGAGTATGTCCATATCCGATCCTGGTCTCTTTAACAACCAATCGTTATTATAACCCGTGGTTATAAGTTTAAAAACAGTTTATACTTCAAAATAGAATATCATTTCAAATCCAAATCTTTATCAAAATAAAGATTAAATCAATTCCAAACCATTTCCATATTTTTAAAATATCATATCATTTCAAAACTTCATTTCAAATCATTTTAATATTCCAAATATCATTTGAGTTCAAATCTAAATATTCAACTTTAAATACCTTTTAAATTTAAAGGTATACTTCATTTATTATCATTTCAAGTCACCTTTTAAATAGTTTATATTCCAATCAAATAATTCATTTAAACCTTTTAAAAGTGTAATTATTATATTTTCAAATCAAGTATTCAATTTCCAAAGTTTCAAACCATTCTGAGTTCGTTTACTAAGTCAAAAACCCTAATTATTAAAATTTCAACATTTCACAGCATTTAAAAACAACTGCTATAGGTTATATTTGAAAACATTTTTAATTCAGCAAAGACAGCACTTAAAACTGCTGTTAAAACTCAGTTTTAGTTGAATTATAGTTCAAAACAGAAAAGACAGCATTTCATAAGTGCTGCGGTAGTTCAGATTTCAAAACAAGGGTTAAATTTGGTTTCAACAAAGACTGCAGACCATTATAGCATTTCCAGAGAATGCTATAATAGACCTGAGTTCAATATTAGCCTATAAGTTCAATTACAGCAACTACAACATTTCAGAATGCTGTAATAGCTCTTTTTACACAATTTTAGTTCAAAACAGAATCTATAGCATTTCTAAATGCTATTAAAAGTTAATTTCAGGTGTTAGTGTATTTCCAGCAATTAAATAACTTTAATTTAAAACACATAAACATTTTAAAAATCATATTTTAACATTTAAAATGTTCATTTACATATCGTTTAACATATATCTTTTCATAATAAATTTCTTATAATAAAATCCAATTTTCAACAATTTACTTAATAAATTTAAGTGTAAAAGTTTCCAATTCTTCACATTTCAACAAATAACTTAACACTTCAAATTTAAATTACCATTTCACAAATTTAACTAAATTTCCAATTTTATTTAATTAACTTAACCCTTTAATTAAAACCAAATTTCACATTTCCTAGTCAAGTTATATTTTAAAAGATCACTTTTAAACATTCACTTATTTAACCACTTAAATTCATAGAAAAATCAATAATACTTTAATAAATCACTTAAATTCAAATTTAATCAAATTATCATATTTACCATTTCCAAATAAAATTTAATATCCATTTTATTTATATAACTTAAATATCATTTTTAACCAAAATTCCAAATTTCCAACTTAAGTTATATTTCAAAAATCCAGTTAAACCATTCATTAATTACATTTTTAACACATGGAAAAAAATCATAATTTCTTTATTTTAAAACATTTCAAAATCTATTTAAATCAAATTTCATAAATTTACAATTTTTTAAAATACTTAAAAATATCCAAAACACTTTATAAAATAACCACGGGCCTGTATATAATTTTCTAACCTAGGTCAAGTGATACGGATATGCATCATTTCCATCCGCAGTTAAAAAAAGAAAAATCCGGGTTCTATCATTTCAAACCCGCAATCCCAAGTTAAAATAAATTAAATAAAAATCGTTCAGGCCTATCATTTCAGCCCATAACAATTTTTCCCTATTCTAAAGTCCGTTCGGGTATGTATCATTTCAACCCATAGTGATTCTAGTCTACAGGGAACTTGCAATGGTGATAACTGATATAAATAACAGAATAACATTAAATAATAGTAACATATGATATAACAGGTGTATAAACATCATATGATCATAATATAGTCAAGTATAACATGATAATATATTTCTACAGATTCACAGGGTGTCAATTTACTAGTTATATAGGTACATATTGTCTGGTGAGAATAACTCACCTGTTAAAGCTGGAGATTAGCGATCAAACACACAGAATAGATTCCAGAAAGCACAACAAGCACGATATAGCATGACTTTTGATTTGAATGAATGGAGAACCTTGATATTTATTTTGTAAACAATAACCAAAACAAGACAATATACACATAAATATTCAACGCAAAACAATGTTGAAACAATGAAGATAAGAAGCAACAACGGAATAGATTACTTGACCGTGCTTTAACCATTCAAAAGATCGAACAAGGGGTTCATTTTCTTAGCCATGATGACGATGAGTGTGGGAGAGACAAGGTTAACTCCTCGGATACATAAGACAAAACAATACAAACAATATAAGTTTTCAACCTAAAATTTAAATAAAACAATGTTAGAAATGACTGCATAAAGCAAATAGAAATGCTTGCACTTGCTTTCAACCTTTAATGCTTCGGCCCTAGGTTGGAATACATGGCCATGGTGTGAATTTAGATCTGGTTTGGGTCAATAAGATCGGCCATAGCATGGGAAAAGATAGAGCAAAGGTTTGTGTACATGAACTACACAAGCTAAGGCAACACACCAATGTTTTTATGCAACAACAAGCCACGACCAAGGCAAGCAAGAGCATGGACAGGCCTGGTGGGGTCAAGTACAGATGTGGCAGAGGTGTTAGGTCAGAAAATGGCTGGTGGCGATGATGTATGTGGCGGCCAAAGTGGTTTGGTGAAGTGGTGAAGGCATAGGTGCTTGGAAATGCAAGTTTTCAAGTGTATATTGCAATTTTGGTGGAGTTTGTTTAGGTTTTTGGTGGATCTATTTCAACATGGGGCACGGCCAGAGGTGTGGGGTCCAAGGTGATGATGTGGCAGAGGGTCCAGGTGGTGCTGGAGGTGGTGGAGGTGGTGTTGGTGGCGGCTATGGGTGGTGGAAGGTGATGGTGACAATTCTAGGTCTAGGCTTGCATATATGTGATGTAATATTGGATTTTTGGTGGTGTTCTCTAGCCAAGATGGCTCGGCCTGGCCATGGTGGGGTGCTAGGGGGTTGGTTGATCAGAAATCAAGGTGGTGGAGGTCGGCCTAGATCTGGTTGAGGAGGAGTGGAGCCATGAAGTTGAGAACAATATACAAAAATTCAATAGAAAATCATAAAAACAAGAAGAAAAGAAGATGAATTTACCTAAAATTTTGCAAGATGGAGGCCATGATTTTTTTTAGGGTTAAGAAGCTTTGAAAACTCGTGAATAACATGAGGAAGTTAGCTGGAAAAAATGAGGGATAGAACGGCAAGAAAATAAAAGATGTATTGATTGAAAAAGAAACGGTAGAATTCAAAAGGACTAAGCACACAAAAGGTATCAAACTCTTCATATATCTTTAATTCCTTTTTATAACTTTATATTTCTGGAAAAAATAATAATCCCAGATAAAATTTCGAAATTTTATCAAAATATAATAATTTATATAAATATTTATCAATTATATAAAGTTAAATTAAGAAAATAGCTAAAATAGTAAACTAGTCTAGAAAATTTGGAATTGAATAGAATAAATTTTTAGAAAATTCATATGAGCTTGAAATATATTTTTGAACATAAATAATAACATAAAATAAAAATATATTCACAAAATAAATATTAAAAATTAAATTTACATATAATTTTTAATGAAGAAAATAGCAGAAAATAGGAAAACAGCCTTTAAAAATGAAAAATAAATACAGTAAATTTTGGAAAAATTCTATTATCATTTTAAAAATATAAAAGGACAAAAATATACATAAAAACATATTATCACATATTAAAACAAAATATAAGAAAGAAAATATGATTTATAAAATTTAAAATAGGCAAAATTGCACAAATAAACAAATTATACTAAAAATTGAAATGTACATAACTTTTACATTTTAACTCCGTTTTCAACGAAACGAAAAGTAGTGTTCAAGTTATTACATCTATTTTTATAATAAAAGATAAAATTTATAATTTCAAACTTTTAAAATTTTAAGTTTAAAAGTCAAAGTTTGACTATTTGACCAAAATTCACATTTTCTGGAAATATTAAATTTAGTCATATTTGGAATTCAAATCCACATACAAAATCAAAGTTTTTATATTTACAATAACAAAATTTATTCTTTTCATAAATAAAGCTTTTAAATCTGGAAAAATCAATTTAAAAATAATTGTAAAATACAGTGTTGTTACACTGCAAGTTATCAGATCCCCTTATTAATGCCGCTCTTTCAATGATGCTGAATCTCATTAAAATAGGTTGTTGTCAACATTTCGCTTTGGGAGTACCGTCACCATCTATCCTCATGATGTCGATGATGAATATCGTTGAGGTCCACGAAGGTGGGATGATTGTCGAAGCCGCTTCAATTCAACACTGCCATCTATTAATGAAAAGCGCCAACCATCAATGCCGGGATTCATCGACCCGGACACCATACTGATGGAGTCACTCTTTCATAATACTACCCTATATCGACGCTGTTTCCCATCAATGCTCAGTGCTGTTAATAATCAATCAAAAGCATCTCAATACGTAAGAAGGTTGACATCGAAGGCCATCAACATTCACAAGATCTATTAAGGCCGAAGTTCTAAGTGATGTTATTGACTTTGCAGAATCCAAGTTTGCTAAAGACATGAAAGGCGGGATGGAGCCACATTACCCCTATAAATATGGACCTAGGGATGCGCAAATGGGACAAATCATTTATTTTCTCTACTCTTAAAATTAAACTCTTGTATACCCTAAATCGAATTGGGGATAAAATCTATTTGACTGTAATCATGCACAATCTATATGAACAAGGACTTGACATACCTATTGTTTTTAGACTATGCCTTTTTCAACATTATTGACGTGGACATGCGTATACTCGAACTCTTCAAGTCTAAAACTTAACATAATTATTTAAAAGGAGCTTTGGACTTTGATGAGCATACATATGCATAATTATATGGACACTGGAATTTGAATATAAGAATGAATTACGTAGCCCATTGACGAGCTTAATGGATTATTGCACAAATTTATTACTTGTTTTCTATACCTCTAATGAACATATGACACGACATAGACCCTTCTTAGAACATATTTCTTAAAAGCCCATATAAACCCTCGGATATGTTAACTCCAAGTGGCCTTAAAGGATCTCGAGCATAGTGATCAAAGAAAACATATAGACTTTCACTTATTTAATCTCAAAGTCCAATTAGCATCATGAATCCATTTTTTAATGCTTCCATCATGCACTAAGTCTCAAGTGATGAATTGGTCCTCGATAACACTATTAAGTTGACATTGATTGAGTCATGCTTAATCGCATACGTTCAAATTGAGGATTAATTTATCACAATTGGAATCATGGGTGTTATACCAATTTTTTGTCAAATAATTAGCATGGTGAGATTTTTTTGAAATGTCAATTTCTTTCAGCATGCCCAAACTTTTTACTATTTTGGCATTGTGATTGCCTTTTTAACTAATAATCTTTTTCCAAGTGACCTTTTCTTTTACAAGTGCCATTAGGTTTTGGTGGTACAATATTCCATAATTAAGTAGATTTTGAAGATATTTGAGTGAAGATGGGAATAGTGACTCAAATACATCATTGCCTTTTTTATAGAATTTGGGGATTTTGTATTAGTTGCCACTTTTATTGCATTAAAGAAGACAACAAATTATCTACATGAGAAGGATTTATTTTAAAAGATGGAAGTAATCAAACGTTGATTGATGAAGGCATTCTATCAAGGCTATTATAAATAGGCATGTATATGGTTCATTATATGTGTATGGGGAAAAGTATATCATGTTGGGTGTTGGGGATTGAGATTTCTTCTTAATTTAAAGCTCTATCTTTTTGGTGAACTAATAATGATTTTTTGTTTGGAGGAATTTGTTTGTTTGTTTTATTCACTTCTTATCTCTTCTAAAATCTAATTGTGCAGGGATCTTAGGAAAAACCCTAGCAGTTTGTATCGGAGCCTACTATATAATTTTTTTGAAAAGAGTTTGGTTATGGAGAAGATAAGTGTAGAAATATTTAATAGAATAAATTGGGGGTTATGAAAGGCATAGATGGAGGATTTTCTATACCTCAATGATCTTCACCAACTATTGGAGAATAAAAGGGAAAAACCTAGCAATGTGTCTGAGGAAAAGTAGGAAACTTCAGATAGGAAAGTTGCAGCAGTTATTCGTTGTTTTCTAGAGAATACGGTGTTTCATGTTGTTGTTAATGAAACATATGCTTTTGGAATTTGGAAGAAATTAAAAGGAATCTATGCAAAGAACTCCGCAACAAACATTGCACTTCCTATAAGAAGATTGGTAAATCTTAAACTTAAGAAAGGTGGGTCAATTGGAGATATCTCAATAATTTTCAGGCAATTGTAAACCAATTGGTGACTATAAATTACAAGGTGGATGATGAAAAACAAGCCTTGATGTTAATGAGTTCATTACCATAGAGTTGGAAAATGCTTGTAGTTGCATTGAATAACCCAAATTTGGATCGAGTTGTTTCAATGGGATCGATGGTTAGCAGCCTTCTTAATAAGGAGATTAGAAGGATGAACCTAATGGAAGAAAAATATAAGGAAAAAGAGGAAATTGGAAATCCAATAGGAGAGATGCATCTGGCAAGGAGGAGTAGCATACCAAACATAGAAATGCGATCAAATAGATCAAGCATGAAGAAGGATTTTACCTGTTATTACTGTGAAAAACATGGTCACCAATAATTTTTTTGCAACAAGCATAAAAAGGACAAAGAAAGAATGAAAGCATTAAAGTGAAAGAAAGACAAGCTTGATAAAGGTAGCGACGACGAGGTGAATTTGGGTATTAGTAATTACATTCTTTGTGTTAACGGAAGAGAAGAAGATGAGTAGGTGCTTGGTTCGGGTGCATGTTTTTATATATGCTACCAAAAGGAAACATTCATTGATATAAGGAGCAAGACAGTAAGTTGGAGTCCCTGGTGGAGATGTTGAGGTGAAGAGTATAGGTTCGGTTAGGTTGAAGTTGTATGATGGGACATAGGTGAAATTCACGGAAGTTAGACATGTCCCAGAAATTAAAAAGAATCTTATTTTAGTAGGGCATTTAAAAGGAAAAGACTGCAACTTTTCAATTCAAGGTGGAGTTGCAAGGATTTGGAAGGACATGAACGGGAAGGTAATGCGTGCAAAAAGGGGAAGCAACAATGTGTACAAGTTGCTTAAAAGAACGGTGGAGAATGAAAGAGCTTCTCAAAGTGGTGTTGGAGAGGCAAATTTGCTACAATCAAGGTTGGAGCATACAACAGAAAACTAAAAAGCCTACTTGGAGACCTTTGTAGTATTACAAACAGTTCTGATTTATTGATGATATGCAGGTTCAATTAGGGGGCATGTATATTTAGGTGGTTTGGAGGTTGCTAAAGTTTTCTTTTGAGGATGAAGACATCTGTTTCCATGGTAATAATGATGATTATTTGAAGTTTGGGGTTCTAGGTGGAGCTTGGATGGCATTTATGAAATATTGTATCAAGACGAAGATTATTAGATTTTGGTGATACAATATTTCATAATTAAGTAGATTTATGAGATATTTAAGTGAAAGTCAAATTATGGCTCAAATACATCATTGCCTCTTTTATAGAATTTATGGATTTGGTAGGGTGATTAGTTGCCTCTTTTATTGCATTAAAGAAGGCAATAAATTATTTATGGGAATGATTAATTTTAAAAGATCGAAGTAATCAAACTTTGATTAATGAAGGCATTTTGTCAAGGCTATTATAAATAGGCATGTATAGGGTTCATTTTATGTGCATGAGACAAATTATATCTTGTTGGGGGTTGGGGATTGAAATTTCTTCTGAATTTAAGGCTTTATTTAATCTTTTTGGTGAATTAATAAAGGTTTTTTTTGAAGGGATCTGTGTGTTTTTTTCAGTTCTTATCTCTTATAAAATCTAATTATGTAGGGATCCTAGAAAAGCCCTAGCAATTGCCTCATGGATAATATTTTTCATCGTCATTGTTGTCAAATTATTTCCCCTTGCTACTCTTGTTTATATAAATTTTGTAACTTTCTGCTGTTTCCTTTGCTTTATGAGACCGCAAATTAAAATTTGACTAAAATTTCATTACACCTATCATGCCTGTTTTCATATGCCTCGAGAGAGCCTATTAGTTCGATCGAGGACAAAGTTTTCAGATTCTTTGCTTCCTCCATAACCGAAATTATTATATCATATTTAACTGTACAGTAAATTAGTACGTTTTTCGACTATTTTCTTGTCGAAAATTGCTCTGTACATGATCTCATTTCATTTACTATTTCTTTTGTTTTGGAATGGTAATCTTTTATAGCAGCATCATCCTTCATTCTAAGTTTTATAAAAGATCTTCTAAGATTCTATAATTTAACAACTCGAACCTTTGCAGTTCCATGAGATTAAGGGATCAAGTCAATCAACAAGACAAGCCTGGACTGAAAGAGAGAGAAGGCCAACTTCCAACCGCCTTCAATTAGCGAGAAGCAAGTGATTACTATTGTGCAAGGTTCTGATTGTTTAGCGGATTAGGTTCACCTCGCAAAGCTATCTCAAACTCTTCTTCGATCTTTCAAAGAAGAATTTCCGCGGAATGTAATATAATATACCGAGTTCCATCAATTAGAGCGCTCAATGGAATAGATCTGCTTATGAAATAGTTCAAGGAAGAGTTGTCTCGTTTCCTTACTCTTCGTTCTCATTCACTGGCTGGTTCTGAATGTCACGTAACATCATTTTCAACCAACAAATGATTAACACAAACTGAGCAAGCAAAACTTAAGAAGGAGATTGTAACTAACTCAAAGAACGAAATAATAATATATAATAGTAGGTTAAAGAATTCAAATCTAAAATTTGACTAGACTGTATACTTAATACTTAGGGGCAGATTTTTATTAATGTGTCACACGTCAGTTACATACATAATCCGAGGAAAAATTTCGTCTGTCATTGCTTTTTGCATATAAAATAATGCTTGAGAATCTTTTTGATGATTCTCTTCCGAAATCTTCTTTTAATTCGTAGAAAGAGTAGAAGAGCCTTCTAGAATAATAAATAATTTTCTCTATGGAAAACTGGAATAAGATGATTAGAACGATATGAATTAAATTCATATTGAGAGGGAGAAATTAGATATCCGGATTTATCAAACAAGACTTAGATAGAAAAATAGTAGAAAGGTAGCAGGGAAATGTTAAATGTAGACATAGTTTTTATTCGATAGAATAGCATTTTCTTTTCTTGAGTTGATTATGCTAAGAACAAATCTGTTTATCATTAACCAAGTTTGGATAAATGAACGACGTAGATTGGTTCATTGGAACGCATAATTTAACGATAAAAGAATCATGAGTTAATAACGCATTTATGGTAACAAAAATGTATATAAGAGACGACAAAATTTTTGGAGAATATAAAAATGACAGATTTTAATTGGTTTGCATCAGATTAGTAATTTATGCTGGCTTACTATTGAATCCACAAATATAAACTTTGACTAGTTAAAAGTCAATTCTGTCTCTGCGATTAGTTGTCATCTAAACCTTTTGTTAAAGTAATTTTCTATTGAAAGCTTGTAACCATATTTTTTCCTATAAATAATGATCCACGCAAAACAATGTAAATGCATGTAACAAAACAGTAATATTTACACATTATGGAATCAAATGCAAATCCCACTTCATGTTTTTCATGTGCCAAAACAATTTGGTGCTTGCAAGGAATGATCATAATATTTGCATGCACATGTCTTATGATCAATATCTTTGTTGTGTTAAATAGCACACCTCTTGCCTGTTTCTTGTTGTTCAATTTCTTTCAATGTGATTCACTCCAAATGCACTTCAGATTATATTATCAGAAGCAATCTTATAGTTGGAAGCTGAATGTGAGAATTGGAGGATACTAAACCCATCAATTATAGTTCAATGATCATCAGGTTTAGTTTTCTCCAATATCTCATTTTCAGCTGTTCAACCTTAATTCTGTCATATATAGTAAGCAATGTCATTAGCCGGAGCAAATCAGCTAGACCTAAGCTTTCGTGTTCTGATTTACCCCCTCAGTCAAAGTGCTCGAAATTATGCAAATAGCTCTATTTTATTTATTAATTGATGATTTATCTGCAAAAACTTACGTACGTGTCATGAGTTAAATGGCTAGACACACCGAGACATCTAATTTGGGTCTAGGTGATATGAACCCATCATTAGCATTTGTGGTCTTGAACATGCGAATTAGAGGATCCCAAACCTTGATGTTATCTTATATGTGTTTGGTTTCCTCTAGTATCTCATATTCATCAATTCAAACCTTTTACTTCGACTATATCTGAATTTGTACTTGCAAATACTTGAAAAACATAAAGGCATCATAATTAGAATCATAGAGAGTATGGAATTTATAATTTTATATCATACACCATGCAATGACACCAGCTTAACTATGAATATTCACCAAGTCTTGAATCTACAAAATAACAATATATTAAAAACTCAATTAACGACATTAAAAAAACTTGTAATTTCCATCAAGATTCTTGTCTTTTGTAGGCTCAAAATGAAGAATCTGATTTTTGTCTCCTTATTGTCAGAATAGGGGACGACACTTGTATGATGTATCACATATAACATTAGATAACTACAGATTAAGGATAAAATCAATGTACTGAACTGAACATTTTTTCAACATAAAATATCAAGTAGGACAAAGCGAGACCTCCCTCAAGTCTAAACTTAACTCTTATTTCATATATGTTCAATTCTCGTTCTCACCCTTGACTTAGGAGATACCTTGAGAACAGTGAACAATGAAAGCATAATCCTATTTCATTTAGAAGAAGGCTTTGTCTCGTCCCTTCCCACAATAGACTAAACCAGAAAGAGAGAGTGGTCCTTCAAGCTCTAAGTCAAGAAGTCAAGCAGCAAAGACCGCTACTAATAAGATAGAAAAGAGCTACCTTTTTATCATCATCAGTGAACTTTTCTTTAAAGACAAACAGAAGCGCATCCAACCCCGTTCTTTTGGCAGCAAGTCAAATTCCCTTCTACGAGAATATCCTGGAACAGATATATAAATGCTCTAGACCCTCATTTTGTGATAATCTTTTTTCTCTTGGTATAGAGGTCTATCAACCAAAGTGATCAAAGTTTGCTAATTTATAGATAAAATCAAAATTCTCTTAAAATATCTATTATATAATCTGGTTAAACAAGTGGTTGTTGATGCAACATTTCAAACAAGTACTGCGTTTCTTTCACATTCATGGAGCAAGATGAATTTTGATAAGGTTCCGAATCACATATTATTAGACAATACACTAACAACCATTCTAATATGATTAAGAACATCAATTGCTTGATTTATTTGAGCAGTCATGAATTATCGCCATTAGGTTGTTTCTCAAAAAGAACATTTTCTATTTTTTTTAATTATAAAGTGCCGTTCAAGGAACTTTACTTCGTCACTCAAAAATGTCCTTAAGCTCTCAATTCAAAGTCAATATAAGGATGATCAACAGGCGCATGAAGCAAACTTAACTTGGTTAGAAATATATAGATTCAAAGTTTGTTCCATTATCCATGGCCAATTGCATTATGGGTATTAGGAGTGTGTGGGTATTTAAACTTTCTAATTTTGATTTACATATGATCATGCTCTACAAAAATTGCAATAA
Organism: Allium fistulosum; assembly: GCA_030737815.1. Classification (NCBI taxonomy): domain Eukaryota; kingdom Viridiplantae; phylum Streptophyta; class Magnoliopsida; order Asparagales; family Amaryllidaceae; genus Allium; species Allium fistulosum. The sequence goes on from CM060904.1 coordinate 99,999,773, forward strand.
AGTGCAAGCACTGAAATTTCTTCCGATGGTTAAACATACAATAAACAAACTAGCTATGACACTAACATAAAATCAAGCATACACACCTCATTGCAGAAGATTGGGCGTAAACCAACACCAGTTTTCCCAACCTACACTCGAAGACGCATCACCATCATTTATAACCACACTGCTACATATCTCATGTTGGTGTATGTTTCTGGATTTCTGGTGAAATGACATAGTGGTGGTAAAATCGAATCCGTAGAGATTGCTCCAAAATACACCGATGACGTTTTCTTGAAGACGTTATTTGCATTCACCACTCGTTTAAACAAACAAATGAATGTTGTGAGTTAAGGCAAATCGTCTTTCAAGACACAATAGAGTCCAGATGATTATTCTATTTGATCGATTGCAATAACACTGTCGAAATCGATTCAAACTATCTTCAGAACTAACAACAGTGACAAGAATATCGAAGTTGTGAGTACCACAACCCGAAAATAACTTAGAAATACGAGAGGAGAGAAGAAGGAGAATTTCGAAATATAGGAAAACTAAATTTGCAATGTTTTTTAGGTGTTCCGATTTTAAAGAAATATTAAAACTGAAACTCTTTTGAGGCTTCGCTATTTATAGTTGTAGAGACATGTCTTTTCGTTGTTTACAGTACCATAAACATTCGTTTCAAATGTTATGTTGTTTTTGCAACTGTCACGTTTCACGCCGCTATTAAAAGTTATACCTTCTGTTGTTTTTGTCTATTTAAATTTGAATTTTGAACTTGTTAACGGGTTAAAATCTGATCCCTTTTTAACAAAAACTATTTTATCTAAAATTATAATTTGAATCCAAATCCGGTCCGATATGCCTTCTCACAAAAGAGGAAACATTGAATGTTCAAAGCGTTCAATCTTTCCTAAAAAAACCTATATTTAAACAAATATAGTTTCCAGGATACTTAAATCTAGGACTATTTCAATCCCTCATTTTTCTTCTTCTCTTTCTCTTACTTACATTTTAAAACAAATAACCCACCCAAACGCTTTTATAAGCATTTACAGTAACATCTCAAAATCGTATCAAAGTATCCTCTGAAAGTACCTTCCACGATCATGTTCATTACTTGTAAAGTAAATAGAATTAGACAGCCAAGATATTTGCCTACAGTGAGAGAAAATAGAGTACTCGGTGGACTCAAAACCAACGCTTTATCACCTAAGCTTTTTAACTCCACCAACTTAGCCACCTCCCTTTCAAATTCTAGTTTAAATACCTTAAAGTAGTAGCAACTGCAGTTTTCATCTTTTGTTTAATGTGCAATGGAAGCAATGAAGAACAAGCAAAAGTTCTCCGCCCGACTCAATTAAGTAGGAAGGATTCACAAACAGACCGACTCCAGTTCTACGTGCAGCAAAAGAAACAATCTTTCGAACACTTGGGTTGCGGTCGAACAAATCAAAATCACAAAATAACACATCACCTTTTGAAGCATTGTAGATCTCTCTACGGTAACAGCAGATATGAATACTAGTGAACATATTAAATCAGGAAGCCATATGTCAATCCAATCCGTCCAACCTACTTTACAGTACCAAGTGCTTTGTTGAAACTTGCTTTCTAAAACTCAGGTATACGCACAAATCTGGAAGGAAAGCTTACTTTATTGAATACAGAAAAACTGACTTTATAAAACAGCCTTTTACAACTGAAAATAAAGAAAAGCAACAACACACGATACACACTAACTCCTATTATCATGGTTGAACCGTTCAGAACACTACTCCCTAAAGAATAGGGTTTATTGACTGTTAAATAGATGCAAAAACAGTAACTACAACACAAACAAACGAAGAGTACAACATAGCCCAGTAAGCCTTAACATTTCCTCCCTTAAACTGAGTTGCCTAAAGCAATCGGTTTACTTTTGTTGGTAGCTTGCACACTCCAAGCCAGCTTCTCAACTTTTCAAAAGTTTCCAACTTCAACGCCTTTGTCATGATATCCGCCAACTGATTGCGTGAGCTGCAGTATTCTAATTTAAAGACACCATCACTGCATAGATCACGAATAAAGTGAAATCTAACATCGATGTGTTTACTTCTTCCATGCATTACTGGGTTCCTTGATAACTTTATAGCAGAACTATTATCGCAGAAAATTGTAGTAGACTCACTTTGCCTACACTTCAGTTTTTCAAGTACTCTTCTCATCCACACGCCTTGACAAGCACATGTAGCTGCTGAGATAAATTCAGCTTCAGTGGTGGAAAGTGTAACCACTGGCTGCTTCTTAGACATCCACGCCACTGCTCCATCACTCATCATATAGACATAGCCTGAGGTGCTTCTTCGATCGTCAACGTCACCAGCAAAGTCACTGTCTAAAAAAGCAATCAATTCTTCTCCATTCTCTGCTCTTCTTGTGTAACTAATTCCTAGCTCAGCTGTCCCTTTTAGGTATCTCAGCACTCTTTTTGCAGCAGCCATATGCAGTTCGGTTGGCCTCTCCATGTACCTACTTATCAAACTGACTACAAACATGAGATCGGGTCTGGTAACTGTTAAGTACATCAAGCTGCCTACTATTTGCTTGTATTGAATTGGATCAACACATATGCCTTCTTCATCTTTCATCATCCGGAAGCCTGGTACAATAGGATTTTTGACTGAGTTTGAGTTTGCCATACCAAAACGTTCGAGTACTTCCAGAGCATATTTGCGTTGGCTTAAGAAGATACCTTCTTCATTTTGGACAATCTCCACTCCTAAAAAGAACTTCATTTTTCCCAAGTCTGACATGTCAAACTTAGACTTCATTGAGGCTTTGAATTCTTCCATCATTCTTGGACTACTCCCTGTGATAATTAGATCATCTACATAAACACTTACAATTAAAATCTCACCATCTTCTTGAGCCTTCACAAATAGTGTGTGTTCATTTGGACATCGCTCAAATCCTTCATCGACAAAATATGCTTCAATTCTACTATACCAGGCCCGAGGGGCCTGTTTCAGCCCGTACAGTGCTTTACGAAGTTTGTAGACCTTATTCTCCTCCCCTTGCTTCTTGTAACCTTGTGGTTGCTCTACATACACATCCTCCTTTAATTCTCCATGTAGAAAAGCACTTTTGACATCAAGTTGGTACACACACCACTTTCTTTGAGCAGCTAATGCCAAAATCATTCTAATTGTGTCCCATCTAGCAACAGGGGCAAACACCTCTGTATAATCGATACCATGTTTTTGTGCATACCCTTTTGCTACAAGTCGTGCCTTATATTTATCTACTTCACCTCGTTCATTCAATTTTGTTTTGAAAATCCATTTTACTCCAATTGTCCTTGCTCCTTCAGGTAAATCATTAAGCTCCCAAGTACCATTTTTTTCTATTGCTTGCATCTCATTCTTCATTGCTTCTCTCCATTTTAGGTTCGTTGAAGCTTCCTCATATGTTACTGGATCATGTGCTGCTGTATAGAGAACCATATTTTGCATTAATACATCATCATCATGCAAGCTATCCCCAGTTTCATAATCTTGCATCCAATAAGGCTTCCTTCTAACTCTTTTTGGTTGTTCTCGTAGAGTTGAAACTGCATCATGATGTGACTCAACTGAAGATGGATCACTTACTGCTCTAGCATTGGTTTGAACTGCTTCAATATCTTCTTCATTTCCCTCTAAAATTTCATTTTCAACCACTTCATCATCATCTTCCCATTCCATAACATCACTTGTCATTGTTTCGGTGCTTACTCCCCAATCCCATCTTTCGTTCTCCTCAAACACCACATCTCGGCTCACCACTATCTTCTTGGTAATTGGATTAAAAAGCCTATAGGCCTTCGTCCCTTCACTTACACCAAACAGCACACACTTTGAGCTTTTGTTATCCAACTTACTCCTCCGGACATCTGGCACATGTACATGGCCTATGCATCCAAAAACACGAAAGTAATCAACTGTTGGCTTTACATTGCTCCAGGCTTCTTCTGGCGTAACCTCCTTGAGCACTGATGTTGGACTTCGATTTAGGATGTGAATGCACCAATTCACCGCTTCCGGCCAAAACTCTTTAGGAACTTTTTTCTCAGACAACATACTTCTCACAAGGTTCATGATTGTACGATTTTTTCTTTCAGCAACTCCGTTTTGTTGGGGGGTGTATGAGGCCGTAAGCTGTCTTTTAATCCCATTCACACTACAATATTCATTAAATTCTGTAGAGGTAAACTCGCCACCTCTGTCGGTACGTAAACAACATATTAGTGAGCCACATTCTTTCTCAACGAGATTCTTGAATTTTTTAAACGTGTTAAGTGCCTCTGATTTTTCTGAAAGAAAATAAACCCAAGTCTTTCTGCTAAAATCATCAATAAATGTGATTAAGTACCTTTTTTTGCTGTTTGATTCTGGTTTTATTGGTCCACAAATATCAGCATGAACTAGTTCTAATTTCTTCGAGGCTCTCCATAGACTCTTCTTCGGCATTGATTCTCGATGTTGTTTTCCAGCTAAGCAATCAACACATACAATTGCTGAAGTTTTGAGTGGTGGCAGGCCTTTTACCATCCTCTTGTAATGCAATATTCTAAGCCCTTTGAAGCTCAAATGTCCAAAGCGATGGTGCCAGAGTTGAGTTTCAACATCAGTTGTACTTTGGAAACATTTAGTTTCTTTGGAATTGATAGAAGCTAATAAAACAAACATACGATTTGCTGTCATGGCAGCTTGTAAAAATAAGCCTCGAATTGGATGAAACAACTTACATGTACCATTTTGAATGAGTATAGTCAATCCCTTCTCCTGTAGTTGACCTATGCTCAATAAATTATTTTTCAGTTCTGGAATGAAAAATACTTCACTCACTACTTGATTCACCCCTCCAATGGTCAGTTTGATATTTCCTTTTCCCATTACAGCCATCTTTATGTTATTACCAAGCTTTACGGACTGCCTAAAGCCTTCATTGAGATTAGTGAACCATGCCTTATTACCACACATGTGGTTGCTGCATCCCGAATCTAAGAACCATACATCTTCTCTTTGAGCATCATGAGATTTGACATAAGACATAAGCAACATCTCCTCCTCTTCTTCAAGCTCTGCATAATTCATATTTTTCTCCCGACTAGGGCATTCATATTGAAAATGCCCTAGCTTGTGACAGTTGTAACACTCTACAATAGCTCGGTTCAGTGGTTGTCTACCACGGCCTCTTCCTCTACCTCTGAAAACTCCACCACGAGCTCTTCCTCTAAATCCTCCTCTGAATCCACCTCTATCATCCTCCCTTGCTTCCGATCTTTCTCCGGTGACTTTAAGTGCATGTTCTTCCTCCTGATGTCCTTTCATTCTTTGTTCATGTACTAGGAGACTGCTCTGCAATTCATCAATGGTCAAAGTAGCAACATTGTTTGATTCTTCAATGGAACATACCACATAATCAAATCGTGAAGTCATGGACCTCAAGATCTTCTCCACGATCACAGTCTGCTCCATCTTTTCTCCATGAGCCTTCATTTTGTTTGCAATAGTGAGAGTTCTGGCAAAGTATTCGTCGACCGTCTCTTCTTCCTTCATTCCGAGTATCTCAAATTCCCTACGAAGAGCTTGCAACTGAGCCCTTTTCACTCTGGTGGAACCTTGATACTTGAGCTTCATGGAATCCCATATGCTTTTGGCTGTTTCCTTATTAAGGATGGTCTCCATAATTGTTCGATCGATGGCTTGGAAAAGGTAATTTTTAACCTTTAAATCTTTGATCTTTCCATCTTCTATTGCCTTCCTTTGTGCCTCGGACTGCTCCACTCCTGCTGCAGCCGCTGGTATTCCAACCTCAACCAAATTCCAATACTCTTTCGATCGGAGAAAGTTCTCCATCAACATGGCCCAATGGTCATAGTGACCATCAAACCTTGGAATTGCAGGTTGAACAAAGGAACCTCCTTCTGTTGCCATACCTCTGCTTGGCTCTGATACCACTTGTTGAAACTTGCTTTCTAAAACTCAGGTATACGCACAAATCTGGAAGGAAAGCTTACTTTATTGAATACAGAAAAACTGACTTTATAAAACAGCCTTTTACAACTGAAAATAAAGAAAAGCAACAACACATGATACACACTAACTCCTATTATCATGGTTGAACCGTTCAGAACACTACTCCTAAAGAATAGGGTTTATTGACTGTTAAATAGATGCAAAAACAGTAACTACAACACAAACAAACGAAGAGTACAACATAGCCCAGTAAGCCTTAACATTCTGGAAAAGCTATTGTAGACAAATGCAAAACAGTCGGATAAAAACTCAACAGGGTCTGAGTCGTCTGAGTTAAGCAAAAACCGACACCAATCACATTATTGACTCCCCAATTTTGAAGAAGGGGAAGATGGATAGAGGAATTAGTGAGAGGGTTGAATATCGAAACAGATAAAGTCAATCGATCGAGCAAAGCAATCCAACAATGAGAATAACCAAAGGCAGTCCATTTAAAAGAAGACAACGCGGACAATGATGATAATGGCAGTTCAGACACTTCAGGGATTTGTAGAATTTTGTTGGTTTCAAAAGAGAAATCGTGGAATTTGAAGAGGCTTGTCGTTTCAGTAAAACCGGGTCGACCACGTGCGATCAACAGAGGCAACGTTGCAAACGCTTTGGAGCTGCCGACCGCCATGATTTGCAAACGGAGCGGAACCTTGTGTAATCAGGGCTAAACGTCTGTTTCTTTGAGATTAGCTACAGTTCATCTTTATGGTCCTACTAACCAGTTTGACAACTACTTGTTGCAAATGATATCAATTAAAGGGGTTGATATATACGTTAATTATGGACTAAGTTACCATTCCTCTATCCGTTTCTCCCACATTAAAACCTAAATTTAGCTCCACGAAACCACAAGTATTCGAATTAAATATCGATTATTGTCTTCGTTCTTACCGCCACCGCTGCCTTCGTGTTCTCCTGATTAAGCCTGCATATATTTCAACTCAAGTGATATCTCAAAATAAATGAAGATTCTTCCCGGCAAAAAAACACGGCATGAAAACCTTCAATCTTAATGCGTATTCAAGTGTGCTTATAAGACTTTTAGGGATGCGGTGATGCCCTATTTGATTATCTTTAAGTTTGGAGCATGTTGTCTCTTTCATCAATTTGATTCAAGTTGACTCCAATTTTGGTGAGTTTAGCGATCATATGATTTCTTTATTATGCTACCGCAAGTGAATCGGATTCCTGAATATGATATCATTAATCTCTATTGATTTATGGTTGTGTGCTTATTCGAATCTAACTCATGTGCTTGAAGTTTTCTAGTCCGTGCATTTACTTGCATTTTGCTCTCTTTTTTCTTTTCTTGCAGCTCGTTGCGAACACCATTCATGTGGATGTGCTTGAGCATTTTATTTAATTTTAGTTTCCATCGGTAGATAGTCATATCATCATATTCATGAAGATGCGTATTTACTGGTTTGAAACGAACCTTACAAACATTTTTCAGATTCTCACACTTATCTTATTGAAAATGTGAAAAAAAAAGTACAATAAAATTTATGAAAAAAAAGGTAAAAGGTTTTATCTTTATGGAAAAGTTTACCTTTATCAAAATAGATAAAATAACTTATCATTATAGTAACAATTATTAAGAAAAAATTACTATTGTATTTTCTTTCACTTGGATATTAATTTATCTGTTTATTTATTAAATTAAATAATTTACTATTTTTGTATAATGTTCAAGATTATATGACTTTTGTATGTGTGTGTGTATTTATTTATTTATTTAAAGCTATATTTGCTTATCTTTCCGACTAAAAGTTAAATTTAGTTAATTAAATATTTTTGATTTTCTTTTGTTTATATTTACATTTATTTATCGTTTTGTTTAAAACTTATATGCACATAAAACGATCAAATGCACCTGGTTTCATAAATAACATTTAGTAAACGCGATTGAAATCTATTTATCTTATTCAAATAAATTAATATTTTATTTTTAACATTCTATTTTGTCTTCTTTAGTTGGGTCTGGCCTCATGATTCAACCGTCATAGGATAATATTCATTTGCAGACTGCAATTCTTTCTCGATTTGATTTGATATCCATAGTGAAAGTTGTAAGAACGTATGATCGAGATAAGATAATTGCCAGCCATATCGTCAAAGTGATCTAGTGGAGGTGCAACATCAAATAGCACAGATTCTTTTGAAGGAGAAAATTGGCTCAAGAGGCATACTGAATATTGTACGAATCACTTCCATAGTCCAAAAATGCAGCTGAAATGCTACAGAATAAATATGTGAAGATTAGAAAGGTAATTTTTTTTCATATTTTGCATTCTAAATTACTTTTTGATTCTTTGCATTTCTCGGTTTATATGGCTTCTTGAGGCCAACGTATGAATACTCTTTTACTATTATGCCACACTTCTTATTTAATATAGTATGACATACGCTAAGTAGGTATTATTTTTAGCACAATTCAATGATCTTTGTTAAAATCTGCTATATAGATGCATAAAAGGATAAAGAGTAAGGCTTATAATTATTCTAGACAACAATACTTGTTGAAAACTGTAATTACCTACCTTTTCGACCCTGCAATTCAACGTCCAAACTGACGTCAATACCTCATGGACCGAAGAAGACACGTCGTTGGGTGAGATTAAAAAAAACAGATATAGTTCTAACTAATAAATTTCAAATTCCCACGGCTGAAGGAAACAAAATATAATACAACAATAATCACTCATATCACATCACCATAACATGTATAACTGTCAGATACACATGTCTTTACAATATAAATAAAACACAGTCCATATACATAGTCAAATCCAGGTCACAACACTTATTTACAATATATACAATAGCATAAAAGAATCCTTTTCTCCCATACCATCTCATCTCCAAACTCCATCTACCTAGACATATAAATAAATGGGAAAATGAAATTGGCTTCAGAATCAAGTTTTAGTGGGTGAGCCATAGTTTACTCTACATATAATACACAGATAATACTATAACATAATATGAGTTTCGCTCGGCCACCTCACATCCTACTGGTCATGTCACACCTAACTACCATATATATCTAGTCACATCGTATTACATCTATGTGGCATCACTTTCGTGGACTCGCCGCATATGCTACATGGTCATCCATTGTCCATCATTACATCAATCGCATATAGGACGCACATCCTAGACTAGCCTCATGCCATATAGGGTCGCTTGTTATCCTCGCCTACAATATGGACTCATGCCCTGAACTACCCTCATACCCTGTAGGATCGCTTAACATCCTCCTACACACTAGTCCGTCGAAGTACTACACGGGGGCAATATCTGGATTACCTACTTCTGTCACGAGTTCATATATTATATGTATATGTATCCTAAGCCACTAACTAGAGCCACCGGCTCGTTCACGTCCATCATCGTATCACATTTTCATATTGATAGAGTAAGGGTATGCCCCAAGGGATCGAAATTATGTAATTGTTACATATATCTAACTCGATAACCACTCTTGTTTGAAATAAAAGGCCTTTTTTTCTATTGTAATATAATATGTTATATTAACTAATTAATTTAATTAAAAGTATATTTTATAGAAAGTATATAAATGGTATGTTTTGTTATAGTAGTTATAATATATTATAATCACTCATGATTTATCACAATAAAATAAACATACCGTTTTAAATATTCCTAGTTAAGATGTATCGAGACTAGATATCGATTATATCAATTAAGATTAGAGTACGTAATGCTCTCCAAACGTTGGGAAGTGTATTACTCATTACTACTAAGGGCACCAAGAGATCACGTACTAATAGTTATTGGATAACTATATAATGACTCTTTCGATAGTTTTCTCTTGTTTAATATAACTGAGATCAAATAGAAAATATCAATGTAATAATATTATATAGTTCCCTCAACTTTAGAATACTGTCGAGCTTTAATGCGGAAATTTCGCTTTGACTATAGTTAAATCTGATAAAGTTAGGGGGTATGCCCTAGGGCAATTTTATAATTTATCATAAATCATTAACTCTGTAATCAATTCTCGTTCATGATAAAAGAGGTTTTCTTTCTGCTATATACTTGTTACAAACAATTAAATGTTTAATTAAAGTATATTTAACAGAAAGTCCATAAATGTCGTATTTGTGGTAGTTATTACAAATAGTTGTAATCATGCGTATTATATCACAATGAATGAAAAACATCATTTTAAATATTCATAGTTACACTACTAGAAAAGGCAATTATTCCGACAGCATGAAACGACAGTTTCCGACGGCCAATTTCCGACGGCTTCCGACGGGCCGTTGGCGGCCGTCGAAAGCCGTCGAAAAATCGCGAATTACAGGGCTCAGCCGAGCCTTCTTCTTCCTCATTTCCATACGAAATTTTTTAACCCAAAATCCCCAAATCTCTTCCCTAAGCTTCCAATCATCAATTTCGAGCTTTCAGATCCTCCCCGGCTGCGTAATCAACGTCTATTGCTCTCTAGCTCAGGTATAATCTCTTATTTTCGCCAAAAATCTAATTTTTACCCTAAATCCAGATTTGCATAAGTTGTTAAATTATGGCTAATTGGTGATTGAAAATGTTTCCAATAGTGTTATAATAGCTAGCATTCCATGGTATTCCTATTTCATATTTTATCGTGAAATTGTGAAAAACATGTATAATTTGTGGTTGTTCGTATATATGTAAACCGTTGTGTATGCCTTAATTCTACGATTGTATATGTGTGTAGCGCTGCTATCATTGTATTGTGTTAGTTGGAATAAGATAAAATGAATGCACGAGCTAGGAATATTATATTGTGCACGTATTGACTTATGCAACAACAAAAAATGCATCGAACGAGCCTTAAGTTGATGTAATACATCGAATAAATGTGTTAAATTAAAATATATTTTTGTAAATGCGAACAGTTAGTAAAACTGTATTTTTCGTAAAACGCGCACATCTAATTGACAAATGTCCCTTAGAGAGTTTTTGGCCCCGTCAGACGAGTGTTGTACATGATCGTTGTATAAATAGTTGTTTTTTTTCGAAAAACGACCATTTATATTCATCTGGTACAATGTTTGTTGGATTTGTCCCTGTATTGGACAAGTTATGAACACAGTAAGCATTTACATTTTGTATACTACTTCGTCTCAAACGGTTCATAAAATTTCGGCCTAACTTTTCTTTTTTGCTTCCTGCGTACACGCATTGTGTACAATGCAGGGAACAAAAAGGAAATGCCGTCGAAATTTTGTTGAATCATTTGAGACGAAGTAATATACGAAATCGTTCTAACACAAATTTTGCAACTGGCATATTTCTCACGACCCGTGGAGGAGGTGTTTCTATTTAGATGCAATTGGTTTAGCAATGTTGCAGGTTCTCGAATTAATGTGCACAAGGATTATAATCTTATCGAAATAAAGCATACATCGCACTATCACAAGTATGATCCTTTTGTACTAGCCAAACAAGCATTGCAAGTTTATTACGCTCCTTATCCGTCTCTAAAAAGAGATAAAGCAGATTAGTCTGCAGTTTTTAAAAACAAAGGCCAGATTCACATTCGATGGAAAGAATATTCCGGACGAACAAGCTTATCAGGCAGATCTTGAGCAAAATAACGAAATAATAATTACAGACGATCATACATATTTTGGTCCTTTGATCGATGAATCAAATGTTTTGGTAGAAGCATTTGACAGTGTAGAGGAAAATATCATAGAAAACGAGACTAAATCTGAATCAGAAGACGATGATGACTGATATAAATCTGAATCTGATTTTTTTGCAATTGATGTAACTATGTTGAATTCTTGATGTATTATGAAATTGATGTGACTATGAAACCAAATCTATTTACCATTGTTTACATGTTTTATGTTATTTCCATTTGTCATTTATTTAGCAATTTTTATTAAAAATGCAATGAAATCTGCTTATCGTCGGAACAGTAGACCCATTATGAATCAGGTATAACACACTTCCATTTCTATTTCCATTTCAGTCATTAATTAAGAAATTTATACCATTGATGTCATTTACATATGAAATATATTTCATTATCGTGTTATTATTCTCTTATATAATGATGTGTGTATATGTCATAGGTTTATCATAATGTCATATAGAGGTAGGAGCTCTTCCCGATCATTAGAACGCGATGGCAGTGGCCCATCGCAAGATTCACAGTGTCCAGTAGTTTCGTTAGTCCCTAGAGCGGAGGGGTAAGAATTAAATTTTATTCAGCATCTTATTTTTTTTATGATATACGTACGTACTTATCTGTATCGTATTTATAAACAGAGGGTTCGACCTACTTCCCTCTAAGGTTGTGTTGGATGTTTCTAGAGCTTCTTATCGCAGTAGGATGAGTGCTTGCAGGCCGAAGTGGGATAACATCCCTCCCCACATCATAGAGTGTATATGGCAGGATGTCCTAGTATGTATATTTTTCTGTTTTCCATTTTTAATTCGTTTTTGTCATTTTTCTACTGTTTATCGTTTACAGTGTAATCTTTTTTTTGCTTTTTATCGTGAAACACAAGCTGAGATAGACATCCAGACAGACGATATGTTGTTGGCACGAGGATACTGGATGAAGAAGATATGCAAGAACTATAGGGACTCGATATCTGAAATTAAGAAATCTAGTAAGAAACCACGGTGGATGGGGGAGAGCGTATGGCAAGCATGGTTGGCATACTGGGAAACTGACGAGGCGAAGGCAAGTATACTAAATTTTTTTGAATTATTAATTTGACGTGATCGAAAAATAATGTATCAAATTTTGAATGTACAGGCAGAGTCGGATAGAAACTCTGCAAACAGAAATAAAAATCCCATCACTCATCGCGGAGGATCGAAGTCATTTCAGCAGTATCGGCAGGAGTTGGTAAATTTACTGAATGATAATTGTAAATAGTTTATGCTATATAATTTTAAATGTATAATAATTGTATGTAAAAATCAACTTCAAGAAGCTGAGGCGCATTGTCCCGTGGGCTATATGGACGTGTTCACTCGTACGCATGCTGTCGAGCATGTAAATCCGGGCGGGACTGTTTCGTATACATGGCACGACGATAAATCCAGCAGGAGCCATGTAAGCATATTTCATTTTATGCAGTATTAGTAATTGTTCTGCTTGTTAAACTATAATGAAATAAGATATGATGTTATTAATTTGTTAATGTAGGAAAAGTTTATGGAGCAGCACCAGAAACTCCTTGCTGATACGGGTCAAGATCAGCTGACGACTGATGAGGAGGATGCTATTTTTGAGTCCGTTATGGATCCATCAGAGCATGGCAGACGATACGGATTTGGCAATCAAGTGGTAAATAATTTATTCTACTGCTAATTTGATATTTAAGTCATAATTAATTAAATCGTAGGGATTTATATAGGCATCTTGTACCCAAAACCCTACGCCTCTCCCAATAAATGTTTAATTTACTAGTTTTAAGTCATTTGACTTTCATTAGGACAGCTATTCCCGTAATGTCACTATGGCCCATCAATAGGCCATATGATTGTGTGTTTAGAATAACAGTTAAAATTCACAGTTTATATAGTAGAAGCATTTATAAAACACGACATCGAATATTAATACATAAGCTAAATTAGATTTAATAAGTTGCAATAATGGATTTATAAATAAATAAACTTGTATAACATCATAAACATAAGCATATAATGTCAGAAGTCATATTTTTCAAGCTAAAGTAAATTTAAATAGGATTTATTTGTTTGATCTAAATTTAAATCTAAAAGCTAATTAAATAATTCAATTCTATGTTGGAATATATAATTTTATCTTAAAATACTTCAAATATGCTATTTGGACCTTTTTAAAACAATAAACTTGAATTTTATTCATTTTTCCATTATTTAAAAATATTTGAACCTTGAAAAGTCCTCCATATTGAATTTGAATTCAAACCAACCAACTGACTTTATCACACCAATAAAACACAAGAAGGCATACTAGCTTACTGTTAATTTGTACATGAACTCAAAAATATTAAAAATGAATACCAAATATTTTGGTTATGCAAAATAAATAAGCAAATCAATATGATTTCAGAAGCCTACTACAAATTCATACATGGGTGACAATACTCGGTAAATGAAAACATAGGGTTTATAGAAAATTCAAACGGTTTATAATTAGTAATTTTGAAAACAGAACTGAAACCTTTTTGTTTATATTTTTCCATAAATTATTAAAATACTTAAGTTTCTTATATTTTTCTAAATATCCAATACATTGTCAGCCTCATTCAGTCTACACTTACATAAACATGCATAAACTAAATTAAATAACATTATCACACAGCTAATCATTCGCATACCTGCACTTACAGAGAGCACACAACTAAATTAAATATTTATTGCAGGCCAACAGTCAGAGACGGGGTCGGCAGACTAGAGCTCAGATCGATCTAGCAGAGATCGAAGATTTGCGGGCTAGAGTGGCCCAGTTGGAGGAGCAGAACCATCAACAGGCCATACAGACCACACAGTTGCTAGACCAGCATATCGCCGAGTACATGCAGCAGTATGGTGGCCGCTTCCCTTCCTCTGCTGGCTCTGGATCTGGAGGAGAGTGATTGATTGCTTGCTTTTTCAGGTATGTTTTTTTAAGTTTTGTATGATTTGGTAGACGGTGGAGGTAGTTGTTGATTTTTGTATGATTATGTTTGATACACTTGGTTATGTGGTTGTACGATGATGTGGATGTTGATGTTTTGTGTTATGTTGTGTATGTGTGACATGGTAGAACACTTATTGTTGGGGTTGTTGTGAATGTTGGAATGGTTATGTATATTATGTATTTTATTTTGATGTAATTTGATGTATTTGTGTGTTTGATGAATTTTGTGTAGTTTGGGTTTTGATATTTGGTTGGAATATTGTATACTGGATTCTGCAGTATTGGTGTAATGGTGTTTGGATGGGAAATGTGGATGGAAGGCTATATTGCAGCAGGAATAAAAAAATACAGCAGATTTCCGACGGCTTCCGACAGCTTTCAGGTAATAATTTTCCAACGGCTTCCGACAGCCTATAGGCCATTTTTTCCAACGACTTCCGACAGCTTTCAGGTAATAATTTTCCGACGGCTTCCGACGGCTTATAGGCCATTTTTTCCAACGGCTTCCGACAAGTGTCGGAAACCGTCGGAAGCCGTCGGAAAAATGTTCGGCGCCCTATGTCGGAAGCCGTCGAAAACACTGCGCCCCGACGCCTTATTTTCCTACGGCATTTTCCGACGGCCGCCGACGGTTTTCTGCTGTCGGAAAATGCCTTTTCCCTTGTAGTGTTAAGATGTATCGAGACTATGCATCCGTTCATACTAAACTACATAATGCTCTCTAAATGTTGGACAATGTATTACTCCTGACTATTGAGGGCACCAAGGGGTTGCGTACTGATAGTTATTGGATAACTATGGAATGATTCAATCGATAGTTTCATGTTGGTTAATATAACTAAGGTCAAATAGAAGATATCGATGTGACTAATTTACACAGTTCGCTTGACTTAAGAATAGTGTTGATCGTTAGTATGAAAGCTCCATGTTGATTATAGTTGTAACATCCTGTATCTAGATGCCAAAAGATAAGCGCTACAGATGCTGCAGTCATCTATAGTATTAACTTCTAGTGACAAAATAGGTAATGCTAATGGTATGCACAATATCAGAAGCACTTGAATATGAACAAAATCACAGATTCCTATAAACAACATTTTACTGATTACATTTCAAAACGATAATTCATATCCAAGTTAAAAAATCTCATAACGTTTCCCAGGTTTTGAATCAAATATAATTTACAATAATACCCCAAGAGCGACATATGACGATGCCCCCTTGGTTGATCAAAATCCATATTGTCATATCTGACTTAATACACACAGCGGAAATAAGAAGAATAAACGGCAACTCCTAATTAGCTATCTGACAGCTATTTGCACGTCTCTGTAAGCTTTATTCACCAAAACTAAAATCTGCAAACCTCAACCCTTAACCTACGCAAATCAATTTTGAGCCCTCAAGAGTTTAAGGGGAACAAAAACTTCGAGTCATACATGAAGCCTGGTGTGAATAATACTGTTACATCCCGGTTTACTGATATTAAGTGAGACCACGCCACTTGACGGAACGGATTTCCCCTCACTAATATCATTTACAAAACATATATTTTGCAAAAATTTTTCTACAACCAAACTGGTTAATCATTACTCTCCGCATGGTCTCATTTCATTTACTATTTCTTTTTTTTGGAATAGTAATCTTTTGCAGCAGCATCATCCTTCATTCTAAGGGAAACTCCAGTGGTGCAATTATTTACTGAATATGTTAAAAAAATCTCCAATTGTCGAATTAAGGGGGGAAATTCAGCTAAAAGTTCAGGATCGCGTTCAGGATCCTAAACTGGGCTTGGGCGCCCATTTAATGGGCGCCCAAGCCCCTCCCGGCCCTACCACCTCCTTTCCGCTACAAACGATCATACTTCTGAACTCCAACGGCTACAAACGGTCGTATTTTGAACTCCAACGGCTATAAACGGTCATATTTTGACCCCAACGGCTATAAACGGTCATATTTAAAACTACAACAGCTATAAACGGTCATATTTGTGATTTCATTACATATCTCGGACTATTTTTCATATTGTAATACACAAATCTCTTCTTCTACTATAATTATATTCTCAATTCCATAATATTGAAAGTATGTCTCATCTGTTTCAATCATATACTATAGCGATGAATATTGATAACTAGGATTTTGATTCCCAACCCTTTCAAAATGTTCATCCCTAGACCGCTCCCCCTCTATCCTTCCATTCTTCTGCTCCATGGTCCGGCGATGAAGATAAATATTTGTGTTATATTTACTGTCATTTTTCTAACGACTCGGTCAAGGGGAATGACCAAAGTGGAGAGGCGTTTTGGACAAAAGTCATGACTGCGTACAATAAAAAGCATGTTGAAAAGGCGAGGTCAATGTCTACAATCACTGGTCGTTTTGGGAAGATTAATCGACAAACACAATTCTACGAGTCTCAGATTCACAAAATAAGAACAGCAAATCCAAGTGGAATGGGTGGCGAAGCTGAATTGGTAGCGTTTTGAATAATATCATTTTTAATTTATATTCGTATTTTATCACTTTGTTAATATATCATTTTGTGTTTTTGTTTTTTAGAAGAGAATAGCGAACAATCAATTCTTGAAATTATTTCCAAGAGAAAATGGTACAAAGAAACCACACTACTCTCAGTTTGCAAACTTCTATGACTTGCTTGTTAGTCAACAAAAATGGAGCTCAAACACCGCAAAAGGCTTAAGAGATGTCCAGACGAAGTCGAAGGGCAAGAAAAAAACAAGTCGAACTAATTATAGTTCTAGCCCAGGCAATTCTTCTCATATGGACTCTAATATATGCCCAGATAACGAAGACGAAGAAGCAGAACACATATTTGATAAAGATGCTAGACCGATGGAGCAACGAGCAGCTAAGAAGAAAATTGCTGTTCAATCCCAAATCGATTCTCATTTAGCCCTATTGCATGAAAAACATGCGAGAGAAAATGCAGAACGTCAAAGAGGGAGTGTAGAAAAGCTTGCCGTGTTAAAAGAACTGACCGAGATTGAGAAGGGTCGGTTTGAGCTAGAGGGGCAACGCCAAGAGACCTTAGTAATGGAAAAGGATGTCACCGGAATGGACCCAATTACAATGCAATATTGGATGGAGTACAAACAACGCATTGTTGAGAGTAGATCAGGAACAAAACATATGTAGTTGAAATATTCATGTGATATTTTTAGTTATTGCAGTTTAAATATGCATGTACCTTCAGTTTATATTTTCATTCATGTGTTATTTTCAGTTTTAAAATATTCAATGGTATATCATTTTTTTCGATGCATTCTGTAGATATCATTATAGATTTACTTCACCAAACATAAATGCTATTACAAACATCAAAATTATAGCATTCTACACTTCGTTACACAAATAAAAAAGGAAACAGATGTAATTAAACAAAGATCCACCATCACGAACTACTGATTTACATAAGAATTCCAAATATGCTCCATTAAATCCCTTTGGAGCCTATTATTAATAGCTTTATTACGATATACTTCATGATGATCGACATGAATTGCGTATTGTCCTTCAGTTCGTAACGTGGCTGTGAGAAACAATTCGGGGGGTTGTCTTGCCCCATCATACTCGAAATCGGGATAGTCCATACCGTGTTCATCTTCAATGATCATGTTATGCAGAATTATACAATAGAACATAATTGAAGCCATTTTTGATCTCTTCCATAATCTACATGGATTGCTGACCATTGCAAACCTTGCCTGAGTGGATACAAGGCGGCTTAGTGTGCGGTCAAATCATACACGGTAGCCACATTCCACTGTCGGCTCAGCTAATATCTTTATTGAGTGGAGACAAGGTGGCTCAGTGTGCAGTCAAATCACATACTATAGCCACGTTCATTTGCCGGCCAAGATTCCCTGCTTTCTTTAGTGGAGACAAGGTGGCTCAGTGTGCGGTCATATCATGCACTGTAGCCACGTTCCATTGTCGGCCACAGCTAATATCTTTATTGAGTGGAGACAAGGTGGCTCAGTGTGCAGTCAAATCACATATTGTAGCCACGTTCATTTGCCGGCCAAGATTCCCTGCTTTCTTTAGTGGAGACAAGGCGGCTCAGTGTGCGGTCATATCATAAACTGTAGCCACGTTCCGTTGCCGGCCACAGCTAATATCTTTAATGAGTGGAGACTAGGAACATCCATTATATAAATCCACAAATCGTTATCTGTTTAAATCATTTAAAAACTTAACATTATTCAAACTACAATGTCCAACATGACATTTACGTCTCATGAACTGAAGCTGCTTATGCAGTACTACATACAAACCGATGAGATGTGCGACAAACAGGAGTTACTAGTAATTCAATTTAGGACACTTTGGCTGAACTTTACAATAACGACGTGGGCTGTCGAGTCAGACGTACGGCTCAAGAGGTCAGGACTGCATATAGAAACTTTACTAGGGCATGCACGCATTACACAAAGGTTATTAATGAGGTAATATCAGAAAATTTATTCGAGACTACACGTTCGACTTATGACGGTCGATACAATTTAAAATACCGCACTCCGTTCATTGGCCATGATGCGTACTTCATACGCTAGAATTGGCTAGAATGGTTTGGATGACCTTAAGATAACAATATTACTAGTTGGTTACGTAACGGTCGTTACTGTATTATTTACTTGGAGATGTTTTAATGTGTAGTTGGTTAAGTAATATTGTGTTGTATGAAGAATCTTTTAATGTGTAGAGAGCTTTCTGATTTGTCTTTTCAAATAATAATGTCTGTTGTTGTCAGATCAAAAAGTATTGGTATCACATCAATTAAATAGACCTGTTTGTTTATATATCCGCTTTCTGATTTACTTCTTCATCATTCATAATCATCTTCTTCCTCAATCACAACAACAACTTCTTCATCGCAATGCCTTCTTGGCTTCTTCTATCGATTCAGATGCAGGTTACGTGCCTACGGAAAGTCCACACACTGATGAGGATTGGCTTATCAATTATCAAGAACAACACTATGATGATGTCCACAGTCAATTTCCAGACCTTGACCAGTTGAGACTTTAGGAGGTAGTTGAACCACCATACGAACAACAGGTTGTTCATCAGGTATATGAACAACCTGATAACCAGGTTCAAGTTATTCAACCTCCCACTGAGCAAGAAGTTGAATCTTACCCAGTTTGTTGTCACTGCGGGTATGGAGTCGAAGTTGTAGTACGTGCGGATGGAGAAAATATTGGTCGACGAATCCAGCTATGTCAATTCTGGCCGAATGGTTGCAATTACGCGAAATGGCTGGATGATCCTTTATGTCCAATGGGTATAACATATGCAAACGAGCTAGAATAGGAGATAAGACGTCTTAGACTTTCTTTATAGGATTTGCAGGTTAATCGTCACGTCTAGTTTCTTCATGTTTGTGTTCTATTATTACCGTGTTGTTTTTTATCAGTGTTCTATGTTCGTATATCTTCAATTCTAATGTCACTAGTAGTTTCTTTATGTTTGTATGTCACTAGTTGGTGCTTATGAGTAGGTTAATATAGCAGTGTACCATGTTTGTATGTTTGCAATTGTAATAGGTTTAGCAAATTAATTTACATCAGTGTACTCAAACATATAGAATTCACAGTATACTCAAACATAGAGAATTCACAGTATATACTCGAACATTATCGCCCTAAATCAAGGAAAGTGAAATTAGATAAACATAAAGAATATACAGTATACTCAAACAATGATATAAGTACATAAGCTATAGGTACTGCAACATATAATAAAACGTCCACTGTGCATAAACTAAAAGGTATACAACTAAAGGGATGCAACGTCGTCGTCGTCGTCAGCAACATCACCATCATCCCCAACACCAGCATCATCTGCACCATCACCATCATCATCATCATCCCCATCACCATCCCCCCTCGTCCTCATCATCCCCTTCGTCTGCATCCCCATCGTCCTCATCCCTATCGTCATCCTCCCCATCATGCTCATCTAAACCACCAGTGTCATACCCACTGGGACCAACAACACCTCCGCCTGATGGTCTGAAAGGCTCATATACAACAAGTCTAGCAGATAGCTGATCAATCTGCGCCTCTAGCATCTGCGTATGCTGCATGTACATATCATGCATGGTGTGTGTATGTGCAAGAGTCATATCGCGAAACAAACCAAGAGAAACTACATAAAGATGATATTTGACATAGATAAGAAACTAAGCATAAAATAAAGGGAAAATGACAATAAACATCTAACGTACCTCATACGGAGGATATAACCCATCTGAAGGCACACCAGGATAGTCGAGTGATCTGGAAAGACTAAAGGCTGCTCAATCAGAGTACCTGTCACGTCATATGCTCTAAAAGAAGTATCAGGCTCCAACTGCATCGGAGTCTGGGAGAACTGTGACGAAATCGGGTTAACTGGAACCTGTGGTACTTGAACTCTACCGGTTGCAATGTGAGGTCCTATATCATCAGAGTTGACCCCACGAACATAATCTGGTACGATGAATCTATGGGGTGCTACTCTAGCCCAATAAGCATCGTAATCTCCATCGATGAAGAAAGTACTACTATCCACCCACCCAGCCTGTCGTAGAGCATCTAGGTACTGATCGCCAATCACCTTATGTCTACCAAACATGTCCTCATAAGATAAAAGATCATATGGTATACGACGATCACCCATAATCTAATAAGCACACCTCTCTCCCAAATACCACATAGGCATAAATACAGGTGTATGCAAAGCAACCCTACATCTAGATAGTGAATACGCAACCATCAAGGGATGGTCGTCCGCCATAAGACCTGCATCTGCTAGATGGGTCCAATGTGAGGCCCAAGGTGTCTGAATGATATTACCCCGACTACGCATATCAAGTTGTGACCTAGCCTCCATCAAGTCATGCCGTACACTTAAGGGAACATGATGTACGTACGACAGTCTCCCATCGTCTCATCTAGGGAAGTACTGCTCAGCAGCCAGACTAGCCATGTCCTGGATGCAGGGATGCATGTTTGTCGTGTACTCGTAGTACCATAACGGAAAAATATACCAAAAAGCATGCATCTTCTTGACATCGCCAAGCGCAAATGAATTTAGAGTGGTATAAAGGGTGCCTAATATCGCTGTGCCCCAATCAATAGTATGCAGCTGGTCTAATCTGGCAAGAGATGCTAAATAGCCTAGTCTAACCGTACCTTTTTGGTTCGAAAAAAAGGTCGAACCAAACAAGTACAGCAAAAATGCTCTACTAACTTCATCCATCATATCGGCTCTAGCTATATAAGTGGTGATGTACTACTGCAGGTAAGTCAACTTAACAGAACCACTAGTGACGCAGGTAACATCTATCAGTGGTAAAAAAATAGTAAACAGATTGGGGGACTCGTATAAATCATCAAATGGAAAAGGTCAAGACCATGTCGTCCAATCTCAATGCCAGTGAACATGTAGAAATAAACTGGGGTAATACCAAGCTCAAAATCTGAAAAATGAAATGTATGCATGGTGGGCCACCACCTCTCAGTTAATACCTGAATGAGAGGTCGATCAAAGGACTGGACATGCCTAATCGACAAAAAAAGACCAAAAGGGCTAGCCTGTAGCCTCTCAATAATAGGACCGGGAAGAGAGTCATAAAACTGGGTAATGCACTTAGCCCAACTACCCCGACAATGAATGTAATGGTCCTATACATAATTTATGAATTAATAATTTTGGATAAAGTAACAGTTATTTAATATGATTATGTGATGTACATATAAAAATAACCAGATATATTAATGTGCAATTTATACCTGTACGGTTGTCAAAACGGTTTCGGCTCTGTGCCGATAACCATCTGGAAGCTCGTGTAGTACACGTAGATCATTTGGTGAAACTCCAGGTGGCGGCGGAACGTGTAATGGTCCAGCTTGCTCCGCTGGATGTATATGAACCATTCTTCGGGCAATTTTGATTGGACACGGCAGCATTTCGTTTAGTTTTTCTAATTAAAAAAAAATTAAAACTGAAAAAATGAGTGGAATGTGCGGAGGGGAGTGAGGGGCGGGGAAATATAAAGGGCGGTAGGCGTCCATTAAATGGGCGTCTGGCCCTTGGATCCCCACTCCCCTTTCTCCAGGATTTCCTCTATTTTCCTCTGTAATTTAACAACCCGAACCTTTGCAGTTTCGTGAGATTCCTCCTCTAACGTGTCACACGTCAGTTACATCCATAATCCAAGGAAATTTTTTATCCGTCGTTGTATTTTGCAGATAAAATAATTCTTGATAATCTTTTTGTTGATTCTCTTCTAGAGTCTTCTTTTAATTCATAGGAAGAGTAGAAGAGCCAGCTGAAATAATAAATCGTTCTTTGATAATTTTTAATAGTTTTTGTGATAAAAAATAAACTTTAATTTCATAGACCAATAGTCATAATTTTCTCCATGGAAAATTGGAATAAGATGGTTGGAGCAATATGAATTAATATTCATATTGAGAGGGTTAAACATCCGATTTTATCAAACAAGGCTCATATAGAAAAATAGTAGGGAACTTTTATTGAGTGAAATGGTAGACATATTTTTTATTCGACAGAATAACATTTTTTTTCTTGAGTTAATTATGCTAAGAACAATGACATATTTATACATGACTTGTGGTTTTTTAAAAGAGACATAACTATTCAATTTAACCATATAATTAATGGAAATAGCTCTTGGATAATATATATGTGTATATATGTGTGTGTAAACGAGTGTTATGGCACGCGCTTCGCGTATGATGAAGAAGGCTGAATTGTTTTCCTACAAATTGTATTTATTTAATACGTTCAAAAGAAAATGATTTCCATGTATAATTAGTCATATTTTTGTGTTACATATGTAGGTAATTTGAAATTTTATTCTTAAGTTGCAATATCTAATTTCTTATGAATTTAAATTTTGATTTATATTATTAATTAATAAAAAGCAAATTTGTAAAGCAGTTTATTTGCTAGATCCTATGTTTAAGTGATATTAATACTTAGTATATTTGTAGAGAAAATTTTGAATTTGTAAAAGAAGTTTAATCGTCAGATCCTAATTTTAAGCGATACTAGATTTTAATAATATCTGTAGAGAGATATTTTTAGTATTTCATGCTGATACCAAAAAAGTCCGACATCAAATATATAAAGATATAAAGGGCAATTTTGAAAGTTCGTGGTCGGACCAAAAATTTGCGCTTTCAAATCAACAATTAATAAAGATATATAAAAGACAAAATAACTTAATTATAATGGAAGGAACTCTTTGTATTAAAAAGATACGATTCATTATACAAGGAGAAACGTCTTTTCATGAATAGACAAGTCTCTATTTAAATGTGTATCACTTTTCAATATGAAGTCATGGTCCCCATCACAACTATGAACAACTTTGCACGTTTTACGGTGGCCGAGTTTACCATATATGTGGCCAGTTGGCTTGCATGTTGCTGAGCCAAACGATTAGTTTAGGCCTGCCATCAGTATAATATATGTGACCATATTATTAAGAGTTGCCCTTTTTTAACTGTCTATTTCTGTCAGTTTCTGCATGTAGTGAATTATGCATTTGATTTCATCGATTAATTTGTGTATATTAGAGATTCTCCTTTTTTAGTTTGCATGCAAACTGAAAGACTTGAATCTTGATGGATATTTCAAGTTTTTTTCCACTGCGGTTTGTTGAATTTTTTATGTTGTATAAGCTTCTCGGCTTGTAGATCCTCGGTTCAGTATATAGTTAGATTTAATACGATTTTTGAGGAAATACGATGAAAAGAGATTTAGGCTTTTCACCTTTCTTCTTTTTTGTATTTAAGCCAAACATGAACACATCTCTAAATAGGGCGTCGTCAATTAACAAATCAACTAGTGCGAACCCGTGCTTCGCACACGGGATGGTTAAAGTAGTTGTATACTATTTATTTTGCTGATAAGCTGCATATCACAATGGGTATGCATAAAAGCCAAAACTTACATGGATCATTGTACATTCATCTCCTCTAACTAAGTCAAAGACTAAACTAACAATTTGATGAAGCTTCAACAATAATTTTATTCTAAGCAACTACTAATATATAAACGCTTGTGTGTGCGTATACCTAATACATAAATATCTTATAGCCCATTTGCAAGAATAAGTTGGAAAATCTGTAAGCAAGGATAACTCCATTCCACCTACGCTTGTTACACTGGCATATGCTAGGCTTCTATGTGCTCTCACATCAAATAGCAGAAAAGCATATTAAAAAATATGAAATGATATAAAATAATTATAAAAATGAACATACGTAAGGACCTCGGGATCCAACAGGACTGCATAAATACAGACCATTCCTTTAAGCTAGCATAAATTAGAATGTTGGTCTAATAAGCGTATAATGTTAATATGATAGTTCCTACTGTAAGCTTAATGGTTAATATACTTATCAAAATAATTCATCTTATCAGATAAATTTACAGGCTATAACTTAACAACCTTATAATTGCAACCCGAACTGCAGCAACTCCAGTCAGTTTGGACTCAACAACCGCAATTTTGATCTCAGTTCCTTCCACAGGCTTGAATTGCATTCAAACAGTGCAAGTCCTATATTCCACATCACCCCTTTCTTTTCCTCTTTGCCACTGATCCACAATCATGTAACACAAATATACATCATGCAATAGAATTCATATTCCATGCATCTACATAGAGCACTATCCCTCATCAGAGCCTGGCACTAAAAGGGAAAAACGAATTAGTGTTCACAGATATTTCAGTTTGGATGAAAAGTTACATTTTTGTAGTTTCATAAATGAAGAAATATAATATTTGGTTCATATATCATATTGCCAGATTGTATAAGAAAGAATATTTAGATGGTTGTTCATTAGCATTCTGTCTATAATTAAGAAACAACTAATATAGAATCAAAAATTACTCACTGGAAAAAGCAAAATCATAGTCGCTCCTTGTGAATGCTTAAATGGGGTCTAAATTCTTTTAGAATCACTACATGAACATAAAGTATATAAATTTATACAGCTCGCATATACTTCTAATATAATACAAATACATAGTGACTATACTGTCGAACTTATAGTATACTCCTCATTTCACTAATAAATATCTATCTAGGAAATAAAAACTCCTCAATATCATACTTAGATGCTGAAAGTAAATAATTCTTTGGTTAATACTGTGGTAAGTTACAATTGCCATTTGATATCGATCGATCTTTAGATCGACACAAATAAAATAACTTACTATTAGTTATTTTTCTAGAAATGATTACTTTAGGTTTGTTCCAAAGTTAATACATATAAAATAACATGATGTAATTGAAAATTATGACCTCCAATTCATAGTATTGTGAAAATAACCGCCAAATAGCCTAACTTTCATATGTAGAGGAATTTCATTATAATTTGCAACAGGTTTCAAATTAACATGAGTAAAGGGGAAAATTTTATAACTATACCAATTAAAAAGGAAGATGCAACCGAAAATAAAAAGCAAAGTTCATATAAAGAGCAGAGCTAATTTGATTAAAGCAGTTCAAGATAAAATCCCGGTCCAAATTGTGAGCTGGACATTGAGATCCAACAAAGAAGAGAATCAAATGTAGAGATGCTCAAAGATATTGATGAATGGAAGAATCTATTATTTCTCCAGAAGTGTATTAGAAATATAGTTCCTTATAGCTACATATGGTTAGCCAAAAATATATGCATGTTTAATTTTACCAATGAACTAATGTGAGCAATCTTATTTTAGATTTTTGCAGGGTTATGCACCAGATTTGATGGCTCCAGTCAACTAAAAGAACTTTCATGTTTAGACCTTGTTTAGATGTTTACTAAGATGATATGGATGTGAAAATCGACTATAGAATTTTGAAAATATGTATTCTTATTTGAATTAAATGCATAACCTCTATCTTCAACCTCAACTTTGATTAATTGACATTTGTATAATTATTGAAGTTCAATACATTTGTAAGCCAAGTATGTATTTGTTGATATTTGTTTCGGTTGTTTTAAAGTTAATGATTAGCATATTTTTTGTTATGAGTTTGCACTGGTATTGATAATTAAGCAAGGCCATATGTTTATCATTTATTGTATCCATATTATTTCTTGTGAGAACACATTTTTACTCAGTGCTTAAACAAACCCAAATTAAACGTCGATGATAGTAAAATACTCTTAAAATAACAATATCATGAGTGCTGTGAAATATGAGGAAGAGAAAATGTTTGGTCAAACGTAGTATAATACACAAAATCAAGCGCTTGACTAATATGCATGTTTTACACTAAGTCATGCTCAAATTAGTAAATGCAACGATAATATTTTAGCCGGTGAAAAGTTCATTTATGACGGGGAAAATAATCCTTATACACACTTTGGCAAAGCAAAAGATTTAAGCATCCAAAATAGACATAGGAAGGACACAGCTAGTAGCACTACATCGTTATAGGGGAACAAAGATGAAGGTAGAGACACATGTCGTAGTTGATGGAAGTAAAAAATTAGCCATAGCAGCTACCTATAATGGTCATGATTTATTCCAACAATTAAACTAAGGGGAGAACTTTTGTAAGAAACTTTGATGGAACTAAATTTTAAAAACGGTTGCAAAAAATTTACTGCCTTGAATAGTCACGAACATGTAAATAGAAAATTACCAGAAAAAAAAAATTATAAATCATTTACGAAGTAAACCAGACAGAAAACAAAAGTGTTTTATAAATAAAGGTATGTCAAAAGCATATGAGAGGATATTTTATATCATTAAAAAAACATATCAAGGAAAAAATTATTATGTAAAAATGTTTGAAATCATTTCAAAGAAATAAAATTCATTGAAAAAGGTATATATTTATTTGTAGAAAAATGGATGAGTATATAGAAAAATAAATTTTAAATTATTTTCAACTTTGTTTGATTTGTTAATGAGAACTCAAAATCTTTGTTTTCCAAAAAGAAGATTTAAAAATAAAATAAAATGTATGGCTGTAGATGAAAAAGCAAAATGAAGTGAAAGCGTTAAGCGATTTTTGAATACACATATATACACACGCACGCACACGCATGCGCACGCACACGCATGCATATATATAAAAACATAAATATAATCCTTTTTAATAGTTGGAATATAAATACAATATTTGGACCGACCGTGAACTTCTGAAATATACATTGCGTATTAGTTTGTCTTGTTAACTTTGTGCTATGTGCACGGAGTTTTTCCTATTAGCTTGTTTGATCGATGAATTGTATTGACTTAATGCCATAAATCCTTTTATCCATCATTGAAAATGATCGCATATGTTATAAGTTAACATTGAAAGTTACAAAGATAACATTTTATAATACCATTGCTTACTCTTTAAGACTTCAGCCATTTGAATAAGTAGTGCAATATTGCAAGATAAATTACAGAAAACATTATACCACTACTTGTTGCTTGAGTTAAATAATGTATTTTTTTGCTCCATGGAGCTAATCAGGGCGTAAACTAATTTACCCAGACTATTAGAAGGAAAAAATATACTTGGAAGTATGCCATAAATAAAATTTAAAAAAGGCATTCATGTTACATCTTTAAAATATGCCTTAAGATAGCATTGACTCGTCGCGACTCTTTGTTTTCAATACAGATTTATGGTTATGATAAGTTTCAACAATGGTCTATATTTGTGTACTTTGAAGAACTATCTAAATTCACAAAAATTTCTTAATATAAATGCGTATTCAGTAGCAACAGAGTAAAACAATAGTTTCCTTTAAAAATGAATAAATGTCAATAAATATGTGTTCAAAAAAGGCTTTTAGGCATTAGTTTTTCTTATTCCCCATAAGTGTAGAATCATCAACGAATTTATAGTCTATCCCTGATAACTTCTTAGGTCGAGTTAGGCATAACTCTTTTTATGTTTTTCATCACGTGTTTAAGGCAAACTCTTTTTAGCTTAGCACATCAAGTTAGCATAGAAGGATGTCTGAATTTGAATACTATATTCTTATCGATCATGATACAATCTACTTTCTAAATAACTACTTAGAATTTAATAATATTTTGCTATAAAGAAGTAAATCATCATAAATATTTAAAGCTTATGAGCTACTTTATAAGGAAGCACGTGCGCATTCACATATGAAGAAATAAACAATTATGTAATCTTTATGGATGGTGAAAAAGGTATAAAATAAACAAATCAAAATTTAAATAATTTTTGTTGGTAGTAAGTACAGTCAAATAAATCAATTAAAATTGAAAACTAAGCATCATGTCCTTATAATCTACGTTGAATTGTAGAATGGTTTAGGTCACACTCTTTATAACTATCCTAAATGGCATAACTTGGAAAGCAGAATATGTGAAATTGAAGGAATAAGTAAATAACATAAATTTTACACTTGATTGATGATCATTAAATAAGGTAAAAAATTGAACTAAGGTATTA
This sequence comes from Allium fistulosum, assembly GCA_030737815.1. NCBI lineage: Eukaryota > Viridiplantae > Streptophyta > Magnoliopsida > Asparagales > Amaryllidaceae > Allium > Allium fistulosum. Next base: position 100,028,929 of record CM060904.1, read on the forward strand.
AAACTACAGCCAATAAATAAGTAAAAAAAATAGAGACAAATAAGTTACGCTATTTTGTGCATTATCATTTGACATCTTAATTATTTCAAAATGAAAACTCTTTTTCAACTGAATTTTGTGCGTGCATGGATATGTTAATTATAACGATAATACAAATATTGTTATAACCTAACACGTTAACCAATTAAACAAATTCAACAACATTATAGACCGAGGATGGAAAATGATCAAGAAAACTGCATTTAAAGTTTAGCAATATAGGATTAACCCAAACATTTCGATTTATTAGTAGAGGAGCTTATTGTAACCTATTCGATCTTTTGCACTTTATAACCTCCAACTCTTGATGTTTGTTATTGCTTCTTGCAATCATTATTGAAAATTTCAATGTCTTATTTCTTTCTGCATCCATCGTCCTTTCAAGTAACATAACTTTATCTTTAGTGTACTTGGTACGTATTTTATGTCAGTCTGAATAGGTAAAAAATATTTCCATATTTTATTTATGATAATTGTAATAACCTCTTGAATGTGAAGTAAATAATTTAAGTGATAACAAAAAAGCATCCGAGAAAATAGATTTTCCAAAAAAAAATGTAAAACTAAAAAAACAAAGACTGTTTTTCATTATATTAAAGGTATTCGAATTAGTGTAAAATTATTTTGCAGTCTAATTATTTGTTAAAATAAGGCAGTTTTAAAATTTTAGTTTGTTTTTGAAAATTAATTATTGCTCTACTTGAATGAAGAAGCACTCTCATTGTCAAAAAATACAATTTTTATATTAAAAAAGCATGTTTAGACCACTTCCGAATATAAATATTGTTTTGTCAGTTTGACGTCGAGTCAACATTATCTTTTAGTGCATTTTGAAAATATTACATAAACATTTTTTATAGGTTCCCTTTACGATGCATTTTAGAATAGAGCCGAAAGAGATATATTATTTCAGTAGTTCCTATTGGCTCCATTTTAAAAGATACCATAAAGAAAATGAAATAAACAGGCATTGATGGTGCATCATTAAAATATACCATAAGACAGCACCGACTCATCGCTGCTGTTTGTTTTAAATACCGATTTGTAGTTGTAATAAATTTCAAAAGCTATCTATATCTTTTTATTTTGAAGAATGATATAAATTAACAAACTCCTTAATATATTTGCGAATTTAATAGCAACAAAGCAGAACAATAATTTCACTCAAAAGCGAATGATTATCTGTAAAATTGTGTTTAAAAAAGTCTTCTAGCCATTAGTTTTTCTTATTCCCCTTGATTGTAAAATCATCAGCAAATTTATTGTCTATCCCCTATAAACTGCTCGGGTTTAGCTTGGAATAGCTCTTTTTATGTGTCTTTCATCGTGTGTTTAAGGAAAACTCTCTTTAGCTAATTACACGTCAAGTGTGCATAAAACAATCCTTGAATTTGAATATTATATTCTTATCGGTCATGACATAATTTATTTTCTAAATAATTATTTAGAATTTAATAGTATATTGCTGTAAAGTATAGTGTATTTTGTTGCTGAAAGGTTGTGTTTAGATTAGGTTTACGACCTTTTTTGTGGAAAAAAAACACAAGTAAATTATATGTAAAAGAAAACTTATTAGAACATGCTTTAAAAAATACTGCAATGAGTAATAAGAGCATGATTTTAATAACACATAGGAACCATTATCTGTGACCATACAAAATATATGAAAATCCAATATGAAATCAAAATATATTCTCGAATGGCAAACTACCACTACACCATAACAGCCATTTCGCAACACTTATTTTTTTCATTTGCCAACACTTATTTGCGTTGTAGATTAATTACAACAATAAGCGTTGCTAAGCAAGAAAAGTGTGACCGAAAATACACGTTTATAATTTTTTTATTGCTAACAAATATTTGCGTTGGAAAACCTGGTTAAATTGAAATTTGCTAAATGTTGTTGGGCTAAAAAAGTAAATAAGCATCCGTTGTCTTCCTAGCCCTAATCCACAACTTCTCAACGTTATTCATTCATGCGAATTCGATTTCGCCAATTCGATTTCCGTAGCCCTAATCTCCTTCGGCCAATTCGAATTCGACCTCTCTCCTTCACGCGAATCGGCCTCTCCTTCAGGCGAATCGGTCTCGACTTCAGGTGAATCGGCCTTGACTTCGACCACAACTTCAGTCGAAATTGCTACATGCACTCAACGATTCTTTGATGCCACATGCTTTTCACCTTGAAATGTCATGTGTCTTAAAAACTATAAGATGCCGCCTTCAGTAATTGCAATCCTTGTAGGTGGAAGCAGTAGATGGATTTGTTCTTTTCCTAAGCTTAGGATACAACAGAGGTATATGTCTTTCCTTCTGTTCTTAATATACTCTCTAAGTATATTGAAGCACACTAAGTATTGATATCGGCTGATATCTTGGGAACCAATACAGTTTGACTGTCCATGTTAATATGTATGCTACTGCATTCATTTGGTTTTTTGGGGTAAGAGAAGAAGATAAAGATACATAATGAAGTATGAATATGAATGACTGAAATTGTTGATAGGATGAATATTAATGACTGAAGAATAATTAGGCCCTAAATTGGCTCTGATTAATAATGAAGTGGCTCTGAAGTGACTGAAACATTATATGAATGATACTACTGCATGATATTGTGTAATGGAATGACTAAGCAACATGCTAGTTGGGGAGCTGAGATGTCATAGGGAAAAGCTCATGTGCAATGGAGCTGGTTCCATACCTGTATACGACCATGAGGCGTATTAGGTCTGTGCAATAAGGGGAGTGAAAATATTGAACTAGATTTACAATAAAAGTCAGAACTGAATTGTTGAGGTGAGCTTTCGACTGAGTGAAACTACGAAAGAACATGTGCATGTAGAGAATGCAGGATTGCTGAACTAAGATGAACTCTAGCCAGTCGAAGATGTTGAGAGTGAAATGGAGTTAAAAAAATTATTAGGCTACAATAGCAAAGTGAACTCTGGCCAGTCGAAGCTGATGTGCATGAACAAGCTACAATAGGTGATGAGCTTCAGTCTGAGCGAAGCATATGTGCATGAAATCAATACATAATTCAGTCTGGATGCATGTGAGGAACTCTGACCAATAAAGATGTTTATTGAATGAATTACACTAAAACAGACTGCCATAATAGAAGTAGTTGCAGCTAGTAAGGAAGTGAAACTGAGAATTTAAGTATCCGGGAAACTGGTGGAGAAATGAGTATTCGAATTGAAGGGATCCAAGAATCTGAGAGTGCAGTGTGCATCCGAAGTAAAGGGAGAGTAGTAGTGTGTTCAAGAGCCATGATTGACAAGTGTGCTAGAGGTATGAAAATTATTGTAATTTATTCATGTTGACGTCCAATGATTCACATATTGACATTCTAGAGTAGGTAATCATTGATTTTCGCTATATTCAGTTTCCACTTCAATATGTAAGTTTTGAACTATTGTAATTTATGTGAATGATTCACTTCCTTAACTAAACATGTCTCTTAACCTATTCATAGATGGAAACATGACAAGCATACATGATATTTCAGAACAAGATCCGAGAGAGCTTTACTAAACATGAATAAGTTTGTATTTCTGTTGCAGACAAGACATGAGTCAAAGACGACAAAAGCTAGTCGAGTGGATACAAAGAGTACCACCACTACAGTTATAAGACAAGGTTCAAAACAGGGTACAAGAGCAGCGTCTGAAGTAAAAAAAAGGTATACAAAAAGATAAGTTATGTTTTTTAATCTCTTCTTAACTGACTTTTACATCTTAAGTTAGATTGTGACTTTTACATCTTAAGTTTACTTAAGAAAACTCATCTTAGTTCAGCAATCCTGCATTCTTTACATTATTTACATGCACCTTGTGTCGTTAAATTTTGGTGTTGCAAATTAAAGTACCATCCGATTTTTGGAGTCCGAGTATTGGGTTTTTTCTTCTTTATACGTCGCAAATTACGCTTGTATCTATAGAAGTTCTTTAACTTTAATCTCTTGAATTTTGCTATATTTCATAGATGATCATGCTATTCTAGAAACCAAAACTGGAACAGTGAAGCAAAGATTCATGGATGATAAATCATATAATATTATTTCACCAATATTATGTTATCACGCCATACTCATAGACCTATAAAATAAATAAGTACGAAATATACACGATATGTCACTATTATTAGTTCTAGTAAAAAAATTTAACTAAGTTTGATAAGCATTAACAAAGTTTATAAAAATTAGCTCTGTTTATGATAATAATAATAATAAACAACAGTTTGAATAAATTAACTAATTTTTATAAAAATTAACAAGTTTATAACAATAGTTTGAATAAATTAACTAATATTATATTATGCCAGATATTTTTGTACATTATTTAAACTGTAGACCCTTGCAGGTATTTTGTACATTATTAGTATGCCTTCATAAACTGCTCTGAACCAGTACTTTGTATGTAAAGTTCCTTTAGCACCCATACTATTTCTTACTTTTCATATGAAACGAAATGAATGTTTATGCTTTCATTGGCAGGTGTAAATTGCTTGAAATTACGGATGGCTCAAGCGACTGGATCGCGAAGCATCATTCTTCAAGTTCAACATCAACAGTAAATTTCTTTTTCTTTCTTCGTGCCATTTTGTTTACTAATTTAATTTTTTTTTGTATTTCGAGAATTTAGTCTCGGTTGATTATAATAAGCAATTAGGTTATTATAGTACGTGTTTCGAAATTCGAATTTATTTGCTATTTTATTTTCCAATCAACAACAATAAGCTAGTTTATAAATTAATAATAATACTTTTCTAAATCAATTTTGAATTCATGGAAAAGTTTATTGTGTTTGAGCTTGAACTTTGAGATATAGTTTGATTTTATAATATAGAAAGAAATAACTTTTTTGAAATATGATTTTTGTAAAGAATATAAAGAAACGTTGTTGAAATATTAAAGTTTGAAATATATTTTGAAACATAGTTTGAAATGTGATTTTTGTACTTCGAAATAACTTTAAGGTAGGATTTTTGAAATATGAATATGAAATATAGTTTAAAATATCATTTTTGAACTTTGAAATAACTTTGAGATATGATATTTGAAGTATGCATATGAAAAAAATATGAAGAAATATAATTTGATTTTTATAAGATATAAAGAAAAATATTTTTTGAAATGTAATTTTTATAAAGTTTATGAAGAAATATAGTTTGAGATATCAAAGTTTGACATATAGTTTAAAACATGATTTTTGAAACATGATTTTTAAACGTGAAATGACTTTAAAACATGATTTTTTGCCGGACGTAGCAAGTACTAAAAACAAGTAGGATATGATATGAATAATACATTGTCACGGACTCACAACAGAAATATTTATGCTGAATAATACTGCAAGACGAAAATAAGTCACTAACCGATCTTATGCTTTGCCGATTGCATCCGAACAACATCTTCTAAGAAGTTCCTCGCCATACTTTATAGAATCAGGAAACATGTATGGCTTGGTGAAGAGGATGAGAAGTTTTTTCTTTTTCTTTCTGCAACTTAAATTTTGTCATTTAAGATGCTATGTCATCTTCTAGACTTCTTTTGCATACATCAACCAACAGAACAATACCCTTTTGTATTTAGACTAGTGTACGTTAGTCATAATTTCATAGCTCGATATCTATCCCAATTTTTTTTTCATTTAGGTTTGTATTTAATGGGACTTACTATTAGCATTTAATATTTCGTTAGCAGCTGTCTATTTCAAGATTAGTAAGCAACACAATGGCTAATATGTCATGTAACATTTTCTTAAATGAACATGCTAAAGGATTGTATCCTTGTTGGTATATGTATGCTCCCAAGCCGGGTTCAAAAATGTATCAACCTTTGTTGTTACCATTATTAGAAATTAGAATACAAACTGTTAGAAGTGTAGTCTGATAGTACAATGCATCACTGTTATTTTTGTACAATTAAGTGGTTTAAATTTGTTTCTACTAATTTTACGTGAATAATTTCTTCCTGAACTGACAACTTACTTTTGTTTTTGTTTTTTTACTAAAGATGAAGAACATAAATATTATTAAAAATAAAAAAAGAACTCGGACATTGATTTAGAAAACTTACCCTACTATATCTACCAAATTTTGCATCTGTTACTCCACCTTTTCTTTATTCTAAGCGAGGCAATCTACAAAAATGTACTAGGTGAAGTTTTTTCACTGCAGTTTCATTTTTGTAGTGAATAATCACTCATCAGAATAACTGTTAAATGGATAAAGAAAAAAAGAAAAAAGGAAAATATGAAAAGAAAACTAGAGTAAATACATCATTGTTTTGGTTTTTTAAACAAACCAATGTTTCTCCATGATATTTATGTCAATGTCTCATCTAGTTGTCATCAATATTATTGTATGGTTTCCTTTTATCGCAGATTTTTTTTGTCAACTAATTTTATTTTTTTGATGAAAGGCATTAGTCAGATGGTCAGTGATTAAATACTATACACATACATCTCTTGTATCATGCATATCTTTCTTCCTGCAATCTGTAGGTCATACATTCATATCAAGCTGAATCTAATGTCGAGCTTAACTTGTCTACTGGAGATTATGTTGTTGTAAGAAAGGTAATTCGTCTTGACATTTTCTTAATCCTGCTATTCTTAGTATTATATAAGTTTTTGGTTACTTTTATTATCATTGTCCTTTTAAATATTGTATTATATGTTATTTCTCATCTGTTTTTCTTCACGTTTTGAGTAATTCATCATCATCTAGTGCTCAAGGCTTCCGCTTGAGCGGGGTTTGAGGTGGGCAAGTTGTATGCAGTCTTACCCTATTACTAGAGAGACTGTTTCCAAAACTTGGTCAGTAAACCAAACATTTAGAAAAAAAGAATTTAATGTTACGTGAATAAAAGGCACAATAGACTGACATATTCAAAGCACATTGTACTGCATATAACATGCCCAATTGTACACTGCCTTATTGAGGTGCAAACTTCAAAACAAAAGGGGGGAGGGAAGGAAAAAAAGGGAAGAATAAGGGAAGTAAAAAGGAAGTGGAGCAAATCTCATAATCTGTTCACGTCCAACCAACACCATTTCTTTATTGCATATTTTGAAAAGTTAAACTAAAATAGTTCTATTTGCCAGTGACTATTTCTTTTAGCTATAGGCTTATGTACCCATAGTTATAGTTCTCAATGATCATTTCTTCACCTTTCCAGGGAAGTACTTCCTTGCACCATATAAATAATAGTTTCCTGTATATAATTTTACAACCTGTATAGTTTTTATTTAATCTTCTTAGGACTATATAATTTTACATGTGTCTGGCAATGGATGGGCAGAGGGAGAATGTAAGGGAAAAGCTATGTGAATTTTCCGATGGAGACTTCGTTAGATGGCCAGAGTTTCGTATTTGGTATTTGTAGACTTTAACCATGAACTAGTCTTATCTCTTGTTATTGCAATTGGTATTAGTATGGAATTGGTAAATTATGTATTGATAACTTAATTATGTGTTGAACTTCTCTTTTGTTAACCGATACTCTGTTTTATTATTGATTATGGATATTGTTTATTGATTGAGTTATAATTTGCTAAATTAAGATAATATTTTATATTAGATATAGTCTACATTATATCTTTTAACATTCAAACCGTTATATCTTTCAACATTCACGTTACTAATAAGTGTTTATTTGTTTGTATTTATTTGTAACGCTTATAAGCGTTGTAAGATTTTTTTTTCTCCAACGCTTATAAGCGTTGGAAGATACCGTTTTTCAACGCTTATAAGCGTTGGAAGATATTGTTTCCCAACTCTTATAAGCGTTGGTGAAAAATTTTCCCAACGCTTATAAGCGTTGCAAATAAATGCCCACGCCCCTATAGCGACACAAATAAGTGTTACTGAAATTTTTGGCAACGCTTATACTCGTTGGGAATCCTCTGTTTTGGTGTAGTGTACTATAGCGATTTTGCTACCTATCATCAAAACTATTCTTTTCCTTACTTAGTCTTTGCAATCCTTTCATAAATCGGCTAAAAAAAATAATTGTGACTGTTACTTTTTGATAGAAGTGATATAGCAGTTGTATTTATCAAATACAAACTTCACCCAATCTAGGACAACAATCTTAGTTCACTTACATGCATTGGAATCATCTTCGGCACTGCTATCATCATCATCTTCATCGTTATCGTCTTTTGAGTCTAAGCTATTTGCTGAAGTTATATTGGTTACTTATATTCATTTGTAGTGGCAACCTCAGCTGCCACAACTGGTTCCAGTGTATGTAAATCTGTGACCCTTAACATCAGATCCTGTTCCACAAAATTTACTCATTCAGCAACAAACTAAGCCTTCAAAAAACACATATGTTACTTTTACCAACACACTTTGGAAACTAACGAAAATAGTGGACATAGTTTACATTCAACCACGGTTGTTATGACCTATTCAAGCTAAAATGGATAGATGAGCAAATATTCCACAACAAATAGCTAAAACTTTATTTGGCGTTCCCTTTACAACAATAATTTAATATTGAATAAATTAGATTAGAATGAAAGAATGGATGAAATCATTAGCAAGATTACCTATTTCTATTCTTCCTAATTGTGAAAATTGCATATCAACGCGTTTCTATAAGAAAAAAAACTATTACGTTTCCCATATAAATTATATATACAGCAGTAAAGAAATTACATTATTCTCAATTTGAATAATATATGCATTAGCATAATTTAATCAAAATATGCCTAAATCCCAATAACATCATCAACACGAAATAGGCAGACCGCATCCAAAAAGCTGGGCGAAAAGAAAAAACAGAAATTACCTTCTTGAAGAAGCTGATAATCGCGGTGGAAGAAACCGGGGAACAATCGCTCAGAAAACGCAACTGTTCATTTTTTAGCCTATGGAACGACGATGAAGCGGAGAGCAGGTGGTGAAAACCCTTGTCTTTTGATTCGTAGATGAGGGGAAATGGATGAAGCGGAGAGCTGATAGGGGAGAAATGGTGCGAAAGAATCACCTGGAACTGCAGCTTTTCAATTTTTAGCGGAGGGAATAAATTTTAGCTGATGGAATAACCATGAAGCAAGGACAGGCGGTAAAAACCCTAGCCGTTTTGTTTGTAGCTGACGAATGAAGGAGGAAATAGATAGCTGGTAGGAGAAAGAAAAATATAAAATGCAACTATTTAGTATCTAGGGTTTGGAGGAAGATAAGAAAAAGTATAAACGTGACCGTTCGGTTGCCAAATTTCAAGGGGGCATCTGTGAGCTTGAATTCAACTCACTAATAATAGTATAGTATAGATCATTAATCTGTGTATCATTAAGCAAGTTTGGATAAATGAACGACGGAGATTGGTTACATTGGAACGCATAATTTAACGATAGAAGAATTCATGAGTTAATAACGCATTTATGGCAGCAAAAAAGTACATAAGACAAAAATTTTGGAGAATATAAAAATGACATATTTTAATTGGTTGCATCAGATTAGTAATTTATGCTACCTTACTTTTGAATCCACAAATACAAACTTTTACCGGTTAAAAGTCAATTCTATCTCGGTGGTTAGTTGTCATTTAAACCATCTGTTAAAGTAATTTTTTATTAAAAGCTTGTAACCATATCATGTCCTATACTAGCAGAACCGTACAGGAAAAACCGACCGTTTAGCTATATAATTTTAAAAAAATAATATATTATGATTTTTCATTCATTTCGGTTAAATAAGTAATAATAATGTAATGATAAATGTTTGACAATAAATTATTCACATTAATGTGTGTGTGTGTGTTTTTCTATCTTTTCAATACCAAAGGGACTATAGTTAACATAGCACTATTGTATTCGTACTATGCTCATAGTGAAATGGAAAGTCACATACCAAAGAAACATAAAATTTAACAAATAAAGGTATAGTGACCTTTAAGTACAAAAGAAAACAAATATATTGCGGATCTTAATGGAAAGGATAACAAAGGAGAAGAAAAACTGGATAACTGAAACAACTTGGTCAGAAATATATCATTCTATTCTAAGATTTTGAATCTAATTGTAATGATGTAGAATGCATTATTAAATCATAGATTTAAAAAGTAAACCATCTTCATAGGCTCTATTTATGGTCCTAGTAATGTATATAATTATAATCCACAAACAAATGGAGGCAAAACAATATGCCCTTAATAAGTATATTTTTCATTTAATAAAAAGGCAAATGGAAGAAAAAAAACCGTACATACTTATTTTTCTCGAACTGAATATGTAACTATACCACATTTACAGCAAAAGAAATGCAAACTTATTACATTTCAGTAAACTAAATATAGTCTGATACATAAACAACAAAGACTAACACAAATTAAAATTTATTTATCAAAGTTGGACTCCATGCCAGTAGAGGTGACATGGTGGATTAATCGAACTGATCGGTTAATCAACTGATTTAACCGACTATATTCTAGGGTTCGGTTACCTGAACTGAAAATGAAACTGGGCACTTTATACCAACCGAACCACCAATGTTTAACTGCGGTCAACCATTGTGTTGATCGGTCCCACCAGTTAACCTACAGTTGGTTAATTGCAGTTAACCGAATAATTAACTGCAACTAGCGGTTAAGAGTTAACTGGAACTGTTATTGATGCAACTGGAATAAGCACATAAGGGAGCATATAAGAAATCATTTCAGTTAGCTTGGGCTCCAACAGGCATAGTAGCATAGCTCTGCAAGCAAGCAACCTAACTCAGCATATTACAGCAAGCAACCTAACTCAGCATATTACATAGTACATAGCACATAGTTCTTTTGTACATAGAAAATACTCTCAGTTCATGTAGCAATTTCAAACTTTCACAAGTTTTCTGAGTTGAAGTTAAATCAGCAGTATATAAAAACAAAAATAGTCTAATCAGAGTAGCCAACTCATACAATTCCACTCATCGTTAAATAAAATAAAAATCTTAAGAATAATAGTTAAAGCAACTCCAACAGATGCAGAATTCTCTAATGCGCACCCAGAAACGATCCTAACAGAGTGCGAGAATCCCCGAAAGTGCAGAAAGGAGGGGCTTCGGCTCGAGAATTTGGTATTGGGTGAGGCGCCTGTTTAACAGGCGCCTGGTGTCCAGGCGCCTGTTGAACAGGCACCTCATTTTCAGGCGCTTGTTCAACAGGCGCCTGGCAACAACACACACATATACGCTTCATAAAATGTAACTTAACTTTAATAAATAGCATAAAATGTTACTTAACTTTAATAAATAGTATATCCATTATCCTGTTAAACACAGGCGCTTGTTGAACAGGCGCCTGGTCATCTGTTGAACAGGCGCCTGATGACCAGGCGTCTGTTCAACAGGCACCTGGCCACATTTCCGTTGTGGAAATGAGGCCTTCAACATTTCGGAGTGCGGAAAATTCAATTTCCTCAAGTAAAAGTAAATGTGTTACTTGCTGATCCGGTTAGTCTGCTCAAGATGATATCAACCATTCATCTCAACGGTCTGCATCCCTTATTATTTCTGTTTGAGATCATGGGCCAAAGCCCAAACATTATGTATCTTATAAATAGTTTGTTCTATCTGTAATTCATTTGTACTGATTGTGATAATAATAACAAAGCAATTACTTCTTCAATCATCTCTCTTAATCTCTAACAATCAAGTGATCTTACTTTTCTAACTTGGTATTAGAGCCAAAACTGTTGTGCTAACTGCATCAATAACAGTAGTGAGTCCATCAGAAACATTTCATCACGTGGACTCCTCTCATCAAGGATTCAAGATCCCTTCACTTGAGAGTTAAGGCTGTTCTCCAATACTCAGTGCCACGCCAGATCCATATCGGCTGCATCAGAGTACTAAAGAAAGCATATGGTATGTTAAAATTCCAAACAGAAAGAGCAAACTGATCAAGAAGATCATGAAAACTTCCAGTTGAATCAAGAGTATCAAGAAAACTCATCAGAAAGCAATCCTTTCACAAATAATCAAGAAATCATCATTTAAGTTTTGTACGATACTGTCAAGATTCAACCAAAGAAAATTTTCTTGAAAATCCCAATTCAAAAGCAAGCTCAAGTTTAGATTTCACATACCAAATTCCAGGATTCTTTCTCCCTGAAAATCATCTGCAATCATCATGGCAAATCTGGATGATGATGTTGTAAGTCCTCAATCATCCAACACAAGAGTTTCTCAGAACCAGTCACAGACAGATCCAGTAAATGATCTGATGAAGGCCATAATCAAGCCTCAGAGTCAAATGATATCCATCCAGCTTGATGAAGGAAATTTCTTGCTCTGGAAATTACAAGTGGAAACATCCATTAGGGGTTATGGGTTAGAAGATTATATTCTTGGCACAAGAATTACTCCACCAAAATTTATTAAAAATAATGAAGATAAACTGGTACCAAATCAAGAACACTTAGCACACCAAAGGCAAGATAGACTTGTGTGTGCCTGGATGATGTCATCCATAAATGCATCTATTCTGCCTCAACTTATAGGCTGTAAAACTGCCCAAGAAATATGGACAACAATTGAGAGAAACTTCACCTCTCAGTCATCTGCAAGAATTATGCATCACAGAAGACAACTACAGAATATCAGAAAGAATGACATGACCATGAATGAATATCTACTCAAAGTAAAGAACTTATGTGATCAACTAGCTTCAGCTGGACACAAAGTTTCTGAGTCAGAACATGTTCTATACATAATCAGTGGGTTAGACAGCGAGTATGAAGCAATTGTGGCTATTATCTCCACTATGGAACCTACACCCCACTTGCAATTTGTGTATTCTACACTTCTTTCCCATGAAGGAAGGATAGAACACAACAAAACTATAAGTTCTGATATCTCTGTCAACTACACATACAACAAAGGCAAACAAAGCTCTAATCCCAGAGGTCAGTCCAACTTTCAAAGAAGTGGACCATCCAACAGAGGAAGAAGGGGAGGCAGAAGTAACAACAACAATAAAATAAGGTGCCAAATATGTGAGAGGTATGGTCATGGAGCAAATAAATGTTACTTTAGATTCAACAAGAACTACACTCCATCACAACAAGATAGCAGCGCAAATATAAACATAGTCACTGCAACAAAAGACAGCAACTCAAAACAAACAGAAGTTCTAAACGCTGAAAATACAACAAGCAATGATACTGGAGATGACTGTTGGTACCCAGACTCAGGAGCTACAAATCATGTAACCAACAATCTCAATAATCTAAACCTGGGAAACAAAGAATACAAAGGTACGCAGAATCTTTCTGTTGGTAATGGCAAAACTATACACATTACACACACTGGAAATGCAAGTATACATGGATGCAAACAACAACTTATTCTAAGGAACTTACTAAGAGTTCCTTCAATCAAAAAAAATCTAATGAGTGTTTCCCAATTTGCAAAAGATAATAAGGTATACTTTGAATTTTATCCCAGTACATGTATATTCAAAGATATACTGACACAAGAAGTTGTTTTGCAGGGTAAAGAAAACAATGGGTTATACAAATTTGATTTTTCAAATTCAAAAAATACTGGGAATAATACCCATGTAATGAATGTTACTAGTGATCTTAAGAATAGTAGTAAATTTGATTTGTGGCATTGTAAGCTAGGACATCCCAGTTTACAAATTGTAAAACATATCATGAGTAACAATAACATTCAATGTAGCAGTATTCCTGAATCTTATTTTTGTACCTATTGTCAATTGGGAAAGAGTCATAAACTTGCATTTCCAGATTCACACACAACTTACACAAGACCCCTTGAGTTAATTGCTAGTGATCTTTGGGGACCAGCACCTATTACCTCTGATTATGGATACAAATATTACATATCATTTATAGATGCTTACTCAAGATTTGTTTGGATTTACATGCTAAAATCTAAATCTGAAACCAGTAATATAGTTATGCAGTTCATTAACAAAGTTGAAAACATGACTGGAAATAGTGTTTGTACATTTCAGTCAGATGGTGGAAAAGAATTTTTTCCTTTAAAGACTTTCTTTGAAAAGAAAGGTATTAATCACAGGACTACATGTCCATACACATCTGAACAAAACGGAATCATTGAAAGAAAACATAGACATATTGTTGAAACTGGGTTAACTTTATTAGCTCAAGCCTCTATGCCCTTGAAATTTTGGCCAGAGGCATTTAACACTGATGTACACTTGATAAACATACTACCAACTAAAATTCTTAAACTCAAGTGTCCTCAAGAAGTGTTAACTACTATTAAACCAGACTATGAACATCTGAAGGTGTTTGGGTGTCAATGTTTTCCTTGTTTAAGATCCTATAACAAACACAAATTAGACTTCAGATCTACCCCTTGCACCTTCTTAGGGTATTGTAATAAACAAAAGGGGTATAGATGTCTAGACAACAAGGGAAAGATATATATATATCTAGGCATGTAAGATTCAATGAGCAGGTATTTCCATACAGCAATACTGAAATTAAAACTACTGAAAAAGTGAGGAATCCAAAGTTTGTGATTCCTGATTTACCTGAAGAAATTGAGATCCTGCCACCAATACAACCTACAAGGAATGACATCTATCCAAGCTCTCAACATACCATGACTGCTAAAGAGTCAGGTCAAGAGCAAGCTTCACATGAAGATGATGGCAACAATCAGAATTTTCAGAGTCCAGAACTGAGCAGAGCAAGCCATGAACAAATCACCAGAGATAATACCATGGCTAGCAGCAGCTCAAACAACTGTCATGACAACACTGTCAGAAATAATTCCAACACTCATCCAATGTTAACTAGAGCAAAGTGTGGTATCTACAAACCAAAAATTATCAACAACATAGTTATTCACGAAGAACCATCTTCCTACATAGAAGCTGCTCAGAATGATAAATGGAGAGCTGCTATGCAGGAAGAATACAATGCTCTAATTAACAAAGGAACTTGGAATCTGGTAAAAAGACCAGAAAACAAAAATATAATTGGGTGCAGATGGACTTTCAAATTAAAAAAAATGCTGATGCTTCAATTTCTAAGTATAAAGCAAGGTTGGTTGCAAAAGGATATTCACAACAATATGGGTTTGATTTCTCATAAACATTTTCCCCAGTTGTGAAACCCTCCTCAATTAGAGTCATTCTAACCATTGCTTTAAACAAAAATTGGAGCATCAGACAGTTAGATGTTAACAATGCTTTTCTTAATGGTGTATTGCAGGAAGAAGTATACATGGAGCAACCAGAAGGGTTCACTCAGAAACCAGACAGAGAACTTGTGTGCAAACTTAATAAAGCCATTTATGGGTTGAAGCAGGCACCAAGAGTCTGGTTTGACAAGCTCAAGACAACTCTCATGAATTTTGGCTACAATTCACTAAAATCTGACAACTCTATATTCTCTAAAATTAATGAATTTGCCACCACTTATATTCTAATTTACGTTGATGATTTCATTATTACAGGAAGCAGTGAGTCAGAAATCAAGGAAATCACTACAATGCTAAACTCAGAATTTTCAATTAAAGACCTGGGTGATCTAAATTACTTCCTTGGTATTAAAGTTCAAAGAACTTCTAAATCAGAAATGCATCTCAATCAAAAGAAATACATTTCAGAAATATTATCTAGAGCCAAAATGGACAAAGCTAATCCCTTACCAACTCCAATGGTTACAAATCATCAACTATCAAAATACAAGGGTGAGGCAATTCAGAATATAAAGCAATATAGAAGCATAGTGGGTGCACTTCAATATGCTACAATAACAAGACCAGACATTTCATTTTGTGTCAATAAAGTTAGCCAATTTATGCAAAATCCCCTGGATACTCACTGGAAAGCTGTAAAAAGAATACTCAGGTATCTCAAGGCAACAATAGATCACGGTCTTATCCTAAAATCAAGTCACACACTCAATATAAATGCCTACGCTGATGCTGACTGGGGGACCGATACAGATGATCGAAAATCAACATCAAGCTACTGCATTTACTTAGGAAAAAATCCTATATCATGGAGTTCAAGGAAACAAAGCACTGTATCAAGATCCAGCACAGAGGCCGAATTCAGGTGTGTGGCAAGTGCAGCAGCAGAGGTTATATGGCTAGAGTCACTTCTAAGTGAACTCAATATCAAAACTGATAATAAGCCAACAATCTGGTGTGACAACGTCAGTGCTATTTCCCTAACCTCAAATCCAGTTCTTCACTCTAAAACTAAGCATATTGAATTGGATCTATACTTTATCAGAGAGCAAGTAATCAAAGGAAAATTAAGAGTTGGATACATACCATCTCTGCATCAAAAAGCAGATATACTTACTAAACCTCTGTCGAAGCCAAGTTTCACGAGATTGAGGGAAGAGCTCAACATTGACGTAGCCAACTCAAGTCAGAGATCCAGGAGAGAAATTTTTATACCAGACTAGAGCTTAATCTGGTACTATTAACCTTTGAGAGATGGAAGATCTAATTTTGCCGATTTTTCTCAAGAGGGACGCAGCCGCCATTTCCTTTCTTTTCACAAACCCTAAGGTTCTCGGGTTTGAGGGGGGAAGTAAAAGTAAATGTGTTACTTGCTGATCCGGTTAGTCTGCTCAAGATGATATCAACCATTCATCTCAACGGTCCGCATCCCTTATTATTTCTGTCTGAGATCATGGGCCAAAGCCCAAACATTATGTATCTTATAAATAGTTTGTTCTATCTGTAATTCATTTGTACTGATTGTGATAATAATAACAAAGCAATTACTTCTTCAATCATCTCTCTTAATCTCTAACAATCAAGTGATCTTACTTTTCTAACTCCGCACTCCCTGTTGGAGTTACTCTTAGATCAAGAAGTAAAGTGATTAGCTCTCCCATCATCGTAGCAAAAAAAAATATTTCCTTTACAGCCGTGCCCATCAATTTCTTCTGTAATGGTGCTACTCTTAATTTTAACAGCTAAAACAATGATTTCAAAATAAGAAAGCAAATCAGCATAATGGAACCAAACCTTAAGTCTGGAAACATCTCCTCTGCAGCATCTTCCTGAGGCCATCTTCCCCCATAATGCCAACTAAACATTAAGCCTGGAAACATTTGACTAATCCTTTTCCCTTCATTAACTCATCTATCTGACCACATCCTTGACCAAATCAAAACTGTAGTTTAAACCCTTACCAAATTCACCAACCCCTCTATTAATCTCATCCATTTATGTATATATTAGCTATAAAACTTGTAGCTTTGGAATGTATTGAGATACCAATTTGTTTCAGCTTTCACTTGTTAGTCATCGAATGTGATCTCTCGGTCTAAAACACAAGTAATGATATTACATATGAAGGACATACCTCCAACAATCCAAGTACGAGTAAATCAATCTTCATGTGAAACCCGATATAGTAGAAATAATCTTCTATTTTGGTCAAACCACAAAAGCATGCGAACATGTGAGGAAAAAATGGCTAGTTGCTGCAAGAAAAAAAAAGTTGGTACTAGTAACCAAATGGTAATAACATTATGTATAATACAATGCATACATTACTAAAGACCAACCCATAAAAATTATAATGAAAATGAGTAAGAAAGCCAACAATTCAGCAACTGGACAACTCAATAAGCAAGAAAACTCCATGTCTAAACTGATGATGAAACCGATGACAAAACAATGATGATGATCATAAAAGCGGTGATAATATGCTCAGTAAAAGCTTAAATTTTGTGAAGGATTCAATATAGAATGGATGGTTGAAAACTCAATAAGCAAGAAACCTTCGATATATATATATATATATATATATATGAACTAATGATGAGCTGAACCAATAAAGGCTCAAGTATACCTACTCATAGCTGAAAACTGACAAATATACAATTATATACAAAATTAAGTATCAACTTAAAAGTTTATATATGACCAACTGAATCGGTAGAGGCTTAGTTATATTTACTTCAAACTTCAAATATAGTTTATATTGGTAAATGCTAATGCTAGGAAACATCAGTATATATGGTCTATTTAACATTTTTAAGTACATTTAACACGTAAATCGTTATTTTACAATGCATTAGTAGATGAAAATGATATTTCTCACTGCTGTTCATATATCAATAATTTTAGTGCACAGTAAAATGAAAGAGCGTTCTCACAACCAGATGTATTTTTACTTATCTGCTTTGTATTGGGCCTAGCCCATTTAGTTGGCTTCTCAGTCTATATTTAAAGAGCCAACTCGTTTGTAATATTGTATCTGTATCAATTCTACTTTCAATAATAAAGTTTTACATCTTTCATTCTCATCTTTATCATTTCTGATTTCATCAAATCTTTCTCAAATTCTATCTTGGTATCAGAGCAGAGTGATTGAATCATCTCTTTTGCTTAACAGCTTTGTATTAAAAAAAAACTGATCCATCAGAGAAATCTCATCATTTGGATCAGCTTACCCATCAAATTTTGTATTCATCACCTGGGCAAGAAATCTGTTCAAAGATCCTTCTGCCTTGCCAAGATTTGCAATCGGCTGCAGAAGATATCCTCATAAACAGATTCAAGAATCAAGAAAAAGAATCAGAAATCCAATCAGATAGAAGAACAAGATCATCTATCAAAACAAAGGTGTAAGTTCCTTACCAGGAGCAATCAGAGAAGCCTCATCACATTGCTCGGTTGCATCTTACCTGTTGGAGAAAAGACTCTCTGAATTTCTTAACTTCTGAGTTCTTTCTATCTCAATTCTTTTCTTTCAAGAAGTGTCTTCATGGCTGAAGGAAGTAGTGCAACATCTAGAAATGATACTGACACCTCATCTCAATCCCCAGATATCACTGACAGTTTGATCAAAACTGTGATTAGTCCACACTCCAATCTGATAACTGCTCATCTTGAAGATGACAATTATCTTCTCTGGAAAGTACAAGTTGAAACCGCTGCCAGAGGATATGGTCTTGATGGATACATCCTAGGCATGATATCCACTCCACCCAAGTTTATCACTAATCAAGAAAACAAAACTGTGAGTAATGAGGAACATGTCAAATTTCTGAGACAAGACAGTTTAATAAGTTCTTGGTTGCTTTCTTCGATTAGTGTAAAGTTGCTGCCACAAGTTATAGGGTGCAAATCAGCAAATGAAATTTGGACTACAGTTGAGAGGATTTTTAATACTCAATCAGCAGCAAAGATAATGCATTACAAAAGGCAACTACATAACATAAAGAAAGACAATCAATCCATGAAAGAATACATCTACAAGATCAAGAATACTTGTGATCTACTCGAGGCTGCAGGACATAAGATGTCTAATACAGAGCATGTCTTAACAATACTGAGTGGGTTAGGAGATGAATATGAAGCAGTTGTGGCAGTTATTGCATCACAAGAAACACTACCAACTATAGACTACGTCCACTCAGTATTGCTGGCTCATGAAGGAAGGCTAGATTACAAGAAGCCCTCAGATACAGACATGTCTATCAACTATGCATCTAATAGTAGAAACAGAAACCAGAACTATGGGAGATCAGATCAGCAATCACAGAGAGGAGGCCAAACTGTCAGAGGAAGAGGTAGAGGAAGATTTAATGGCAATAACAAACCAAAATGCCAAATATGTGAAAGACTTGGACACACAGCTGTGAAATGTTACTTCAGATATAATGCAAATTATGTGCCAGGTCAGGGGCAAAGCAATCAGAAAAATAACAATGGCAATGCAAATATGGCACAAGCACAACTGAATACAGGCAAACAGTCCAATGGCAACAGGAATCAAAATCTGGATGAAATTGCTAATGCTGAGCATGTTCAAGACGAATCATGGTATCCAGACTCAGGGGCAACAAACCACTTAACAAGCAACCTAGAGAATCTAAATCTTGGGAACAGAGAATACAGAGGTAAACAATCTATTATTATGGGAAATGGTAAAGCAATTGAGATCACACACACAGGTAATGCTTTTATCAAGGGTAAAAGACAATTATATCTCAATAACCTGTTAAGAGTTCCCAACATTAAAAAGAACCTGTTGAGTGTCTCTCAATTTGCCCATGATAATAATGTCTATTTCGAATTTTACCCAAATTATTGCTTAGTTAAAGATATTCTAACTAAGGAAATACTGTTGCAGGGTAATGCTGTTAATGGCCTATACAAGTTCACACTGACTAATAGCAAAGGTTCAAATCAGAGAACAACAAATTGTAATAACAGTGAATTGCAGTCATGTGAAGTTAGTAAAAATAACTTTGATCTTTGGCACTACAAATTAGGTCATCCTTGTGCAAGTATTGTAAAACAGGTTCTTAAAGAAAATAAAATTTCTTTTGATGATATAACTTTGCCTTATATATGTTCCTACTGTCAAATGGGCAAAAGCCACAAATTAGCTTTTTCAGATTCTGTTACAGAATACAAAGTACCTCTTGAACTGATCTCAACTGATCTGTGGGGACCAGCACCTATCTGCTCAGATTATGGGTATAAATATTACATATCTTTTGTTGATGCCTGTACTAGGTACACTTGGATATATCTTTTGAAATCCAAGGCAGAAACTTACAATGCTGTTATATATTTTATTACTCAAGTTGAGAAACAGACAAATCATAAAGTCAAGATCATTCAGAGTGATGGGGGCACAGAATATAAGCCTCTCAGTAAATACTTTCTTGATAATGGAATAACTCATAGAATAACATGTCCCTACACATCTGAACAAAATGGCCTAGTGGAAAGAAAACACAGGCACATTGTTGAGACTGGCTTGACCTTACTAGCACAAGCATCACTACCCTTAAAATTTTGGCCAGATTCATTCAGTACTGCAGTTTATTTAATTAATAGACTTCCAACTAAAGTACTGAATGGAATTAGTCCCTTAGAAAAGTTTTTAGGTGTCAAACCAGATTATCAAGACTTAAAGACTTTTGGATGCTTGTGTTTTCCCTATCTGAGACCTTATAATAATCATAAACTAGACTTTAGATCTCAACCATGTACCTTTATAGGTTATCCAACTAAACAAAAAGGGTACAAGTGCTTAGATGAAACTGGAAAAATATTTATAAGCAGGCATGTTGTTTTTAATGAGAAGATATTTCCTTTTAGCAATGCAAGTATTAAAACTACACATAAAGTCTATAACCCGAAGGTTTCCATACCAAACATACCTGTTTTGCCACATGTATGGCATGCTGGTAAGACTAAGGAAGGAACAGGAGCCACTGGATCACAACACACAATGTCATTTGGACCAGGTCATGATGCAGCTGATCAACCTGCTACTCATCCTCAGTCACCTGTTGAATCAAGCAATCAAGATCAGAATTCTTCCAGAGATCAATCAGATGATACTGCTATTCAGAACAGCAGTTCAGAATCATCTGATACTGAACTGCAGACCAGAACTGGACATCACATGATTACCAGATCAAAAAGTGGGATTTATAAACCAAAAGTTTATACTGCAACTACATGCATCACAGAGCCACAAACATTTGAACAGGCATCTAAAGACAAAAATTGGAAGGCAGCAATGGATGAAGAGTATCAAGCATTAGTGAAAAACAATACATGGAGTCTTGTTCATCCACCAAGCAACAAAAACATTATAGGATGCAGATGGACTTATAAATTAAAAAGAAATCCAAATGGAACTGTCTCCAGACATAAAGCAAGACTTGTCGCCAAAGGATATACACAAGAATATGGTTTCGATTTCAGTGAAACCTTCTCACCAGTGGTGAAACCAACTACCATCAGAATAGTTCTCACTATTGCCTTAAATAACAACTGGAACTTGAGACAGTTAGATGTAAACAATGCTTTTCTAAATGGTGTATTGCAGGAAGAAATTTACATGGAGCAGCCACAGGGATACAAGCAAGACACTAATCTAGTGTGCAAGCTGAATAAAGCCATATATGGATTAAAACAAGCTCCCAGAGTATGGTTTGATAGATTGAAAGCCACATTAGTTCACTTAGGCTATCAATCTACCAAATCTGACAACTCTCTATTCATTAAAATTAGCAGTAATCTCATTGTTTACATACTGATTTATGTTGATGACTTAATTATAACAGGAAATAATGAGAATGAGATCAAAGAAATAATACAGTATCTGGACAAACAATTCTCAATCAAAGACTTGGGTGAACTAAGCTATTTTCTGGGAATAGAAGTAAAGAAAATTTCAAACTCAGAAATTTTCCTAAGCCAAAAGAAATATATCAAGGAACTACTGATTAAAGCAAAAATGGATGGTGCCAAATCTCAGCCTACACCAATGATTAGTCATCAACATCTGTCAAAATACAGGGGGGAACCTATACTTAATGTCAAGCAATATAGAAGTATTGTAGGAGCCCTACAATACTCCACTATAACAAGACCAGATATATCTTTCAGTGTTAACAAAGTTTCACAATTTATGCAGGAACCACATGAAGAACACTGGAAAGCTGTCAAAAGGATACTCAGATATCTGAATGGGACAACAAATTATGGAATTATGCTAAAAAAGTGCAAACAACTAAGCATCACAGCATATGCAGATGCAGATTGGGCTACTGATGTTGATGACAGAAAATCAGTGACAGGCTACTATATTTACTTAGGCAATAATCCTATTTCATGGTGCTCAAAGAAGCAAACAACAATCTCCAGATCCAGCACAGAGGCTGAATACCGAAGTATAGCTAGCGCTGCTGCAGAGATTATTTGGATTCAGTCATTACTCTCAGAAATGAATATAAAACTAGAGATGAAACCAACAATATGGTGCGACAACCAAAGTACTGTTTACATGGCAGCTAATCCAATCATGCACTCAAGAACTAAACATATTGAGATCGATTTATACTTTGTACGCGAGTTGGTACAGAAAGGAAAACTACAGGTGAATCACTTACCATCAACCTACCAACGTGCGGATATACTTACAAAGGCCTTATCTGCGAAGAATTTTCACCGATTCAGACAAGAGTTGAAGATCGAAGCTATCACTGAAGAGATCAACAAAGAATTCATCTCTCAGCTCAGCTCTTCAGATCCCACTACACCAGCACTTGGATAAATCTCGAAGATAATTTGAAGCAGCAATAGTCTTCTTCTCAGATCTGTTTAAAATAGATCACTATCTCAGAACTCATTTCAACACAGAGATTCAAGATTATATAAATTGAGAAAGAAGGTTTTTTTTTGGATTTTAATGGAAGAAACTGCTCCGCCATTTTTCAGCTTTGCTCTCGTCTATTAACCCTAACCCTAGCTTCTGGTTGAGGGGGGGAGTAAAATGAAAGAGCGTTATCACAACCAGATGTATTTTTACTTATCTGCTTTGAATTGGGCCTAGCCCATTTAGTTGGCTTCTCAGTCTATATTTAAAGAGCCAACTCGTTTGTAATATTGTATCTGTATCAATTCTACTTTCAATAATAAAGTTTTACATCTTTCATTCTCATCTTTATCATTTCTGATTTCATCAAATCTTTCTCAAATTCTATCTGCACTGAAAATATATTGATTAATAGAGAATCAAGTTCAATAATCAATATATGAAATATATAGCTAATTTATTAAAATTTTATTAAGAGCAGAAAATAGGAAATTTTTATAAGACCAGTCCATCAACAGTATTGAAAATTACCGAAACAACAGAATTAGGGTAGCTGATGATACAACTAGCGATGAAATCCCAAATTTCAGCATGAAAATTAGAAACGTGGATAATTTGTTTAAAAATTATTACCAAAATTATATTGGCCTTATGAGAGACACTGAAGAAAAGAAGCAATGGTCGAGGGATGATGGTAAGAGGAATAACAATCGAGTCAAAGTGGGAGCAAGATTCTGAAGCCCTTATTTTCGATCTGATTTTGACTGGGATAAAGTTAGCGACTATGATTTTGGTTGAGAAAAAAAATAGGATTAAAGTCAAAGAAGATGGAGAAGTTTGGGGAAGAATATAACAGAGCGAAGAAAAAAAGAAGAAACATCGGTAAAGTGCACGCGTGAAATTAGTGATAGTAAGCAAACCTTTTGCCAATGCATGTAAATGCATGTAAAAAAATAGTAATATTTACCGATTGTGGAATCAAATGCAAATCCCACTTCATGTTTTTCATGTGCCAAAACAGTTTTGGTGCTTGCAAGGACTGATCATAATATTTGCATGCACCTGCCTTATGTTCAATATCTTTGTTGTGTTAAATAGCACACCTCTTGCATGTTCCTTCTTGTTCAAATTCTTCAATGCTATTCACTCCTAATGCACTTTAGAGTATATTATCCAAAACAATCTTATAGTTGGAAGTTGAATGTGAGAATTGGATGATACTAAACCCGTTAATTATAGTTCAATGTTATATCAGATTTAGTTTTCTCCAATATCTCATTTTCAGCTGGTCAACCTTAATTCTATTATATATGGTAAGCAATGTCATTAGCGGGAGCAAATCAGCTAGACCCAAGCTTGTGTGTTCCGGTTTACCCATTCAATCAGAGTGCTTGAAATTATGCAAATAACTCTATGTTATTTTTCACCTTAGGATTTATTTGCAAAAACTTATGCACGTGTCATGGGTTAAATGGCTAGACACAACAAGACATCTAATTTGGGTCTAGGTGATTTGAACCCATCATTAGCATTTATGGTCTTGAACATGCGAATTAGAGGATCCCAAACATTAAGGTTATGGGTTTCATTTCCTCTAGCATCTCATATTCATCAATTCAAACCTTTTACTTCAACTATGTCTAAATTTGTACCTGCAAATACTTGAAAAACATGAAGGCATCATAACTAGAATCATAGAGAGAGAGTATGGAATTTATACCATACACTATGCAATGACACCGGCTTAACTATGAATATTGCAATGATATTTGTTATCGTAAAAACACCTAATATGGCTGTAACAAGATTATAGTAAAATGTAGTATCTTTTCTCATCATACGGCCACAAGAGTACTTGCATAAATCTAACAATTCACCAAATCTTTGAATCTACGAAATAAAAATATATTAAAAACTGAATTAACAACATTAAAAAAAACTTGTAATTTCCATCAAGATTCTTGTCCTTTGCAGGCTAAAAATGGAGAATCTGATATTTGTCTCCATACTGTCAGAGCAAGTGATAGCACTTGTATCACATACAACATAGAAAACTGCAGATTAAGGATCAATGTACTGAGCTGAACATTTTTTTCAAAAAAATATATGATATATCAAGTAGGACAAAGTGAGACCTGCCTCAAGTCTAAACTTAACTCTTATTTCATATATATCCAATTCTCGTTCTCACCCTCGAGTCAGGAGATACCATGAGAACAGTGAACAGTGAAAGCAGAATCCTATTTCATTTAGAAGAAGGCTTTGTATCGTCCCTTTCCATAGTAGGCTAAACCGGAAAGAGAGACTAGTCCTTCAAGCTCCAAGTCAAAAAGTCAAGCAGCAAAGACCGCTACTAATAAGATAGAAAAGAGCTACCTTTTTATCACTCTCGGTGAACTTTCCTTTAAATACAGACAGAAACGTATCCAACCCCGATCTTTTGGCAGCAAGTTAGATTCCCTTCTACTAGTATATCCTGGAACAGATATATTAATGCTCTATACCCTCATTTTGTGACAATCTTTTTTCTCACGGTATAGAGGTATATCAACCAAAGTGATCAAAGTTTGCTAATTTATAGATAAAATCAAAATTCTCTTAAAATATATATTATATAATCTGGTTAAACAAGTGGTTGTTGCTCAACTTCTTACACAAGTACTGCATTTCTTTCATATTCGTGGAGTAAGATGAATTTTGATAAGGTTCCGAATCACAAATTATTAGACAATACACTAACATCTATTCTAATTTGATTAAGAACCGGGTACGTTTGGCATACATCCCTGATAAATTTGCAAATACACAAAACATCTCTCCGTTTTTTAAATAAGTTTCTAGTCTCCGTTTTTAAAATCCGACCATCTAAAAGACAAAAATACCCTCCCGTTGTATTTTCTCTCTCTACTTCATCGTTCTTGCGAAAATGAAATCAATAAACAAAATCGAATCATAATCTAGTGAATAAACTGAAATCAAGGTGACTAGAAGATTGATTTAGAAGGAAAACGAAACCAAATACTCATTTTAATTGATCGAGAAGAATCTGAAATCAAATAATGAAAAGTATAATCAGTTAGAACATCAAAATCAAACAGTAAAATTGAAATAGCAAAAGAAAACAATAATTTGTAAGAAAACTAATTCATTCTTCACAAAATCAGATTTCCAATGGAAATTTGATCCCACTTCCATATTGGAATAAAGTCCATGGAAATTTGATCCCACTTCCATATTGGAATTTCCAATGGTTGCAATAACCCACCAGGCCTTTGATGCTCGGCCTTAACAAGTTGGCAAGTCATGCAACGCTTAATAAAGTTAGCAATATCAGATTTCATTCCATCCCAATAATAAAGTCGCTTCATATCCGCGTACATTTTACTACTACCGGGATGAATGGTAAATTTAGAACGATGAGAATCTTCTAAAATATCTTTACGAAGATCAATAATATTTGGCACAATAAGTCAACCAAATTTTCGAATACCGCCACGAGCATCAATATCAAAGTCTTTCAAACCTTCAATATCAATTTTATCCCTACAACTCTGGCTAAGAAGAACCAATTCGAGATCCTGCATTTGAGCTTCAAGAATGCGGTCTAAAAGAGAAGGATGAGCCTCAAGGCTACACAAAACAAGAGATGAACATAAATCAGATTCACGATCTCGAATCTCACAAGTGGACAAAGTCTCGAGATCATTCCATTCGGATACCATCATGGAAACAACCGCTTGTTGCTTACGACTAAGGGCATCGGCAACAAGATTTCCCTTTCCGGGAGTATAAAGAATATCAAGATCATAAGATGTAAGAAACTCGAGCCAACGTTGTTGACGCAAGTTAAGTTCCTTTTGAGAAAATAAATACTTCAAAGATTTAAGATCAGTGTAGAGAACAAATTTCTCTCCCAAAAGATAATGACGCCAAATTCTAAGGGCGAAACAATAGCCGCGAGCTCCAAATCATGAGTGGCATATCTAGTCTCGGCAGGCTTTAATTGCCTAGAAGCATAAGCAATAACACGTTCCCACTGCATGAGAACGGCACCCAAACCAACACGACTAGCATCGATATAAACAATAAAATCTTGGTTCACATCGAGAATCACAAGAATAGGAGCATCAGAAAGAAGTTCTTTTAATTTTTGAAATGACGCTTCACATTTGTTTGACCAAATGTATTTAACTCCCTTTTTTGTCAAACTAGTAAGAGGTACGGAAATCTTGGAAAAGTCTTTTATGAACCGACGGTAATAGCCCGCCAATCCGAGAAAGCTACGAATTTCTGTCACACTCTCCGGTCTCTTCCAATTTTGAACGCTTCAATCTTTGAAGGATCCACGGAAATTCCGAATTCAGAAATAATATGCCCCAAAAATCTCACACGAGATTGCCAAAAGTGGCATTTAGAAAATTTTGCTTTTAATTGGTTGCTCCTAAGAGTTTCCAACACAATCCGAAGATGATTTTCATGCTCTTCCTCTGTTTTAGAATAAACAAGAATATCATCGATAAAGATGAGAACAAATCGATCGAGGAAGTCTTTGAAAACTCGATTCATAAGGTCGACGAAATAAGCTGGAGCATTCGTCAAACCAAATGGCATAACAAGCCATTCATCAGATCCATAACGAGTACGGAACGATGTCAATGGAATGCTATCCTTTGCAATACGAAGCTGATGAAAACCGGTTGCTAAGTCTAACTGTGAAAAGACTTTAGCACCACTAAGCTGATCGAACAAATCATCAATCCGAGGTAAGGGATATTTATTCTTGATGGTGAGATCATTAAGCTTGCGGTAGTCAACGCAAAGCCTAAGTGTACCATCAGATTTCTTCACAAAAATAGCTGAAGCTCCCCATGGAGAGGAACTAGATTGAATAAATTGCTTCGCTTCCAATTTGGATAATTGTTTACGCATCTCCTCATTTTCTTTATTGGACATACGATAAGGAGGACGAGTAATAGGCAGAGCTCCAGGGATTAGATTAATTCTGAACTCAATTGCTCGCTTAGGTGGTAATCCTAAAACAGGCTCAAATATGTCGGGAAATTCACGAACAATGTGAATGAGAGAAATAACATCTTCCTCATCATCATTATCGTCATCATGAGGATTTAGAGAGTACAAGGATGCTTTCGAATTGGAATCTGAATCTTTCAGAACAAGAGAAATCTACTTTATAGATTGGGGATGCCGAAGATATATAATCCGCTCAGGACATAGATATGGGCTTCATAACGGTTAAGCCAATCCATTCCCAAAATCATTCCGAAACCAAGGTAACGCATAACATGCAAATCGGCTCAGAAAAAATAATCACATAAAATAATTTCGACATCTTTACAAAGTAAACTGAGTGTTGCGGATCCACCAACCGGATTCGCAATCCTCAAAGAAGTCATCAAGCCAATAACATTCAAAGACAAAGCATCAACAAGTTCTTTTGATATAAAAGAGTGAGATGCACCCGTATCAAAAAGAACTCGAATAGGAAGATCACAAAATATAATAATGCCATCAAGGATAGAATGAGAAATACCTTGACCACGAGAAGTGTTAGTAGGGGCTTGTACAATATTTAGCTTGCCCTCCTTCTTGCCTTGAAGTTTGGGACACGAAGATATAGTATGACCCGAACTCTTGCAATAGCGGCAAGAAAGAGACTTTGGACACTTGTTTGCATAATGGTCCTTAGAACCACAATTGTAACATTCTCCACGACGAGAGTTATGAGTATTTTCTACCGAAGTTGTTTGCTTCCCTTTCTTGTTGGGATTAGGCTTGAATTTAAATGGTCTCTTCTTGTTGATGTTTGGTTTGACCTCAGCATCACCATCTTTATCAGCCTCTTAAAGTCGAAGAGCGGTATCAACAAGTTGATCAAAAGAAACTTCTAATTTCAGAAGTAATGGCTTTTTAAGGTTTTTGTTCAACCCATAAAAAAATCTCTAATTTTTCTTTAATGGGGTATTAATATACTCGACCCCATATTTAGATAGAGATTCGAAAGAAGCGACGTAATCCGTCATAGAAGATTCACCTTGAACAAGGTCAATGAAGCGTCGAGCTAGAGATACTTTTTCAGCTTCCGGCATAAATTTTAATTTGAACCTTTCCCGGAATTGCTCCCAAGTAAGATCCGCTTCAATAATTTTAGAGATCAAAAGCTCGTACCAATCTAATTCTCTTTCTTGGAGCATGCTAGAAGCCACTTGGACTCGATGGAGATCATTAAGATTCATGCGAGAAAAGATGCGGTCGCATGTTCGAAGCCAAGCCTGGACTTCTATAACGCTCTCGGAACCTTTGAATGGCTTTCCACCCAGACTGGTGTGATCACTGCACAAGCGTGCAAACCCAGATTTAGGATGGGTGGGCTCTAGAGTGGGTCCAATAGCTTGAGCATTCCTAACAAGATCTAGAAGTTGCTGAGAAGACATAAATACTCCATCTTGGGGAGTAGCACTAGATTGACCGGCGTTGGGACGGCCTGGACTAACCATTTCTCTTCTTTAAGAAAGAAAGAAAAGAGAAAAAAGGTTAATCTCAGAATGAATATCAAACAAACTTGATTGATAAAACAAGGCATCTTAAAAAGAGATAGGATAGAACGGTACGAAGACTCGAATTAAATCCTATGGCACGATCCCTAAGAAAGACCTAGGACAATGATCCTTGCTAGATTATTCTACATTGTTCCGAAGTTTGGCTCTGATACCAAACTGTGACGCCCCACCTCTATGCTCACGCTATCCAAGGACAATACTAAGTAATGCCGTCGACTAGCACGAAGAATAAGGCTGTTGAGGAGCGACCATTTGTGTAATTGCTTTGTGCGAGTACCGATATGTCAGTTAATGTAACTAAATCCGACATATCAAATACAAACTCAAAGCTACCACACAGTGGCTATGAGGCCTTCGGAAACAAACATAACACAAATGAGTCACAGAGATTCATATCACAAGGGCGGAAACAGATACGAATATATAACACAAAGAAGTGTACATCAGAGTAGTGGTCAAATAAGATCCACAATCAACACCAAAGAATAGATACAAGTGTTAGACCAAAGAATAAGTATACATCATGGAGTCTATATCTCAAATGTATAACAACAAAAACTACCAATCTAATGTAGTTAGACAAAAGTCAGAAGATGATTCCAGATAAGGAGTCAAGCAGAAGCACCTGTAACATCTCGGTCTGACCCGAGTATTATTTAAGAAGAAAATAATAAATGGATCAGTCTAGCTATAATTATCATATATAAAATGAGATATGAGTAGAGATAAAACAAAAACGTATGATAACAATAATGTCAAACTATGATGAATATACTTTCAACAACAACAAAATCATACAATATCTCAAGAATCTCAAAGCACCAAAAAGAATGTCATATTATTTATTTTATTCACCAAACCCCAAATATTGACAAACACATCATTGCCAATCACAAAAGGAGGTGAAACAAAAATTCTAGAAATCATCAACTAGAAATCCAGAAATCACAAGGGGGGAAGGCCTATCACAAACGGGAGCATGAAAACTCACCAACACGTGTATCACAAACGGAACGCTATTCCATGGTCGCTAACCATAAATTTTTGAGCCGAAGCTCCACAAACGGCCTGAAGACCACGGGTCGCTACCCCGCCAAATTTGAGCCGAAGCTCCACAAACGGGGTTTTTAGTCCCCACACAAACAAATAGACATCGCACATCGCTATTCTAAATCACAAAATGATCATCATCGATCAATAAAAAGTGTGAATTACACTAGGCCAGTAAATATAAGAGTTTAGCTTCATGTCCTATAACCACTAGCTTAACTTAAATATTTACGAACGAATTGTAGATTTCCACTTGAAAATTGTCACAAGATTTTCAATCGGACAAGTCCAAAAATTAACCGACGAAGTAAACGCAAGTGTTTCATACCACTTGTTTTGCTAAGCCGTTTAATTAGATTTTCTCATACGAATGAGGTAAAGGTTTGTATAAACTAATAGATTAGAAAACGGTTTTATAAACGAGCTTTGTATTAAAAATAGAGTTGAAATCATCTTTGTAAAAGAGTTTGAATATTTACTACTAGTATAAGAATCCTTTGTATTTTAAAGTGACAAATCACAGAAATGATTGTAGAAACAATCAATCATCAAAAATTCACATACGAAGACGTGAATTAAATCCATATAAATCGATGCCGAATCCATCAAAATGGATATTCCCAAAAATCCCGAAGAAGACGTCATCAAAGTTGATATAAAAGATAACAACAAATCAAATCAACACGAATCGATTAAAATTGGAAACCCACACAAAATAGCCAAATTGGGCCCGAGACAAGCACATTCAGACGTCTGAAATGAATAATTCAAACGTCTGAACCTGAAGCTCTGGGCAATATTT
Source organism: Allium fistulosum (assembly GCA_030737815.1). Classification (NCBI taxonomy): domain Eukaryota; kingdom Viridiplantae; phylum Streptophyta; class Magnoliopsida; order Asparagales; family Amaryllidaceae; genus Allium; species Allium fistulosum. Next base: position 100,060,505 of record CM060904.1, read on the forward strand.
TGCATAGGCCAATGATGGCCAAATCATATCGGAAGCGATCGGATGAGTGACAATTGCTAGGGGTTGACGCCAAACGACTACCCAACCCTAAAGACTCACCAATACTCTCCGACCAACATGTCCAAACATCCATATAAGGATTTTCATAGATTTTGATTTCAAAACACCAAAATTGAAATATTCATCAAACCAATTCAATTCAAAAGCAAATGGACAAGAAGTAGATGTTAGGAATGAATACCTAACACTATTAAAGATATAGACGTAGATGTGAGTTCAAAAACTCACCTTTAAACCCAAAAACGATGAAGGAGAAGCTTGAAAGCAAAGGAAGATCAACTACTCTTCAACTTCAACTCTAGAAGCTCCAATCTAAGTCTAGAAGCAATAATTTCCCAAATTAGGTTATAGGAAATTTCTGAAATTGGAGAGAGATTGAGATGGAGAAGAAGAAGGAGATGCTCACCTAAGCTTCTCTTTGAATTTTGGAGCTAGAACTTGAATTTGCAAAGAAGATTAGGGCTTAGGATTTCTAATTCCTTTTCTCTTCCCCCATTTTTCTAAAACTTGAGTGTTAGGAAATATTATGAAGGAGTGAAGAGGAGTGGAGTGGAGTTGGGTTGATATGTTGGGTTAATGGGCTGAAACCCAAAGCCCTAAATGAAAACATCCAAATTTTACTCAACTCCAAACATATCGATGCTTATACTCAAAAAAGTCGCAAATACCATTTTGAACTCAATGGAAGTGGTCTCGAGTCCAAATTGGTGATTCTCAACTTCATTCTTCATTCAGACGTCTGAAATTTCCAAACCAGATGTCTGAATCTGGAAAAATATGTGTTTTCTAACTTCATTCAGACGTCTGAAATGAACGATTCAGACGTCTGAATCTGGAAAAACAGAAGTTGTCTAGAACAATATTTAGACGTCTGAATCGTCCATTTCAGACGTCTGAAAATGGCAATTTTAGCCTATTTGCTTTCTGGATTGACTCAAACAATTTCAGACGTCTGAATGCTTCATTTCAGACGTCTGAATCCCTGTAAGACGGTTTTTCTCAAATAGACACCACCGTATCTCGATCCACATAGACTTTTCACTAAATCGACTGTTCTTTTACGAATAGTGACTTTTTCGGACTAAAATCCGACTAACGATGCTATATTTAAATTAAACATTTAAATATACGAATCGTAAAATATGCGGGTTGTTACATAAACGTTCTAATTATAATGTATATATAATCTTTCTCTACAAAAATTGCAAAAAGTGCAAGCACTAAAATTTCTTCCAATGGTTAAAAACACAATACACAAATTAGCTACGACACTAACATAAAATCAGGCATACACACCTCATTTCAGAAGTTTGGGCGTAAACCAACACCAGTTTTCCTAACTTACGCTCGAAGAAGCATCACCATCATTTATAACCACACCGCTACGTATCTCATGTTGGTGTATATTTCTGGATTTATGGTGAAATGGCACAGTGGTGGTAAAATCAAATCTGTAGAGGTTGCTCCATAGTACATCGATGACATTTTTCTTAAAATGTTATTTACATTCACCACTCGTTTAAAACAAACAAATGAATGCTGTGAGTTAAGGCAAATCGTCTTCCAAGATATAATAGAGTCCAGATGATTATTCTTTTTGATTAATTGCAATAGAACTGTCGAAATCGATTCAAACTATCTTCTGGATTGACAATAATGACAAGAGTATCAAATTTGTGATCTGCAGTACCACAAACCCAGAAGAATTATTAAAATTGAAACGCTTCCGAGGCATCGCTATTTACAGTTGCAAAGAGATACCTTTTCGTTGTGAGAAGACGCGTCCTTTCGTTACAACAGTCACTACTCCTGCCCTCGTTCATTCGTTTCAAATGTTCTGTTGTTTTTGCAACAGTCATGTTTCCCGCCGTTATTAACAGTCATATCTTCTGCTGTTTTCGTCTATTTAAATTTGAATTTTTAACTTGTTAACGGGTTAAACTGATCCGTTTTTAACCAAAACAATTCTATGTAAAATTACCAGTATGTATAGCACATCCGTTGGACGTGTGCAAAGACAACCGTCAGTTAACTTCTTTTTAATGTAAAATAGTATGTACAGACATGCATATTTTTTTAGTGTATATATTTTTCATGCATGTGTTATATTGTCTAAACAAATGGATGATCTTTAGTCCTTACCATGGCATGATGTTGCAAGTAGCTCAGATTTTGTTCGCATATCCATAATATGCTTGTATGCTCAGATCATCCCATGTCCAAAACACGCCTTGTCCTACAACAGCCTCAACTTATCGGTTCAGTTTGCATACTCATATTGTCATTTTGCTGCTAATCCTACATGACTATAGTGTTGCGGTCAGTTGACGTGAACGAAGAAAAATGTCACCATTTGTTCGTAAATTGTTTTCTCACCTCCTTTATCCGGCCTTGAGATCGGCATCACTAATTAGTAGGTGATGGTGGAGTTAAAAATATTTTTTAAGGGTTATTTTATGTAATTCATGTTACTATAATGGCCATAAAAATTTAAAATTATTGTTGGTATAAATTTGACGTAAACGAAATTTTCAAATTTGAGCATAAATTAATACAGGTTAAGAAAAGTAAATAAAATATAAGTGAAATCATGAAGTCCCTTTGGTAAATGTAGAATGATATTACTTAAAAAGATGTTGAAAATGAATAATTTATATAATAATAAAATTTAATGGAAAAGATACTCTTAATTCTAATTAGTTTAGGTTTTGATTACACGACAATAAAACATCTTTGTACACTACATTTCTAGTGTGAATTTCCTTGTTCAGTGGAAATTTTCCATTTGGTACTAAAATCTTTGTTGAGTTTCGTGCAACTCCTCTGATAACGCCACATATAGTTGACCATGACTAAAAACGTGCTCTGTAAGATAAATTCCAACATAAGGAATGGTTTGTCCTTATGATTTATTAACCATTAAAGCAAATGATAATTTAATTGGGAATTGTTTGCGAATTAAATTAAAAGGCATGTTAATATTTTCAAAAGGCATTAGGGGTATACGTGGAATAATTACCCTTGTACCACGATAATGACCAACTGTAATTTTTGCATCAATGAGATTTCTATGAAAGATATGACATATTAATCTTGTTCCATTACATAATCCAATTTTTGGATCAATATTTCTAAGTAACATTATTGGGGATCCTACTTTGAGTGTTAGTTTATGCGGTGGAAAACCACCTAAAGCAAGCGAGTTTAAAAATTCCGACTGATACGAATTAGCTGTATCATCTTCAACTCTATCAAAAGAATAATAAACATGTTACTTTCCTGGAAACATATGTATGATTGTATTATTTATCTCATTTGTTGTTTCATATCTTGGTGTTAATATTGCTCTATTCATTATATAATCACTGTCGCCTAATTTTTCATGGAGTGTACGGAAGACTTCCTAAATTAAACGACATAAAGAACTTGCATTGGTGTTGGATATAACAATATCATCTAGGAGTTTAATAAGGTCACTTTTACATAAGGTTCCGTTCCATTTTCAATACGTAAAAGTAATTCAGCATATGATTGATCGTTTCTCGCTCGCATATTTTGTGTTAAATGAATTACATGTACACTTGTCCATAAATATGATCGCACTATACATGAATCGACTATTTAAGCTCTAGTACCTTTTACGACAATGGGTAGTACTTGTCGAAAATCACCACCTAATATAATAATCTTCCCACCAAATGGTGTATTTATACCTGTTAAGTCCCATAATGTTCTGTCTAAGGCTTCAAATGCATAACGATGAGCCATTATTGCTTCATCTCATAGTATAACGGTGGCCACTATTAGGATTTCAATATACTTTAAGATCGATTAATCATGAAACCCTATATCTGAATAGATGACCCATATTGATTTGATTGAGAAGAAATCAAAGGAAAGTAAACAAATTAGCGGAAGACATACCTGAATTCATAGTTGATGACTGGGAAAGTAAATTTGATTTGGTTCCCATATTAACACAAGCCCTAGATCTTATATTAGATCTGAATCTCGTAGTTGTTGCTTTCATAAACTGATTAAGAAAAAGATGTTAATACCCTAGGTATTGATTTTGATGACAACAACCACATAAATATTACTACTAACGTATCTCCGAGTTATGCAGTCATATCAGATATATTATGGAGACATTTACAGAGAAAATCAAGAATACAGTGGAAGCAAATGAATTATAGAAGAAGGTTAATCAGAGCAATTGAAAAACAAAACCAAATTAGAGAAGAATGTTGAAGGATAAAGGTGTTTGAAGTGATGAGGAGTTGGTTGAACCTTAGAATATCTTGTTAAAGGTCTCATGGCAATTATACTTGAAGATCATCAACCATTGACCTCAACCGAATCACAAAAATCCACAAATATAAGGTAATTTGAGATGTGAAAATTTGCAACACTTATTAGTGTTGCTGTTCATTTTGCAACACACCCATGTCGACATGGGGTAGGGGGATGTCGACATACTAGCCGTTTTTCAGAATTTCAAATTTTAAATGAAGAGACATTTCCCTCCACCTCTTCACCAAATGACACGTCTCTTCAACCACTATATAAAGGCCTTTGAAAACGAATTTTAACATCAAGAATTCTCATTTCTCTTACTCCTCTTTCTCCAAACATTTGCAAAAGAAATCCATTGCATACTCTTCCAATCTCCTTACAAATCGATATTATTTCACTCCAATTCTTCACCGATTTGCAAACCACACAATATCGGAGAGTTGTACTTGAATTCACATCATTCTCTCTCTGATTTCATCTTATTCCTCAAAGAATTCAAAGATATATTGCCATTGGAGGTCTATAGGATAGTTGTACCGAATCTGCAAGAATCTTTATTGAAGATACGACTACTTGCCATAGTTTGTTATTGGTGATAAGGAGAAGGTGTTCTTGTAGCGTGTAAAATCAAGAGGGTGTGTCTTGTAGCCCGTGAAACCAAGATTGTAAAGGTGTTCTTGCCACCCGTGGAAAGCAAGCGATTATAGTGGAATTCTGCATGATAGAGTGCAAGACTGGATGTAGGATTGGTTAATCCGAACCAGTATAAAAATTCGGGTGTTATTTACATTACTGCATTTTACTTTATTACTTATTCTCTAATTACTTCTTTCTGTTTGAAATTTGAGTAAATACAGTTTTATATTCATAAGTATGTAGTTAATACACATTTCACCACTTCTAGTGTCTGAATAGCCTTAAGATCCAACATTTTGTTGTAGACACTCCAATTTCTAACATTTGGTATCGGGGCATTGGCATTCAAAAATTCATAACTTGGTTTTTGAAAAGTATAAATGGCTAATGACACTAGTAACACATTTTTAAACACTTTTGTAGAAGGGCAATCTACGACTAGACCCCCTTTATTTGATGGAAGTAGTTATGCATATTGGGCTTGTAGGATGAAATGTTATTTGCAGTCTAATGGTTTGGATATTTGGAACATTACCCAAATAGAGTACATAGAGCCTCAAACTGAATATTCAAAATGGACACCAGACCAAAAGACACAAGCACTTAATAACTCTAAGGCCATGAACATTTTATTTTGCTCCTTAGATAGAAATGAATTTAATCGAGTGTCTATTTGTAATTCTGCATATGAAATTTAGAGAACACTGCAAGTCACACATGAAGGCACTAGTAAAGTAAAACAAACAAAGATATCTATGCTAACTAACCAGTTTCAACTCTTTCAAATGAAACCAAATGAGTCTATTTCTGATATGTATTCTAAGTTTCAAGATATAGTACATGTCTTAATATCATTAGGAAAGAAAATTACCGAAGAAGACCAAGTTAGAAAGATCTTGAATTCACTTCCTAGTGAATATGGGATCAGAAGACTCTGGCAATCGAAGAAGCCAATGATATTAGTACTATGAAAATAGAAGATTTAATTGGTAACCTAATGTCCTATGAAGTAAAGTTGCAGATTAGAAAAGAGAATCAGGCAAATGAGAAGAAATCACTAGCACTCAATGCTATGATTGACAACAATGAACCAGACGATGATGTTGTTGATGATGATATCGAGTTTATGACCAAGAAGTTCAAGAAATTCTTGAGTATTGGATAACAAACAAACTTCGAAAAACTATCAATAATAATTCTAGAAATGGAAATGTTGTTAAGTGTTTCAATTGTGATAATCCCGGTCATTTGAAAAGAGACTATCCTAAGATGAAGAAATCAACGTACTTTTCAAACACTTTCAATAAGGAGAGGAAACAGGCATTCAATGCAAAATGGGATGATTCAGATACATCATCAAGTGATAGTGATTCAGAAACAGAAAATGGCAACATGTGCTTTATGGCAAAGGATGACTAGGTATGGAATTTTAATAAAGAAATTACTAATGTTTTGAATGATATGTATCAGGGATATAAAATACTTAGGAAAGAGTACAACAATAGTTTGGCAGAGATAGATAGATTAAAAATATTTAATGAAAGGTTAACTGAAGAAAAACAATGTCTAGAAGATGAAATTGAAAGACTTATTAGATATAATGATGAAAAGGATTTGACACTTGGAAGTTTTTGAAAACTAAAAAGTGAAAATGAATCCTTAAAATCAGAAAATCTTTCAATGAAGTCACAGATCACTGATCTGAATGACAAAAATTTGGACAATGTTATTCTTAACCATAATAAGGATTTTTACAAAATGAAAAATGATATTGAAAAATTTAACAAAGGGAAGGATAATCTAGAAAAATTATTGTCTACATCTAAACACACTAGGAATAAACATGGACTTGGATACACCCCTAAGACTAAATCAAAGAAAAATAGTACTCAAAGCACTAAGTTTGTTAAGGCTACCAAGTTCAAACCAAAACCTAGGAAATTAAAGTTAAAACCTCCAAATAGGTTCATTAATTTATGGGTTCCAAAAAGGATGAATGATATTGAAAAAGAAAAATATATTGATAATTCTATTAATAAGGTTCATTCATCTAATGATTATATTTTGAAAGGACATTCAAACTCTTCATGGGTTTGGCATCCCAAAACTTAACCCCACGGACCCCAAAATAAAAAGGATACCAGTGTGCATACTTTATAATTTTTCAGGTACCAAACAATATATACCAGATAGCGGATGCTCAAAGCATATGACAAGAAATCTATTGAACTTTGGATAAATATGAAAAGGATTTGTTATTGGCATCGGCAAAGTCGGTAACTCTAAAACTCATCTTATTATTTGATAAGTTTATTTCATGTTTTGAATTGATTTGGTTTCCCCTCAAGTGTTTTATTTATATGCATTTATCTCTATATACAAACTCTACATATTATCTAGTAGTGATTTAAGCGACTCTTATTTACCCTTTTTGTTGATGACAAAGGGGGAGGAAAGGTATAAATATACTAAGCAAAATGATAAGGGGGGTGCATAGAGTTAGGGGGAGTCAAATATATAAATATTACATTTTATCTCTCAAATATTTATATGGTTGTCATCATCAAAAAGGGGGAGATTGTTAATACCCTAGGTATTGATTTTGATGACAACAACCACATAAATATTACTACTGACGTATCTTCGAGTTATGCAGTCATATCAGATATATTATGGAGACATTAACAAAGAAAATCAAGAATACAGTGGAAGCAAATAAATTATAGAAGAAGGTTAATTAGAGCAATTGAAGAACAAAACCAAATTATAGAAGAATGCTGAAGGATAAAGGTGTTTGAAGTGATGAGGAGTTGGTTGAACCTTAGAATATCTTGTTAAAGATCTCATGGCAATTATACTTGAAGATCGTCAACCATTGACCTCAACCGAATCACAAAAATCCACAAATATAAGGTAATTTGAAATGCTGAAAATTTGCAACACTTATTAGTGTTGCTGTTCATTTTGCAACACACCCATGTCGACATGGGGTAGGGGGATGTCGACATACTAGCCGTTTTTCAGAATTTCAAATTTTAAATGAAGAGAAATTTCCCTCCACCTCTTCACCAAAAGACACGTCTCTTCAACCACTATATAAAGGCCTCTGAAAACGAATTTTAACATCAAGAATTCTCATTTTCTCTTACTCCTCCTTCTCCAAACATTTGCAAAAGAAATCCATTGCATACTCTTCCAATCTCCTAGCAAATCGATACTATTTCACTCCAATTCTTCACCGATTTGCAAACCACACAATATGAGAGAGTTGTACTTGAATTCACATCATTCTCTCTCTGATTTCATCCTATTCCTCAAAGAATTCAATGATATATTGTCATTGGAGGTCTATAGGATAGTTGTACCGAATCTGTAAGAATCTGTATTGAAGATACGACTACTTGCCATAGTTTTTTATTGGTGATAAGGAGAAGGTGGTCTTGTAGCCTGTAAAATCAAGAGGGTGTGTCTTGTAGCCCGTGAAACCAAGATTGTAAAGGTGTTCTTGCCACTCGTGGAAAGCAAGCGATTATAGTGGAATTCTGCACGATAGAGTGCAGGACTGGATGTAGGATTGGTTAATCCAAACCAGTATAAAAATCCAAGTGTTATTTACATTATTGCATTTTACTTTATTACTTATTCTCTGATTACTTCTTTCTGTTTGTAATTTGATTAAATACAGTTTTATATTCATACATAAGTAGTTAATACACTTTTCACCACTTCTAGTGTCTGAATAGCCTTAAGATCCAACATTGTGTTGTAGACACTCCAGTTTGTAACAAAAGAGATAGATCTAGAAGATAAGAGTTGGATCTAATCTTCCAAATTAACATAAACCCTAGATCTGAATTATTTTCATAGAAGAAATTAGGAGAATAACTAAAGCTTATATAATTTAAGGACATAACCCCTTATTTATAATGTTGAAATTTTCTAATTTTGCCCTTCAAAAAATAGAATTGCCCCAATATCTACACATTAATACCATAACAATTATACATGTAAGCCTTTTAACTTTAAATCATAATTTGATTACTTTAATTAGGCTTTACACCAAAATAGGACACGTATATTTTATATATGTGGCCCACATATTGAAATTTTCCAACAATCTCCCCCTAGGCCATATATGTAATAACCTTATAAACGTGTTTAACTTTATCAGCTCCAAAATTTGTTGTTTATAACATAAGGTGTTTTTGAAACAATCTCGTTCATTAACTATGCTGACAAAGGATCAAAGTGGCTTTCGTTACATTCAGTGTAACTAAACCAATCAATGGTCACATATACCAACAATATCAAACGATATAGATCAATCATGGATGCGTAGCATGGAAATTACATGAGATGTGATCTATAAATGTCTATTTCCAACTGGTCCTACTTTAGTGAGATCAAAACGTTCAATAATTGAACAACCTAGATTGCAAACAAAACTTTATTATTTTATTTCTGATCAGAAAAAAAACTTGATATGTATATGTAACCAAAGTATAGAGCAATGTATCATATGACAGTACCAAATACAAAGTCCCCCAAACAAAAATATTCTTACATAAAAGTTACACCAATTGATCAAGATGCTCATGAAAGACCTTGGGTGATAATCCTTTTGTAAGAGGATTCGCCATAGTGGAGTTTGTCACAGTATGCTCTATGAATTACAATATATATTGCACTCTCCCCTTACTGGAAAATAATATGTTGTTTATTGTTATAATATTACTTTAATGATCTTTCAATTTCTTTATTCAATAGTCCATTACTTTATGACAAAATTATACATTTATTTTTCATCACTGGATGCCCCATAATGGAAAATAGCAAAGAAGGCTATAAGTATCTGTATGAAAGCTTTCCTTATATAGCTTCATCCAAAAAAACAACAACAACAACAATGATATTATTATTATTATCTGAAGTGGATCTTTTGTACTCTTTGCATCCAAAATATTCGGACTATAATACCTTATGATCTCCAACCAATCCGTCTTGAGCATACAATCCTTCGTTTCTTAAAGATATCTCGTAACCATTTTGGTTACTAACAATTGATCTACTTTTAATGTCAGTAAGATATCTGCTAAATAATATTTGCAATATCCATATGTGTATATGCTTTAGCATGCATTAAACTCCACACCGTAGATGCATGAGGAATCTTTTGCATTTTTTTAGCTTCAAGGATGTTCTTATATTAATATATAAGACAACATTTGTCTATTTTGGCAAAAGAGAATTGATTCGCAGTTTGCATACCAAACCCTTTTTTTAAAGCCTTATCCGCCCAGCCCTTTTGTGATAATACAAATAGCACCCCATGAATAGCAATAGTATATTTGAATCCCTAATACAAAAGGGTAATCCATAAGTGGTTTTCTTAAGTTGTTTCATCAATGTCTCCATTGAGAAACATGACTTTAATATCCTTCTGATATTGCTTAAAATCATAATCTATAACAAGTTTCAAAATAATTCTAAAGAGTCTTTCAGTAAAACCAAAGAGAAAGTCTCTTTAAAAGTAAAACATTGTTTTCCTTTTGAGTATAGTCTTTTCTATAATAAGCCTTGTACATTTTCACATTACCCACTTGATCCATTTTTGTTACGAATAGTTATTCATAACCAATCATCTAATTATCATAAGGTGATGGGAAAGATCTCAAACTTTGTTGTCCTTATAGATTTACATTATATATTCATACCTTAAATCCACATTTCAAATTAGTACCTTGTATGGATTGATGTAAGTCCAAAGAATCATCTTCACTAATCCAATATTTACCTTTATGAAAAATACTACATAGTCATCCAGAATAGTAATTCTTCCTTTTCAAGTGGATTTCCTTAGTGACTTTGCACTTTGAGTTTGTTGAGTTTGTTCTCTTAAAACAATAACCTTAATTTGAAGAAAATTTTATTTGACATTGTCTTATTATGGTTCTTAATTTACTTCTTTTTAATGAAAGGAAACGAGTCCTATACATTATCCGAAGAAGTAATTGTAGTTGAATCAAAGATGATTCTCCTTAAAGTCAATGATACATACCTTAAAATTTCTTTTAGCATTATCTTATTATGGTTCTTAATTTAGTTCTTATTAATGAAAGAAAACAAATCTTATACATTATCCGAAGAATTAACTGTAGTTGAATCGAAGATAATGATTCTCCTTAAAGACAATGATCCGTACTTTATTTCTCCCCTCAAACTCAACATCCTCAAAAATTGTAGCATTTCCCATCTTATAATTTTTCCTAGTGTGGGTTTATGAAACTTGTAGATTTTAAGTCGCTTAGAATGCTAATAAAGTATTTGCTATCTTTAGTGCCTCAATCTACAATTATTTAGTATGCTGAAACAAATAATCATGTAAATCACCAAATCAAAATTTGAGACTTCATTATAAAAGGTATTCAGCATAAGTAGATATATATATAAGCTATATTTTAAACATTAAGAGCTTTGATTCCAACAATGTTTGAATTTATTCATAAGTCAATCTTATTATTTCTAAATGAACAATAATAACCCAATTTGTTCATATTAGAAATAGAAAACCGAAATCTATCTAAATGACATCATAACAAAAATATCAAATAGATCCAAAAAATATTACTGAAATTTCACTAATATCTTAAAAATATCTAGTAAACTTTACTTTATATATTTGTATATCTTATTAAAGAAACAACTACAAATATATTTATATGTTGTTTCTTTTCTTCTAAATCCTTAGCGACTTCTTTATCCTTATTTTATGTACAGTGTGCGATAAATAGGTACTTTCTATCTTACCATGCTTCAATCTCTCTCCTTCTTACCACAATATAAAATGAGCTCAATAAAAGTCATTTTATTCTTAGAAAATTAATAATAATATTAAAATGGTTATACTATGAATAAAGAGAGTACAAGAAAGAATAACAATAACTTGAGTACCTTTAACTTTTGAAGCAATATTTTCCATATAGTACTTATTTATGTTTCCTTTATTTTGACTTTATGAAATCAAGCAATATAAAGCGTGCTTGTTTCTCCTTACCATTTTAACAAAACGCTTTTCATTCTCAATAAAGAACTTCTTAAAATTGGTTATCCCTACGGATACCACATCCTTGAAAGCTCCTGAAATATTTTACTTTATGATCTTTGACTCTTTCTTTCTGAGTTGTCTCACCTTTGAATGTTCTTCATGATATTATAAGAGCATTCAACCATAATATGAGTGGGTGTGACCCTCCTAATTGCAAGAGCTAGATCCATGAAGTTAAGAAAAAACAACATGTTCTCTTAATAATCCTTAGAGTTAGTCCCAAACAAGATGAGAACATTAAAATTGGCAGACACTTTAGTTAAATTAGTTGAAAATTGAACAAAAATTAAGAATTGACCGTATATGCTCATATCCAATATCAGCCATAGTAAATTCAAATTATTGATAAGTCTCTTCTCAAGATACCTAACACAACATTAATATTAAGTCTTTGGACGGTAATATTAACTGCAAGTGGTACTCTTGTTGTAATGATCTAATACTGTAATCAATTCAAGTTAAATAACAATCTTCCTTTGGGCAGATTAGTTATTCACTTGTGAAATCTTATAATTGTCACATATTTATCATCACACATGTGTAAGTTATTCGACCAAATATTAGTCTTCCTTTCGGCCGGCTAACATCCGCATGAATAAATACGCACAAATATCAAACATTTTTATGAACAACTAAAATAAGAGAAGTCGGTTTGGTGACATGTTACTTCAATTAGCTCACTTGGAATGTAGGATATTTACAATTAGTTCGAAAAGGGACACCAAAAATATATTTGAATTTATATCTTAGTGTATGTACAATACTTCAAATGCTATAAAATACTCGCAAAAGCATTTTAAGTCTATATGACACTTGAAAATCTCAAAATTATAACCGTGGCACGACATGCTTTAATCATAGCTGTTATAGTCTTTTATTTTAAGTATGTGGTTACATTCATGACATTTTCTAAATAAGTTTGATACAAGATATCATAAATAAATCACATAACAAATATCATGGATGAAAGCCAGAATTAAATGCCATATAAAATTATACATAAATGACACAGTAAATGTCGTAATAAATAACATGAATGAATGTAGTAACTATAATATATATCTAAACCACAATATAGTTATAAAGAATGCTACTGTACCACTTTATCTTTAGTTTATTATTTGAATACTTAATCAAGGTCAATAACCATGCATTTTGGCAAAATATGAAAAATGCCACTTCATTTTATTTCATGATAACCAAAGCATGAAAGTGAAACTTATTTTTAATGAGCGGGGCATACATATAAAATATCTATATCTATCAAATACAAATACATCAAACAATAAACAATATGTCTTTTCTTATTTCAAATACAAACATACTGCATCGTTAAATTTATTGCAACTGACACATTTACTGCATTTATGATAATAAATTAATTTATTTATTACTATAACAACCACATTTAATGCAATTATGATAGAAATAAATGCAATTGACCCATTATGTGGTCCAAGATGTACATTAGTGTCATGTTAAAATTTATTTCAATAATGAAATAAACATAAACACATCAAAGGAGCATACTTTATTTCCAATTAACCAAAATTTCTGAAATAACCTAAATACCTTATATAAATATCCAAATTACTTAATCAAAAGTTAAGTAAGGTAAAATAACCATAGAACCAGATTTATATTTCTTGCATAAATGATTCTAAATTATATATATCTGTTTATACCATTTATAAACATTAAATAAAAATGACTATACATATCAGATCCAAAACATTCCTCCCCTTAAAATTCACAACTTATTTATAAAATATACAATAATAAACATGTGAATGCTTTAACCAATATAAATTATATTTCAAAATTTAGAGGAAGTTAGATTATTTCTCATAATTTAATGATTTCAAAATTCTAATTGTTTCATAATAACACATAGTCATTTAGATCTATCCATCTTTCTACACCAAAACAATTTCATAAATTAGCCTTTCAATTTACAACAAAAATTGATACTAAACCAAATCCAAAATCATCATCGAAAAGTCCTTGGTGCATAAATCAAACAGATCTAAAACTTAAGTAAGATTAAACATGACTTCTAAAAAAAGTTCAATTCAAAACTTACTCATAATTTTAAAAATAAATTCCAGTGAAATCAACGATGGGTGGCTCTGATACCATTTGTTAGGATTTCAATATATTTTAAGACTGGTTAATCATGAAACCCTAGATCTGAATAGATGACCCATATTGATTTGATTGATAAGAAATCAAAGGAAAGTAAACAAATTAGCGGAAGACATACCTGAATTCATAGTTGCTGACTGGAAAGGTAAATTTGATTTGGTTCCCCATATTAACACAAGCCCTAGATCTTATATTAGATCTGAATCCCGTATTTGTTGCTTCCATAAACTGATTAAGAGAAAGAGTTGGATCTGATCTTCCAAATTGGCATAAACCCTAAATCTGAATTATTTCCATAGAAGAGATTATGAGAATAACTAAAGCTTATGTAATTTAGGGATCATAACCCCTTATTTATAATGTTGACATTTTCTAATTTTTCCCTTCAACAAAAAGAATTGCCCTAGTATCTACACATTAATATCGTGAGAATTATACCTGTAAGCATTTTAACTTTAATTCATAATTTGATCACTTTAATTAGGCTTTACACCAAAATAGCACGACACATTTATTTTACATATGTGGCCCATATATTGAAATTTTCCAATAGCCACACGTAATAGTTTTGCATTATTAGATTGTTTAGGAATGTAACATGTTGACAAAGAGTCCAATTTGATAGGAATTTTAAATCTAGAGTGCGCAGTTCGACCTCCAGGCAACGCTAAAGTAGCAATTCCAGAGGTAGCAACCGCAATAGCAATAAGGCCTTGGATTCGTATATGGGATAAAATTGCTTTATAAAGATACGTTTTCCTGTGCCTCCTGGACCATCTATGAAATATACTGAGTTCTTTTTTTCCTTTACTGAATGCATGATCATTTGAAATGCATCATTTTGTTCTGTGTTTAAGTTATTTACAGAATCTATATCAGTTTGTGGTATTTCTATAGATTGTTTTTCTAAAATAATGGTTGAAATATTATAGTGATGGGAAAAATCTAGATTGTTATGAGGGATGTCATAGTTGAAAATAGTTTTGTTATATTGTTTTAGGAGGTTATTAAAGTCGAAAAGACGTCGGTTTATTAAATATGTATTATTTTGGTTAATGGTATGCGTAGAAGACGTGTGCAAAGACAACCGTCAATTAACTTCTTTTTAATGTAAAATAGTACATACAGACATGCATATTTTTTCAGTGTATCTATTTTTATATACTAATGTTTTGGATGTCTTTGCTTCCCATGTCTGAGACCATACAATAGACACAAATTGGATTTCAGATCAGAACCTTACACATTCCTTGGATATGCTATCAACCAGAAGGGATATAAGTGTTTAAACAGCAATGGAAAAATAATTATCTCAAGACATGTAGTGTTCAATGAACAAATATTTCCATTTAGCAGCACAACAGCTAAAACAACACGGAAGGTGTACAATCCCAAAATTTCAATACCAGTTATACCTCTGCATCAAAGTGAAAATGTGGAAGTTGAAGATGTTCAAAACAAATCTGGTTTACAACTCACCATGTCCAACTTCAGACCAGGTCATGAACAAACAGACTTGTCTGAACACTCAACTCCTACATCTAGACATAATGAAGTTCAAGGAACATATCAAGAACAGGAAGAAAGTCAATCATCAGGCCCTCGGCAAGATACAGTACCAAGCCCCAAACATGATACTGTATCTGTCAGACCATACCATCCTATGATTACAGGAGCAAAAAATGGTATTTTCAAGCCCAAAATCTATACAACAAATCTGGAATTGCTAGAACCAGAAACTTTTGAACAGGCAACAAGATGTGAGAAGTGGAAACAAGCAATGGATGATGAATACAATGCTCTCATAAATAAATAATACATGGAATCTTGTGCTAATGCAAAAAGACAAAAACATAATAGGATGCAAGTGGACTTTCAGACTTAAAAAGAATCCAGATGGCAGAATTCTTAAGCACAAGGCTAGGCTGGTAGCAAAAGGCTACACACAACAGCAGGGATTTGACTTTACTGAAACTTTTTCACCAGTTATCAAGCCTACAACAATCAGAATAGTTCTAACAATTGCTCTACACAATAACTGGAAAATTAGGCAGTTGGATGTAAATAATGCATTTCTTAATGGAGAACTGCATGAAGAAGTGTATATGAAACAGCCATGTGGTTATGAACAAGACAACGACAAGGAAATGTTGTGCAAGCTTAATAAGACAATATATGGCTTAAAACAAGCTCCTAGAGTCTGGTTTGACAAACTCAAAGCAACATTAATTGGATTGAACTATCATCCAATTAAATCATATAATTCTTTATTTTTAAAACTCAACAATGAAACTGCGATATACATACTAATTTATGTTGATGATTTTATCATTACAGGTAACAATGAAAATGAAATCATCAACCTTATACAGCAATTAAACAGTCAGTTCTCTACCAAAGACTTGGGGGAGCTCAACTACTTTCTGGGTATAGATGTAAAGAGAATATTAAGCACAGAAATTCATCTATGTCAAAGAAAATACATTTAAGGAATTCTCAAAAAGGCAAAAATGGACCAAGCCAAACCTCTACCTACACCAATGATCAGTAATCTCAACTTATCAAAATATATTTTCCTCCAGTTAAATCATATTTTTAAAACAAGAAACATTATGAGCAAGAACAATGCAAAACTCGCTAAGGTCGATGACGATGAGGATAAGGTGATTCTTAATGATGGCTACCTTGATTAAGGCTATACGTGTCCCAAGGTGATGAAAATTCTTCCATATTGAATAAATTAGCAATCAATTCATTATAAGGTTCTGGATGTTGCATGCACAATTCTTTTCAGCAAGTTGGTAGCTTTTGAATATTTCGCATTGGGGTGAATGATTAGTAAATAGATGAACATTTAAGATGTTATAGTACTATAGTATTAGACAGGTTTTCAATATAATGGTAACCCAGTCTCAAAGAGATATCATAATTTGCTCAAACATTCATGTTCATGTCAGATTGTGTCAAACTGAGCAAAATCAATAGCAACGAGTTTCATTGGGTTCAGGGATGATTTTACACATGGTAATGAAGCAACCGCCTTCCTTTAACCATTTTAATATAGTAGGTTTTTGGCCGAAGCATATGTGGAATTTGGAAATTGAGAATTTTTTATATTAATGGTTGAGCGAGCCTACTGTTGAATTTGGGCGTGAGTGTTACCAACATATGTGGAATTTGGAAATCGAGTGAAATTTGAAGCAAGTGCACCATAGAGGTCATTCTGACCAATATAGTTGAAGTAGGTGTTTTATGAAATTGAGAGTCGGTTTTACTAACTATGAGTCTTTTGTTGCATTTTTTCTGGTTTTTATTTGTAGAGCTATCAGTAAGGCTTATTGATGTTATTTATTTTGTTCAGTTCATATTTATTTACCCTCTATTTCAAAACGATAAAACGACTAGAGTATGTCAAATATGATGAATACTGTAATATAAATCTTGTTCCATACTTACCTTTTGAATCTCAGTATTTTTTTATAACCTTGTTCCATGGTTTTTTGCTTGCAGTCACACCGCGAAAGTAACAATATGAAGGTTCAAGATCAGCTTACTGTGGATGGTTTGGTGAAAAAAAAGTGCAAGCTATTGGGTTGGCAGAAGAACGTAGTTGCAGAGGGGACGATAGCAAACACTGATCCTGATCCATCAGTACATTTTGTAAAGCTTGGAGCAAATGCTTGGAAAGTATGGGTTAATGTAGCGTTGGAACCAGAAGCCTTTTTATTTAGGCCAAATTCAGAGATGCAGACTATCAAAGAAGCCGTTGGATCAACCGTCGTGTGGCATAAAGACTTCATCTCTGTGGTATAGTATGATTGTACTTAGAACATTATATTTGTAGCAGACTGTTATGTGTTAATGCTTTATGTATCTGGCATGTAAACTTATCTAACTTTTTGGAGTGTTAGAGTTCTATGACTCTAGCTTTTAGACTTTTCGTATGTGATTTTAATTATTTTACGACAATATTTAGTATTAGTATGGATGTATTGCATGGATGCTGCTGTAATTTTTTTTAAATTTGCATTTTATTTTGCAACGGGCAATGTGCATTGTTATATGAGCTTCTTACAACGGTCACTGCACGTTGTTATATAAGATTTTTACAACGGTCAACACACGTTGTGAAACAGGCTATGCAACTAATATGGTTAGTCTATTGCAATGGGTTATGCCCGTTGTATTATAGTCTATTACAACGGTCATAACCCGTTGTAAAAAGGTATACTGCAACAGTTTTTACAACGTGCTTTGCCCGTTGTAAAATGTGGTGGATCTATAACAACGAGGCCAATTACAACGGGCACATGCCCGTTGCGAAAACCATATTACAACGGGCATTGCCCGTTGTAAAAAGACCGTTTTGTTGTAGTGAATCACAAATGAAAAACAATACAGGAGCATTGTAGGTGCACTACAGTATGTCACTATAATAAGACCTGAAATAGCATTCAGTGTAAACAAAGCATGCCAATCTATGCAATCTCCTCTAAGTGAGCATTGGGAAGCAGTTAAAAGGATCCTACGATATCTCAGAGGCATAATGAGTTATGGCTTAGTTCTTAAAACATGCAGAAACATCAACATAAATGGTTTTGCAGATGCAAACTAGGCAATAGACATTGATGACAGAAAATCAACTTTTGGGTATTGCATTTATCTAGCTGACAACCCAATATCGTGGTATTCTAAAAAGCAAACAACTATTTCAAGATCAAGTACAGAAGCCAAATTTAGAAGTGTAGCAAGTGCAACTGCAGAAATCATGTGGATAGAATCACTCTACTGAGTGAACTTACAGTCAATACAACAAGGAAATCAGTAATATGGTGTGATAATCTTAGTACAGTAATGCTTACAGCAAATCCTATCTTGCGTTCGAGAACCACTACAACAAAACAGGCTTTTTACAATGGGCAATGCCCGTTGTAATATGTGTTCCACAACGGGCAGCGGACCGTTGTAATAGGCGATGTTGTAATAGGTCACCCATATTTTACAACGGGCAGTTAATGTTGTAAAGACCGTTGTAGTAAACTTTTTTACAACGGTCGCCGACCGTTGTAATAGACTATAATACAAGCTTCTTTGCCCGTTGCAAAATACTATCATACAAGATGGATAGCATGTTTTACAACATTCCCTGACCGTTGTAAAAGACATTTTGACAATGGTTATTGACCGTTGTAATAGAGTATAATACAACACGTTTTGACCGTTGTAGAAAAAATGCAAATTAAAAAAAAAAATTACAGCAACGTATAGGTAGCACATCCATACAAATAATGATTAATTTAACAGTAATAAATATTACGCACAAACAACCAAAATCACATGCGAAAAGACTAAAAGATAGTCATAAAATTCCAACACTCCAAAAAGTCAGATAAGTTTACCTCCCAAATTCATAAAGCATTAATACATAACAGTCGGCTATAAATATCAAGTTCTAAGTACAATCATACTAGACTAAGGATATAAAGTCTTTGTGTCACGCGACGGTTGATCCAACGGCCTCTTTAATAGTGAACATCTCTGAATTTGGCCTAAATAAAAAAGCTTCTGGTTCCACCGCTACATCCACCCATACTTTCCAAGCTTCTGCTCCAAGCTTTACAAAATGTACCGACGCAAACTAAATATTCCAAGCTTCTGAATTTGGCCTAAATAAAAAAGCTTCTGCTCCAAGCTCTGTTAATATAGTAATGTTACCCTACAAACTAAGCCTAAAAGAAAGAAAACTAATAAAATCAAACTATTTTGCTGTCAAACTAAGCACTGGAAAACATATTTCATAAATTTGCTGTCAAACTATTTTGATGGATTAAGTTATGTTAAATAGTTGAAAGATCCATGCCATAACTAAGGCTGGTAAAGTATGCGAAAGGAAACAATAGTATAGCAATAAAATAAACAAACATCTAAAAAAATAACAGCGATTGATAGTGGCTTTATACAATGAAACCATCACAGCAATTATACGCCATATACATTATCAAATGTTGGATTATTATGCAAACTTAAGCCACATGAATTACTAAACGAGTATCCGTTGGATTTCAATTATTCCAGCTTATTATATTTATCTTTGTTTTCAATTACTAAACAGTAAACACTATACGTTGCTGAATAGTGAAAGAATGATTCTTTCTTAAGGTTAGTTAAGATAAAAAGGAGAGATGTTGTTGATGTCAAATAATTAGGCAATTCAAGAAAAATAAGTTTAGTTTACCGCTATTTATAACATATTTCCTCCTCCAGCAAATCCAAACTAAGATGGAAATCAGCAATATAGCTGCACCAGCTACAATCCCTGAGATAGCTCCAACTGATAACTCATCCGAATCCAAAACTGGATTATAATCTACAATAGTTGAATTGATAAATTTAGGCCTACAACTTCATTCGGAAAATAATATTTACAAAAGGAGGAACAAGGAAACAGGAATGATGTTTCAATTCGACTTACTTACGACTGAAATGGCAGATATAAGAGGTCCATGTACACCTTTTTGAGGAATGGAGTTTGTGCCTTTCCCAGCCCAGTACAAGTGAATCTCCAAAGTTCCATCCATAATGATATTGAATGATTTTATTACTTTCTTACCAGTTCCATTTACTGCTTTTGCTATATCAAAATCTTGCAAAACCTTTTTTCCCTGCATGTATACACATGATCACCCATTTTTCACTCAAAAGCATTTAATTTCATTCAATAAAACATACCTAGCTGCCTCTGCTGGTCTGTCCACTACAGTAAAACATACCTAGCTGCCTCTGCTGCTGCGTCCGAGCATATTATTGCTTTTCCAAACTAAACCATGTACAGAAATAACCTCAAACAATGAATTCATCATCACGTCATTGTATGTAGAAGTAAAAATTTTACTTTACCATATAGCCAGGCGCTGGAATTGAACAAACTGCAGGCAAGAAGCCTTTGCGCAAGTGCCTCATTAAGTTCGAGCTTCTTGTTCCTGAAAACCATACATTATTGTTTCAGAATTTACACTGTCTTAGAACAAAAAGCAAATTGCAGTGTATTTTAGCATTGACAAATGCATTCACCCATTTATTATTTACTGATAATTATGGATGTCAAATATAAAATAAATTTGAGAAAAAAAATCTGTTGATTAGGACATCCAGCACAAGCATCTGAATCCAGCACAACCATGTTAGCATAAAAAAGTTATAGATTGACTCTTTTGAGCTGTATGAGTCTGCACTATAAAGAATCTGGTCTAAGTTATAAGATAGTTTGAACAAAAATTCAGGCTTTTCATACTTTCCACAAATTCTTCTGTCAACATGTGTTTGTATCGTCATCATTACTTTGGAATTCATAATCAAATAATGTAATGATGCATGGTTGAGCTAAGCTTTGTATCTTATACGTAACAAGTGAGACTTTTCTATAAAGAGAGAAAGCAACCCTAGACTTGAATGGGTGAAAATAAAAAAACCCAAACTTACAAGTAAAAAAAAACATGATGTGATACCAAGATTAAGAAACACAAGAATTTAAGAGTTTGCATGTATCTAAGTTTTTTTTCTTTTTCCTTTTTAATTTTTCTTGAAATCCCCCAACTGTGCTAATAAGTTTATCAAACATGATATTTACAGTTCTACAGCTAAATAAGAAATAACATCTTTACCTTTTCCCGCAAAATCTAAGTAGGTTTATCATCATGATTATCTCAAGGATCCTTATTTTATCAGTTGAAAGAAAAGTAAACAAACGTTTTATGAGTTAAAAATGAAACGGTCTTTAAATACATCCCTTACACATAATATAGTTGCAAAATATCATAGCTAACTATAGTTCATTTTGATGCTTAATCCTGCTTTTAGTATATATAAAAGTGCTAGAATCTGCCGAAAGAACATGAAATCCAAAGGGATTAACTATACCTTGTTAACTATACAAGTTATTATGTTATATACTATAATACCATTAGGACACTTACACATTTTGAAATCACGACTGCAAAATTTGATGAATTCCGTAATTCTAAATGCTATTAGACAAGAAATGACCAAAATTAAGGATATTGTTCACATCATCTGGATATATTAAACACATATAATACTACTACAATTTCAAGTAGCACAGAGTTTAGAGTTCAAAAAACAAAGCGAAAACATTGTATTGGCCTAATATACATTTTATACTATGAAAATAACTATAGATACATCATATTTAACAAAATTTAGCAACACATGACTTGGTGAATGGTTGATGACGAAATACATATAACATTTTTTTAGTTAATATGATTTACTTGATCAACTGGGGAACTTCATTGCAGCTGGGAATGAATAAAAAACTACTAAATGATCTCAAAATTATTCATTACACCGAACTAATTATGTACAGTTTTAAAAGCCGTGAGTTTACTATATGAATGGTAGTTAAATATTTATTAATTTATCAACAATGTGCCTGTGTAAGTAAAGAGTAAATCAAATAAGATCAGAATGAACACAATTGTGCACATTGTTAACTGTTGCCTGTTGTTTTCATTATACAAGTTAACTAAATACACAAGTATCTAAACAATAAAGAATCTTTGAAATCAAACAAATAAAGAACCTTTGAAAATTCAACATTTTCTTAGTATACATTATTGCCACTGAATATTCATATGTTGAAGACATCTTATTCAGTAGTAGCCATCTCACATAATAGCCGTCCAAATTATGAGATGGTGCTGCAGTAAGTTATAACTCGAGTCTCCAAAAATTCTTCTCCTCAACAATTTCATAGTGTTTGCTGTTAAATATTATTTAACATTTCTTTCTATTTACACAAAAGAAGAAAAGAAACAATTCCAAGTTATAGCCTTATTAACTTTTTTTTCTATCTTGTAATAAAAGAAATTTAGGGTTTTCCTCAGCCATGGGGGAAAATCTCTCCCCTCACAGAAATCTCCCTCATCTTTCTTCCTCAAATCTTCTAAACAGACCACCTGAATCTCACATCAGAGAATCAAGCAATGGAATCATCATAGATAAGGATGGGTTTCAATTGGTTCAATCAAGATCACAAAAGAAACGACAACCCTTTATGCCTGGATATCAGAGAAATTTGCGGGGCAGCTATACTCAAACAAAGAAGACAGATGGTCAGAATTCAACCATCCCTCCTCCAAATTCAAGAAATCAATCGTATCAACCAAAGAAACCCACAAATTTATCTCTGAACAAGACGCAAGGGCAAAAATCTTGGGCTGAAATCGTTTCTGAGCAATCTAAAGAACCTAATAATGATGAATGCAATCTTGAAACTATTGCTCCTATCAAAATCAATAGTAAGAAATTCGGTTTGATAAAAGAATCTATTTGCAAAAGAGCAATTGATTGTTGGAGCAATTCGATTTTGGTTTATGTTGTTGGTACCAAACCGTATTATACATTTTTCAAAGCTTACATTCAACATGTTTGGAAACCTGTTGGAGAATTTGAAATTTTTACCAGAGAAATTGGGTTTTTTATTGTTAAATTCAAAGAAGTTCAAGATTGTGATTCGATCATTCAGAATAGCCCATACTTTTATAATGGAAAGCTCATCATAATGAGAAGATGGTCTGAGTCCCTTAATATGGATAGGGATCTCCTTAGTACGATGCCGATATGGGTTAAGCTACCCAATGTTAATCTCAAACTTTGGGATCGCGAAGCCTTCAGCGTAATGGCCAGCATTATTGGAAAACCCATTAAGATGGATGCAGCTACAACCTTGAAAACGAGATTGAATTATGCTCGTCTTCTGGTGGAGGTATCTGCAAATGATGAACTTCCTCAAGAAATAAATCTTACGTTATACAATGGAGAAAACATCACCCAAAAGATTGAGTACGAATGGGTTCCACCGAAGTGTAGCATCTGTAAATGTTTTGGACACATCAAAGAGCAATGTGTCACAAAACAAAGATGGATACCCAAAGCTCACAATCAAAATAAGGAAATAGTCATTGATCAAGAAAATGATGCAGATATAACTCTTCAAAATTTGCATCTCAACAAAGAGATACCAAAAGAATCAAATATTCAAAAGAATAAAGATCGAATCAGCCAGAATGGTATCATATTCGATCAAGAAACAACATCTCTTTTGCTCACTGATCAAGATGACCAGATCCTTGCTGAGGAAGTTCATCATACAGGGAAAATAATAGAAAATTCAAAAGATAGTTCACAACGCAGACCAGAGGAGGGAATCTATAGTAAAGAGGTCTTTAACTCTGAAATCCCCCCAATTTTAGAGTTATGTTTAATTACAAACAATCATGAGACTGACACAAACAATATCCAGCCTTTGTGCGCCAACCAGAGTCCTGAATTTACAATGGAGAGCGAACCACCATCAGATAAAGCTGCAGAAGTTGAGGACAATGGTGGCATCCACTCAACCTTGCCTCGCAATACTGAGGAGTTTGACATCTCTCGTATTATAATCCCAGAAAGTTATATTATATCTGCATCTGATAATGTTATGGGGGAACCTGAAAAACAATTTGATATATCAGAACTTCATATTCCTAAGACTAAAGCTATTGGTAAATACAAAAGCATGGGTAAAGAGAAGAAAGCTTTTGGGCAAAAATACATATCAATCAATCCAGACTGGAATGAAATGACCACAAGGCTTAAAGCTAAAAGATCAGACAAAAAGAGGAAGGGTAAGGGTAGCAGTGTATCAGGTTCAATCTGAAACTCTGTTTCTTTTATTTTATCCTTTTATTAATTTTTATGACTATCATGGCATGGAATGTTAGGGGTATGAATTCCCCTGCTAAACAAACTGACATTTTAAATATGGTTAGAATTTACAAACCATCTGTAGTTGCCCTCATTGAAAACAAGATGGATGATATTAACACCGAGAAATTCTGTTTTAAACTCTCCAACAACTGGAAATCTATAAACAATAATGATTGTGGTAGTAAAGGTAGAATCCTTGTCATTTGGGATTCTAATATTTGGAATTTAGTTAATGTTAATAAAGATGCTCAATTTATTGACTGCAATTTCAAAAATGTTGGTGGGTTTTCCCTTCAGATAACCAATATTTATGGTAGTAATTTCGAAAATGAAAGAAACAGTCTATGGTATAGATTAAAAGCTCTTAGTCAAAGCTATGATTTCCCTTGGATTATTTTGGGTGACTTCAATACTGTTTTTCATGTTAATGAAAAATTTGGTGGTAATAAAATTCCCCACAGTAAGCTTGATAAAATTAATAAATTTTTACTTGAATCTGGGCTTATTGAGCCTAATTTGATTGGCAATAAATACACTTGGAAATCTGGAAAGGAGAAAAATATTCATTGCAAGCTTGATAGAGTCTTAATTAATGACAAATTTTGTAATTCTTTTCCAAATTTCTGTTGTTACTCTATCGAGCAAAATACTAGTGACCATACTCCTTTACTGATAATTTTTTTCCAAAACCAATCTATTAATAATAATAATCCTAAAGCTGCTCCTTTTAGATTTAAAAATGGTTGGGTCTTAAACAATGAATATAATGATATTGTAAAAGATTGTTTTACTTTTTCTAATAATGGCTCCTATCAGGCACAGTTTAGCAAATTTCTCAAAAATACAAAAACCACAATCAAAAACTGGAATAAGGCTAACTCTAGTAATAATGACTGTTTAAATAATTTAAGGGAAGAAGGGAAAATTTTACAAAAACTTGCTGATGATAATCCTGGTAACACTGATATTATTGATAATTTCTTTTCTAATCAAGCTAAACTTTCTCAAGAACTTTATATAAACTCTGTCAATCACAAGCAAAAAGCTAAAGTTGACTGGCTTACTAAGGGTGATGAGTGCACCAAATTTTTTCATGCTAAAATGAGCTGCAGGAAGCATATCAACAACATAGGTAAAATTATTGACAGTAAAGGTGAGTGTATTAATAATTTTGATAAAATTGTCAATGAAGCTATTAATTACTATTCTCAGTTATTTTTCTCTGACTCAAATGAAATTTGTTTTCCTAATATTGTGTGTAAGAATGTGTTAAATAATAATGCTACTGACATCTTACTAGCTCCTGTTAGTATTGATGAAATCAAAGCAATTATTTTTAATGCAGGAGATAATAAAAGTCCTGGTCCTGATGGTTTCAATGCAAAAAATTTCAAAACACATTGGGATAATATCAAAGATCATATTTCTAAAGTAGCTAATGAATTTATGAATGAAGGTAAATTGCTCAAAAGCTTTAATCATACTTTCATTACCTTAATTCCAAAAAACAAAAATCCAACTTGTATTGAAGATTACAGACCAATTTCTTGTTGCAATTTTATCTACAAAATCATTGCTACTATTTTAAGTAATAGAATAAAACTGTTTCTCCCCTTTTTAATTTCTGAAAATCAACGTGCATATATTCCTGGCAGATTAATTTATGAAAATTCTTTGCTTGCACATGAAATGGTCAGGAATTTCAATCATAAAAAAGGGGATAATATGTGTCTAAAAGTTGATCTTCAAAAAGCTTATGACAAAGTTAACAGAAATTTTATTATACATATCATGAAATGTATGAATTTTCCTGCTAAATTTTGTAAGTTAATTTTTGAATGCATTAGTACACCCACCTTCTCTATTCTATTTCAAGGTAAACCTGAGGGTTTCATCAAGAGTAACAGGGGTATCAGACAGGGAGACCCTCTTTCTCCCTATCTTTTTACCTTAGCCATGGAATATTTTTCTATCCTAATTGATATTGAAACTATCAAAAACAATATTTCTCCAATTAATAGAATTCAACCATCCATTACTCACCTGATTTATGCTGATGATCTTATGTTGTTCTCTAAAGCTAACAAAGATAATGCAGAGGCTATTAGTAAGGTTTTTGAGAATATGTACAAATATGCTAGTCTTAAAATTAATGAATTTAAAACAAAGGCATATTTCAGCAAATACTGCAGGTACAAAAAAGATGCTCTGGATGTTCTTAATGTAAGTGAAGGTAATCTTCCTATTAAATATTTAGGTCTTCCTTTGTCTACTAATCAAATCAAAGACTGTGATTGCTCCTATTTGATTGAAAAAATTCAAAACAAAATGGAAACTTGGTCATGCAAGCTTCTATCTATTGCTGGTAGAATTGAGTTAATTAAGACTGTTGTTTATGCCATTATTCTATACTGGTTTCAAACTTATCACATCCCTACTACTACAATTAAAAAAAATGAAAGCAGATGTAAGGATTTTCTTTGGAGAGGAAAATATCATAAAATCAGTTGGGATAATGTATGCAAGCCCAAAAAAGAAGGTGGGCTAGGTATCAGAAATCTTAATGATCTTAGTTTAACTTGTCAATTAAAACTTTTTTGGAGATTTATAAATGGTGATTCATTATGGACAAAATGGATGTCTTGCAAATATCTTAAAAATGAAAACTTCTGGACAACTCTACCAAAAAACAACCAATCTAACACTTGGCATCAAATTTTAAAATGCAGGGCTGTAGGAAAATCTTTCATTCAAAGAAATTTTAAAGCTGGTCATGAAACTAGTCTTTGGTTTGACCCTTGGTTTCAAAATGACTCTTTTATTAACAGGGTTGGTTGGGATAATCTTGCTATTTGTGGTGAGGCTAATGCTAGTGTAAATTTCATTATTAGAAATAATCAATGGCAGCCTCAGATTCATCCTATCACTAATCCTCATAAAAATTCTATTATCAATATCCCCTTAGATCATGATGCTGATAGTGATTACTGGGTTTGGTTAGCTAGTAGCGATGGTAAGTTTTCTTTTAAAAAAACTTGGGAGCATATTAGAAATAAACAACCTACGGTTGAATGGTACAACTGCATATGGAATAGGGTGAATAATCCAAAGATGGCTATATGCACATATTTTGCTATTAAAAATAGATTGCCAACTTTGGATATTATCAATAAATGGGGTAGAAATAATTCTTCACTTTGTTCCTTATGCAATTTATCGAATGAAAATGTGACTCATTTATTTTTTGAATGCAGCTACAGTTATTATATATGGAGGTAAATTAAATCGAAACTGGGGATGAACAATACAAACAGCATGGATCTTAGTCAAATTATTAATGAGATCAACAATCATTTCAGAAATAAATCCCTTGAAAGAGACTTTGCACATGTTCTTCTAACTACTGCAATTTATCATTTATGGAAAGAGAGAAACAATCGTACCCATAACAATACGAAGTTGACCAAAGATCAAAGATGGATTATTATTGAAAATGATAGCAAAATCATTCTCCAAAAATCTAAGAAAAAGATCAGAAATCAGACCAGATTCGAGTTCCTTGCGGATTATTAGAGTAAAGAAGCTGGCAGTAAGCATATTGAACACTATCTTCTCAACCCGAGGGATTATCAAACTGATTCTATTATTCATCAGTGTATCAATCAAGTCAACAACGAGCCTCCAGACAACAACCTTGTAGGTGGCGATGGCAGCTACAAAGCTACAGATCTGGGTTGCGTTAACACCAGATCTGCAGCCTGTAGCCACGCTAAGCACAATGATGACTTGAGAAATCATTTTAGCTCTGTTAATGTCGATAGTAGCATGAGAAGCAAATTCAACCAGAGTCTTTCTTACTGGGAGAGAGGCGAGAGTAGTAAGAGGACGAGATAGAGCTCGAACTTGTTTATGTGGCATTCTCAGCTTAATCGCTCTTGGCGTTCCGCCATTTTTATTCTCTTTGTGTTTTGGAGGCGGTATTGTGAAAACCTAATATGTTTTAGGGTTTGTATGCTGAGTTTTCGGGTAGTCTTGTTTTACCCGTTAGCTTTATGACTTTGTAAATCTATGGGCTTGGCCCAATTACCTTCTTTCAAAAAAAAAGTTATAGCCTTATTCATGTAGTATAACCATTCTCGAATTTTATTTATAAGATGAAAAAGCATTTAAACTATAGAACCATTTATATTCACATGTTCGGGGTTTACTATGCAACCTTTATTTCGTAAACAATTTCTTTAATCATCTTACGCTTTATATCTTTTATTTTAATTGTTGCATCAATATATACCAACAAGTTTCTCTCTGTCACCTTACCCCAAAACAAACGGCATACATAAAAAGATGATACTACCCATAAAAAGATGATACTACCCAATAACGGAAGCTATCAACCAAGAATTCACACAAAAACGATAAACACTTTTACGGTAAACTAAAATAAAATCTCACAAACAATTAACAATTAATCAATAACAAATCAAAGCATGCCAACCAAGAAAATATCTTTCTGCTGGGTTGTTTTTAATCATAATAAACAGAAGAACCAGGATCTAGTTTTTACTAACCAACAATATACGAAGAAAATGAAGTCATGAATTGGGGGGAAAAAATAAAGTACCAGGATCAGGGCCTTTGGGAGCAGTAGAACATATCTGTTGATTAGGACATCCAGCACAAGCATCTGAATTTCCAGCTGATTCTGAATCTGGTCCAGGACAATCTGTTTTATTTGGAACCAAATGAAGACATAAAAAAATTACTCATTTCAAGTATAAATGGCAAAAAAACATAACTGGGAAAATAAATTTTCAAAGAATCAAAAGCTCGCATCAAGGTTGTCAAGGCGAAGGCTGGCGCTGCGGTGGTTGCATGTTGGTGGCAGGCGGCTGCGAGGTGGATGTAGGCGGCTGCGAAGTGGAGGCAGGCGGTTGCGTTAGCAAGGCGGTAGTCGAGTTTAGGTTTTAGGGATTTTGTTTTGGGGATCTACTTTATTTTGTGTTTGGTTGCGTAAAATGAAAATGAGAAAAGAAGTAGGCTGGGGTTTATTTGGGTACGAAGACAAAAGCATTCGAAATTACCAATTACAACGGTCCTGAATGAACCGTTGTAATAGCCTTCTATTACAACGGGCAGCAAATGCCCGTTGTAAAAAGGTATTGTATAGGACATCTATTACAATGGACAGCAAATGCCCGTTGTAAAAAGGACGTTGTAATAGGGTATTTTTGTTGTAGTGAACCAAGCATATGGAGCTGGACTTGTATTTTGTTCGAGATCAAGTGATAAACGGAAAAATGAACATAA
Organism: Allium fistulosum; assembly: GCA_030737815.1. Taxonomy (NCBI): domain Eukaryota; kingdom Viridiplantae; phylum Streptophyta; class Magnoliopsida; order Asparagales; family Amaryllidaceae; genus Allium; species Allium fistulosum. The sequence continues at coordinate 100,090,824 of CM060904.1, forward strand.
ATCATTTACCTGCTACTTACCAGCGTGCCGACATTCTAACAAAGCCCTTGTCATTGAAGAACTTTGCTAGAATTAGAAAGGATCTGAAAGTTGAAGACTTCGAAGATGTCACAAAGGGGAAACAGTGCACTAATCATAACAGAGGTCAAGCTCATCCTTCTGTCAGAGGCGTCTTGCTAGACACAACTTCAACCCAAGGAAATAAGTTGCTTCAAAGCAACAATCATAACAGAGGTCAAGCTCATCCATCCATCAGAGGCGTTTTGCTAGGCGCAACTTCAATTCAAGGAAATAAGTCGCTTCAAGGCAAGAATCGTAACAGAGGTCAAGCTCATCCATCTATCAGAGGCAATTCACCTGTCACAACTTCAATTTAAAGAGATAAGTTGATGTTGAAGACATACAAAGTGTATCAGAAGGAAATCGATCGAAATAACAAAATGGTGGCTGAGTGATAGGGCAAGAGAAGAAAACCCTAGTTTTGATTGAGGGTGTATAATGAAAGAAACGATATATCTCAAGTGTTATATTAACACTGGCAAATTCTATTCCAACCCAATTAATTGCATAGTAGCCCCCCTCAAATAAGTAAAATTATTATGACTAAATTACCCTTAAGAAATTTTCTTCTTTCTTCACTGTTAATAACAGTACGTAAGTTGGGTTAGAACAGTGCCAAAAACCCTAATTTACAAATTTCTTTGAAAAAGTTTGATTTTCAAATAAAAAATTGATGGATTTTGAAGAGAATGATGTTACTATATCACAATCACAACAGGTTTGTCAAGAAATCATATTTATGTCAATTTTTTTTTAATATTTTCTTTTCCAGAGTCGCTGTTGCGAAATAGAGGGGATTGCTATTAATTCCCACATGAATCGTACTAGGATGAGGTAGTAATCACGCATATTATTTGCGAGGTTGGTTATATAACCACGCTTTGGCCCTGCGTGGTACACATTTTTACCACGCATTTGCCCTGCGTGGTACGAATTTTTACCACGCATTTGCCCTGCGTGGTAAGCTGTATACAGCAAAAAAAAATATTTCGCGTTTCAATTCAACTTTCTGTACAAACCCAAATCGCATTCAAATCCAAATTCGCATTCGAACACAAAATCGAAATTTGAGGATGAGGAGGAGGAGTATCGTACCTTTGCTTAGCTGCTGAGGAGGAGTCGCGACTTGAAGGAACTCGAACAGGGAGAATCGCGAGTAAAAGAAAGGGGGAAAACTGCGTACGCAAAGCGGAAGGGGTAGTATCGGAAAATAGGGGGGCTACTAATTAAACTAAGGGGTATGCAAGAAAAATAACAAAATGGAGGGCTACAAAGCAAAATTTTGTGTTGGAATAGAATTACCCATTAACACTTGAGATCTATCGTTTCATTCATTAAGAGCCTTCTAGAATAATAAATAATTTTCTCTACGGAAAATTGGAATAAGATGATTAGAGTGATATGAATTAAATTCATATTGAGAGGGAGAAATTAGATATTCGGTTTTATCAAACAAGACTTAGATAGAAAAATAGCAGAAAAATAGCAGGAAAATGTTCTGGAGAGAAAATGTAGACATAGTTTTTATTCGATAAGCATTTTCTTTTCTTGAGTTGATTATGCTAAAAACGATGACATATTTATACATAACTTGTGATTTTTTAAAAGAGACACAGCTTTTTCAAGTTAACCATATCATTAATGGAAATAGCTCTTGAATAATGACTATATATATTAGACAAAAGTAACATAATTATAATGGACAAAACTATTCATCTTAAAAAGATACGATTTTACATACAAGGAGAAACGTCTTTTCATGAATAGACAAGTCTGTATTTAAATGTGTATCACTTTTCAATATGAAGTCATGGCCCCCATCACAACTACGAACAGTATCAGACTTTGCGCGTATTGCAGTGGCCGGGTTTTCCATGTAGGTGGCCAGTTGGCTTGCATGTTGCTGAGCCAAACGATTGGCTTAGGCCTGCCATCAGTATAATATATGTGACCATCATTGCTTTTGCTAAGTTAAGAGTTGCCCTTTTCAACTGTCTATTTCTGCGTGCTTCTGCATGTAGTGAATTGTGCATTGATTTTGTCGGTTAATTTGTGTATATCTATGTATATTAGAGATTCTCCTTTTTTAGTTTGCATGCAAACTGCAAACTAAAAGACTTGAATCTTGATGGATATTTCAAGTTTTTTTTTTCAGTATGGTTTGTTGAATTATTTATGTTGTATAAGCTTCTCAGCTTGTAGATCCTCTGTTCAGTGGATGGATAGATTTAATATGATTCTTGAGGAAATTTGAAGAAAAGAGATGCAGGCTTTTCAAAGTACTGTAAATTATCTTTTCACCCTTCTTCTTCTTTGTATTTAAGCCAAACATGAACACATCTCTAAATAGGGCGTCCCTCAAATAACAAATCTGTTTATCATTAACCAAGTTTGGATAAACGAACGACGTAGATTTGTACATTGGAACGCATAATTTAACGATAAAAGAATTCATGAGTTAATAACGCATTTATGGTAACAAAAAATTATATAAGAAACAACAAAATTTTTGGAGAATATAAAAATGACAGATTTTAATTGGTTTGCATCAGACTAGTAATTTATGCTAGCTTACTTTTGAATCCACAAATATAAACTTTTACTAGTTAAAAGTCAATTCTATCTCTGTGATTAGTTGTCATTTAAAATTTTTGTTAAAGTAATTCTCTATTGAAAGCCTGTAACCACATTTTGACCTATAAGTAATGATCCACGCAAAACAATGTAAATGCATGTAACAAAATAGTAATATTTACACATTATGGAATCAAATGCAAATCCCACTTCATGTTTTTCATGTGCCAAAACAGTTTTGGTGCTTGCAAGGACTGATCATAATATTTGCATGCACCTGTTTTATGATTAATGTCTTTGTTGTGTTAAATAGCACACCTCTTGCCTGTTTCTTCTTGTTCAATTTCTTTCAATGTGATTCATTCCAAATGCACTTCAGATTATATTATCAGAAGCAATCTTATAGTTGGAAGCTGAATGTGAGAATTGGAGGATACTAAACCCTTCAATTATAGTTCAATGTTCATCAGGTTTAGTTTTCTCCAATATCTCATTTTCAGCTGTTCAACCTTAATTCTGTTATAGGGTAAGCAATGCCATTAGCGGGAGCAAATCTGCTAGACCCAAGCTTCCGTGTTTCGGTTTACCCACTCAATCTAAGTGCTTGAAATTATGCAAATAACTCTATTTTATTTTTTACATAAGAATTTATTTGCAAAAACTTATGCACATGTCATGTGTTAAATGGATAGACACATCGAGACATCTAATTTGGGTCTAGTTGATTTGAACCCATCATTAGCATTTGCGGTCTTGAACATGCGAATTAGAGGATCCCAAACCTTGAGGTTATCTTATATGGGTTTGGTTTCCTCTAGTATCTCATATTCATCAATTCAAACCTTTTACTTCGACTATATATGAATTTGTACTTGCAAATACTTGAAAAACATGAAGGCATCATAATTAGAATCATAGAGAGTATGGAATTTATAATTTATATCATACGCCATGCAATGACATCAGCTTAACTATGAATATTCACCAAGTCTTGAATTTACAAAATAACAATTTATTAAAAACTCAATTAAAGACATTAAAAAAACTTGTAATTTCCATCAAGATTCTTGTCTTTTGCAGGCTCAAAATGGAGAATTTGATATTTGTCTCCATACTGTCAGAATAGGGGACAACACTTGTATCACATATAACATGGACAACTGTAGATTAAGGATAAAATCAATGTACTGAACTGAATATTTTTTTCAACATAAAATATGATATATCAAGTGGGACAAAGCGAGACCTGGCGTAAGTCTAAACTTAACTCTTATTTCATATATATCCAATTCTTGTTCTCACCCTCGACTTAGGAGATACCTTCAGAACAGTGAACAACAAAAGCAGAATCCTATTTCATTTAGAAGAAGGCTTTGTCTCGTCCCTTTCCATAATAGACTAAACCAGAAAGAGAGAGCAGTCCTTCAAGCTCTAAGTCCAGAAGTCAAGCAGCAAAGACCGCTACTAATAAGATAGAAAAGAGCTACCATTATATCACCATCGGTGAACTTTCCTTTAAAGACAGACAAAAGCGCATCCAAACCTGTTCTTTTGGCAGCAAGTCAGATTCCCTTCTAGGAGAATATCCTGGAACAGATATATTAATGCTCTAGACCCTCATTTTATGATAATCTTTTTTCTCCTGGTATAGAGGTCTATCAACCAAAGTGATCAAAGTTTGCTAATTTATAGATAAAATCAAAATTCTCTTAAAATATCTATTATATAATCTGGTTAAACAAGTGGTTGTTCTTCACCTTCTCACACAAGTACTGCGTTTCATTCACATTCGTGGAGTAAGATGAATTTTGATAAGGTTCCGAATCACATATTATTAGACAATACACTAACAACCATTCTAATATGATTAAGAACATCAATTGCTTGATTTATTTGAGCAGTCATGAATTATCGCCATTAGGTTGTTTCTCAAAAAGAACATTTTCTATTTGTTTTAATTATAAAGTGTCGTTCAAGGAACTTTACTTCGTCACTAACCTCTCAAAAATGTCCTTAAGCTCTCAATTCAAAGTCAATATAAGGATGATCAACAGCCGCATGAAGCAAACTTAACTTGGTTAGAAATATATAGATTCAAAGTTTGTTCCATTATCCATGGCCAATTGCATTATGGGTATTGGGAGCTCGAGTGTATGGGTATTTAAACGTTGTAATTTTGATTTACATACGATCATGCTCTACTAAAATTGCAAAAAAGTGCAAGCACTGAAATTTCTACCGATGGTTAAACATACAATAAACAAACTAGCTATGACACTAACAAAAAATCAAGCATACACACCTCATTGCAGAAGATTGGGCATAAACCAACACCAGTTTTCCCAACCTGCACTCAAAGAAGCATCACCATCATTTATAACCACACTGCTACATATCTCATGTTGGTGTATGTTTCTGGATTTCTGGTGAAATGACATAGTGGTGGTAAAATCAAATCCTTAGAGATTGCTCCAAAGTACACCGATGACGTTTTCCTTAAGACGTTATTTGTATTCACCACTCGTTTAAACAAACAAATGAATGTTGTGAGTTAAGACTAATCGTCTTCCAAGATACAATAGAGTCCAGATGATTATTCTATTTGATCGATTGCGATAGCACTGTCGAAATCGATTCAAACTATCTTCTGAATTGATAACTATGACAAGAGTATCGAAGTTGTGATCTGCAGTACCACAACCCGAAAAAAACTTAGAAATACGAGAGGAGAGAAGAAGGAGAATTTTGAGATATAGGAAAACTAATTTTGCAATGTTTTTCAAGTGTTTCTGATTTTAAAGAAATATTAAAATTGAAACGCTTTTGAGACGTCGCTATTTACAGTTGTAAAGAAATGTCTTTTCGTTGTTTACAGTACCATAAACGTTCAAATGTTCTGTTGTTTTCACAACTGCCACGTTTCACGCCGCTATTAGAAGTCATTATTGACTCCCCAATTTCGAAGAAATGGAAGATGGATAGAGGAATTAGTGAGAGGGTTTAATATCGAAATAAATAAAGTCAATCAATTGAGCAAAGCAATCCAACCATGAGAATAACCAAAAGCAGTCCATTTAAAAGAAGACAACGCGGACAATGATGATAATGGCAGTTTAGATACTTCAGGGATTTGTAGAATTTTGTTGGTTTCAAAAGAGAAATCATGGAATTTGAAGAGGCTTGTCGTTTCAGTAAAACCGGGTCGACCACGTGCGATCAACCGAGGTTGCAAACGCTTTGGAGCTGCCGACCGCCATGATTTGCAAACGGAGCGGAACCTTGTGTAATCAGGGCTAAACATCAATTTCTTTGAGATTAGCTCCAGTTCATCTCTATGTAAAGACTTAATTATTATGATTGAATTTTTCTATTAATTAGGGTTTAGGAAATATCGTGTGATTTGGATACCGGAATCTTGGTTCCCATGACAACGTGGGTAGCGGAATTAGTCTGCAGGACATAAACCTAGTTCTGATATTAATTAAGTGGGTTAATATATACGTTAATTAAGGACTAAGTTACCCTTTCTCTATTCGTTTCGTCGACATTAAAACCTAAATTTCGCTTCACAAAAGCACAAGTATTCGAATTAAATATCAATTATTGTCTTCGACTTTGACGTCAGTGCTACTCTTGTCATCTTTTGACTAAGGGTGTGTTCTTTTCTCAAACGAAAAGGGCAAATAAAATGGACAAACGAAAAGGTTGGAAAGAGGGTAAGTTCGTGAAATGGAAATGCATTCTTTTTATGAAAGGAGCAACGCAAAAGGAGCAACGCAAAAGGAGTAAAATTATTATTTATATTATTATTTTATTTGTGTTAACTATTTTTAAATAAAATATATATATACCGAATATAAAATACAGAATACATAGTTCAGAATTCAAAATGCAGAATACAAAATACGAAATACAAAGCAGAATCTAAAATACAAACTACTGTGGTGGGTATTGTGGTGGATAGGTAGGTGAAAAATTCGATGGATATGTAGGTGGAAATGCAGCTGGAAAGACAGGTGGTGGCAAAGACATCATATACTGTTGGTATCTGATTGTATGATTGCATTTGTCAATCTCGTACCGCAACCATTCTTGGGCTTCGTCGTCTTCCAAAAGTATGAGCGTATCTATGTTACCCTTAATTTGGAGTAGTGAAATTGCTTTGGAAAGTTGAATATCTTCAAATTTCTTCACACGCTCAATTGTAGCCTCCAAATCCGAACATGGGGTAGTGGACTGTGAGCTGGCATTAGCATAAGGGGAGCTACTATCATTAGTGAATGGATTAGAGGATGGACTATCTGTGTCAGAATGATATTTTTTGTTTTTATGTTTTTCATACATCATATCAACAAGTGCATCCATTTTTTCCTCATTCTCCGTCCGTCTTCTTCTGCTTGATTGAGACCTGGAAGAAAAACCTACGCCACGTGTTTGTGTAGGTTGTTGAAACGACTGTTGCGTGTTGATGTCTTCAAGTGTGACTTGAAGACCTTCTGTTCCTCATGTATTGTCGAAATACGTGTTTGTGATGTCTTTTTTAGGAGGAGAACGGGGTGACTGTTGCGCGTTGAGACCTTCGGTAGTGCCAGGAGTGAAAGCATCGCCACCAGTTGCAATACTGTTACCAAAAATTTGTTTGAGTTCGTTCAAATTCTTTACGACTGTCTCCTATACTTCAAAACCGAGTTGTCAAACTCCTAAAATTTAAAAGAAACATAAATTAGTTGTGGTAAATTAGAAAACAAAAAAGTTAAAAAGTATTACCCCCGCGCGATCGATCCACCAATGTTCGCTTCCACTAATCGGTCCTCAAATATTATCCCATCCTGTGCCCGTTTTATTTCTCAAATTGTGCCAAACCGCTCATTTCTTCTTCAGCGAGTCGTATTTGGCCGTAATTTGTTCGACAGTGAACGGTGCTTCGTTCGGAACACCCACTAAAGTCTCTTTCAGTTCTGTCAATATCTTCTTATGGATTCCTTTTTTGGATTTACCGGCAGCTTGATAAGCTTGGTAGTTATTCGTAAAAATTCAGAATATGCGTGAACGGACCAAACTCTTGGGCTATAGCGGGAATTTCTCGGTACATTTTGTTCGGCCATTTCTGAGACAAAATATGTCAAAAAAACCAGATAAACAAGAAAAAATAAATAAACGAAATGAACAAAAACATAAATAAAATTACCGAAATACGGTGCTATTACTACGAAAGCTCGGATTAGTGAATGTTTAGATTGAGAATTGAAAATGAGTGTGGAGAGTGGTAGAGGGGGGGATTATATAAGAGATGGGGAAAATATGGCTGTTGTAGTGGAGCCGTTCACGTCCGAGCCGCGTCGGACACGTACTGCTCCCCTACAACGGTTGAGTCAAACTGGACAAACTCGTGGGGTCCACCTTCGACACGTCCGATGCAAACGCAAACTTTGTCTGCCCAGTTCGTCATAAGAACGGTACCTAAGCCTGCATATATTTTCAACTCAAGTGAGATCTTAAATAAAATAAAGATTCTTCGCTCGGAATGAATTGTAGCACAAAAAGAGAATTACTTGCAATCTTAATGTGTATTCAAGTGCGCTTATAAGACTTTTGGGGATTCGGTGATGTCCTATTTGACTGTCTTTAAGGTTGGAGCATGTTGCCTCGTCCATCAATTTGGTTCAAGTTGACTTCAATTTTGGTGAGTTTTAGCGACAGTATAATTTCTTTATTTTGCTGCTGCAAGTGAATCGAATTCTTGAATATGATATCCTTTATCTCTATTGATTTACGGTTGTGTGGTTATTCGAATCCAACTCATGTGCTTGAAGTTTTATAGCACATGCACTTACTTGCAATTTTTTTGTTTTTTTCTTTTCTTGCAGCTCATTGCGAACACTGTTGATGTGGATGTGCTTGCACATTTTATTTAATTTTAGTTTCCCTTGGTAGATAGTCATATCATATTCATAGAAGATGCTTATTTGCTGGTAGGAAGTGAACCTTACAAACATTTTCTCAAATTCGAAATGGGCAAGTCGTTGGGTAAGATAAAACTAAACATATATAATTCTAACTAATAATTTTCAAAGTCTCACAGCTGAAGGAAACAAAATATGATACAACAACAATCACTCATATCACATCACCATAATATGCCTAACTGTCAAAAACACATCTTTACAATATAAATAAAACATAGTCCATATACATAGCAAATCCAAGTCACGATACTTATTTACATCATATGCAATATGCACAAAAGAATCCTTGTCTCTCATACCATCTCATCCCCAAACTCCATCAATTTGGATATATAAATAAAATGAAATTGGGTCTGACATAATTCTAGTGGGTTATCCATACTTTGCTCTACATATAATACAAAAATAATACTATACATGATATGAGTCCAACGCTCGGTCACCTTACGTCCTACTGGTCCCATCACACCTAACTACCATATACATCTAGTTACATTGTATCACATCTATATGGTCTTACTTCCTTAGACTCTCCTAATGTGCTACATGGTCGCCCATTGTCCATCGTTGCATCAATCGCTTATAGGAATCACTCCCTGGACTAGTCTCATGCCCTGTAGGGTCGCCTGTTATCCTCGTCTACAATATGGACTCATGCCCTGCACTAGCCTCATGTTCTACAAGGTCGCTTAACATCCATCCTACGCACTAGTCCGTCAAAGCACTACACGGGAGCAACATAATATCTGAATCGCCTACTTCTGTCATAGGCACATATATGTATATGTATCTATATCCTAAGCCACATGCTCGTTCAGGTCCATCGTTGTATTGCATTTTCATATCAATAGAGTAAGAGGTATGCCTTGGGGAAAATTATGTAATTGTTATATATATCTAACACGATAACCAATCTTGTTCGAAATAAAAGACGTTTCTTTCTATTATATACCTGATATAATATGTTGTATTAATCAATTAATTAATTTACTTAAAAGTATATTTAAGAGAAAGGATATAAATGGTATGTTATATGATAGTAGTTATAATATATTATAATCACTTATGATTTATCAAATAAAATAAACCTACTGTTTTAAATATTCCTAATTAAGATGTATCGAGACTGGATATCGATGCATCTGTTAAGACTAAAGTACATAACGCTCTCCAAACATTGAAAAGTGTATTACTCATGGCTACTAGGAGCACCAAGAGTTACCTGCTGGTAATTATTGGATAACTATAAAATGAATCATTCGATAATTTTCTCTTAGTTAATATAATTAAGATCAAATAGAAAATATCAATGTGACACTATTACACAATTCCCTCAACTTGAGAATACTGTCGAGCTCTAATGTGAAAATTCCGCTTTGATTATAATTAAATCTGACAAAGTTAGGGGTATGCCCTATGGCAATTCTATAATTTATTGTAAATTATTAACTCTGTAATCAATTCTCATTCATAATAAAAGGGGGTTTCTTTCTGTTATATCTTATTATAATATGTTATAAATAATTAAAAGTTTAATTAAAGTATATTTAACAGAAAATCCATAAATGGTGTGTTTATGGTAATTATTACAAATAGTTGCAATCATGCGTATTATATCACAATGAATGAAACACTTCATTTTAAATATTCCTATTTAAGATGTATCGAGATTGGATATGGATGCATCCATTGAGACTAAAGTACGTAATGCTCTCCAAATGTTAGACAGTGTATTACTCGTAACTACTGGGGCACCAAGAGGTTACGTATCAATAGTTATTGGATAACTATGGAATGACTCAATCGATATTTTCATGTTGATCAATATAACTAAGGTTAAATAGAAGATATTGAAGTGACTAATTTACACAAGTCCATTGACTTGAGAATACTGTTGATCTTCAATGTGAAAGCTCCACTCTGATTATAGTCGAATTGTGTCACAACGTCCATCGAATGCTATTGTTGGGTAGAGTGGAAATATTGGAAGAGAAACACTATCCATGAGAGGATTCATCTCCTCACTTATAAGATGTTAGTATCATGGTTAATTGAAGTCAACCCAAAGTCAAAATCTCTAGCCATAGTAGTTCGGTTAATAATTGTTATTATTGAACTAAGGACTTTGTGTTTGGACTATAGAATTAAATATGGATGATATTGGAATTTTGACTATTACTAAATTCCATAAGTCCAAAGTGATATAGTTTGATGAAGAAAATTGATGTAAATAATTATCAGTATTAGGTAACACTTAATAAAGTAAAATTGGATTTTACTAATACCAAGTAAGTGAAATTTGGCCATAATGTCATACCACCTGCTAAGTGAAGTATGAAGGTTAATGTTCGAATTGTTCGATATTATTCGCTGACCAAATTTATACCTAAAAGTCACACAATCGAAACGTTGAATACTTCTGTTACCATCCGATTTAATTAATTTGTAATTATTAAACAATATCAATATACAAAACTAATCGATATACAATACGATAAGCGTTTAAATTGGATTTAAATGCAACAAATATTGTTCAGGTTTAAAATGGTTTTGAGGCCCATTAGGGGCATTCTTAGGTCGACTATAAAGTAGCAAATAGAGTGTGGCCATTTAATGGCTTAAGGGGAGGATTTTGAATGGTTATAAGGAGAGAATAGGTAAGAGACAAACAAGGATCTAGATCCTACTTTTGCACTCTTATCTTTCCTTTATATAAACCGTTTTATCCTCACTTGAAAGAGGAACTTTTTACTCTCTATTAATGCATATATAGGCCTCCAAAATTCAAACGCTAAAACATCAAATTAAATGTTAGTTCGATCGTCGGTGGTAAAGCGGTTAGGGAGCTAGCAACTTCTGGACTTGGAATTCGATTCAAGGAGCTAAGTTCGACGATTCAAGATGCGAATTCCAGGCACCGACGATAGGTACATTTCTGATTTATTAATGCTCAATGATATAGTATATCATATGCCAGTTAGTTAACACAGTTATATATTGATTATAACGAATCTGTATAGATCTATGTTGTCACATTGGATGGTTAAAAACACAATTTTTTCGAAAACAATATATATTAATAAATGCTTTTCCTTAAATCCCAAACCTAAATTCAAAATATACAATATCATATTCTATAATGTCCAATCTATATTTTATAATTATCTATTTTTATATATATAAACTTTTGAAAAAAAATTATATAATTTAATTCGTATATATTTATACAAACATTTTAATAAAAATTAATTATACGTATGATAAATTTATATATAAATATATATTTATTTATAAACAATATAAAATATTTGCATATAATCTTAATAAAAAATATACCACTTTTGTTTTCAAAAATAATATTATGGTTATTTTATTTAATGTAATTTTCCGTAAGGAAAAATAAAAAAAATTATTAAATAAAAAATAATTCTAAAGAAAGAATAAATTATAAAATAATTTTCTGGGCCGAGGTTATTTGATATGTATATATATTAATTTTAATATTATTATTTATATTACAATATATTTAAAGTGTACATTTGTATATCTATATTATATATAAAGCATCTTTAAATTTAATAAATAAAAATTCTTTTCGAAACTTATACAATTTTTTAATACTTTTAAAATTTTTTGTAGATTAAAATTCAAAATGTTTTACAGTTTAATTATACTTATATGCATTTATATATGCATACATATATTTATATAAGTATGTTATATAAATTTATTTATAAGTTGTATCTTATAATACATAACTATACATACATGTATTTTATATTATATTATATTTACATATATATACATTTAGTCTACACACTTGTATACAAGAGGGGCTAACATGTTTGTTGCGATGTAAATTCCTCCATCTATATACGAGCATGTCAAACCATGTACACTTTGTTACGTTGCAGGTGCACGTACAAGCATATGTGTATATGATACACACATAGACACAGAGGTAGATATATATTATAAACTATACAAAATAAAACTTTATTTACGAATTAAATAAAATATTGATTTTTTTATACCCATATTTTCCCAATGTTATCAAAGGAAATTAGATACAAATACTGAGCAGGAAGAACTGCTTCCGCAATAAAAGTTGGGATAAGAAAAGGAAACAAAAATGAACTCCAGATGGTACTGCACTAAAACAATATGAAGCTGTGGCACAATATAGAAACCACACACACTCATACAACATAGCATTGGCAGTATAACCTGAAATTACTACAAGGTGTAGGAACCGATCTACAGCCTACATACTTGCTTCAAAAGGTAGAACTATGACATAGTTTCTAAGTAACAATGAGATGAAGAAACTATGCTACGACTCAAAAAGCCACACTAATAATACATGACTTAACACGTCCCCTTAGTTATATGCAAAGAGGGATGTGTTACAATCTTAAACTAATGTTTAAAAGTAGTAGGTTTGTGCCCCAACTTTGTATCAAAAGGCTAAAAGGATGTGTCGTCGCTTAATTTTAATGTGATAGAATAGTGTCGCAATCCTATACCAATGTTAAATTAATAAAGGATGCACCGCCTTTTGATGTTGATGTGACAGAACAGTGTCGTAACACTAAAAACGTTGACCGCAAGAATAGCGACCCAAGGTATTAGAGAATGTGATAAGAATGAATACAACAGTTAACATAGCTGAATATATTTGAACCGGTCAAGCCCCAAGGATGTTTTTGTAATTTTTTCAACTATGGAGCGGGCCGAAAAATAGTATATAAATACTTGTATAGCGATACACAAAATATATTCGTTTTCAATATCTGATACTGAAATAATAAAGTGATCATTTCTCTTTTATGGTATCAAAAAAGCACACTACCTAACGGCAACTCAATCACCTAGTCATCCCTCTATCGGTTCATCTAGAAGGTGGTTGTGTAGTCAAATTCTTTCTCCTCTTAAGAAGTTATCATCATTGATGAGATTTTCTCAATCATTCTGACCAAGATCTCTGAGTATTCTAATCAAGAATCCAATCCACAAGTATTCAATCCCTCACCAGAGAAAACTGATCGGAACAGTATCATCATTTCAGTTCTTGGTTGCACCAAAAATATCATCAGAGATAGTCTCTTCATCTGATCAAATTCTTTTTCAATGGCAGGAAATGATGATTATATATCTCATGCATCATCACCACCTACAGCCACTCAAACTACCCATGTCTCTGAAATTGAAGAAATCACCAAGAAAATCATTAATCCAAGAAGTGAACTCATCAACATACAACTTGATGGAAGCAACTTCTTTCTTTGGAGGTATCAAATTCAGACTGCTATAAGGGGATATGGTCTAGAAGATTTCATTCTTGGCACATCCTCAATTCCTGCAAAGTATATCACCAAAGAAGGAGAGTTAATCAACAACAAAGAATATACAATATATCAAAGACAAGACAGTCTGTTAAGTGCATGGCTACTATCAACCATCAATGCAAGTTTACTACCACAAATAATACGGTGTAATGCTGCTCATGAAATTTGGATTACAGTAGAGCAGATATTCAATGCTCAGTCATCAGCAAGAATTATGAACTACAAGAGGCAACTGCAAAATATACGTAAAAATGAGGTGTCAATGAGGGAGTACTTAACAAAAGTAAAGACCCTGTGTGATACGTTAGGCTTAGCAGTTCATAAAGTTGTTGATATAGACCAAATACTTGTCATTTTAAATGGACTAGATGAAGAGTATGAATCAATTGTTGCAGTTTTCTCATCAAAAGAAACATTGCCAAGTATAACATATTCTGCTTTACTTGCACATGAAAGGAGACTTAAACAAAGAAAATCATCTAATTCAGATTTTAGCATCAACTATGCATCCAATCATCAAACTCCAGATTCAAGAACCAAGAAAGAAATCAAAATGCAAAAAATGATTAAGGTAATCAAAGAAGTGGTCAGACTTACAGAGGAAAAGGCAGAAGCAGATGGAATAACAACACCAATAGGGTCAGCTGTCAAATTTGTGAAAAATATGGTCACACTGCCAACATATGCTACGTCAGATTTGATCAAAACTATTCAGCAGGTCAACAAGCAAGTAACAGTCAAAGAAGTTATCGACCAAATGTTAGCATGGTGCATACAAGTCAAGACTTCAAGAATCAGGGAGAAAACTCCAAGATCCAAGGAGATGTTGAAGTTCTGGCTAGACCAGAAGATGTAGTAAATAAAGCATGGTATCCAGACTCAGGTGCAACAAACCATATCACTAGCAACTTGAAAATTTTGAATCTACGCAATAAAGAATGCAAAGGTACACAATCTATTTTCATGGGTAATGGCAAACCTATTAGTATTTCTCATATTGGCAATGCAAGTATCATAGGCAAAAGAGAGTTACACTTGAACAATTTACTTCGAGTACCACAAATTAAAAAGAATTTAATGAGTGTTTCTCAATTTGCCAATGATAATCAAGTTTACTTTGAATTTTTTCCAAAAAATTTGTGTGGTCGGAGACTTACTAAGCAAGGATATTTTATTACAGGGTAAGGTACATAATGGACATTACATGTTCAATCTGATGAAGAATAAAAAAGATGTTGTTGAGGAATGTATAATGAGGAATGTACATAAGGGAAAGCAGATGCTACCACAAATGGTGAAGCTGATGAGCAAAATGAATCAATGCAATCAAGTGAAACATCAAGGCACACAAGCAAATCAGAGAATCATAATCATGACAATGAATAGGTATCAAATGATGAGCAAGAACTTCATGAAGATAATCATCAGCATGAAGCCACTCAATCACATGAGCCAAAACCTACACCAACTGAACATCATATGATAATAAGGTCAAAAAGAGGCATGTTCGAACCCAAAGTATATACAGCAACTTCAGAACTTGAAGAACCAGTCACATATGAACAAGCATCAAGAAGCAACAGATGGAAAACTGCAATGATTGAAGAATACCAAGCTATCATGAAAAATAAAACTTGGGATCTAGTGCAGAGATCGGAACATCAAAAGTAATTGGGTGCAAGTGGACTTTCAAATTAAAGAAAAATCCAGATGGAACCATCAATAAATACAAGGCAAGGCTTGTAGCCAAAGGATACACACAACAATATGGTTTTGACTTTACAGAGACCTTCTCCCCAGTAGTAAAACCAACTACTATAAGAATTGTCCTCTCCATTGCATTGCATAAAAACTGGAGAATAAGACAGCTAGATATAAATAATGCTTTCCTAAATGGGATTCTTAAAGAAGAAGTGTACATGGAGCAACCACAAGGGTTCAAGCAGAGCAATGGTGATAATATGGTATGCAAATTAAATAAAGCAATTTATGGACTAAAGCAAGCACCTAAAGTGTGTAATGATAAACTAAAATCAACCTTATAAAACTGGGGTATGCAACAGCCAAATCAGATAGCTCATTGTACATAAAGCATAGTGGAGATATTACTACTTTTATATTAGTCTACGGAGATGATTTCATAATTACTGGAGACAATGAATCAGAAACTAACAAGGTCGTTCAGCATTTTGTTCAAGAACTCTCCATCAAAGATTTATGTGAATTAAATTACTTCCTAGGCATAGAAGTGAAGAGGAAATCTAATTCAAAAATCATACTGAGTAAAAAGAAGTACATTTCATAGGTTCTCATTAAGAGAAAAATGGATCAAGCCAATCCACTACTCACACCATTGGTAAGAAATCTACGCTTATTCAAATACAGAGGTGAAGTTATATGTAATGAAAAACAATATCGAAGTATTGTTGGAGCACTCCAATACATAACCATCACAAGGCCTGAAATAGCATATAGTGTCAATAAAGTCTGTCAATTCATGCAACAACCATGTCATGAACATTGGAAGTTAGTAAAAAGGATACTCAGATTTTTAAAAGGCACAACAAGTCATGGATTATATCTAAAAGCAGGAAATAATTTGAACATACAAGGATTTGCAGATGCAGATTGGGCCAGTGACCCAGATGACAGACACTCAACAACCGGTTACTGTATATACTTGGGTGAAAACCTCCTGGTACTCCAAAAAACAACCAACGATATCACGATCAAGTACGGAGGCAGAATACAGAAGCGTTGCTGCAGCAACAGCCGAAATCATTTGGGTAGAATCACTATTGTATGGATTAGGGTTTCCAATAAAGCAAAAATCAACAATCTAGCATGACAACTTAAGCACAGTGTCACTATCAACAAACCCAATCTTGCACTCACGGACAAAACATATGGAAATCGATCTATATTTTGTTCGTGAATGAGTTATCAATGGAAAATTGAGCATAAATCACTTGCCAGTCACTTACGAGTTATCAATGGTTATTTACCTGTTGAGTGATTTATAGATTCTCGTGATGCACCTGATCACCGTTATCATTAGGGATTTCTAAACACTTAAACAAGACAAACCGACACACTATTTTAAAAATATTATATCTTAAGTATAAAGGAATATCTTTCGAAAGATATAGATATTTATATTGTTAGTTTATGGTTAAGGGAATGATAATATTCAGTTATTACCATTTGTTGATTGAACGAACACATTATGAATTAAGTTTCATGATTTGACTATAAGATGTTTGATAATAATATGGGGTTGAGGTTCATGAATTTGTATAAGATAAAAAAACAAGCATGTGGTATAAAAATATATTTTACACAAATAAAGTAATTTTGTAAAAGATGGATATGAAAGATATGTCATATAAATTTTGAAAAGGTAAATTTTGGGTATTTTGGAAAAAAATTATGAAATTTTAAAAGGAAGTAAGTTAATATAAGATGATTTTATACAAGGGATTTATAAAATAGGTTTTATAAACAAAATAATCTCTAATAGATTTTTGAAAAGAACTTTCAAATAAGAAATTTGAAAAGTAAAAAAGTCTCAAATGATAACTAGTTTAATTGGCTCGAAAATAACTAAAAATGGGCAAGAGATATATTCAGATGATAAATACTTCTCTTAAGTATTACTCTTCTTGTTAAGAGAATATAGGATACTATTGGTAGTACCCTGTTCCTTGGTATTATTTTGGAGTTACTCGATCTATGTAATTTTCCATAAGTTAAAAGGATAATTTTGAATTATTATTTGATAGGTTAATATCAAGATTGGTCAAAAAAGAATATATTATAATGAGAGAAGTTGATTGTATTTTTGGAAAATAAAAGGTAAATTATCTTTTAAAATCGAAATGATTCCTTTAGAATAAAATGTTTTTCTTGATATTTGGAAATAAATATTTAGAGTGATTATGTATAAAGAAGCATTTTTAAAAGATAAAAGTTTTATGAAAATTTTTCATAAAGATTTTGAATGTTAATAAGTACATATGAGGTACGTAGATCGATTCATTGATCAAAGATTCGAGTACAGAACTTTGAGGTGTTCTCACCGTTCTAAAAAAGGATTTATCATTCAATTCTTGACAATCGAACACTGATGAAGGTTTATAGTTGGGTACTTAAGTTTTCTATCATAGTTAAGAGCTATGTATGGCAAACAAAGGTTTCTGATCAAAGAGCCTGATCAAAGTCCGCAGTAGAGGATCGGGGGATTAATACTACTTTGAAAGTAAAGTTGTGGATTCAAATAAAAGACCGAATCAGATATCGCGTATCGATGATCTATGTATTTCATACGAAATTGATTTTAAAGATTGTTTTGAGTAAGTATTATCAGGTTTTGGGTTTTGGTTTAATTTCAGGGACGAAATTCTTTTAAGGAGACAGTATGTAACGACCCGTAATTTTATCACTTTTAAATGGAATATTTAATTAACTTTAAATACCCAAATATATAATTTTCAAGCTTAAATAATCATGTTTTATGTGATAAATAAGAATGGTGAACTTATTTTTAGAATTGGTTTACAAAAATTAGAGATTTTGGGGTTTCATCGAAAAATTGGCAAAAGCCGGTTTTCGATAAATTGGATACACATTCAATTTTTATTTTAAATGATAAATAATTCATTTTAAATTGTTATAAAATGATATTAATTGATTGATAAAAGTTTTACAAACATATATATATATATATATGTATATACTTGTTTTATAAAGATAGACAAACTTCGTCGCACTTTGACGAATCGACGTCGTATTTTCAATTGGATTTTAATATTGTTAAATATGGTTTTATAACTAAAATAAACTTGTTTTTATTTTTTAAAGATGATAAGAAACTTATTTTAAAGTTTTGTTTACATATAAATAGTTTGATTAAAAACAGAAAATGTGACCGAAAAACGTTTTTATCAAAAATCAATGTTTTGTTCAATATGAGTTGTGTAAACGATTTGCAACTTGAATAGTTATTATATAAACACATTAAAAGGAAATAAACACCTCATTTATGTTAACTAAGGATTAATTAAGCTAAGTGTTTAATTAAGTAAAGAAAAGTACGTAAACAAGATATTTTTACCAAATCCAACACAAGTCAAATCAAATCACATTAAAACAAAAGCAAATCAAACCAAATCTCCAACTGTGACGCCCCACCTCTATACTCACACTAGCCAAGGACACTACGAGTTAATGCCATCGACTAGAACGAAGAATAAGGTTGTTGAGGAGCGATCATCTGTGTAATTGCTTTGTGCGAGTACTGATATGTCAGATAATATAACTTACATTTCATTTCAAGAGGAAATCCGACATATCAAATACAAACTCAAAGCTACCACACAGTGGCTATGTGGACTTCAGAAACAAATATAGAAATAAACATAACACAAATCAGTCACAGATATTCATATCATAAAGGCGGAAACAGATATGAATATAACACATAGAAGTGTACATCAAATTAGTGGTCAAACTAGATCCACTACATCACAAAAGAATAGATACATGTGCTAGATAAAAGAATAAGTATATATCAAGGAGTCTCTATCTCGAATGTATAACAACAAAAGCTACTAAGCTAAAGTAGTTAGCCAAAAGTCAAGTGACGGACCCTGATAAGAAGTCAAGCAGAAGCACCTGAAATACCTCGGTCTGACCTGAGTATTATTTAAGAAGAAAATAATAAACGGATCAGTCTAGCTATAAATATCATATAAAATGAGATGGGATAAGAGATATGACCAAAAACGTATGATAACAAAAATGCCATACTGTGACAAGTATACATAAGGTAACAACAAAATCATATAATATCTCAAATATTCTCAAACACTAAAAAGAATGTCATATTCTTTAAATTATTCACCAAATCACAAATATTGACAAACAAATCAATGCCAATCGCAAAAATCGGTGAAACACAAATTCTAGAAATCATAAACTAGAAATCCAGAAATCACAAAAAGGGGAAGGCCTATCACAAACGGGAGCATGAAAACTCACCAACACGTGTATCACAAATGGGTCGCTATCCCATGAACCGAACATCGACGCACCTAAAAAGATGCGCCACATGCACAGTCGAACATCGACGCACCTAAAAAGATACGCCCCATGTCTAGTCGAACATCGACGCACCTAAAAAGATACGCCCCATGCCTAGTCGAACATTGATGCACCTAAAAAGATACGCCCCATGCCTAGTCGAACATCGATGTACCTAAAAAGATACACCCCATGCCTAGTCGGACATCGACGCACCTAAAAAGATACACCCCATGCCTAATCGAACATCGACGCACCTAAAAAGATACGCCACATGCACCGACTTATCGAGCCGAATGCTCCACGAACGGTCCAAAGACCATGGGTCGCTAGCCCATAAAAATGAGACGAAGCTCAACAGAACGGGGTATAGTCCCCCACGCGGACAAAGAGACATCGCACATCGCTAGTCTAAATCACCAAAGGATCATCATTGATCGATAAGTGTAAATCACACTAAGCTAGTAAATAAATGAGTTTAGCTTCATGTCCCATAACCACTGGCTTAACTTAAATATTTACGTACTAATTGTAGATTTCCACTCGAAAATTGTCACAAGATTTTCAATCGAACAAGTCTAAAAATTAACCGACGAAGTAAACGCAAGTGTTTCATACCACTTGTTTTGCTAAGCCGTTTAATTAGATTTCTCATACGAATGAGGTAAAGGTTTGTATATACTAATAGATTGGAAAACGGTTTTATAAACGAGAGTTGTATTAAAATAGAGTTGGAAACATCTTTGTGAAAGAGTTTGAATATTTACTACTAGTATAGAAACCTTTGTATTTTAAAGTGACAATTCACAAAAATGATTGTAAAAACAATCAATCACCAAAGATTCACATTCGAAGACGTGAATCAAAACCGTAGAAATCGATATCAAATCCATCAAATGGATATTCCCAAAAATCCAAAGAAAGAAGTCATCAAAGTCGATAATAAGTGATGACAACTATCTGGATCAACAACAATCGATTAAAATTTAGGAAATCCACTCAAAAACATAAGTAAATAGACAAACTGCTCAATTCCAGACGTCTGGAGGTTCAATCTAGGCGTTTGAAAACTAACCAGACATCTGGAGGTTCAATCCATGCGTCTGAAAACTAACCAGACGTCTGGTTTAGAATCCAGACGTCTGGTGTCAAGACCCGCAAATCCGTACTTCTTGATTAAACACTAATCTCCATTGATTAACTCAAGATGCACGAAAATACGAAGCATGAGGGTTTTAAGAAGAAGAAAAAAGTAGAAAGAAGAAGAAGAACAACAGAACAACATCAGAACAGAAAACAATATCAGAATCTCACATATCGCAGCGGAACAATATATAATATATAAACACTAGTCTTTTAAAACAAAGAACTATATCAGTTTATACATACATCAATCAGAGTCAATATACAACAATGGATAGTTATATAAACTTGTCCTCATACAGAATACACAGCGGAATAAATAAATAATTACGGATATACGTCTCGCCATCCAGCTTGCTTCCAAAGCTCTAGAATATCCAGAATATCCTGATAACCTAACTCTAGACTGCCCGTGTGGAAATTGGTGGGCACCCAGAGTTTAGAAGGGAAACAATAAACTCCGAGTCAGTCATGGTGACTGGTGTGAGATCGTAAAACAGTTTATCTTTAAAATAAACAACAGGAAAACTTTAATGTCAATTCGCAATGCTTTTGGAAAATGAAACTACCATAAGACCTCCCACCACACACACAATGCAAACGCAGACTTGGAGGAGATTTCTTCTTATGTTAGTCAAAGATGCTTACTACGCAAAATCAAATCATTTTGGATATTATTATTAGTGCATAGTGGAAAACATTTCGAAAGTAGAATATAAATCTTAGCCAGCATAGGTACCATTATATTATGCCAGCTATAGCTGCCTCCTAAGGAGACAGGTTATACAATTGAAATCGTAAAGGCTCGTATTGTTTCTTTGGATTTCCAACAAATGGTCAGGCTAAGGAACTTCCTATGCCACGATGGGTACGCCCCTGGAATAGGCGACCCGAGAACCTAACCGGATCTCTGCCAACACAAGGCCGGGTTACCTCTGCAAAAATAGGTAACTACTGACACGCGTATGCCATCCCCCGATCGTAACCGATCTTCCCGAGGATCCCCGATTCGCAACAAACCACATAATAAGCAGTATCAACATAGGTTAAGTATCTGGGCTCCATACCATGATACCACCTCTATCCAGAAGGAATGACATACACTAAGGGGCACTACTCCCTAGAACCTTGCCGCATCCTTCCTGTTTTGACCATTTCCGGGGTGTGAGGCTCGACGAAGTCTCGTCCACAAAGCTACGCTTTGTTCACAAAGCCATGCTTCGGGTCAAACAAATGATCAAAGAAATGATCACAAAGATAAATGATCAAACAAATGATCATATCGCAAATGATCAAACACTGATCATTTCACAGCAACACTCAGTATGTCACGTTACCAAATTGGGAGTATATCGCTGATAAATTTCAACTACATAACCTCTTAGCTCGTACGTCTCAGAGAAGGGTGTTAAGCTAAGAGAATAAATTCTCCGCCACCAACAGATATGTATTTGAAAGAAATCAGCTTTATATCTCAATTTGTAACGTCAGACACACAATCCATACAAGTCTGTTCCGGGATCGAACAGAACCGAAGGCACTTCTCACGAAGCCCTTGCATATCCGGATAAATTTCTAATCACGTCCGGACTTCCCGTCACTAAGGGTGATAAAACCTCTAAATCGGACATCAGCCGATGTAGAGTAACTCGACGGTAATCCCTCCGTTTTCAAAAATATCCGGTCTTCAACACCGGTCATCAAATGCAATTCACAACGACGTATCACATATTTGGAATGGGTTATACGACCCCATGGTCCTTTCCCGGCTAACCCGAATAGTGAGCGATTATTCAAAAATAAGTGTGGCATTCAAATTCATCCAATTCACAACAAATACCCATTCAAGGTAATTATTGATAGTCGGTTATTTAACTATCAATAAAGATGCGCAACATCATCAGATTCCAAATAATTTTCCAAATTATTTATTTTCCAAAATATCTTTACTAGATATAAAATTTCCACACTTCAAAAATAAATCAATATTTATTTTTAAAACTAATTATCATTTCTTTTATAAATTCCATAGTGAATTTATATTTTCAAATATCTACTCATATACGATTTTCAATCGATTTCAAATATTCACTTTCGATTTATCTTTACAAAGATAACTTCTCAAAAACGTTTCATTTCATTTTGGAAAAGCATTTCCATACTTATTTAAAAATAAGTAATTCACAAATCTATTTATTTTCAACAATTGAAAATATTCAATCTACTTAAATCAAAAATTAAGTATATATTCATTCTTTAAGGAAAATATTCTTTTAACACATTTATTTGGGTCAAAACGAATGTTACGTAAAACATCGTTACGACGACTCAAAATCACTAGTATAGGGATTCGAAATTAAGATAGATATGTAAATCCTAATACTATATAAAAACATTTCCTTTCGGAAATCATTTACTATAACAACAGTGTTATAGTCCACCATTTCCTTCTTCCTCGAAACGTCTATCTCAACCATGAATGTTGAAATCTATGATTTCGATAGTTAATACATTTTAAAACATCCTTTAAAATAATTAACTTCATTTTTAATGTCACTTTCCCAAAACATAACCATTTTACTTAACGATATATTCACTACCCAAAATCGTGAATATACTTCACTAATTACATTTCACTATTTTCTACACATTTTATTTCAATAATAATTCGCTATCCAAAATCGCGAATATATCTCCTTTAACAACCTTCTATATTTAATTTATCAAATCCAATTGATTTCGAATTTATAAAACAACGTTTATAAATTCTATTTCTATTTTCTAACAACTTCAATTTAATAAATCTCCTTTATTAACAATTCGATTCATAACTTAAATCTTATACCAACAATCCATAATTATAAGTTAAATACTTATAATTCCTTTATTTTACAAAATCATTTCCATTTATAAGTTCACAATTTATAAATTTCATTTATTTATAAATTCTTAAAAATTCATTTTAACGCTTATAAAAACTCGTTTTATAATACCAACATTTTAAAGTTATAAATTTCAATCTTGTACATCTTTTACATACATCGTTTTTAATAATTCAAAAATTCCAATTAAAACCATTTTATAAATTTCTTAACTATTTATTTCAAAAGAAATTACCTTTTGGTTATAATTCACAAATCTTAACTTTTATAACTTTAAATTTTTAACGTTTATTTATTTAAAATAAATCAATTCAACAATTCAATAAAACGTCTACTTTCAAAAATCACTTTAAAATCCTTTTAAAGTAAAAGTCGTTATTTTTAAACTTCAAAATTTGAATCCGATGATGCAACAGCACCAAATAATCAATCACGTCAACAAACATCATATATCAACATATGATAACAGAATATACATCAATATCTGTAAATAAATAAATACTGGTGAGGAATCCAGTTGGATCCCTCCAACCTGTTTCCCTGCATCCACAGATGTTAGCACAATACCAATTCCACTTCGAGGTGGAATATCGCGGTATATGGGTTTTATAAAAATCATCCGCTTACTAACAGCGCAATAGGGTCTCATCCGCTATACGAGGCGGGAAATCAATCAATCCAATATATACATATGCCAATATGTATATATTGCTATATATAATAGATATATCCTACTATATCTAATATCACAAATCCAAACAGTCAATCATCAATCAATAACTGTAAAATCCACTTTTCAATCGAGTGAGAAAATCTCACCTTAGTTTTTTTTTATTTGCCATCCATTTCCATCTCAGTTTGTTTTCTTCCATTCTTAACCTTGTATAAACAATTTTATACAAATCATTAATATTCGAATTAAATTGAACAATAAATTAAATAAATTTTAATTTAAACAAATTATTATTATTTATCATTTTTTTTTCTTAAAATCAAACTAGTAGGCTTAAAATGGATATAAGCATATACATTTTTATTTCTCATTTAGAAATTCCATAGGTATATTTAAATCTTAACTGTTTAAATTAAAACATTACCCTTATATATATATATATAGATAAATTAAAGACAAAATTCCCTTTTATTTTTATTTTTAAAATCGTACTTGTAAATTATAAACTGTAATATATGTATATATAATAAAAAAAAATTCTGTAACTTACCTTTATTTTATTTTTTTCACATACTTATATATGCATATAAATTTTGAATCGAAATTTTAAAATAGAAAATATACCTCACAGACAATCGCAGATTACACCACTTAGACAAACTCGTCTCCGGCCTCGACTTCGACATCGAGAAATCCTAACTGCCGCGACCCCACGCGAATGTGAACCATCGCCATCATCGAATACCCACGCCCCTCAAGCCATGGCTTCGCCTGACAGCGCGCGCCTCCTCCCATACGCATCGCGATGCCACTCGCGAGAAACCCTAAATCAGCACCTCGAATCACCACCAGAACGCCTCGCGCCTCCTATCATCGTGAATCACGCGAGCCTAAATGCCACCGCGGCCACCTCCTCGAAGTCTCGCCATCGCGCCGCCATCCATCGCGACCTGGAGCACGCGCGCTTCCATTCAACAATTGCGTCTCCTCAGCTCGAACTCGAGCTCGCCGATTTGAATTTGAGAAGGGGTGGGTTTGATTTCACTTTCGATTTAAATGACAGGAAGATGTGGAGCGATTTAATTCCTAAACTGAGAGATGAAAGAAAGATGTTTTCTTTCGTTTTCGTTCGTTTTGAATTCAAACTAGAGAGTGGAGTTTTTAGCTTGAAGAAGTGAAAGTCGTTCGACCCTATTATCCTTCTATTTTTTTCTTAGCATCGGCCATGATTTTTTTTATCTGAACGAGATTTGAAAACTGGAGAGAGCGAGAGGCATATTTAAAAATTGGAGGAGCATGGTTATCACGATTTCTTTCGTGTATTTTATCAGAAGGAGGGAGGGTATGAATGAGACAAAAGGGAGGCGAATTGTACTTATGGTCGGATAAAAGAAAAGCAACCCTATTTTATTTAGATTCAATTCGTTTCAAAACAAAGTCCAACGCATTTATTTATCATACGCTCAAACCACAATTCCAATTATTACGAAATTTGAGATCCGACAATAATACAATATTATGGATCCAATGGAACTGGTTTCGTCGAATTCCGAGACTGTGCCTCGGATGGCTATTTTTAAATATCGGTTGAACGATATAAATTTCAAAACTGAACAAAACAGTTTTAAATTTGATTTTGAAGCTTCTATCATCTTCAGTATCATCAATATAAATTTTAAAAGCTTTTGAAATATTTTTCTTCAGCTTTAAATTGAATATTCAAATTTTTATTCAGCATTCAATAGATTAAATTTTAAAGTTTAATCGCAAATATCAAGTTTGAATCAGGGATTCAAATTAAATCATCGTTCAAATATTTAAAATAAATTAAATATTTTCAATTTAATTCGTTCAAAATTCAGGGTCGTTACATCTGGATTTGTTCTTTGGAAATAATCCAGAGAACCCCCAGACGTTTGAAACTTCAAGTCAGACGTTTGAGACCCATCCAGACGTCTGATCCTAAATTTCAGACGTCTGGAATTAGACTCTGCCCTTTTTTATATATATTCTACGTGCTTATATTTTTCTCTCCAGGTCCAAACCAGGCCTTTGGACTTGGTCACCAGGCGCCTGGTCACCTGGTCTGGGCAACAATTTGCCTAGGCCAAAGTGGCCAAAACGTATCGGGAGTGATCGAACGAGCAACGACGACTAAGGATTTACGCCAAGCGACAACCCAACCTTCACTACACCAAAATAGGTGATTCCCAACGAGTATAACTGTCGCAAACAGTTTCAGCAACGCTTATTAGCGTCGCTGTAGGGGCGTCGCAGTTTATTGCCAACGCTTATAAGCGTTGGCGAGTTTAGTTTCCCAACGCTTATAAGCATTGGAAGTTTGTATTCGCCAACGCTTATAAACGTTGGTGTATATTAGTTAGCAACGCTTATAAACGTTGGAAAATTAACCATCCAACATTGTTTAATTTTCTATGCTGATGCTTATAAGCGTTGGTAAATTTTATTTGCCAACGCTTATAACGCTGAAATATTTTCATTCTCAATATAGTCAATTATTTTAACATTAATAAACAATTAATAACTAATATGATATGCATTATTATACTACATTCAATAGGAACCCAAAATTTACAATATTCATGATCAAATAACAACATAAATTTCATAGTCAACTACTTCATAACAATGTCAACTACTTCATAACAAGTACAATACATAATTAAGTTGGTTAATTCAATACATAATCAACTACTTCATAGCAATGTCAAATTGAAATACAAAAGACAACGTAAATTTCATAGTGAAATTCTATAAATACCGAATACGAAACTCCGGCCATATAACGAAACCTCCATCTGAAAAATCACATAACTTGTACATTCCATTTTGAGGACCATCATAAATTGGTGCATCCGGGATCTTTAAAGGTAGCAGCTACAATACAAGATATTTTTACAAGTGGACATATTATAAATGAAATAAATCATGCTTTTGTGACTTTAGTGCCAAAAAGGAAAACCCTATACCATATCAGATTACAGTCCAACCTTAAGTTGTAATGTGACCTATAAACATTTCTAATAATTGTAGCTCTTTGTATACATCCCTACAAAACTGTATAAACCCCCACATCCAGATCATAGTTTAACTATATAAACCCCCACATCCAGATCACAGCTTTCCTCTATACATGTAACTTCATGATTTTATAACTTTATTATAGAAAAATAGAATTGGCATGTTCATCGTGCTCATATATGATGTGCTTGTGATGCTTCAACTGTATCTTTTATGTTGTGAATCCACATATATTACATACAAATAGTACAAAATTGATATTTTTTGAATTTTGACAATAGAAAAAATAAAGATCAAAGTTCTAATTCATGGATTCTTCATCAAACATTTGTTGGATGTATAGCTGACTCCATTTGTGTTTTCTATTAACAAGGGAAATTATAAATTTGAGAAAATAGATGAAGATTTGATGCCACAAGAAAGACTGTGATTTTTTTGAGTGGAAAATAAAAGAGGAAATTGTTCGTATATTCCAAAAAAAAAGATTTCTTCGCAAGTTTGGAATAATTGAAATTGTATTATGCATTTTGTATTTGAAACTGAAAGTAAAATGCCAGTGTAGAAACAATAGTTATATCATCCACATTCTTTGTCATAGTTGTGATATTAGCCATCACTAATTGTACATTCTAAAATATCAAACGACCATAACAAGATATTTTGTCAATAAAATCATTAATATAGTAGGTAAAAGTATGATTCAATGCATCTTTTCCTTAAATTTTATACTCTATAAAAATTTGTTGCACAAACAATTGCAATTTGATTTTGAGATAACTAAGAAATTTTTTTTGTAGATGTGTATGGGCGGCTAAATAACATTACAAAGATAAATTATAAATCCTCAAAAAATTGATTTTCTTCACTTTGAATGCCTAACCGAACATGTGAGAAAGAGGTCTCGTAACCATGAATGCATCAAACATCTTCATTATCAAATACATATATTTCAGGCTTCAATTTCGACTTTATAAAATATGTAAATTGCACGACGTATAGATTGAATACAAACTCCCCGGTTTTTTCATTTAGAAAAGCATCTTTAGATGTGAAATAAAGGATGCTTCGTTGTACTATAGGTTGGCATTAAAAGAACTTGCATTCTTAACTTAGCAACTGTGTTACCACATTCGACCACATTGAAATTGTCAAAATATTCATGAAATAATAAAGGCTTGAAAGTTGAAACTATTCCATAATGTGCATTCATTTCATATACTGCAGCCAAAAGGTTGACAGATTTTTCAAGAGTCTAAAACGATAGTGCTAACTGGCTAATAAGCATATTACTGGCTAAAAAGTATTTATTTTTCCCAAAAAACATGTTAGTTATTACTAAAGAAATGTGTATCCCAAGGTATTCAAAGGAATTATATGTTTATAGCAACTTTAAGGGATTAAGATCACATAAATAACCTCATTTGTGACTGCTGCTCTAGCCTTCCAATGCCATTCCACCATTTCTGAGAAAATTTCAACAAGCCATTTTATTGCCCTACTATATTCCTAGTAAGAATGAAACATAAGGAATTGTACCAGACAAATGCTCACTTGGTTAACTTGGATTCTCCTAGGTAAAATTATAGCCTTGTAATTTGGCAGCTTACCTCTTTTATGTGATTAAGCTCGTTGCCATCTTCAAGGAAGAACCTCAGGTACTTGAAGAGGATATCCACCTAAGAGAAGTATCAAAATTTTTAGTTTTACTCAATATTATCCAGTTAAAAGGGGAAACAGAGATGTAATGACATAATTTATCATAATAAGGGGTGGAGGTTTAAAAATAAAAATTAGCACCAACACCTTTACTACAGAAAAAGATTATGAGCACATTACTCCAAGACTAGAATGATCAGACTTCTTTTCGAATAATGAAGAAGACATTAAGAAACTAAACTCATACTGATTTATATGCATCACTTACTGTTCTTAGCATAGCGTTGGCATGAAATTATTTTGTCTTGTACAGGTGGACTTGTTAAAACATGGAATACCAGATCCATCAATATTGTACACTCAGCCATCTACAACTTTATTAGATAAAGAAAATGGAACAGGTTCAAGAAAAAATCATTTTGCTGCTCCCGTTTTCATTCATACTAAGTGAGAATTTGTTTTCCTACTTTCCAGTGTCTTATTTGCTTCACTGCAAACTAGAATCACTTCTACCAGATTAGCGAATCTACTATATTTACAATTTTACTTGAATGTTAACTTAAGATTGGGCCACAGAGGGATATGTTGATATCTTTCTTATGATCTATGGAATGTGGTTATGTGAATTGTGCCATTTCATTATAGTTTAAGTTATGTCATCTTATACTACTGAATTTTGGTAGAGCTTAAGATTAAATATAGTAAACTATTAGTTACAATTTAACATTTTGTTTTATCCAGGCTGAACAACAGAGATATGTCTTCTTCTACCATGTCCGTCATGAAGAAGAACTTATCAAACTACTTCAAATCATCATCCTGGAACAACAAAAAATCTAAAGATTCTAATACATTCAGTGAGAATGTTGATGGCTCAGATTTAACTGCACCAGATTTGTTTATGCTTCCTGTAAACAGTGATCAGCCACCTCTTTTTGGAAGTTATAATGCCATGTTAGGACAACTCAGATTTAAATTCCCCATTTACAAGTTAAAAATTGCAGTGCCATTGATATGAAAATAAAGATTAACGATGCCTCTAACGATATTTTAGACTCAATCATGCAAGAAATAAACTACATTTCAACTCAATTGATATTGCTAACGTGCAAGCAATAAATTCCTTAATTTATAACAAAACAAACAAGGAAACATGAGAACACATTTTGGCTAAAAGAAAGAAAAGGAACAAAAGGCCTAGAATCAAACTATTATATGAATTGTTTTTCACAAATTATACACTGTGACTGTAACAAAACAAACAAGTTATATTCTTGGAAATTTTAAAATTGTGCAAATATTCTCATACCTGTGAAGAGCTCTTCAAGTGAAAAAATCTGTGAACTTGCTGCCCTGAATTTAAGGACGTGTCGGACAAATTGGAACCGATATTCTTCTTGCTGGAAATATCATACCAAGACATCATCACTAAATATAACAGAAATGACAAAGCTGCAGTAACTAAAAACAAAATAACAGTATATGCCACTATATTTAGATAATATTATCTCAAATGGCTAAGTTCTTTTACCTTATTCTTCTACCCTATTTATGCAGCACGTCGTCGAGCGTTGCCTGACAAAATTAGGAACCAAGTGCACAAAACACTTCACTGTGATGAAGTTACATAAATAAAAACTGGCAAATTCAATGTAAATTTTGTACTACCAAATATTAGGCCATGCCAACAAAAATCAAAGATTTTGGTCTGTAAGATATGATACCATTTAGGAATTAAAGATTGTAGTGGGATGATTATACCCACTTGGTGATGCCTACTTATAGTTGGCACTACAAAAGTTCGTAACTGTTCCTTTTAAATTTACATACAATATAACAAAAGAGTTGTTGTTATACACCCTATCCATGTCATATAGCTAGTAGGTCCTCCAGATTTAAACCTTAGTTGGCATTGCTACTCAGTGTATATCTGTATGGTTGTGAAATCGTTATCAATGCCACTAGATGATTATTATTACAAGATGGACAATCATGTACTCAATTATTTAAGTAATCCGTTTCTCTCGTTCATTCAAAATTTCACACTTGTGCCATATAGTCTAAGATATAAAATATAGATATCATGTTCGTCTAACAATGTATGGCCAGAAGAAATTAAGAAGGCCTATGGCCGTAAACAACTCAAATGTTTAAGCTTTTTTTTTGAAATATTTGAAAATTGTTTTGTATCTGTTTTGATTTGTAAACTGATTTATAGTCGCCAAAAATAAAATACTTGGAAACTATTTTGTGTTCCTTTTCTGACAAAAATAAAATACGTGTTTGTTAGTTTAAGAAGAGTAAAGTTTCGCAACGGTTTGTAAGTGCAACAACTTTGTGGGGATCGAATCCTCTTTTTCTTGGTCTGGTTTGTATAAACTAGATGTATTCAATTAACGCTATACTGAAAGCATTCAGAGTCTCAGACCCTTTAAACACAAACCTAAGCATACATAGGTCCTCTTTTTCTGAATAGATATTACAATACAAACCCTAAAAATAGCTTTCAAAAACCAAATCAGTGGCATTACAAAATTACCAGAAGGGCTTGTCATCTTCCACTTGCGGTGTCCTTCGTGTCCTGGGTCTTGCAAGGTCAAGCGATAATGGAGGAGCTGACTGCAGCTAATTGATGGAGTCGGAGGAGGATGGGGCATTAGCGGTTTGATCGAGTCGGATAGGGATGGGGCGGTAGTGGTTTGACGGAGTCGGAGGGAGAGGGGCAGCAGCAGCAGTGGTTTATTTGTGGGATGGAGAGAGCGATTTGGGGATTTGGGGATTTCGGGATGGAGTGG
Source organism: Allium fistulosum (assembly GCA_030737815.1). Lineage (NCBI taxonomy): Eukaryota > Viridiplantae > Streptophyta > Magnoliopsida > Asparagales > Amaryllidaceae > Allium > Allium fistulosum. The sequence goes on from CM060904.1 coordinate 100,123,044, forward strand.
CAGGGATATTTCAATTAATACATGGAAGGAGTTTTTTCAGGTTATAACATAAGTGTGGCTAGGGGTAAGCGTGATATGTTATTCAATTACAATTTTGCCCTAGTATATTTCAATTAACTCCAATTAAACCAAGGCTTACAACGAAAATAAGTGTCGCCGTATTTAAAAGTGTAAATTTTTATTTTCAATAACGCTTAAATTGGATAGCGACACTTATTAGCGAGACTAAATTGCAACCCATATAAGTGTCGCCAAATGGAAAAAAAAAGTGTTGCCAAATGACTGTTTTGGTGTAGTGCTTATAGGCTCTTCGATACACCCCAAACAACATGTCCAAACATCCATGGTAGGATTTTCATAAAAATTGGACTTCAAAACCAAAAATTGGAGAATTCACAAAACCAATTCAAATCAAAGCAAATGAACACGAAATAGATGTTAGGAATTCATACCTAACAACAATGAAAGCTATAGACGTAGAAGTGAGTTCAAAAACTCACCTTTAAAACTCAAAGACACGAATGAGAAGCTTTAAAACAAAGCAAGACCTTTTCCTCTTCAATATACCTCTAGAATCTTCAATCTATTATCAAAGGTGAAGTTTTTCCTAAGTTAGGTTATAGGAATTTATGTAAATTGAAGAGAGATAGAGATGGAGAAGATGAAGAGGATGCTTACCTAAGCTTCTCCTTGATTTGGACTTGAATTTGTATTTCCTAAACAAACTAGGGTTTTGGAATTCTAATTTCCAACCTTTTCCCCCATTTTTCTCTAGAGCTTAAATGTTAGGAAATGAGGAATGAATGAATGAAGAGGAGTTGAGTTAGGGTATTAAGTTGGGTTAGTGGGCTGAAACCCAAACCCAAAGCCCAAATAGAAAAATAGCAAAATTCTACTCAACTCCAAACATATCGATGTTTATACTCAAAAAAGTTGTAAACGCCATTTTGGACTCAATGGAAGTGGTCTCGAATCCCAATTCGACTGTTTACAAAAAGTAACATTTCGGACTTTAATCTGATTAACGATGCTATATTTAAATAAAACATTTAAATATACAATCGTAAAATATGCAGGTTGTTACACCAACTTAGTCAAATTTTCTAACTAGGTTCATCCCTTAAGTATTAAGTAAAGATGACATAAAGTAAGATGGTAAGTGTTGAAAAAGCATGTTTCACTTAAAGGTTAAAAAGGGTAGTTATGTCCTTTGACAAAGCTCAAGGGTTAAGGGATTAAAAGCTATAAATATCCATGCATACCACTTCCATTCTCACAAAAATCACTCTCTTCTCTTCTTCTTTTTCTTGAAATTCATGGCTTCTTCTCTTCTTTTTCTTTACTAAATTCCTTGAAATTATATCAAACCAACTCTAAACTCTACCAAACTTTTCCAAAGGCCTTAGAATACCATTAGAACATGGTTTGGCATCTAAAAAGTCGAAAAATGATGGAGGTGGAGGTGGAACATGGTGAGGCCGAACACTATGGAAGTGATTGGAGGAGATGGCATGAGTTTTGTGTAACAACCTTGGTTTTAAGTGATTACCTATAAATATTAAATTATAACGGTAGTTATAATTTAATATTGTGAATTAAAAATAAATTAGAGATCTAAATTGTTTATTTGGAATAAATAATGGATTTTGGAAATAAAATGTGAAATAAAGTTTTAGAAACTTTATTTTTGGTTGTTTGGGTTAATAATGAGTGTAATATGATTTTTATTTAGTGAAAATGCCATAATTCTTGTAATTATTGCCAAATGCTTCTTTTAATAATTTTTCAAAGGAAGTATTTGATTTTTAAATATGTATATTATAAATAAAAAGATGAAATATGGTTTAAAAATAAGTTTTGATCATAAAATTGATGAAAAATGGTTTGTTGCATTTTATTACACAAGAAAATTATTTTTGTGCAATTTTTGGAGTTAAAATGGTGTTTTTGTGTAAATATTTGTGTAAATTGTGTATTTAGTTAAAAATAAGAGTTTTTAATAATAAAAATATTTTATAACTAAAATTATCTTTTTATTAGTTGTAGAATGTTTTATTAAACATGGAAATATGTTTGTATAAACTTATTGTGGAGAAATCTTGTGTATATAAGTGTTGTTTTATTAATTACATTGTGTATATGTGATTTTAGAGAAAAATTGATTTTCTTTAGTAAGTTAATTTGGTTTTGGGCCTTGCCCATTTGCAATTCTAACATGAACAAAGTAGTGAGAAGAGTTTCTCTTCTCCTCCATACTGTACCTTCAGTTTATTTCTCCTTACAGTAAAAAGAAAACAAAAAGAAACTTTCCTCTTTCAATCTAAGGCTTAAATCTCCATCTTTCTTCAATAAAATTGCTGAAAATTATCAAATTAAAGAGAATTCAACAGGTAATCAATTTCAAAATACAAATCATTTCATCAAAATCTAGTTTTGAGATTGGGTTTGTATGCAGTCTCTTCTTTTAGGTTTGCATGCCTCTATTTTGATAGTTTACAGGTTGTTGAAGCCAAATCCATCTCCAAGCCATCAACTTTTAGCTACAAATCCAAGTATTTGCTCTAATATTGCAAGGTGAGTATCAAAACTCACAAATCTAGCTAAAGCAAAGCTTCAAAATGCCAAATCTGTACAAAACTTGGCTCTATAAAATTGTTTTCTGTAGTGTTGTTTTCTGAGTTAAAACTGATTTGGGTTGCCACTTTGCATGTCATTTTCTCTCAATTCCGGCAACGAAATACTGCCGGATTTCTTCTGTTGATAGTTCATGTGTTGTAGTATATGCCTGCAAAATTTCATAGCAAAACTCTTTTGTTTGATACCTGAAAACTTTGCTACAAAATTAATACGAAACCTGGAAATCACCTGTACATTTCCATTTTCTGAACTGTTGTAAACATGGCTTGAGTCCGTGTTTGAGACAACATATCTCTTTTATTTCCTTTCGGAATTCATTGATTTTTTTCTTTATTTGAAAGCTGAAGTTTCGTACTATGTGCATACTAATTTTTAGTTCAATCTAAGGTTGTTTGGTCCTCTGTTTCATGACTGTAAGTTGAACCCGAGATGGTTTTTAGGCCTGGGCACTTCCGTTTTCTGAGCTGCTACAAACATGGCTCGAGTCCATGTTTGAGACAGCGTATCTTTTTCATTTCCTGTTGGAATTCATTGATTCTTTTTTTATTTGAAAGTTTAAGTTTTCTACTATGTGCATACCAATTTTCAGTTCAATCAGAGGTAGTTTAGTCACCTATTTTATGTCTGTAAGTTGAACCCGAGAGGGTTTTCAGACCTGGGCAGAATTCAACATGGCCTGAGTCCATGTTTGAAATTTCATATCTTTACCATTTCCTATCGGAATTCAGTGAATCTTTTTACATTTCATAGATAAATTGTTCTACTTTGCGTGTATCAAATTCTAGACCATTCCGAGGTCATTAAGCCATTCGAATATGTCTGAAAGTTGAACTCGGAGAAGATTTTAAACGTGTGTATTGTTTTTGCTTGTGCACTTTTTTTTGTTCTGCCTCGTTTTCCCGTTCGATTTTCGACTTCTGCATCTTGTATTTGTGACAATTCTAAACTGTTTTGAAGGCCATGAAGCCTATCAATAGGCAAGCCAGAATTTTAGTGAATTTGTGATTCAAAATGAATCGATTTTGAGATGTTTTCGAATGTCGGTTTTGGTGTTTTTCGATGATTTTTCTTTGATTTCGAGCACGGGTTTTTCTAAATAATTTTGAAATGATTTTTAAAATAAATTGCCTTTTGAAATAATTATTATAAATATTTATAAATTATTTTCAAGCTATAAAAACTATATATTCTCTATAATAAGGGAATTTCAAAGATTGTTTTCCAAAAACGATTTCGAAAATTATTTTATAAGCTTGTTTTCTCAAACATTATTTTCTATATAAAATACACATTTTTGCACTATTCAAACGTATGAGAAGGAGAATTAAACGGTTTGGTAAAACACGTGGTATGGGATACGTGCGTTTACTTTATCGGTTAATTCCTGACTTGTCCATTTGAACGTTTTGACCCTCGGGTCGTACTTGCCGATGAGATGAGGAAAATATTTGTGACTACTGATTTTGTTTTCTAGTGTGGAATTGACTAGCGGTTAGTAAACCGATAAGTGAGAACGTGGGTATGGGACGCACTATTACCATTTTTCGGGTTCCTATCTGAGAGTTTGTGACACATTCACAAGTTATTGCTAGTACTTAGGCTGTTGGGCTTATTGGACTGTTGGGTCATATGTGTATATATAGCTGTTGGGCTAATCATGGACTGTTGGGTCCTATTGAGACTGTTGGGTCTCTTATACATGGTACTTTGCAGGCTGTTGGGTCACTTATTGGACTGTTGGGTCCTATTTTCATGTAGCTGTTGGGCTTTTATTAGACTGTTGGATCCTATTTTCATATAGCCGTTGGGCTTTTATTGGACTGTTTTGTAACACCCCTTCAAAATGAAAATAATAGTCTCACATCGTGGATAATACTATAAAGTGGGTGCTTATATACCAAAGCCTTCACCTCACAACAACGTCGAGGCCTTTTGAGGAACAAAACCCCACACCTTGGCTTGGCCCATGAGGCGGAGGTGACTAAGTTGGAGACAATATCTGCATTAAGTGAGGTGTGGGCTATTACAATGGTATCAGAGCCATACCCAGCCGGAATTGTGGCCTGTACGTGTTACGGCCACGACGCCTGGGTGGTGATGTGTTCATGAGCCAACGAGGGCGTTGGGCTCTAAAGAGGGGGAGACTGTAACACCCCTTCAAAATGGGAATAATAGTCCCTCATTATGGATAATACTATAAAGTGGGTGCTTATATACCAAAGCCTTCACCTCATAACAACGTCGAGGCTTTTTGAGGAACAAAACCCCACACCTTGGCTTGGCCTATGAGGCGGAGGTGACTAAGTTGGGGACAATATCTGCGTTAAGTGAGGTGCGGGCTGTTATATGTTTGGTCCTATATTCACATAACTGTTGGGCTTTTATTGGGCTGTTGGGTCCTATTTCTTATATTGAGGTTTTCTAGATTTCTTTGTGATGATTTATAGAGTTTTGATGATTTATATATGTTTTCACCGTAGTCACCTTTGTTGAGTTATTTATTTAGCCTGAGTGCTACAATGTTGACTATATGGTGATTACATTTGGAGTTTCAAACTCTTAATCGAGTTATATTTATATTGCGATTCATATTGCCATTCTTTGGCATTTTTTAGATTTGTATATGCCGATGAGATGAGGCGTATATTTTTAGATAATAGATCTTGTTGTTGTTTAACTTAGCTATTATATAGCTATTGGATAAAGCCGATGAAATGAGGCACATTTGTGGATATTTGAGTTTGAGTTGAATTTGTTTTTGCTTAGAACCCTATTAACTTAGACATAGTGTTGCTTCTTTCTCTTCGAGAAGAATTGTTATCTATTATCCATATGCTTTACTCCTATCTTATATTAATCAGTTGTTTAAGCTAGACTGACCCGTGTTTTTTTATATACTCGGGTCAGACCGAGTTGTTTCAGGTTAGATACCTGTTATTGGACTTTGCTTTGCTGCTTCCACCTTGGATATCTGCTTATCTATTTTTGTGTAGTTTTGTAGTGTTTTTGATTAACTCTGATATGTATCGATATTTTTGACTTGTTGTATATAGTGTGGTCTTAGTACCACTTATGATGTATCATTTTGTATTGTACTAGGATGTATCAATGTATATGTATATATGTATATTTGTTTGTTGTTCTGTGATGTGATGTACATTTTGTTGTTGTATTTTGTTCTGATAGATCCGTTAGCCATTGTAGTTTTGTATTAATCATTTACTGAATATGTCGATCCACTTGAGATAGAAAAAAATAAAACACTAAATTGACGTATTCAGTAGATGTTTAAGACAAAGCTATAGATGGTCGCTCCTAACCAGCCCTATTCTCCGCATTAGTAGATAGTATTACCTAGTAATACTTTTTGTTAATGTGGATCTCGGGGTGGGTACATTTTGGGTGATGGAAAAGCTTATGGCCAAGAGAAAAGCATGGTGTAGGGTGTGGCCGAGAGCATAAAGCAAGGAGGAATGGAGTAGATGATGATTATTTGAAGTTTTAAGTGAAATGTTGGATTGAATGAATGCTGGTAGGAAGTGAAACGATTTGGTTAATGGTGATTGCTCACATTTGCTAATTAATCTCTTAATTATTTCAAGTATAATGATTTGAAAGTTTAAGTATATTGGATGATTAAATGTTTGATATTGGATGATAATTTGGTTGAACTATGATTGGTTATATGGTTGTGATATGGTTTATAACTTGGTTTGATACGTAATAAGAGAAATGGTTAGTAATTAACCATGATTAGTTAAATGGAAATTTAATCCATAAATAATATGTATATGGAGTTATTTAGTCTCTTATTGCTTTTAAACATCTAAAAAGAGTTAAAATGAATATTATAATAATATAATATTATAATATTAAATGAAATGGAAAATGAGTTTGAAATATGAAAAGTATTTGTTTAAATGTGTTTAAAAAGATTTAGAAATATTTTATAAACATTTTAAAATGTTTCCATGAAGTTGAAAAAGAAATTGAAAAACAAGTCGGAACTAGGCGCGTCGCGTAACGGTAGTTCGCGATTTCGCGCCGTAGAATTCAAACAAATGTTGGGAATGGAATATAGCTCTGAATTACCCGAGATAAGAATTTTCCAGACTATCATACCATAGTTTTCATATGAAAAAGAAAATTCAAGATTTCGTTTAATAGAGTTTGAGTTATGTCCAAAACTAATTTTCAAAAAAATCGTGGTTTTGCAGTTTAAAACCCGAATTTGAAGAACATTTAAAATGAATATTTTTAAATGTTTAAAAATATGAAATAAATTTTTAAATTTTTTTAAAATGATTTAAAAGAGACTTGAGTTATAAATGTGGATTTCCAAAGTGATAGAAACGTTGTTTTAACCAAATAAGCTTTTAAAACACTATTTGCAGCACTTTTTAATAACTTTCGCAAACAATGGTTTTAACTTAATTATTCTTTCCCGAATCTTTAATGAATCTTTTCAAATAAATAATTAAGTAATTTAAAAACGATTAAAAGGTTTAGAAATGAGTATGCGGAAACGATTAGTACATTTGTTTCATTTGTAAGTGTCACAAAAAATCCGATCGAGGAATTGAATAGATCGAAGGGAAAGCCTGGATGCTCTAAAATAATATAAAGTAAATTAAGTATGTTAAAAGATTTAGATTCGATCAAATAACTTGGCCACCTTATGGGTGGCAGAGAGGCAGTCTATAGGCTTGGGTTTGGGAAACTAGTTGTCTGTCCTCCCTGGCTACCCGGACTGGCCCGACGAAGGGGATGGTTAAATTGATTTGCTCAGGTCACATTTTCTTAAGATAAAAGAGAAGAGATTTGGAGTTTTCTCCTAAAGTAAACAAGATTTAAAAAGGGTTTTAATTAACCAAAGGATTTGATAAATAAAGCTTAATGATTCAATATACCGTTAAGAAGGTAAGTGGAAGAATAAAAAGATGAATTAAATTTAATGATGATTGATAATCACATATGAACTTAACATCTTTTTAATCAATGATTGGTTTAGAGAAACCAAAGTCGAATTTGGGTGATTTCTATCCGAAAACCACTTCAAACCAATGTAAACATTCAGAAGTGAAGACGTGTTGAAGATATTGATTATTGAAGACCAGGGATCTTCGGAATGTAGGGATTGCTATCACGAGTTCCAGGGGTTTACCCCATATTATATTTATATGGCAGTGGTGTATGCATTCTGAAATCTTAGTTATATTGAAGACCGAAGATGTACATAGCAGAAGGACTGCTTGTTGACGTTCTCTGGGTCGCTCCTAGTATAGAGATATGTATTATAGCAATAGTCCTGTCATGTTTTGAAATCTTCAATTACAAGGACTAATCGCTGCTAATCCTATGGATAATTCCCGATAGGATGTGGTAGGAGAAGTGCCTTCGGTTTCATTTAGTCCCGGAACGAACTTGTACGGACAAAAGTCTGACATTTCATTTCTAAGATCACAAACGTTGACTTTTACAAACATACATCTGTTTGTTAGCAGAAAAGGAAACTACTATTAGCTTAACACCCTTCTTTGAGACGTACGAGCTCAGAGGTTGTTTGTTCATGAAAGTCAATAGTAATTGAAGGAATGACAATGTGGCATTCAAAGTAGAATCTGTTATGATCAAAGCGTAACTTTGTGAAATAGTGTGGTTCTATGAAAGCATGGTTTTGCGAAACATAACCTCACGAGCCTCACATCCCAGGAATGATATGAGATACTATGTGGTCTGCAGGACATATTTCGGGCTATTAGTTATGAGAAATGAAAGGCATCTATTGCCACAAGGCATCTGTTGCCTTAAGATGATGAAATGGACAGTTATGAAGGCTGACAGAGATCGTGTAAAGCCAATGAGTAATACTCTGTTCCATAGTAGTATAGCAAGTGTAATTCCAAGTGGCTAACTTGACAAAAGTGATAAGGTCACCGTGGAAACTATGGTTGTTATGCATGGATCGATGGAAAATGACACTAGTTCCCTATCATGTTTGAAATCCAATTACAAATACGAGCTTTATAGTTTTGATTGTAGTCCCCAAATACCTATAATACTCTGCAAACAATTCAGGTACCCATTTTGGTATCATATGTTCCGTCTGGTATATTCCGTTAGCATAGTCCGGATATATTACCACAGTCCGGGTATTGATACTTTCTTTGTATGTATATTTATTTGAAAGTGTTTTCAAACTGACGTCATTAATAATAATATCAAAGTGATTTTCTGTCTTAAGTATTTTGGTTATCGTAAGGCAAAAACACATCTGTATTTATGAGCGGCATGGTCTTACGAGATACTATTCTTTTTAAAGGTTTTGTTTAGTACCCATCTATGACTCCGTCATATGTTTATGTTTCGAGGATCTCACGCTAGTTTATCAAGCCTGATCCGGGTAATTTTAATACACGGGCCAGATCCTAGTAGTTTCAGGTTTAGTTGAAGGCGCTTGGAGTTTTCAAAGAAGAGGTGGAGATCTTGACCTACGTATGGACGTATTCCATTATCCGCTGCATCTATTGCATTTGTTTATATTTTTCAACATTTGTAAGAACATAGGGTTTATAACTATCCAGGCTGAATCTAGGTTAGACTCCGATATTATATTCAAAATTTCTACTGTAGAGATTATATATTGAAATAATATATATTATTCTATTCGTGTGAGACTTTGTTCTATCTTTATTTTCTTTGTCCCTAACAATCGAGCTTTCCTGCACTTGGATTTACGGCAGGAAGATGTATTAGTGTCGATTTTCGAGGGTCAAAAATCCTGGTCATCACAGTACTCTAAAGTCTTAGGAAATGCGTGATGGACGTTACGCGATGTAGAGACCGCGACAATGGTTCGAGATGCGCTACGATTCGTATGACGATTTTGTAGGGTCATCTAGTGGCTTCAAGGTAAAATAACTAACATATCACTATAACATTCCGTATGATACATGTACGTAGTAAGTCCAAATCTCATGGTTATGCCCTTGAGATTTGATGTTTATAGCTCATTTGTAGAGCAAAGGCGTGGTTATCCCATTGCTCCTGTTGGGCAACATCAATTCGACGACCAGTGACGGGCAACTAAGGCAATAGTCCTGGAGCTACTTCATAGCAAGAGTTATTAGCCTCGAATCCACTTAATAAACAAATGGTGGCTGTTGAGCATGTGTGTATTGATTTGCATTCAATACGAATTTAGATGCTGGATAATGCGGCAAAGTGTCGTAATATTAATGCTAGCTAATTACCAAATTAAACAAGCCTTGGCCTTACTAAGGGAAACATGGCACACTAACCTAGTGTGACATAGTTACATCACATTCGGTCAACATGATGATTAGAAGTTGATAAATTTATCACGTATTACATAGCGGTATAATAGAAATGTAATAATTGGTTAAATACATGTGAAGGTGCAAATTGAGGTATGGTTTCATTACCTCGTCTTATACCATTTGACATTATACATGGTGTATTAGTGTATTGATAATCATACAAATTAGTGATATTTTCTGTTTATTGGACTTTAAGTTTCTTTTTTCTATCCATTCCTTGAATAAGTTACTTAGATGAGGAATTCTTATAGCTAAAGGCAAGTTTTAATGTTATTGCCATTACCGTTGTTCTCAAGTTTATCTAGAATTTTTGAGTTATTGATATGTTATACAATTTGTACCAAAAGAAAGAGATTTGATGTATTATTTGAACATCGTTTGATATTAGAAGTATGATGCTGAATCTTATATCTCATTTATATGATATGCATTTTAATTTATTACATTTTTATCTTAATATTATATATTTATTCCATTTGTTGTATCATAGTTAAGACATATTTCAATAGATATATTTTTTCATATACTACCTTATGAATCATCATTCGTAATACTTATAAAATCGAAGTGCGTTAATGCACAAATCACGGATGTCATAAGTGACGATCATTACCGTGCAATAAGTAAATAAAAAGTTAAATTATTTTACCACGTGCTTTTATTTAAGGGGAAAACTAATGTATGTTGTTGTACTTACATATTATTCAATGGAACACTACACATTGAGTTGTGAGCAATGGAGAGCTCATGAGTAATAGAGCAAACATGGGAAAAGCACTTAAGCGGACATTGCAAATGTTCTAAGAAACAAGCCTTTCTTTTTTTCATCATTGACCATTAATTTTTTTTTATATTTTAGAAGGAAATTAGAAAAATAAACATATGGATAGTTAGGTGCTAAAAATAACAGTGAAGGAAATAGGACCAAAACATTGGTTTGATTTCTCTAAATATAAAATAAATTATGCAGTATAATCAAAGTCGATCACTGTATGAATAAACATAGGAAACTACACGGAGGGAATGAAAAAAAAATGGAAAAGAAAATAAGAAGAGGAAAATTAAAAAACTCATAGTTAATTTGTGAATAGCCTAAATTTCACTTTTAAATATCTACATAACAAATACTCGTTAAGACTAATTGAAGTGGTGTACCAAATCCAATACACGACTTGACAGCCACTTTTAAATTAGAAAATGAGAGATGTAAAAAAAAGAATTATAAAAAAGGTAATGTACATAATAGTCTACAAGAAAGAGATATAAAACAAGTTTTAAAAAGAAGGATGCATGCTTAAGTTCCACATATCTTAGTCCTCATTTTTGTATAAATAAGATCTCTTCAAAATTTTCATAGGGAGATATAGATCAAGTACAAACCTTTAAAACCAAGCACAAAATATCTAAATGCAAATTAAAATTTAACAGCTATTGTTTAAACTTAGATAATGTTTAAAATGTGTGTGTATGTACGTGAGTGTGAATAAATATAGAATTTAGTTACATGAGATATTTAATAATATAAATCAAATAATGCACATTCAAACATAGCGACAAAATATCCATATCCTGATCATGGAATCTAAAGACATTATTCGATCATATCAAGATATTTAAATTTTAAACTATATATGCATCGTTTATCAATCCATAGACAAAGGGTCCGGTTTATGCAACATATCCAATTTGTATCATGAATATAATTGAATAGTATAAAAGAACAAATGTAATATAGTACAAAATCATTAAAAACCGGCTAAAATGATCCGGATTATAAAAGAGATCAAAATACATGCTATTTATCAAAACTTTTGAAAACATATTTTTCTTACAGTACATACCCAACCTCTAAACCTCGTTCACTACAAGAGATCCATCTTATGATATATATATATATCCAAATATTATATTCTATAATTTGAATAATTCATGTACTAGTAGAAAAGAAAGTAGAAAAGTATGAGCATATAAATTGCCTTTTGGAAGAAAAAATAATTCATTCTGCTTGTTTCGTTTAACACACAATTGGACTACTCATATTCACACACATGAATCCTTAAAACTACTTATATTGTTTTAACAAAGTTAAATTGACATTTACTCACAAAGGTTCCACCACTAAAAAATAATAATCAAATCTATTCTATTATATATAAATAAAAGAGAATAATAGACTTTTGATATTCTTATCTCTCATTCACTCTCACTCAAAATACTCTTCTCCCATTAATTCAAGTGGAAAAATTCATTTACCCGCATAAAATTAGTTATTCTACTTTAGAACTAAATTTATTTTCGTACGATAATAGTTCCTCCAATAGGTAACTCGGTTTCTTATCTACCTCACTCTCTGCATTCATTATTTCTAAATAATCCAAGTGATGCTCTCTTCCTCTTTTCTACACTTTAAATGCAAGAAAAAATATATTATTCCTTAGTTATTTCAATCTTCACTTTCTTCTTCCTCCTTCGTTATTTCACATCTTTGGTTTCTTCTTCCTCCTCTCACAAATTTGTTTCTTCCCCTTCTTCAATTATTTATATTAAAAAATTAAATTCTCACAAATTTTTTTCTTCCCCTTCTCAAGTTTCATATTAACAAAATTCAGTTCTCAACATAAAACAAACTAGAGTTCCTTTCCAAATAATTTGTGTATTAATTCATAAACATAACTTTAATTTGATTAAATTCATTTATAGTTCTTCACCTTACTCTCAGCGCAGCGACATCAAAAGAAACTCAAACTTCCACTTTGTAAAGTCCATAATTATTTTTGATTCTACTCATGTTTTGCAGTGGTTGATTTTCTGCTTGGTGCATTGAGGTTCTAGATTTTATGAAAAGTATATCTAAAAGCTGCAAAAAAACCTTGGCTTACTAGATTGAAGAATTCAAATTAGAGGTTAGATTTTTATTTTGTATCCTATTTTTCTTTTAATTCGAGTTTGAATTTGTTATCTCTCACAATTTGTTTCTTTCCCTTCTCCAATTGTTTATATAAAATTCAATTCTCATAATTTTGTTTCTTATCCTTCTCAAGTTTCATATTAACAAAATTCATATCAACTAGATTCCTTTCCAAACAACTTGTTAATATCATAAACATGACTATAATTTAATCGAATTCATTAATAGTTCTTCAATTTCGTATACTCCATAATTGTTTTTGATTATATTCATGTTTTGCAGTGGTTGATTTTCTGCTTGGTGCATTTAGCACTTGGATTTTATGAAAAGTATATCTAAAATCGCCAAAAACCTTGGCTTACTAGATTGAAGAATTCGAATTTGAGGTTAAAATTTTATTTTAATACTAATTTCTCTTTTAATTTAAGTTTGAATTTTTTATCTCCCACAAAATTGTTCTTCCCTTTCTTTTGTTATTTATTTAAAAAATTCAATTCTCACAATTTTGTTTCTTCCCACTCTTAAGTTTCATATAACAAAATTTAATTCTCAATATAAAACAAACCAGTGTTCCTTTCCAAACAATTTGTGTATTAATATCATAAACATGACTATAATTTGATTGAATTCATTAATAGTTCTTCACTTCGTATAGTCCATAATTATTTCTGATCTATTCATGTTTCTCCAGTGGTTGATATTCTGCTTGGTGCATGTAGGTTTGGGATTTTATGAAAAGTATATCTAAAAGCCACAAAAAAACCTTGGCTTACTAGATTGAAGAATTCGAATTAAAGGTTAGATTTTTATTTCATTACCTATTTTTCTTTTTAATTCTAGGTTTCCGTTGTTATTGTCCTAAAATAATGACTTCAGTCTCTAATTCAAATTTTCTAGCACAATTATGATTTTCTCTTATTTTTATTTTGATTGGTATGCTTATGAATATGGTTTACTTCATTTATTCTATAAGATATTATTGGATTTTATTTACGCATGAACATCTTAGAACATTTAGTTATTTTGAAAAAAATGTTATAGGTAAAGTTGAACTATTTTTTAATCCACATGTATCAAAATTCATTTTCATTTGAATTTTCTTTTTGTTGAGTATTATGACTTTAGTTTTGAGGAGAATTGCTATGTTTATTAACATATAGATACCAATAAACCTTAAGTTGTTCTATATATAAAAATATCAACCTGTGAGAAAAAAAAATTATACCTAAAGTAAACGAATATATAAAAACTAATTTGTCATAGAATAGTTTAGGGAAAAAAATATAAATGCACAAGCAACATTTTTGTATTATCTTTAGTAGGCAACTTTACAATTTTGTACAAAGTATAGTTTTGTATTATCTTTAGTACGCAAACTTATTTTTTTAATTCCTTTTGCAGTCTTAGTCACTTGAACTTGTTTTTGTAAATTTGGGTATTATCCAACCAATCTAAATTTTATATATTTTCTATTGCTTGTTTAATATACTATCAAATGTTTACAAAAAAACCACATCCATGGTTTCCACCAAATTCTCAATGATATTACAAAACAATTAGAAAATTATTTTTGCTCATTTATGAAGTTTGTTTTATGTTACAATGCTTTTGATTTTTATTGAGATGGAAATGTTCATTCATAATTATTTATAATATTTATATTTGTAATTAATCTATTTTTAAATAAATAGGATAATATCAAATATTATTACCATGCAATTGTTATAACAAATTAATTGGTTTTGACCAGATTGAATTCAAAGTATATAATTGATTCTATTTTATTTGAAATTCAATTTAATAAGAAAATTAGTTACATATTAACTCTCTTTAATGCTAATATATTATTGAATTAAACTATGATCAATTAATTCCTTATAATTACTTCCGAAAGTAATTCCTTAAAATTAGTATTTTTATGTGTATCTACAAGTAAATTTTACGATGATACATTATTTTGTTTTAAATTATGTTAATTTTATGTATTAGTTTGGTTATTAGGTCTACATGTATGTGTGGAGTAAAGAGAAAAATTATTAGGTGTAACATCCCGAAAATTTTCGACTTTCGAAAATTCAACATCGATACTCACTTTATCGACTGCTGAGCCATCGAATGCCGGAAACCCGAAAAGTTATGGTTTTAAGAAAGAAGAAAAAGGTAGAAGAAGAAGATAGAAGAAAAAGAGAACACATCAGAACAACATCAGAACAGAAAACAATATTCAGAATCTTGCACATCGCAGCGGAACAATATATAATAGATAAATGAATAATCTTTAAAACAAAGAACTATATCATTTTATACATACATCAATCATCAGAGTCAATATACAACACTGGACAGTTATATAACTTGTCCTCATACAGAATACACAGCGGAATAAATACTATCAGATACAAATACTACGTCTCGTCATCCAGCTTGCTTCCAAAGCTCCAGAATATCCAGAATATCCTGATAATATAACTCTAGGCTGCCCGTGTGGAAATTGGTGGGCACCCAGAGTTTAGAAGGGAACAATAAACTCCGAGTCAGTCATGGTGACTGGTGTGAGATCGTAAAACAGTTATTCTTTATAACAACAAAATAATTTTTAAAGTCAATTCGAAATGCTTTTGGAAAATGAAACTACCATAAGACCTCCCACCCCACACACAATGCAAACGCAGAATTGGAGGAGATTTCTTCTTATGATAATCAAAGATGCTTACTACGCAAAATCAAATCATTTTTGATATTATTATTAGTGCATAGTGTGGAAAACATTTCGAAAGTATAATATTAATCTTAGCCAACATACGACCAGTATCGTATGCCTACTATAGCTACCATCTAAACAGTGGTGACCACCGTACGTAAATGGCAGGTTCTACAACTAATACCGTACAAAGTTCGTATTGGAGTTTTGATTTCCAACAAATGGTCAGGCTAAGGAACTTCCTATCCACGATGGGTACGTCCCTGGAATAGACGACCCGAGAACCTAACCGGATCTCTGCCAACACAAGGCCGGGTTACCTCTGCAAAAATAGGTAACTACTGACACGCGTATGCCATCCCCCGATCGTAACCGATCTTCCCGAGGATCCCCGATTTCCAACAAACCACATAGATAATAATGCAGCAACCACATAGGTTAAGTATCTGGGCTCCATACCATGATACCACCTCTATCCAGAAGGAATGACATACACTAAGGGGCGCTACTCCCTAGAACCTTGCCGCATCCTTCCTGTTTCGACCATTTCCGAGGTGTGAGGCTCGATGAAGTCTCGTCCACAAAGCTACGCTTTCTCAAAAAGCCCTGCTTCGGGTCAAACAAAATGATCAACCTATGATCACAAAGATATAAGATCAAACAAATGATCATATCGCAAATGATCAAACACTGATCATTTCACAGCAACACTCAGTATGCCACGTTACCAAATTGGGATATATCGCTGATGAATTTCAACTACATAACCTCTGAGCTCGTACGTCTCAGAGAAGGGTGTTAAGCTAAGAGAATAAATTCTCCGCCACCAACAGAAATGTATTTGAAAGAAATCAGCTTTATATCTCAAATTGTAACGTCAGACACACAATCCATACAAGTCTGTTCCGGGATCGAACAGAACCGAAGGCACTTCTCACGAAGCCCTTGCACATCCGGATAAATTTCTAATCACGTCCGGACTTCCCGTCACTAAGGGTGATAAAAACCTCTAAATCGGAGATCAGCCGATGTAGAGTAACTCGACGGTAATCCTTCCGTTTTCAAAAATATCCGGTCTTCAACACCGGTCTTCGAATGCAATTCATAACGACGTATCACATATTCGGAATGGGTTATACGACCCCATGGTCCTTTCCCGGCTAACCCGAATAGTGAGCGTTTATTCAAAAATAAGTGTGGCATTCAAATTCATCCAATTCACAACAGATACCTATCTAAAGGTAATTATTGATAGTCGGTTATTTAACTATCAATAAAGATGCGCAACATCATCAGATTCCAAATAATTTTCCAAATTATTTATCTTCAAAAATATCTTTTACTAGATATAAAATTTCCACACTTAACCGTTTGAAAACAAATTTCAAATATCCACCTTCCAAATTATCTTTAAAAGATAAAGTTTCAAACCCTTCGTTTCATATTGGAAAAGCAATTCCATACTTATTTAAAAATAAGTATTTCACAAATCATTTATTTTCAACATTTGAAAATATTCAATATACTTAAATCAATATTAAGTACATATTCATACTTTAAGGAAATCATTCTCTTTAAACACATTTATTTGAGTCAAAACGAATGTTACGTAAAACATCGTTACGACGACTCAAAATCACTAGTATAGGGATTCGAAATTAAGATATGTATATAAATCCCAATACTACATAAAAACATTTCCTTTCGGAAATCATTTACTATAACAACAGTGTTATAGTCCATCATTTCCTTATTTTTCGAAAACGTCTATTTCAACAATAAATGTTGAAATCTATGATTTCGATAATTCACACGTTTTAAAACATCTTTTTAAAACAATTACTTCATTTTATAATATCGCTTTCCCAAAACATATCCATTTTATTTAATAATATATTCACTGTCCAAAATCGTGAATATACTTCACTAATTACATTTCACTATTTTCTACACATTTATTTCAATAATAATCCGCTATCCAAAATCGCGAATATATCTCCTTTGATAACCTGCTACATTTAATTTATCAAATTCAATTGATCTCGAATTTATAAAACAACGGTATATAAATTCTCTTTCTATCTTTATTTTATAACCACTTTGATTTATAAATCTTCTTTATAAATCAATTCGATAGATATTCCATTTAAAGGCAAAATCAAATTTCCAAGTAACCTTCTTATAATCTTTTATTCTACAATTCCATTCATTTTATAACTTCATACTTTTTATAAATCTATAAACTTCAAATCTTCACAATTTATAATCCTATAAATTTCCTATCTTTACAACTTATAATTTTATAAGTTTCATATCTTTACAAATTTAACACTTATAAAACTCGTTTAAAATTCCAATAATTTTAATTGATAAATATCAATTTTTGTACATCTTTTATATCCATCGTTTTTAATAATTCGAAAATCCACATTTAAGCTATTTTATAAATTACTTAACTGTTTATTTCAAAAATCATCTCTGGGATATATTTCACCCAAAATCTTAACCTTTATAACTTTAATAATTTTAACGTTTGTAAATTTATTCGAAAATTTAATAACGTATACTTACAAATAATCACTTTAAAAAAAAATCTCTTTTAAAGTTAAAAATCGTTATTTTAAAACTTCAAAAATTGAATCCAATGATGCAACGCATCAATTAGTCAATCACAACATCAACATCATATATCAATATATGATAACAGAATATACATCAATCCTGTAAATAAATAACTACTGGTGAGGAATCCAGTTGGATCCCTCCAACCTGTTTCCCTGCATCCACAGATGTTAGCACAATACCAATTCCGCTCCAGTACGGAATTATCGCGGTATATAGGTTTTTATAAATCCGCTTACTAACGGCGCAATAGGGTCTCATCCGCTATACGAGGCGGGAAATCAATCAATCCAATATATACATATGCCAATATGTATATATTGCTATATATAGATATATATCCTACTATATCTAATATCACATCCAATAGCAATCAAATAAATAACTGAAAATTCCACTTTCATTTTGAGTGAGAAAAATCTCACCTTGATTTTTCCGATTCAGTTTCAGCGTTTATTTCGAATAAAATTAAACGGACGTTTAATTTTACCCAAAATTTTTACTGACTCCAATCAACTCCAAACCAGCTCCATTGCGTAGTGCTCGTCAATACGATTCCAACGCAAAAAATTTCGTCCAAAACGGACCTCGTATGAAGAAGTTATGAATTTTTAAAGATTACACGAATTTAAATAAACAATTTTAGCCTTTTTTAATTATTTTTCTAACCCAAATCAATCTGGGCCGTTGGATTTTTTTCTCTGACCAGATCTGGGCCGGCTATCCCTTCTCCCAACTCACGTTCTCCTTCACGCAACAAAGAACCCAAGCCGCCTCTTCTTGCTCCAATTACCGCGACCTCCTCACGTAGTTTGAAGACGATCAGGCGATGCCACTTCGAAGCCCTCGCCAAGAGCTACTTCCAGCCCCCACCATGACAAGCTCGGCCATCAATTTGCCTAGGAAATCGTGCCCGACCTGATGATAAATGCGGCTCCATTCCGGCCTCCATGCTTCGCCATTTCAGATCTTAACCGTTGGATAGAGAGATATCGATGCTCTCTACGTTTTTCTAGTTGGAAGTTTTCGCTAATTCTTCACGGATTTGGAGAAGAAGAGGGAAGAAGTTGGTGATTTTCTGGCCATTGAATACTTTCTGGCGGCTGGAGCTCAAACCCTAGGGTTTTGATGCAAATAAGAAAATGTAGGTCCTTATATAGAAAATCGCCAAAACACTATTCATCGAAAAATTTTCGAACTCCAAACGAAGCGTGCCGGCTGGCGTTTCTAAGGTTTACCCCACGTTCCGAACGCAATGGAACATGTTTCGGAGGCTAATTCGGTCGTATGTGTGAGATATGACAATAAACGATCAATTTAAATTAAACCGATTTAAATTGATTTCGAGGCGTTTTAATTTGTACCAGACAAATGGTAAATCCAAAAATTATGAAATTTGAAACCATGCAATAATATCACATTACGGATCCGATGAAACTAGTTTCGTCAAAATCCGAGACTTTTTGAAAAATGACTATTTTAACTCGACGATTTAAAATTAAAACGATATCGATGCGTTTCGAGCTGCCACGGTCAAACGATAGCTTCGATGGATACGAAAATTGAAATCCGATAATAACTAACTATTACGGATCCAATGGAACTAGTTTCGTTCAATTCTGAGACTGTTCGAAAATTGGCTATTTTTACAGTCGATAATTAAATATTAAAATATTCAATTTTCACAATTTAACTCCAATTCCAATTTTAAAAGTTCCATAACCTTTCTATAACTCCAGTATGATAAAATAAAATTTTCCTAATCAATTTCAATCATTTTAAACTCGATTTTTAATTACCTCTGGAATTTCACTATTTAATTTATCGATTAAATTACCAAATTAAATCCAATATTCGAAAAATAAATCATTCGACTTCTAAATTTCATTTATTAATATTTAAAATTAATTAAATATTCGAATTTTAATTATCAAAAATTCTGGGTCGTTACATTAGGTTCTTCCAAAAATTAGCCAACACAAGGTTTATGTTTTATGTACATTTATCATGTTATGTTATGTTATATCTATAAGAAAATATTACATTTTAAGCTACAATAGTACTTTATAATTCTATTAGTATTAAATAGTGTTAAAATTATGATTAGCTCTTTATTTCACATGTTTCTCCTTACAACATTCTTATTTCCTTCTACGACACCCATGCATAACCATATTTTTTCTATCATATTAGCTTTTTAGTTCTACTTAATTACAAATTCTCAAAATTTACCTTTATTAAATCATGTTGTGGTGTTCCTATTCATATTATTTGCACATTTTCTACTAATCCAGGATTATGTTCAAGTAGTTGGAATCATCATAATTGGAAGGTACAAAGTTCACAAGTCAATTTTCAAGCTAATATACTAAAATGATTTATTAACTTGAATGATATGTAGCCGTAAAAGTCAGTAGGTTAAGTTATGAAACTATCAATACTCACTTATGCTTTCAATTTCAAAAAATAATACTTGGTTATGTTTTTTTACGCTTTTAGTTTTTAAACCTAAATGCTTAGCTTAAAAAAATAGATTATTTTTATAAATTCACTAAAGTATATACATAATTTAATTAATTTGAAAATCCGATAATATGTTTAGTATATAGTTGTTAATATTTTAAATGAATATATTTATATTTTTCATTCTTTAGAATTAAGCAATTTAATCGTGATTGAATAAATATGCCCGTAGGGATAATTGATTCATTTATTTAACATCAGAGAGAATTAATTTGACTATTAATGTGTAGTTAATTCTCTAAATAAAAATCGAAATCGAAGCAAAAGGAAATATAATAGAGTAGAAAAAAATAATTCTCTATTCATATTGGATTAAAATAGAAAATAGTAAATGTATTTATCATAATTAGTTAAAATTTCTATTGCATATATCAATAAATACATATTTCTATGTACAATTTTATATTTATTTGTAATAATAAATATATTCATTTTTATAATTTCATGTATGTGAAATCATTGTATATGATTTAATCATCTACAAATTGGGATGGGTTTTATATAATTATTTATTTCAATTTATTATCTTAATGCATATTGAATTTAATACAACATTTGTAAATTCAAATTGTATGCTTGCTTCAAAAGTGAAAATGCTAACTGGTGAAAAAGCATTAATTGTCTATGCTTTCCGTTTTAAGAATAATGTTAGCTTTGATTTTTTTTCTTAATGCTTTAAGTTTTCAAAAATCTTTCTTTCAACCGCAGTCAATTTTAAAACAATAGAAAAGTACACTTGGGATTTTTATAAAATAATACATAAATATTATAGACTACATGTAATTCGCTTAATTTAAATTTCAAATTTTGTTATTTGAGAGATTATTGGTATTATTAGTGCTTTCAAGCTATGTTTCAACGTGATACTTAAATTCACATATTTTTTCCATTTTTAATATTCAGTTAATTATATGTAATTGAATTCTCAAATTAGTGGCAATTTATTTAACTAGAATTAGGGAGAATAGACTCTTTGAATCAATGTGTAACCAATTCTCTAGCTTAATTTTGAATCAAATATATCATGAATTTATATTGTAAATTATTCTACATTATTTTGAATTTGTAAATTTCTTTAGCATAACTCACATCTATACTCAGTTCCATATGAAACTATCTACAAATTCATTCTCGCACAATATTTGTTCACATTTAATTTATTGGGATCATGTAGGTGGTGTGATATTTTTTATCTCTTTAGTCGTTATCATTTCCATTAGCTGTTCGCAAACTAAAAAATATTTTCGTGTCATAGATGCTTCTTTCTCCAAATGCACCAATGTCGAATTAATGATACTTCCTATTTTAAAAACACTTTTAAACTATTAGAAATATGTTTAGTTCAAAATTTTAGATTTTATTTATTAATTAGATAATATAAACAATTTACCTAACATGTTTTCTTTTTACTTTAGTTGAGAGTTTTTATTATAGCAGGGTGACCACTTTAAACTTTATGTTACAAATTGAGCATAAATATGACTCTCGGTATAACTGTTATCTTAACAGGTTGAAAAACTAAACGTGGTTGGTTATGTGCAAATATATGTCTTGCGATATATAACAAAATAAATTTTTACAGATGTTTATTTACACATGTACAATGAATTTATATAGTATTGATAATCTTTATTAGTTAACCAATTTCAAATAGGAAAGATCATATTAAATAATACTACCATGAAACTTAAAAAAAGAATTGACTACTATTAGCTTCAGTTGATTTTAACTTAAACAAAATAGAGAAGTAGTTGTAACTGGTTATCCTTAATTGAAACTAAATTTAAGGAAAGAATCTAATACATGATAATCTACTTTAACGCTAATAGATTAGAGAACTAACTTTTAATAAATCATTTCCTTCTTTGTAATTCCTTTTTGAGAAATATTTTAGAAGCATTTTGAGTCTTAGCTCCATGAGGGAAAATATAAAGTTTATCGTTTCATAACTTTAACAAATGTTCATTTACTATTTTTCAATCCTTTATCAGCAAACCAATTTTAGTAGTGTAAAGGTGATGTATTTTACGATTCTATAAGCAATATTGTATTCTACATATTTTTTTATGCCTGAAAGGTAACATTGTATATTCTATATATAAGGGAACATGATTATATATTTTACCTTACACTAATAATAATTTGATTTGGTTACAATCATACCATCTTGATATATTGATGTGCAAATGAATAATATTAAAAACATTGGATTAATACTCAAAAAAATATTCATGTTAATTTACGATTGGAATTCCAATAAAAACTTATGGTCAATGTTTATATAAAAAAGTAAGGTGAAAATGATAAATTAATGAATAAAAAGTCGAAAGTAAAAGAAAATTATGTTTGAATGTTGAGTTACATGTTAAGTGATACTAGTTTAATGAAGGAGAGATATGATAAATGTTTTTATGAAGTAAATTATTACAAAGAATTTTAAGGAAAATAGTAAAGGTATTTAATGCACATAATTTAAATACAAATCTTATCTATGATTTGTGTGAAAAATTGTATAATTTATCTTTGAATAACCATATTTCGCACTGATTATAGTTCACAATATAACAAGTTAACCTTGATTATTTCTTGAATTTTATAAAATCTTTATTTTACTGCATAACACTCCTATTTTCATTTCAATATTCGCTGCCTTTGTGCATAGATGGGTGCTTGTTTTATAAAAACTTTGTTCTATATTTTAATTCGAGTCTTGGCAATCGCATTGAGTTGCTCAAAAGAGCTAGCTTAATTTAGGAATTCAGTTGTGGCAGACCACCGTGTATTCCCTCCAGTTGTTACCGGTGAAGCCGGATTTTTTGAGATTCCAAAATATATATATATATAGCCAACTACAATTACTTATTCCAATGATAATAATCTTTTTTAATAGTCGGTTTCATTGATTATGTTTACTTACACCGTTTATCAAATTGTTATCTTTAATGGAAATTTTACGTATTATTCTCATGTTACGTTATATAAGCAAGAAAATATGGTATTTCCAAGCTACCGTGATAATTTTCTACTATAGTTATTACTGTGTATGTCAGATGTATAGTAACGCAAATATTAGAATTTCATTTTTTTTAAACCAAATTTGGAGCATTATTTCACTTAAAGAATTATTTCTCCATTCTAGATTGAAAATGCTATTACCGTAGCAAACAATGTGCATATTGAAATTTATATGTTAAACATAGAATACACCCATATTGGACTTATATAGCTTAGACGTGAAAATCAATAAACATGCATGGTAATGTAGTGCCTAAAAAGTTCAGAATAATATAAAGTTGATCTTAACATTTGTTGTAAGTCATAATGGTCCAAAAATATTAGTTATACTTTTTGCGTTTGAGATTACTTAAATAGATTTATCATCAAATGTTTGTTACTAGCATTTAAGAAAAGGCTAATATAAAAAACTACAATTCATGGATATATGCTTTCACCTTTATGTAACAAATCCAAAAATACATTGTTAAACAAATTATGTAGTGAACCTCCTGTACGTAGCATAGATTCACACTATTATTTATAAACAAAATCTAAATAATTGAGAAATTATATTTGAACACAAAATATAAACACAAAATGAAACATAGATATCGATCATTACATCTCTCCCGAAATTTCACCTTTCATGTAAAGACAAAAGTAGGGGCAAGCAATTTTTGATTAAACCAAATAAACCAACCAAACCAGTTAATTTCGGTCGGTTTGATTTGGTTTAAAACTAGATTAGTTTATGATCGGTCCGTAAAAAAATTTAGTTTGGTTACCGGCTTAACCAAGTTAACCGAACTTTTATTGCATTTTCAAAATTACTAAAGTTATAATAAATTTTTTTAAATTAATTTTGTGATCTAAATAAAATTTATATATTACATATGTGTCAAAATTACTATTAGAAAGTATAATAATACTAAATAAGAATACTTTAATCATATATTTAGATTTTATTTCAAATTACAATGAATATTTCAAACATCTTTATTAATAGTTGGCTTGAAAGCGCAATCTTTTGGTCCGACCGTGAACTTCCCAAAATATCCTTCACTCATATGTAATTCTAAGTATTATCTATATCAATTCCTTTTACAAGCGCCTAAAACAAAAATAAATTATGTTATTTCTAACATATTTCTACACTGGACTGGAACAATTCAAACCAAGTTAAAATTTGAATATTTCAATTAATATATTCCTATGTTTGTGTGTTCACTAAAACAAGAATAGATCAAATACGCACATCTAGATAATAAATGATTTTTCTAGATAATTCAACACATCTTTAATGATAGTTATAATATCTTTAATGCTCATTTATCTTAATATCATTTAAAAATTGAACAACTTCTTTTATAAATTCAAAATTCCCCTCTATAAATATTACCAAATCTTAACATCCCTTAAATATAGGATTTAATAAAACCTCCATAAATATTACTAATTAAAAACTTCT
The DNA here is from genome assembly GCA_030737815.1 of Allium fistulosum. NCBI lineage: Eukaryota > Viridiplantae > Streptophyta > Magnoliopsida > Asparagales > Amaryllidaceae > Allium > Allium fistulosum. Next base: position 100,148,240 of record CM060904.1, read on the forward strand.
CTTTACAAATATTATCAAATCTTAATACCGCTTAAAATAAGATCTAACAAATTAACTTCTTTTACAAATTAATAGAAACAAAAATTCAAACTATCACCAATGTAGATGTTGCATTTAAAATAGAATCAGAAGAACAATAATTCAAATTAACAACAAATAAACTTTTTAAACATATTAACTTTATAGAAAAACAATTCACGCGTAAAGCGCAATTTTATAGAAAAACAATTCACGCGTAAAGTTTCAAAAATAACCTTATATGTATTTTTTTATTAATATTTGTAATATATTTATCGTCGCACTCTTTTGGTGTCAGAATGCAATACCAAAAATGTCTCTACAGATATTATTATTAGGATTTAGCATCACCTAAAAATAAGATCTGACAATTAAGCTTACTCTGCAAATTCAAATTTTCCTTTACAAATATTTACCAAGTTTTAGTATTACTTAAAAATGCGATCTAACAAATAAATTACTTTACAAGTTTGTTTTTATATCATTAATAATATAAATAAAAATTTAAACTAAAAAAAAAATAGAATTGCAATTTAGAAATAAAAATTCAAATTAACTACGTATGATTTAACACAAAAATATAGCTAAATATTTGTGAAAATTATTTTCTTTTTAACGTATTAAACAAATACGATTTGTTGAAAACATAAAATATAAATCATTTTTAGTTCGGTTAAATCGGATAACCAACCGAACCAACCAAATTTAATTTAGTTGGTTTGGTTTTGTTTTCATTTTTATTGGTTTTAGTTCGGTTGAACAATTTTCATCATCGGATAAACCAAACTGACCAAAATCTCATCCCTAAACAAAAAGATTCATTAGTCAATAACTATTGCAACTAATTTTGTGTCCAAATAGCCGTTTTTCAAAATAATATTAACAATGGGATGATCATCTGTGTTTTCCAGAAATTTTGACGTATAGACCAAAAAACAGCTATTATATATGAGATAAATAGGTCAAAGCTTACCTAGTGAACTCTATTTAGATTACTACACTTCATATATTCATTCTTTAGATTATTTTAACTATTTTGAACTTCAGTTTTAACTATGTGATAATAAAACTGCTATGATATACTAGCACAAATATACATGCACAAGTCAACCATAAAAGAAAGACAATTTAATTTCTTTTTTCCATAGAATAAGTTTCCGCTTCTAAAGATTAAGTTGCGAAAGATCACAAGTTCGAAACTTTTGTACCGTTATTCGAACATTTATATTGACACATGATTTGTGATTTGTTGTCCAAATGACATGTTATATCTAAGTACCATTTAAAAAAAATATAGCTAAAAATGTAAAACAATAAAACAATATGATGTTAGTTGTTTTATATACTAAGTATCAGCAAGATCTCAATTTGTTCCACCAACCAAAATTTTACTATATGATCGACTGAATAAACCAAACAAATCATCATAGATTTTCCTAGCATCTCTAATGGCTCACATTGAATTATTCAATTTTCACCTCCAATAGCTCAATTAGTAAACCTCCAATAGCTCAATTAGTCTACATATTCAGCTAAATGTTAAATCATGTGTTAACGTCCATTTAATGAACGTTCAAGATCAAACGTCCATTAAATGAACACCCAACATTCAGATACTCATTAAATGGACAACAAAGCTTAAACGTCCATTAATAGATGTTTGGTTATTCAAAAATAGCAAGAGTTATATAAGAAGAAGTTAGACACCAATTTTATGAATGTCTAAACATCAAGTGCCCATTTAATGGACGTTTGAAGTCATACGCTTATTTAATGAATGTCTAGACGTCCGTTAAATAAACGTCTACTAGATATTCCTATCTAATTCAGTGCTGAACATTCAACACTTTGAATATCGAAAGCACTAGATGCATATTCAAGGATTAAACCAACCATGGTTGGGCTCCACAATAAGAAAGTTTTCACCATATTGGAGAATGTAGAATTTGAAAAGGAAGAAGTATATAAACATTACAACCTAAATAATACCATATATTTCACCCTTTCTAAATAATACGGCTTTAGCACTAAAAGTAGGACTGTCTGAATACCCAAAAAATCTGAAATCCGTCCGCATTAACATCTGATAAGCAGATAAATATCCGACATCCGAAAAAACAAATTCGAATACAAAGACATCCGTATTCGAAAATTATCCGTTTGGTCTTTGTAAAGATTACAATTAAATTATATGTATTTTAATACAGTAAAAGATATTCGTTTATTATTTTATTAAGTTAGTAATTTATATTATATACATTTAATGCTTGTTAATTGATTAAAACATTTATTATCATAATATTTGTTAATTTGTAGCACTTGCATCCGTTGAAAGGCCTAACTAAAAAAAGATAAGCAACATTTTAGTAAAATACTTATTTTGTGTAAACAATGCTAAGAGCAGGATCTTTTACGTTTCACAATATCGCTATAAACTATCAGAAAGTAGTTTCTATTAAAAACATTAAAATTACCATACAGGTAATGATGGTCCTAACTACATCATGTCTTGCACGAAATAATACATATACTGCTGTCAGCACCACACTCAATTTAAGCAAGTACGTTTACAAAATTATATTCAGGACCAATAAAATTCCATTGAGTAAATGAATTGCAAGCATGACATTGCATTTGATTACTAGAATTCATGAACAAATTCTCCTATGTCAGGCACTTGATCTAGACTAAATCGTCTCGAATCCAATTATCCTTGTATCACTAAACATGCTGACATCGAACCCTTCAATATCTAAAACCTAACATACTGGTAATGAAAAATGTATCGTTATGACATACTGATAAATGCTTCATCATGCTTTCTATATGAATCTAAAAATTAAAATGGGAAATGTAAAAATATAGGTTAATAGTAGATGCAATTCATCCTGGAATGCTAATAAGCAGTTTTACATCATCAGATTTCAGACTGCAGGTCCATCCATGTTCAGCGTTTTCAAAACTGCAACATTATACTGAAAAGAAAAGAAAAAACAAATATAGGCTAATAGTACATGCAATTCAACTGGGAAGAGATGAAATTGAAATCAAGTACAGAAAAGCACAAGTGTATGGGCAACAGAGCAAAAGAGGTCACCAATTGAAAACTTACAGCTACTCTGGGAAAGTTGCCTCATACGTGAACAAAAACAACAGATAACAGGAATCAATTGAAATCAAAAATATTATCATGAAAAACAGGTATAAAAAAGATTATATTGACAAAGGAAAATGGCCTCAGACATCCAAGGAAGGAATGAACAGCATAAGCTCTCAAGCCGGGCAAGGCGAAAGCTCTTAGGCGGCCACTGCGAATGTTTTGAGAAACGAGCCTCATCGACCATTTTTTTTTTTTTTTTGTGAAGAGAAAAAATTCAACAAAATAAACATATGAATGATTCGAAATCAAAAATAACAGTGAATGAAGTAGGATCAGAACATTAGCTTGATTTCTCCGAGGAGAAAAAAGATCGCGCAGTATAATCAGAGTCGATCATTCGGGGAAAGGAGCATCACATCACTGATTCCATTCACTGTATGAGTAACTTCAGGAAAACTTAAAACTGAAGATGGAAGAAGAAGGCGAGATAAGACATTAATATGAAACCGGCTGTGGAAGAGGAGCAGACGGAGATTCAGGATGAAATTAAGGAGATTTTATACCAAAAACGAAACCCTAGATCTCGGTCGATTGACATGATTAATGGGCTTGATTTCGCAATATTGACGGTCCAGATTCGTCGTTTTAATTACTCAATTTGTTTAAGCGGCTAAGGTAGAGAGCTTCTTCTTCAATCGATCAATCACCTTTCACTCCACATAAAAAAACGTTTTTATACTGCCTGTTATCCCGCCTTTTGGCAAGGCCGTGACACCAAGAACTCGACTAGAAACTTAGGACGGTTCGTCTTGAAGATCGTTTATGCATAGGTCTACTATGGATGTCGGTGAATTTTCGCCCGAGTTCGGATCGGGCTGCAATTGATAAGATACATCAAGCAAAGCCATAAAAACCAACGTTCCAAATTTCAAGACAATCCGAGTTCATATGCTCGTGTTATCACTAAAGAAAAGTGGAGGAAGTAGCCATAAGTTCGAATCCATAAGATTAGTCCCGCGATCGAATCCATAATCCATGCATTGTTTCGGATCCATGAGACATAACCTAGCTTCGAATCCATCGAGCACTCCTTAGTTCGAATCCATCCAAACAGACTACGTTCGAATCCAACAGTTCGAACCCATCAGGTTTTCCTCTACTTCGAATCCATGCAATCGATACACTTCGACTCCATCCCGTAAGTTACTTCGAATCCACCCTGTTGAGGCAGCTTCGAATCAATCAACCATGATATACCTTGATCGATTCGAACGAACGTATCTACGAATCCACTAAGTCAAAGCGGCTAGAATCATGGAGTCGACCCAGTCAACTCGGAGTGAAAAGCGGATCGATGCGAGAAGCACGCGCCACGTCAACACCTTCGCTCACCAAGCCATCGATTCGAAGGGATCGATTCGAAGCAAGCGAGTCAACCAGAAATACGATCTTGAATCGATCATAACTCAAGTTCTACAAGTCCAAATGCCATGAAATTCTCACAGAAGCTTAAGCACATAATAAAGAATGTCCACACCAAATTTCAGCTCGATTGGATAATTTCTTGATCGATTCGAATCGATCCCAAAGTGGGTCCGGATTTCCTGAAAGTGGGCATGTGGGCACCCTCGCGTGCCAGAAGTGGTCTCCCCGAATTTTAGGCGAAATATCAGCCTCCTACACCTATAAATAGGACCCCTGGTCATTCAGAAAGGGGGTCGGATAATTCTAAGAGCTAAAGAGCGCCCAGACTCTGCCAGATTTACTTCAAATCACCACCGCTGCTTTAGTTTCAGACTTAACTTAGAAAATCAGTTGTATCACATTATAAGAAATTGTAATCTTCAAGCATCGAGCAATAAAATCATCAAACTTCATAGTGGACGTAGGCGAAACGCCGAACCACTCTAAATCGCTGTCTTCTATGCAATTTACTTTCTGTTATTTGGAGTTTTTGTTAGATAATCCTCAGTTTTAATTTTCTTTCTTCACTTTTATCTAGGGCTGCACAAAGTATGGGTCGGGTCGGGTCAGACCAAATATTTCACCCGACCCGCATAGGTATGGGTTTAAGGTAGCTCAACCCGTATCCGACCCTATATGAGGTTGGATATGGGTTGGGTCGAAGTATGGGTTGGGTCGGATTTAGTAGGGTTGGGTTGGGTTGTATAAATATAATAAAAAATAAGAATATAAGGGAATATTTTCAAAAAATAACATTAAAATGTTCAACATAATATATTAGATTTTAGCTAGCATAACGCACTTAAACTAACTAATTCATTATAACATATATTTTTATTAAAATTTCATTGTAAAACACATCATATGAAATTAGTTCACTACATAGTAGAACAAGTGTTTTTAAAATACATTAAAATGCCCTTTGGAATATCTTTGCCAAATTCTATCTTGTTTGGGTTGACATAAAATATGCTTTTTCGTATATTTACTGTAGAATACATAAACATTATTCTAGGATTAGACTATTCTAATTTTAAGTGTATTGATATTAAATTAGGTTTTTAATATAGGGTTGGGTTGGGTTAAAGTAGGGTTGGATTGAACAAAATAACACACCCGACCCATATATAGTATGGGTTACAAATTGTAACCCATATCCGACCCGAACTAGGATGGGTTGGGTTGGGTTTATGTGGGTTGGGTCGGGTTGGTGGGTTGGGTAGGGTTGGATATGGGTTGTGTGCAGCCCTACTTTTATCTCTTCAAAAACTTCCGAAGTGTGTTGTGCCCATTTTTGGTACAAACACTTTGGTGCTTTCACTGAGAAAAACCAGCTTTTTCTCCTGCTCCTTGGATCTACCATCGATACTGGATTGCATAAATCCAAGAGGAAGATCCAATTCTCAAATCCAGAATCCTTCCATTCTATTCAGATTTGCATAAAGTCTAGGAAAGGAATCCACCATTCAAGATGGTTAGCACAAGAACTACATCTACAGCTGCTGGTCAAGAAGGTAGGGATGGCCAAAATCCTACACAACAGCAGCCATCCGATCAAGACAACACTGCTCACTCGGATCCGTCTAGACCTGTCACCAGACAAGAATTCCATGTGTTGCTCCAGGAATTGACTCAAAGTCGGCAACAGCTGGTCGAACAATTGCGTGCTAATATTGAATTGACCAATCAATTGAACCGCCGAAGGCGCAGGAGGACCAGGAGGGATGATGCTTCCCACTCGTCCACTGAAAGTTCTGCTTCATCTGGCTATCATGGCAGATCTACACGTCCCCGATTAGATGCAAGCCATACACAAGCTACCGGATATCAACCTGCCTTGACTGTAGGACAATTGAGGGTCGGACCGTCAACTAGCTTCCAGGCCGGGCCCTCATCATGAGGAGGTGCTGTTCCACAGCATACCACAGACAATCGCGCTGCAACCGCCGCGGTAGAAATAAGGGTTGATACCCGGAATCTATCAGAAACAAATAATCAACAACGTGGGCGTATTCCTGAACCATACGTCCCAGAAGATGTGGAGCCAAGGAGGCGAGACATGGGTCGTCGACAGCGCCCGGTCCAGGCTCGCGTTGTGGAACCCGACCACACCTTAGCTCAGCAGGCTCAAAATGTAGCGATGCCCGATATCTCGACCATGATACGTCAGATGATCCGCGAAAGCCAAGGCCTTACTAACGACGACCGGGAAATCTCCCGTAGTCATACTCCTTTCACATATGAGATATTATACGCTGAACCTCCTCGGCGATTCAGAATGCCAACTCTCCCTATGTACGAAGGAAATTCCGATCCCAATCAACACATTTTGAAATATGAATGGTCAATGAGCGCCGCAAGGGCTGACGATGCAGTAAAGTGTCGAAGTTTCCCCATCTCTTTGGGAGGAATCGCAACAATGTGGTTTACGCGATTACCACCTAGATCTATCTCTTCATTTGATCAACTGGCTAAGAAATTTGTCGAACAGTTCCGTATGCATGTGGCCAGACCTAAAGACGTTAACACCCTATCTAGCGTCACCCAAGCCAAGGGAGAAACACTCAGATGTTATTTAGAAAGATTCCACGTGGCATGTGTAGAGATTAGTAATCCTAACGATAACTCAATCTTGATGGCGTTAACCAAAGGAATCGATCCCGATTCTGAGTTTGGAAATTGGCTAGCTGGGAAACCACCCGCATCGTTGGACCGTTTCTACTCCAAAGCCGCTCAATTCTTACGGCAAGAGGACGTGAAACAGTCTAGGAAGCAGGACGATGCGATGCCCAGAACTGAAGGAATACAAAGTAATGTGGCAGTTAAACAGTCCGGTGAGAGTTCCGGAAAAGTTCAGTTGAATATACAGAACAAACAGACTCAGCCGCGAGGCAGCAATGGTCAGGATAAGAAAAGAGATCCAAATCGGGGCCCACGACGTAGGGCTCCAATGTTCGATAATTACACACCATTGAATACATCGTTGGAAAATGTATACCTACAAACTTGCAACACTGTGCAGTACAAGAAGCCCGCTCCGAAGCAGTCATCGAAGAGGCAGATTCAGACAGGGAAGTTTTGTAGATTTCACGAAAGTTACGGCCACAATACTAATGAGTGTCGACATTTGCAGGACCTCATAGAAAAGTTGATCATGGAGAGAAAGTTAGATCAGTTTGTGCGAGCGCCGCAGCCTGGTGGTGCGGGCCCCTCAAATCAGAATCATGCACAGAATCAAGAAAGACAGGAAGAACCAGGTCGTGTCGGAGGAAGACTGGTAATTAATGCTATAAGTGGTAGTCCTCATTCAGCGGTTCGAAGCTGGGAGGAAATGAAATCATATAACAACTTAGCTAGACGAACAGACTTCGAGTGTGATGATAACTTGGACGATAAACCTTCGACCAAGCGAAAGAGAGCGATGACTAACGACATCACTTTCCGAGACAGCGATGTTGATTATGTCGGAAGCCCGACTACTGACCCACTTGTGATATCGACCCGAGTAGGTCCGATGTGGATGAAGAAGATCCTGATTGACTGTGGGAGCTCTGTAAATATCATATTTGTACATGCTTACAATCAAATGAAGATGAAAGCTGGGGATCTAAAACCCTGTCAAACTCATCTCTATGGATTCAATGGCAGCACTACCATACTTGTTGGGATGGTAGAGTTACCAGTTGAGTTGGGAGCTGGAGAACATAGATCGATCGGACATTGCAGTTCGTTGTGTTGAATGTAGACTCGCCATATAATGCCTTTTTAGGTCGACCTGCCCTTGCTAAATTCAAGGCCATAATCGCCCCGTGGTGTTTAACTTTGAAGTTCCCAACCGTCAACGGAGTTGGGGTCGTCCAGGGCGACCAGGTTGATTTGAGAACAATCATACACCGAAATCGAGTTGCCCGATTACGCAATGCCAAGGACCGATTTAAAACTTTTGAACTCGGTGAGCTAGTCACTAAAAAAGATTATCCGACACTCCCACACACGAGATCAACGTGGAAAGGGTCGCACAAAATTAAGCGAAAGCTCGGAGATGGAAAATTTAAGTTAGCGACCGTTGATGGTTTAACTTTACCAAGGGCCTGGAATAGCGAAAGTCTTCGTCGCTACTGCCACTAACAGGCTATGTTTATCTATTTAGTTTAAATTCCATTTTAAAACTTGTTTATGCATTTCAAAATTAGACCTTGTAATAAGGCAACTGACTTTGCCATATTTTCTGATTTCAGCAATAAAATGCCATTTCTTCGGGCCAGAGCTGTGATTCATTAAATACAATGTGCAACACCACGATGCACGGAGAGCTGAATTCCATCCTGCAAGTGGAATTTATTCAAGAAGGGAGCGGCTGCGATACGGCCGGCCACTCGCTAAATGAAACCCAAGCCCGGGGGCAAGCCATCACGTCAGGCTAAAAATGGGTTGATACACGACAATCCTTCGCTTGACTCCGTACTCCCAGAGTGCGAGATGGAGTATAAACATTTACTTAACTCCGTACTCCCAGAGTGCGAGACGGAGTATGAACAATTACTTAACTCCGTACTCCCAGAGTGCGAGAGGGAGTATAAACATTTACTTAACTCCGTACTCCCAGAGTGCGAGACGGAGTATGAACAATTACTTAACTCCGTACTCCCAGAGTGCGAGACGGAGTATAAACATTTACTTAACTCCGTACTCCCAGAGTGCGAGACGGAGTATGAACAATTACTTGACTCCGTACTCCCAGAGTGCGAGATGGAGTATAAACATTTACTTGACTCCGTACTCCCAGAGTGCGAGACAGAGTATAAATATTTACTTAACTCCGTACTCCCAGAGTGCGAGACGGAGTCTAAACAATTACTTAACTCCGCACTCCCAGAGTGCGAGACGGAGTATAAACATGACTTAACTCCGTACTCCCAGAGTGCGAGACGGAGTATAAGCATACATCAACTCCACGCTTATCCCCAAGACTGGGGGCAGAACCAAAACAGATACTGAATTGAAGACAAAAGGGAACATGTTTTCATTATCACAAAAAGAATCTGATTACAAGCTGGTTCAAAAATTCTTACTAGTGGAAGCCGAATCCACATCTATACACGGCTATAGAAAAATCAACAAAACAAAACACTACTCCTGAACGCAACAGAAAACTAAAGAAAGAGTTCAATCTTTCTTCTTCCTTATTTTCTTCTTCGGGGTAGTCCCACTGGATCCGCTACCCGACTTCCTCCTCACTCTCTTACTCTTCTCCGGTTTACCCTCCGATGGCGACATAATGTCAACCTCTTCCTCGGAGCTTGACGCAACGGAGATTCTCTTGGATGGTTGAACTGGGGGCATAGGGGCTGTAACTGGAAGTGGGATCGGAGCACTCGCAATGACCACAGTACCGCCCGGCGATATCATCATTAACGGGGCAGGGCCAGAAGGATTCATGCCGGCAGTCACTGCTGTCATCTCAGCATCAATCTCAGCCAAAATTTCATCTTCACGAGGTGCTTGGGTCGCGCTGGATATGCTAGTGACTGGCATAAAAGAACTAACAGCCGGAGTGGTCCCGCTCATAGAAAAGGATGGGTCGACGAAGGGATCGTTGGGTTGACTGAGGAGTTCCTCAATCATCTGAGCGTCGAAAGATAACATGTTCACTTCCCCTTCTTCGCCGACCATGGTAGATGTCATGATAGCTTCGGTGACGATAGCCCCCTGCGCTTGATAAGAGGCTTGAGATGCAGGAGGCGCAGAGATAACGGCTTCAGTCACTGAAATAAATAAAAACGAAGATTGTTAGCTAAGAGTATTGATTCAGATTCACCACACTAAGTGCATACGAGAGGCATTCAATTACCTTCCTTAGCCTGGCCCGCAGTATGGGCAGATACAGAGGCAGGAGCATCAGCGGAAGACAATTGTGGCTGGTCAGGATTATAAGTGGGGACGGACTGGGGATCGACCACACCAATGTTTTCAGGCAATGTCGGAATTACAGCTCCAACACTAGTTTCGTGGTGCTCAATCCCCAAGTCCTCGCCCGTCTCTATCTGTTTAGCACCAAGCCTCTCTTTCGCCACAAAAATCACCGCCTCATGAAGAACTTTCCTCTCTTCCTCAGTAAGCAAGCGCATCTCAAGCTCGAAATCATCCAGTGTTTCATCCGGATGCGCTGCTTTCTTCTCCTCCACCAACCTAGTCCAGGCGTTATACAGAATCATAGAGTCATCTCCCAGCCATGATAAATTTCTGTGCTCCAGCACGTTGGCATTGTATGTAACCAGGAGATCATCGAAATCAGCGTCCATCCTAGACCGCTCCGCCATAATCTTTTCCTGGACTTCTTCCTCTACAGATTTGGTCTTGGCCACCGCCGCAGCAAGTTCGGCTCGAAGTGACACAGCTTGGTCGCATGCCTCCTGAGCGGTGGTATTAGCAGCGTCTTTTTCTTTCACCACCTCTGCAAATTTGGCCTTGAGCTCATTCAGCTCTTTAATGGCTGTGTCTCGCTCAGCTACGACAGTGGTATAACGGTGGCCCATCCCTTCTACCAAGGCACAGTGTGCCTGCTGCATCCTCGCCATCTTCGCCACAGCATCATCATGCTTTTTAAGCGCTTGGAGCGCAGAGTTTCGAGACGACTCCATCTCAGATTGAAGAACCTGGATGATGCGGTCTTTCTTGACAATCTCAGCATCACGCTCCTGAATAATTTTTGCCCGGTCAAAAGCTACCTTTGAAGCTTTCATGGCTGCTTTGTACCACTCCTTGTATTGAGCATAGAAGTCGCGAATATAGCTGTGCGCAGTATTTTTAGCATCCTGAGGAATCCTCTTGAGATGAGGAGGAAAGACATATGCATCCATACAGATTTCTGGGAAGTCCTTTTTCATTTGAGCAAGCTGGATGGCTCCTTCGCTTGTCAACTCAGCCGGAGCCTGCTCAACGATAGCAGCTGTCGGAGGTTCAACTCTAGGCCGCTGAGTCTCGGGCCTTGAAGATTGGGAAGGTTGTTGCTGCTGTGAAGACCCAGGGAGATCTACGGGAGCCCTAGGAGGCGGAGGAGAACGAGATCGCGGTCGGTACTGATAGATCCTATCTCTGTCAGTACGATCTTGACTAGAATGGCTACGCCAATGCTCTCGATCTCTATCATAGCGATCCTGATTGATATAGCCTCGCCCGTGATCCCTATCCGATTCTCTCCTATGGGAATCATAATATGGGGAAGATTGGCGCACATTACGGAGCCTATCCAAAGTGGATCCGCGACCTGACATCTCACCTGCGATAAGAAGGAGCTACAGATTAGGATCCTACAAAACAATGATTAATATGTGAAAGTCATGTAGTGGTAGTGTGTGTAAATGTGTAAACCCCCAGACCAACTGGAAGTATTGACCGCACTGAAAGGAAAGGGCTCGCTCATATTTAAAACATCTTGAAATTCCTCCAACCCGGGATTACATGGAATCGATATAAAATCCGGGATGGGAATATCGTCAAGCCCTTTAAAGGTATCTCTCGAATGAGAAGGGGCGGCCTCAGAAATCATGGCTCCGGAAGTGGGAGGAGACACATCTACAGATTTCCACCCCTTAGACTTGAGTTTTTTGGAAACGACGGCCTTGCTTTTCCGTCTTTCTCCCAACTCTTCGAAGTTGCCCGAAAGATCAGCCATCGGCTCCACGTCTGTATGAGTCCTTTCTTCATCGCTCACTTCGGTTATTGTGATTCCGAGCATTTTCTTCGCCATTTTCTTCTTCTTCTTCTTGTTTTTCTTCTTTGAGGCAGGCTTTGACATCCCCTCGATGACTATACTCTGATTTATTTCAATCAAGCCGAGAGCTCTTAAGTTATAGTCATTCAACACCGAGTCGATGTGTCTCAGCTCGCTCGGAACTTCTTGGAGACTTCGGACTATGCCCTTGTAGTACCCGCCATCGGGTCTAGAGATAATGGCTGTAAGAGAAACAAGATGTCAATACCAATGCCAAAAAACTATTGATCAAGGAAAATCATCGACATATGAGGACACTTACGTCTAGACAACCATCGCCTAGCAAAACCAGGAGAACACCGAACATAAAACCATTCATTCTTGAAGTAGCTAAGTCTGGTCCAGGCTCCAATAATAACTTGGCAATTTCTGACTGCCTCCAAAAATGTAAAGGATGGGCTATCGCCCCTGCTCTTGAAATTAAATATATATATGATCTCGGTTGGTCTTGGCGGGCGAAAGAGACAGTCCATAAATATGACGAAGACACTATTCAGCAACGCATGTCCGTTGGGATGAAGTTGCGAGGGAGAAATTCCTAAATATGATAGCATCTCTCTGATGTATTGATTAAAAGGAGGAAGAGTTCCAGCCGCACAAGCATGGCGGTAAAAGGCAATGTATCCCTCGGGCGGATTGTGAGGTCTGTCATCAGCACCAGGTAATAACACATCGTCTAAAGAAATATGATGCCTTGTGCATATCCGGTCCAATAAGGATTCAGAGATATTAGACTGGACAGAATCAACGGGATCCTCGATAAATATAGCCTTCGGCAATTCGTCTGGAGCTGGGTCGATTACGTCAGCGGGAATATTGGGAATCTCAAGCACCGGAGGAGGCGAACTCTGTACCTCTTGTGGTTGAGAGCTCGAAGATTCCATAACTGACTAACTTATCAGAAAGCAACGTTAAGTTCATAAAGAGCCCGTGCATTCCCTAGTGTAGTGTGTATGAATGTGCTGTGCAGTGCAAGTGCTGTGCATTACTTAAGCAAACTTCACGGAATGAAACAAAATGTGTGAACGATGAAACTCTGGAAATCAAGAATGGGAATGACCGTCATGTCCACGCCATCCCAATGCTACCAACCGATTCAAGTATAAATCTGTTATGTTTTTGGTTAAACGTGGTTCCATCGACGAGCTTCAAAAGGAGGTCAAGTATAGTCCAACAGTCAAGTTCAATTAGGCGAGGCCGAAGCTCGTTAGAGTCAAGTATGCTAAAGTTCATTGGGTTTGTCAAATTTCGACTGAAGGTTGGTCATAGTTCGAATCCATTGAGCAAGTCAGAAGAGTTGCATTCCCTGAACTAAAGACGTTCGAATCGATCACCTCGGATCGATATGAGTCGAATCGATGTGCTTCGAATCGATAAAGAGTCGACCCGATGCACTTCGTATCGACGTAGGTCGTTGGAATGATATCCATAGCGTCGAGTGAAGGAGCGCTTCGAGTCCATCAAGAGAGCGTTCGCATCAACCCAGGAAAGCAGCTTCGTATCGATCGAGTTCGATACCTTCGAGTCCATCGTGAAGTTATTAGTTCGAATCAATCGATACGAACCACGTCACCTCACAAGCATCGATTCGAAGCCCCATAATCAGGATCGATGCGAACTAATCCATCCCGGATCGATACGATACGAAGAGAAAGGAAATCCTTCAAAATCTCTCCTTCTCCAAAAAAGCCTCAACACTTTGTCACGCTCCATTCATCGATTCGACCCGTTTCGTTCAGATCTCACAACCTTCCAAAAGTGATTTCAGAAGAAAAAATTAAGGGTGATGGCGAAGATTTCCCATTTTATCGTTCTCAGCTTGGTTTAATCCATTACCTGATTTGTTACGATTATGATTAAAGGAATGAAGGTGTTTATTCGAATCAAAAAGGCATCTCTCTCGAGTCTGGGGGGATCGATACGAAGGAGAAGACAAAGTAACAGTAAAAAGTAAAAAGAGAAAGTGAGCCAAGCCTCGCGTATTTATATGGATCCTAAAGGGAAAATGAGGCGCTTCACCTCCCGATCAACCTGACCGATCGCTACCGGTCAAACACTGATCGATTCGAGGTACATCACGTTCGAATCCATCGCACTTCGAATCCATCAAGGCGGCGCTGCCACGAGGCTTCACCGATACGAAGCAATTGAACGAAGGCTGCAAACGAAGTCGCCAAGTCTCATCGATTCGAAGTACCAATTCCATGACCATCGACTCACAGTATTTCGAAGGCTATCGATACGAACCTCAGTTCGAATCCATCAGAAACCATTTGTTCAAATGAACCATCGCATCGATATGAACAAATTACTTGTCTACCTTTTACATCGATTCAGGAGAGGATCAATACAAGAGGATAATCGTAGACAATCATCAAAGTTTGTTCCGAGTTATTTGTATGGATTGATCAGGGCCAATGATGTTTTAACTCGAATCTCAAATCGATTCAGGAGAGGATCGATGCAGACTTCGATAACTAACTGAACTGGCAACGACGTGCAAACACGCAACGTTAACAAAAGTCAAGATGACACATATATGCACATATGTTCGACTGATACTTAATCTTTGACATTCACAGGAATCAGGCGCTCGTCTCATCGTGAATCCGACAGCATACAGATAATCATAATCATACAATGGTCAATTACAGCGATACAGAATACAACTTTCAGCAAAGCATGTCATAGCTGTCCAACGTGAGGCTGTAGCTTTTCAAAGCACGTTATGTTTACACAAGACGTACTTTGGGGGGCAAATGTTATCCCGCCTTTTGGCAAGGCCATGACACCAAAAACTCGACTAGAAACTTAGGACGGTTCGTCTTGAAGATCGTTTATGCATAGGTCTACTATGGATGTCGGTGAATTTTCGCCCGAGTCCGGATCGGGCTGCAATTGATAAGATACATCAAGCAAAGCCATAAAAACCAACGTTCCAAATTTCAAGACAATCCGAGTTCATATGCTCGTGTTATCACTAAAGAAAAGTGGAGGAAGTAGTCATAAGTTCGAATCCATAAGATTAGTCCCGCGATCGAATCCATAATCCATGCATTGTTTCGGATCCATGAGACATAACCTAGCTTCGAATCCATCGAGCACTCCTTAGTTCGAATCCATCCAAACAGACTACGTTCGAATCCAACAGTTCGAACCCATCAGGTTTTCCTCTACTTCGAATCCATGCAATCGATACACTTCAACTCCATCCCGTAAGTTACTTCGAATCCACCCTGTTGAGGCAGCTTCGAATCAATCAACTGTGATATACCTTGATCGATTCGAACGAACGTATCTACGAATCCACTACCTCGAATCCACTAAGTCAAAGCGGCTAGAATCATGGAGTCGACCCAGTCAACTCGGAGTGAAAAGTGGATCGATGCGAGAAGCACGCGCCACGTCAACACCTTCGCTCACCAAGCCATCGATTCGACCCTATCGATTCGAAGGGATCGATTCGAAGCAAGCGAGTCAACCAGAAATACGATCTTGAATCGATCATAACTCAAGTTCTACAAGTCCAAATGCCATGAAATTTTCACAGAAGCTTAAGAACATAATGAAGAATGTCCACACCAAATTTCAGCTCGATTGGATGATTTCTTGATCGATTCGAATGGACTTCGAATCGATCCCAAAGTGGGCCCGGATTTCCTGAAAGTGGGCATGTGGGCCCCCTCACGTGCCAGAAGTGGTCTCCCCAAATTTTAGGCGAAATATCAGCCTCCTACACCTATAAATAGGACCCCTGGTCATTCAGAAAGGGGGTCGGATAATTCTAAGAGCTAAAGAGCGCCCAGACTCTGCCAGATTTACTTCAAATCACCACCGCTGCTTTAGTTTCAGACTTAACTTAGAAAATCAGTTGTATCACATTATAAGAAATTGTAATCTTCAAGCATCGAGCAATAAAATCATCAAACTTCATAGTGGACGTAGGCGAAACGCCGAACCACTCTAAATCGCTGTCTTCTGTGCAATTTACTTTCTGTTATTTGGAGTTTTTGTTAGATAATCCTCAGTTTTAATTTTCTTTCTTCACTTTTATCTCTTCAAAAACTTCCGAAGAGCGTTGTGCCCATTTTTGGTACAAACACTGCCTAAACAATATTAAAAAGGGATATTGACCTTCACTTTTGGAACATTTTTTTCTTTTTAAAAAAAAAGGAAAATCCTAGTCAAATATCAAGAAACAGCGTACACCAAAACTCTTAACAAATAATTATACGATCAATTTTACTTTGCCTACACCATAAAAAATTACAATATATATTTCTCAACAAATCTTAGTAAAATTACATTTCTTACTTTTTTTATCATTTTTTTCTATTTTAAAAAAATGTTTTCAAATCAAAACCCAGCATAACAAATTCAACTTTATATTTTTATGTAAATATTCATGTCTTTTAGTTTATGTTATTCCTAACTTTAGAAGAACTATCAATAAATATTTCACAAATCATTATCTTAATTTTGTTGATTTGAAAAAGAAAGAAAAAAAAAGATAACAAAATTATTGTCTCCTTTATTCTGTTCAATTCAAGTTTGTAGTGAAATTCATAGTTAAACTATTAATATTTCTTTTTAGTTGTATATAACTTATGGTCTTAATTTAATGGGTTACAAAAACAATTGTTAATATTGTAATAAAGAAGATGGACAAATTTGTCCTAAAATTAATTTTGAAAATGCAAATGCATGTTAAATAATTTTCGATGTTTGAATAGAATTAACCTTTTGAAAAATAATATTTTTACTATGAAATGTACTAACCAAATTAGTCTCCTCACAAAATTAATATAAAATTGACCAAAATGCCATTCTTCTATTAACTCTATCTTTTTGTTAATCATAATTAACCTTTAATCCAAAATCGTAGTGAAATAATAGAAAATTTAAATTCATCTCTAAATAGAATTGTAAACGAGGAAGAGACCACGCTGATTCTTACTGACGAAAACATTCGACTCAGAAATTATGTTGAAGAAAATGGTCTGGTGCTTTTAATTTTTTAGAATTTTAGAGTTTAGTAGGGTTTAGGGATTATTTTCATAAATTGGTTCGAACCAAATCGGTCGATTAATTGTAAAATTGTACTATTTCAGCTTCCAACAGAAGAAAGTCGAACAAAGATTTCGATGGGGGTTAATCGAACAACACATTTTAGTTCGGTAGAAGCATGCTGATTTTTGTTGTTTTGTTCAACATGACACCGTTGGACTATGCTTTGTAGTTATGAAAATCCTTGTAAGTCCATAGGTGAGTCTAAGGTTGATAATTTACTACTTCATTCTGAGATGTACAAAAGAATGAGGGATGAATGTGGTTATGAAGAAATAAAGAATATGATACAATATACGAATACTATTGGGGTTAATGAGTGGATGCAAATGCCAGAATATAGGTTTATTATCATTGAAACATTTGGCACTGTTGTGGTATTGTTGAGTAAGCATGTGAGTTATCATTTATCCTAACTACAGTTTGTGCGAGCTTGTTATACCAAAATAGGATGGTAGTTATGGTCCATGTAGACAACTCATATTTTGTTAGAGTTAAACTCCATCAAGATTCTCCTTTGCCTCTTACTCCTCGATTCGAATATTTTCAAAGGTTGTACAATGTTAATGCGATGGATTTGGTCAAACCGTACTTGGACAAAAAAATTAAGTATTCAGCCTTCGCGGAAGACCGTGAAAATGAAGGAATGATAGTCAAAGTATAATATGTTAATCTTGTAATATTTTGATTGTACAGAAACATTGGATGTATGTATTTTGGTTTAGTTTTGATTGTATACAAATAGTGGATTAATGTGTTTTGATAATATGTTTGATAATTTTGCCCAACTATAAATTTTATTGTATGTATATTTGATCCGGATAAATATGATTGTATGTACACATACATTTTTTAGCAGTTTCAACGACGGCGGGCCACTAATCTCATTCAAATTCGATGACATTGCATCGAAAACCCTAAGATGAAGATGCCGCATCGATCTAAAATTTAATATTTGATGATCGTCCACCGAAATGCTTCAAATCTTGTAATACATGTAACTTCAAGTTCAGTTGAAGAAATTTTTTATCAAGCAGTTTCGGTACACACTCACCGAATTTAATACACAAAATAACACTCGACATGTTCGCATCATCTGTTCATGCTCTATTTGATGCATGGTTTTCATTTTCAAAAAATATGGTAAAAATTGGAAAATCAAATCGATTTTATTTTTCATGTTCGACGACCCTCCACCAAAATTCTTCAAATCATGTAATATAGGAAACTTAAAGTTTGAAAGTGGAAAATCCATTTATCAAGCAATTTTGACATTCCCCTACCCTTGCCGAATATAGTACACGATATCAAATTCGATATGGACTCATCATCTGTTCATGATGCATTTGATGCAGACCTATCGTTCTCGAAACCTTATGTCAAAACTAAAAATCATTGCCGATTTTAGGTTCCATATCTGGCATTCCCCCATCGAAACTGTAGAAATTAGAATGTTGCCCCTGTCATTTTTATATTTTGGCGAGATAATCAAAATTTTCATCCATCATACAACATTGTAACAACAAAATTCATAAAAGTAACATCCATAAGTCACCAACAACATACAACATAATTAACCAAAGTTTTCATTTATTGAATACAACTTAATTCAATAACTTCACAACATACAACCTAAGTCATCATCAAAATATATTCATGTCCCCTTATTACTAACCAACAAGTGCAACATAACCAACTACTAAGCCAAAATAAGTTATCAATAACCACCATAACATCATTTCTTCTTACGTTTAGCTTTCTATGCATGTTTACTGTAACGATCGACCTTTTTTACACCTAAAGACGACACTTAATACATCCTCGGTATTCGTGTGCCGATCATTTAAGTATCCAAAAGACAGATCATTTAGGGTTAAAGAAAGAAAAGACAGAACAGAATCTCACATCGTGATGAGAAATATATAATATACACAAATCTTTACAAAGAAAAATCAACTTTATTATATACACAACATCAGAGTACACTAACATATTATTCCTCTGAACAGTTATAAATGCCCGTCCTTACAATTGTAGATAAATATGGGCAGAAATCAAGAACAACAAAACAACGAAAGAATATAAGATATGTGAATACACCTTGGAAAATGCAGCTCGTCCCTTGAAAGCTCCAAAGTATCCAGCTAAATCTAGTAAATATGCTCGGGTTGACCCAAGTATTATAAGAAAATAACGGTCGGATCAATTTGGTAAACCAGCGTGAGAAAACTCAATAAAATCATATTGATTTCTATATTTGAAAACCTTTTTTAAAATAAAAGGTTAATCTTGTAAGATCACGCCACACATAAATGCAGATGGGTGTTTACCTTACAATAACCAAACCATTTTTATTATAAAATCCAGCGATATTATAAGAATGTGTAAGGTTCAAACACGAATAATCAAGTAGCTGTAATGTGTGTACATCACAACAATAATAGGTATACAATCGAAAACCGAAGGCTCTTATTGGAGAATGGATTCTAACAAATGGAAAAATAAGGAACTACCTTCCAAAAATAGTACACTCTAGATGAAATGTACTTGAGGACGAAAACCTTTCGACCTCTGCCAACACAGAACCGACATACTCCTTACTGGATAGTACCGAATATGTCATCACTCCGGTTGTTTCCAACCTTTATAAAGAGCTCTCATGCATAACCAAGTCCATAATATGATATTTTAGAAAGGCGATGACACATCCCAAAAGGGAGCGACCTACATAGCCCTACTGCATCTACCTTGTTTTAGCCATTTTCGAGGTATGAGCCTCACGAGGTAACGATTTACCTTCCTTTAGCAATTTCTACTTGGAATACTAATACTGCACTCCAGGAAGAAATGCAATGCTAGAATTCATCCATACAAGTTCATTCTGGGTCTGAATGAAGGCACTATCTCTACTACATCCATTTTAGAATCACCCTCAAGAGTAGCCCTTGCATTTTCAAAAGCTCCGTCTTAAATCATCCTTAAGATGTCTTTCAGTTGAAGGCATACGTTGGTTCGAAGTGGTTCTCGGATAATATATCCGATCCCGTTCTCTCTGAACCAACAACCCATAATTTCTGGTTGGTTCATTCTTAGTTCTTTTGGAAGTAGGCGAACTATATTAGAGTCCTAAAGGGATCTCTAATACATCCCTTAAAGCTAGAGACGTTTCACCGAATGAGTTCTCATGAGGGAACTCAAACCATATGAACATGTGATGCTCTTATTTACTTTCTAAGTCAAAATGGCCAAGTTTTGATAGTCCAAACTGTCAAAGGTTTCACGGTCGGTTATTTAACTATCAAATACGCAAACAACAACAATTCAAAGACTTAATTATCCATAGCAACCATTAAGCCTCAAAATAAATCTTTCATTTATTTAAATTTATTGCCAAAATATTCAAATATTTATCCCACTGTCATAAGTATATTCACAAAACATTTGTGAAGGATTTCTTATTTTGAAATCATATCAAATGGATCAAAACAAATGTTATTTAAATTAGAGATAAGAATAACCCCAAACACTATTTCTTCGGCGTTAATCATGGAACGAAAGTTATGCACCACCATAATCAAGAAGGCCAGTTAAGGGAAATTCAAATCTCAAATTCTTTATACACTTCTTCTATAAATCCCTTTTAAAAAACCTCTTTCATTTTATGAAATTTCCTTTATTTAAATCCCAAATAAACTTATAAAAACTCTTTAATAATTTCTAAGTTTATTTATAAAACTCTTTTATAAATATCAAAACAATTTTATAAAAGCCTTTGATAAATATCCAAAATCATTTATAAAAACTCTTTTATAAAATATCCAAATCATTTTTAAAAATCTTTCCAAAATTTCAACACCTTTTTTTAATTTATAAAACTCCTTTTATAAACTTTCCTTACTTAAAGCAAAGCTTTCTTTAACAAACTTTAATCAATAATGTTCCTTTGAAAAAATCAATTAATTAAAACACCTTGAAATAAACAAGTTGTTATTTAACCTTCTTCATTTAATTATCTTTAAACCATATTAGCAAAATAATGATTTTAAACAATAATTCAAAAATTATTAAATCACTTTAAATGCGTTTAGTAAAATAATTGTTTAATTATCCTTTAAATATCTTATTTAAAATGGTAATAAATTTAAACCATTTTTAAAAGGATAAAATTTAAATATTTGACCTCATAAGTTCAGAAGAAGGCTTAGTGACCACAATGATTCTCATTTAATTAAGTTTATATTTTCAAGTTATGACATGAGTATTTACATAATAAGCAGGTATGTAAAAGGGAAACAACCAATAACAATCAATTAACATGTTGGTAAATGTCCAAGTTACCAAAATAGCAAAACTGGGTTTTTATTTTGCTTAAATATATGTCAACATGATCTACTTGGTGAATTATGACAAAACTTTGATTTATTCCACCAAACAAATGTCAAATACAATTTATTAAACAGATGTCATTGAGTTTCATATTCAATAAGGATACTTAAAGGTAATCGACAAAGAAATCCCTTGGATTTAAAATATCCTCTATAAGAGAGTTACTTTTAAACAAAACCGATTTTCAAGAATAAAGTAGTTTAAAACTTTTATTCAATAATTAAATAACATTTAACCCTTTATCTTAATTAAAATAAAACTTGTAATTAATAATTAAACAATGATTAACCTTTAAGTATATAATTTAACAATAATTAAAATTTTTAATAAGTAACTAAACCATAATTAATCTTTAATTAATGACTAAAAAATATTATAAACCTTCATTAAATAACTAAATTAATCTTAATCAAGTCTTAATTCAAATCTTAACTTAAGTAGAAATTAATTAAATATTCAAACCCTTTTAGATAATTAATTAATATTTAATAAATAATTTAAATAATAATTAATTCCCAAATAATTAGTTAATTAAATAATATTAACCTTTTGTTAATTAACTAATTATAATTAACCTACTTGATTAACACTTAAGTACTAATTACCCTGCTTAATTATTAATAAAAAAATCACTAAATAAGTAAATAATTAACTAAATAGTAATAATTACTTATCCATACTTAAAATAATTCTTGAAAGCACTTTTCAAAAGATACTTAAGTGAAAAACGCCTTAGATTTCAAAACGAGTTCAATTTTTACGAATTGCACTCATATCGACTATCGCTATATGACTTGTAATTTCAAAACTAGTTTTATATTCCAAATCACTTTCAAAATTCTGTCTTTTAATTTTCAACTTGCATTTACAAACTTTGGATAAAAGTTTTGAAACTAAAAAAAAGTTATAAAACTTTTATTAAAATTTTCTAAAAATTAAGGAAACTAAATTTAATAAGGGATCTGGACGTGATACGACTACAAATCAAGTACTCCTTTTTTTAGCTCGCTATACTTATACATAAACTCATACATTCAAACACATACTATAAGCCATAAGCAACATTTACAAGCAACAAATCATAACTTGCAAAATCAAACCTAACTTTAACTTTTTATTTTCCAATCTAACCAACATCACATCCAAGCATACGTATGCATAACCAAATCAATATCAATTTACCCGATAACCAACATTTTTTTACAACCAAGATAAGTGACAATTAAAGTTTAAAACTTAGATAAAAAGATAAGCTTTTCTCACCAAAAAACTAACTTTACCAACATGAACTTCACTAGAACTTGTATATGATCTAGATCATGCATTCTCCTTAGCAAAATGGGATTTTGGAGGACTAGGGGTTACAAAAAGGTTCAGCCATGGGGTGTTTGAATTCGCCCATGCTTGGCTTTAATGGAAAAATAACCTTGCTTTGGTAAGTTAGGAGGTATAGATGAGAAATGAATGAACTTTAGTGTTTTTGTTTTAAGGAGGAAGTGAAAAAGAACAGATATTTTTACATTTGAACTTAGGAAGCCATTAAAGAGTTCCTAAGAGCTTAAGAAAGAAGGAATACTTTTGAAATGGAAATATATTGAAAATAAGGATGGAAAAGAATTAGTATAAAATGCATAAAGTAAATGACCAAAACACCCTTAAATACACTACCCTTCACAATTTTATGCCACATCATCACCATGTGGTCCCCCTCCTAAGTAACCCACGAAATCATGTCCCCCTTTCCTACCTTAAGCAAACATGCATTTTCTCCATCTGTACTTAATGTTTTACTATGTTTCTTAAGGTATCTTATGTTAAACACTTTTTAAAATTTTATTTTATTTTTCCTAACAAGTCCATCATTATTCTATACTAAGTATGTGTATTCATATAATCATAATCTTACATATATTTTTTATAAATATGTATATTCACACTAAAGAGTTCATAACATTTTCGACAACTTCTAATCGACGAAAAGTCAAAAATTCAGAAAAATGAATTCCGATCACATTTTCGATTTTTCTTTGAACTAAATATTTTATAAACTAATTTTGGAAACTATTTTACCATCACCATTTCTTATTTAAAAGATTTTTATTTTAATTACAACATCCATTATTTGAACATTTAAAATTAATTTAATATTTGCAAATCAAAGTGGTTAAATTTCGGATCGTTACATTTACTCACTCCTTTGCTTTTTTTGTTCTTGTTCTTTTTTGCCCTTGACCCTTTAACTCATTCCTCCACATGTACATGTTCTCCAAAGATCTCAAACGGCTCATCTTGCACAATTGATCCAACTCTCTCTAACACTTAAGACATTGAATCACTACGTGTGCATGATCCAATGAAGTCTGCAATATGTCTAAGTCTCCGTTTCTACAAGTATAAATTGTTAGATTAGTAATAAACTTACTTTGAAATGTTAAATCATCGAGTTTAATATATGAACTTATAATGCATACAACAAGCGAATTTCATTCGCTTGTTTGCATGGGCTCAGTGAATCATGTTTGTGGATTAACCATATATGCATATGACATAGACTTATACCACTCCATGTACATTGCATCACAATCTCAAGGATATAAAACATGGTTGGATATCAAACACTAGTCAAAAGGATGATTCTCCACTCAATCCACCTAAAATCTCTTAAATTAGAGTATACCACCTTGTATGACTTTACCGAATACTTCATTTTTTGGGTCTTTAGTTGCATGTATTAGTTGAAAAATCGAAATTAATAAATAATTCTTTATGTCAAATACAACTCTACTATTTCAAAACAAACAATGGGCCCTTCATAGAGCGCACATCGCTGAAATGGGTAACGATTTAAATATCCTTTAAACAATCCCATACAACATTACTACCTTGAAGGTCATCAATCTTCTACCGGAAAGTGACCAAATCAAACGCCAAATGGTTACTTAGTTCCATTGAAAAATAAAAGGCTAACCTTAGCTCACCGAGCACTGTACGAATACTTTGAGTATGCCATCTCAAAATCGAGAAGCATTCATATATCATAACCTATACAAGAACCATCAATCATAAACAGATCACATAACTAACTTAATTAGAATTTTCATCACACCTGAAGTAGAGTCATACAACCGACAATTTGACGTACTCCTTGTACCCGTTGGATTTGGGCTAGTATGAAGCCGATTAAATGGGTGAATTTCAATTAATATTATCATTTTGGATCTTATCGGGCCTATGAAATCTAAACCGGTTTATACTTGATCTAAATTAATTTTAAATAAAATCATCATTTTATTTTATTTGTTAATAAAAGTTTGGTTTGATATTATATATATATATATATATTATATCATGTACATGCGTATTATATACACATTTACGTGTATGCGCATATGTAACATATACAATGTGCATGGTTTAACGTGTCCGTATCTAAGTGCTGGGATTTACATCATAATAGACATGTTAGCCCCTCTATATACATACGTGTTATCTAATATGTATGTATGTGTATATATATATATTGATGTGATATATAAAATCATGTTTATATTTGAATAAATATATACATCCATATTATAATGTAAATGAATATTATTATATTCGCACATACACATATACACACACATAAGTAATATTTATAAATAAATATTACCTTTTCAAATTTCAAATTTTAAATGTTGCTTTAGATTTGAAAATATCTTTTAATTTCAAAGTTTAAAATCATTTATATTTTAATTATATAAACATATACATATGAAACTATATTTTTATGAACATAAACAAATAAATATATATAATAAAAATAATATTAAAAAACATTTATAATACAAAAGGTATGGTAAAACTGAGCATGTAAGTAAATATAAATATATACATATATATTATTTCGGCTAAGTTATTTTTTGACAAAATTAAATTTTTTATTAAATCCTTATGGATTTAACTTTTTTTAATAAATCTCCATATGGAAATTATAAAAAATATTATTTTATTTCAAAAATAAACTTTACAATGTGTGTATATATATGTTATAATATAAGTGATACTTTATTTAAGTAGAGCACTCATTACGATGTCTTAGGGGTTCGAACTCATCACCTTTAGAACTTTTGTCTAAAGCGTCATACCTCTAACCACTTGAGCTAGCGATCCGAAGAGAAAAAATATTGCACATTATAATCAGAGTCGATCATTCGAAGAAAGGAACATCATATCATCGATTTCATTCACTGATCAGTAAATTTAGGAAAACATAAAACCGAACATGGAAAAAGAAGGCTAGATAAGACATTAATGTGAAACCAGTCATGGAAGAAGATTAGATGGGGATTTAAGGGATTGGGGACAAAATTAAGGAGTATTTATAAGAAAAATGAAACCCTAGATTTCACTCGATTAAGATGATTAATGGGATTGATTTCGCAATATTGACGGTCTAGATTCATCGTATTAACTACTCAATTTGTTTAAGGCAGTTAAGCTAGAGAGCTTATTCTACTTCAACCGATTAATCGCCTTTCACTCCACATAAAGAATATGTTTTATACTACCTAAAAAAATTAAATAGGAATTATGATTAATACACCACTTTTAGATTAAACGAGACCATTTTTCTTATATAATTTTTTTACAATGAGAGTTGCTATCGAATTAGTTTCCTAGTAAAATTACATTTAAATTGACCAAATTGCTCATTTTTCTATTTACCCTAATTTTCTGTTAACCAGCATTACCATTTAATCAGAAATCTTATTGAAATAATGGAAAAATTAAACTCACCTCCAAATGAAATTCTAAAAACTAAGTTGATTCCTACTCAAGGAAACATTCAACATGCAAATTTTGTTGAAGAAAATGATAAGTGCTTTTAATTTTTCAAAATTTTAGGGTTTGGTTTAGGGATTATTTTCATATATTATTTCAAATCAAATCGGTCAATAAGCAAGAACCATAGTGAAATCGTACTGCTTCGACATCCGTAGAATGAAGTTGACCAAAGATTTCGATAGGGGTTGGCTGAACAACACGCTTTAGTACGATAGAAAAATGTCATGAAGTGGGTTCTAAAAGTCTACCCATCTACTGTGCATTCGCTTCCTAATATCGTGCCTTTGGCTGTTGATGCTCCCCTCTACTGATGTTATTAATGGTCGCTCCGTTGATGCTGATGTGCCTTCTGAGATCATGTCTTTTGTCATTGATGTTCGCTCTGTTGATGTTGAGGAAAACACTGCGAGTATTCTGGATTCGCCTGTAACAAACTGTTTTCTGTACCCTTTGAGTTTACAATAAATCACCCATGTCCAACTCAAAGTGAACGAAAAAGCAGATTGTTAGGGTAAATAAAAAGAAAGAACAGAGAACATAAAAAAATAGAATCTCACAGCGGAATCGACAACATATAATATAACAAGGACAGTAGAAACTGTCATTCCAGACATACAGAGTATATTAGAGTTATAAAAAAACCTTGTCAGTTGGACAGTTATAAAATCCTTACCTTACAGAGGCCGATAAATAAACTATATATACAGTGGAAAATAAAACTACAATAGGTGAATCTTCAGATCCCCTCCACGGTCTCCAAAACTTCAAAGACATCCTGGGAAAAATACTCGGTTCGACCCGAGTATTATAAGTAAATAACACACGGATCAGTCTGGAAATACCAGCGTGATTTAACTCGAATGATGGGGAACGTATATAAAAAGTTATGTGAAACCAAGCTGCTAACGCGAAACGGGTATTTACCTCACAGGAATAACATCCATACAGGCAAGAGCACAAATAAATATCCAGAACAAATCCAAATAGGAGTGAGTATAATTAATATTAAACCAGACTTGAAAGACTAGAAATAAACCGAGTAAAATCCAAACTGGACAGAATGGATAGAACAAGGAAAACAGTCCAACTTGATAGAATAAACCAAAATAAGGTAATAATCCAAACTTGATAAATCGACTGAAAAACTACAATAAAACATCGTGAAGGGTGGTTGACTCTTCCCGTTGCAATTAAAGAAAAGTTGATTCAAAGGTTCGAATCAAATTAATGAAACGAATTTATCCAACGTAACTAGGAGGGTTCTCCCCCTTCCACAAAAGTATACCTCTAGATAAATATAATTGAGAGCACATGCGTCACTCTCAAGGAACTTCCAAGCTGGATGTCACATGAGCATCTGAATATTTCACATCAATGCATGCATGCTGAAACCTCTCTAGATGATGTGAACATACACTGATGGGTGTGAGCCACATGACTTGGCTCCCACTCGCGCCTTGGTTTTAGTTTTTCTTATGTTGGATATCAGTGATAAATCATCTTAGAATGATGAAACACAATAATGACTTGGTGGGTGCTTGTAACGACCCGGAATTTCACTGCTTTGATTAGTGAATATTTATTTAATTTTAAAAATTCAATATGTAGGTTTTATAATGGAAATAAACTCATTTTAATAAATTAATAATGATGATAAAATCATTTTCAAAATTTTTTAATAAATTAAATAGTTCGTAGAAAAACAGAAAATGTAACCGAAGAACGTTCTCCAAAATTTCGACCTTTCGACACCGAAAAGTTGTCGGCACTACAACAAAAATACTCTTTTACAACGCTCTTTTTACAACGGGCATTTGCTGCCCGTTGTAATAGAAGACTATTACAACGGTCCATTCAGGACTGTTGTAATAGATGCCCTATACAACACCCTTTTTACAACGTGCATTTGCTGCCCGTTGTAATAGAAGGCTATTACAACGGTCCATTCAGGACCGTTGTAATAGATGCCCTATACAACACCCTTTTTATAATGGGCAATGATTGCCCGTTGTAATAGAATGCTATTACAACGGTCCTTTCATGTCCGTTGTAATAGATGTCAATAATAAATGAATAATAATAAATATTTAATTATTAAATATTAATTTATAAATGATATTCACTATTAAATAGTAGTAGGTAATAATCAATAATAAAACTTTTATAATAAATGGTAATTAACTAAATAATAATAATTGAAAGTAAAAATTAATATTAAATAATAATAATGATATATTAAAATTAATTTATAATAATTACTAATTAATAAAAAAACTAATAGCAAATAATAATTAAATATATAATACTTAAAGAATATTTGGTAACCTGTATATAGTAATTAAATTTTAATAATTTATATTCAATTACAGCTAAGAAGTAATATAGTAATAATTAATAATAATTAAGACGTAATGTTAAATATTTTAATAAAAAATAATTTTCAAGAAATTCATGTCATATTTAATATAAATTTCGCTTATTATATCTAACTTATAATATATATTTTACAAATTTCGACGAAAATTTAATAATTAATAATTAACATTTAATAATTAATATTCAATTATAAATAAACAGTAATAAGTAATAATTAGTTATTAATATATAAAAATTAATACATAGTAATTTGAAATTAATAATTACTATTAAATGATTAATAATTAACAATTACGATTATTATTTAATATTTAATAATTAACATGTAATATTTAAGAATCAAGAATTTACCTTTTAGCATTTAATATTTAATTATAATTAATGTTTCAAATAAAAATTAAATTTTAAAATAAATTTTAAAATATTCGCAGAATTAATTTTTTGAAAAGGATTGTTCTAAAATTCAAAAATATAAGTTTATGGTAATATTTATTACTGTTCTTATTTTGGTTAGCAGGCCACTTTTGCTCCCTTGCCTTCCAAAATTTTCATTTCCCGCTTTCCCTTTTTTATTAACCCTAAATTTCAATTTCCATGGCATTTTTCTCCCATGGCTTCACCGCCTCATCGAGTTCCTCCTCTCCCCTTTTTATTAACCCTAAATTTCAATTTCCATGGCCGCTCGTTCCTCTTTGCTCGAAATTAGGGCTTTGGGAAAAATTGAAGCTGCCGCCTTCAATTGCTCGATCGAATGATGAGGATGATACTCTTATCCCAAAGGTTTGAGCGTCTTTATCTAAAGTTATAGGTTGTAACAGCGTCCAAATTGCGCCTTTTAACGAGTTATACTGCATAATTTTAATTAGACCTTGAGACATCAAAGCAAACTATACAATATTGGTTTCTTCGTGGCTAGCAGACATTGAAAAGAATAGACAACCTGTTTCTAACATTATATATGTTTAGACAGTGCTAATTCTGTTTATACTACGGTAAAACTAAAGGGTTTACTAATTTTAGGACTCACCATTCTGTGAGTAGATGTTTTAGAATTTACAGATCTGCTGTATATGGTCATTGCACATTAATTAGTCAAATACATCCATTATTATCTTTGCACCTGACTTGTCAAGTTTAGGATGTTTATTTATACAAATGTTAAATGCTTTCTTAGTTCATATTTATTGGAGAAATACGCATAGTTGTTTTATCGTTTAATGGGCAACAGGTGAACAAGGAGATTGTGAAGATCCAGAGAGTGAATGCACCAGCTGGTCAGATGCAGCTTAAAAGCATGATAGAGGCCCATGTTGTAAGATTATACACACCAAATTGCTACTTACTGTGTTTTTTTAGTTTGCTTATTAAATAAATTATTTTCAATGAAGGAAAAAACTAGAAGTGAGAAAGGCGCTGCTATATTAAGGGAATGGGAAGCACACCTGCCCTTGTTCTGGCAATTAGTGCCACCGCTTTATATTCGTTATGGCCATAACACATGTATCATACAACTGCCTGACAATGTTGTTGGCAGTTGTTAAGGTTAGAGTTTCTTGTATGATTCATTCAGTATTACTACTTATTATGGTCAACTATTATTTGCCCCATTTAAAACAGTTTAGATAATGGAATTTCATTTGTGTTTGTTTGAATGTCCACTATTTGGTTGGTCCACTCTTTAAGGTTCTCCATGTTGCATTATTAGAATACAGTACTAACTAAAACAGGAAATAAAGAGAAATGTACAGTGCATTGGACTAATTAACATGGGCGAAGCATCTACTATTACTAGAAATAGTGTAAGAAAATGTAGTGTATTCTCATTCGCATAATTTGTTAACACTAAAACTGCCATTGTATTATTTTAAATTTCTGAATGTCATAGAATAGCTTTTTGTTATTCATCATACCCATGATTTTGAAGACTAAAATGTTGGCTAATTGGCATTATAATAACAGATTCATACTTGGAGGAAATGGGAAGATGAAGCTCATAGGGATCGCTATGATTCATATGCTGGTAAATATGCCATATATATCATCTGTAAGAATATGTCACATTGTAGGTACCATCAACTATAGGGACTTGAGATTCAATTTCCAAAAATTTGTCCCTCTTACATTCTCCACCAACGTTAGTTTGAGGACTAGATACACCATCTTTCACAACTGAAGGAGTACCAAAAACTGACTTGGCAATAAATTCTTTCCCATTTGAATGATTTTTTGATTCATTAACAAAGCTGATAGCATGTTCTTTCACCACCTCATGATCTGAAAGAACGGTTTCTGACCATGAGAACACTGTGTGATGGAATCCACAAGAAAAAAGAGATCAATTCTACGATGAAGGCTTGGTTCAGTCTCCAGCTTTTTAATGAGATGTTCGACCACCTCACTAGCAATGTCATACTTAGCACAACTTATGGCAAGAGGGTTGCACGACCAATACTGTCCTTTGTCCTCGAAAGCGTTTCTAGCATTCCTTCTAGAGCATCACGAGCAACAGAAGCTTCTGTTCCACCACTTAATGAACCACCATGAGGCTTTGTTGACACAGGTTTAATCTTTCTTACTGGTTCTTCATTATTCATTTGTCTTGATGGAAAATCTTGAGCAAGTGAAAATGGAGAGCCAGATGGCTCAGAGAAATTAACCTCTTGCACATCCTGTACTTGAGTCTGGATGTGTGAATTTTTCCTTTTCGCTTGAGCAACTTCAATAAGATGCTTTAACGAGTTATCTGAATTTGGAAACTTGGATCCATCTTCTGCAGCTTCTGTTTTGTCTCTTTGTACAATTTCAATTTGTTCTAGTAGGGCACCCTTATCGCTGTTTTTCTCCACGGAATAGTTTATTTCGGCCTTGTTTTCTGTGACCATGCGTGCTTTAGATTTGTTCACATTCAGTTTTCCCGAGGTAGAAGATGGAGCATTCTTCATTCCAGTTTCTTGATTACTTTTTTGACTTGAACGGGCAGAAACATGGGTCGATCTATTTGAGGTGTTTTCTTGAACTCTCTTTGATGGCGTGCTTCCCGATGGCTTTTGCTGATGGTTAGTCCATTTTTGTTCAGTAACCTTGGCCCTAGGCGAGATAATATGTGGCTTGTTCTCAATAGATGGCGACTTAAATTTCTGATTTTTTTTCTTTTAGTGGACTCTTACGATACCGCAAACCCAAATTTTCATCTGGCATGATTTCCCTTCTCTCCAACGGAATAGGAGATGGAGCACTACCACCAATTTTACAATGTGGATTTTCGGTTAAAACATTGTTCATGCATGATATATTATTATCAGTGTTCTTAACGTCAATAGTCTGCCCACCAATTGCATGAGAAGTCAAAATGCCAGTAGATTGTGTATCATCGGGTGTATGTGCACCACCACCCATTTTAGAAAGTAGTTCAGTGGAAACATTGTTTACAGATGGTATTGATTTTTCTTCAATTTCAATAATCTGACTGTCTTACTTTTTGCTTGAAATCATGATCATTTTCTTGCCTCAACATTTGATTATCTTTTATATGAGTTTATTGTTCATAATTGTTTAAAACATAGGTTTGCTGGTCAGTTCCTTTGCAGCTACAGTACACTGCCACTTTATGCATTGGTCACTCAAGTACTTAACCAGAATTTTCTACAGATAGTTCTCCATCTTGTTATCATAAATAGCAATCACTTGGTTATTCAAATCTTTTCAAAAAATTATATACAACTATCTGATCCACTATCCCTAGCTTTTGCATGGCATGTTTCCACTAAATCTTATATCATCCCATATATACTTATTTCTCCAATTAATTAATGAATCACTTCGACGAATTGAACATATGGACATTTAGGATCTTTGCTGTTATGACCAGTGTGTAAGCTGTCTATGATCTTTGCTGCTGTTTGCCTGCTCGTAAACCCTACTCTGTAACTATTTAGTGATATCCATGCACATTATAGTGCGTAACTATTTTCGATGCATAATTAAATACATTTTTTTGCATCTAGATGGCAAAACCTTCAAGAAGCCATGACGGCCATATAAAAAAGAACGTCTAGATGCTGAGCTTAAATTAGTTGGAGAATACGGGCTTCGATGTAAGCGTGAGATGTAGAGGGTCCAATACGCTTTCAGCCGCATCCGCATCCGCAATGCTGCTAGAGGGCTTTTGATATTTGTAAGTTTGTAGTATAGTATGATTGTACTTAGAACATGATATTTGTAGCGGACTGTTATGTGTTAATGCTTTATGAATTTGGCATGTAAACTTATCTAACTTTTTGGAGTGTTAGAATTCTATGACTCTAGCTTTTAGTCTTTTCGTATGTGATTTTAATTATTTTACGACAATATTTAGTATTAGTATGGATGTATTGCATGGATGCTGCTGTAATTTTTTTTAAAATTTGCATTTATTTTGCAACGGGCAATGTGCGTTGTTATATGAGCTTCTTACTACGGGTTATGTCCATTGTAAAAAGGTATACTGCAACGGTTTTTACAACGTGCTTTGCCCGTTGTAAAATGTGGTGGATCTATTACAACGAGGCCTATTACAACGGGCACATGCCCGTTGCGAAAACCATATTACAACGGGCATTGCCCGTTGTAAAAAGACTGTTTTGTTGTAGTGCGGGAACGTTGTTCGTCTTTGTGCACTATATATACATATAAAATAGTTAATTAACTAGAAAATAATACACTTAGAAATAAATTATCTTATATTAATTTGTATTCGTAAGTGATGTGACAAGATATAGTTTTAAAAATAATAAACATTTTACATAAATATATATTAAGTATTGTCACATCTTAGTTAATTAATAACTAAACTTATATATATAAAATAAAGTGATTTGACTAAACATAATAATTATATATATAGAAAAGAAAGTGATGTGACTAAACATAATAATTATATATATATATATAACAGAAAATGATGCGACTAAACATAATAATTAATTATATATATTTTAAAGAAAGCGATGTGACTAAACATAATAATTAATTATATATATATAAATGAAAGTGATGTGACTAAACATAATAATTAATTATATACATATATATTTAAAATAAAGTGATGTGACTAAACATAATAATTAATTATATACATATATATTTAAAATAAAGTGATGTGACTAAACATTAATTATATATATAAGAAAGTGATGTGACTAAGCATTATTATATATATAAAAGAGTGATGTGACTAAACATAATTATATATATATATATATTATAAAAGATTTGTGATGTGACTAGATGTAATTATGACAAGTTATACTATTTAATTCATTTTGCGTCTATATATACCCACCTATTCTCTTTCATTTTTTCCTGCTTTCGTTTCCTTCGTTTTCTTCCTTGTTAAAATTTTCATGGCTTCTTTTTTTAGCCTTGAGAGAAGAGAGAAAAAATCTTTAGAAACTTGTTTAAATCACTTCTTCTTCCTTCCTACCTCTTCTCCTTTCATTATCAAGCTCACACACCTCCTAAAATATGCCATGGCCGAGCTCACTTAGTAAGGCCGAACCTACTTTGGCCTTTAAGACCACCAAAAAACTTCATTTTTCTAGAAGGGAAATCATAGTTCTAGCTTAGATTCATGTGGTAGCTTTGTTTGGTCTTGTTTGGGTGGGCATTTGGTGAGTAAACTACCTTATTTTTTAAAAGATTTTTTACTTTATTATTAAGTTATTATTATAGTAATAATATAGTATAGAAGCTGAATGGTAACCATGTGGTTTGATTATGATTTGGATTATCATAGCTTGATTTGGTTATGGAAATCGATGTTATATTATAAAGTTAGTAAGCGCGCGCGCACACACACACACACACACATATATATATATATGGATGTATATGTAACAACCCGCATATTTTACGATTAGATATTTAAATGTTTTATTTAAATATAGCATCGTTAGTTGAATTTAAAGTCTGAAATGTGACTTTTTGTAAACAGTCGAATTTGGACTCGAGACCACTTTCATTGATTTTGAAACGATGTTTACAACTTATTTAAGTATAAACATCGATATGTTTGAAGTTGATTAGGATTTTGGTATTTTCATTTGGGCTTTGGGTTTAGTTCTAGCCCATCAACCCAACAAGATAACCCAAAATCCTCTACCAAATACCTTAACTCCACTCCTCTTCATTAATTCCTTTCGTAATTTCCTAACACTCTCAAGCAAAAGGAAAAATGGGGGAAAAAAAGGAAATTAAAATTCCTAAGCCCTAGTTCTCTTAGGAAATTCAAATTCAAGTTCTAAAATCAAGGAGAAGCTTAGGTAAGCATCCTCTTCATCTTCTCCATCTCAATCCCTCTTCAATTCTTGATTTTTCCTATAACCTAACTTAGGAAAAACTTTGCATTTGATAATAGATTGAAGATTCTAGAGGTGTAGTGAAGAGGAATTGGTCAAAGCTTGTTTTAGAGCTTCTCATTTCTTGTTTTTGAATTTAAAGGTGAGTTCTTGAACTCATATCTATGTCTACAACTTTCATTTTTGTTAGGTATGAATTCCTAACATCCATTTAATGTTCGATTGCTTTTGATTTGAATTGGTTTGGTGAATTTTCCAATTTTGATATTTTGAAGTTAAAACTTTTAAAGATCCTATCTTGGATGTTTGGACATGTTATTTGGGGTGTATCGAAGAGCCTATAGGGCTGGGTTGTTGTTTGGCATAAATCCCTAGCCTCCATCGCTTGTTCGATCGCATACGAATTGATTTGGCCATCATTGACCTAGGAAAATTCTACCCAGGCCCAGGCAACCAGACGTCTGGTAGGGGGTTCTGGAAAAATTATAAAAACGAACAAAAAAAGGGCAGAGCCTAGGGTCAGACGTCTGGTCAAACCAACCAGACGTCTGGTCCTGTTAAATTTGGGTTATTTTGCCTGTTTTGAGTGGATTTCCAATTTTATCGATTTTTATTGATCCGGTTAGTTGTTGTCATTTATTATCGACTTTGATGACTTCTTTTCTGGATTTTTAGGAATATCCATCTGATGGATTTGATATCGATTTCCATGGTTTTAATTCACATCGTCGAATGTGGATTTTTGGTGATAGATTGTTTTTACAATCAATTCTATGATTTGTCACTTTAAAATACAAAGGTTTCTATACTAGTAGTAAATACTCAAACTCTTTCACAAAAATGATTTCAACATTGCTTTTAATACCAAGCTCGTTTTTAAAACCGTTTTCCAATCTATTAGTATTTACAAACCTTTACCTTATTCGTATGAGAAATCCAATTAAACGACTTAGCAAAACAAGTGGTATGAAAGGCTTGCGTTACTTCGTTGGTTAATTTTTGAACTTGTTCGATTGAAATCTCGTGACAATTTTCGAGTGAAAATCTACAGTTTGTTCGTAAATATTTAAGTTAAGCCAGTGGTTATGGGACATGAAGCTAAACTCATTTATCCACTAGCTTAGTGTAATTTACACTTCTTATTGATCAATGATGATCATTTTATGGTTTAGACTAGCGATATGCGATGTCTCTTTGTCCGTGTGGGGGGCTATATCCCATTCTGTAGAGATTCGGCTCAATTTGATGGGGTAGCGACCCATGGTCTTTTGACCTTTCATGGAGCAATCGGCTCAATGAGTCTGTGCATGGGGCGTATCTTTTTAGGTGCATCGATGTTCGGCTCAATCGAGTTTCTGTGCATGGGGCGTATCTTTTTAGGTGCATCGATGTTCGCTCAATCGAGTTTCTGTCCATAGGGCGTATCTTTTTAGGTGCGTCGATGTTCGGCTAATCGAGTTTCTGTCCATGGGGCGTATCTTTTTAGGTGCGTCGATGTTCGGCTAATCGAGTTTCTGTCCATGGGGCGTATCATTTTAGGTGCGTCGATGTTCGGCTCAATCGAGTTTCTGTCCATGGGGCGTATCTTTTTAGGTGCGTCGATGTTCGGCTCATTACGGGCTAGCGACCCATGGGATAGCGTCCAATTTGTGATACACGTGTTGGTGAGTTTGCATGCTCCCGTTTATGATAGGCCTCCCCCTTTGTGTTTTCTGGATTTCTAATTATTGATTTGTAGAATTTGTGTTTCACCAATTTTTGTGATTTGCATTGATAAGCTCTATCAATATTTGTGATTTGTTGAATAAAAATAAAGAATATGACATTGTTTTTGGTGTTTGAGAAAATTGGAGATATTGTATGATTTTTGTTGTTATCATATATATTTGTCATATCTCTTATCCTATCTCATCTTACATGATGATTATAGCTAGACTGATCCGTTTTTTTTAAATAATACTCGGGTTAGACCGAGGTGTTTCAGGTGCTTCCACTTGACTTCTTAGCAGGGACTAGCTTCTGACTTTTGGCTAACCACTTTAGCTTGGTAGTTTTTGTTTTTATACATTCGAGATAGAGACTCCTTGATGTATACATATTCTTTTGTCTAGCACTTGTACCTATTCTTTTATGATGTAGTGGATCTTGTATGATCACTACTTTAATGTACACTTCTATGTGTTATATTCATATCTATTTCTGCCTTAGTGATATGAATATCTGTTACTGATTTGTGTTATGCTTATTTTATATTTGTTTCCGAAGCCCTCATAGCCACTGTGTAGTAGCTTTGAGTTTGTATTGGATATGTCAGATTTCCTCTTGAAATGAAATGCATGTCATACTATCTAACATTTCGATACTCGCAAAAAGCAATTACACAGATGGTCGCTCCTCAACAGCCTTATTTTTCATGCTAGTCGATAGCATTACCCCGTAGTGTCCTTGGCTAGTGTGAGTATAGAGGTGGGGCGTGACAGTATACTTGCAACCTATGATGAGGATGGATTGTGCCAGTAATGTGTTGATTGTAAAACATGAGCTATGGCATGAGTTTTGGTAAATATAGTTAGCTGCTTTGTATAATTGCGACGGATTTGAGATTCGGTTGGAATCAGAGTTGTTTTTCGAAGTTTAAAGTTTTGAAAAGGATTAAAGTTTGTAGCTTTAGTTTCAAAAGTTTTTTAAAAAATTTCTAAAGAATGTTTAAACCATGAAACAAAAGTAAGAGGTTGTGAAGTGGTTCGCTAAGAATATGTTAGAGCGAACTACGGCCATAGCGATAATCAATATGGATGAAGTTCGACGAAATTTATCAATTTTAGTTTCAAGTAGTTTTAATTTGAAATTGTTTTGTAAAAGTTTTCAAAAAAAACTTAATTGGTAATTAAAAAGTAATTAAGTTCTATAATTTAATTATTTAATTAATTAGTTAAATAAAAAGGTAATTAGCCTTAATTAGTAATTAAGAAAGTAATTAGTAATTAATCTGCACTTAAGTTAAGTTAATGACTATTGTTTGATTAATTAAGTTTTATGGTATTTAACATGGTTAAGAAGTAATTAATGGTTAATAACTATTTAATTAAGTTAATTAATTAATTATTTAATTAATGGATTATTTTATTAATAGTTAATTAATTAGGGTTTAACTTTTAAACAATTTGGTTTATCCTTAACCAAGTTGCATTAGTGACGCAGCGGATAATTCAAAAACAATGTAGATCGTTGAATGTAGTAATCGGTAGATTGGAAGATACTGAAATGCCCAAATTCGTTGATCCGAAGATACCGAATTCTAGCTATCCCGAACTCGTTGATCGCGCACGATACCGGGTTCAAAGATCTTCAATTCTTCGAGCGTTGATCTAGCGCACTAGATTCCGCGAATCGGCTTCTACAATCGTTGAATCGAGCGCACTCGATTATCCGAAAGAGGAGATAGGAGATTACACTCAACTACCAATTTGAATGAAAGCACAAAGCAATCAAAAGAGAATTTTATTCAAAAATCAACAACCTTTACAAATGACTCACACTTGCTATTTATAGCTTTACAACTCAACACGCAAAAACTCCAAAAAAAATACAAGTACTTAGGTCGGAAACGACCTACGACCTAGAATGGTGCGACCTAGAACAGACGCGACCTAACAAAGCATACGACATACCACAACGACCTAAAAACAAACAGGCTACGACTTAAGAACATATACAACACAATTCAGCAACTCACATAGGTCGTACACGACCTAAAGTACACAACAGCTTTCCATCAACGACCTAACCTTCTTCGCGACTTAACATAATCAATGGCTCAGATTAACTCGGCAGAAAATCCAACGCATCCAGGCTTCCGCGACTTAAGAACATGCACATCAGAAACTTCGCGACCTAAGCTTTAGGTCTGTAACGACCTAAAACATGTAGCGACTTAAGGACTTCACGCCTTAACTCCTTGCGACCTAGTTCCTTGCGACCTAACTTAGGTCGTTCCATTTTAGCTCGTAGTACCTTTAACTCGTTAGGTTGAAGCTCTTTCCCTGGTGACATGATAGGTCGTTCCCACGACCTATGCCTTAGCTTGTTAGGTCGTATGCGACCTAAAAACAAGTTAGGTCGCTCCAGTATCTCGTTAGGTCGTAGATGACCCAGAATCTTCTCCTTAGGTCGTAAACTCGAGTTAGCTCCTTCCCCTGGTTTCCAGTTAAGTCGTAACTCCTGCTCACATGCCTCGCATGCTTCCTTAGGTCGAAGACGATCTATAGTTACTTCTTTAAGTCGTGTGCGACTTAGCCCCTTAAGTCATGAACGACTTAGACCATCTATAGTTACTTCTTTAAGTCGTGTGCGACTTAGCCCCTTAAGTCATGAACGACTTAGACCTTTATCCTGAGCTGCATCATCCTCCCCAGGTTGAGAAAAATTCGACCTCGAATTTGCACTTTCTGCATCCACCTCCTCAAACTCATCCCCATGATATGGTACAAGATGCTTAACATTGAATACGTCAGACGTATACACGTCATCTGGCAGTTTCAACTTATAAGCATTTTCATTAATTCATTTTACAACTTCCACCGGACCAATTTTCCTGGCTTTCAACTTGTTATAAGCGCCTACTGGAAAACGATCTTTTGTTAACACTGCATAAACCATATCTCCTTCATTAAACTCAACATTTCGTCGTTTCAAATCTGCAGCTTGTTTATACTTCTCATTTGCTTTCTCCAATCGTTCCTGAACGATTTTATGACATTCCGTCAACCCTTCAGCAAAATCAGCAGCTTTCTTAACTGTCTTCTTTGATTGTGGCACTACCGTTAAATCCAACGGACCCTTTGGTAAGCTCGAATAAACAATCTGGAATGGACTGAACCCTGTACTACGATTCACTGCATGATTATGAGCAAATTCTGCCTGACATAACTTCACATCCCAACTCTTCAGATTGTCCTGTACAAGACACCTCAACAAATTTCCCAATGATCTGTTAACAACTTCAGTCTGTCCATCCGTATGTGGGTGATAAGCACTACTAAACTTCAGCTTTGTTCCCACCATTTTCCACAAACTTAACCAGAAGTGGCTCAGAAACCGAGTATCTCTATCTGACACAATAGATTCTGGCAATCCATGAAGTCGATAGATCTCCTTGAAAAACATTTGAGCAACATGAACAGCATCCGCCGTCTTCTTGCAAGCAATAAAATGTGCCATTTTCGAAAATCTGTCAACCACCATATAAATGGAATCATTACCACGCTGCGTTCTCGGCAACCCCAACACAAAGTCCATACTGATATCCACCCATGGTTTAACAGGCACGGGTAACGGCATATATAAACCAGCATTAGTCGCAGTTCCTTTCGAAACCTGACAAATATGACAACGCTCCACAAACCTTTCTACTTCTTTCCTCATCGATGGCCAAAAGTAGGACTGTGAAATCAACTGTAAGGTACGGTCTCTCCCAACATGTCCCTCTTCGTGTAACTCCTTGATAATCTTCATTCTCATACTATCCTCCGGTATGCACAATCGATTTCCTTTGAACAGAAAACCATCCACCATCAAAAACTCATCCGTCTTTCCCTCCTTGACTTTATCAACCACCTTTGCAAAGTAAGGATCATCGACAAATAATTTTGGCAACACATCGAACCCTGTCACCTCAACTTTCAGTGTAGTCAACAAATGACTCCTTCTACTCAAAGCATCAGCCACTCGATTCGTCACCCCTGACTTGTGTTTAACAACAAAAGTAAACTGTTGTAGATACGCAATCCACGATGCATGTCTTGCTGAAATCTTATCTTGTCCTTGTAAATGCTTTAACGCCTCATGATCAGTGTAAAGAACAAACTCTTTCTGAAATAGATAGTGTCTCCAGTGTTTGATAGATTGCACAACAGCATAAAATTCCACATCATATGTACTGTATCGAATCTTCACTCCTGACAACTTCTCACTGAAATAGGCAATAGGACGACCCCTTTGACTCAACACTCCTCTAATCCCAACCTTCGATGCATCAGTATGTAGTTCAAACAATAGCTGAAAATCAGGTAATACTAGAATTGGTGCAGATGTCAGCAACTCCTTAATCTTCCCAAAAGCATTCCCTGCTTCCTCTGACCATGTAAATTGTTTACCCTTCATACAATCAGTCACAGGTGCCATCACACTACTAAAGTGTGGAATGAACCTTCGATAGAATGAAGCCAACCCATGAAAACTACGAACTTCCGTTATCGTCTTGGGCTGCGGCCAATCACTGATCGCCTCAACTTTACTCTGGTCCACCTGTATACCTTCCTTCGAAACAACATACCCCAGAAATAAAACACTCGTTGCCATAAAAACACACTTCTTTGTAGCAGCATAGAATTGTTCTTTACGAAGTATAATTAACACTTTCTTCAAATGCTGAACATGCTCTTCTTTACTAGCACTATAGATTAGAATATCATCAAAGTAAACCACCACAAATTTCCCAATGTACGGTCTGAAAATTTGGTTCATCACCCTCATGAATGTACTTGGTGCATTCGATAGACCAAACGGCATTACCAGCCATTCATACAAGCCTTCCCTCGTCTTGAATGTCGTCTTCCATTCGTCCCCTGGTCTAATGCGAATCTGATGATAACCGCTCTTCAAGTCAATCTTAGAAAAGATTACGGACCCACTGATCTGATCCAATAAATCATCAAGCCTCGGCATCGGAAATCTGTATCTAACTGTGATCTTATTCAATGCTCTACTATCTGTGCACATCCTCCACGTTCCATCCTTTTTGGGTACCAATAAAGCTGGTACAGCACAAGGACTTAAACTCTCCTGCACACGCCCCTGTTCAAGCAATTCCTCTACCTGCCTCCGCAACTCTTCATGTTCCTTCAGACTCATTCGATAATGTGGTCTGTGTGGCAAAACTGCTCCCGGAACAAGATCGATTTGGTGTTGTATGTCTCTCAAAGGCGGTAACTCCTTTGGTAACTCATCTGGGAATACATCGTCAAATTCTTTCAAAATTGGTTTAACTTCTTCTGGAATTTCAACCTCTTCTTTGCTCTCACGCCCAATCAATAAAAATACTTCAGGCTCTTTCTCAACCTCCTTAACAAACTCCTTCAAAGATAATAAAGTTTTCAGCTCTTCAATTTCTTCTGATTTACTTTCTCCTGGTTGTCTCTTCTTTGGTACTAAGATAATCTTCGTGCCTTCAAACATAAAACTGTAACTATTGGTCCGACCGTCATGTTGTACTGCTCGATCATACTGCCATGGTCTTCCCAATAATAAATGACAAACATCCATCTCTACGACATCACACCAAATCTCGTCTTTGTATTTCTTCCCGATAGAGAATGGAACACGAACTCGTCTATCCACTTTCACTTCTCCTCCTTTTCTCAACCATGCTAACTTGTATGGATTTGGATGTTTCTCTGTCTTCAATTTCAACTTTGTCACAGCTTCGGTTGAAATAATATTATCACAGCTTCCTGCGTCAATCACAAATTTACACACCTTTCCCATTATAGTACATGTTGACTGAAAGATATTACTCCTCAACCAACTAGCTTCCTCCTGCTTCGGTGTTAAACACGATCTCCTCAGCATTAGGTTACAACCTTCATCTCCTGACGCAATATCCTGCTCATCCTCCTCAACTGGACTAGAACAATCTCCATCAACATCCTCATCCTCAACTTCTGTAATCATGGTTCTCTTCTTTGGCTTTGGACACACTGCTTTTATGACCCAATTCCTGACAATTGTAACATTTGAAACCATTGTTAACCCTTGCCTTCTCAGCCTCCTTCACCACTGGTCTACTGATAGGTTCAGAAACATTAGAACTTCCTCCAACATCCTTCGCTTGATTGTTAGAATTAGTAAACACACCACTTCCTCGTCTACCCTGTTTCTCCCAAGCCAACGCTTTCTGATGTGCTTCCGCTACAGATCTTGGATCGAACATATTAACCATATCCTGGATCTGCATTCTCAATCCCCCAATGAACCTAGATGTCAGCTGCTCTTCTATTTCCATAATATCATTCCTTGCAATAAGTTGATAGAATTCATCAGCATAGTCATTCACAGATTTCGTCCCTTGTCTCAAATTTTGCAAACGTTGATACATCAAAGATTGATAATTGTAAGGTAAGAACGTTGCTTTCATCATCTTCTTCATCTTCTCCCAAGATTCAACTTTTGACTTTCCCATTCGTTCACGTGTAAGCTTGGTTTGTTGCCACCATGCTAAAGCTCTACCCCTTAATCTCGTAGCAACCAACTTCACTCTACGCTGTTCTGGAACTTCTTTGAAGTCAAAAATCTCTTCAACATTAGCTACCCAATCTAGAAACTCCTATGCTTGCATACCACCTTTGAATTCAGGAATTTCAGTCTTCATTCCCGTCTCCCACTTATGATCATACTCAGAGTGATTTCTTCCTTGTCCTCGAACACTACCACCATCATACTCCTCTTCAAAATCAGATGTATATCATTGTCTATCTCGTCCACCCACATCTCTACTACCTTCACGCCTACCACCATCATCCCTTCTATCTACATTCCTCCGTTCACGATCATTCACGTTCCTCCCACGCCCTTGATCATTTTCAACACCTCTGTCTCGATTGGAATGTGGCGAGACTCTACTACCCCCATGGTTAGATTCAGGTGAAACCCTTCTCCGATTTTGATTCATCTCCGTCATAAGCTTCTCTAACCGGCCAATTCCTTCGTTAAGCTTTTAACTAAAGTTCTCATTGATTCTTTGCTCCATCTCATCAGCTTCTTCTCTTCGATACAAAGCTTCTACGTGTTGATGTCGATTAGCTCTTCTTGGCGGCATACTTGAAAACTTCACAAACACTTCAACACTTTAAAATTCAAACACTTTTCGGACTTTGATCCAAAATGAAACGGATCGAAAACTTCCACTTTGTAGCAAATCGCGATGAACACGATGGACAAAGTTTCGGCTTCCAATACAAATTCGATCAATCAATCTTCGACAAACTCTTCTTACTCTCGGCCGTGATAAACACAAACTCAAATCTTCACTTCAAGCTCGGCAAATCACTTCAATTGAATAGGCTCCAAGTCTCGATCTAGCTATGATTGGCTAGAACAAGCTATGATACCAAAACTGACGCAGCGGATAATTCAAAAACAATGTAGATCGTTGAATGTAGTAATCGGTGGATTGGAAGATAGTGAAATGCCCAAATTCGTTGA
Source organism: Allium fistulosum (assembly GCA_030737815.1). Lineage (NCBI taxonomy): Eukaryota > Viridiplantae > Streptophyta > Magnoliopsida > Asparagales > Amaryllidaceae > Allium > Allium fistulosum. The sequence continues at coordinate 100,192,848 of CM060904.1, forward strand.
TCCGAAGATACCGAATTCTAGCTATCCCGAACTCGTTGATCGCGCACGATACCGGGTTCAAAGATCTTCAATTCTTCGAGCGTTGATCTAGCGCACTAGATTCCGCGAATCGGCTTCTACAATCGTTGAATCGAGCGCACTCGATTATCCGAAAGAGGAGATAGGAGATTACACTCAACTACCAATTTGAATGAAAGCACAAAGCAATCAAAAGATAATTTTATTCAAAAATCAACAACCTTTACAAATGACTCACACTTGCTATTTATAGCTTTACAACTCAACACGCAAAAACTCCAAAAAAATACAAGTACTTAGGTCGGAAACGACCTACGACCTAGAATGGTGCGACCTAGAACAGACGCGACCTAACAAAGCATACGACATACCACAACGACCTAAAAACAAACAGGCTACGACTTAAGAACATATACAACACAATTCAGCAACTCACATAGGTCGTACACGATCTAAAGTACACAGCAGCTTTCCATCAACGACCTAACCTTCTTCGCGACTTAACATAATCAATGGCTCAGATTAACTCGGCAGAAAATCCAACGCATCCAGGCTTCCGCGACTTAAGAACATGCGCATTAGAAACTTCGCGACCTAAGCTTTAGGTCGGTAACGACCTAAAACATGTAGCGACTTAAGGACTTCACGCCTTAACTCCTTGCGACCTAGTTCCTTGCGACCTAACTTAGGTCGTTCCATTTTAGCTCGTAGTACCTTTAACTCGTTAGGTCGAAGCTCTTTCCCTGGTGACATGATAGGTCGTTCCCACGACCTATGCCTTAGCTTGTTAGGTCGTATGCGACCTAAAAACAAGTTAGGTCGCTCCAGTATCTCGTTAGGTCGTAGACGACCCAGAATCTTCTCCTTAGGTCGTAAACTCGAGTTAGCTCCTTCCCCTGGTTTCCAGTTAAGTCGTAACTCCTGCTCACATGCCTCGCATGCTTCCTTAGGTCGAAGACGATCTATAGTTACTTCTTTAAGTCGTGTGCGACTTAGCCCCTTAAGTCGTGAACGACTTAGACCATCTATAGTTACTTCTTTAAGTCGTGTGCGACTTAGCCCCTTAAGTCGTGAACGACTTAGACCTTTATCCTGAGCTGCATCAATTAGTATGTTAATTAGCACTTAGTCAAGTTCCTTAAGCCTAATTAGAATTTAATTGTGACTTAAGCTTGATTAATAAGGGTTCATTAAGGTTTAATTGGGGTTTAGGCTGATTAAATCTACTTAAATCTTTTCAAAGGTGATTTTAACACTGAACCGAATGTGTTTTAAATCAATCTGTCTTGTTTTTAAAGTGAACCGATTCCAAATCAAAGGATCTCTTGTCTAAAACTTAAGTAACCATATATGTTTGGAAGACTAAATGGCATTTGTTAGCGGAACAAAACACCATCCTGCTATAGTATAAGTGATTTGATTTTGTGGACATGCGTTAGCGGATTAAATCCCCGTTCTGCTATGAATTGATTGAATTGTTTGAAAATATATTTAAAAGGACAAATCACCCTCTTGTTATTATGTTATTTGGACATGTATATGATAGTTACTTCTTATTGACATGTTATTCCCTGATTTGGATATGAATTGTATTTTCATATTTGTTGCTTGTGTAAATAACTGTTAAGTGAATTGAAATTGAAAGTGAATGGTAACTTAAATTAGTACCATTGGAATCGCTAAGCCTCTTTTTGAGTTTATAAAGTATGTTTTTGAATTAACTTCAATTCTTAAATAATTTTAGAGTTTAAAGTTTATAAATGATTTCCAAGTTGTGCTATTATGTTGTAAAGTTATTTATAAGTAATAACTTGTTTATAAAGGGATTTTTACTGAAGGTTTACTTAAAGTGTTTTACAAAAGATAATTGTAAATGACATTTTATAAAGGAAATTTTATAAAGGTTTTATAAAGAAGTTTTATAAAGAGTTTTAAATTAGAAAGAGATTTATAAATCATTTTAGAGATTTCAAAAGAATTTTAAATCTAGTTTAAAATTTTATAAAGAGGTTTGGAATGTGAAGTAAATGGGTTTAATTATACGTGATGTCTTTAAAAGGGAATTGTTGGCCATTTAATATGGAATTTTAAAGAGGGGATTTCCAAAATGTTTTTGGTAAATAATGTGAATTGTTTCCAAGTTTAAAGGGAACGTTAGGGGTTTGGGTATAATGTTTTGAAAAAGATCCTTTGATCAAGTTTTTAAAGTGGTTTTATTAATTAAAGAGAATTAATAAAGGGTTGGTGGATCCCATATGGAAATTAAACCATGATTGAATGTCTTTTTATTTGATAGTTAAATAACCGACTATCAAAACTGGACCCAAAACGTAACTTTGGAAATATCTAGGAGAAACACGAGAATTATATGGTACAGTTACCATCGAAGGTGCTATACTGTACATATAAACTCATTTCGTTCTTCTAGGACGAATGATAAGAAATCCATCCACTAACGTTTAGGAGGTTAACTCCACCCTTGTCATTTGTCTGTTTATTTCCTAAAGAATCGGGGTTGAGTTTACTGGAAATTATCAAAATTTGTTTCGAAGAGACTGGGATCAGATATGTTATCCGTAAACCACTTCAATCCAACTCAAGCATTGCGAACTGAAGAAATCGTGAAGAGTATGGAATCGAAGATAAAGAGGTGAAGTGCAAGGGTAATCTCTACTAATCCTGAGGGCGATTCCAAAATGGATGTAGTAGGAATAGTGCCTTCGGTTTCGTTCAGATCCAGAACAGACTTGTATGGATGAATGCTATCAGCACATTGTCATTGGAGGGCAATGAGCATTCTAATTGTAAATGTTCTTGAAAGGTAATCATAGCCTCAAGCCTCATCAACCAGGAATGACTAAAACATGATAGATGCAGCAGGACTATGTGGGTCGCACCCATTGGGATATGTCATCGCCTTTCTAGATGTCCATTCATATTTCCAAATTTAGTTGTGCATATGAGCTCAGTAAAACGGTTGGGAACAACCGGGGTGATGACATATTCGGTACTATCTAGCAAGGGGTAGGCCGGTCCTGTGTTGGTAGGGGTCGTTAGGTACAATCTCGGTACATTGTTCTAGAGGTTTACTATGACGGGCGGTACCCCAGTAGCCCAGTCATTAGTTGGAATCCATTCTCCAATACCAGTTTTATGGTTTTAGTTGTATACCAAATATGTTGGAACGTGAGATGCAAGCATTCTAGCTATTTTAATATTTTACTTTGAACCCTTAGACATTATTATAATATCACTGGATTTTCTATATAAGTGTATTGGTTATCGTAAGGTAAAAACCCGTCCATGTTTATGTGTAGCGAGGTCTTACGAGATACCTTTGATTTCAAAGGATTTTTCAAGTTAATAAATCAATAAAGTTTTTTGTGATTTGAGTTTACTCACGCTGGTATTCCAGACCGACTTGTGCATTATTTCCTTATAATGATCGGGTCAGACCGAGCATGTTTGCCAGGTTAGCTTTAGATGCTTTGGAGCTATGGAGTCGAGTTGGAGGTCCAGGACGTACTCTCGTATTTTGGATATTTTCCTTTGTGTATAGGTTATGTGTAGTTTGTCTAATGTTGTAAGGACAGGTGTTATAACTGTCTAACTCTGATATGTATATGTATAAAAAAAGAGGGTCTCAGATTATGTAAAGACTTGATTATATTATATATTATTCCATTGCGTTGTGAGATTCTGTGTTGTTTAGTTTTTTTCAATCTTCTGCCTTCTTCTTTCACCCTAACAAATCAGTATTTCCGGCACTTGAATGTTCGGCACGGGATATAGTGGACGTATTAGTGTCAATTTTCGAATGCCGGAAATGTGGACCATTATAGTGCTCTCCCCTTTTTTGTGCCTTGGTTTTAATCATTTTTGAACGAAGCCCGATGGAGCTATAAACCCTCAGAATGACAGTAACAATGAAGCTGAAGTAACCGATAGCTAAGTTACCGACTGTCGAGGATATAAAACGATCGTATATGGAAATTAAGTCTTGTATACTTATCACCACTCATTGAATTCAAATTTGTACTTTTTCTTGGTTAACAGTAATATCAGAAAAGTCAAGGTAGTGTTACCTCAAAGTCATGTCCAACGATTACTCTTAACTTTTGAAATAGTGACAAGTTTACTTCTTCGAAGTTTAGTGCTAATTATACAAGTAAATCATTTCCATATAAGTGATTCGCTTTTCAGAAATAATTCATTTCGATAAACGGATCAATCTTTTACTTTTTAAAGAAAACTAAACTTGTGCTAGATTTCCATACTTCCACCTTGGTAAAACACTTTTAGAATTAGTTCCTGATTATTAAAACGTTAAGAGAATAATTTTTCCCAGTGCGCGACCCTGAAGGCCTAAACCAACGTCAGACCGAACACCCAGAAGGTTATCCAACTTAAAATCCCAACAATCGAGTTCCAATTCCTTTTCATAACTTTAAAATAATATTAGTTATTTTGAAAGACAAGTAATCACATTTAAAATCCCATTTAAATAAACAAATCCATTATATAAAATAAAATAGATAATTATTTCTAAACACTTGTATAACATTGGTAAATTAACATTAAAATCTTTATTAAATCAGTTTATTAACTTTAAATTAGTTGATTAAAGAAATTTTGTTATATTAGATAATTTTCATAAACCACTTTTATTAAATCGATTAATTAACTTTAAATATCATTAATTACAAAGATTAATTAAATACCAATAATCATTAGTTAAAATAAAAAGTCATCTCAAACATCATTTATTAAAATGGTAAGTAATTTTAAATTCCATAAATTAAAACGATTAATCAAGTTCAAATAATCATAAATTAATTGGATTAATTAAATTCAAACTCCATTATCTAAAACGGTTAATTTAAAACATCATTTGTTAAAATGATTTATTTAATTATAAAACATCATTAATTAAAAATGATTTAGCTAAATTCCAAATATCATTAGTTAAAGCGACTAATTAGATTTAAAACAATCGTTGATTAAAATGATTAATAAAATTCAAATATCATTAGTTAAAACAATTAAACAAATTTAAAAAACTATTAATTAAAATTATTAATAAAATTCAGATACCATTATTTAAAATGATTAATTACATTTAAATATCATTAATTAATATGATTATTAATTTCAATTATCATTAATTTAAATAATTAATTAAGTTCAATAAATTAATTAAACTCCATTATCATTAATTAAAAGAATTAATTAAACTCAAATAATCATTAACGAAAATAATTAATTAGGTATAAAACATCATTAGCAAAAATGATTAATTAAATCTAATGATAAACCAATTTTTAATCATCATTTATTAAATTGGCTAATTAATCTCCAATTAATTAATTAAAATGATTAATTAATTTAAATTATCATTAATCAAAATGATTAATAAAATTTCAATATTCTTTTTAGCAGAAACACATGCTCAAGTTCATACTGGGTTTTGGGGATCAAATTTAATAAGTGACGCTATAGCGAAAAATCACTATAACGACATTTAAACTATTAAATGGAATATCAAAAATTAATTTCAATTAACCATCAATAACAGTATATGGATGTAAATAAATAATTTATGGGCGAGAAACCCCCTTTAGATCTCTCTATAGGTTTTTCTTGCAAAATAATGGTTATGAATAAGATATAGATAATCATATGGGATTATAACGATCAATTTAATAAGTCATCCATTTTCCAAACGGAAATTCAACCAAACAATCAATCAAACAATCTAATTAGCATTCTAGTGATCAATAAACATTTATAACAATATTGATATGGTATAATAAAATTCTAGTGATCAATAAACGTCCCAAATTTGGACTAAAACCAAACGGTCGTTCGATTTTAGCCAAAATTTTCACTTTCTCAAAATCCATCTAAACCAACTCCATTGCGAAAATCACAACAACGCGAATCCAACTCAAAGAACGACGTTCGAATCCGACCTCGTATAAGCGAGATACATAATTTATAAGTTATCGACAAATTAAAAATAAAATTAAATAACCTAGCAATATTTACAAGACTACCCCTCAGTCTCTTCTTCCCCTATCGACAGAAACATGCATAGTGACATAGAGAAAACCCAAAACAAAATGTGCACGCAAGGCATTGACAAGGCGAAAAAATCGATCATTCTCCAATCCGGCTTCGCCATCGCGTTGCTCTACGCGAACACGACTTGCTTGACACCACGGATCATCGCCAACACCTCTCTATCAGAACGCGTCGCAGCACCCCCTTTCGCGTGTGGCATAGTTCACGCGACCAAAAACCAGCATCGATCCCCTCCAAACCCGGCGACAAGATGGCCTTCAACAAAGTAAATCCGAATCTAACCTCCAAAACTCAAATCGATGACTAAAACAACCAAAAATCTCAACCCTAGTTCCTATACCTATTCGACTTCACTGTCGAATCCCAAAAACCAATGTCGCACCCTTTGTATAGCATATCAGCATGAATATCTCATCGAATTGAGATTTTTAAAGCTGGTTTTAGGATTTTTAATTGAGTATAACATTATAATTCTTTCCCAAAACGTTAAGGAATTTACTCATCGAAGATTTTGAAACTTGAAATACTTTGAAACTCAGGAGGCTTGGAAAACAAGGAAATCCACTCAAAAATAGATCATTTTGTTCTCGATTTTTGGACCCTTTATTCTTGGAATTTTAAAATGTTGTGAAAATAAAAGGTTTAGATAATTCTTTCCTCTATCATTTAAAAAAAATATTACTCAATTTAGATAATTTTTGGGGAAGTTATGGCCAAAATAGTAAGGGTTATTTTCGGACATAAATATCTTGGTTCAAAAGCACTCTTGCAAAAAATGAAATTTTGGAGCATCTAAGCTCGAAATCAAAAAAAGTGGTAAACCATAAAGTTGTCGCCATTGGAATTCTACAAGGTTTGAGAAAATGAAAATTTGGTTTTGGAGTTGTTTGTACGAAGGTATGGCCAAAACCATTTCGGGTAAAATGGAAGAATTTTGAAGCGGGAAGGAGGAGCTTGAAACTAAGTTTAAACTATTTTAAAAGGTTTAAAATTTGAAAATATAAAACTTGAAAATGCTAAAGAAGCCAATAAAGTGTTTTAGAGCTTAGGAAGGAAAAAGAAAGCTTAGGAAAAATAGAAAAAGGAAAAAAAATTAAATGAAAAGAAAAAATGTTTTTATATAAAATGTAAACGCAAAATTACCCAAACGCCCATGTCTTTTGCTCTCCACTCCTTGAACGCCATCCCACCCCCTATGCCCCCTCCTTACTAGTATACATTAAATGCTTTGTACCCTAGCCCCCGAAGTGTCAAATCATGTCCCCCCCTGATGTGACTATTTTCTATTTATTTTTTATTTAGTTGCCAAAGTGTCACATTATGATTATGTTAATTAAATTAACTTAATTTACTTAATTAAACCTAATTATATTATCCTAAACCATATTATATACTTAGTCTATGCATGCATATATATAAGAATGTGTGCACAACATTTCAAACAACTTTTATACGATGAAACGTCAAAAATTGGAAAACAGTTTCCGGTCACATTTTCTGTTTTTCATCGAATGGTATATTTTTGTAAACACATTTTAAAAACTATTTCACAATCATTGTTTATTATTGAAAAGAGTTTATTTTCATTATAAAGTATATATTGAATATTTAAAATTAATTAAATATTCGTAAATCAAAGTAGTTAAATTCCGGGCCGTTACACAAATCGAAGATTTTCATAACGGAACACTACTGCCACCATAATGTATGATATGGTAAATTTCACCAAGGGTCTAGTGGCAAGTAGCCTTACATCATGAATATCCTCGCCTTCAATGGTCTTTGTCTTCAGCATGTTTTAATTTGATTCGAAGTAGTTTTCGGATAGGAATCACCTAGATCTGATCCCGGTCTCTTCGAAATCCAATCATCGATAAAAATATGAATATGAGTACATAGGATTGTTAAGCCTTTTTCATTTTAACCTTTTACCGGTTAATCAAACCCTTTTAACTTTGGAAATCTTCAAGTCATTTACTTAGGAAAATTTAATTCTTAATCCATTAAAATCTCATCTTTCTGAAACATGTCTTAACTGGGTCAAAACAATGTTATTTAAGACATCATTCAATGTAAACCCAAATCATTTAATATTGAGTGGAAATAGAACATTATTTAAGACATCCTATTTCCAAAAACGTTTATTTAAATATTTAACAATGATTTCTTACTTTCCAAATCATATAATTTTTAGTAAGTTGAAACAATGTTATCTAACTTGGAAAATTCGAATTAGTTGGTATTCGAGTTAAATGGATTCATAGAAATTATATCAATACATACTCAATACTAATTTCCATATTCAATAAATACTATGGGCGGAATAACAGTGAAATCGCTTTTTAAATTTACACGGATATTTCAATTTTTCTCCTTATAACTTAATACAGATTTTGGCCGGAACATTCCTTATATTACTAAAAACCTTATTCAACCGTTTCTATTTTAGAAAAACTTAAATATGATCTTTTCATTTAGAGCATCCGGGCTTTCCCTCCGATCTGTTTCACCCCTTGTCTAGAAAGAGAAAACAGAGGCCAGGTAAGTTCAGGACACTATGTGCTCCATTCCTTACCTTTGTTACACACCTTGTTTTATCTTCCCAAATCTTACAGGCGGGACAAATGTACTAGTCGTTTCCGCATACTCATTTTGTTATTACGTCCAAGGAATTGATTCAATTATATTGTTTACGTGTTATAAATAATTCCTCTTAACCATTCGTTTAAACTCTTATTAAAACTTCCAAATCATCTTTAAAATAATAAATTGTTTATTTAAAGACATTTATAAAATTCGGGAAAGAATAGTTAAGTTCAAAACTATATTTCTAAAGTTTACTAAAACTACCGCAGATAGTGTTTTAAAAGCTTATTCGATTAAAACAACTTTATCATTTGGAATCCATATTTATAACTCAAATCTGTTTCAAAACTTTTTAACATATTTGTCAAATTTATTTCATATTTTTAAACATTTAAAAATATTCGTTTTAAAGGTTTATACTTTGGTCACTTAATTGCAAAAGCGCGATTTTCCTGAAAACTTTATTTGGACATATTTTAAAACTACAAAAAGTAACCTTGGTTTTTCTTTTCCATTTGAAAATTATGGTTATAAGGATCTAAAAAATTCTCATTTCGAAGAATTCAGACTCTGTTTTTATCTTGCATATTCATTTAGCTTTTCCGGCACGAAATCGCGGACTACCGTTATGCGACGCACCTTACTTTGACTTGCTTTTAAATATTTGCCAAAACTTCTTCAAATTAGGTTTTATTGTTTGTGAAAATATTTATAAACCATTTTAAATCAATACTTTACTAATTTATTCATTTGAAACTCATTTTCACTTTATTTCCAAATATTTCGTATTTCATTAATATTAAACATTTTATCTTTTAGACTTCTTAAATCATAAGATATTTATTTTTTTCCACATTCTAAAAATTTAAAATTCATTAACTTTAAAATCTGAAAACATTAACTTCCATTTTCAAAACTATTCAAAACTTTTTCTTTAACTTCTCATTTTCAAATCAAATTTTTATCTTTTTCAAAATGAATTCTTTTTCTTTAGTAGATATGAAGAGACTTAACTATGCCCAATATACCACATATGATTTTAAACAAATGCGGTCTCAAATCAACTATAATTAACAATGACTAATAAGGTAGTCATAACCAACTTTTTTTTACTACAATGTTGATAAAGCAACATTAACAACCATACATTCATCCATACAACCAAATTCATTCAAGCATATATATTACAACTAAATGACATCAATTTATGATAAGGGTATGAACATGAATATCGTAGCACAACAAAAATAGGGTTTTAAAGTAAAGGAGCTCACTCTATTTGTTATGCTTAAATACACACACACACACACACACACTACTTCTTACTTCTTAAGCAACCATTAAACATTTTTAGTTAACCAACTAAATATCATAGCTACTTTTAATATTCATGCTAACCATTTTATAATTTATTTCAATTATAAGAAATATGTATTTAAATCGAGTTCTCACCATTAAACAATTCGTTTCACTTTCTACCAACAATCATTTTAACAACACTTTGTTATCATTTTCAACTTCAACCAAACATCACTAAAACCATCCTTTTTTCCTCTTAAGCTACATTCCCTTCTTCTCCTTCTTTACTCATGACCACCTTCCTCTTTACTTGATTTCAGCCATAGCCATCGTCCACCTTCCCCTAGGTTCAACCTCCTCCTACTACATCCCTTCCTCCATCATTCTTCAACATTTTAGGTGCTAAACCATGTTTTAATGATATTATAAGGTCTTTGGCGAAATTTGATGGAGTTTGGAGTCGGTTTGATATGTTTTTAAGAAATTTAGTCAGGAAAAAGAAGAGAAGAAGTCATTGAAACTCTAAGGAAGAAGAAGAAAGCTAAGAAAAGAATGAATGGAAGTCTAAAGAAATGAAAGCATAAGGCTCCATATTTATAGCCTTAACCTTTAAGGAATGTAATTTGACAAAAATATTAGTTTTAACCTTTAAGTAAACATAATTTTTCAACATTTATCATCTTCATATTACATTATTTTTTATGTCATCTTTACTTAATACTTAAGGTATGTATTTTGATGGAATAGTGGATTAAAGTGAATATTTATTTTGATTTTGATGTGATTCGATTAGATATTTGCTTTTTGACTTTTATATAAATATCTTACTTACTTTCTTTAATTAATTACATACTTAGTTTAATTAATATTTTTAGTGTTAAATACATTCCTATTTGTTAAATGTGTATAAATGTATAAATGTGTGCAACAACATTACAACGACTTACATTACACATAACGTTGATTTTCGACAAAATGATTTACGCTCACATTTTGACGTTTTTGTTAAACTATTTATTTATGTAAACAAAACTTAGAAATAAGTTTCTTATCATCTTTAAATAATTAATACAAGTGTATTTGACTTATAAAACCATATTTAATAATATTAAAATTCAATTGTAAAAATATGACATCGATTTGTCAACGTACGATGAAGTTTGTCAATCATTATAAAACAAGTATTTATGTTTATAAAATCATTATAAATCAATTTTCTATTATTGTCATATCATTATATAACCATTAAAAAGAGTTATTTACCATTTACAATAATTATTCAAATGTATATCAAATTTTACCGAATACCGGCTTTTGTCATTTTTTGATGAAAATCCAAACTTCTAGATTTTGCAATCAAATTCTAAAAATAATTTTATCATTCTTATTTATCACATAAAACATTATTATTAAGCTTGAAAATTTTATATCTGAATATTTAAAATAGATTAAATATCTTATTTTCAAAGTGGTAAAATTACGGGTTGTTACAAAGATACTGTAGCAAAGCGGCTAGAAATACATCCGCTCCTGTAGTTTGCCATCATCATTTAATGTGCATTAAATGCAATGCATGCACCGGGTACAAATGGACAATTGGCACGCATCTTAGCCACTCGTTTCTTTTTAACTTTATAGCCATTTCCTATCAGCCCATGCGACAAGATCAATGACCAGTATGTTTCCCACCTTTTCTATAGCGTAACCTCGTTCGTCCATCATCCATTTCGGCCATTATAAATATCTCATACACTCCGCTTTAAAGGGATTGGAAAATATTATAATTCTTGTCATTATCTCTATCCAAAGTTCTCTTCACAGTAAATCAAGACTCTTAAGTGCTTAAGGTTAGCTAACTTTTGTAGTCTTAAGTGCTATGTTTCTTATTACTATCTCGTATTTCTTGTAACTGTAAGAGAGAATGATAGTACGAGATCTTCATAGTGGATGTAGGAAATCTTGTTGAACCGCTCTATATTTTGTGTCATTTACATTGATTTGCTTGCATGCTTCCTCATTTTTCATCTTTAAGCCCAGTGATTAGCAAGTAACCTCAGGTTTCATAGAATAACTGGGCTAAATTCGAGATTGGCCAAATCTCTAGTTAATGATATCCTTATACAAAGAAGTTAATTCAACATTACTCATCATCAATCGTACTTTTCCAACAAATTCTAATTACTCCTCATCAATACATTATTATGTATCATAGGAAGAGTGAATTTGAGACTGATTTTATTTGTTTTAGGTACTTTTGGAATTCATTCCAATATACTCACTTATTCGATAAAATTGAATTGTTCTATTCTCTTTACATGTTATATTTTCTACTTCCATTTTAAATCCTATGAACTTATCAAATGTATACTGCTTGTGTATCAAATACACATGTTCATATCTATGACAATTCTTTGGTGAATCTGATGAAGTAACCAAATCATTTTGATATCAATAAACCTTAGGCTGCATATGCCTATATGTATCAATATGGAGTTCATTAACTCTTTCGTCACTCCCATTAAATGGGTGTATTGAAACCAAACTTCTCCTCAGGAGGATAAATGGGGCGATTCAGGTGAGACCCAATATGGATCTAACTTTCTATTCACTAGTGGGATCCGAGCGGTCTGGGCGGGGGGGGGGGGGGGGGTGTTCCACCGTAGCTCCTCTCTTCTCGAGAATCCATACATCCCTTATCAGTGTATGGATAGCTATCTCTCGAGCACAGGTTTAGGTTTGGCCTCAATGGGAAAATGGAGCACCTAACAACGCATCTTCACAGACCAAGAACTACGAGATCGCCCCTTTCATTCTGAGGTGACTGAGGGAACACTAAATCTTTTGAGATACAATTCATAGGTAATACAATTCATAATCATATGGTTAAAGAATTATTTCTCAAAAATATGACTTAGTCCATAATTCTAGAATAATTGTAGAAAATTTTAGATACCTTTGTGCTCTCCATTGTTAATGCATCACCATTGTTATGGAAACAAATACCGTTATTATAATAGATTTAGTTTTCAATGAATATTCATAATACGCATACTAAAATAAAATTTTATCAATTTTAAGTGAATATTGAAAATTGTTACTATTTCACAAATAATATTTGGTATATATACAAAATTATTGTTTCATAACTTGATGCATCCTTTAATAATTGTCATATGGTATACTCCTATTTCCAATGTTATTATAATGGCACATGAAATGCGAAGCTCCGTTCAACTACATATTATATGCCAACTAGTTTACATTTGAGAGTTCCAAATTTACGGATATTAAACTAAAAGAAATAACACTTATAGAAATAATTTTTTATTATATAATTACATTTGGAATATAAATCACAATTATCATTCCATATTAAGTATCTACTAAGTATTTTATACAATTCATGTTCCTAATGTCTCTTTATGAAATAGAAGTAATAATTCACTCTCTTCATTCCAATTATGCCTATTGTACATCCATTATCAAACATTCGCTTTCCTTTCTAAATAGTTGAACTATTTACAAGACTGCACGAACTCTTTATAAAAGCCATTTGGACATTCTTAACAATTCAAGGATATCGAACATGTTGCACTTAAGTAAATTGGTAAAATCGAAATTTCAACGATCAGATTCCTAGTTCGTCTTTATTCTTTGGTCTCTCATAGTTTTCAACATAACAAGATTCTCTTCACATCCAATCGTATTGAACACATAATCTTGCATTTATGGTTTATTTTCTCAATTCAGTAGAACCAATTTCATTGAGGTTTTTTATAATATGAATGTTATTGTTCACCATACAGTTTTTGTATGTGATCATGGATTAAAAATCCATAATTTTGTATTACTTTATAGTTTAAAACTCATAGAAATTAATACATAGTTTTAGATAAATAAACATTTAAGTGAACACATGATGAATGTATTTAGTAGTCATGCCGTTTGGCTCTTGCATGGGTCTTGAATTGACAACATACCAATTAATTTATTGGTATATATATCATATTTCTTTATCAATCCTTATTCAGTTCATTAGTATATTTCAACTGATAAATAATTGTATCGATAAAATTAGTTGAACAAATTTATTATCATGGATAATTTTAATTTGTATATCATATGTTCTTACAATATCAGAAAGGTTGAATGTATTCATTTCATTTTTCTATCGAGGCCCCCCTACATTTTTATATTCCTTAAAATACAAAGTAAAGTATAAAAATATTTTGATTTCCTTAATAAGTGTTAGGACTCGCTTGCCTTAGGATTATGATCTTAAGTTCGCTCAACATTAGATAGGCATCAAGTAATGGATACCTCTTTATGGGTTGCGTCATATACAACTCGTAACCATGGTTTTTACCCTATTCTCAAACTTGACCTTGAGTTTGCTAAAAAATCAAGAGAGCGATTATTCATTCTTACCTATCATTTCGCAAAGGCCTAAGAATAACGCAATACCTTGAGTTTTCTTGACAAATACATGCATATATTTTACCTCATCTAGGAGTACTACACATAATAGCTTAAGCTTGAACTTACTCAATAACTAGTGCATATGCAAATAATCTATTAATAAATACATAATAGAGGGATACTATATTAAAGATTCATAACATTTTAATATATATGTATAATATCGATTTAAAGAATAATATATTTCTTATGAAATACCCACGTAGTTCAAGTGTCGGACATATCTGAAATCATGGTGTATGTACTGTATGTATCTATTTATTTCAAAAATCTTTTTGGGTTTTTTTACGGTTATATCATATTTATACATATATAATTATATAAGTATAATTTGTTTATAACTATTATAATTTAATTAACTTGTATAATATTTATATGTATCTTATTAATTGAGTCAAATATAAGTAATTTAATTCTTTAATGTAATTAACTGATTTAATTATATTTTATTTGAAATTTTAGAAAACCTTATTTTTATTAAGCTTAAACTATTTAGGATGAATGATTAACTGCAACGTTTAAAGTTCATATATATATATATATTTGTATGTATGTGTGTATGTATGTATATCAATACATAATTTTAATTAATTAACATTATTTAATCACATATCAAATAAAAAATTCATATTAAACATTTTAATTAAATATCTTAATAGATTTTAAAATTTTATTTAATTTACCTTAAATAATTTTATGATAAATATTCAACTATAACTTTTATAATTGTGTGTTTGTGTGTTTATACATATATCAACACACACACCACACACACACACACACACATATATATATATATTATATTTACTTAAACCAAGTAAATAAATATTTATGAAAATTTCGAAAAAAAATTGATTAATTTTTCAAAATAATTTTGGAAAGTTTGAAATCTATTTTATGACCTTATAAATTTTCCTTTTACATTTTAAATATAACATTTAAATTTAGAATGTATTTTAAAATTTCAAATCTTGATTAGAAGTTAGCCTAACACCAAAATTCCTTTGGGCCTTACATCTGGGTCAATCTTTTGAAATTACTCCATTCATCGGGCTAGGCCAACATTAAAGGAAGGAAGAACACATTTTATTCAACTCCAAGCATAGACACTATTACTCTAAACACCCATCAGAAGGAAAAGTTTATTATTTGACCCCTAATGTTGGCTAATTAGACTACATAGATCATATGAACTCTAATACCACTGTTAGAACCCGACCTATTTTGTAGTATGTGAAGTGGATAAATTTCAATTTTCTTTCTTTCTTTGGATCTTAATGGGCCTATGAAGACCATTAAAAGCATTAGATGTAATCAAATTATTTAATAAAACATATTTTATTTGAATAATATTTATTTATTTATGTAATCCAATTAATTAAATATAATTGGTATGAATATACAACCAAGAGAGGTAGAGAATTGAGTGGTTAACCATGGATGAAACAATAAATTCTATCAAATTTAATTAGATGAAAAAGAAAGGTTTTGTTTCATTTAGAAAAGTAAACCTTTTCATTTCTCTATTTTAAATCTTTCCTTTAATTTTGACCCAACAATTAGACTACATCCTTCCATGTGTGGAAAACCAAATGATGATTTATGTATGGACTACTACATTTAATATGTATACATAGAATTAGAGGGTAAAGCATGATCATATCACAAACAATGAAAAAGTTAATATATACATGTGTAGATATTGATATTTGTATCTACCACGTATATATTTGTCATATATATAGCCTCAATTTAATTGTTTAGTGAAGATACATATATATGGATACAAATCATTTCTAAATATATAACTTAATAATATAAAGGTTGAACTGAGAATAATGAACATAGATTGATTGAATTAAAGTTACAAATTCAAAATTCTAGATTGAAAGACCTATGTTTGACTTATAGAATATATTTAAATTCAGATCTTGATCAAGTTAATTAATGTAAAATATCTCTAACTGACTTTGAATTGATATAATACACACACACGTGCACGTATGCAATAATGATTAACATAATTTTCAATTAATTCAAAATACACATACATATTAGGTTAAATTATTCTAATCTTTTTACAAGCACATACACATAAACTTATACATACACACATACATATATATGTATGTACATATGTATATAGTATATAAATAAATGAACCATTTTCAAATACCCTTTTTTAAACAATCGAAATTATGAAGTCAAAATACATATGCTAAGTTGAATAAGAGAACAGTGAATTTTATGTTTCTAAATGATCAAAATCCAAAACAACATATTTGAATTGCAAAAATTGCATACTATGTTTAGAAAGCTATTGCATGTTTATTGAAAATAATTATGGCAAAAACATAATTTTAAACATATATGCATTCTGGGCTTAATTTATTAAATTAAAACATCAAATTATTTCCAACTTTAATTTTAAGTTTTCAATGGCGACTGCTAATTTCTTTAGTGACCGATTTTCATCGCTTCTACCCTCTCTTGCCTGATCTTCTCTCTGATTCCCTCTTATCATGTCGCAGCTCAAATCTAAGCCCACGTCTCCAAATTCTCAAAAGGAGCTTTCTTTAACTAGAGCTTGTCACGTTTTCTTCGATGTCGCTGTTATTTCGACCGAGCCTAATCATTCTCCATCGTCAGTCGTTGTGCCCTCTGTTGTTTTCCTGCCTCTGTTAACCTCACCTGCTATCGTGACGCGTTCGCCTAGTTCTGGCGGATATGAGAATACGAATCCAATTGTTGAAATTGTTGCATCCCTTTCTAACTTTGATTCATCGAGTTTGCCTATCTCTCAACTGAGTAATATGGTAGGTGCGACCGGCAAGCTTGTATCATCTTTACTTGTTGTTGTTGATCTTAGTGGTAATGGGTTATGATGTGATAATGGTGTATGTGATATTGTTTTTGGTATGTGTCTTGATGAGGTGGTTGTTAATATGGTTAAGGTTTTTGATTCAATTGTTGGTGATGTTGGTGCAATCACTTGTGTTGGCAGTGTTGTGGGTATCACGAACATGGTGTACGTTAATCCAGAGAAATGCACGGTAGATGCTTGTATAAATGAGTCATCCAGTCCTGCTAAAGATGTTTAGTGAAATGCTAAAGTCAATGATGCTTTACCTTCCTCGAACACCCATCAGTTGTTCATTGATGTTCCTCGTCAGAAGTGGTCATCATTGTTTAAATCATTGCCCAAAAATGTTGGTATATTCTCTCCTAGCACTTTTAAAACATTTGAAATTGATGGTGTTAACGTTATACCTGCCAAAGTGATTTAAGAGGGAGTGAACTATTGTCCAATTACTTAGTCGGTTTTTTTCTTGGACCCATCCCCTCCTTATAAAGATGTACGTGATCAATGCAAGCACGTCTGGAGATTGAAAGGTGGCATCTAAGTTCAATATTTTAACACCATGTTCTACTTCAAATTCTCAAATAAGGAAGACAGACAGAGTTCTTGAGGCCGGCTGATCAACATTGAGGGGAAACCATTCAATGTCATGCTATGGAGCCTTGGGGTGGACAAAGCTAGGGATCAGATTCTCTCTATTCTAGTTTGGGCTACTTTTATACACATTCCATCTATCTTGCAACCCTTGATTGGTCTGAATTGGCTAACTAGTCTCATAGGTGAGCTCAAATGTTTTGATACGAGTATGAATGCCTATAAGAGTTTGCGGTATGCTAGAGCCTTGATTGAAATCTTCCCAACTAAGCCATTGCCGTCAAAGTTGAAATTTAGACTTGCCCAAGGTCTTGATATGGAAGTCGATGTTCAGTATAGTTGGAAAACGGATATTTGCACGTCTTGTCAGTTATTTGGAAATATATCGGATACGTGTTTGGTTGGGCCCATCTTTGCTTCTCAGTCTCTTCCCACCAAGATTCCTCTTCCTAGGCCAGTTTTGAAGTGGGTTCCTAAGATTAGGAATCCTACTCATCCACTGATCATGTTATCTCTATTCCTATTGTGGAGGTAATCACTGCTATTTCCTCTGATTCTATGGCTTTTAATAATACGGTTTACTCTCCTATGTCGGAGGAGGTTATATATTGGTACTTTGTTGAGCATTCATGGATTCGTAATGATCGAATATAAGGTACAATCCATTGACTAATAGTCATCACATGTTTGTTGGTGAAGAAGGGGAATTTAGGCGTCTTATATAGGAGGGGGAAGGTCTGGCCCAATGTACTGAAGGTAGTGATGGAATTCTAAAATAAGAATTTACTGAAGGATGAGTCTTGGGATAGGACATATCTCTACTCCAAGGATTCGATGATTTTTATTCTTAACCTTGCATCTTTATTCTCTGTATATTTACATGTTTCAGGTCCTGGCACTGGCGTTGTTGTCGGTGATGCTTTGGGGGGCTAGTGGTCCACTTTTGGTTAGTGGTTTAGACCCTTCTATCTAAATTCCTGTGTTTTTTTGCTGTATTAGTTGTTTGGGAGCCTGTTCCAAACACCTGTTCTTCGACTGATTAACTAATAAAGTGGACGACACACATTAAATGCTGGCTAGCTTTGCTAAAATTTATTAAATTAATTCAAACTAAATCAATCAATTAGTTGCTTAGAATGTAAAATTAATTCTAAATCAAGATGGGGTAACAATACATATATAAAATTGTGATAAGAATGACACAACTAATACATGTAAATCTAAATTCAGGATGTACCCCTTAGACCTGGCCTATTAGTGATATCTTGATTCAAAAATTTTCCTTAAATTCCTAGAATTAACATCTATACTTTTCTAGAATCAGTAGAACCATCTTATTTTATTTAATCCTGTTTTTATTTCATAGTTTATTTCGACCATGAAGGAGATTGAGGAGGTGGCCAAGGATGGAGGAAAGGAATTTTTTGGAATAAAATGAATGAAAAAATAATGTTTTAAGGAAAGGATAGTAATCTTTCCTTTTCTTTTTTTAGAACTTCCTCATTTAATTTACAATCGATTTTAAATTAAGTGAAACTCCTCATTTTCCCTTTGTATGGTCGGCCATTTTTTGCCCCCTGCACGAATTAATTTTTCAAAAGCCTTTTAAGTAGTTATCTTTATTTAAAGCTTATTTAAATACATACTGATATCGAATATCAATACACATATATATAACTTCTATATGTACACCCAAGTAATTACTAATACACCCAAAACATCAAAACCATCAATAATTAAGATTTCTTAAATATTAATTAACTCAGTTAATTTATAACACTTTATAAACCAATTAAATCATGTCTTTTTTGAAGAATTCACAAATTTGGTTGTGAGACTCAATGGTGTGAATTCAATCATCCATTATTATTGAACAATTCAAATATTAATGTTCACGTTACCTTAGCTAGTGGTGTGGCAGTTTGGCCGAATTCATCGCTTACATATCTTTTCGGTAAAAAACCAATTTCATATTTCCTTAAGCGATGCCTTTTAATAACGAAAATTTACACCCTTTCTCTTCGTCAAAACTATATCACTTTAGGATATATCGAAATTGGTATCGATCAAAATTCCAATATTATCCGCATTGAACTCGATTTATACAAAAAAGTCATAGGTTCAATAATAAAATTTATTATTAGTCATTCTATTATGGGTAGAGATTTTGACTTTGAGTTAACTACAGTAGACATGATACTAACCTCATACCACTGAGGAGACGAAATCTCAATTGAATAATGTTTCACTTTTAATGCTTTAATTCAGAATCAACTATAGTCACTTGATGGATCGCCATGCCAAGATTTAAATATAATCAAATTGGAGTATTCACGTTGAAGTTTGACATTATTCTTAAGTCGAGGGAACTGTGTAACATCATCACTATGAGATTTCCTTTTTGACCTTAGCTGTTACTAACCAACAAGAAACTCTTTTGACGAGTCATTCCATAGTTATCAAATAACTATAAGTATGTATCCCTTTAGTCCCACTAGCAACAATGAGTAATACATTGTCCAACATTTAGAGAGTGATACAATGGTAGTCTTAACAGAGTTATCGATATCCTGTCTCGAAATGTCTTGACCACGAATATATGAAATCAACTGTTATTTTATTTTATGATTAATCACTCATGATTAAAACTATTTGCAACTACAGTCACATAACATTTTATTTTAGTATTTTCTTATTAATATACTTTAAGTTGATTATTTAATTAATTATATCACAATATAATAAAATATTGTTTGTACCAAAATTGGACACAACACTCTTCGGGCGTATTTGAAGAGATTAGAATAAAGAATTTAAATGTAAAAAGAGGCTAATCTAACAAACACGCCAAAATAATCAAATAGAAATAAAAGAAGATAGAGATTTATAGTGGTTCGGCATTGTAGCCTACGTCCACTTCGGAAGATTTGTTGTTTTATTGATGATTACTAACTGGTTACAACAGAGAATAACACTAACACTCAAGTTACAATGGATATCCGGCAGAGTAACGGCGTAGCAGAGTCAAAAGTCCATTTTCTATTGGCACTAGAGCGCTATTTATAGGTGCAGTCTGGAAATATCTGGCTTAGATCTCATAATACCCCTTCTCACACGTGGGTGGGCCCAACAGATCGATTCGAGGTCATTTGGGATCGATCCCCTCCTTGTTCGTATCGATCAAAAATGATGTCCATTTGGGCTGCAATCGATCAGAGGCATTCCTCAAGTGGTAAGTAAGCTCCTGTGAAAATTTGGTAGCATTTGGACTTGTAGATTTTGAGTTATGATTGATCCAAGGTTGAATTTACAATTGGCTGATATGTGCGTATCGATACTTTCGTATCGATCGTCCCCCGTATCGATGTCCTTTTCGTATCGATCAGTTATGTGGTGATGACGTGGAGTGATGACTTTGGGGAGATCCATTTTTTATGCCGCATGACCATTTCCTTCACTTGACCATGCCTTCTTCGTATCGATCTAATGCAACTCCTTTCGTATCGATGCTTTATATGCCACCTCGCATCGATGTGAAGTGGCAGTATTCGTATCGACTTGTTATGTGCTCTTCGTATCGATTATTTGGTGGTAAGTTTCATATCGATCATTGGCTGATCGATACGAAATGTCTGGATGGGAGGATCGATACGAACAGTGCTAAGGCCAAGCATATGAAACTGATCGATACCAGCACTTGATGGATATGAAGGAAATGGATGGATACGAAGGGGAATGGATCTTGATGGATACGAACTGATTCCTCCTTCATAGATTTTGATCAATCCATAACTTGAGCATACAGACTCCGATTGACCTGAAATTTGGAGCGTTGGCTTTCATAGCTTTGCTTGTCATACTATGTTAATTGTAGCTCAATCCAGACTCGAACCAAATTTACCAGTATCCATAGTAGACCTGTGTATAACCGATCTTCGAGTCGAATTGTCTTTGGTTTCTAGCCAAGTCCTTGGTATCACGGCCTTGCCAAAAGGTGGGATAACGTTTGCCCCTCAAAGTACGCCTTGTGTGAATATGACATGCTTTGAAAAGCTGTAATCTTCATTCTGAAAAAGTTCCATCCAATTCGCTGAATAGTTGTTGTCTTTTCATCAAAAGGTGTAACATTTGGTTGATCTCCAGTAATATAAGTGTTGAATTGTTGACTGCCAATGATTACGCAGTGTTTTGTTGTAACTTAGTGTCGAGTGCTAGTGATTTGTTGTTCATTGTTTTGATTTTCATCAGGTGAGTGTTCAATCCCTATCAATTTTGAAAATTGAATGTTAGTACATCATACATGCACGTATGTTAACCTGACTCATGTTCACGTTTGCACGTTCACGGGTCGTTGTCAAGTTCTTTAGTTTTGTTTGGATCGAGTTTCGTATCGATCCTTTCCTGGATCAACGTGAAATTCGAGTTGTAACAGTAGTTGGTGGTCGTTTCAAGGCATCCCTTCGTATCGATCCTCTCCTGGATCGATCTAAGAAGTTGGGATACATGTTTCGTATCGATGGCCATCGATATGAAGTAGATAGTCTTTGGAGATGATTCGTATCGAAGGATATGAGTTCTTGTAGTCTTTAAATAGAGGAACCACGTGATCGATATATAACCTTGCAGTGGCATTTCGTATCGATGGGCTACCGATGGATACGAACTGCTGCATTCTGGACCGATCAGGGCAGATGGATACGAAGATGGCTCTTCGTATCGATGACCTTTGATACCATTCCTACCGGTTTTAGCACTGGGATAAAGCGTTTATTTCCTGGATACGAATCCGTATAAAAGCCGTTTGTACTTAGAAAAATTTCACCTGCTTTCATTTTCACACTTGCTTTCGTATCGATAGAGAACTTGAGAACGAGAAACTGCCTTTGTCCCCAAATTAAATTAACTCCTTAATCTCTCAAACCGATCCCTTAAACTAGGTAATTGATCAATTAAATCAATTTTAAAACGATGAGACTCGAGTTTTGATGCCAATTCGTACAAATTCGTGGTCGATTCCGGCGATGTTGATGTCGGAGTTGGGTCGGAGCGAGGTCAAGGAGATAGTAATGGCGTTTAGGCTGCTTGGGGAAGAGGAACTACTAATGGATATGAGACAGTCATTGGAAGAAGCTCTGCCTTAGATTTTGTATCGATGGAGGATGCATTGTTCATACCGACCTAAGACATGGGGGCTCATATCGACCCCGAAACGATGGTTGAAGGGAGCCACTTCGTATCGATTGGAAACGGTGGGAGTTCGTATCGATCTGGAGCGACTGATACGAAGTTCTGGACCTGATGATCGTTACGAAGATGTAGCCCATGATCGATACGAAACCTTGGGTTTTGGATCGATGCGATACCTTGGGTTTTGGATCGATACGAACTGATCTTTTTGTGATCGATACGAAATCCCAGTTTCTTGTGATCGATACGAACCGGGCGTCTTGTGGAACGATCCAAATTTGAACCTTTGATGGATACGAAAGCTTTGCATATTCAAACATTTGAGCTCGACGAGCTTCAACCTTGCATATCTGGATTTAACCATTAAACTACATATTTGGCTGTCGTTTGAAGCTCGTCGATGACACTGTAATTTTACAAACTTAACGAACTCTAACATGGATTGTTCTTCGAAGTCAAGCTGGCATGGTTGTAATGGTTAGCGATGACGGTCACTCTGGTTAAATCTCGAAGTCTTGTCGCTTAAACTTCTTTCAAACCTTGTAGAAGTTTAAGTATTATGTAGCACTGCACTGCACAATACGAACACTCACTTCACACCGGGGGAACACGGGTTTATTGCTATTTAATGATGATTTTTACTGAGTTCAATAGCTATGGATCCTGAAATATCTGAGCCGTAGGATATCCAGAGTCCTCCGCTCCCAAAAATCGAAGTCCTAGTTGTCGTGGTCGAGGAAGTTGGCCCTGCCCCGGATGAACTGTCGGGTGCAGTTCTAGTTCTAAATCCGGAAGATTCCGTCCTCTCTAAAATCTCCGAGGATATGCTAGGAAAGATTTTCCTAAGGCATGGATTGCCGCTAAATGATGTCTTATTTTCGGGGCCAGAAGACAAAGCCTATAATCCACTAGAAGGATATACGGCTTGCAATAGATTCATGTGTGTAACTGGAACACTGCCCCCTTTCAATCAATTCATCCGAGAAGTGTTGCTTTCCTTGAGGATCACTTCGTTCCAACTGCATCCGAATGGATACGCTCAGCTTAATAGTTTGTTCATTATCTTCATGGAGCACCTCTTTCAACCTCTTATTGTCGAAGAAATTAGATATATGTTCAACATTAAGAGTCGTGGGGACAATCCTTCTTTTACCTTTTTGGAAGCGGTCAGAAACTGCCAAGTAGATGTAGGATCCTGGAGTAAATTGAGCTACTTTAAAACCGAATGGTTCTTCGTTCGGTGTCCATCGAGATTCGCCAGACGGTGGCTAGTTAGATGTAAGTGCTCCAACCTTTTGTTGATTATCTGGATAGCACAAGTTGATAGTGTATCTAATACTTGGATACTTTTGCAGCTTCGATTCCACGGCCCGAAGGAGCTCATTTTAAAGAAGTAGTAAGGGTTCTCCAAGCGGTGTCAGCTGAGCCTAGAGAAATTGACGGAGTTCCGACTGACAAAAACTTGGTTGCTGTTGGACTTATAGAAAGAGGTCAAAGCATTGGATCAACATGAGTTCTCAGAACGGCTCCAGTGAGGCATAGAGGAAGGAGAGCTCCCGGAGTTGTAATCGTTGAACGGGATGATGATGAGAATGTGCCCGCTGGGGATGAGCCCGCAGCCATGCCTTCGTATAGTCTTTGATCTTCAGAATTGAAAAGAAAAGGCAAGACTGTCGCCTACAAATCTACGAGATGTAAAACTGTCGTGATATCTCTGCCTGTAACAACTGTTATAAGTTCGGAGGCTTCTCTTCGAGAGTTTGCTGAAAGGGTTGGCTGAGATAACCATTCCAGATGGCTTGTCTTCACTTCAAGATTTTGGACTAGAGGGGCTTCAAAGTGCTTTAGATATAGGGGAGCCAACTCCTTTGAGCACGGATGCCACAATCGGTTGGTTGGGGGGGAGGGGGGGTTTGCACATGTACACACACCGCACCACACAACTTCTAGTCACACGTTCTCTAGTTTTAGGAGATAACTAATACGGCTTCTCTTATCATTTTACAGATACAATGGTGAGGCAAGGATCGATGCTCGACAGTCTGCGTTCCAAATGCCATTCCTCTAGTTCTTATTCTGAGTCTCACAGACGCGAGACTGATAGAGATTATGATCATGGCCACTCCAGCTAAGAGCATGACCGTTACGAAAGGGAGAGACAATACCAAAGTAGACATCGCTCCTGGTCGCAATAGCCACCAACCAAAGGTCCCTCCAAACCCTCTGGTTTCGGAAGGTAGACTTCAGATACTCCTCGTCAAATAGCGCCTCCTCAAACTTCGAAATATGGCAAACAACGTCGTAGGATTGAGGCTGAAATTCTCGTTACCACAGAACATACCGCTTTAGAACCTACCGGAGAGGGGGCCATCAGAATTGCAAAGTTGAAAAAAGATTTTCCAAATATCTGCTTTGACTACTTTATATTTCCACCGAACTTGAAGCGAATCCTTAATGAGGCAGAATAGATGGTACATGATTACGTACATGATGCCTGCAGTCAGCATCAAGAATGGATGAAAACTGCCGAGAAAGCTTCAGCGGTGGCCTTTGAGCGGACAAAAACAATTGAGAAACTAGAGAAAGATCTCGCTCAGAAGGACCGTATAATACAAGTGCTTAACAATGAAAACGAATCTTCTCGGAAAGCGGAGATAGAGGCCAGTCAGAAAGCCGAAGAGGCTAAGCACTCGATGGAGAAAATGCGACATATGCATTTTGACTTGGTTGAGGAGATGGGCCACCGAAATACTATTGTCGTGGCCGAAAGGGATGCTACGCTCAAAGAGCTTAAGGAGTTAAATGCAAAGTTCGCTGAAATCGTCAAGGAAAAGGACGATGATAATAAAGCTGCTCAAGAGGCATGCGAGCAGACTGTGGCTCTTAAAGGCGAAAGGGATGCTGCAAAAAAAATCAGGAAGCCGGGGCTAGAATTGTGAGCGAAGTTAAAGCGACGAAGGCGAGAATGGAAGATGAATTCGAAGATCTCCTATACATGAGCGTGGCTCTGAAGGCGCATTGGCCCAACATACAAGCCAATCCGAGGAAGGTTCTCTGAACACTTCTTCCATTCATCCAAATGCAGGAGCACTGTCGGAAGATGTCACTAACATTTTTTTCTATCTTTATTCAATTATAAATGTCACATCAATCGATCCTCCTGCAACTCAAGAATGCATCATGAGCAGGAGGCTTTAATGATGGAGGCCACGATTACAGTGGTTGCTACATCGGTTGAGGAGACGCATGAAGGTGGTTGCATGTTCGACGAACAAATGTTGGAAGCGCTCGTTAGTCAAGAAAGCGACCTGAACATTGAAATGCCTTTCCGTGTTGATGAAGATGTTATAATTATGAGCTCCTCTGGCCCAACCAGAAGTATTCTAATGAGCATCCGGGCGGGGTGGGCCGATGAGATATTGGAAAAGATCAAGGTCGAGATAGCACAAGTGGAGCTGAATTGCACAGTCGATGACATGGCAGGTCCTGGCCCGGTTCCTATATTTGTTATTTCTCCCGGTGGCACAATCATCGATACTGGTGCACTTCCTTCCTCTAATGTAAAGAGTGTCAGCATCCCTCCGGTCTCGCATGCAGAGGACGCTCCTATTCATGTGAGCTCTGAGGAGGAGATAATTGTAATTCCCCCAGCCGGAGACAAACCAGCTGGCATAGGCTGGGGAGGAAAAGGCTCGAAGAGACACTCGAGCGGTAGTACAAGTGGGTCTATGCCAAAAAGAGCAAGAAGGATAAAAAATCAAAGGCATAGACTAGTTCTTTTTTTCCTCTTTTTGGTAGATAGATGGAATAGGACTTCCTTTTGCATTTTGTAGGCCGTGTATAAATGCGGGTTCGGCCCCTGCTTATAGGAATTTTTTGAATAAGTTTTTTGTACTTATCTTTTTTCAAAGAAGATTGGAAATAAAACTTCATTTTGTTTTTTCCGACATAATTCTATGTGTATTTACTTAAGTATTTCAGCATTTTTACTTTCATTCGATGTACTTGTGATACTTCAGCTTTTGAGTCAAACTTGAGTCCGGTCGTTAAGTTTCGAAGTCATGGCTTCGGGTCATAACCAAACGTCGAGTCATGAACTGGAGTGGTCAATCGCACTCGTTCATCGGCTAATACTTGCTTCCGCACTCTAGGGATTGAACTTGCATGTTGGCAGTCAGTCACGCTTGCTTGTCAGCTAAGATCATATCCACGCTCCGGGGACATAGGATAATTTACGGGCGGTCGGTCACACCTGTTTGACATTTTAGAATTATGTCCACACTCTTGGGACATAATTTATTTTATGGGCGGTCGATCACACCCGCTTAATATTTGGAATCATATCTGCACTCTGGGGACATGAGTTAGTCGGTGGGTGGTTAGTCATGCCCATTTAGCGTTATGGGATTATGTCCGCACTCCGAGGACTTAAGTTGTTTTACGGGTGGTCGGTCACACCCGTTTTAAAGTTTATACTCCAGTTCGCACTTCGGGAATCTGGAGTTGGTTGATGGGTGGTCGGTCACACCCATTTGGCATTTATACTCTGGCCGGTGCTCTCGGGACCAGAGTTAGTTGATGGATGGTCAGTCACACCCATTTATGTTTATGTTTATACTCCGGTTCGCACTTCGGGAATCTGGAGTTAGTCAACAGATGGTCAGTCACATCTGTTTAAGTATTTGGATCTCGTTCGCACTTTGGGAACAAGAAGTTGACCAAGGTTGTGGATGGTCGAATCACATCCACCTTGATCTAGCAAGCGAAGTCATGGATGGAAAAGTCCATCCTCCTCAAGCTTGGATTTGGAATTTGTACTCCAGTTCACACTCCTGGAACTAGAGTCCGTTAGAGGATTGTCGTGTTTCAATCCTTTTTGACTTTAACATGGTTTTCCCCCTAGCTTGGGATTTCACTTGGCGAGTGATCAGTCGGATCATGATCACTCCCTATTTGAATGACTCCCACTGTAGGATGGGACTTAAATCTTTGTGCATTGTGACGGTCGCATGACGCATTTCAATAATTGCCTCTCTAGCTTGGTGAGTCTGCATTTTATTGCTAGAATAAGAAAGTATGCAAAGTGAGTTGCCTTATTACAAGTTCAAATTCAGAAAATGCCTAAACAAATTTCAAAGGAAAATGCAGACTAAATGAAGAAAAGCCTGTCATGTGTAATAGCGACGGAGACTCTCACTATTCCATGCTTCGGGTAAAGTGAGTCTGTCAACAGTTGATAATTTGAATGTGCCATCTCCAAGTCTCCGCTCGATGACATACGGTCCTTCCTATGTCGGTTTCATGTGTGAAGGGACCAGATAGATTCGTTTGAGTACAAGATCACCAACTTCGAAGGTTCTGGATCGGACCTTAGCATTGTATAATCGGGCGACTCGATTGCGGTGTGCGATTGCCCTTAAATCAACCTCTTCACGCTTCTCATCGAGTGAATCTAGGGATTCTGCAAGTAGTATGGCATTGTCTTTTGATCGTAATAGATCACACAGTGAGAAGGTACTTCTAGTTCAACTGGAATAACGGCTTCGGAGCCGTAAGAAAGCGCAAACAGAGTGTGGCCGGTTGCGGACTTGTGGGTAGTTCGATATGCCCATAGGGCCATGGGAAGTTCATCGACCCACTTGCCTCCGGCCTTCTCTCATTGTTTCTTTAAAATGGCCTTGATAACTTTGTTGACAGCTTCGACTTATCCATTTGCTTGAGGGTGAGCTACTGCCGAGAATTTCTTCTGGATATGGTAGCAGCGACAGAAATCTTTAAACTCGACGCTATTGAACTGGGTCCCGTTATTAGTTACAATTATGTATGGTAGGCCAAAACGACAGATGATGTTGCGCACAACAAAGTTGATTACTTTTTTCGTCGTGATAGTAGCAAGGGGTTCGGCTTCCGCCCATTTAGTGAAGTAGTCAACTGCAACGATGACGTACTTCGCACCACCTTTGGCCAAAGGTAGGGACCCTATTATATCAATGCCCCATGTGGAAAACGGCCATGGACTGGCCATCTGTGTGATTTCGGTAGGCGGGGCTCTTGGAATCCTGGCATGCTTCTGGCATCTATCGCATCTCTTGGCATAAGACAACGCGTCTCGATTAACGGTTGACCAGTAATATCCATATCTGAGTATCTTTTGCGCAAGGGCTTACCCCCCAGTGTGGTTGCCACATTCTCCCTCATGTACATCGCGTAACACTCGTTTGATTTCATCGTAAGCGATACAACGGAGTAAAGGAACGGAATACCCTCTTCTATACAAGACTCCATTCTGGATAATGAATAGCGAAGCTTTTCGGAGAACCTGTCTTCTCTCGGTTCTGTGCTCGGGTAAAGCTCCATGCTCAAGATAGTTTTTGAATGGAGTCATCCATGACTCCTTCTCGGGTGTTGCCTCGTGCACCCATTCCGTCTCTAATTGATCGATACTCGAAGCGGTAAGTGTCTCAATGGGGACGAGTCCCATTTGTTGTGCTTCGCCAGTGCTAGCCAGTTTTCCCAAAGAATCGGCTTTCTGATTTTTCTCTCAGGGTATTCAATAGATAACATAGTGGTCAAACTGATTCAACACTTCTTGGACCCGAGTAAGGTAAGTGGCCAATCTCCGATCTCTGGCTTGATATTCTCCTCGAACTTGGCATACAACCAATTGTGAATCGCGATAAATCTCTACAGCGATTATTCCTAAGTCTCTAGCAAGCCTAAGTCCAACAAGTAGAGCTTTGTACTCAGCTTCGTTGTTAGTTGCACGAAAGTCAAACTTTAGAGCATAGCATATGGATCGACCTTCGGGGGTTTCGAGTACCACTCCAGCGCCTGAGCAACAGTCGTTTGATGCACCATCAGTATATTGTTTCCATATGTATTTGGAGATTCACTGGTTTCAGGCAAGTCCTCCGGAATGGTGAATTTGGCTATGAAGTCTGCCAGAACTTGTCCTTGAATGGTTCGTCTCGGTGTATAAGCGATGTCAAACAGACTCAACTCGATATTCCACTTGAGCAATCTACCAGATGTCTCAAGTCGTGTAAGGACCTGTCGTAACGGCTAGTCGGTGTAGATTGTGATCGGATGAGCTTGGAAATATGGACGGAGCTTTCTTAAGGCTATCACGAGGCAGTAAGCCAACTTTTCCAACTTTAGGTAGTTTCTTTCTGCCCTGGTTAATCGCTTGCTGATATAATAGACCGGTCGTTGGATCCAATCTTCTTCCCGAATCAACGCAGCACTGATCGCGTTTGCTGAAACCGCTAGATAGATGTACAATCTCTCATGATCAACTGTCTTCGACAAAATGGGAGGTGTCGCCAAATGTTGAACTAGTGCTTGGAATGCACCTTCACACTCCTCTGTCCATTCGAAGTTCTGCTTTCCTTTTCTGATCAGATCAAAGAAAGGGATGCATTGGTCCGTGGATCTGAAGATAAATCTACTTAAGGCCGCCACCTTCCTGTTGAGGCTTTGTACTTGCTTTATGGTTATAGGAGTTTCAAGATTCTGAATTGCCCAGATTTTCTCATGATTGGCTTCAGTTCCTCGAGCATTGACGATGAATCCAACGAACTTTCCGAACGCAACTCCAAAGTGACACTTCAACGGATTGAGCTTCATTCTATACTGCTGGAGTACGTTAAACATTGTTTCCAAATCTTTGACATGATTGATGGACAGTCGCGACTTCACGAGCATATCGTCCACGTACACCTCCATTGTTTTTCCGATCTGGTTAGCGAACATTCGGTTCACAAGCCTTTGATAAGTTGCCCCAGCGTTCTTAAGTCTGAACGGCATCACTTTGTAGCAATAGAGTCCCAGGTCGGTGACGAAGCTGGTATGTTCCTTATCAGGTAGGTGCATTGGTATTTGATTATTGCCAGAATACGCATCCATAAAAGATAAGAGCTAGTGTCCTGCTATTGAATCCACAAGTTGATCAATCCTGGGAAGTGGAAAACTGTCTTTGGGGTAGGCTTTATTCAAATCTGAGTAGTCCACACAAGTTCTCAATTTTCCGTTTGAATTTCTAACAAGCACTGGATTGGATACCCACTCCGGGTATAATGCATCACGGATAAACCCATTCGAATTGAGTTATAAATATAATTTTCATTATTAACTATGTTAGGGTCCGGGGGGTTAGGTCTTGGGAAACCATACCCATTTGGGTGTGGTTGAACCTTTATAAATATAATTTTCATTATTAACTACCATATCAAAATAATCATCAATGTACTTTTCTCTATTTTTCCAATTAACAAGAACCCAAATACTTAGATAATTTTTATTCATATTTCCTGTCAATGATTTTGAACTTCTAGAGAAATTATAAACATTATTGGTTAAAGCAGTATTTGAATTTCCATAAAAATTGGATTTAGACTTTACTCGAAATTTAGTACTAGCACTAACATTTTTACTATACATGAAAGCGTATCTAGTACTATTTCTTCGATTAGTTTTATTATATCCTAAACCACTTTTATCATGTAAAGGTCTAGAACTAGATAAAATCATGTTTAAATCATTTTGACCTTTGACTTCAGTGTTAAGTTTACCAAATTTAGCATTAAAGTCACATTTATTATTTTCAAAAGAAATATTACCGTTTCAAAATATCAATTTTCTCGTTTAATTCAGAATTCTCCTTTTTTTAACGTATAGTTCTTATTTTTTAGAAGAAAAATTTGAGATTCTGAATTATCTAACGATGACTGTAATAAATCATTTTGTCTTTTCAAATCCATAATTTCTTTGGAAAATTTTTCCTTTTCTTTTTCAAACATAGTGTTTTGTTCATTTAGAAAATCTTTAAGAGCCTCAAAATTATTTTTCAAAACACCATGTTGATTTTCTAAATCTAATTTCTCAATTTTCAATTTCTCATTTTCAATTTTGATTGATTTTAACTTTTCTAAAATAAGAAAATTATGCTTTGAGATTTTATCGCATATACTAACTAATTCATTATTACTGTTTATTGAAAATTGTAAATCAAAAAGTACCTTTTTGTAGTCCTCATTGGTGGCTTTGACAGGGATTTTGCAAGTTGTATTTCGATTGGATCTTTTTCTGGCCATTATTCTATGATGCTGTGACGATCGATAGAATTCTAGGCTCTGATACCAAATGAAAGTGAAGCTAAGGATCGTAATATGGAATAGTAACTAAGATATCTACTAGTGCGGAATAAAAATAAAAGTAAATAGTAAAGTAAACGACACTAGGGATTTTTATACTGGTTCGAACTCTCGTTCATCGTCCAATCCCAGACTCCTTCTGGAATTTAACTATCAACCCTCTCTTAACCCAGAGGAACAGGTATTACACTGCCTGAGTAATAGAACATGACTTCTACTTCTTAGAAATCTAAATAGGACTTTTTCCGCCTGAGCAATTGAACAGGACTTCCAATACAAATTGTAAAGTTGTTTCTGACTGAATATGCTCTTGAATAGCAGTGGTAAGTCAATAACGTACACCATTCCTATAATCTTCACCTTTGTGGTATAGCGTGTAATTCGTGAAGATAGGAACTTTATTAAATCACTTAATGAGGTTTGCTTGAATGGAAGTGATTTGAATGAAATATTGATTGCAAATGGCAAGATAGTTTAGACAATAAAAATGAGAATTTAAATCAGAAATTGGTAATTAAAAAAAAATGAATTGAAGGTTATATATAGAGTTAAAGTGTTGTAATTTATCGTGAAAAGTAGCGATCAAAAGGTACAGAAACAACTCTTGAATCAAGGGTTGATTCTATTGGATGAAGTGAAGTGTCTTTTCAGAAATATAGTCGTTATGCAATTTCAGTCGACTGAACAAAAGAATTCAGCCAACTGAAATATTAAAAATTTGAATCCGAGAGGAATCAGTACAAAAAACATGCAATTCAGTCGACTGAAATGGGTAGTTCAGTCGACTGAACATTCATATCAAATTGTGAAAAATTATGCATGTGCACAGATATTCAGTCGACTGAATGACCCTGTTCAGTCTACTGAATTCTATTAATGAACAAAAATTACCATAGCTCATTTGGTTAGAGCACTTGCCTTCTAAACTAGTGACCTAGGTTCGAACCCTACTCCATGAATTTTTTTAAAACATGATTTTACCAATGACCCAAGTTCAAGTATTGATTCATATATTATTATTGTTATTATTTTATTTTGTTTTTTAAAATAAAACTTTTATTACTTTTATAGAATGTTTCGAATGTGTATGTATATGTGTGTATACCACTTTGAGAAGATTTTAACATCTGTAAACTCTAGACATGACACTCTATGACTAATAATACATTGTTTGTCACCTTCGTCTTGTCTCTATCGTGTATATCTCTTCTTGTATCTCCATATACATACTTTCATCCTCTTTTGTATAGTGTATCTTCATGTTTAACTTATTTGTTTGTCTCTTTTTGATGCTCATGTACCTGCAAGTTAGCTTAGAGATTCTTTGGCATAATTGTATGGTTGTTGTCATTAAAATCCAACAATGGAGATTCTAACATATATATATATATATATTATCATCTCCTAAGGTTGGGCAATTACTTATCTCCTGCAACATCCACATTTGATGAATGGCATCGTATTTTTCGTAATACAAGATGGAAATCTCCAAGGTCTAGGCACTTCTCATAATCTTTAAGAGATATATTGCAACAGATTGGAACGAGAGAAACAGATGAATTTTTAAAAATATATTTGGATCTGAGTTCACAATTTTGACAAAGACACAACACTAGATTCGACATGATATTCGTAGATTGCACATGTATTTGCAACTCATTCCAAGATCTAGGATTGTTTAATTCTCGTGTCTCTCCACATGAATTTTTTTAATGCCTTATGTGAATGCCTCTTTTATTTAGATTAATGCATCTTGTGTTTTATTTTACTTAAGGCCTTTTTGTCTATGACCTCATTTGTACAATCATATATATTTTATTTAATTGATGGGCTGGGCTCCCTTAGCCTACTTACCTTCTAAAAAAACTTAGTAATATTAATCAAAATAATATCATTCTTTGTATAATTGATTTACTATATATGTATTTAAACTTGGTACACTGATTAAAAAAATTGATTAACATGCATTTTATACTTGGTATATATTTATTATAAACGTGGTTCATATATATTTCAAACTTGGCAGTATATAATTTAAACCTTGTAATTTACATTTTGAGCTTGGTAATAAATATTTTGAACTTGGTACATTAATACCACATACAATTTATTTTGTTTGTATAATATTTTAATAAAAGGTATTTTAGATTTAAACGATATTTGAAATCTTATGTATGTATGTGTGTGTTATACACCTAATTAGTACAGATAAATTTATTGTACATTGTTAAAGGGACTTCAAAGTTGGATAAGTGGGGCAAAATTTTCAATTTTCGTAAAAAAATTCTATGGTGTTTACCAAAAATATTGCTTCGCTTCAAAAAACACCTATAACTGCCCCTATTATGTTGGTTATCCTCCATCTTTTTTTGACTTTCTTGTCGATCATACCCCACAAAAAATGGTTTCTACCTCATTTGTGTCACATTTAACATTAGTTAAAACCTTATATATAATAGCATGTCGATATTAAATAATGTTTGATACATTAAATTTGATTTAGTGAGAAATATTTATTTATATAAGACCAACATATATCCATCTAGGATTTTTTTTGGAATTTACCCTTACCTACCTGCTACATAATGGACATGATCCTACAATGACATCAAAGCCCTTTTAGGTTTATACAAATAATTAGCCAACATTTTAGCTGACCACTGAGCTTTTTTGTCTAATAGTTGTCTAGAATAGAAATTTATAAAGCTTGGGGTTGGTGCAGCACCCTCATGTCCCTAGCCTTGGCCTGGCCTAATGGACATAGGAAGTTCTCAAGGTTGGCACATGTGCAAGGCTCAAAATTGTTTTGGCTTTGGGCTAATATCATGTATGATAGTGTAATATTATAAAATATATTTTGAATTTGAAGTTCATGTTTGAAATATAAAGGTTTTACAAATGTTATAAAAGTAAATATAAATTTAAAAGTGATTTTGTAACGACCCAAAAATTTTAATGATTTAAATAACGTATTAACTAAACTTTCATGAAAATATATAATAAAATTTTTGCAATGAAAATTTGACATTTGGAATACGTCTATTTAAGAATAGCAAGTGTCAAATTTTCATCAGAAAACACGTAAGTTTGTTCAGTTGTGAAATTTCAATTTAAAATTTAAAAATCAGTTTAAATTTTGATGGAAATAAAATATTTTTGAAATCTGAAATTTTTATATAAGAAAAATGTTAATCATTTTCTGAGTGAGACGTCATATTTCGTTTCACCAAATTTGAACTGCCCTATCCCCGTTTACATTATTTTCGGCGGTTTAGTAGCATCTTTGGCATCGAATATCGAGTTTTGATAGGTAGGTTGTATCTTTAATGTCTGTGTACCATTCTGTTCGTCTCGTCGCACTGATCTCCATAGTATATTCATCTGTGTATTTCGACATCCGGTGCGCGGTGAAATTTGCAAAACGATTAGCTGTATCGGTACCCATTTTGGGCCTTTTGTGTTTTTCTGTGTCCTTTCGTTTGTCCATCAGATAAAACTAATAGCCACTAGCTATTAATATTCATTGAATTCAACGTTTTGTCTTTTGTTATTCCTATGGTTTCAATATATATGCTGGTTGTCCTTTCATTTCTCTCCCCCTTTTTCTCTGTCGTTCTGAATTTCTAAACTTAGAAAAAATATATAAAGTTATATATAGTCTGAAAACCCAACAACTCGAGCACATGAACCCATCAACCACCTTTTCTTTGCCAATCACCCTGCTCATCTTCGTTCCTATCTCTCTTTTCCCCTCCGCCTTGCCACCGAACCCATATCATCATTGTTAGCGCCAAAATTGGTCACTAACCCCCAAATGCAAATGAAAGCACCAAATAACAATCACCGCTCACAGATAGAATGTATGTAGAGGATGTTAATATGAAGAATAACAGAAATTAAAATGAAAGCAGTAAAGACAAAGAATTTATAGTGGTTCGGCTGACTCCGGCCTACGTCCACTCTAGAAATTTCCTTTTTATTGATGTTCGAATCAATTACAGTTACAAACTGGTAGGATAGCCTTAGCCTTAGGAAATAGAAAGTTAGAGAGTAGGAGAGAGGATCCCCTTTTACTGTGCCCCTGCCTCTCTATTTATAGACAAAGATGGGTTGGACTTCCCTGGTGGGCCTGGCAGCCGAGTACCTCAGCCCAAATGGAGTGGTCTCCATATGCCGAACCATGGATGCCGAACGCTGAATGCCGAACGTTGGGAGGTGCGAGGTACCGAGGTATGGAGGTGCGAGGTACTGAGGTATGGAGGTGCGAGGTACTGAGGTATGGAGGTGCGAGGTACTGAGGTATGGAGGTGCGAGGTGCTGAGGTATGGAGGTGCGAGGTGCAATGCCGAGCGATCCTTAGTGCCGAACCTCCATCATGCCGAACGTCTCCAGATGCCGAACGATACTGGGGTGAGGTGTGCCGAACGGTCTTGGAGTGGAGGTATGCCGGACGACATTAGAGTGAGGTGTGCCGAACGGCATTGGAGTGGAGGTATGCCGAACGGTCTTGGAGTGGAGGTATGCCGAACAATACTGGGGTGAGGTATGTCGAACGGTCTTGGAGTGGAGGTATGCCGAACGACATTAGAGTGAGGTGTGTCGAACGGCATTGGAGTGGAGGTATGCCGAACGGTCTTGGAGTGGAGGTATGCCGAACGACATTAGAGTGAGGTGTGCCGCATTGGAGTGGAGGTATGCCGAACGGTCTTGGAGTGGAGCCGGACGCTCTGCATGCCGAACGACCTTAAATACCAGTTGACCCATTCGTGTCGAATCGTAGAATAGCCGAACGTTCATGGATGCCGAACGTTCCTTATATGCCGAACAAAGCAGTTGTGCCGAACGTCATTTGAGTGAGGTGTGTCAAGCGACACCCGGGTGAGGTGTGCTAAGCGACACCCGAGTGAGGTTTGCTAAGCGACACCCGAGTGAGGTGTGCTAAGCGACACCCGAGCGAGGTTGATTCCTGAACTTTGTATCGATCATAACTTGAGCATATGAAGTCCGATTGACTTGAAACTTGCAACTTTGGCTTCCTCCTCTTTGATCGTCGTGTCATATCAATTCTAACTTGATTTGGACTTGGACAAAATTCATCGATGTCCATAGTGAACCTGCGGTATACAACTAATATTCGGAACAAGTAATCATTGATTTTTTGCTAATTCCTTGATATCTCGACCTTGCCAAAAAGTGGGTTAACAATCATCATCCACCTTGCTTATCCGACCACCCTTCTCACCTCTCAGCCGCCTGAACCAGCCCTGTGACCCATCTCCATTGCCAAAGCAGTCACCAAAATCAAACCTTCAGCCACCTTTCCCTTCATCGAAACCCTTCCGCCACCTTGCACCGCATATCTCCATCACCGAACGACCCAACCTCCACCCCCTCTCCAGCCCATAGCCTCGCCCACCTAGCCTTCACTGTTCCGCCTCTCTCCACGCGGCACCTAGCTCCTGCAGCCAATTCGGCCTCTCCGCAACCTTGCTCCGCCACTGCCCTCTTGTTGAAACCTCCTCTCCTCTGCGCCTTTCCACTAGTAACCACCTACTCTCCTTCCTCAGCGCTGATCTCCACCACTACCCCCACATCCTTTCAGCCATCGAACGCCACTCCTTCTGCACCTTTCCTAGTCAACTGCCAGCTCTCCCTCCGATCCCCTCAGCCTTGCATCACCTGAGCCACCCAACCATCTTCCTCCAACTTGCTTGCTGACCCAACCCGAACATTACAACACCCCATAGCCGAGAAAACCCCATTCACTTCTCTTCCTATTATAAAAAAAAGAGAAGGATATTATATACATACATACATATATATATATATATTTGTTTCCTTCAAATTCAAATTCTTTAGCTTGGCTTTTGCGCTTGCTGCCCGGAGAATTTCAGTAGCGGTTGTCATGCTCTTCGTTTTTTGTGTGCTTGCTTCTTATTCTCGTTATTTCTCTAGCCTCGAAAGTGAGCATCACTCACAATTAACATTCATATGCTTATTAAATTGATTTCACATGATATGACGATTGAAATATGTTGTTAAATTTGAATTGTATAGTGATTTGATCGTTAAATATGATATGTTATTATTTAAATTTGATTACTTATGATTGACATATGACACCAATAACTTGTTGTGTATATATTATATTTTAAATTGTTATTTATGATCCATGCTTGCAATTGATATGTTACGCCAGTTTATGTTATTATTTTATTTTCTCACACTTCAAGTTCCCTGTTAGTTTATGAAATCCCTATGGGTTGAAATGTTACATACCCAAACGATCTTATAGATTAGGGAAAATCGTTATAGGTTGAAATGATAAACCCAAGCGATTTTATTGATTTTGAAATTTGGGATTGCAGGTTGAAATGATATATACCCGTAAATATTAAATTATTGTGGATTGAAATGACAAATTTCCGTATCACTTGACTATAGGATAGAAAATTATACACGGACACCGTTGGTCTATTTTTAAATACGATTTCCAAAATTTTTGAAAATATATGGGTTTTAATAATATTGATTTTAAAATATAATGTAACGATTTTATTTTGATATGTATGTAAAATTTAGATTTTAAATTATATGTTTGGAAATTTTAAATTTATAAGTTAAGTTTTGAAAAATATAAATTTTAAGATTTTACTTATAATTTTATTATTGTAAATATATAAATAAAAGATTTAATATAAAATAAGATAGATTTGATTTAATAAATTTTAATTTAATAAAATTTAATAAAAAATTAATTTAACTAATATATATAAAGTGTGTTTAAATATCTATTTAAATTTTATATTAATATTTTTAAAATAGATTATTCAATAACTTTAATAAATTAAGGTTGGAAAGATAAATTAAAATTGATTTGTAATTTAATTCGTTTAAGAATTGTATTTAAATAGGAATTGATTTGAACTTATTAATTTTGAGATTTTAAAGATATGATTTTTATAACTTGATAACTAGATTTTGATTAAAGGTGATTAAATGAATATTTTAAATTTAAATAAAATTGAAATCGAATATTTAATATTGATTTAAATTTGTAATTTGAGATTTTATTTAAATGTTATTAAATATGATTAAGTGAATATATTCAATTTTAAATAAAATTAAAGTTGAATTTTGAAATATAAATGACAAATTGAGTTATTGTAAATGCTTGAATATTTAAACTTTGAAACCTATTGAATTGGAAGTGGTTTAAATTTGTAGTTCAAACCTGAATTTGAAATCGATATAAATTAAAATGGTTTTAATGAGAATTTGAATTGAACCTTTAAACTTCTTAATTGAAATCGTTGAACTGAGATTGGTTTGAATTGAATTTTGGAACTAAAGTTGATTTGAATTGATTTGTGAAATTGGAAGAAACAATTCTAATTTTGAAACTATTTTCGACACAAACTATTTTAATATATATTATTTTAAATTAATAAACAGTTTTTAATATATAATTTTTAATATATAAACTATTTCTAATATATAAACTATTTTAATCAATAACCTAGTTTTAAATATAAACTATTTTTAATCTATAACTATTCCAATATATAAACTACTTTCAATATTCAAACTGTTTAAGTTGGAACTGTTATGATTTAGATTTAATGGATTTAAATGAGAATACTTTGATATGATGGTTTAACCTGTTTTATGGTTATGATTTTGAAAATGAATATGATTTAAAGTGAATAATGATTTCGATAGTGAATATGATTTAAGATGAATAATGATTTCGAAAGTGATATGATTTTGAAATGAATATGATATTTTTATATGAAGTATGAACAGTTTGAAATGTAAAAGAACCAACTGGTATGAAATAAGCGTTTGGTTGTTAAAGAGACCGGGATTGGACATTGTCATACTCTTTGCCAATACCGAAAACCACTTTAACAACTGTGCACGTGGTGGAGAATCCAGAACGAAGTAGGATGATTTGGCGAACGATTCTGTATGAGGTATGAACGCAGCCCTGACCCTCTCGGGTCAGCTTGATATGACTAAAATAGGAGCCACGCCGGGCCAAGTGAGGTCGCACCTCCGATCGAGCATGCTTCTTCGAACCATATTTATTACTTTGTGATTTGATTGGTGTGCACCTTTGATTATGGGAATGTGTCTCAAGGTGGGCGGTAGTAGCTACTATGTGTTACTACCAGTCCGGATCCACAAAACGGTAGTATCCTACCCTGGGCATTGCCTTGCATACCTTGTCATATGCCTTATTGAGCCCATTACGAGTTTTGTTTGTGTCGTACACTATAGAGTGCCCTCTAATAGCCCTCCAGTTTATGGAGGAATTACGGTCCGTATAGACTACGACATTTGTATAAAATGTGTCAAGGGAGATATGGGTAACGCCTTAACGCTATTTTAATATTTTACTTTACTATAGACATTATCTATGTAGCGTATTATATTATGTATGTAGATAGTTCCACTGATCCTTAAAGGATGGAATCCCAAACATCCTCTAAGTTATTTGTATTTCACTTGGACATTTCACTTGAGTTGATTTACTTGCATAAGAATGTTAATCCTGACTCGAGTATTTTGTGTTTTGCTTTATGCTCAGGTCAGCATGAGTGTCATGGCATTTGAGACTCACCTTTGGGGCTTGAGATTTTGTAACAACTCGCATATTTTACGACTATATATTTAAATGTTTTATTTAAATATAACATCGTTTGTTGAATTTAAAGTCCCAAATGTGACCTTTTGTAAACAGTCGAATCCGGACTCGAGACCACTTCCATTGAGCTGAAACGACGTTTACAACTTTTTTTAGTATAAACATTGATATGTTTGGAGTTGATTAGGATTTTGGTATTTTCATTTGGGCTTTGGGTTTGGTTCTAGCCCACTAACCCAATAAGAGAACCCAAACTTCTCTACCAAATACCCTAACTCCTCTACTCTTTATTCATTCTACTCATAATTTCCTAACACTCAAGATAAAAAGAAAAATATGGGAAAAGATAGGAAATTAAAATTCCTAAACCCTAGATTATTAGGAAATTCAAATCCAAGTTCCAAAATCACGGAGAAGCTTAGGTAAGCATGCTCTTCATCTTCTACATCTCAATTCCTCTTCAATTCTTGATTTTTCCTATAACCTAACTTAGGACAAAATTTTGCATTTGATCATAGATTGAAGGTTCTTGAAGTGAAGTTAAAGAGAGATTGATCTTGCTGTGTTTTAGAGCTTCTCATTCCTTGTTTTTGAGTTTAAAGGTGAGTTCTTGAACTCACATCTATTTCTATAGCTTTCATTATTGTTAGGTATGAATTCCTAACATCTATTTCATGTTCAATTGCTTTTGAATTGAATTGGTTTGGTGAATTTTCCAATTTTTGGTATTTTGAAGTCAACATCTATGAAAATCCTATTATGGATGTTTGGACATGTTGTTTGGAGTATATTGAAGAGCCTATAGGGCTGGGTTGTCGTTGGGTATAAATCCCCAACCACCATAGCTCATTCGACCGCGTCCGAGTTGAGTTGGCCATCAATGGCCTAGGCAATTTTTTCCCTGAGCTTCGGCTCAGATGTCTGGAAAAACACTCAGACGTCTGAGGCAAAGGAACAAACGTTCCAAACCTTAAGCTCAGACATCTGAGTGGTCTGGAAAAATTCCAGACCTTCAGCTCAGACGTCTGGGGAGAACCACCAGAAGTCTGGCGCTGTTAAAATCTGGCACTTTGCCTGTTTTTATGTGAATTTCCATTTTAATCGATTTTTTTCGATCCAGTTGGTTATTGTCATTTATTATCGACTTTGATGACATCTTTTCCGGATTTTTGGGAATGTCTATTTGATGGATTTGATATCGATTTTTAATGGTTTTAATTCACGTCATCGAATGTGAATTTTTGGTGATAGATTGTTTTTACAATCGTTTCTATGGTTTGTGACTTTGAAATACAAAGGTTTCTATACTAGTAGTAAATACTCAAACTTTTTCACAAAAACGATTTCAACACTACTTTTAAATACAAAGCTCGTTTTTAAAACTTGTTTTCCAATCTATGAGTATACAAACCTTTACCTCATTCGTACGAGAAATCCAATCAAACGACTTAGCAAAACAAGTGGTATGAAACGCTTGCGTTTACTTCGTCAGTTATTTCTTAGACTTGTTCGATTAAAATCTTATGACAATTTTCGAGTGGAAATCTACAATTTGTTCGTAAATATTTAAGTTAAGCCAGTGGTTATGGGACATGAAGCTAAACTCAATTATTTACTAGCTTTGTGTAATTTACACTTTTATTGATCTGTGATGATCATTTTGTGATTTAGACTAGTGATATGCGATGTCTCTTTGTCCGCGTAGGAGACTGTACCCCGTTCTGTTGAGCTTCGTCTCATTTTTTGTAGGCTAGCGACCTATGGGTTTTATGGAGTTCGGTTCATCGGGCGTACCATTGTACTACGTTGTTGTTCTGGCTTATTTAAGTTTCAGGTTCCTCGGGCATACCATTGTACTACGTCGTTGCACCGGCTCTATGGGTTAACGACCCGTGGGATAGCGTCCCGTTTGTGATACACGTGTTGATGAGTTTTCATGCTCCCGTTTATGATAGGCCTCTCCCTCTTTTATGTTTTCTAGATTTCTAATTATTGATTTCTAGAATTTGTGTTTCACCAATTTTTGTGATTTGCATTGATAAGCTTTATCAATATTTGAGGTTTGGTGAATAAAAATAAAGAATATGACATTCTTTTTGATGTATGAGAAAATTTGAGATATTGTATGATTTTTGTGGTTATCATATATATTTGTCATATCCCTTATCCTATCTCATCTTATCTGATATTTATAGATAGACTAATCCGTTTATTATTTTTCTTCTTAAATAATACTCGGGTCAGACCGAGGTGTTTCAGGTGCTTCCACTTGACTTCTTAGCAGGGACTAGCTTTTGACTTTTGGCTAACTACTTTAGCTTAGTAGTTTTTGTTTTTATACATTCTAGATAGAGACTCCTTGATGTATACATATTCTTTTGTATAGAACTTGTACCTATTCTTTTGTGATGTAGTAGATCTTGTATGACCACTCCTTTGATGTACACTTCTATGTGTTATATTCATATATATTTCCGCCTTTGTGATATGAATATCTGCGACTGATTTCTGTTATGCTTATTTTATATTTGTTTCCGAAGGCCACATAGCCACTGTGTAGTAGCTTTGAGTTTGTATTTGATATGTCGGATTTCCTCTTGAAATGAAATGCATAACATACTATCTGACATATCGGTACTCGCCCAAAGCAATTACATAGATGGTCGCTCCTCAACAGCCTTATTCTTCGTACTAATTGACGACATTACCCAGTAGTGTCCTTGGTTAGTGTGAGTATAGAGGTGGGGCGTCACAGCTTTACTTGGAAATCTATCTTTTATCTATTTAGCTTTTCAGTTATTTTAGTTATTTCTAGTTGTTTATGTTCAGACTTGTCATTTGCTTTTGTATTGAGACTTCTATGTATTGGATTTCTATTGTATTTTGCTTTAGACTATTTCTAGTTGTTTATGTTCAGACTTGTCATTTGCTTTTGTATTGAGACTTCTATGTATTGGATTTCTGTTGTATTTTGCTTTGGACTCTGATGTTTCTATAGTAGCTTCATGAACTACTATTTATCTATTCCGCTGCGTATTGTTGTATTACTCTATGTCTGTGTTTCTGTGATTGATTTATTTACTATATATGCTAAGTTTTGCCAAATATAATTAACAGTCTGTTGTTTTGAGCAATTAAAGTCTGATATGTGTGGATTATTGTCGATTTGAATGGTTCAAAATGGTGGGTCATTACAGTTGGTATCAGAGCTTTGATTTAGGAAAAACTTAGCATATGGAGTAAAAACTCATTAGAGATAGGGTAGTAATACCCTAGAATGAGAAGAATCAATTGTGGAATCATCCTTCCTTTCGAGTCTATCTTCTTAGTTAGAATTCTTTTTGATTAAGGTTCCTCTAAATTTGAATCTCTATCCTTGTTCTAAAATCCATTCTTGAATCATCCTTTGAGAGAGTGTATTTGTAGTTGATATAAAAATGTTTTATATTGTGTTGTTTAAGTTGTTAAGTTTGAATTTTGGGTTTCGATCGATTCGTCTAGCTAACGCTATCGATAGGAATTCCAAAACACTTGAACAGAGCAAACTGACACAATATTGTTTTCGAAATTGATAAATGAAATAATTTTATGTATGATTGTAATTTATATATAAAAGTATAATTTTCTGAAAATAGATAGTTAAATGAATTGGTTGTTAGAAATGATAGTACTAGATTATCATTTATTGTTTTGTCAACATTCCTAAACCATTAACTATTGTTGTATGTTATAAGGAGATGAAATTTTATAAACATGGTTTATAAATCCGATTCGCAAATGAAATGAATTTAAATTAAGAATTTGAGAATTTAATTTTCGGTGCTTTTAAAAATTTGGTTTTCAAAGTTTTGAAAAAATATATTATCTAAAAGTATTTTCGAATGG
This sequence comes from Allium fistulosum, assembly GCA_030737815.1. Classification (NCBI taxonomy): domain Eukaryota; kingdom Viridiplantae; phylum Streptophyta; class Magnoliopsida; order Asparagales; family Amaryllidaceae; genus Allium; species Allium fistulosum. The sequence continues at coordinate 100,237,642 of CM060904.1, forward strand.
AAATTGTATCCAAAGAATTTTAAAAGAAGTAAGTCAGTACTCTCCTCTTATGTCGCTGGGAAATAATTTCGATGATGACTGCAGCATCATCGACATTCATTTTCGAGTCTGAAAGTGGGGAGACCACTTAGTAACTTTGCACACTTTTGTTTTGGAAAATGGATTTGATTTGAATTTCTTGAGTATGATTTGATATACATATATATATATATATATGTATGTATATGTGTGTGTGTAATATATTTATTTCAAAATGGTTTGAAGTGAAACCAGAAGTTTAACTCTTAATTTTTAGGTTAAGTGATGGTTTTCAATTATTGAAATGAAGCAAATTTTTTGAATAATTGGAGCGTCTAAAATGAGAAATGAAATTGAAACAACTTGAAACGGTTGAACTAGGATAAAATTAATTTTTATAATACTCAATTGCATTCTAAAACTTATATAACTTACCTGAAATATTCAAAAAGTTAAAATGTTAATGTGAATATGTAAGTGAAGGTTATACAAGAGAAAACTTAAGTAATAAAAATGTTCAAACTATATTTTTCTTAATAGAAATGTTGTAAATAAAAGGTAAATTTGTATAGTGCTTAATTACATTCAGAAACATTAATAAAACTTACATGTAAAAAGTTTGAATGTAATGAAAACATGTAATTGAGTAGTATACAATATAAAATGTAAGTAATAAGATGTCCAAAAATGAAATTTTGTTAAGGGAATTTATAAATAAAAATTGAGTGGTTATAATAAATGTTTATACACTTAATATATGTTGCAAGATATGTTAAGTGAAATAAATTGAATAATAAAAAGAGAATGCTATTTAAGAAAATAAATATGAACCTAAGAAACTAGATAGTTAATAAATAAATTCATATCTTTGTAAACCATTTGTGATACAAAAGTAAATTACAAAGAATAGTTGAAATTGAATTTTGAAGTGGAATTAACTTAAGTGAAGTCAAATGAACTAAATAAATGAGTTAAATAAAATAGAATTTGTTTTGAAAAAAAATGAACTTAAGTTATAAAGAAAAGGTGAACGTAAATAAATTATGAATGAAAGTTAATTAAGTAGAGATGTAAGAAATTTGGAATATGTAAGTTATATAACTTGAAACTTGAGAAAATCGGAAGTAAAAACAAAAATATGAATGGGGTTAAACATTTTGGATAAGCAAAAAAAATATGGAATGTTAATATTAAACTTAAATAAATTTGTTGAAGGGTTAATGAAGTAATATTGACATTAAAGGAAATATACTATGTGAATGAAATAAAATAAAGGAACATAAATAAAATTGAATGTGGAAGTGGATTACAAATACGATTATAAACGTATATAAAGAAATAGGGTGAACATAATGAAAGTTAATAATTGAATGTAAGTTAATTGGACATAATAGAATAGAAATTATTGGAATGAGAATTTATTGAATATGAATAAGTAAGTATGAATTTTTTTTGTAATAAATGTTAATAAATTGAAAGTAAATCAATTGAATGTAAGCCAATTAAATGTGGATGAAACAAATGTAAAATAATGGAAACAAATTAATTGAATGGAAATACATTGAATTGAAATCAGTCAAATGCGAATACAATGAATATTGATTGATCGAATAAAAATGGATTGAAACTAAATTAGTTGAATATAAATCCATTGAATGATTAACGAGATGAATAACAATAAGTAAATGTTAAGCAATTTAGAAGTAAACAAGGTGAATGCAAATAAATTGGATATGAATGTAAATTAATTGAAAATGAGTTAATTAGAATGATAATAATAAATGGATGTTAATAAGTAATGAGATGTATAATGTCAACACTCGAAAATGAAATTTATATGGTTTCAGATTAATTGTTGTATCTAGTACTATGTATTTCGAATCAATCGTTCCTTTCTGTTTGCTTTTATTCTCCTATCTCGTTTCTTTTTGGGGATGAAAAGTTTTGAGTGGGGGATAGTGTAACGACCCGGAAATTTTAATGATTTAAATAACATAATTAACAAAATTTTCATGATAACATATAATAAAATTTTTGCAACGAAAATTTGATATTTGGAATACGTCTATTTAAGCGTAGCAAGTGTCAGATTTTCATCAGAAAATATGTAAGTTTGTTCAGTTGTGAAATTTCAATTTAAAATTTAAAAATTAGTTTAAAATTTGATGGAACTAAAATATTTTTGAAATCTAAATATTTTTATATAAGAAAATGTTAATCATTTTCTGAGTGAGATGTCATATTTCGTTTCGCCAAATTTGGACTACTCTAGCCCCGTTTATATTATTTTATGCGGTTTAGCAGCATTTTTGGCAGCGAATATCGAGTTTTGATAGGTAGGTCATATCTCTAATATCTGCGCACCATTCTATTCGTCTCTTCGTGCTAATTTCCGCAGTATATTCATTTGTTTATTTTGGCGTTCGGTACGTGGCGAAATCTGCAAAACGATTAGCCGTATCGGTATCCATTTTGGGCCTTTTGGGTTTTTCTGTGTCCTTTCGTTTATCCATCAGATAAAGCTAATAGTGGCTAGCTATTAATATTCCTTGAATTCAACGTTCTGTCTTTTGTTATTCCTATGGTTTCAATATATATGCTGGTTGACCTTTCATTTCTCTCCTCCTTTTTCTCTGTTGTTCTGAATTGCTAAACTAAGAAATAAATATAAAGTTATATATTATCTAAAAAACCGACAGCTCGAGCACGCGAACCCATCAGCCTTCTTTTCTTTGCCAATCACCCTGCTCATATTCGTTCCCATCTCTCTTTCCCCCTCGGCCTTGCCACCAAACCCATAGCATCGCCAGCCGCCTTGCTTCTCCGACCACCCTTCTCACCTCTCAGCCGCCTGAACTATCCTTGTGACCCATCTCCGTTGCCACAACAATCACCAAAATCCAACCTTCAGCCACCTTTCCCTTCCCCAAAACCCATCCGCCACCTTGCTCCGCATATCTCCATCACCGAACGACCCAACCTCCACCCCCTCTCCAGCCAATAGTCTCGCCTACCTAGCCTTCACCGATCCGCCTCTCTCCACGCGGTACCCAGCTCTAGCAGCCAACTCAGCCTCCCTGCAACCCTTGCTCCACCACTGCCCTCTCACTGAAACTTCCCCTCCTCCACGCCTTTGCACCAGCAACCACATACTCTCCTTCCTCAGCGCTGAACTCCACCACTTCCCCACAGCCTTTCCGCCACCGAAGGCCACTCATCTTGCACCTTTCCCTATCAACCGCCAGCTCTCCCTCCGATCCCCTCAGCCTTGCATTACCCGAGCCACCCAGCCATCTTCCTCCACCTAGCTTGCTGACCCAACCCGAGCACCGCAACACCTCATAGCTGAGAAAACCCCATCCATTTCTCTTCCTATTATAAAAAAAGAGAAGCATATATATATATATATATATATATATTTGTTTCCAACGAATTCAAGTTCGTTAGCTTGGCTTTTGCGCTTGCTGTTCGAAGAATTTCAGCAGGGGTTGTTGTGCTCTTCATTTTTTGTGTGCTTGCTTCTTATTCTCATTATTTCTCTAGCCTCGAATGGTGAGTGATCCCTCACGATTAACATTCATATGCTTAGTAAATAGATTTAACATGAAATGAAGATTGAAATATGTTGTTAAATTTGAATTGGATAGTGATTTGATCGTTAAATATGATATGTTATTATTTGAATTTGTTTACCTATGATTGACATATGACACTGATAACTTGTTGTATATATATTATATTTTAAATTGTTAGTTATGATCCATGCTTGCAATTGATATGTTATGCCATTTTATGTTATTATTTTATTTTCTCACACTGTAAGTTCCCTGTTAGTTAGGAAATCCCTATGAGTTGAAATGATACATACCCAAACAATCTTATAGATTAAGGAAAATCGTTATTGGTAGAAATGATAAACCCAAGCGATTTTATTAATTTGAAAATTTTGGGATTGTGGGTTGAAATGATATATACCTGTAAATATTAAATTATTACGGATTGAAACGATAAATATCTGTATCACTTGACCATAGGATATAAAATTATATACGGACACCGTTGGTCTATTTTTTAATATGATTTCCAAATTTTTTGAAAATATATGGGTTTTAATAAACATTGATTTTAAAATATAATGTAAAGATTTTATTTTGATATGTATTTAAAAATTTAGATTTTAAATTATATGTTTGGAAATTTTAAATTTATAAGTTAAGTTTTGAAAAATATAAATTTTAAGATTTTACTTATAATTTTATTATGTTAAATATATAAAAATAAAATTTAATATAAAATAAGATAGATTTGATATAATAAAATTTAATAAAAAAATAATTTAACTAATCTATATAAAGTGTGTTTAAATATTGATTTAAAATTTATACTAATATTTTGAAAATAGATTTTGCAATAACTTTAATAAATTAAGGTTGGAAAGATAAATTAAAATTGATTTGTAATTTAATTTGTTTAAGAATTGTATTTAAATAGGAATTGAATTGAACTTTTTAATTTTGAGATTTTCAAGATATGATTTTTATAACTTGATAACTGGATTTTGATTAAAGGTGATTAAATGAATATTTTCAAATTTAAATAAAATTGAAATTGAATATTTAATATTGGTTTAAATTTGTAATTTGGGATTTTGTTTAAATGTTATTAAAAATGGTTAAGTGAATATTTTCAAATTTAAATAAAATTAAAGTTGAATTTTGAAATATAAATGAAATTTATCAAATTGAGTTATTGTAAATGCTTGAATATTTATACTTTAAAACCTATTGAATCGAAAGTGGTTTAAATTTGTAGTTCAAACCTCCATTTGAAATCGATATAAATTAAAATGGTTTTAATGAGAATTTGAATTGAACCTTTAACCCTTTTAATTGAGACCGTTGAATTGAGATTAATTTGAATTGATTGCAACTAAAGTTGATTTGAATTGATTTGTGAAATTAGAAGAAACAATTCTAATTTTAAAACTATTTTCGATATAAACTCTTTTAACATACAAACTATTTTAATATATATTATTTTAAATTTATAAATAATTTTTAATATATATATTTTAATATATAAACTATCTCTAATATATAAACTATTTTAATATATAACCTATTTTTAAATATAAACTATATTTAATTTATAACTATTCCAATATATAAACTACTTTCAATATTCAAACTGTTTAAGTTAGAATCGTTATGATTTAGATTTAACGCATTTAAATGCGAATACTTTGATATGATGGTTTAACCTATTTTATGGTTATGATTTTGGAAATGAATATGATTTAAAGTGAATAATGATTTCGAAAGTGAATAATGATTTTGAAAGTGAATATGATTTAAGGTGGATAATGATTTCAAAAGTGATATGATTTTGAAATGAATATGATATTTTGATATGAAGTATGAACTGTTTGAAATGTAAAAGAACCAACCGGTGTGAAATAAGCGTTTGGTTGTTAAAGAGACCAGGATCGGGTATTGTCATACTCTCTGCCAATACCGAAAACCACTTTAACAACTGTACACGTGGTGGAGAATCCAGAATGAAGTAGGATGGTTTGGCGAATGATTTTGTATGAGGTATGAACGTAGCCCTGACCCCCTCGGGTCAACTTGATATGACTAAAACAGGAGCCATGTCGGGCCAAGTGAGGCTGCACCTCCGATCGAGCATGGTTCTTCAAAACCATTACTTTGTGATTTGATTAGTGCACACCTTTGAATATGGGAGTGTGTCTCGAGGTGGGCAGTAGTAGCTGCAATGCATTACCACCAGTCTGGATCCGCAAAACGGTAGTATCCTATCTTGGGCATTGCCTCGCATGCCTTGTCACATGCCTTATCGAACCCATTACGAGTTTGGTTTGTGTCGTACACTATGGAGTGCCCTCTAATAGCCCTCCAGTTTACGGAGGAATTATGGTACCGTATAGAGTACGACATTTATATAAAATGTGTTAAGGGGGATATTGGTAACGCCTTAACGCTATTTTAATATTTTACTTTACTATAGACATTATCTATGTAGCATATTGTATTATGTTTGTAGATGTTCCACAGATCCTTAAAGGATGGAATCCCAAACATCCTTTAATTATTTGTATTTCACTTGGACATTTCACTTGAGTTGATTTACTTGTATGAGAATGTTAATCCTGACTAGAGTGTTTTGTGTTTTGCTTTATGCTCGGGTCAGATTTTCATAGCATTTGAGACTCACCTTTGGAGCTTGGCAATTTGCTTGGAGATCTATCTTTTATCTATTCAGTTTTTCAGTTATTTCAGTTATTTCCAGTTGTTTATATTCAGACTTGTCATTAGCTTTTGTATTGAGACTTCTGTATATTAGATTTATGTTGTATTTTGCTTTAGACTCTGATGTTACTATAGTAGCTTCATGAAATACTATTTATCTATTCCTGCATATTGTTGTATTACTCTGTGCCTATGATTCTATGATTGATTTATTTACTGTGTATGCTAATTTTTGCCAAATATAATTAACAATCCGTTGTTTTGAGCAATTCAAGTCTGACGTGTGTGGATTATTTTCGATTTGAATGGTTCGAAATGGTGGGTCATTACAAATTTTAAAATAAAAACATGTATGTTTATAAATGTAATAATGTATGTGTATATAATAAATAAATTTAAAATGTTTAAATTTAAAGTGATTGTTATCATTACAATTATATGTTTGTGTGTGCAGGCACGCGCACGTGTGCGTGCACACATGCGTGTGAATGCATGCATGCGTGCATGCGTGTTCAATTATATATGTAATAATTTTTGAGTGTGTCAATTATATAATCATAATTGTTACAATTAAAGATTCAAAATAGTTTTGAGTAAATTTAAATCTATAAAATTTAAATAAATTAAAATGTTTAATAATATACACATACACATATGTATATGTATGTTATAAATGTTATAAATATTATATATGATGATCGGGATTTTAGACCTAGACCCTCAAAAATCGACACTAATACGTCCATTGCATTGCATTCCGAGCATTCAAGTGTCGGAAAAACCGATTGTTAAGAGTAAAAGAAAAGGAAGACAAAATAGAATCTTATATGAGTGGAATAATTTATAATATCAATAATCTTTACAGGGGAAAACTTTTAAATACATATACCGAAGTCTATCCTAAGCTTATCTTAGATAGTTATAAAGACCTATCCTTACAGATGCTGAAAAACAACAAACACAGCGGAATAGTTTAAACTACGTCCATGCGTTGATGAAGATCTCCAGCTCTCCTCTTTAAACTCCAAAGCATCCTCAACTAATCTTGAAACTACTCGGATCTAACTCGAGTATTAAAAATGCCCGGATCAATTTGGCAAATCAACGTGAGAAATGCAAATCAAAACTTTATATGACAATGTCATAGATTAACTTCGATGTCAAAAAAAACCTTTGAAAATAAGAGATCTAATATTATTTCTAATGACATTCTTTGAAAACCCTTTCAAATAACATATTAATCATAACCGACATTGTTACATTAATTAAATCCCAGCATACTAGGTTCTATAATCAAAACCGTAAAGGCACATATTAGAGAATGGATTTCCAACAATGATAAGGTAGGGGACTACCTTTCGACGATACATCTCTAGATGAATGTACCGAGGCACAGCCCTGCTGCCCTCTATAACACAGGATCGGCCTACCTCTACTATAGATAGTACGAATATGTCATTACTCCAGTCCTTCCTGACCTATCTATGTCCCCACCATACACAACAAACCTGAAATATAGAGGGTAGTCTTGAAAGGTGACAAATATATCCTAATGGGTGCGACCCACTTAGCCCTACCGCATTTACCCTTTTTTTGTCATTACCGATGTGTGGGCTAGAGGTAACCTTTTACCTTTCTCAAAACAACAAATCCCACTTTGAATGCCACATTGTCATTTCCGACAACACACTAATTGTTTTCCACAAAAGTAGAATCCCCGAGTTCATATGCCTAGGGAAAGGGTATTAAGTATAAGAGGGGTTACCTCCTACACCACTAAACAGATGTGGGTTTGCAAAAATCAATACATGTGGTCTTAGAAATGCAATGTCAGAAATTCGTCCATACAAGTTATCCAGGAATAGGACAAACCAAAGGTACTCCTACTACATAATGTTTGGGAATCACCCCTAAAATTAGAAGCGAGCATTCCTTGCATTGAAGATTTAAAAATGAAGGTACTATTGCAACCATATGTATATAATATGGGAATCATGAGGTTGATGGCGAGTAGCTCTGCATATTGAAGATCTCCATCTTCAAAATCGTTGTCCTCAATATGTCTTCACTTTCGAACGCCATACGTTGGTTCTAAGTGGTTTTTAGGTAAATCTGATCCCAGTCTCTTCGAACCAACAATCGATAAGAGACCAAGGGAACAAAAAATACAATCTAGCACACAAACATTCACTAGTCCTGTTTAATTAATTTTTTATTAATTAAATCAATATTCAAATATTTGTCTCAAAAATACTTTTACGAATGTCTTTGCGTAGATATATTCTCAAAACCACTTTTAATCTTTCGATATTTGGAAAAGCATTTCCATATACTTATCTCAACGTTGTAAAGCTTCATATTTTCTAAAACACATTTTGTTAGGTCAAAACAAATGTTGCGTAAAACATCGTTACGACAACACAAAAACACTAATATAGGGATTCGATTTATTGTATTTAACATTAATTTTCGATGTCAAACTTAAACTATTTATCAGTTAACAATGGTGCCGATCAAGTTGGGGTATCATTACCTCTCAGACCTTGAATGGATGACATTCTTAGCTTCGAAATAGATATAAGTTACCCACTTAGAAGCTTTACATCAAATATATAATATGAATAAATCCCATATACTATATAAAACATCTCGATTTGGAAATCACTTATTATAACAACTGTGTTATAGTCTATTCTATGTCTTCCTCGCTTTCTTGAAAACATTTATTAAAAAAATATATTTAAATCCATGTCTTCCTACCACTTAACACATTTTAAATCACTTTTTAAAACCATTAAACTCCATGTGCAAATATCACTTTCAGAACATTCCTTTAAGAGATTATTTTACTTTTAAACGAAATGTATCTCCGTTTATAAAACCATCCTCTACTTATCAAGATAAACCCATTTATATTTATAAAAACATGTTTTATAATCTCCTTCCTATTTTATAAAACTTCTTTCTATAAAATCTCTTGATTTATAAAAATTCAATTTAAAAATTTATTCTTTTATAAATCTCATTTATTCATAAAATCCCATTTATAAATCTATTTAAGAAATATCAATTACAAGTCCATTTTTAATATTTATAAAACGCCATTTATAAATCTATTACTTTATTTATAAAATATTATTTTTATAAATCTTTTATATAAACCATTTCATGAATATTTATTTCAAACTATTTCTATCTTCCTTAAAATTGTATTTCCTTTATAATAAAAGATGGACTTATTTATTAAGTTTTAAAGCCATTATAATACAGTTCGAAAAACTCTATTTAAAAATACTTCACAATACAATTAAATTAATATTCCAAAATTCATGTTTTTATTTTATTTCAATAAACTACTTCTTTTAATAATTTATAAATAATTATTAAAACATGTATTATTTCAAGTATCACCTTAAAAATCATTTCAATTCAATATCATTATTTACGGTATTTTAAAATACTAAAAATAAGGCCCACTGGCACTAAATAACTAAAGTCATGTCCATGTCATCAAATATGGAATCCAACAAATCATATGTCACAATATATGAAAAGTGAAATCAACAATGTGAGGAATCCCATTGGATCCCTCCAACCTGTCCCCCTACATCACAGCTCATATATATATATATCAGCTCATACACAGATATATATAACCAAAAGTGGTGAGGAATCATGTTGGATCCCTCCAACCCATCCCCTTACATCACATAGAGTATATGATCATATAATATGGGTCATCCGCTACTAGGCGGGTACATATAAAAGGTCATCTGCTCCAAGGATGGGAATAAATCCAAACCAACTGATAAAGCGGTTAATCATCTAAACAAGCAAAAAAACAAGCGTCAATAAAAATATATGCACTTTTATGAAATATAAGTGGGCCTAGAGAGAGTTATATCACTTTATAACTTAACAATGCTAACGCGTTTCTGCTTAATGCAGTACTCGAACAACGTTCGACTTTTCCTAAAATTACTACAATCTCCACTCTGAGCCAATCCAACTCGACGACGTAGATAATATCACTATAAATTCAATGCAACTGATCGCGTACAAATTTGACCTCGTATGGACAGGATACAAATATTAGAGATTAATTAAATTTTAATTAACTTAAATCAATTATGGTTTAAATTAATCACCTTCCCCTTTAGTAAATCTAGGCCGCATGTGTTCACTACCCTAATCACGACTATCTTTTCTAATCGACGTCATAATGCCGCCTTAGCCACCACCGTATCATCATGGTCGAATGCCTTGATTCGACACTGCCTTTTCGAGATAAAGCCAAAAGAAAGCGCCACCTTCGAAGCCAGATCCCCACCGCCACGCTCCACAGATCGCCGACCCACCGCCACCGATATACTCTCCTGACCACGTCGCTTCACTTTGTAGTTGGACACTTCCTCTAATTCGACTCCGATCGCCATGGATAATCTAGGCCATTAGATTCGATGGCTAGGATTAGGGTTTAGAACAAAATGAAAGAAGCGAAGATCCTTTTATAGAAAATATTTACAAAACACTATTCACGTCCTGAAATTCCGAACTCCAATCGAGGCGTGCTACATGACGTTCTATACTAAATAACTATTTCGAACACAATAGAAGTGGTATCGGGGCCTAATTCCATCATATGCAGAAGTTAGCTTTCAAAATCAAATTATATTATATTAAATTCATGTAATTAATTCCTACGCTTTCCGACCTTGCATGACCACACAATACATCGGATCATCATGAAACTCGTAGGCATACAACAATTCTCTATTCCGGATCCAATGGCACTGGTTTTGTCAAAATCCAAGACAATATTCCAGAATGCTAATTTCATACGTTAAATTAAAATGCATTATTACTAAAACAATTTTAATCACTTTTAAGTATAAATTAAAAGTTTACACTAACTATTTATTATTTAAACTGAATTTAAATAAGCTTTTGAAATCCATTTATTCAAATTAAATTCAAGATTCAATCATTTAAATAATTTCGATGTTTAAATCACTATTCCATTATTCAAATAACCCTTAAACTTGAATTTTAAGCTGTTTGACTTATAAAACTAATATTTTAATATTTAAAATTAATTAAAGATTTCAAATTCAGATGTTTAAAATTCTAGGTTGTTACATTATATGTGTTTTAAAGTGCACTTATATATATGTATATGATTATAAAAGTCATGGTTATATGATTATTCCCAAAATTGCTCGAGAAAATAGAATTAGAATTTTAAAAGTTCCAAAATAATTAAAGGTCTAATTAAAATCATTAATTAGTTAAAATAGTTTAATTAAATACATATACATTAACCTTAAAGATTATGATCAAGTATGCATATATATATACACATACACACACACACACATATGTATGTACGTATGTTTGTTAATTATAATTGTATATAATATTTCAAAATTTTTTTAGATTAAAATTTGAGATTTGTGAAATCTTAAAATAAAAAATTAATTAAATTGTTTAATTGACTAAAGAAAATACATATAAACTTGTGTATATAATACAAGCATTAACTAAAATCATAAAAGCTATAAGCTAATTAACCATATATATATATGTGTGTGTGTGTGTGTATAAGTAATATGTACTATTGGTTGACATGAACCCAACTTAATTATTTTGGAATAAATATATACACATGTATGTATACCACGATATCAGATAGACACACTTGTATGATAAGGGTATTTTATAGAAAATACGTTACTCCTAAAACCAATATCACCCTTAATTATTAAAGTTTGTGAATATTAAATAATGTTGCCCTCTATTATTTACATATTAGAAAGATAACTTGCATACATGTTGGTTGTTGATCAAACTCAAGTCAAAGTTATTATATGTAATACTATTTAATGTCTCTGGATGGGTAAGGACATTACTAGCATTTATTAAGCAAACTCAAGGTGTAAGTACCATTGTGAAATGATAGGCCAGAATGAAGAACCTCTTATGGTTTGTTGAGCAAAATCATGGTCATAACTGAGATCAGGGAAAAGACATCGGGTAGGAGTTATATGTGATATGACCAGTAAGTGTTATCCACCACTTACGGAGCTATGACTTATTAAAAAAAATCAAGGTCGGATTCTCAATATAAGTAGGTCCTAATTTCTATTAGAGAAATCAAAAGGATTCTGCATTTCTCTTAAGGTTTTGAGAAATATAAAATTCAATGGAACCTTTTAGATAAATAAAAGTAAACATATTTAACTAGTCAAATAAGTATATGAATTAATGTAATATTATAATATAAATGCTATAAAGATAAATTTGTATTAATCAATAATGTTTATTGATTAAAGTATGCTTAATGAATTAAATTACAGATTGTAAAAAATGTATATTCACTTAAAAATAATTCTTTTAGCAAGTTGTCACTGCAAAGCCCATGATAATAAACTAAGGAATAAGTATTTAAATTTTTGAATCTATGTACATTTAAATTTTAACTTGCCTAATGCTATTTACTATCCATATGAGTATGGATCTATAGGTAATATGAGAGTGTGGATATTTAATCGATATTTGATAACATATAATAATTGTATGGTGAACAGTGTTATTTCGTAACTAATATTTTCGAATAAATGTTATTTGAATGGAGTAAGTAAAACTTATATATGATTGCATACTTAATATGATTAAGTGTATCATGATTTGGAAATAGTTCCACACCTAGAACTAGAGATAAGCCTGATCGATTAAGATGTCAGTTTGGTCCAGTTAATTAATTGCAAGATCAATGTCCTTAATTTGTTAAAGATGAATGATAGGGACATTGAAATTATGACATAACCTCATAGTTTGGTTTTCTCCTAAGGGTGTGAACTTTAAGGAAAGAAAATGGAAAGTTATAGTGATATGACAACATTTGTATTATTGGGGTGAATAAATGGTGAACATCACCTAAGATTCATGAAGAGACATTGGGATCTTAATTATACTAATATTAGAAGATGCTTGAAAGGAACATGAAATATGGTTACAACTTTTTACAAAAGATTATCTTTTATAAGTTCTGTGTCACATAGTTTTTGGATATTGGCTCCGTAATCTCAAATGTAAATTTGCTATAATAAACGAGATAGGAAGTTTCCATTATAAAATTGATAGATCTTTGCATTTTCAATGTTGCTATAGTAGTGAAAAAAACAACGGGAGCTCATCATATGAGTTTTACCGATGGACAAATCTAAGTTAAATCATATATTTTCAAGAATACCAATATTATTTGTGTAGTAATAACTATTTTTGATTTGATCGAAAGTAAAGAAGCTTTATTTTGTACATGAATATCTTATATATATTTGATATAAAATAATATTGTGATGGTATGTCTTAATATTATTCTTATTTTAGACTATGTGGTGTGTTAGCTAAGGGATCACATATAAGCAGCTAAATATAAAGTATAATTAATTTTGGAACTTTAAGCAATGCTATAAATCATCAAGGTATATATTATACCAAGTATGAAGAATGTCATCCTTTTACTTGATTATGAATCATGTTATGCTTATGAAATATGTCTCGAATGATTTATAGCAATGCGCACATTTGGTGTGAGCATGATAAGAGTTGTTGAAATTAGAAGGGTCTTTCTAGGCTACCCAAAAGGAGTTTTGGTTAGACCCATAAAGATATCATAGTCTAAAATACCAAAATCAATTCCACCTGCTTCATTTTTAATCATGGTTGAATCGTCTAAGACACAGATTAATGTATATCGATACATAAAATCAAATATATATGATAGAGTGTGTGTGAGTGCATGTGGAAGTAAAATTAAAGACATGCGCAAGAGTTAGAATAATTCGATATGATCGAATAAGGTGGATATATTGGATATAAGTTCCGACAATACCTAAAATATAATATTACTTTTCCTCAAATGTTACTCCTCCTTATGTTACATTGTGATATACAAGAAGTAATCAAATAATGATGATTTACAAGAGTAAATTTGAGTAAAGTCTTTCTTAAGGGATATGTATCTATTGGGGTGTGTGCGTATCTGGTATTATCTAGAGTCAAGTTTGCAATTTCATATATGATATGATATAGGAATATTTGCATCTTAAAGGTTAAGGAACAAGTCTTTTGACATATGTTTTGAACAAAAGTTACATATGATCAAGGTTCACTCTATTCTCAAGTATTATATAAGCTTTTGGAAGCTTGTTTAATCGCATTGAGAAGTAAACGTTATTTCAAGAAATGCCACCTCTTAACCAAGGAATTTCAATTTGGTGAAATTAGTAGTATGTGGTTGACTTGGATATGATCCAAAATAATACAGAAGTAATCTAGCCTGATAAGGACAGTACAAATTAGAATATCTAATTGGAAATCTCATATGCCGAAGAGAAAATATGGTTTTCTTAATATGAGAAAGAAGATTGAGTGTCAATCCCCTTAGTTACCTACAAGTCATTGAAGGTGTAGACTTTAATACTTGGCAAGATGTTTATAAGGTCCAGAATGGAATCTATTATATTGACAAAAAATGATTTTGAAGGTTTATCGAAGGAATATGATCCATCGAATGCCAAAAGCTGTAACTGGAAAGTTATTAACTTATATAGCAAAGGCAGATGGGAAATTATTTGCTCAATTCAAATGTTGAATTTGAAAATTGATCTCACTGATCACCTTGCTTAATTTTATTAGCAATTCTCTCACAAGTTATTGAACTTTAATGAAACAAACATAAGATATCTCAGGATAAGCGGGTGCGATAAAAAACTTATGAATTGTAGATTAATTTTAACCTCAAATCTAACAACTAAATATTGGAACATGTACTTTGACTGAAAAAATCAATATGTTTGATCAGAGCCAAAATATAGATGAAGGATGTCCCTTTAATAAAGAAAGAGAAAAGGATATTAAAACATTTTTTAGATTTGATGCTAATGTTCCATATAGGTGATGTATTGGAAATCATATTACACAATACTTATATTAAAATTGTTTAATATAAGTTTCAAATAAAAACTGTCCTTATGGAATGGGTAGATATGGTTGTTACCTTATGCATTGGTAATAGGTACCACCATATATGCTATGTACTGAATCGGATTTTCTTATGCATTTGATACAATGGGAAAAAGTAAATCGAATCTGGGAATTGCACTAAGTGAAAGTTGAAGTATTCAAGCATATTTATGAAATACTAAAAAATTATTTACATAAATAGCAAAATCCTTGTAAAGAATGTTCATACTAAAACTTTATTGGCGACATCGAGTATAGTAAGACAATCTTGAGTTGAAGTTGACCTTGACTAAGGTCTTATGTTGGAAATGGTTTTAGGCGATAATTGCAGCAAATTCAAGTAGGCTGAGTGCATCACCTAGAACAGTGCTGTAATAAATTATGTATATTGAGACATATAAATAAGGTAAATTATAACAACCTATTATCAAGAAGTAGTAAATTAGAAATTTAATAATAAAGATTAGTTAATTAAATGTGTTCTAATATTATAAATGTGACGACCCGCCCTTCTCGACCATCGAAAATCGACACAAAATACTCAACAGTATAATATGCCGACGATCGAATGCCGGAAAAGACAGATTGTAGAAGAATAAGAAAGTAGATAGAAGAAGAAAGAACTAAACAAAATCAGAACCTCACAGTCGCAGCGGATAAAATATAATATATAGAACAGAACTTTACACAAATCAAAACTATATCTGTTTATATACAATACATCATCATCAGAGTATGTCATAATAAAATCATCAATATCCAGTCAATCAGTCAATACAACAATCACATCAGCGGAATAATACAAGTACGAGAAATACGTCTCGGACTCCAGCTCCTCTCCTGAGCTCCATAGCAACCTATCCTGTAATATACTCGGTCTGACCCGAGCATTATAATGAAATAACACCCGAGTCAGTCTGGAATACCAGCGCATCATAAATACACCCAATTGATTATTAAAGTTTCAAAAATCCTTTCAAAATCAAAAGCATCTCGTAAGACCACGCCACAAATAAACATGTCGGGTTTTTACCTTACGATAGCTAAAACACTTTTTATAAAAATCCTCTGATATTATAATAGTGTCTATATACAAATACTTATAAAATAGCCGAAATTGTTACATTCATTAAATTCCGGCATACTAGGTATACAAACAAAACTCGTACAAGGCACGTAGGGAAAATGGATTTCCAACAATGACTAGGCACCGGGGTACCACCTGTCACAGTACGTGGCCTAGATCATAGTACCGAGGAGTACGCCCGCTCCCCTGCAACACAAGGCCGGAATCATCCCTTACTGGATAATTCCAAGTAAAATCACTCCACGGTTGTGATCAGCAACCGCACCACTAAGCCGAAATAAAAGGGACATCTAGACAGGGATGACCTTACTCTCAAGTGGGGGCTACCCACGAAGCCTTGCTGCATATCCCCTGATTTTCAGTCATTCCCGGTTGATGAGGCTTGAGGCTTAGCGTTACCTTTACAGAACATTTCACTTTGAATGCCCATCATCCACCTGACGATGTCACGAAAGCATTCGTCCATACAAGTCCGTCCCGGGTCCGAACGGAACCGAAGGCACTACCCCTACTACATCCATTTTGGAAATATCCTCAGGATTAGTAGCGACTAGCCCTTGCACTTCACTGCTCCATCTTCGACTCCGAAATCGTTTTCGCGAAACGTACAAACCGGATCGAAGTGGTTTTCGAGTCTCCAGACCTAGAATCCCGGTATACGGAAACTCGATCCCGGTCTCTTCGAAACGATTAGCGCTTTTGGCCAATATTGATAGTCGGTGATTTAACTATCAATTAATGTTCACAAACATCCATACACATCCATCACACAATAAATAATCTCCATATTATTTATTTTCTTCTAATATCTTTAAAAGATATATTTTCACATTTCAAAACTCATTTTGAACGAATTCCCAAATTTCTTCCTTAACACGGTAAACCATTTTACCATTATTTCCCATTGGAAAAACCAAGCTTAAACATTCCGTTTTAAAAACAATTAAAATACTTATACTGAAATATACTTTAAAATATGTAAATTACTTCTACTTATTTACTCAAAATATAAATTTAAAATATGTGAAGAAAACTAGTTATTAACACATAAACTTTGATTTTAAAAATAAGGGTTTTAGTTTAACTAAATTCAAAATATCGTTATAAGAAGAAAAATGCTAATTTTAACAACTTAAGCTAAAACCAACTTTTAAATAAATCCATTTGTAAAATAATTGCTAATATACTCCCAAATTATTACGGTATTAAAAATTATTAATTTATTTCTTTAAAAATAACGATTTCTTAAAAATACTTTTTAAAATGATTTAAAACTTAACCTTTAGTTAAATAAAATCTTTTTATAAGCATTTACTTGGTTTTTCCCAGGGAAACACTTTCCCGTTTTCAAACATTCCAAAGTACTCTTTCATATAAATCCACTGATTTATTTCAAGTCAATTTATGATTCCAACATAAATTTCCAATTCCATACTTAACTATAACTTCCTCCGAAGTTAAATCACAATTTTTCATTTCTGGAAATTCATTTTTAAATATAGTTTAAACATTTTGGTGAATTTTCAATGGAAGCCAAATTTCCAATTCACTTAATTAAATTCCAATGAAATACGGCATTTCAAAACATTCTATTTTTCATTTGAACTTGTTAATTTATAGTCGGAAACTCCATTTAACATATTTTTAATTTTCGGATAACATTAGTCGTTATTAAAATAAACACCGTTATTTTAAACAATTTATAATTTCATAAATTTAATCTCCAGAAAACTATACTTTCCATTTACCCATTTCATAAACTTCCCATTATATTCAAAATCCCAATTTGACCCAATTTACATTTTTCCTTTCCGAATCCGATTTCAAATTTTATTCTTTGAAATTCTAAATTTAACAATTTCTTTAATTCCTTTTAAATCCCAATCTATTCATTTATAATTTAATTCTGGAATTATAATTTATACAACAATTTCACAGAACAATTTAAAATTCCAGATTTATCAATCACAACATATAACAGGTATCACTATCAATTTTAAAATAATTGCTACATTGTGAGGAATCCAGTTGGATCCCTCCAACCTGTTTTTCCCTGCATCCACAAATGTTAGCACATCACAATAAAAATATCAATCCAGACAGATAACAGCAGTTACAGTCAACCAATCATTCAGATATTTAAATATCAATTATTTATAATGTCTAGCATCCAGATGTGAGTGAGAAAAACTCACCTTGAGTTCGGCGAGCGTTCGAAATTTAAATTAAACCGGACGATGTCCGATTTAACCCAAATTTCTACCTGCCCGGAATGACTCCGGATCTACTCCATTTCGTACTGCTCGTCTCTGCGATTCCATCGCTTCCAGTTTCGTTTGAATCTGGTATCATATGAACCCGATATGATTTTACAAAGTTTGAAATAAATTTAAAAACAATTTCTCCTTTTCTTTATACCATATAATCTCAGCCGTAGATCTGGAAGGCAAAGATCAAGGCCGCACCGTGTCTTCCCCTTTTCATCTTCATCACGCGTACAGGAATGTTCGAACCCATCTAAAAAAAACTAGGGTTTCGAACCGCCTCTTCATCGTCGAGTTCGATGATGATCAGATGCCGTTTCGAGAAAGCACGTCGCAGCCTCCACCTACACCTTCGATCCTGACGAACTCGAACTCCCTATGGTTGCGCAAATCGCATGCGAACGGATGACGAACGGAGGACAAAATCTTTGCCAATAACAACCCATAAGCTATCACGACCGTTAGATCTCAAGATCTCTTCGAGCTCGTCGACTTTCCAGTTGGGAGTTTTTCGAATTAAAGCTTGGATTGATCGATAATTTCAGAAGAAGAGGGAACATTCTCGGCCATTAAACGTGAATAAGCGGCGGCCTGAGGATATAGCTAGGGTTTAACAATATAAATTTATATATAATATTGTTTTAATATTATTTAATTAATAAAATTTCTCAATTTAACAGTTAATGCAAACGACACCCAATTCTCACGTTCCGACAGGCTATCCTGGGGTTTTTCCGCGTTCCGGACGCAATGGAAGAGGTTTCGTAAGCTAATTTGATCGTATGCACGAGATACGAAATTAAACGACTGATTTAAAAATTAAATTGGTTAAATCGATTTCGATGCGTTTCGAGCTGCCACGGTCAAACGACAACTCCGATCGCTACGAAAATTGAAATCCGATAATAACTAACTATTACGGATCCAATGGAACTGGTTTCGTCGAATTCCGAGACTGTGCCTCGGAAGCCTATTTTAACTCGTCTATTAAATCTAGCGATTTTTAAACTTAACGAAAGCGCGTAAAATTTCACTTTTAAAATTTTAATAACTTAAAAATAAATCATATAAAATTTATAAACACATTAAAAATCATTCTGGCTCAATCCGGACCAAAATCTGATTAAATTGCATTTTAATAATATTAAATTCATTTTTAAATTAATATAAAATTCCAAATAATAACTTATCGACTTTTAAATTCATCTAAAAATCCAACAATATTATTTATAACCAATTGAACTTAAAAATACATGTAAACACCATTTTTATAATCATTTATCCCAAATTCACCTTTTATCCCAATTTCGAATATTTAATTATTATTATCCAATCTCAAATTAAATCTCCACATTAGAAATTATCACTTGTTATTTTAGTTTAAACCAATTCTTTTTAGTTCAAACCAATTCAAAATCCACATTGAACATTTAAAATGAATTAAATGTCCACAGATCCCGTACTAAAAATTCTGGGATGTTACATTCCTCCCCCCTTATAAAAATTTCGTCCCCGAAATTTGCTAGGGTAGAAAATACTCTCCAACCTATTTACTTCCCAATTTGCTTAGTTAAAAGCTTATATTCACTTTCCAAAACCCTTTAACCCAAACCCAAATCCATTTGCCTCATTTACTCTAAAGCCTTTATTTTAACATTCGCTTTCAAAATAACTTTACTAGTTAATAAAAATTTCCCAAAAAGCCCAAAAATTTTCTAACTCCCAAAATTTCTGAAAATTTTTGGCAGAGTCTCCTTTGCACGGAGGAGCTTCTGCGATATCGCAGGATACACAAATATATATACATCGGCTCACACGACCGGAAACCAAAATATATCACAAAATATATATCATTTCCCAATTATATTTGCGTAGGCGTACCTTTTAAGCAAATTTTAATAGCGAGCGGCTAATCTAACGCATATACGCGCTCCAACACTCTCGAACGCCTCCCGTACCTGTACTTACTCAAGCAAACTCATCAGTTTCAAAGATATGAGCATTTTAACAACATTTCCAATATAAATGCAAGCCACACATCCATTTCATAGCCAAACCAAGCAATTTCATCATTTAACAATGTTAACCATAATTTATCAACAATTCAAAAGTTTCAATCACTTTTTAAATTTCTTATTCAAATCCAAACTTCATTTTTATTTCGCTTGAATGCCTTAAATTCAAGTTCGCTGCATACAATCCATATTAATTATAACCAATTCATTTCTATCTCAATATGATTAACATATGCCTTTCTTACATTTTTAATTTTAACTTACATTCCAAATTTGATTTACAATCAAATTTCATTTTAAACTTGAAATATTTGCATTTCTTTTATAATCCATTTCCATTCATATGCAAACATTTCTCATTAAGAGGTCAATTCATTCCTATTGATTCAAAATCAATTTCATTTGCTATACTTACCCAATTCACTTGCATTCATATACAAAACTCTTTGAATTGGGTTCCCATTCATATAAATTTATTCACAATTCAATTCCAATTGCTTTTAAACACTCAATTGCAAATACATGCAAATTTCCATGTCATTCAAGCAAAACAATTGCCACTTAAGCTTATAACCATTTAAAATTATTTCCAACTTGGATTCATATAAATTTTATTCCATTACAAGGTTCACAAACCAAATATTTTCTCTTTCCAATGTAATTGTTAAATTACATTTTCCTTACATCTTTATTTCCATTAACCAAATTCAAGTTTATATTAATATCATTCATTCCTGAGTTATTTACAACTCTTATATTTTTAACTCATCACATTAATTAATTTAAAACTCACTTCACTTGCATTTCAGTTTATTTCCTAACAAATTTCATTCGAAATTACTTAAATAAGCCCATTCACAATCATTTGTTTTTCTTCCAAGTTACTTAAGTTCTTTCACAAAATTTCCATCATCTTCTTATATCGATTTTATTTCATTTCCATTTGATTCTCATCCAATCAATTTCAATTCATTTACAACTTTAATGCTCTTTGTTTATTTATCCAATCCATGTACAAATTATTTTATTAACAAAGAGACCATTTAAATTATTTCTCTCATTTGAATTTACTTACAATTCAAACCATCACTATTATAATCTAATCCCATTATACATTCTCACTTCCCTACATTTATTACCAAACTTAAATTTCATTCAACAACTGGATTTTTTCCTTACTTTCTAAATTTTGACCAAACTATCAAAATTCTATTTATTGCAATACAAATTCCATTTAATTTAGCTTAAACTGAATTTATTTCCAAACAATCATTTTGGATTTAATTGAGTAAGCATTTACTTCATTCAAGATCGTATCAACTAAACCAAATTCCCTTTCAATTTGATTCTTATCCAAATTTATTCCAAGTTTAACTAAATTTTATTTAGTCAAATTTCATTTAACCCACTTCTTTACTACTTAAATAAGAATTGAATTTCATTCAATATTGTTTATGATGCATCTGATATTTTGAATTTCACTTCAATCCAATTTATTCTTCCATAACTAAGTTCAATACTTATTTACTATTTAAGTTCATTCACATCTTTTATATCTCACTTTACCTTATCTTACTTTACATTTCATTTAGGATTGAGTTTGAATATGCCTCACCATCCAACTATTTCCATTAATGAACTTCAATTCCACTTCTATATTAAGAGTTTATATTGCTCTTTTAAGTCCATTTCCATTTAATCACAACTTCAAATTATAACACTTTATAACTTAAGAATATGAATTCATTTGCACAATCACAAGCATTTACATTTCACTGTTATCTCAACTTCCATTTAATTCCAATTCATTTGGATTTAATTCAATTTCAAATTCTTAATTTTATTTAACTTATCATAAGTTAAATCCAGATATATTCCATTCACCTTCATTTATTCAAAGTAAATTTACATTCCATATATACTCAATTCTTCTTTAAATCAACTTTCCTTTATAAGTTATATAGTTGAATCATTTCAACTTTCACATTTTTATTTTAAAATAGAATTCCCAGAATTCAATTTACCCGGATTTATTTCAAAACCGATTTGAAATATAAATCAACACATTTCCATTTGATATCCAAATCAAATGCCAAATTCCAAAACAATCTGTTTTTACCAAACAAGTTCCCTTTTGGAAAATTTTAAAATCACTTGTTCCCCAAACAAGTCCAAACAATATCATAACCACTATTTTGGTAGCAATCCATCACTTTAGAAACTCGAAAATGAATTCTAATGATGTGGCCAGCATCATCAGGATTATTTTCTAGCGACTGCAGTGAGTTCAGTGCTTTCCACTTCCAAAATTCACCTCAAATCAATTTCCATTCGAAAATATTTTCCAAAATATACTCCATCATTAACTTCAAAACCTTTGGAAAACATTTCAACATTCCCAAGGTTTCTAAATTTTTCCAAACCTTTGTTTAAATTCATTTGAAATCCCTTTCAAAAATTTCCGGGGTAAAAATTCTGGTTTAAATCAAATTTCAATTTCACCTATTCTTATTTAAACATATTTAGATAATTCCATTTGGTTATAACCATTTTAATATTTTAAATTCCTATTTGCTTAGAAATCATTTCAACTTTTAGATCATATTTTAATTTCTTATTTGATTATAGAAGAAACAACCAAACAAGCATCCAAAATATATAATTTAGAAAACTTATTTCTTTTATATCAAAATATAATTTTGGGTAAAATTATTTCATTTACCCAGTTTAAAAACAATACTATGTCGGTTTATCTTGTTTAAGAGTTTAGAAACCCCTATCGATACGGTTGTACTTCCCGCACCGACCTGAATTCATAAACACTCAACCGATAAGTCAACACAGTACAAAAACAATTTTATATCCACTAACAAGTACGCTCTCATAGCTATTATTACGCTCAACTCATCATAGAGTACTTCTGACTCTATTTAATGAGAAATTCTCCCACCAAAGCCTAGGTTGTCGCCAACCTAAGCTCTGATACCAAGTGTGACGACCCGCCCTTCTCGACCATCGAAAATCGACACAAAATACTCAACAGTATAATATGCCGACGATCGAATGCCGGAAAAGACAGATTGTAGAAGAATAAGAAAGTAGAGAGAAGAAGAAAGAACTAAACAAAATCAGAACCTCACAGTCGCAGCGGATAAAATATAATATATAGAACAGAACTTTACACAAATCAAAACTATATCTGTTTATATACAATACATCATCATCAGAGTATGTCATAATAAAATCATCAATATCCAGTCAATCAGTCAATACAACAATCACAGCAGCGGAATAATACAAGTACGAGAAATACGTCTCGGACTCCAGCTCCTCTCCTGAGCTCCATAGCAACCTATCCTGTAATATACTCGGTCTGACCCGAGCATTATAATGAAATAACACCCGAGTCAGTCTGGAATACCAGCGCATCATAAATACACCCAATTGATTATTAAAGTTTCAAAAATCCTTTGAAAATCAAAAGCATCTCGTAAGACCACGCCACAAATAAACATGTCGGGTTTTTACCTTACGATAGCTAAAACACTTTTTATAAAAATCCTTTGATATTATAATAGTGTCTATATACAAATACTTATAAAATAGCCGAAATTGTTACATTCATTAAATTCCGGCATACTAGGTATACAAACAAAACTCGTACAAGGCACGTAGGGAAAATGGATTTCCAACAATGACTAGGCACCGGGGTACCACCTGTCACAGTACGTGGCCTAGATCACAGTACCGAGGAGTACGCCCGCTCCCCTGCAACACAAGGCCAGAATCATCCCTTACTGGATAATTCCAAGTAAAATCACCCCACGGTTGTGATCAGCAACCGCACCACTAAGCCGAAATAAAAGGGACATCTAGACAGGGATGACCTTACTCTCAAGTGGGGGCTACCCACGAAGCCTTGCTGCATATCCCCTGATTTTCAGTCATTCCCGGTTGATGAGGCTTGAGGCTTAGCGTTACCTTTACAGAACATTTCACTTTGAATGCCCATCGTCCACCTGACGATGTCACGAAAGCATTCGTCCATACAAGTCCGTCCCGGGTCCGAACGGAACCGAAGGCACTACCCCTACTACATCCATTTTGGAAATATCCTCAGGATTAGTAGCGACTAGCCCTTGCACTTCACTGCACCATCTTCGACTCCGAAATCGTTTTCGCGAAACGTACAAACTGGATCGAAGTGGTTTTCGAGTCTCCAGACCTAGAATCTCGGTATACGGAAACTCGATCCCGGTCTCTTCGAAACGATTAGCGCTTTTGGCCAATATTGATAGTCGGTGATTTAACTATCAATTAATGTTCACAAACATCCATACACATCCATCACACAATAAATAATCTCCATATTATTTATTTTCTTCTAATATCTTTAAAAGATATATTTTCACATTTCAAAACTCATTTTGAACGAATTCCCAAATTTCTTCCTTAACACGGTAAACCATTTTACCATTATTTCCCATTGGAAAAACCAAGCTTAAACATTCCGTTTTAAAAACAATTAAAATACTTATACTGAAATATACTTTAAAATATGTAAATTACTTCTACTTATTTACTCAAAATATAAATTTAAAATATGTGAAGAAAACTAGTTATTAACACATAAACTTTGATTTTAAAAATAAGGGTTTTAGTTTAACTAAATTCAAAATATCGTTATAAGAAGAAAAATGCTAATTTTAACAACTTAAGCTAAAACCAACTTTTAAATAAATCCATTTGTAAAATAATTGCTAATATACTCCCAAATTATTACGGTATTAAAAATTATTAATTTATTTCTTTAAAAATAACGATTTCTTAAAAATACTTTTTAAAACGATTTAAAACTTAACCTTTAGTTAAATAAAATCTTTTTATAAACATTTACTTGGTTTTTCCCAGGGAAACACTTTCCCGTTTTCAAACATTCCAAAGTACTCTTTCATATAAATCCACTGATTTATTTCAAGTCAATTTATGATTCCAACATAAATTTCCAATTCCATACTTAACTATAACTTCCTCCGAAGTTAAATCACAATTTTTCATTTCTGGAAATTCATTTTTAAATATAGTTTAAACATTTTGGTGAATTTTCAATGGAAGCCAAATTTCCAATTCACTTAATTAAATTCCAATGAAATACGGCATTTCAAAACATTCTATTTTTCATTTGAACTTGTTAATTTATAGTCGGAAACTCCATTTAACATATTTTTAATTTTCGGATAACATTAGTCGTTATTAAAATAAACACCGTTATTTTAAACAATTTATAATTTCATAAATTTAATCTCCAGAAAACTATACTTTCCATTTACCCATTTCATAAACTTCCCATTATATTCAAAATCCCAATTTGGCCCAATTTACATTTTTCCTTTCCGAATCCGATTTCAAATTTTATTCTTTGAAATTCTAAATTTAACAATTTCTTTAATTCCTTTTAAATCCCAATCTATTCATTTATAATTTAATTCTGGAATTATAATTTACACAACAATTTCACAGAACAATTTAAAATTCCAGATTTATCAATCACAACATATAACAGGTATCACTATCAATTTTAAAATAATTGCTACATTGTGAGGAATCCAGTTGGATCCCTCCAACCTGTTTTTCCCTGCATCCACAAATGTTAGCACATCACAATAAAAATATCAATCCAGATAGATAACAGCAGTTATAGTCAACCAATCATTCAGATATTTAAATATCAATTATTTATAATGTCTAGCATCCTTTTGATTTAAACATTAATGAATTTGAAATTTTAAATTTTAAATTGAGTTAATTTGATAAATAGAATATGAAGGATAAATTGAATTGTATCGATAAAACGATTTCGTTTAAAACCAAATTTGAAATTCTATTGTAATTTCTTGGGTAGATCGAAGTCTGAAGAGGGACAAATTGATATATACTTTGAATATTCCGACTTGAATTCGGAATCCGTATCTTGTGTTCGAGTAATTATAGGAGATCGAATCTGTCTATCTCTGTCTTTGTTTCGTGCCTGCGAATTTCGAGGACGAAATTCTTTTAAGGGGGGAAGTTTGTAACGATCCCAGATTTTAATTTAATTTAAATTAATAATTTATTGAATTTTTGAATTAAATTGGGTAATTAAATAAATTTTTGAATAAAAAATTGTGAAATTAAATTGATTAAATGGAGCGAGTTTCCCCGGATCAAATGTATTCTGTATAAATCCTTTTAATTTAAATATATTATAAATATTGCATATAGGTGAATATAGATGTATACGTGATATATGAGTAAATTTGAAGTTAATATATATGTATATTGGATTTGAGTTTAAATCTAAAATTGTAAATAAATGGTTTAATAATGATTGATAATAAATATTAAGTTATAAATAGAATTTAAATGAGTAAGATAAATTATATAGTATACAATAGAAACTTATTTACATTTTCAAAGTGATAGGATTATAAAGACAATAAAAATTTAAGTAAAATAAATAATTGAGTTATAAATAGAAATAACTTAGAAGAAATTTAACAACATATTAAAAATATAGAATTTCATTTATATTCCTGAGTAACAAGGCTAAAACAAAACTTAATCTTCATGTAACAAAAATAAACATAAGTCAATGCAAAAGAAATATATACATAACATAACTAAAACAAGTAAACAAAACCAAAACAAATGTACATAAAAACAAATATAAGCTGCAGCCCCCAAATCTTCAGCCGAAGTCAAGAAGAAATAAACAAAGGTAAATGTACAAAGCAAATATCTCTAGCCCATACCTCTAAAGCAACTTCAGCCATGCCCTGTACAAAGATCAATACATCACCTTGTACAAGTGTTATATACTGTAAACTCACTTTTATGAATATCAACCTCATTCATTCGTTTATTTGAAACTGAGAAACAAAGATCTAAAATAACAACACATCAAAAACAAGGCAATGTCTTCAGCCTGGAAAAGCTTCAGTTTGAAAATTTTTACAACCTGTTCAAAAAGAAAAAAAGTAAAGCTTTGTTCTTCTCTGCCATTTTCAAGGTGAGCAACTCTTCTTATTTACCTGTGAGTAAACATCAGCAGTGATAAGTATGTTTATGTATATATATATGAGTATGAATGTATTCATGCCTGTACAAATTTGGGTATCTCTGTTTTGTTTCCCAGACCAGATTTGTAAACAAATTCGAATCTTTTGTTCTAACCACTGTTAGCACTGGGAACATAAACAAAAGTTGATTGTTTGATTGTGAACCAAGTTTAAAAAGTAATTTAAATCAAAAACAACTGGTAAATACCTCTGAAACTCAAGAAACCTGAGTAAAACTTTAACTTAATCCAAATTCAAACATTTTAATTTTTGAATTCATGTATCCAAACCGTATTCTCATGGGAAGACATGATTTTTAAAGCATAAACCATAATTTCTAGAGTTAGGCTTCGAGGGCAGTTTGAATTCGTTTGAAAATTGGTTTTTGGCCAATCTCTGGTGATGGGTCGACTCGTGGAGGTCGTGTTCGTGGCTGGAGATGGAGGAGGCTACGGGGTGTTGGCGAAAAATGGTCGGAGGTGGCGAAAACGTCGGAGGCGACGGCGGTGTAGAATTTAAATCTGTAAACCTATTTTTGTCACGCATTGGAAACTCACGCTCTATTGTCTCGTGCAAGCATCGAGTGTCTCGAGGTTGTGGGCCATGGTAGGGGTCGAGTTGATGAAGTCAACACCGGAGTTCTAGGGGTCACGGTGGTCGGAGGGACGAATGCGAAGCGTTGCCAGGTTTTGGGTTCAAGTAGTTTTGCTGTTCCAGGCTTGGATTCGAATGCTCGAATCTCGATTTCGAGGTGATGATGTGATTCGTATGGTAGGAGCGTGGTTTGGAGGAGATTGTCGACATGTTCGACAATGTGGTGACGCCGGAGGATCGCCAGCGACGATGTACACGTGCACGTGCACGTTTCGTTTACTGGTCATTCTAGTTTTGGGGTAGAAGGATTGGACTCGGGAAATGTTCGAGTCATTCGAGCTTTTGACTCGAAGTAGCAGGGGAGATGACTCGAAGCGGTGATGGTTTGTCTCGAGCATATGTTTGTTCCAGGCTTGGAAAACTGGCAGCATTTGAATTCTTAAACAAATTCAAATGAAACTTTTAATTGTAAACTAGATCTAACGAGTTTTAATCCAGATTTTAGTTTAAATTCAAATTTATTTTTGAATTCAAACCTGAAAGGAAATAAAAAGTTAAAATATTTAAAATGAGGTTTCGAACCTGATAGTTTTCAGATTTTTGAAATAAAATTTAAACTATGTTTTAATTTGAAAGTTTAAAGTATAATTTCAAATGAACTTTTGAATCTAAGGTTTTAAAAACTTGAAATTTGTCTGTTTAATTTTAAACAGAACTTGAATTTAAAACATATTTTAGTATAAGTTTAAAATCAGAATTTAAAAGATGGAATGCAAATTAACTTTATTTATAAACTAATAAATTTAATTGATTAGAAATGATTAATAATGAACTATTTCTTAAGTAAGTAGTCAAAGAAATATTATTAGTTAATGAAGATAATTAACTAAGGATTATTAAGTATTTGATTTAAGGTGATTAATTTTAATAATTAATTGGATTAATTAATTTAGATAATCAATTATAAATTGTTTAAATGAAATTACTAAATGAAAGTAATTTATAATTAATCACTTATTGTAATTAAATTTGGATATTTTGATTTATTAAGGTAAATTAATTATGCAATTGGATTAAAAGGTTGATTTAAATTAATAAGATTTATTAGGATAATTTAATTTATTTAAAGTGTCTGATAATAAATTTATGTCAAATGATGTGTAATTAATTAATTAATCAGAATTTGATAATTAATTCATAAGTGATTAATTTACGGGGAAATAAATTGAATTGATTAGGATTAAATGATTAATTAATCCTACTTATAAATGACTATTGAATACTTGACCTTACCTATGGATATTTGGATTCTATTGGATGGTTTGATTGTTTTGATACCCTCATATATGATGCTTTGTGATACATCCTGATTTATGTTGTGATTTGAGATTTTCTGTTTCTGTGATATATTACTATGTGAATATGAAACCCTTTGTCCGTAAAACGGCATTTGAATTTCGATGCGACAGGGAGTCGGATTCCAGTTGGTTATCCGAAACCCACATCGAATTGTAATAGTGAATCTTTGTGTCTGATAAATTTACTTTATCTATGAATCTGTGAATGGAGATAAGCGTTATCGATTATACCGCTTATCGATATATCTGTGATGATTGATGTTGTGCACTATTGTGTGTGAAACCCCTGGACTACACTTTTACACACACAAATATGGATTTCACATGGAAATCGGTTAAGTCATAGATAATTTAAATTTGACGTTTTTGAAATTGAAATTTTTAATTTCAATTGATTTTGAAATTGGAAATTTGGGGTTTAAAAGTGAAAAGCTTTTGAAATAGAATTTCAAAGATAAAAGTTATTTTCGAATAACTTAATCGAGTTTTGAAATTTTAAATAATTAGATTTAAATTTGAATTCAAGTTTGAAATTAAATCTATGATTTGGAAACTAGGGATAAAAGATGATATAAATGTGTTTGTATGAATTTAAACCATTTTAAAAGTATAATTTTGGGAATTTGGATTTAACCTAAGGATTTCAACTAGTATGAATGAATCAGATTTCCAAAGTAAAAACTGTTGTTTTCAAATGATAAACACTTTCAGATAAGAAATGAAATTCCAATTTAGGAAAAGGAATTTCAAGATTGAATTGAAAAATGGATTTTCCAAGTTATGAATAAATTCTTTTCGAAAACTATGAATTAAATCTGTCTATTTTTAACAGATTTAAAATGATGATTTGTTTAACCCATTCAAAATGAAATTGTTTTGAAAGCTATGAGTTAAATCTTTGATTTAAAGATTTAACGAATTAATCAAATTGAAAGGGAAATTGATTTGGAAAATCTGTGAATGAATCTTTGTGAAATTAAGTGAACTTTGTGAATTGAATCTTTTTGTTTAAAGGATTAAAATGGTAATTTGATAAACCATTTGTAAAGAAATTTTGGGTTTAAGTTGTGACTTAATTGAAATCCCAATATCCATATGTTTTTAAATATTTCGCTCACTATTCGGGTTAGCCGGGAAAGGACCTTTGGGTCGTATAACTCATTCTGAATAGTGATACGTCGTATATGGATAGCATTTGAAGACCGGTGTTGAAGACCGGATATTTTTCGAAAATGAAAGGACAACCTGTCGAATGTCTCTGCACTGAGTCGCGCCGGTATAGAGATTTATATCACTCTTTTGTGACGGGAAGTCCGGACGTGATTGAAAGTTATCCGGAATTGCAAGGGCTTCGTGAGAAGTGCCTTCGGTTCTGTTCGAACCCGGAACAGACTTGTATGGATACATGTCTGACATTACACTTTGAGATATAAAGCCGATTTCTTTCAAATACATTTCTGTTGGTGGCGGAGAATTTATTCTCTTAGCTTAACACCCTTCTCTGAGACGTACGAGCTCAGAGGTTATGTAGTTGAAATTTATCAGCGATATATCCCAATTTGGTAATGTGACATGCTGAGTGTTGCTGTGTGATGATCAGTGTTTGATCATTTGCGATATGATCATTTGTTTGATCTTATATCTTTGTGATCATAGGTTGATCATTTGTTTGACCCGAAGCATGGCTTTGTGACAAAGCGTAGCTTTGTGGACGAGACTTCGTCGAGCCTCACACCCCGGAAATGGTCAAAACAGGAAGGATGCGGCAAGGTTCTAGGGAGTAGCGCCCCTTAGTGTATGTCATTCTTTCTGGATAAGGTGGTATCATGGTATGGAGCCCAGATACTTAACCTCTGTGGTTGCTGCAAATTTATTACTTTGTGGTTTGTTGGAAATCGGGGATCCTCGGGAAGATCGGTGACAATCGGGGGATGACATACGCGTGTCAGTAGTTACCTATTTTTGCAGAGGTAACCCGGCCTTGTGTTGGCAGAGATCCGGTTAGGTTCTCGGGTCGTCTATTCCAGGGACGTACCCATCGTGGAAAAGGAAGTTCCTTAGCCTGACCATTTGTTGGAAATCCAAAGAAACAATACGAGCCTTTACAATTTCAATTGTATAACCTGTCTCCTCAGGAGGCAGCTATAGCAGGCATAATATAATGGTACATATGCTGGCTAAGATTTATATTCTACTTTCGAAATGTTTTTCCACTATGCACTAATAATAATATCCAAAATGATTTGATTTTGCATAGTAAGCATCTTTGACTAACATAAGAAGAAATCTCCTCCAAGTCTGCGTTTGCATTGTGTGTGTGGTGGGAGGTCTTATGGTAGTTTCATTTTCCAAAAGCATTGCGAATTGACTTTAAATTCTTTGCTGTTTGTTTTAAAGATAAACTGTTTTTGTTGCTCACACCAGTCCCATGACTGATCCGGAGTTTATTGTTCCCTTCCTAAACTCTGGGTGCCCACTATTTTCCACACGGGCAGTCTAGAGTTGGGTTTCTTTTCAGATATTCAGGTCCAGTAGATTTTCTGGAGCTAGTTCAGTCTTTGGATCGGACTGCACTTGCTTATTCTTGGTGTATCGTTATTGGGAGTTCGAGCTACTGCTGGAGTTCTCTCTTGAAGACTATCTTAGAGTTATTTGTTCCGCTGCTGATGTTATCGTTTTCTTTTCCGCTGCTATCTGTTGTATCATATCTCTGATGTATATTGATATTCATTGTATCATTCTGTTGTATCAGATATTGTATATCAATGTATTATTCATTTATTCCGCTGTGTTATTTACTTAATGTTGTTATAAGCTCCCGAGAACCAGATTCGACATTTGAATCTACGGCATTTTGAGTACAAGTGAAGTACGAGTGCCGATTTTCGAAGGTCGATTTTTGGGTCTTGACACATTAGTTAATTAAATGTGCGCATTTTATGAAAAAATACAGTTTTACTAACTGTTCACATTTACAAAAATATATTTTAATTTAACACATTTATTCGACGTGTTACATCAACTTAAGGCTCGTTCGATGCATTTTTTTGTTGCATAAGTCAATACATGCACAATATAATATTCCTAGCTCGTGCATTCATTTTATCTTATTCCAACTAACACAATACAATGATAGCAGCGCTACACACATATACAATGGTACAACCAAAGCATACACAACGATTTCCATATACACGAATAACCACAAATTATACATGTTTTTCACAATTTCACGATAAAAGATGAAATAGGTATATCATGGAATGCTAAAAACTATTATAACACAATTGGAAACAATTTCAATCACCAATTAGCCCTAATTTATCAACTTATGCAAATCTAGAATTAGGGTAAAAACTAAATTTTTCACGAAAATAAGATATTATACCTTAGCTGGAGAGCAAGAGGTGTTGAATTCACAGCGGGGAGGACGAAAAAGCACGAAATCAGCGATTGGAGGTCGAAAATGGTGATTTGGGGTTTTTTTTGGGTTTTTTGATGTGGCTGGAAAATGAGGAAGAAAGGCTGGGATGGGCTGCTGTAATTCACGATTTTCCGACGACTTCCGACGGCCCATCGGAAAATGGCCGTCGGAAGCCGTCGCCCCCCCTCCGGTCGCTATTTGACCCTTTTCTAGTAGTGTACGAATGAGTCATTCTTGGGGATCTCAAACCATATAAATCCATGTTGCTTTTATTTACTTCCTTTTTCTGCTTGCGTATATATTTAAAATACCTTTATAAATGATATATACACGTGTTCTACTATTTCACTATTCATTTATACTCTTTTCAATACCTCAAAATATATTCATATACTTATCTCTAATGTATAAGAATACTAATAAATCATTTAAAAAGATTTTCCACTTTAAATTATTACTAAATGGGCTGAAAACAAATGCTACAAAAGCATTGTTTACTATAAACCAAAAATACATTATACTTGTCAATATCTTTAAAACATTCTTCTAAAGATCTACTTACAGTCCAAAGTAAAATAAAAAGGGTTAAAAACAAATGTTGCTTAAATATTGTTAAACCCATAACCATTCACACTTATCATTATCTTTAAAAACATGCTTTTTAAAGATCCACTTATATTTAAAAGTATATTCAAATGGGTTAAAAACAAATGTAACTAAAACATTTACTATAAAACCAAACCATTTCATACTTGTCATTATCTTTAAAAACATGCTCTTTAACAATCCACTTATATTAACAATATATTCAAATAGATTAAAAACAAATGTTACTAAAATATTGTTACTATAAACCCAAAAATATTTCATATTTGTCATTATCTTTAAACAATTCTTTTAAAGATTTAAGTATATTTATTTAACAAGATAATATACTTTTAAATAACTTTTCAAAACCATCATTATAACTAAGTGTTATAACAAAACCCCAATTATGCTTTTATAAAATATTTAACTTACTTTGCCAAACATGTATATGTATATATATAGTTTTAAAATACTTATAAATACATTTTAATTATCCATACAAAATAGTACTTAAAAATCACTAATTTAGAATTTAACAAATATCATAAAAATACATGTTTATATATATATATATATACAAGTCTTTAATTTAAAAATTCATAAATAATTATTAAAAACATATTTAAACTTCAAACCACTTTTAAAATACTTTAATATATGTTATTAAACACCTCACAAAAGGTGTTAGAATAATACTTTATTTAAATGTGATACTTAAACACTTTTAGTCCACAACACAGCCTATAACAACATATAATAGCAAGTGCTGTAAAAAGGGTCGAGAATTACTATAGCAGGTCAAAAGTTCTATAGTTTAGTGCTTTAATTGACTATGGACGAGAATAGTTTTAAACATTAGAAAGTTTGGCCATCAACATATTGCCAATCTTTTTAAGGTCTAATTTTTTTTTCAATATGTAGTATACATATAGTACATAATAACCATGCCAAGAAACCCCTAAGAGTTTCTTTACAAAATATTATAAAAATTAATCAAAACAAGGGATTTCAAAGTACTTCTATAGCGATCACTCGCTATACAATCCATTCCACATTCACTTCCAAACCAAACACAATACAAATAAATATATATACATAATGTCAAGGCCATATCACATGTTATAGAAGGTCATAAAAGTGATGACATCCAATATAGAGTTGTTATTTGCTTTCAAAAGAAAAGGGGTTCAAAGTTATAGTTGTATTAGTTCATTACTTAACTTTATAATCAACAACATATATATATAGCACATAATATTAAATGGTGAGTAAACTCACTTCACAAACCTTTCCATCCAAGCACAAACATTAGAACACTAGAACAATTTCCTACCATCATGAAACAACCAAAGATCCAAACTTTGCCTTCAAAAGTTCATGTTTAGGTTGGGGAGCTATGCTCCATTTCTTCTACTTTAGAGTTGATTTCCCATGCTTCTATGATGCCTTAGAGCATTTGCCAAAGTTTGGAGAAGATTGGTGTTGATTGGATATTGTTTTGGAATTTAAAGTAAGGAGAAAAAGGATGAAGATTATGTTCTATCTTTTATATTTAGCAAAATCGATTAATGAAATGAATGTTGTGCTTATGTAAGGTTATTCAAGAAGTTACCATCCACCTTCTACCCTCTATTGAAGGTCATAATCGTGATCCTTCCCTTGCATCTATGATCCAAAATATCTCCTCTTACTTTGGACATAAAGCTTCCCAAAGTGCCTATTTTCTTAACATCTTCTACCCTATGACGTCATCCATGACATCATCAAAATAGATTTAGTTAAAATTAAACCACAAAATATTTATAGTTGCTAATTAATTACCACATTAATATAATAAGCAACCTAAAATCTTCGAACAAGTTATATCAACCAAAAAGCTGTTTGTCAATAAAATGATTTTCGGTTAAATTATCAATATTCCTTCAAACTATTTATTTGTAAACATATTTCAAAAAAATTACCTTCTCTAGTTATTAATTAAAAGGGGTTAGCAAGGCTATAAATCCTTTTTAATCACATTTAGTTCAAGATTCAAATATTTAAATAATTCAAATATTCAAAAATATGAAGTGTTTAAATTTCCAGCTCATCACATTTGGTCTTTGCACTGAAGATCTAACATCACTTAAAAGAATGCATTCATATAGGAGGCGCCGATATAAAATTATTTAGCATGCATACCATATGTGTGTGATACGCCATGTACTTGTACAGGATTGACTGCAAAATTGGTTATGCACTAATTGGTTGGATAGTTTAGAATGGTTATGTATTATGTTACAATATTTAACCCTTGGGGAATTTTGGGGATGAAATTCTTTTAAGGGCAAGAATTTAACTTCCTATAAAATAAACGATAATTAATAAATAATTATTAGTGCTCAAAAATTGAATATGAGAAAACTTCATAATTTGACCATGAAACTGTACCATTGTGTTTGTGGCGATTTTCTAAGCAACTTTTATAGATGAAGTTTTGTAACAACTCCGAATTTTCGACTTCCAAAAATCGACATTAATACGTCCACTGTATCAACTGCCGAGCAATCGAATGCTGGAAAACCAAATTATTATGGAGAAAAAAGAAGAGGTAGAAGAAGACAGAAGAAAAAGAAAGAAGAAACAATAGAAAAACACAGAAACTATATCAGAATTTCACATATCGCAGCGGAACAACATATAATAGATAAATGAATAATCTTTAAATCAAAGAACTATATCATTTTATACATTACATCATCATCAGAGTTTACAACAACAATATACATCACAACTGGACAGTTATATAAACTTGTCCTCATATAGAATACACAGCGGAAAAATAATATCATATACAAATGCTACGTCTCGCCATCTAGCTCGCCACTGAGCTCCACAACATCTCCTGAATCTAGAATGACCTGATAACCTAACTCTAGACTGCCCGTGTGGAAATTGGTGGGCACCCAGAGTTTAGGAAGGAAACAATAAACTCCAGGTCAGTCATGGTGACTGGTGTGAGAATTAAACAGTTATTTATCTTTAAAACAACAACAATAAAGGAAGTAGAAAATATTCGCAATGCTTTTGCAAAATGAAACTACCATAAGACCTCCCGCCACACACACAATGCAAACGCAGAATTGGAGGAGATTTCTTCTTATGATAGTCAAAGATGCTTACTACGCAAAACAAATCATTTTTGATATTATTATTAGTGCATAGTGGAAAACATTTCGAAAGTATAATATTAATCTTAGCCAACATACAACCATTATTGTATTCCTACTATAGCTACTATGTTCAATAGTAGGTTACCGCCACATTCCATAGCAGGTTATACAACTAAACCGTACAAGGTTCGTATTGTTTCTTTGGATTTCCAACAAATGGTCAGGCTAAGGAACTTCCTACTGCCATTGGGATCGCCTCTGGATGGACGTCCCGAGAAACCACCCTGGCTCTCTGCCAACACAAGGACGGGTTACCTCTGGGTATAGGTAACTACTACACGAATATGCCATTCCCCGGTCCTTTGGGACCTTTATCCGAGGCGCCTCGATCAAACAACAATCACACAATAAATGAGACTGGAGTATCCACATAGGTTAAATACCAGGGCTCCATACCTGATACCACCCTTTTCCAGAAGGAAATGACATACCCAAAAGGGCGCGACCCTCATAACCTTGCCGCATCATTCCTGTTTCGACCATTTCCGGGTTGTGAGGTCCTGACGAAGTCTTGTCCACAAAGCTACGCTTTTTCACAAAGCCACGCTTTGATCACAAATGATCAATAAATGATCATCACACAGCAACACTCAGCATGCCACACTACCAGATTGGGAGTATATCACTGATAAATTTCAACTACATAACCTCTGAGCTCGTACGTCTCAGAGAAGGGTGTTAAGCTAAGAGAATAAATTCTCCGCCACCAACAGAAATGTATTTGAAAGAAATCAGCTTTACATCTCAAAATGTAATGTCAGACATGTAACCATACAAGTCTCTTCTGGGTTCGAACAGAACCGAAGGCACTTCCAAATAAGCCCCTGCAATCCGGGTATCCACAATCCTGATAAAACTTCCCATCACAAAGGAAATCTTTATACCGTAGCTAACGGTGCAGAGACAATCGATAGGTCATCCTATCGCTTTCACAAATACCCGGTCTTCACCACCGGTCTTCAATACGATCCATATCGTCGTATCACTAATTCGGAGTGAGTTATATGACACAAAGGTCTTTTCCCGGCTAACCCGAATAGTGAGCACAATATTTAAAAACATATGGATATAGGGATTTCAATTAAGTCACAACTTATTATCCAAATCCTTTCCTTTAAATTTTTTAAACAAATTACCATTTCAAATCTTTAACAAAAAGATTTACTTCACAAAATTTATCCAGTTTCACAAAGATGCATTTACAGATTTCCAAAGCAATTTCCATTTCAATTTGATTAACCCCTTAAATCTTTAAGTCAAGATTTAATTTATAGTTTTCAAAACTATTCACAATTCAAGTCTTTTATAAAATAAAAGATACACCATTTGAAATACTCTTTTATTTCAAAATAAAGTTTAATTATCGTCACAAAGGTTAATTCATAGTTTTTCCAAACTTTTTACAATTTCATTTCAATTTGAAATGTTTTCCATACAAATTGGAAATCTTTTCACTTTATGAAAGCTATTATCATTTGAAAACAAATAGTTTTCGTTTTGGGAAAAACTGGTTACTATTACGCAGTTTAAAGCCATTCAAGTATAAAACTTGAATTATAATATTAAATTTCCAAAACCATATTTTAAATGGTTAAAACCCATATAAACACCTTTTATACTTATAAAATCTTTCAAACCAAAATTCCCAATTTATTGAATTCAATTCAAAATATTGAATTCAAATTTTTAAATCAAATAATTCAAATTCCAATTTTTATTAAGTTATTTAAAATAACTCTTATTTTTTAAATTCATTTTCAAAAGCTTTCAATTTCAATCCCAAACTAATTTGGATTCAAAAATTCAATTTTCAAAATTGATAAAAATCTGTGACTTAACCGATTTCCACGTGAAATCCACATTTGTGTGTGTATTGTGTAGTCCACGGGTTTTAACACAATAGTGCAACAACATTCAACCATCACAGATCAAATATAAAAATATAATTGATAAGCGATATAAACTATAACGCTTATCTTTCATTCACAGATCACAGATATATCTATCACAGATAAATAAATCACACAAAACAGGATGTATCACAAAGCATCACACAACAGAGATATCAAACAATTCAACATCCAATATAATCCAAACATCCGTAGATAGGATCAATTTAATCATTTGATTAATCTAAATCAGATAAATTTCTATAAATCAATCTTAGTAGTTATAGTAAATTAATAATCAATTAATTTCAAATTGATTTTCAATTCATTTCAAAACACCAAATCAATTTTCAACGAATTTCCAAATCAATTCCTTTTTAAAATAAATTCCTTTATCTCTTCAAATCTATTTAAAAATCCAAATTTAAATAAATTCTTCAACTTATAAATAATATTTCCGAAATCCATTTATTAAGCCCTTTTTTCCAAATTTGAAATTTTAATTCAATATGGTTCAAAAATAAGACTTTTATCTTTTTAAAACTCCTTTTAAATTATCTAATTATCAAAAATAAATTTTTCGATAAATTTTCAACTTATATTTTCAAAAAATCCAATTTTACTTATTTCTGGTATCCATCGATACCAAAAATATATTCGGCTAAATTATAGCCGTCAACAATTTCAATCACAATATAATCACACGGCGATTATAAATAAACCAACACACAACATTGGAATAAATTCAAATGTTTGAGGAATCCCGTTGGGTCCCTCCAACCTGTTTCCCTGCATCCACGGATGTTAGCACAATACCAATTCCACTTTAAGGTGGAATATCGCGATATATGGGATTTATAAATATTATCTGCTATTATGCGGCGCAATAGGGTCTCATCCGCTATATAATGCGGGAAATCAACTCCAAATACATATATAATACCAATTCCACTTCACAGTGAAATTATCGCGGTATATGTTTTTAATAAATAACCTCCGCTTAATATACGGCGTATAGGGTCTGTTTAACACAATAGGTAACAATTTATCATCCAATTCACACAATCAACAATATCAACAATTTTAAATCTAACTATTTAAAATTTAAATCGAAACAATTATTCGATTGAGTGAGAAGTTCTCACCTTGAGTTTTGTCGAATGTTTAAATTTTAAATTAAACCGAACCGTTCGATTTAATCAAAAAATTTAGCGTGCTCAAACTGACCCCCAGACCTGCGCTGCAGCGTAGATCGCGTCGCTGCGATCCCGACGCTTCCAAATTCATCGAAATCTGATATCGTATGACAAAGATATGGCAATTTAAAGTTTAAACGATTTTAATACAAATAAATTTACAACTTTTAATTAAATTTTAAACCCAACCCATATCAGCCGTTCGTTTCCTTGCCCTAGGATCTGGGTCGCACGTTTTGCTTCTGAAAATCCTGGCCACGCACGCGTCTTCTTCTCCCCAGGCTTTGTTTTGAACGATAGAACCCATGCCGCCACTTGCTTTCGAATTAACGCGACCACCTCGCCTCGTTTAAAGATGATCCAAGACCACCGTTCGAATGACCAAAGCGAGCTCTACCACCACCTGGAACCACGGCAAGCTCGGCTAGCTCCTCCACCCAAAAATTTCGAACGAACGCACCCACTTTGTCATGCGATTCTGACCTCCACGTCGCGAATTAGGCGATCACAGCCGTTAGATCTAGAGATCTCTCCAATCTCTACAACTTTGTAGTTGATAAGTTTTCGTAAATGTTTATGAATTGATAGATCTTGAGGGAAGAGAGTTAGAAGATTTAGGCCATAGAATTTGTAGCCGGCGGCTAACCTAGTTTGTTTAGGGTTTTAGTGAAAATAGAAAAAAAAATGGGGGCTTTTTATAAAAATTTGCAAATCACTATTCACTCGAAAATCTTCGAACTCGAAATCGAACGTGCCGACTGACATTCATAAGGTTTTACCCGCGTTCAGAATACAATGGAACGTGTTTCGAGAGCTAATTCGATCGTATGTGAGAGTTACGGAAATAAACGATCAAATTTAAATCAAATCAATTTAAACCGATTTCGATGCGTTTTGGCTTGCCCCAGACAAACCGTACATCCGATTGACATGAAATTTGAAACCATAAAATAATATCACATTACGGATCCGATGAAACTGGTTTCGTCAAAATCCAGGACTGTTTGAAAAATGACCATTTTCACTCGTCAATTAAATATTAAAATATTCAATTTTCACAATTTAACTTTAAATTCAATTTTAAAAGTTCACAAATATCATTATAACTCCAATATGATTTAATATAACTTTTTAAATCATTTTTTAATCACATTCAATTCAGATTTCAATTATTTACCCAATTTCAAGTATTAAATTAATAATTTAATCGCCCAATTAAATCACTATATCGAAATTAAATTAATTCGACTTCCAAATCTTACTTATTAATATTTAAAATTAATTAAATATACGAATTTCAAATGATGGAAATTCTAGGTCGTTACAAGTTTTGTATCGGATTTTAAATGAAGAAATTATTAGTGTTTGAAGTTTTTAGATCGAAAATGATTAAAAAGGAATTTAAAAGGAAATAGATAATAATAACCGTGTGGACCCCACCGACCAACCCCTAGGAAGGAGTGGTAGATCAATTGAACTAGTGGCGGCTAGGGTTGAACTTCAGCCTAACGTCCTGAATTTAATTAGTTTAAATCTAACAAATATAATTGATTCCAATGCCTATAAATACATGAATAACCCCTCAATTTTCTTCTCATATTTTCTTATAAAAGCTTGGAAGCTTTGCTATTTTCCCTTCTCCACTTACTCTAGAAATTATAAGACTACTATTGTGTATGTGCATATCAAAGAAGGGCAAAAAATAAAAGAGAAGAAGGGGAGTGAATCAGTTCTACGAAAAAGGTAAATTCTATAATTATAAATCTATATTCCACTTAATAAAATTTCCTCTTGGATATGTAATTCCAAAATACATAGTATATATCTCTTTATACGTATTTTTGGTTGGAAAGGAAAAGGAGTCAATTAAAGGGATGAATTTGGATTTGGGAGGTTTGGAAAGCTAGAAATTGGAGTGGGAAATTATATGATTTATATATATCATTGAAATTTATATCGTTGAATTTTATTTAATTATTATGCCTATATAAGATCTATTGAGTTGTAAGCTTAAAATGAACGTATTCATTTGAAATTTCTCCTACATATTCTATAAGTTTGGTATTGGAATGGAATGGTATGTACATCCTAATCTAGAAATCTGGAAATCAGTCCCCAAATTTTTTAAAGTAGAATGTTAATAAGATTGCAAAGCTAGTTTCAAATTTATGATAATTGGGTTGTAAACTGTTATTATTCATTGGATTGCCCTAATTTGTCTTAGAATGTGAATTTCTATGTTTTAATCTATTGGGAACATTGTGGATACAATTAGTTAGATCTATTTCCATGTAAATTTCCATATATAATCTAACTCCACAACTACGTATAAAAAGTGCATCGTTACGAATAATAACGAATATACCAAAATGAAAGGGATGTGTCAAGTGTGGATGTTCTTCTCCGTAGTTTACACTATGTATTTCAATAAAATGAAAGAGATAAATTCCTTATAATTTCGAATGGAGAACAAAGCTCTACTTTTAGGTAATTTATGGAACGTTATAGTGGTAATATTTTTTGAGAAGGATAGCTCTAATATATTAAAATGTAAAATGAATGTTCTTTAACGAATGTACATGTAAGTGTATATTCTGAAATTCCTAAGCCTAGGAATTAATGAGTTCGAAGTGGGAATATATACATATAACCACGCTTATCGATTAAAAAATATTAAAAAAATACATAGGGCAACAAATAAAGCGTAATAAATAAATATATGTCGATACTCTTATTAGTTATAATTAAGGCTAATAGATATTATAATGTAGTAAACTATAGGATTAGGAAGTTGCAATGGGAAAAAGGTAGTAAGTTTGAAAATTATGAACAATGATTGCAAAATTAGTTGGGCAATAAAGGATCAGTTAAAAGGGAGTTACAAAAATTAAATGGGAATATAAATGCATTTAATGGGATTGATTGCAGAGTTTATTATAACATATGTCGGAAAATGGAATGGGCATAATAAGTAGAATTTGTAATGAATGAATAAATGTCATTAGTGAGTGTCTAATTTGAATAATAATAACTATTTACTACAGGCAATTGACATTTATAGAATATAAGATGGAAATAAGGAATATAGAAGAATAGTCATATAAAATAGGAATAGGTTTGCAGCGAATAAGCAAATTTAATACTAGTAAATAAACTTAGGAGGTAGTATAATGTTCATAGTAGGAAATTACATTGCCTCAACAATATGTTTAGGACGAACGTAGAGTAGTGGGCCTAGCCCAATATTTTAGTTTAGGATAAGTAGTTTGGTTTAAAATAGTTAGGATGCGATGTAGGTAGAGCAATTTAATAAAATTTTGCCCTTCTACTAGAGCTACTAGTAGTTGTGTATACATACTACTGATGTGGGACACCTCCAACTATAGGACCCATGGGGAAGGGATATACGTTCATGTATAGGTAAGGGAAAATATACTAAGGATCTGAATCTGATTTGAAGTATTAAATAGCTCAGTACCTTTAGGGATGTCAAG
The DNA here is from genome assembly GCA_030737815.1 of Allium fistulosum. NCBI lineage: Eukaryota > Viridiplantae > Streptophyta > Magnoliopsida > Asparagales > Amaryllidaceae > Allium > Allium fistulosum. Next base: position 100,281,174 of record CM060904.1, read on the forward strand.
GGGTTTACTTTAGGGTTGAAGTTATTAAATGGCCATTGGGTATGCTTCCTTCCTACATAAGAAGTTTTAAATAACCTACGACAGTGCCTAATAGGGAAATAGGGTCTGCTTCATTTCTAACTAGAGTTACTAAGTAACTAGCATGAGCATTTTTCTTGACTTATTAGGTAAGTCTACACTGAATTTTGGTTGTGGGATGTTGACGGGTATGTTAGTGTTGTTGGTAAACCGGTATTTAGTAGCAGGGCTGACATATAGGCTTTAATTCCAGCGGTTAAGAACCGCCGTTAGCAAAGATTGGGGATATGCCTTGACATAGTTCGCCTCATACTAGTGTATAATCCTTATGGAATACACAAAGACCTCAAACTTTATTAATTATTTGCATGTTGGAGGTGGTCCATTTAACCCTTAGATAAGGCTTTGAGATGCGTTAGTAATACGGAAAATTAAATTATAAAGTCGTATCTAGGAGTCATCGGTCTTTGTAGCTTGAATGGATGTTGGTTCTGGCTCCTCCCTATTCAAGAAGTATTAAGTGGTCGGGGTTTTATTTTGGGTAGTACAGCATTTATATATATACACACACACACATATAGATATACTTATACCTCAGAGTAGGATGGACATATTCTACGTGCATATGGAAGTTAACGGATAAGTCTTGAATAATAGAATAACATATAAATAGAAATCAATCAGCATAAACAAGTGATATGGATAAAGTGTAATTTTCCAATCACTAAAACATTGTTCTGACCCCCTCCTCATTTCAACCCACAAGATTGATTTAGAGCGACGGGCTACTAGTGCAAGGTGGGAACGGTAGATGGAGAAGTCTTCTTATAACGACCCGCAAATACATCACATTAATAAATTTATTGGAGATTAAAAAGATTTAATGATTATTTTAAAAAATTTGATAACTCATTTTATATAATTATAAAGTAATAATTTACCATTGATTTTATAAATATATGAACCCATTTTAGAAAGAAATTAGCTTCGCCGGTCTTAAAATATAAGTTGTTGGAAATTTATTAAATTTCATAAATATAATTTTATAGCCTTAATAAACTTCATATAATTGTTATACAATGATAATAAGTGATAAGTGATTTATAATGGTTTTACAAATATATTAATTTTTTTTATAAATATAACAAACTTCGTCGCATTTTGGCAAATTGGCATCGTATCTTTACAAATGGATTTTAATATTGATTAATATGGCTTTATAGCTTAAATAATCCTGTTTTAATTATTTAAAAATGATAAGAAATTCATTGTCAAGCTTTGTTTATATAAATAAATAGTTTGACAAAAAACTGAAAATATGACCGGAAATTGGATCCTGAAATCTCAACGGTTTGACAAATGGAAATTGTTTTAAGTTATTGCAAAATTGTTTTTACATGCACACACATACACACACATATGTGTATCACAATTATTCAAATAAAAGCTAAAAAAATATCTAAGATAGTTTTACAAAAAGTAAGTGAAAAAAGCAATATCTAATCTCCATTAAAACATGGAATGCAAACATCAAATCCATCATTAATGCATGTCATTCCATGCTTAAAATATTTTTGCGATACGTCTTATCATATTACATCTCATCAATGCATGCACTTGAGTATGGTGACGAGGATTTGATGTTGAAGTGATGTGGTGTAAGAGATATTTTGATAATATCTAAGGGTAATTTAGTAATTTGCCACATTTTCCTAAGGCTATAAATAAGACCCTAAGGCTTCGAAAATTCACACATCTCATTCCATCTTCTTCTTCTTATTCACCTCTGCTTTAATGGCTTCCACCCTAAAGGAAGTAATGGCTAAATTCATTTCAAAAAGAAACTAAAATCATATAGTACATATTTATAGTGTAAAACACCTCAAAACTCAACCAAAACTCCTCCTCTTCATTCTCTTTACCCACGATCACCACCACATCCACCATAGTCGAGCCTTTCCTTCCATAAAACCAAGGCCATGAGTCCCTATTCAAATCCTAGCCCTCTAAAGGCAAGAGCCTAAGTGATCGTGAGCTTAGATTTCGAGTTAGCGAAGCTATAGCCATTTTTAGGTTAATTGTTTAATCCAAGGTAAGAAACTCCTAAACTATAGTATTATATGGTATTGCGTGTCATATATGTTTGATTATTATTTTTGATGATGATTTTTTAATATGAATGTTGAATATATATGCAAGTCGCGGAAATACACGTCGATAAGTACAAAGGAAATCACTTTCCTTTATTAAATGAACTGGTGTATACGGGATGTTAAACCTCTTTATTTTTAAAAAAATAAGAAATAAATTCTAAAAATCTTTTAAAATGTTTTAAAAGTGATTTGAGTTATAAAAATAAATTTTCAAATGATAAAAAGTCATTTTGATCAATATAGCTTAAAAAACACTTTTTGGCAGCATTTTTCTATAACTTTTGAAATATAGTTTTAAACGCAACCGTTCTTTTCCAAATCTTTTGTAAATATTTTAATATGATTACTAAAGTATTTTAAAGATAATTTAAATGATTTATAAAATGTTTAAATATTAAATGATTTAGAGTCGATCAAATTACTTGACCGCCTTATGGGTGTTAGAGTGGTAGTGTCTAGGCTTGGGTTTGGAAAGCCAGTTTCCTGCTTTCCCTACCTACCCGGACTGACCTGATGGATGGGATAGTTGATTTGATTTACTGGCATCTAATTTTCCAAAGTATAAAGGATATAATTTCCCAAAAATAAATAACTTGGGTTTTATGGGGATAATCTTCTTATACTTGGTACTAAAGCCTGAAGAGGGAACTTGTGCTATTCATGGAATTTTAAAAGGCGATTCCACCGTTATTCCGCCCATAATATTTGTTGAATATGGAAATTGATATTGAGTAGAATTAGATGATTTCTATAGATTCTGCTTACTTAATATTTACTGGTTTTGGATTAATATCCTAGATAACATGGTTTTAACTCAATTGAAATTTTGATTTTGAATTAAGAAATCTTTGATAAGATTTAAACGAAATGATTTGGAATTTAAAAAAAGTTTTAAGTAGGATTTGTTAAATAAGGTTTAATGATTCCATATATATCGAAAAGAATGTTTTAAAAATATATATCTCTAGAAGATATTTGATGAAAAGAATTTATCAATCAAAGAATAATTCCCTATTTACTAAACATCTTTTATCGATAATAGGTTCGAAGGAACCAGGGTCGGATTTGAGTGACTCTTATCCGAAAACCAGTTCGAACTAATGTACGCATTTGAAAAATAAAGGCCTGATAAAGATAATGAAGGATGAAGACCGGAGATCTTCGAGGTGGAAGGACTGCTTGTTGATTATTCTGGTTAGCTCCCAAATAACTAAAGTAGCAGTGGTCCCTTCATTTCTGAAACTCTTCGGGTTGCAGGAACTTCTTGCGACTATTCCTAGGGTTAATCCTCGACAGGATGTAGTAGGAGAGTACCTTTGGTTTGTCCTATTGCTATGCAACTTGTATGGACGAATGTCTGACATTGCATTTGTAATTACATTGATTGATCTCTATGATCGTATCATCTGATTGGTGGCGGAGAAGGCAAATTCTTTTAGCTTGACAAACTTTCCCGAGACATTCGAGCTCAGGAGTTATATGTTTGTAGAAATAAGTAGTGTGATTAAGAAATGGCAATGTGGCATTCAAAGTGGAATGTGCTATGTGAAAGGTAATCATTATCTTGGGCCTCATCACTCGGAAATGGCTTAAATAGGGAATGTCGTAAGGCTATGTGGGTCGCATCCATAAGGGTATGGTCATCACCCTTCTAGATTACTCTCTATATGTCAAGTATGTCGGTTATGTTGTTCGGGATCCCAGATAGGTCGGTTACGACCGGGGTGATGTCATATTCGGATCAATCCACCACCAGGCGGTTCCGTGGGTAGGCCGGTCTTGCCAGGTGCAGAGGTTTCGAATACGTCGATCCTCGATACATCCCTTTAGAGTTGTATTGTAAGGAAGGTAGTCCTTTACCTACCATTGTATGGAATCCGTTCTCAATAAGTGCCATCGGACTTGATTGTAGAACCTACATTGTAGCTAGTATGCTGGAATTTAATAATGTAACAATTTTGGCTAAGATCCATAAGTTTACTTGCAATCGCTTTTAAAAGAATGTCATTAAAAATAATATCAAATGAATTTTATATAGCAAATGTTTTGGTTGTCATAAGGTAAAAACCCATTCCGTGTTTATGTGCGGCGTTGTCTTATGAGATACCCTTTTATTTAAAAAATGCGCATTTTGAGTTTCTCACACCAGTCTCATGACTGACAGGGAATTTATTTTTTCTTATCCCTTAAAATTTAGGTACCATAATTTTCCCGGGCAGCCAACTAGTTAAGTAAGCTTGGAGCATTTTGGAATGGAGCATGGAGCATTTTGGGTCTTTTATTGAAGTCATCTATCACTTTCTACTATGTCTGTATTATGTATAAGTATCTACAAGCATTATAAGGATAGGTCGTTATATCTACCCAAACTAGGTTGGTACCTGTCATAACTCTGATGGAACAATTTGGAGTAATTGCATGTACTATTCATATGTATAATTATGTGTTGAATACGACGTGAGATTCTATTATTGTCTTATCTTCTATCTTTATTTCTTTACCCCCAAGATAATCTGCCTCTTCAGCACTCTGATTTACGACACGTGAATACCGAAGATGTATTTTTGTCGATTTCTATAGGTCGAGGAGTCAGGTCGTCACATTTGGTATCAGAGCTTATGGTTTAGCGAATACCTAAGCCTTGATGTGGTCAACTCATTAGAGATAGAGTTAGTAATACCCTAGAATGAGTTTAGTCTGAGAGAGCGCATATTTGAAGTTTTATCTGAATAAGTATTCGAATTTTACACCAATTCCCTAAGATATCTCATCTATCTATTCTAACAATACTTCCTTACTATATGCATATAGTACGAGATGAGTGGAAGAAGGGGACGAGGTAGGGGAAAAGGAGGTAGCAGTACCACAAACACAAATGGTCGAACTTCCGCCACCACAGTAATCGAAGAAGTAATAACTCCAGTGCAACCCTAAATCAACTTTGCAACTTTATGAAAGAACTATACCAATTTGGGTGGTAAACCATTTAAGGGAACAGAGTCCATTATAGAAGTTCAAGCTTGGATCGGCTCTTGTGAAATAATTTTTAAAGGGTTCAATATTGGAGATGAGCAAAAGAGATTCTTAGCTTCTTGGCAACTGTAGGATGGGGCTCTCGCCTGGTGGGAGTCCTTTACTATGAATGAATCAGAGGACAATTTTTCTTGGGCACTATTCAAGGAGGTCTTGGAAGAACAATATATGCCCGTAGCTGGAAAAGCACGCCTTTATAGGAGTTTATGGATTTAAAACAAGAAGAGATGTTCATAGAGGAGTATTCTAAAAAGTTCAATGAATTGTCCCGATTTGAGTCGGGTTAGAATGAAATGTTTAACTCTAGAATGAAGGAACGGTATCAGGACAAGATGACGACACATGTTAAGGGGACTTTTGCAGATTTGGTAGACATGGGTTTTCAATATGAAACTCTGGATAGGAAGAATTCACGCACAACTCAGAACAACAACAATAATTGGAAGAAGAGGAAGTTTAATCAGCAAGGGAAGAAGCCAAGGCAAGGCGGGCCAGAAGAAGGATCCCAAGGAGATCGGTTGAAAAATATTACTTGTTTTAATTGCCGACATAAGGGCCACTACTCCAACACCTGTAAGAATCCTAGAGCTCAGGATGGAACCTGCTACAATTGTCACAAACCAGGACACTAGAAGAAGGATTGCCTACTGATAAAGAAAGGAGAATAGGTCCAGTTTTTTGCTATCAAAGATGAACCCTCGACTTCGACCGATGTGAAGGGAAAGAAAGTCCTAGAAGGTAATATCTGCATTAATGAAAATCTAGTTAAAGTGTTATTTGATACTGGGGCTTTCCACAGTTTTATATATAAAGAATTGGTTGATAAATTGAAACTTACCACAAACATATTAAATATCCCTATATATGTCTCCAACCCTATAGGTGGTAAAACTAATCTAGGTATAGTTTGTGAAAAAGTACTAGTTGCCCACCTAGCCCAAAAGCTTTCATGTGATCTAATCGTCCTCGACTTTATTGGATTTGATGTTATACTTGGTATGGATTGGTTGTCTAAGTATAAGGCTATTTTAGATTGTGTCAAAAGAACGGTACAATTGCAAAATAAAAGAGGTGAACCTTATAAAATAACATGTGAAGAACCATGTTTAGTAATGGATAGTTTTATGTATGCCCTAAATTCGGTTCAAAAACATCTAGAAGAAATACCAATTGTTAAGGAATTTTCAGATGTTTTTGAGGAAGTTAAAAGTTTACCCCCACATAGGGAAATTGAGTTTAGAATCGATTTGATTTCCGGTGTAAGACCTGTTTTTCAATCTTCTCGAAGAACGGCCCCCAAAGAAGAAAATGAATTAAGGAAACAAACTGATAAACTATTGAAGAAAGGAATAACAAGACAAAGTCGCTCAAGATGGAGCTCAACAGTAGTTTTCGTTGCAAAGTCAGATGCGAAAGTTTGTGTGGATCAGTTTTATGGATAAATATACTAATTTAAAACTTGTGTGATATAGCAGCAGAAAATAGTCGATAAATAAAAGAAATGCAAAGCGGTAAGTAAATGACACCAGATATTTTTATACTGGTTCGAACTTCCCGTTCTACGTCCAGTCCTAGACTCCTTCTGGATTTACAAACACCCTCGCTTCACCCGGAGGAATAAGCACCTGTGCAACCGAACAGGATTTCAATACACTTGCCCGAGCAGCCGAACGGGACTTCCAATACAAAGTATTTAGTTTCTTGACTTGATGTGTCCTTGAATAACACTGGTTAATCAATATAGTACACCCTTCCTATAATCTTCTCCTTTGTGGTATGTAGTGTTTGTATGTGAAGAGAATGGAAGATTTAAATAGAATTCTTAATAGAATGCTTGTATGAGTGTTTTAGAAAGCAAAGACTATAGAGAGTAGAATCAAAATAGGATAGAAAGAATTGTAATGATTGTTGTTTTTCTGAATTTGATTCTTGGCTATATTTATAATGAATTAAGAGTTGTTTTCTTTCACGAACAGTAGTGCTGAAAAAGAAATGGAAACAACCCTTGAAGTTGAAATGTTTCTCTTCATTGAAGAGACGCGTCTCTTCGTTAAAAACTAGCCGTTATATGAATTCAGCAGGCTGACTTCAGAAGATTCAGCCGTCTGATCCAAAGCCGAAAATAAATAGTGCAAAATGACAGTACATTCAGCCGGCTGACTCAGTGGATTCAGCCGGTTGAATATTGTGGTAAATTTAAATTTACCCAGTATTCAGCCGTCTGAATATATGTAGTCAGCCGACTGAAATCTGTGTCTTGTGCATGTGCATACTTCTAAGATACGTGCCAATTTTGTTTTGCAACATACCACTTTGGAGAGATTTTAACATATTTCTAACTAGACTCATAAATATTAAAACATCTAATCTATCTTCGTGTATTTCTGAATCCATCCTTCAAAGATTTATCTTCTCCTGCAAATTTGGTTAGTATACAATAATAATATAGCTTATATAGTTGTTTTATTCAAAATCGTAGATTTCTGGATCTAAACATTCTCCCCCTTTTTGATGATGACAACTATGTAAGTATAATGCAATATAATTCAGAATATAATCCCACTGATTTGTTGCTCCCCCTATCGATATGATTTACCATCTCCCCCTTTGTCATCGAAAAAAAGGAGTAGTCGATAGAAGGTAAGCATAGATATGATAAATAGAAATATCTTAAGCACATAGCACATCACATTATTCAGCACTTATAAACGGCATTTATACCAAAGTTATGTAATTTAGCATAGTTATATATATGTATAAAAATATGTTAAAAGCTCCCCCTAAGTATAACATCTCCCCTTAAGCATAATATCTTGTAAATAGCAGGATAAACTCAATATTAATTATGAAAAAAAATAAAATATATTTTACCATATTTGCTGAAGTCCATATTTCATTGTAAGCACGTAATTCTATTAATCATATGGAACATCCTTTAAAATTCCAAAATCTATCCTTTTTCTTTTGTTTCTCCGAGTACCTGCAATAAATAATAATCATTTTTGGTACCCACTTACTATGTTTAGGGTCCGGGGGGTTAGGTCTTGGAAAACCATACCCATTTGGGTGTGGTTGAACCTTTATAAATATAATTTTCATGATTAACTACCATATCAAAATAATCATTAATGTATTTTTCTCTATTTTTCCAATTAATAGGAACCCAAATACTTAGATAATTTTTATTCATATTTCCCGTCAATGATTTTGAACTTCTAGAGAAATTATAAACATTATTGGTCATAGCAGTATTTGAATTTCTATAAAAATTGGATTTAGACTTTATTCGAAATCTAGTACTAGCACTAACATTTTTACTATACATGAAAGCATATCTAGTGATATTTCTACAATTAGTTTTATTATATCCTAAACCACTTTTATCGTGTAAAGGTCTAGAACTGGATAAAATCATGTTTAAATCGTTTTGACCTTTATCAAATTTTGTGACTTCAGTGTTAAGTTTATCAAATTTAGCTTTAATGTCACAATTATTATTTTCAAAAGAAATATTAATATTTTTCAAAATAAAATTTTTCTCATTTAATTCAGAATTCTCGTTTTTTAACGTACGGTTCTCATTTTTGAGAAGAAAATTTTGAGATTCTGAATTATCTAAAGATGATTGTAATAAATCATTTTGTCTTTTCAAATCAAAAATTTCTTTTGAAAATTTTTCTCTCTCCTTTTCAAATACGGTGTTTTGTTCATCTAGAAAATCTTTAACAGTTACAAAATTATTCTTTAAAACACCAAGTTGATTTTCTAAATTTAACTTCTCATTTTTCAATTTCTCATTTTCACGTTCAATAGATTTCATCTTTTCTAAAATAATAAAATTAAGCTTTGAAATCTTATCACTTATACTAACTAATTCATTATTATCTTTTGCTAAAATTTGTAAATCAGAAAGTACCTTTTTGTAGTCCTCACTGGTGGCTTTGAAAGAGATTTTGCCTGTTGTATTTCGACTGGATCGTTTTCTGGCCATTATTCTATGATGTTGTGACGATCGATAGAATTCCAGGCTCTGATACCAAATGAATGTTTGTGTGGATCGGTTGTATGGATAAATATACTAATTTAAAACTTGTGTGATATAGCAGCGGAAAATAGTCGATAAATAAAAGAAATGCAAAGCGGTAAGTAAATGACACAAGATATTTTAATACTGGTTTGAACTTCTCGTTCTACGTCCAGTCCCAGACTCCTTCTAGATTTACTAACACCCTCGCTTCACCCAGAGGAATAGGCACCTGAGCAACCGAACATGATTTCAATACACTTGCCCGAGCAGTCGAATGGGACTTCCAATACAAAGTATTTAGTTTCTTGACTTGATGTGTCCTTGAATAACACTGGTTAGTCGATATAGTACACCCTTCCTATAATCTTCTCCTTTAAGGTATGTAGTGTTTGTATGTGAAGAGAATGTAAGATTTAAATAGAATTCTCAATAGAATGCTTATATGAGTGTTTTATAAAGCAAATAATATAGAGAGTAGAATCAAAATAGGATAGAAAGAATTGTAATGATTGTTGTTTTTTTGAATTTGATTCTTGGCTATATTTATAATGAATCAAGAGTTGTTTTCTTTCACGAACAGTAGTGCTGAAAAGAAATGGAAACAACCCTTGAAGTTGAGATGTTTCTCTTCATTGAAGAGACGCATCTCTTCATTAAAAAATAGCCGTTATATGAATTCAGCAGGCTGACGACAGAAGAATCAGCTGTCTGATCCAAAGCCGAAAATAAATAGTGCAAAAAGACAGTACATTCAGCCGGCTGACTCAGTGGATTCAGCAGGCTGAATATTGTGGTAAACTAAAATTTACCCAGTATTCAGCCGTCTGAATATCTGTAGTCAGCCGGCTGAAATCTATGTCTTGTGCATGTGCATACTTCTAAGATACGTGTCAATTTTGTTTTGCAACATACCACTTTGGAGAGATTTTAACATATTTCTAACTTGACTCAGAAATATTAAAACATCTAATCTATCTTCGCGTATTTCTGAATCCATCCTTCAAAGATTTATCTTCCCCTGCAAATTTGGTTAGTATACAATAATAATATAGCTGATATAGTTGTCTCATTCAAAATCATAGATTTCTGGATCTTAACAAGATGGCTCCTTGAGACCGTGCATAGACTACCGAGACCTAAATAAGCAAACGATTAAGAACAAGTATCCTCAACCCCGTATTGATGACTTGTTTGATCGACTTCATGGTGCTCGAGTATTTTCAAAAATGGACCTAGCTACAGGATTCCATCAGTTAAGTATAGCAGAAGATTGCATTCCTTTAACTGCATTTAGAGGACCAAATGATTTCTACGAGTGGTTGGTTATGCCTTTTAGGCTAACCAATGCGCCCGCTTATTTTGTGTATCTTATGAATAGAGTATTTAGAGAAGTACTCCATAAGTTTGTATTAGTCTTTATCGATGATATTCTGATATATTCAAAGTCCGAAGAAGAACGTGAAAGGCATTTAAAGAATGTGCTAGAAATTTTGAGGAGGAATGTACTCAAAGCCAATTTCTCGAAATGCCACTTCTGGGAAGAGAAGGTAAGGTTCCTGGGGCATGTTGTGTCAAAGGAAGGAATCTCAGTTGATCTATGGAAAACCAAAGCCATTCTGGATTGGAAGCAGCCACAAACTCCAAGGACATTCGAAGCATCTTAGGATTGGCAGGATATTACCGAAGATTTATTCAGGATTTCTCCAAAATTTCCTATCACCTAATAAAGCTGGCTATGAAAGATTTCCAGATTTCATATGCAGACTTACAAACTAACACTCTATTAAATTCATTTCTTTCAAGTGAACAAAACAGAATATTCATTGCCTTAGAGTTATTTTGTGCAACAGTCTTTTGCTCAGTGGTCCACTATGCAAAATTAGTTGTGGGTTCAGAATATTCAGTTTGTGTGATATTCCAAGTATCTAATCCTACAGATTATAAATATATTCTCATCCTACATGCCCAATATGCATAGTTACTGCCATTAAAAAGTGGTGGTCTGGCAGTAGACTGACCTTCTACAAATGAACTAGTGTTGGTGGTAATAGCAGTACTAGTGTTAGTAGCCATTTTGAAATTTTTCAAAATTCAAATAATGAAGCTTTTGAAAACAAAGCTCTGATACCAAATGTGAGAAATGCGGATTAAGGATCTTAAGGCTAGAATTAACACTAGAGGGGGGGGGGGGGTGAATAGTGTTTTAAGAAATTTGTTAATCTTTTTGAGTTTATCTAACTTTATTAACAATGTATACACTAATTAAACACAGATATGAACATAGAATCAAACACAGATGCAAATATAAAGTAAAAGCAGTAAAGGAAAGAACGCACCGGATTTTATACTGGTTCGGAGTTACCCTACATCCAGTCCCGTACAACTAAGTACGGATTTCCTTTCAAAAGCAATTCAACAATTACAACCCTCGATTTCAAGGCTATGAGGTACACCCTCCAGAATACCAATCCTCTGGGTAGAGATACTTGATTTCCGGGGCAACAAGTTCACCCAATTGATTTCCAAGGCTACAATCACACCTTTTCTCGCTCGATTGATTTCAAAGGCTACAATCACACCTTTTCTCGCTAATATATTACAAAGAAGTCTATAACTCTGAATAGCACTGAGAACCTTGTAGAGATAGTGATGTAGAATCAAACTAGAAGTAATCGAGTATGATTCGATGTTGATTTTGGCAGAGTAATGGTATGATTTTGTAATAAGAAATGTGGAAGATGAAGAGGAGTGAAAATCAGAAAAATATGATTGAAAATTTGTTGAAACTGACCCCTATTTATAGAAAACCAACAGCCATGACCATTCATGAAGAGTCATGGCGAATAGACACTTCTTTTGAAATTTGAATTTGAACTTCAACTGTCACTATGTCGACATACTACCTAGGGGCATGTCGACATCCCTCAGCCAAAAATGATAATTTGAATTTCTATAAAAACAATATTTATCTTATATAAAAAATATTTCAAACTTTATAAATATACTTGAATATAGTTGAAATTCATAAGTAAATATAAAGAACAATAATTTAACTATAATTTTATATTTAAATCTAAGTATAAATATTTAAAAGTTAAATATATTATTTGAAAAGACATTTAAAAACAGGAGTATTTTGACTTTGAAATTAAAGATGCTTTGAGGCTAAAATTATTTAAAATCAGGATAGAGAGTTTTGAATCTTTTAAAAGGAAAGTTTTTAAATCATTTTGAAAACAAGATAATTTTGTAAAATCATTTGAATTAAAGTTAGTGGATACAAAACAATGTCCCACTAGATTTTCGTAGGTTCCATCCTACTTAGGGTTCCATCCCTTTAACGGGCTCGAAGTGGATTCCATTCCATGAATAAATTGGATATTAAGATGCCAGTGCTTTTCTACGAGTTTTAACAAATATTCCTAATAAAACAGACTTAACCTTGAACTCTTGATAATCTTGATACTCATGAGTCTTCTATCTCTGTATCTTGAATCTCTATACTGTACAGTCTTCATTCTTGATACCTGCATGGTTAGATCCTGCAAATACATATATATCTAAACTTGTAATGTTAGTGCTTATATTTTATAATCTATTCTAAGGTTGTTGTCATCAAAACCATCATCTCCAGGACTAACATTCTCTCCCTTTTTGATGATGACAAACTTTGTTTATAAAATATTCCTTCTATCCTAACAACTCCCCCTTAATCTATGCCTAACTACCCTATTTTATACTTCTCCCCCTTTGTCATCAACAAAAATTTACTCCCCCTTACTCTTGGACTTTAGTACCTGCATTGATAAACTATATAATGGAATATATAATATATAGATTAAGAAATAATGATACTTATGAGCATAATAACTTAACTAAAGACTGTTTCACACAGCAAACTTCAAACCAAATGAAATCAATCCACACAAAGTATCAATCCAAACCAAATCAAATCAAACAGATTAATTCAAACAAATCAATCAAAGAAAATTAAACGTTACGAGGAACATCAACCCATCCTTCTTCTCCAAAGATAGGGTCTTGTTTGATGGCATCCCAATTTTCATTATCAACAGATAGAGAAACGGGAGGATGTGCTTCGTTATCATCCTTGTGCAGGGAGGAGATCATCCATCAAATTACATCGAAGTGTCTCTCTTGTTCCTTGATCATCTGCATTTGACTTAATTCTAAGTGACGCTGATTACGGAGGATGATAGAGAGAATATTCTTGAATGAATTGAGTGTATCTTCAAGATTTTCAGATAGATTATGAATAGGATTGGCCATAATTGAATTAGAGAAAGAAATGAAGGATATAGATAATGAGAAATAAATTTCAGTGAAGATTTCTGGAAGATAAAGGTATATATAGGTGTAGAAATTCGTTTGAAATGAATAGACATTTGGTAGTTATTCAAATTTCAAATTCAAAATCAATAGTCACTTCTGACCAGTACATGTCGACATGGTCAAGGGGGGTATGTCGACATACTTCAGTGAAAATTGATGATAATTTTATTTTGTGAATAATGATGTATATATATTTCTATAATATACTAACATTTATTCTAGATATAAAATAAGCTAGATGACAGAAGGAAATTCAATTTCATTGCATAATTGGATAATACAATGATTAAACATAAGGAACTACACGAACATTCGAAACAAACTAAGACAAATACAATAAGATACTAAAAGATAAAACTAGTTAGAAGATGAAGATGATGAAGATAGTCCAAGTTTCTTGCTGACTTTTGAAAAGAACTTGTTCATCTTCGAAGACATGTTATCCAACTTCTTACTAACGGATCGTTTTAAAATCCGTTGATTCTCCACAATTATCTTTTGGTTTTTGAGAAGGGTTTTGATGGATGGATTAGAAGGGTATTCAATACTGTAACGACCCAGAATTTTTGATAATTAAAATTCGAATATTTAATTAATTTTAAATATTAATAAATGGAATTTATAAGTCGAATGATTTATTTTTCGAATATTGGATTTAATTTGATGATTAAATCGATAAATTAAATAGTGAAATTCCAGAGATAATTGAAAAACGAGTTTAATATGATTGAAAATGATTTGTAAAATTTTATTTAATCATATTGGAGTTATAGAAAGGGTATAGAACTTTCAGAATCGAATTTAGAGTTAAATTGTGAAAATTGAATATTTTAATATTTAATTATCGACTGTAAAAATAGCCAATTTTCGAACAGTCTCAGAATTGAACGAGACTAGTTCCATTGGATCCGTAATAGTTAGTTATTATTGGATTTCAATTTTCGTATCAATCGGAGTTGTCGTTTGACCGTGGCAGCTCGAAACGCATCGATATTATTTTAATTTAAATCGTCAAGTTAAAAATAGTCATTTTTCAAACGGTCTCGGATTTCGACGAAACCAGTTTCATCGGATCCGTAATGTGATATTATTGTAAGATTTCAAATTTCGTAATTTTTGGATTTACCGTTTGTCCGGTACAAATTAAAACGCCTCGAAATCGATTTAAATCGGTTTAATTTAAATTGATCGTTTTTCTCCGTATCTCGCACAGATGTCCTAACTAGCTTTCGAAACCTGTTCCATTGTGTCCGGAACGCGGGGTAAACCCCAGAAATGTCAGTTTCGGCGCGTAAATCGGAGTTCGGAAAAGTCGGATAAATAGTGTCGTTCAAACTTCTATAAATAGGCCATTTTTCTTCACAAAATAAAAAGAAAAAAAGGAGCTAGGGTTTTATGCAGCAGCCGCCTCTTATAAACGAACGGCCAGAAAACAATTTCATTTCCCCTCGATTATCTCCTTATCCACGCGTTTTTAGGCAACGATCTCAACTAGAGAATCGAAGAGGGTAGCGAGGCCGAGGTATTCAACGGCTATGATCGCCTGATTCGCAACAGGGAGGCCAGAAATCGACCGTGAGTGACGCGCGTTCAATCACGTTTCTCGAGGTGATAGGGCCACCGAGCTTGACCGGTTTTGGGCCGGAGGTGGAGCGCGCGTGGGGGGTTGAACTGGTGGTGGTTGATCATCATGTAGGCGAGTGTATTGCGTGCGAAAATGGAGGGCTAGGGCCGGCTTTGGGTTCTCGTACGCGATCATTACCTGGGGGAGAAGAAGTTGGGGTCGGTCTGGATCCAAGCAAGGAGAAACGAACGGCTCTGATGTAGGGGGATTTAAAAATAAAAATAAAGTGTTATTTAATTTGTATTTAAATTCGTTCAATGTTTAAAATTGCATATCTTTTTGCTGCGAGGTCGGAAAATTACGAAACAAAAAGCGTTGTCTTCGTTTTGTCGAGCACTTCGTTGTGCAACTGAATTGGAGCCAATTGGAGCTAGTGTAAATTTTGGATGAAATCAAACGTCTGTTTATTTTATTCGAAATAAACGCTGAAATCAGAATTAAAATCAAGGTGAGATCTTCTCACTCAAATTTGAATGTGGAATTTTTACAGTTATTGATTTGATGATTGTTATTCAATGTGATATTAGATATGATAGGATATATCTATATATATAGCAATATATACATATTGGCATATGTATATATTGGATTGATTGATTTCCCGCCTCGTATAGCGGATGAGACCCTATTGCGCCGTTAGTAAGCGGATTTATAAAAACCCATATACCGCGATAATTCCGTACTGGAGCGGAATTGGTATTGTGCTAACATCTGTGGATGCAGGGAAACAGGTTGGAGGGATCCAACTGGATTCCTCAACTGTATTTACTTATTTACAGATATTTTGATATATTCTGTTATCATATGATGATATATGATATTGACTATTATGGTGGACTGATTGGTGTTGTTGCATCATCGGATTCAGTTTTGAAATGTAAAATAACGACTGTTATTTTAAAAAGGGTTTTTAAAGTGATTTTTGAAAATATACGTTTTATGGAATTTTTGAATCGATTTATAAACGTAAAATTTTAAAGTTATAAAAGTTATAATTTTTAGTGAAATATAACCGAAGTGTCGTTTTTGAAATAAAAGTCGATTTATTTATAAAATGGTTTAAGTTGGGATTTTTGAATAACTATAAACGATTTGTATAGAAAGATTTATAAAAATTGATATTTTTGTGAATCAAAATATTGGACTTATAAAACGAATTTTTATAAGTGTTAGAAAGAAGTATAAATGGATTTCATAAGTGAATGAAATTAATAGATTTATAACGTGAAGTTATAAAGTAAATAGATATTGTAGAATAAAAGATTTATAAGAAATTTACTTATAAATTTATTGTAGAATAAAAGATTTATAAGAAATTTACTTATAAATTTGACTTTTGCACTTAGATGGGATATAAATAGAAATTGCAAAATGAAATGATTTTGTAAGTTGAAATCGTTATAAAGTACAAATGTGATTTATAAACGTTGTTTTATAAATCCGAAATCACTTATTCTTATAAGTGAATTTTTGAAGTTAATAAAATGAGATTTATAAACCGGAGTTGTTATAGAAAATAGAAAATGGAATTTATAAACGTTGTTTTATAAATTC
Organism: Allium fistulosum; assembly: GCA_030737815.1. NCBI lineage: Eukaryota > Viridiplantae > Streptophyta > Magnoliopsida > Asparagales > Amaryllidaceae > Allium > Allium fistulosum. The sequence continues at coordinate 100,297,936 of CM060904.1, forward strand.
GGAAACCAATCGATTGAATTTGATAAATTAAATATAGAAGATTATCAAAGGAGATATATTCGCGATTTTGGATAGCGAATTATTATCGAAATAAAACGTGTAGAAAATAGTGAAATGTAAATAGTAAAGTATATTCATGATTTTGGATAGTGAATATATTGTTAAGTAAAATGAACTTGTTTGGGGAAAGCGATATTACAGAAATGAAGTAATTGTTTTAAAAGATGTTTTAAAACATGATAAGTATCGAATACATAGATTTCAACATTTATTGCTGAAATAAACGTTTTCGAGGAATTTAAGGAAATGATGGACTATAACACTGTTGTTATAGTAAATGATTTCCGAAAGGAAATGTTTTTATATAGTATTGGGATTTATATATCTATCTTAAAATTCAAATCCCTATACTAGTGATTTTGAATCGTCGTAACGATGTTTTACGTAACATTCGTTTTGACTCAAATAAATGTGGTTATAGTACATGGTTTCCTTAAAGAATGAAATTTATACTTAATATTGATTTAAGTATATCGAATATTTTCTAAGTGTTGAAAATAAATAGTTTTGTGAAATACTTATTTTTAAATAAGTATGGAAATGCTTTTCCAATATGAAATGAACTGTTTTGAGATTTTATCTTCAAAGATAAAATGAAATGTGGAAATTGATTTGAAATTGTTTTCAAACGGTTAAGTGTGGAAATTTTATATCTAGTAAAGATATTTTTGGAAAATAAATAATTTTGGAAAATTATTTGGAATCTGATGATGTTGCGCATCTTTATTGATAGTTAAATAACCGACTATCAATAATTACCTTGAGTTGGTATTTGTTGTGAATTGGATGAAATTGAATGCCACGCTTATTTTTGAATAAGCGCTCACTATTCGGGTTAACCGGGAAAGGACCATGGGGTCGTATAACCCATTCCGAATATGTGATACGTCGTTATGGATCACATTTGCTATATTACAGCATGATAGGGGGTTCTCGCTTCGCGGTTTGGTGGCGAACGGGAGACTCTTACCCCTACATGTCCCTGAGAGGGATGGGTTGGTTAGGCAGATGCCGTGACAGTCGAGAGGCTGGCCGTAAAAGTAAATGCGAGGTGCCAGTGTAAGCCACGGTGGGGCCGGGATGGTTGCAAAGCCTACCGGTTGTGACCGCTGTCTGTGGATCTTTACATTTGGTATCAGAGCATATGGTTAAGCGACAACCCTGCTCTGTTGGGTGTTACTCATTAGAGATAGAGTCAGTAGTACTCTAGAATGAGTTGAGTGTAATAATAGATACGAGTGCGTATTTGTTATTTGAATATAAAATTGTTTTATATTGTGATGATTGGGTTGTTGAGTGGTATATGGATTCTGGTCGGTATTGTCCGTACAACTCTATCGATAGGGATCTCTAAACACTTGTATAGAAAAATTCGGCACAGTATTGTTTTAAATAGGGTAAATGAAATAATTTTACCCAAAACTATTTTTGTATAGAAAATAAATGTTTTTCTATAAAGTACTATAGTATATGGTTGCATGGATGTTAGGAAGTAATAATAGTGAATTATCATCACGGAAATTGAATAAGAAATTGAAATCGTAACTCCAAAGTTAAGAAATAAATCCATATACAAATGAGATTCAAAGAATATAAATTATAAATGTGACTTATAATTGGAAATAGAATTCCCGAAAAGTTTTTGGAAATGTAATTGAAAGAATTTGATATTTTGGAGATTTAAAAAGTTTAAATTCTTTTTGGAGTGGAAAATGAATTTCAAGGGTTTTGAAAAATGTTTTGACGGAATGAAAAGCTCTAAACTCTTTTCGGTCGCTGGAAAATAATTCCGATGATGATCGCGACATCACCGGTGTTCATTTTCGGGTTTCCAAAAGAGGAATTGCTGCCAAATCGTTTTAAATGGAAGTTGTTTTGGAAATTTGGGTTTTGTTTTGGAAATTCAAATGGAATTTGAATTGTTTTCAAAATGGCTTTGAAATATTGGTAAGACTCTGGGATACCATATTTATGAAATATTATCAAGTTGATAACTTATACAATTTGAAAGGTTGATAGAATAAATTTAACTTAAAGGATGAAGTTCAATGAATGTAAGTACAAGTGAATCAATTAAATAAAATTGAAGGTTGAAATTCATTTCGAATTCGTAAGCCAATGAATTGAATTGAATAATTGTAAATGAAAGATGAATTAAAATTCGAATTGGAAATCCAGTTAATATGAGTGGTTATAAACCAAAATAGTAAATTGTAATAAATTTTGGGAATGAACAAAAGTGAATAAAACTGGAATTGAAACTGAATATTGAAAACAGATTTGAATTTGTAAGTGGATTAGAATTAGAAATGAATTAGTAATTGAAACTAATTCGAAATAAGCAGTTGTAAATGAAAGCTAATCGATAAAATTCAATATTCAGGAGATAAATAGAATCCAAATTTGAATTAAAATGGTAAAGTAAATTCAAATGAAATTTGAGATGCAAAATTTAATGAAGATAGATATGTAACTTCAACAGTGAAGTAAAGATGATATAAGAAATAAGTATTGAAATTTTGTAATCAAATTTGCAAAATGTTTGAATGCTGTAACTAGATATAATGCCTAGTAGGATATACAGGTATAAAGGAATTGGAATTTTGATTTCGAAGATAATTTGAATTGCTCGAAAAAGGTATGTATTTAAATTCGAATATGAGATTTGATGATTTCTTGTCTAGCCGCTTGGCTTTTTCTTTTTCTTTTTGAAATCTGAGAGTCCGTAGGGACGTTTTGTAGTCGTACCGTATTAGCCGCGCAAAGGAGACGCTGGCAAAATTTTTCGAAAATTTCGAGTGTTAGAAAATTTTGAGAAAATTTTGAAGTTTAAAAATTGAATTTAAACTCGAATTTGAATTTAGAAGTTAAACAATGTTGTTTGAAACTTAAAATTTAAGTTGGAAAGTTAGTTAAGATGATAACGAATCTTTAGTAGGAAGATCCGTTTGAAAAGTGATAAAACTATTAGATTGTGGAAAATAGTAAATGAGTTAAGGACCATTTTCTTCCTAACTTGTAATTTAGAGGACGAAATTCTTTTAAGGGGGGAAGTCTGTAACGACCCAGAATTTTTGATAATTAAAATTCGAATATTTAATTAATTTTAAATATTAATAAATGGAATTTATAAGTCGAATGATTTATTTTTCGAATATTGGATTTAATTTGATGATTAAATCGATAAATTAAATAGTGAAATTCCAGAGATAATTGAAAAACGAGTTTAATATGATTGAAAATGATTTGTAAAATTTTATTTAATCATATTGGAGTTATAGAAAGGGTATAGAACTTTCAGAATCGAATTTAGAGTTAAATTGTGAAAATTGAATATTTTAATATTTAATTATCGACTGTAAAAATAGCCAATTTTCGAACAGTCTCAGAATTGAACGAGACCAGTTCCATTGGATCCGTAATAGTTAGTTATTATCGGATTTCAATTTTCGTATCAATCGGAGTTGTCGTTTGACCGTGGCAGCTCGAAACGCATCGATATTATTTTAATTTAAATCGTCAAGTTAAAAATAGTCATTTTTCAAACGGTCTCGGATTTCGACGAAACCAGTTTCATCGGATCCGTAATGTGATATTATTGTAAGATTTCAAATTTCGTAATTTTTGGATTTACCGTTTGTCCGGTACAAATTAAAACGCCTCGAAATCGATTTAAATCGGTTTAATTTAAATTGATCGTTTTTCTCCGTATCTCGCACAGATGTCCTAATTAGCTTTCGAAACCTGTTCCATTGTGTCCGGAACGCGGGGTAAACCCCAGAAATGTCAGTTTCGGCGCGTAAATCGGAGTTCGGAAAAGTCGGATAAATAGTGTCGTTCAAACTTCTATAAATAGGCCATTTTTCTTCACAAAATAAAAAGAAAAAAAGGAGCTAGGGTTTTATGCAGCAGCCGCCTCTTATAAACGAACGGCCAGAAAACAATTTCATTTCCCCTCGATTATCTCCTTATCCACGCGTTTTTAGGCAACGATCTCAACTAGAGAATCGAAGAGGGTAGCGAGGCCGAGGTATTCAACGGCTATGATCGCCTGATTCGCAACAGGGAGGCCAGAAATCGACCGTGAGTGATGCGCGTTCAATCACATTTCTCGAGGTGATAGGGCCACCGAGCTTGACCGGTTTTGGGCCGGAGGTGGAGCGCGCGTGGGGGGTTGAACTGGTGGTGGTTGATCATCATGTAGGCGAGTGTATTGCGTGCGAAAATGGAGGGCTAGGGCCGGCTTTGGGTTCTCGTACGCGATCATTACCTGGGGGAGAAGAAGTTGGGGTCGGTCTGGATCCAAGCAAGGAGAAACGAACGGCTCTGATGTAGGGGGGTTTAAAAATAAAAATAAAGTGTTATTTAATTTGTATTTAAATTCGTTCAATGTTTAAAATTGCATATCTTTTTGCTGCGAGGTCGGAAAATTACGAAACGAAAAGCGTTGTCTTCGTTTTGTCGAGCACTTCGCTGTGCAACTGAATTGGAGCCAATTGGAGCTAGTGTAAATTTTGGATGAAATCAAACGTCTGTTTATTTTATTCGAAATAAACGCTGAAATCAGAATTAAAATCAAGGTGAGATCTTCTCACTCAAATTTGAATGTGGAATTTTTACAGTTATTGATTTGATGATTGTTATTCAATGTGATATTAGATATGATAGGATATATCTATATATATAGCAATATATACATATTGGCATATGTATATATTGGATTGATTGATTTCCCGCCTCGTATAGCGGATGAGACCCTATTGCGCCGTTAGTAAGCGGATTTATAAAAACCCATATACCGCGATAATTCCGTACTGGAGCGGAATTGGTATTGTGCTAACATCTGTGGATGCAGGGAAACAGGTTGGAGGGATCCAACTGGATTCCTCAACTGTATTTACTTATTTACAGATATTTTGATATATTCTGTTATCATATGATGATATATGATATTGACTGTTGTGGTGGACTGATTGGTGTTGTTGCATCATCGGATTCAGTTTTGAAATGTAAAATAACGACTGTTATTTTAAAAAGGGTTTTTAAAGTGATTTTTGAAAATATACGTTTTATGGAATTTTTGAATCGATTTATAAACGTAAAATTTTAAAGTTATAAAAGTTATAATTTTTAGTGAAATATAACCGAAGTGTCGTTTTTGAAATAAAAGTCGATTTATTTATAAAATGGTTTAAGTTGGGATTTTTGAATAACTATAAACGATTTGTATAGAAAGATTTATAAAAATTGATATTTTTGTGAATCAAAATATTGGACTTATAAAACGAATTTTTATAAGTGTTAGAAAGAAGTATAAATGGATTTCATAAGTGAATGAAATTAATAGATTTATAACGTGAAGTTATAAAGTAAATAGATATTGTAGAATAAAAGATTTATAAGAAATTTACTTATAAATTTATTGTAGAATAAAAGATTTATAAGAAATTTACTTATAAATTTGACTTTTGCACTTAGATGGGATATAAATAGAAATTGCAAAATGAAATGATTTTGTAAGTTGAAATCGTTATAAAGTACAAATGTGATTTATAAACGTTGTTTTATAAATCCGAAATCACTTATTCTTATAAGTGAATTTTTGAAGTTAATAAAATGAGATTTATAAACCGGAGTTGTTATAGAAAATAGAAAATGGAATTTATAAACGTTGTTTTATAAATTCGGAAACCAATCGATTGAATTTGATAAATTAAATATAGAAGATTATCAAAGGAGATATATTCGCGATTTTGGATAGCGAATTATTATCGAAATAAAACGTGTAGAAAATAGTGAAATGTAAATAGTAAAGTATATTCATGATTTTGGATAGTGAATATATTGTTAAGTAAAATGAACTTGTTTTGGGAAAGCGATATTATAGAAATGAAGTAATTGTTTTAAAAGATGTTTTAAAACATGATAAGTATCGAATACATAGATTTCAACATTTATTGCTGAAATAAACGTTTTCGAGGAATTTAAGGAAATGATGGACTATAACACTATTGTTATAGTAAATGATTTCCGAAAGGAAATGTTTTTATATAGTATTGGGATTTATATATCTATCTTAAAATTCAAATCCCTATACTAGTGATTTTGAGTCGTCGTAACGATGTTTTACGTAACATTCGTTTTGACTCAAATAAATGTGGTTATAGTAAATGGTTTCCTTAAAGAATGAAATTTATACTTAATATTGATTTAAGTATATCGAATATTTTCTAAGTGTTGAAAATAAATAGTTTTGTGAAATACTTATTTTTAAATAAGTATGGAAATGCTTTTCCAATATGAAATGAACTGTTTTGAGATTTTATCTTCAAAGATAAAATGAAATGTGGAAATTGATTTGAAATTGTTTTCAAACGGTTAAGTGTGGAAATTTTATATCTAGTAAAGATATTTTTGGAAAATAAATAATTTTGGAAAATTATTTGGAATCTGATGATGTTGCGCATCTTTATTGATAGTTAAATAACCGACTATCAATAATTACCTTGAGTTGGTATTTGTTGTGAATTGGATGAAATTGAATGCCACACTTATTTTTGAATAAGCGCTCACTATTCGGGTTAACCGGGAAAGGACCATGGGGTCGTATAACCCATTCCGAATATGTGATACGTCGTTATGAATCGCATTTGAAGACCGGTGTTGAAGACCGGATATTTTTGAAAACGGAAGGATTACCGTCGAGTTACTCTACATCGGCTGATCTCCGGTTTAGAGGTTTTATCATCCTTAGTGACGGGAAGTCCGGACGTGATTGGAAATTATCCGGATTTGCAAGGGCTTCGTGAGAAGTGCCTTCGGTTCTGTTCGATCCCGGAACAGACTTGTATGGATTGTGTGTCTGACATTACACTTTGAGATATAAAGCTGATTTCTTTCAAATACATATCTGTTGGTGGCGGAGAATTTATTCTCTTAGCTTAACACCCTTCTCTGAGACGTACGAGCTCAGAGGTTATGTAGTTGAAATTTATCAGCGATATATCCCAATTTGGTAACGTGGCATACTGAGTGTTGCTGTGAAATGATCAGTGTTTGATCATTTGCGATATGATCATTTGTTTGATCTTATATCTTTGTGATCATAGGTTGATCATTTTGTTTGACCCGAAGCAGGGCTTTTTGAGAAAGCGTAGCTTTGTGGACGAGACTTCGTCGAGCCTCACACCCCGGAAATGGTCGAAACAGGAATGTTGCGGCAAGGTTATGAGGGTCGCGCCCTTTAGGGTATGTCATTTCCTTCTGGAAAGGGGTGGTATCATGGTATGGAGCCCAGATACTTACTCATGTGGATACACTTTCTTTATGATGTGTGATGTTGGATATCGAGCGCTCGGATAAAGGTCCCAAAGGACCGGGTGATGACATATTCGTGAGTTACCTGTTACAGGGGTAACCCGGCCTTGTTTGGCAGAGAGCAGTTTGTCTCTCGGGACGTCCAGCCAGAGGCGATCCCATTCGGCAGGAGGAAAGGAAGTTCCTTAGCCTGACCATTTGTTGGAAATCCAAACTCCAATACGTGACTTGTACGGTATTAGTTGTAGAACCTGCCATTTACGTACGGTGGTCACCACTGTTTAGATGGTAGCTATAGTAGGCATACGATACTGGTCGTATGTTGGCTAAGATTAATATTATACTTTCGAAATGTTTTCTACACTATGCACTAATAATAATATCAAAAAAAAAAGATTTGATTTTGCGTAGTAAGCATCTTTGACTATCATAAGAAGAAATCTCCTCCAATTCTGCGTTTGCATTGTGTGTGTGGTGGGAGGTATTATGGTAGTTTCATTTTCCAAAAGCATTGCGAATTTGTTTTATTTTCTTTGTGAAAAATAACTGTTTTACGATCTCACACCAGTCACCATGACTGACTCGGAGTTTATTGTTTCCCTTCTAAACTCTGGGTGCCCACCAATTTCCACACGGGCAGCCTAGAGTTATATTATCAGGATATTCTGGATATTTTGGAGCTTTGGAGATAAGCTGGATGACGAGACGTAGTATTTGTATCTGATAGTATTTATTCCGCTGTGTATTCTGTATGAGGACCAGTTATATAACTGTCCATTGTTGTATATTGACTCTGATTGATGTATGTATAAAAAGATATAGTTCTTTGTTTTAAAAGACTAGTGATTATCTATTATATATTGTTCCGCTGCGATATGTGAGATTCTGATATTGTTTCTGTTCTGATGTAGTTCTGTTGTTCTTCTTTTCTCTTTTCTTCTATCTTTTCTTCTACCTCTTCTTTTAAAACCCTAATGGTTCGGTTTTTCGTTCACCTTGAGTAAATAGATGGAGATTAGTGTCTATTCAAGGGGTACGGAAAAGCGGGTCTTTACAAATACTTTCTAAGGATGTTTCACCTTCTTCTTCTTCTTCTATTTCCATTTCATCCCTTTCTTCTTCTTCTTCCTCTTCCATTTCTTCATGAGCCAAACGCTCTTCCTTTTCGGTAAGAGTCTCATAAGGTTGAAAAACATATGGGATTTTCATGAGAGAAATGTTTGAGATATTAAAAACTTTTCTAGAGACAAATTCTTCACCTTTGAAATCCACTCCAAAATAGTTAAAAATCCGAGTAAGGTAAATTCCATGATATAAAGTGTTTTCTCCCATTTCAAAATTTTTAGGACGAAGTTCATCCAAAATAACTTGCGCCCAATTGATGTCATAATTTCCGAAAATACCAAAAAGTGCTTTGCACACTTTTAAAGTAGGATTGTTAAAATTACCCGATCTTGGGGTCAAAGTATGTTGTAAAAGAAGATTGACAATCCTTGCTTTAGGACGAAAGTTTCGGTTTTTAAATTCAAAGTTTTCATCTCCTTCAAAAATATGATGAAATGTCTCACGATCATGTTCATCGATTTTAAAACTAGAAAGATCCATTCCCGTGCTTTTGCAATTAAGAATGGTACCCAAGAGATCACAATTCAAAACAATTTGAGTCCCTTTGACACTACTCCAAATCTCATTCTCATTTCCATTATAAAAAGCACGGTTTAGATTAGCATAAAAGATTTTGACAAGATTAGGATAGCAAACAAAATCGTTTTGAGAAGAGTCAATAAGACTTAAAACACCATTGTTTGCAAAAAGAAAATCAATTTCATAAGAAGAAAAATCTTGAAAAATAGCAAATTTTCTGGGATGGACTTTGGCATGATTAGCATAATTGATGTATGCTTTAATTGCCTCCGGATCATTGAATAATTGCTCTTTGATTTTTCTGGAAATTCTCATGGTTGAGGGATTACTTGAAGAAGCCATTAGAGTAAAGAGTAGAGTGCTTGAAGATATGAAGAGAGAGTTTGAATTTGAAAATGAAAGTGAAAAGATATGATAAAAGATAGTGGATAAATAGACTTTCAAAGGACATATTCTCTGGTCAAAAGGTATCTTTTCAGAGAGATAAATGAAGTGAAAAGGTGGAGGGAAATTCAAACATTTGAATTCAAAATTTGAAATTCAAATTCAGGTAGGCATGTCGACATCATGGTAGGGGCCATGTCGACATGTGCCTGTGAATTTTCATGATATGATTTTCCTAAGATATCTAATATACATATATATAAATATTATTATTAATGTCTATATTTCTGAAATATTATTTTACTTATAATATATTTCAGAATGTGTCAAAAATAATAAAAATAATAATAAAATAATAGTAAAAATAGAAAATAAATTTTAAAATTCAAACAACATATCAATTCAAAATCAATCAATCAAACAATCAAGCAACTAATTCTATGCAAGCAATTTCAACCAATTATATTGTAAACGTGTACCTTTTTTTGAGTCCGTTTCTTTGAACTCGTCGGAGTCGTGAACTGCAGTGAAACACAAATTCGAGTTATCCGTCTTCTGATCATCATCACTTGAGGACGAGTCTGAGTCATCTAGAGTAGCAGTAAATGCATGCTTCCATTTCTTTGCTGGTTCATTGTTCATAGGAGGATTCTGCCTTTCTGGATACGGCAGTTCTTTTTGATATGACCTGGTTCGTCACAATTGAAGTATTTGATAAAGTTTGGTACTGTAGTCTGATTTTCGGAATTCTTAAAGTTGTTTCTCTTGGAACTATTCAATTTTCTATACTTCAGAAATTTCCTAAAATTTCTGGCCATAAATGCTATCTCTTCATCATTGTCACTGTTTGAGTCTGATCCATTGGTCAATGCATTGAATGCCATTGATTTCTTTTCAGATGCTTTGCTTTCTCTTCTCCCGATCATTTGAACTTCAAACGACACTAGATTTCCAATCAATTCTTCTATCTTTAAAGTACTGATGTCATTTGCCTCTTCAATTGCAAGTGTCTTTTGATCCCATTCTGGAGTGAGAGAATTAAAAAAAATTCTGACTTGATCTTCTTCCGAAAATTCCTTTCCCAAAGATATTAAAGAATGCACAATATCTTGAAATTGACTATACATATCGGAAATAGACTCATTAGTATTCATTTTAAATAACTGAAACTGATTTGTGAGCATGGAAATTTTGGTCTGTTTAACTTTGCTTGTTCCTTCGTGAGTTACTTGCAAAGTTTTCCAGATTTCATATGCAGACTTACAAACTAACACTCTATTAAATTCATTTCTTTCAAGTGAACAAAACAGAATATTCATTGCCTTAGAGTTATTTTGTGCAACAGTCTTTTGCTCAGTGGTCCACTATGCAAAATTAGTTGTGGGTTCAGAATATTCAGTTTGTGTGTATTCCAAGTATCTAATCCTACAGATTATAAATATATTCTCATCCTACATGCCCAATATGCATAGTTACTGCCATTAAAAAGTGGTGGTCTGGCAGTAGACTGACCTTCTACAAATGAACTAGTGTTGGTGGTAATAGAAGTACTAGTGTTAGTAGCCATTTTGAAATTTTTCAAAATTCAAATAATGAAGCTTTTGAAAACAAAGCTCCGATACCAAATGTGAGAAATGCGGATTAAGGATCTTAAGGCTAGAATTAACACTAGAGGGGGGGTGAATAGTGTTTTAAGAAATTTGTTAATCTTTTTGAGTTTATCTAACTTTATTAACAATGTATACACTAATTAAACACAGATATGAACACAGAATCAAACACAGATGCAAATATAAAGTAAAAGCAGTAAAGGAAAGAACGCACCGGATTTTATACTGGTTCGGAGTTACCCTACATCCAGTCCCGTACAACTAAGTACGGATTTCCTTTCAAAAGCAATTCAACAATTACAACCCTCGATTTCAAGGCTATGAGGTACACCCTCCAGAATACCAATCCTCTGGGTAGAGATACTTGATTTCCGGGGCAACAAGTTCACCCAATTGATTTCCAAGGCTACAATCACACCTTTTCTCGCTCGATTGATTTCAAAGGCTACAATCACACCTTTTCTCGCTAATATATTACAAAGAAGTCTATAACTCTGAATAGCACTGAGAACCTTGTAGAGATAGTGATGTAGAATCAAACTAGAAGTAATCGAGTATGATTCGATGTTGATTTTGGCAGAGTAATGGTATGATTTTGTAATAAGAAATGTGGAAGATGAAGAGGAGTGAAAATCAGAAAAATATGATTGAAAATTCGTTGAAACTGACCCCTATTTATAGAAAACCAACAGCCATGACCATTCATGAAGAGTCATGGCGAATAGACACTTCTTTTGAAATTTGAATTTGAACTTCAACTGTCACTATGTCGACATACTACCTAGGGGCATGTCGACATCCCTCAGCCAAAAATGATAATTTAATTTCTATAAAAACAATATTTATCTTATATAAAAACTATTTCAAACTTTATAAATATACTTGAATATAGTTGAAATTCATAAGTAAATATAAAGAACAATAATTTAACTATAATTTTATATTTAAATCTAAGTATAAATATTTAAAAGTTAAATATATAAAAGACATTTAAAAACAGGAGTATTTTGACTTTGAAATTAAAGATGCTTTGAGGCTAAAATTATTTAAAATCAGGATAGAGAGTTTTGAATCTTTTAAAAGGAAAGTTTTTAAATCATTTTGAAAACAAGATAATTTTGTAAAATCATTTGAATTAAAGTTAGTGGATACAAAACAATGTCCCACTAGATTTTCGTAGGTTCCATCCTACTTAGGGTTCCATCCCTTTAACGGGCTCGAAGTGGATTCCATTCCATGAATAAATTGGATATTAAGATGCCAGTGCTTTTCTATGAGTTTTAACAAATATTCCTAATAAAACAGACTTAGCCTTGAACTCTTGATAATCTTGATACTCATGAGTCTTCTATCTTTGTATCTTGAATCTCTATACTGTACAGTCTTCATTCTTGATACCTGCATGGTTAGATCCTACAAATACATATATATCTAAACTTGTAATGTTAGTGTTTATATTTTATAATCTATTCTAAGGTTGTTGTCATCAAAACCATCATCTCAAGGACTAACAAGGTTATCGCTTATGCCAGTAGATAATTAAAGACTAATGAGTGAAATTATGCAACACACGACTTGGACCAATTAGCTGTGGTGTTTTCATTAAAAATATGGAGACATTATTTGCTAGGTACGAATTCCTCATAGTTTATTTTAATAAACTTTAGTTGACCCGAGTAAATAATATTCCTTCTTTAAATAGGTGAAAAGTTTGAACTCTTCACAGATCACAAAACCATGAAGTATCTTTTCACTTAGAAGGACATGAATATTAGACAGCAACATTGGCTAGAATTTCTTGCATCATACGATCTTGATATCTTATATACACCTGGAAAGGCCAACGTCGTAGCAGATGCATTGAATAGAAAGCATGTCATTATAGCTTATCTTGTAGTTACCCCGACTCTTCTATAAAGAATTTCTAGCAAGCACAAAGAAGATCAATTTCTAAAGAAGATTATTGAAGATATACATTGAGGGTATGATTCAAGCGTTAAAGTCAATAACCAAGGGGTATTACAGTTAAAGGGAAGAATTTGGGTTCCTGATGTTGATAACTTAAGACAAGAAGTGTTGATTGAATGTCATCAATCCAAGCTAATTATTCACCCTGGAGTTCACAGAATGTACAAAGACATGTAACAGACATTTTGGTGGGGAAACATGAAGAGGGATATCTCTATCCATGTTAGCCTATGTGAAAATTGTCAATAAATTAAGAGTGATCAACAAAAGGTTGCAGGATTACTCCAACCTCTTGCAATTTCGACTTGGAAATGGGACCAAATATCAATGGATTTCATCGATGGTTTACCTCGATCAAGAAAAGGAAATGAGTGCATTTGGGTTATTGTAGATCGATTAACCAAAAATGCACACTTTATCCCTGTAAAGCCAACACGAACTGCTGCAAGTCTGGTAGAAATATACATGGGGGAAGTAGTTCGATTGCATGGTGTCCTCAGCAGTATAGTCAGTGATCGAGATCCTATCTTTACCAGTGAGTTCTGGAAGGCATTGCAAAATGATTTAGGAACTAAGCTAAACATAAGCACTGCATATCACCTCTAGACCGGTGGGCGAACTGAGATAGTAAATCGGGTATTGGAATATCTTCTAAGAGCCTGTATCTTAGATTTTGGAGGATCGTGGGAAAATTATCTTCATCTTGTAGAGTTCTCTTACAACAACAACTATTAGGCTAGTATTGGTAAGGCCCCATATGAAGCTTTGTATGGTCGTCCATGTAGATCCCTGACATGTTGGATCGAGAATGGAGATCGATTAGTACTAGGTCCTGACGTGATTAGGGAAGCATTAGAAAAGGTTGACATGATCAAAAAGAAGATGAAAGAAGCCTAGAGCGGGAAAAAGAGTTACGCGGATAGGAGGCGTAGAAATTCGGAATTCTCGGTTTGAGATTATGTATTCCTAAAGGTTTCCTCAATAAGAGGAGTAGTGAGATTTGGAAGAGTTCGAAAATTGGCACCTCGATATATTGGACCTTTTCCCATTCTCGAACGGATTGGCCCATTAGCTTATCGTGTGGAATTGCCCGAAAGATTGTCTGGTATGCATAATGTCTTTGACATATCTCATCTACAAAAATATGCGCATGATCCAGAAAAATTATAGAAACGGCTTCCCAAGAAGATTTAGAACTTAAACTTAATTTGGCAATTATTAGGCAACCAATGCGAATCGTTGATCATGATGAAAAGCAATTAAGAAAGAAGGTTGTAAGGTTGGTTAAAGTCCAATGGAGTGGTGATGCAGCAGACTGCATAAGGGAAACAGAAGATAGAATGCGAAAAGCCTATCCTGAGTTTAGAATGGATACATAGTTGAATGTTGTATAGTTTACTCGCCAGCTTGTGGTGATGTCACTTGCTATTATATATTTTTTTCCGAGTTATCTTCTTCTTATCCTTAATTTCGAGGACTAAATTCTTTTAAGGGGGGAAGTCAGTAACGACCAAAAAATAATCACTTTAGTAAATTTATTGGAGATTAAAAAGTTTCATAATTAATTTAATAATTTATATAACTCATTTTGAATAATTATAAAGTAATAATTTATCATTAGTTTTATAAATGCATGAACCTATTTTAGAAAGAAATTAGCGGTCTGAAAATATAAGTTGTTGGAAATTTATTAAATGTCATAAATATAAGTTTATAGCCTTAATAAAATTCATATATTTGTTATATAATGATAATAAGTGATTTATAATGGTTTTACAAATATTTTAACTTGTTTTATAAATATAACAAACTTCGTCGCATTTTGGCAGATCGACATCGTATCTTTACAAATGGATTTTAATATTGATTAATATAGTTTTATAGCTTAAATGATCTTGTTTTAATTATTTAAAAATGATAAGAAATTCATTTTCAAGATTTGTTTACATAAATAAATAGTTTGATTAAAAGCTAAAAATATGACAAGAAATTGGATCCCGAAACCTCAACGGTTTGACAAATGGAAATTGTTTTAAGTTGTTGCAAAATTGTTTGTACATGCACACACACACATACATATGTGTATCACAATTATTCAAATCAAAGCTAAAATAATATCTAAGATATTTTTACAAAAAGTAAGTGAAAAAAGCAACATCTAATCACCATTAAAACATGGAAAGCAAACATCAAATCCACCATTAATGCATGTCATTCCATGCTTAAGAAATTTTTGCAATACGTCTTATCACATTACATCTCATCAATACATGCACTTCGGTATGGTGACATAGATTTGATGCTGAAGTGATGTGGTGTAAGAGATATTTTGATAATACCTAAGGGTAATTTAGTAATTTTCCACATTTTTCCTAAGGCTATAAATAAGACCCTAAGGCTTCACAAATTCACACATCTCATTCCATCTTCTTCTTCTTCACCTCTACTTTAATGGCTTCCACCCTAAAAGAAGTAATGGCTAAATTCATTTCAAAAAGAAACTAAAATTATATAGTACATATATATAGTGTAAAACACCTCAAAACTCAACCAAAACTCCTCCTCTTCATTCTCTTTACCCACGGCCACCACCACAGACCACCATAGCCGAGCCTTCCCTCCCCTACAACCAAGGCCGTGAGCTTATATTTTGAGTTAGCGAAGCTATAGCCATTTTTAGGTTAATCGTTTAATCTAAGGTAAGAAACTCCTAAATTATAGTATTATATGGTATTGAATGTCATATATGTTTGATCATGATTGTTGATGATGATTTTTTTAATATGAATGTTGAATACATATGCAAGTCGCGGATATACACATCGATAAGCACAAAGGAAATCACTTTCCTTTATTAAATGAATTGGTGTATATGGGATATTAAACCTTTTTTTTAAATATAAATAAATTCTAAAAATATTTAAAATGTTTTATAAGTGGAGTTATAAAAATAAATTTCCAAATGATAAAAAGTCATTTTGATCAATATAGCTTAAAACGCACTTTCCACGGTACTTTTCCATAACTTTTGAAATATAGTCTTAAATGCAACCTTTCTTTTCCAATTCTTTTGTAAATATTTTCAAATGATTAATAAAGCATTTTAAATATGATTTATGGAATTGTTAAATATTAAATGATTTAGAGTAGATCAAATTACTTGACCGCCTTATGGGTGTCTGAATGGTAGTCTTTAGGCCTGGGTTTGGAAAACCAGTTTCTTGCTCTCCCTGGCTACCCGGACTGGCCCAACGGATGGGATAGTAAATTTGATTTACTCGGATCAAAATTTTCCAAAGTATAAAGGATAATATTTCCCAAAAATAAATAATTTGGGTTTTATGGGGATAATCTTCTTATACTTGGTATTAAAGCCCAAAGAGGGAACTTGTACTGTTCGTGCAATTTAAAAGGAGATTCCGCCGTTATTCCACCTATAGTATTTGTTGAATACGAGAATTGATATGAGTAGAACTAGATGATTTCTATAGATTCTGCTCACTTAGTATTTACTAGTTTTGGATTAATATCCTAGATAACATGGTTTTAACTCAATCAAAATTTTGTTTTTGAATTAAGAAATTTTTGTTAAGATTTAAATGAAATGATTTGGAATTTAGAAAAGGTTTTATGTAGGATTTGTTAAATGGGTTTTAATGATTCCATATATACCGAAAAGAATGTTTTTAAAATATATATCTCCAGAAGATATTTGATGAAAAGAATTTATCAATCAAAGAATAATTCCCTGTTTACTAAACATCTTTTTATCGATAATTGGTTCGAGGGAACCAGGGTTGGATTTGAGTGATTCTTATCTAAAAACCACTTCGAACCATTGTACGGGTTTGAAAAATAAAGACCTAATAAAGATAATGAAGGATGAAGCCGGAGATCTTCGGGGTGAAAGGACTGCTTGTTAATAATTCTGGTTAGCTCCAAATAACTAAAGTAGTAGCGGTCCCTTCATTTCTAAAACTCTTCGGGTTGCAAGGATTTCTCGCTACTAATCCTCGGGGTAATCCTCGACATGATGTGGTAGGAGAGTACCTTCGGTTTGTCCTGTTCCTAGACAACTTGTATGGACGAATGTCTAACGTTGCATTTGTAATTACTTTGATTGATCTTTATGAACGTATCATTTGATTGGTGGCGGAGAAGGAAACTTCTTTTAGCTTGACACCCTTTCCCGAGACATTCAAGCTCAGGAGTTATACATTTGTAGAAATTAGTTGTGTGATTAAGGAATGGCAATGTGGCATTCAAAGTGGAATGTGCTATGTGAAAGGTAATCGTTACCTCGGGCCTCATCACCCGGAAATGGCTTAAACAGGGCATGCTGTAAGGCTATGTGGGTCGCAGCCATAAGGGTATGGTCATCACCCTTCTAGATTACTCTCTATATGTCGAGTATGTTAGTTATGTTGTTTAGGATCTCGGATAGGTCGGTTATGACCGAGGTGATGTCTTATTCGGCTATATCCATCACCAGGTGGGTCTGTGAGTAGGCCGGTCTTGCCATGTGCAGAGGTTTCAAAGATGTCGATCTCGGTACATCCCTCTAGAGTTGTACTAAGGTAGTCCCTTAACTGCCATTATATGGATTTCATTCTCTAGTAAGTGCCATCGGACTTGATTGTAGAACCTATTTTGTAGCTAGTATGCAGGAATTTAATAATGTAACAATTTCGGCTAAGATCTATAAGCTTACTTGCAATCACTTTTAAAAGAATGTCATTAAAAATAATATCAAATGAATTTACATAGCAAATGTTTTGGTTATCATAAGGTAAAAACTCATTCCGTGTTTATGTGTGGCATGGTCTTATGAGATACCCTTTTGTTCTCAAAATGAGTATTTTGAGTTTCTCACGCCAGTCCCATAACTGACCCGAAGTTTATTTTTTCTTATCCCTTAAACTTTGGGTGCCCTAATTTTCCTAGGCATCCAACTAGTTAGGTAAGCTTGGAGCAATTTGGAATGGAGCATGGAGCATTTTGGGTCTTTTGTTGAAGTCATCTATCACTTTCCGATGTGTCTATATCATGTATTAGTATCTACCAACAATGTAAGGATAGGTCGTAATAACTATCCTAGATAGGTTTGTACCTATCGTAACTCTGATGGAACAATTTGGAGTAAGTGCATGAACTATTCATTTGTATAATTATTTATTGAATACGAAGTGAGATTCTATTATTATCTTATCTTCTATCTTTATTTCTTTACCTCATGATAATCTGCCTCTTCAGCACTTGGATTTACGACACGTGAATACCGAGGATGTATTAGTGTCAATTTCTGAGGGTCGAGGAGCCGGGTCGTCACACTTCTCATTCATGCTCGGCACTGATAAAGCAACTAGATATCTAAGGAATAATATTGATTCCATGACAGTAGCCTTAGTCGGTATATATTCTATTGTATTTTTCTATTCCATTGTGAGTTTATGTAAAAAGATTTATGATATATTCATGTTTACTTCGGGTTACCAACACCAACGATCCATACCCTATTAGACTTGGCTTTTGATTTATGTGACGCCCCACCCTGAGATATCTACCCAAAGGACACGAAAATGTTATGGGTATGGTGATTTAGGGATATGTAGCACTAATACTGTACTTTGATGTACCGTAATATATGTTTTGTTCTGTATTTATCATATTTTGATCTGAACTCAGCTCTGATACTAAGCTATGACGCCCCACCTCGAGACCCACACTAACAAAGAGTATTACTGGGTAATATTGTCTGCTAGTGCATAGAATAGGGCTGTTTAGGAGCGACCATTCGTAGCTTTGTCTTAAACATCTATTGAACACGTCGATTGGGTGCTCTAATTTTTTTTTCTTTTTATCTTTCTCAAGTGGATCGACATACTCAATAAATATTTAATATAAAACTACGGTGGCTAATGAATCTATCATAACAAAATTTAACAACAAATGTAAACAGATCACAGAACAGCAGACGAAAACACACACGCACGCACATACACACACACACACACACATACAGATACATCATAGTACAATACAAAGTGAGACAACAATAGTGGTACAAGAACCACAATATATACATCGAGTCAAAACGAATAAGTTCAAATTAGAGTTTACAATATAACCACAAGACTATACAGAAGATAACTAGTAAATAATCCAATGCGGAAGCAGCATAGTGGAATCTATGGCAAGTGACTAATCTGAAATAACTCGGTCTGACCCGAGTACATAACATACACCGGGTCAGTCTAGCTTAAACAGTATTAGTGCATGATAAGATAGTGAATAATTTCATATAGAAAACGGTTTTCTAAAAGAGAAGGGGTCAACATGGTGTATAAGCAACTTGTGTACATGAGATATAGTTCCACTTCCACAATCAACATACATATAAATCTCATGTAATAAATAACAACATCTATTTCCATCAACACCAATTTCGCTTACTTGTTAAGGTTAAGCGATAGAAAATCATAACACCAATAAACACCAAGATGGAAATCACTAAAACACCATATAGAACTCGTATAGAGTACAAAACACCATAAATGTAATCACCTTGTATATAAAATATAGCACTAAGGCTATGTACAACACCAACACTAAATAAAAAGGTGAAAAAATTCATAAATCACCAAAATATATAATAAAAATGGATCCATATCACCGTCGCATGCTTTTTAATAAATGGCCTATGCCTACCGAGTACTATAATAGACCCACCTGTAACGACCTAGAATTTTTGATAATTAAAATTCGAATATTTAATTTATTTTAAATATTAATAAATGGAATCTAGAAGTCGAATGATTTATTTTTCGAATATTGGATTTAATTTGATAATTAAATCGATAAATTAATAGTGAAATTCTAGAGATAATTGAAAATCGAGTTTAATATGATTGAAAATGATTTGTAAAATTTTATTTAATCATACTGGAGTTATAGAAAGGTTATAGAACTTTTAAAACTGAATTTAAAGTTAAACTTTGAAAATCGAATATTTTAATATTTAATTATCGACTGTAAAAATAGCCAATTTTGGGACAGTCTCAGAATTGGACGAGACCAGTTCCATTGGATCCGTAATAGTTTATTATTATCGGATTTCAATTTTCGTAACAATCAGAGTTGTCATTTGACCGTGGCAGCTCCAAACGCATCGAAATTGTTTTGATATTAATTCGGCGAGTTAAAATAGTCATTTTTCAAAAAGTCTCGGATTTCGACGAAACCAGTTTCATCGGATCCGTAATGTGATATTATTGTAAGATTTCAAATTTCGTAATTTTTGGATTTACCATTTGTCCGGTACAAATTAAAACGCCTCGAAATCGATTTAAATCGATTTAATTTAATTTGATCGTTTATTGCCATATCTCACACATACGATCAAATTAGCTTTCGAAACCTTTTCCATTGTGTCCGGAACGCGGGGTAAACCCTAGAAACGCCAGTTTCGGCACGTAAATCGGAGTTCGGAAAAGTCGGATAAATAGTGTCGTTCAAAACTCTATAAATACCCCCATTTATCACAAAATAAAAAAAAAGAAAAATGAAACCCTAGCTAAAACGTGCAGCCGCCATATACAAAACCAATGGCCGAGAATGAGCGATCTTCTTCCTCAAAATTCTTCCAATCCGTCGACAATTGGAGGAAATCACCAACTACAAACTGGAAGATCTCATCGAGACGAACAAATCCATACGGAAGTGATCGTCATTGGCGCGTTGATGGAAGCGCAGCTGGCCAGGGAAGTGCTGCCGTTCGACCTCGTCACACGTGCAATGGAGGTGACCGAGCTGGGGGCTGTTCTGGGTGGAGGTGCGGCACGTCGCGTGCTTCTGAATGGCATCACCTGATCGATGAACAGATGAACGTGGAGGGCGCGTGTATTAGGGTTTGATAGGCGGCCGGTTGGGTTCGAACGTGACATGTTTTCACGTATTGGAGAAGAAGCACACGAGCGGCCAGGATCTGGGAGCAAGGAAATCAGCGGCAGATCTGAGTTAGGGTAGAAAATGAATTAAATTTTGTAAATTAATTTATATTAAAATCATATTAACTTTGTAATACCATAACTTTTTGCTACGAGGTCAGAAAATGATGAAACGAAGTGCGTTGGAATCGTATCGTCGAATACTACGCGATGCAACTGATTTGGAGTCGTTTGGAGCTAGTTTGAATTTCGGGTAAAATTAAACGCCGTTTAATTTTATTCGAAAATAAACGCTGGAACGGAATTTAAAATCACGGTGAGATCTTCTCACTCAAATGAAAGTGGATTTTCTTTTACAGTTATTGATTGATTGATTGACTGCTTGGATGTGATATTAGATATAGTAGGATATATCTATATATATAGCAATATATACATATTGGCATATGTATATATTGGATTGATTGATTTCCCGCCTCGTATAGCGGATGAGACCCTATTGCGCCGTTAGTAAGCGGATTTTTATAAAATCCATATACCGCGATAATTCCGTACTGGAGCGGAATTGGTATTGTGCTAACATCTGTGGATGCAGGGAAACAGGTTGGAGGGATCCGACTGGATTCCTCACCATATTGATTATTTACAGATATTTTGATATATTCTGTTATCATATGATGATATATGATATTTGACTGTTGTGATGGACTGATTGGTGTTGTTGCATCATCGGATTCAGTTTTGAAATGTAAAAATAACGACTTTTACTTTAAAAGGGTTTTTAAAGTGATTTTTGAAAATATACGTTTTATGGAATTTTTGAATCGATTATAAACGTAAAATTTTAAAGTTATAAAAGTTATAATTTTTAGTGAAATATAACCGAAGTGTCGTTTTTAAAACAAAAGTCGATTTATTTCTAAATTGGTTTAAATAGAGATTTTTGAATTTATTATGAAAGCTCTATATATAAGATTTATAAAATTTGATTTTTATAAGTCAAAGTGATGAAATTATAAAGGAGTTTTAAAGACGTTTTAAATGATGTTAAAAATGGGTTTTATAAAGGACAGAATAAATGATTTGTGAAGTCCTAAAAGAACGATTTTTGTAAATAAACGAATTATAAGTGTTTAACTTATAGAATGGACTTTTGGTAGAAAATTGAGTTATAAATTGAATTGGATAATAAAAAAGGAATTTATAAGTTGAAGTAGTTATAAAATATAAAATTGTGATTTATAAACGTTGTTTATAAATCCGAAATCACTTATTTCGATAAGTGAATTGTAGAAGTTAATTAAAGGAATCATATCCACGATTTTGGACAGTTGATAAGCTTTTAAATAAAATGTGTAGAAATGTTGAATTTGGATAACGAAGTATATTCACGATTTTGGACAGTGAATATATTCTTAAATAAAATGGATATGTTTTGGAAAGTGATATTACGAAATGAAGTAATTGTTTAAAAGATGTTTTAAAATGTGTTAAATATCGAAACCATAGATTTCAACATTTTATTGTTGAAATAGACGTTTTCGAGAAGTAGAAGGAAATGGTGGACTATAACACTGTTGTTATAGTAAATGATTTCCGAAAGGAAATGTTTTATGTAGTATTGGGATTTATATACCTATCTTAATTTCGAATCCCTATACTAGTGATTTTGAGTCGTCGTAACGATGTTTTACGTAACATTCGTTTTGACTCAAATAAATGTTGTCAAAGTAAATGATTTCCTTAAAGAATGAAATATATACTTAATTTTGATTTAAGTATATCGAATATTTTCAAATGTTGAAAATAAAAGATTTGTGAAACACTTATTATTAAATAAGTATGGAATGTTTTCCAAAATGAAATGAAACGTTTTGAGATTTATCTTCTTAAAAGATAAATCGAAATTGAATATTTGAAATCGACTTGAGAATCGTATATCAGTAGATATTTTGAAAATATAAATTCAATATGGAATTTATAAAGGAAAGGGAAACTGTTTAGAAAAATAAACGTTGATTTATTTTTGAAGTGTGGAAATTTTATATCTAGTAAAGATATTTTGGAAGATGAAATAATTTGGGAAAATTATTTGGAATCTGATGATGTTGCGCATCTTTATTGATAGTTAAATAACCGACTATCAATAATTACCTTTAGAATGGTATTTGTTGTGATTTGGATGAATTTGAATGCCACACTTATTTTTGAATAATCGCTCACTATTCGGGTTAGCCGGGAAAGGACCATGGGGTCGTATAACCCATTCCGAATATGTGATACGTCGTTATGAATTGCATTCGAAGACCGGTGTTGAAGACCGGATATTTTTGAAAACGGAAGGATTACCGTCGAGTTACTCTACATCGGCTGATCTCCGATTTAGAGGTTTTATCACCCTTAGTGACGGGAAGTCCGGACGTGATTAGAAAATTATCCGGATGTGCAAGGGCTTCGTGAGAAGTGCCTTCGGTTCTGTTCGATCCCGGAACAGACTTGTATGGATTGTGTGTCTGACGTTACAATTTGAGATATAAAGCTGATTTCTTTCAAATACATTTCTGTTGGTGGCGGAGAATTTATTCTCTTAGCTTAACACCCTTCTCTGAGACGTACGAGCTCAGAGGTTATGTAGTTGAAATTTATCAGCGATATACCCCAATTTGGTAACGTGGCATACTGAGTGTTGCTGTGAAATGATCAGTGTTTGATCATTTGTGATATGATCATTTGTTTGATCTTATATCTTTGTGATCATAGGTTGATCATTTTTGTTTGACCCGAAGCAGGGCTTTTTGAGAAAGCGTAGCTTTGTGGACGAGACTTCATCGAGCCTCACACCCCGGAAATGGTCAAAACAGGAAGGATGCAGCAAGGTTCTAGGGAGTAGCGCCCCTTAGTGTATGTCATTCCTTCTGGATAAAGGTGGTATCATGGTATGGAGCCCAGATACTTAACCTCTGTGGTTGCTGCAAAATTTATTTCTTTGTGGTTGTTGCGAATCGGGGATCCTCGGGAAGATCGGTGACGATCGGGGGATGGCATACGCGTGTCAGTAGTTACCTATTTTTGCAGAGGTAACCCGGCCTTGTGTTGGCAGAGATCCGGTTAGGTTCTCGGGTCGTCTATTCCAGGGACGTACCCATCGTGGATAGGAAGTTCCTTAGCCTGACCATTTGTTGGAAATCCAAAGAAACAATACGAGCCTTGTACGGTTTTAGTTGTAGAACCTGCCATCTAATATGGCAGCTATAGCAAGCATACTATAATGGTACCTATGCTGGCTAAGATTTATATTGTACTTTCGAAATGTTTTCTACACTATGAACTAATAATAATATCAAAAAGAATTTGATTTTGCGTAGTAAGCATCTTTGACTATCATAAGAAGAAATCTCCTCCAAGTCTGCGTTTGCATTGTGTGTGTGGCGGGAGGTCTTATGGTAGTTTCATTTTCCAAAAGCATTGCGAATTGACTTTAAAATTCTTCTGTTGTTTATTTTAAAGAAAAATAACTGTTTTACGATCTCACACCAGTCACCATGACTGACTCGGAGTTTATTGTTCCCTTCTAAACTCTGGGTGCCCACCAATTTCCACACGGGCAGTCTAGAGTTAGATTATCAGGATATCCTGGATATTCTGGAGCTTTGGAGATGAGCTGGATGACGAGACGTAGTATTTGTATCTGATAGTATTTATTCCGCTGTGTATTCTGTATGAGGACAAGTTTATATAACTGTCCATTGTTGTATATTGACTCTGATGATTGATGTATGTATAAAATGATATAGTTCTTTGTTTTAAAGATTATTCAATTATCTATTATATATTGTTCCGCTGCGATATGTGAGATTCTGATATTGTTTTCTGTTCTGATGTGTTTTCTGTTGTTCTTCTTCTTTCTTTCTTCTCTTTTTCTTCTATCTTCTTCTTCTTCTACTTTTTTTCTTCTATTTAAAACCCTCACTATTGGAGTTTCCGGCACTCGATTGCTCGGCAGTCGATAAAGTGAGTATCGATGTCGAATTTTCGAAAGTCGAAAATCCCGTACGTGACAGCATGGTATCATAGCATATGGTTAAGCGACAACCCTGCTCTGTTGGGTGTTACTCATTAGAGATAGAGTCAGCAGTACTCTAGAATGAGTTTGAGTGTAATAATAGATACGAGTGCGTATTTGTTAGTGAAGATATAAAATTGTTTTATATTGTGATGATTGGTTTGTTGAGTGGTATATGGATTCTGGTCGGTATTGTCCGTACAACTCTATCGATAGGGATCTCTAAACACTTGTATAGAACAATTCGGCACAGTATTGTTTTAAATAGGGTAAATGAGATAATTTTGCCCAAAACTATTTTTGTATAGAAAAGAAATGTTTTTCTATAAAGTACTATAGTATATGGTTGCATGGATGTTAGGAAGTAATAATGGTGAATTATCATCACTGAAATTGAATAAGAAATTGAAATCATAACTCCAAAGTTAAGAAATAAATCCATATACTAATGAAACTTAAAGAATGTAAATTATAAATGTGATTTGTAATTTGAAATGGGATTCCAGAGAAGTTTTTGGAAATGTTTTGAAAAGAATTTGAAAATTTTGGAGATTTGGAAAGTTTAAATCTTTTTGGATTTGAAAATGGATTTCAAGGGTTTTGAAAAATGTTTTGACAGAATGAAAAGCTCTAAACTCTTTTCGGTCGCTGGAAAATAATTCCGATGATGATTGCGACATCACCGGTGTTCATTTTCGGGTTTCCAAAAGAGGGATTGCTGCCAAATTGTTTTAAATGGAAGTTGTTTGAAAATTTGGGTTTTGTTTTGAAACTTCAAGGGATAATTTGAATTGTTTTCAAAATGATTTTGAAATGTTGCTAAGACTCTGGAATATTATGAAATATTATGAAGTTGATAACTTGTAGAGTTTAAATAAAAATCTAACTTAAAGAGATAAATTTATATATGAATAAAGTTGTGAATATAAATTGTAAATGAATTTATGATTTGGAATGGAATTCCAATAAGATAATTGAAATTAAAAGTCGTTAATGAAATGAGACTTGAATCAAGTGAAATAAAATCCAAACCTGAGAAAACTGAAATGGATTGAATTCGAATAAACTAAAGATAATTGATAAATTCAATATTCAGAATTTAAATTGAATTCAAATGAAAATTTGGAATATAAAATTGAATGGATATGAATATGTATAACTTCAACAGTGAAGTAAAAATGATATAAGTAGTTTATATTGAAAATTTTGTAATACAATGTGCAAAATGGTTTGAATGTTATAACTAGATATTATGGCTAGTAGGATATACAGGTATAAAGGAATGGGAATTTGATTTCGAAGATAAATTTGAATTGCTCGACAAAAGGTAAGTATTTGAATTCGAATATGAGATTTGATGACTTATTTCTCTAGCCGCTTGGCTTTTTCTTTTTCTTTTTGAAATCTGAGAGTCCGTAGGGACGTTTTGTAGTCGTGCCGTATTAGCCGCGCAAAGGAGACGCTGGCGAAATTTTCCGGAAATTCAGGGCGTTAGAAAATTTTTGAGAAAATTTTGAAAGTTAAAATTTGAATTTAAACTTAAATTCGAATTTTGAAGTAAACAATGCTATTTGAAACTTATAATTGAAGTTAGAAAGCTAGTTGAATGATAACGAATCTTTATTAGAAAGATTTGTTTTGAAAATTTGAGAAAACTATTGAATTGTGAAAAATAGTAGACGAGTTAAGAACCATTTTCCTTACTTTGTAATTTCGAGGACGAAATTCTTTTAAGGGGGGAAGTCTGTAACGACCTAGAATTTTTGATAATTAAAATTCGAATATTTAATTTATTTTAAATATTAATAAATGGAATCTAGAAGTCGAATGATTTATTTTTCGAATATTGGATTTAATTTGATAATTAAATCGATAAATTAATAGTGAAATTCTAGAGATAATTGAAAATCGAGTTTAATATGATTGAAAATGATTTGTAAAATTTTATTTAATCATACTGGAGTTATAGAAAGGTTATAGAACTTTTAAAACTGAATTTAAAGTTAAACTGTGAAAATCGAATATTTTAATATTTAATTATCGACTGTAAAAATAGCCAATTTTGGGACAGTCTCAGAATTGGACGAGACCAGTTCCATTGGATCCGTAATAGTTTATTATTATCGGATTTCAATTTTCGTAACAATCAGAGTTGTCGTTTGACCGTGGCAGCTCCAAACGCATCGAAATTGTTTTGATATTAATTCGGCGAGTTAAAATAGTCATTTTTCAAAAAGTCTCGGATTTCGACGAAACCAGTTTCATCGGATCCGTAATGTGATATTATTGTAAGATTTCAAATTTCGTAATTTTTGGATTTACCATTTGTCCGGTACAAATTAAAACGCCTCGAAATCGATTTAAATCGATTTAATTTAATTTGATCGTTTATTGCCATATCTCACACATACGATCGAATTAGCTTCCGAAACCTTTTCCATTGTGTCCGGAACGCGGGGTAAACCCTAGAAACGCCAGTTTCGGCACGTAAATCGGAGTTCGGAAAAGTCGGATAAATAGTGTCGTTCAAAACTCTATAAATACCCCCATTTATCACAAAATAAAAAAAAAGAAAAATGAAACCCTAGCTAAAACGTGCAGCCGCCATATACAAAACCAATGGCCGAGAATGAGCGATCTTCTTCCTCAAAATTCTTCCAATCCGTCGACAATTGGAGGAAATCACCAACTACAAACTGGAAGATCTCATCGAGACGAACAAATCCATACGGAAGTGATCGTCATTGGCGCGTTGATGGAAGCGCAGCTGGCCAGGGAAGTGCTGCCGTTCGGCCTCGTCACACGTGCAATGGAGGTGACCGAGCTGGGGGCTGTTCTGGGTGGAGGTGCGGCACGTCGCGTGCTTCTGAATGGCATCACCTGATCGATGAACAGATGAACGTGGAGGGCGCGTGTATTAGGGTTTGATAGGCGGCCGGTTGGGTTCGAACGTGACATGTTTTCACGTATTGGAGAAGAAGCACACGAGCGGCCAGGATCTGGGAGCAAGGAAATCAGCGGCAGATCTGAGTTAGGGTAGAAAATGAATTAAATTTTGTAAATTAATTTATATTAAAATCGTATTAACTTTGTAATACCATAACTTTTTGCTACGAGGTCAGAAAATGATGAAACGAAGTGCGTTGGAATCGTATCGTCGAATACTACGCGATGCAACTGATTTGGAGTCGTTTGGAGCTAGTTTGAATTTCGGGTAAAATTAAACGCCGTTTAATTTTATTCGAAAATAAACGCTGGAACGGAATTTAAAATCACGGTGAGATCTTCTCACTCAAATGAAAGTGGATTTTCTTTTACAGTTATTGATTGATTGATTGACTGCTTGGATGTGATATTAGATATAGTAGGATATATCTATATATATAGCAATATATACATATTGGCATATGTATATATTGGATTGATTGATTTCCCGCCTCGTATAGCGGATGAGACCCTATTGCGCCGTTAGTAAGCGGATTTTTATAAAACCCATATACCGCGATAATTCCGTACTGGAGCGGAATTGGTATTGTGCTAACATCTGTGGATGCAGGGAAACAGGTTGGAGGGATCCGACTGGATTCCTCACCATATTGATTATTTACAGATATTTTGATATATTCTGTTATCATATGATGATATATGATATTTGACTGTTGTGATGGACTGATTGGTGTTGTTGCATCATCGGATTCAGTTTTGAAATGTAAAAATAACGACTTTTACTTTAAAAGGGTTTTTAAAGTGATTTTTGAAAATATACGTTTTATGGAATTTTTGAATCGATTATAAACGTAAAATTTTAAAGTTATAAAAGTTATAATTTTTAGTGAAATATAACCGAAGTGTCGTTTTTAAAACAAAAGTCGATTTATTTCTAAATTGGTTTAAATAGAGATTTTTGAATTTATTATGAAAGCTCTATATATAAGATTTATAAAATTTGATTTTTATAAGTCAAAGTGATGAAATTATAAAGGAGTTTTAAAGACGTTTTAAATGATGTTAAAAATGGGTTTTATAAAGGACAGAATAAATGATTTGTGAAGTCCTAAAAGAACGATTTTTGTAAATAAACGAATTATAAGTGTTTAACTTATAGAATGGACTTTTGGTAGAAAATTGAGTTATAAATTGAATTGGATAATAAAAAAGGAATTTATAAGTTGAAGTAGTTATAAAATATAAAATTGTGATTTATAAACGTTGTTTATAAATCCGAAATCACTTATTTCGATAAGTGAATTGTAGAAGTTAATTAAAGGAATCATATCCACGATTTTGGACAGTTGATAAGCTTTTAAATAAAATGTGTAGAAATGTTGAATTTGGATAACGAAGTATATTCACGATTTTGGACAGTGAATATATTCTTAAATAAAATGGATATGTTTTGGAAAGTGATATTACGAAATGAAGTAATTGTTTAAAAGATGTTTTAAAATGTGTTAAATATCGAAACCATAGATTTCAACATTTTATTGTTGAAATAGACGTTTTCGAGAAGTAGAAGGAAATGGTGGACTATAACACTGTTGTTATAGTAAATGATTTCCGAAAGGAAATGTTTTATGTAGAATTGGGATTTATATACCTATCTTAATTTCGAATCCCTATACTAGTGATTTTGAGTCGTCGTAACGATGTTTTACGTAACATTCGTTTTGACTCAAATAAATGTTGTCAAAGTAAATGATTTCCTTAAAGAATGAAATATATACTTAATTTTGATTTAAGTATATCGAATATTTTCAAATGTTGAAAATAAAAGATTTGTGAAACACTTATTATTAAATAAGTATGGAATGTTTTCCAAAATGAAATGAAACGTTTTGAGATTTATCTTCTTAAAAGATAAATCGAAATTGAATATTTGAAATCGACTTGAGAATCGTATATCAGTAGATATTTTGAAAATATAAATTCAATATGGAATTTATCAAGGAAAGGGAAACTGTTTAGAAAAATAAACGTTGATTTATTTTTGAAGTGTGGAAATTTTATATCTAGTAAAGATATTTTGGAAGATGAAATAATTTGGGAAAATTATTTGGAATCTGATGATGTTGCGCATCTTTATTGATAGTTAAATAACCGACTATCAATAATTACCTTTAGAATGGTATTTGTTGTGATTTGGATGAATTTGAATGCCACACTTATTTTTGAATAATCGCTCACTATTCGGGTTAGCCGGGAAAGGACCATGGGGTCGTATAACCCATTCCGAATATGTGATACGTCGTTATGAATTGCATTCGAAGACCGGTGTTGAAGACCGGATATTTTTGAAAACGGAAGGATTACCGTCGAGTTACTCCACATCGGCTGATCTCCGATTTAGAGGTTTTATCACCCTTAGTGACGGGAAGTCCGGACGTGATTAGAAAATTATCCGGATGTGCAAGGGCTTCGTGAGAAGTGCCTTCGGTTCTGTTCGATCCCGAAACAGACTTGTATGGATTGTGTGTCTGACGTTACAATTTGAGATATAAAGCTGATTTCTTTCAAATACATTTCTGTTGGTGGCGGAGAATTTATTCTCTTAGCTTAACACCCTTCTCTGAGACGTACGAGCTCAGAGGTTATGTAGTTGAAATTTATCAGCGATATACCCCAATTTGGTAACGTGGCATACTGAGTGTTGCTGTGAAATGATCAGTGTTTGATCATTTGTGATATGATCATTTGTTTGATCTTATATCTTTGTGATCATAGGTTGATCATTTTTGTTTGACCCGAAGCAGGGCTTTTTGAGAAAGCGTAGCTTTGTGGACGAGACTTCATCGAGCCTCACACCCCGGAAATGGTCAAAACAGGAAGGATGCAGCAAGGTTCTAGGGAGTAGCGCCCCTTAGTGTATGTCATTCCTTCTGGATAAAGGTGGTATCATGGTATGGAGCCTAGATACTTAACCTCTGTGGTTGCTGCAAAATTTATTTCTTTGTGGTTGTTGCGAATCGGGGATCCTCGGGAAGATCGGTGACGATCGGGGGATGGTATACGCGTGTCAGTAGTTACCTATTTTTGCAGAGGTAACCCGGCCTTGTGTTGGCAGAGATCCGGTTAGGTTCTCGGGTCGTCTATTCCAGGGACGTACCCATCGTGGATAGGAAGTTCCTTAGCCTGACCATTTGTTGGAAATCCAAAGAAACAATACGAGCCTTGTACGGTTTTAGTTGTAGAACCTGCCATCTAATATGGCAGCTATAGCAAGCATACTATAATGGTACCTATGCTGGCGAAGATTTATATTGTACTTTCGAAATGTTTTCTACACTATGCACTAATAATAATATCAAAAAGAATTTGATTTTGCGTAGTAAGCATCTTTGACTATCATAAGAAGAAATCTCCTCCAAGTCTGCGTTTGCATTGTGTGTGTGGCGGGAGGTCTTATGGTAGTTTCATTGTAACAACCCGCATATCTATCGATTTTATATTTAAATATTTTATCGTTAGTCGGATGTTAGTCCGAAAAGCTACTTTTTGCATACGGTCAAATTAGGACTCGAGACCACCCCCATTGAGTTCAAAATGACGTTTGCGATCTTTTTGAGTGTAAACTTCGATATGTTTGGAGATAGT
Organism: Allium fistulosum; assembly: GCA_030737815.1. Lineage (NCBI taxonomy): Eukaryota > Viridiplantae > Streptophyta > Magnoliopsida > Asparagales > Amaryllidaceae > Allium > Allium fistulosum. The sequence continues at coordinate 100,329,519 of CM060904.1, forward strand.
GAAATTTTCGTCACTTTTCCCACTTGTGACTTTGGTTGGGACTGCACCTTCTTAACTCAGCCCAAACCCCCCTCTTCTCTTCATCACTTCATCAAACACTTCAAGCTTCTTCAAAAATGGTGAGGGGAAAGAGAAATTAAAATTCCAAGCTCAAGATCTTTAGTAAATTCAACATCAAACTCCGAATTCAAGGTGAAGAACATAGATTCAAGCTAGGGGTTGACTCTTGCTTCGTTCTTAAGCTCTCCAACATCAATTTCATGGAAAAGGTGAGATTTTTGATCTCACATCTTGCCTATATCTATCTTGGACTGTTGGGAATGATCCCCTATTGTATTTGCATCAACATTTGCATTTGGTTTGGATTGGATTGGCGAAAAACTTCAATTTTCAGCGTTTTGGTGATTTTTCTGGCCTTAAGTCGTTTCTGGCCTTCGCTGAGTCGTCCACGAGTTAAGCCTAAGTCGTGAGTCGTTCACGAGTTAAGGGCTTAAGTCGCGCGCGTGCATTTCTGTTCGCCTGGCCTGAGTCGTTCACGAGTTAAAGGCTTGAGTCGTTCACGAGTTAAAGGCCTGAGTCGTTCACGAGTTAAAGGCCTGAGTCGTTCACGAGTTAAAGGCTTGAGTCGTTCACGAGTTAAAGGCCTGAGTCGTTCACGAGTTAAAGGCCTGAGTCGTTCACGAGTTAAAGGCCTGAGTCGTTCACGAGTTAAAGGCCTGAGTCGTTCACGAGTTAAAGTGTTAAGTCGTTCTGGGTGTTCTGCCTTCGCTAGGTCTATCGCGAGTTAAGTGATAAGTCGTAGCTCGTATTTGAGCTTAAGTCGTAGCTCGTATGGCTCTTAAGTCCTAGGTCGTTGGCTTTTAAACCGTTAAGTCGTATGACCTTAAGTCGTAGGTCGTCCCCGACCTAACTCCACTAGGTCGTTCCAGCCTTAGCTCGTAGCTCGAATAGAAGATTAAGTCGTTAAGTCGTTCGCGAGTTAGTACTTGGTCGTTTGACCTGTTTTTCCCCTAGGTCGTTCGACCTGTTCTTCTGCTAAGTCGCGTGACATTCTCCACTTAGGTCGTATGACCTTATCCCTTAAGTCGTAAGTCGCTTGCCTCCCTTAAGTCGTAAGTCGTTCGCGAGTTAGTACTTGGTCGAACCCCGAATTACTCTGCGTAGGCAATCTTATCTGACAAAGCATTTATCAGAATTTCTACTTTGATGGTTTTGGGATTGACTTCTTTGGACTTTACTCACGTCTTCGAACGTGAATTGATTTGTTCTACAATCGTTTTATGACTTGTCACTTTAAAGATATATGAAGGTTTCAATACTAATAGTAAATATCAAAACTCTTTCATCAAAGCGATTTCAACACTATTTTAAATATCAAAAGTTCGTTTTCTCAAACCGATTTTCAATCTACTAGTATATACAAGCCTTTTACTTCACTCGAATGAGAAATCGACTTAAACGACTTAGTAAAACGAGTGGTATGAAACGCTTGCGTTCACTTCGTCGGTTAGCTCTTGGACTTGTTCGATTGAGCCCTTTTTGGTGACAATTTCCTAGTGAAGATTTACAGCTTGTTCATAAATATTTAAGTTAAGCAAGTGGTTATGGGACATGAAGCTAAACTCATATATTTACTAGCTTGGTGTGATTGACACTTCTCGCTGATCATGATGATCATTTTATGATTTAGACTAGCAATTGTGCGATGTCTCTTTGTTTGCAAGGTAAGACTAGACCGCAATAGTGTGATTCCGACTCACACACATCTCTTTGTCCGCAAGGTTAGTCTAGGCCGCAGTAGTGTGATTCCGACTCACACATATCTTTATGTTTGCGAGGTTAGGCTAGACACCACTTGTGTGATTCCATTCACACATACCTTTCTGCTTTTTGGTTAGCCTAGGCCTCAATCAGTGTGATTCCGACTCACACATATGGGGTAGCTCCCCATGGTCTTCGGACCATCATGTGATAGGCCTCTTTCTCTTTTTATGATTTCTGGATTTCTTGTTTTGATTTCTGGATTTTTATGTCATTGACTTGTTATGAGTACAAGTTTAGGGTATGATGCCCTCTTTGGATCTTTGAGAAGATTCTTGTGATATTGATCATTTCTCATCGGTTGATCTCCTGTTGATCATCATTTTCATACTTATAGTAGTATGTCAGTATGGATATTATATGTTTATGCCATATCTTTTATTCTATATCATGTCATCTGATATTTATAGTTAGACTGATCCGTTTATTATTTTCTTAAATAATACTCGGGTCAGACCGAGATGTTACAGGTGCTTCTGCTTGACTTCCTTCCGGGATTTGCTACTCTGACTTTTGGCTGACTATTTAGTTTAGCAGTTTTTGTTGTATACACTTGAGATATGGACTCATAGTTGTATTCTTTTTGTATAGCACAGGTTGCTATTCTTTTGTATTATTGTGGAACTTTTTGACCACTACTCTGATGTACACTTTCATGTGTTAGTTATATATTCATATCTTCTTCCGCCTTTGTGATATGGATGTCTGTGACTGCTTTGTGTTATGTTTATTTCTATGTTTGTTTCCGAAGATTATTTTATAGCCACCGTGTGATAATCAATTACATGGATGGTCGCTCCTCAACAGCCTTATTCTCCGTGCTAGTTGACAGCACTACATCGTAGTGTCCTTGGCTAGCGTGGGTATTGAGGTGGGGCGTCAAATTCATTTTCCAAAAGCATTGCGAATTGACTTTAAAATTCTTCTGTTGTTTATTTTAAAGAAAAATAACTGTTTTACGATCTCACACCAGTCACCATGACTGACTCGGAGTTTATTGTTCCCTTCTAAACTCTGGGTGCCCACCAATTTCCACACGGGCAGTCTAGAGTTAGATTATCAGGATATCCTGGATATTCTGGAGCTTTGGAGATGAGCTGGATGACGAGACGTAGTATTTGTATCTGATAGTATTTATTCCGCTGTGTATTCTGTATGAGGACAAGTTTATATAACTGTCCATTGTTGTATATTGACTCTGATGATTGATGTATGTATAAAATGATATAGTTCTTTGTTTTAAAGATTATTCAATTATCTATTATATATTGTTCCGCTGCGATATGTGAGATTCTGATATTGTTTTCTGTTCTGATGTGTTTTCTGTTGTTCTTCTTCTTTCTTTCTTCTCTTTTTCTTCTATCTTCTTCTTCTTCTACTTTTTTCTTCTATTTAAAACCCTCACTATTGGAGTTTCCGGCACTCGATTGCTCGGCAGTCGATAAAGTGAGTATCGATGTCGAATTTTCGAAAGTCGAAAATCCCGTACGTGACAGCAGTCTGAATAAAGTCCCACCAGACTTTTAACTGACCCACCAGTCGATATTCGACCCACCAGTCTAAATAAAGTCTCACCAAACTTTTAATCGACCCACCTGTCGAATGTTTGACCCACCAATCATTGTATATCCCACCAGCCTAGTGCCGGCATCACCACCACCCGAATGTGTCATCAACTTCCATATAGTAACTCGAAAGTGGTAACTGTGCGTCCCATACCACACGTTCTCGCTTAACGGTTTACTAATTGTAAGTCAATGCCATACTAGGAAACAAAATCATTTAAATCACAATAATCGCCTCATATCATCGGCATATACAACCCGAAGGTCAATAAATGTGTAGCTTCGAACGAACTAGTCCGGAATTAACCAAAAAAGTAAACGCATGTGTCCCATACCACATGTTTTACTAAATCATTTAATTCTCTTTCTCATACGCTCGAAGAGTGCAAAAATATGTATTTTGTATAGAAAATACTTTGCTTTGAGAAAACGAGTTTTTAAAACGATTTTGAAATCATTCGGAATTTGTTTCTTTGAAAATCTGAATATTTTGGAAAATATTGTATATTATATAGCTTTGAGATAGTTATAATTTTTTTTAAAACAACTTAGCAAGCATGTCTCAAAGCAATAATTTATATGCAGGAAATATTTTAAAAATCGGTTTATAAAATCATGCACAGTGTCAACAAATTCATGATCATTCATAAAATCGTCATACGAAAATCACCTAAAAAATCACCAATCCGAAATACGAATAAGTGGTAATATTTGCTCTTTTATCTTAGGATCAAGCCGATCGAAACAACATCGAAATTTGCTTCAGAAATCCATGTAAAACAATTCAGAAATTTTCAAATGGAGCAAAACATGCTTCGAATCAAAGTTCTGGGCTGGTTTTCAACTGGTTACGGAGGTCTAAAAACCTTGAAATTTTACAACATAGAGTTCAACAACTCTACTTTCAACAAAAAAGAATGGAAACAATCGAACAAGAAACAAGAGAGATAAAATGTCATAAAGTTAGACTCACGGCCAGATTTTATCGTAAAAGGCTGGAGCAAAACATGCTCCGATTCAAAGTTCCAGGCAAGTTTCCAACTAGTTACAGAGATCTAAAAGCCTTGAAGTTTAAAAAGCATAGAGTTCAACAACTCTACTTCCAATAATAAAAGAATAGATACAATCATAAAAGAAGCGAGAGAGATATAATGTCACAAATTTCGACTCACAGCCAGATTTTATCGTAAACGGCTGGAGCAAAACATGCTCTGATTAAAAGTTTCAAGCAAGTTTTCAACTAGTTACTGAGGTATAAAAGCCTTGAAATTTCACAGGCATAGTGATCAACAACTCTACTTTCAGTAAAAAAAGAATGGATACAATCGGACAAGAAACGAGAGAGATAAAATGCCACAAAGTTGGACTCACAGCCAGATTTTACCGTAAACGGCTGGAGCAAAACATGCTCCTATTCAAAGTTCCAAGCAAGTATCTAACTAGTAACATAGGTCTAAAAGCCTTGAAATTAAACAGGCATATAGTTCAATAACTCTACTTCAAATAAAAAAAGAATGGATACAATCGGACAAGAAACGAGAGAGATAAAATGTCACAAAGTTGGACTCACAGCCAGATTTTATTGTAAACGGCTGGAGCAAAACATGCTCTGATTCAAAGTTCCAGGCAAGTTTCCAACTAGTTACAGAGGTCTAAAAGTCTTGAAATTTTCCAGGCATAGAGTTCAACAACTCTACTTTCAATAAAAAAAAAAATTGATACAATCGAATAAGAAACGAGAGAGATATAATGTCACAAATTTAAACTCACAGCCAGATTTTTACTGTAAACAACTGGAGCAAAACATGCTCCGAATAAAAGTTCTACAGCAGATTTCTATAAGCTACAGAGGTCGGAATGACCTAAAATTTGACATACAAAAAGTTCAACAACAATAATATCAACCAGAAAAACCTGACTCAAATCGGATAAGAAGTGTGAGAGATATAACCTCTCAAAATTGGAATCACGGCCCGTTTTCGCTGTAAACTTCAAACAACATAAATTTGTTTACAGTAAGCAATTTCTGAGCAATTTCAACTTTCAAACTTTTGTTTCAGCTAGAATTCGTGAGTTATCAACCCACCTTTGCAAAATCACTTAGCAACTTGAACAATTTAGAGGACGATGTGAGCTTTTCTCTTGAATATGCTTTAGGAACCTGTAAATAGAAATTACACACATGCAAAAGAGAGCTCAACTTACAGACAATCCAACTTTTAAAGATTTGAAATTGATGAAATAAATTTGGTTTTTGAATGGATTACCTATTTTTAAATGCTTTAAATTGATAAATTTCAGCAAAGATTTGGAGAAATAGGAGATGGAATTAAGTTTTGAAGATTAAAGTAGGTTTTCTCAATTTTCTTTCTAGTTCCTGTTTATTAAATGTACTGTACGTACAAGTTTGAGAATTAAGAAACTTTACTCATTCTTAGTTTAGGCTGTAACTGGGCTTAACCCAATTAAGAAAATAATTAGCCTAAATACTAATTAACACTTATATTTACATATTACAACTTACATTTATAACCAAAACAATTTATACTAACATTTTTCAACAGTATAAAAAAAAACATGTTTTAATGTTTAACAAGATATTTTACAACAAAATAAGAAGTAATTTTAACTGTAAAAAATATTTTCCATTACTAAAAACCCCATTTTTAATTAAATACTCAATTACATTATAATTCACATAAAACACTATTTTTAACACCAAAAATTACATAAAAATCATTTTCTTGTATAATTAAATACAACAAACCATATTAACATCATTTTTACATCCAAATATTATTTTAAAGCAAAATTCCACATTTTATTTCCAATATACAACATATTAAATTTCAAATACTTCATTTAAAATTTATAAAAAATCTCATCTAGCAATAATTTGCAAAATTATTGCATTTTATCAAATTAAAATCATAAAATGTTCATTTTTATCACTAACAACCAAAATAAAATTTTAAAAACTTTATTTTCAACATTTTATTTTTAAAATCCATTGTTTATTTAAATAAACAAATTATACCATCTCCAATTATTTTATTTCTCCAATATTAAATTATAACCACTGTTATAATTTTAATATTATAGGTAATCACCAAAATCAAGGTTGTTACAGAATCCCCCTATAAAAATTGCGTCCTCGCAATTTCTAGAGAAGAGATGTATTCAACACGATTTATTTCATCAACCAAAAGAAAATAGATAAGCTTGAGTTTAGAATTCCCATCCTTAACACAAGAAGATAGAAAACCAAGATAAAATTGCTCGATAAACTCTATGGTTTCCCATGTGTAGTCATTGGGATTTGCGGACCATTGAATCTTTACGAGTGAAACATCCATATTTCGAAGGCATTTCACCTTCGAAGCAAGGATATGGATAGGATGTTACATAATAGATAAATCGGGTGAGATCAATTCTTCAGAAGTTTCACGAATAGAGGCGGGACTTAGCACAACTTTATCCCGGATTCCAACCAACAAGATGGTATTCGACATGACTTTCCTTATAACACTACGAAAGAAGCCATACTGATATTAGATCGACAATAATTATGGTAAAAAAACTCAATAAGAGGTAGGTGGTCCCTCCAAATACCACCTAGATCATACAACTGCATAAGTGCAAGTCGCTAAATAATTGCACAAAGGCAAGTAAAACACAAGTAATGGATTTTATACTTCCTTTTTCTAATCAAATATTCTTAGAGTTTTAAAATCCATTATCTTCATAAAAAAATTCTCGAATTTCATCACTTGAATTTTTTTAAAGTTTCTTACTTAAATTTTTAATTTAATCTCATTACTCTTATTTAGAGTAAATAAAATTTAAGTTGTTTATTCTCTAATTATTCCATAAATATACTTCAATTTGTAATATATTTTTTCCACACCAATAATCAATTAAGTTACATTCACAAAATAGGAAGTATTACATTTGACTCTTAGAGGAAGCAAATGATTTTATTTAATTCAGGCCTGCTGTAAACATATCAAGTTTTGACACAGCAAACATTTAAATCTGAGGACACTTATAAAATAAAAGTTGTTCTACTAAGTCTAATCCTTTCAGTAATATAAAGATCATCAAAATAGGACTCACAGTTTGAAAGTTATGCTAAATTTACTTTCAGCTTTAATCTTAGAAATTTTATAATAGGACAGAAATGTCCATCCACTTTCAAACCCATTTTAGACTGAATAAAATGCAAAATCTTCCAAATTAGTAAAAAGAAAATTTATATCTTACTGAAAGCTCTTTCATTTAAAAAAAGTTTGAGCTCATTTGGAGTTATAAATCTCATGTTATCGCTGTTTTAGTACAGCACATCTCAAATAAAATTTCAGCTTTTTAAATCAATTTTAAAAATTTTGAAATTCCAAAACCATTCTAATTTTAAACTGCATTTTAAAAAAAAAATTTATGCTAAATCATTATTTCTTGATCATCTTTTCCGAAAATCTAAGACATTTAGAATTATAATTCACTTCATGTAATTATCTTTTAAAAAAACAATTCATTAATTGGAAATATTTTCATCACCTCACTAAATCAAGCTTTTCAAACAATTAATTTTGAAGACTCATTTTGAAAGAGATAACTAATCTCTTCCATTATTAAGAGAGAATCATTCATCCAAAATAAATTTTGGATTTACATATTAATTTTAAAATTGTTCTCACAATTTAAAAGGATTGTATCTCATGCCTTATTCATTTATTATACCTAGCATTCCTTAATATAGCATTTTATAATAACTGAACCATTTAAATTCATATTTTCTCTTGTCAAAAAATTTATTTCCATCTTATTATCAACATAAAACTAGTTAAGGTTGACAATTAACTTAAACTAATTTCCAAAAGAATTTTACAAATTCATACCAATAATCTTTAATATTACTATAATTTAAAACAGGAGCTTGCTCACAAATTCATGCTATAAGTCTAAAATTAGAATTTCTTATTTTCCTTTAAGATAGAGTTATAAATCTTACTATCTATTATTATCCAAACAACCAAGTGTCAAAACAAATTTCATATTCATCATGTATAACTTTGTACCAAAATATCCAATTGATATTTTAATTTTCAAGCCAAAGTATTCTTTTGTCTTGAATACATCATTTTATTAATAAAAGCATCAAATGATATTTTCTTTCAATTAAGACATCTCCTTAATTAGAATTATTTGCCTTACTCAAATTACCATATGGTATCATTATATAGATCCCTATAGGTTATGCTTACATAACCAATTAAAACATAACTATATTCAGTTTTACAAATTTCAAACGATATAATGGCATTGCTCGCCATTGATTTATAGTAAATGACCCCATCAATTGGCTGCAGAGTTGACCAAATGATCAAAACTGCCTCGCCACTCATCTAACAATCACTATGGTTCAATGGCTGCATATTTCATTCAAAATAAAATTTAATTCTCAATCCTATATTAATTTATTTTCAAACTTTTACTTATTACAACACAATTGATCGTGTTTGACTGTCTCATCATAGCGTTTAGGAAATTCCTATCGATAACGTTGATCAGGCGCATCGACCAGAATTCTTAAAGCACTCGATGGGCAATCCAACACAAAAATCATTCTCTATATAATAAACATGCCTCTTATACAATTTTACAAAATATTCTTTGCTTGTCTCAATAAACAAAATCCAATTATAATTATAAATATATCTTCAATTAGAAAGAGTTGCAATTTAAATTATTGCTTTCACTTATCATCAATGAATACAAGGACGGACTCATCAAGATATTCCCAGAATACTCAACTCATAAGATCGACGAAATAAGCTGGAGTGTTCGTTAAACCAAACGGCATAACAAGTCACTCATAAGAACCATAACGAGTGCGGAAGGCAGTAAGAGGAATGATATCCCTCTGGAACTCGTAGCTGATGAAAACTGGTGGTAGGGTCGAACTAAGAAAAGACTTTAGCACCACTCAATTGATCGAACATATCATCGATCCTAGGCAATGGATACTTGTTCTTAATAGTTAACTCATTAAGCTTGCAAAGATGGATGCAAAGCCTAAGAGTACCCTAAGATTTCTTAACAGAGACGACTGCGGCACTCCATGGTGAAGAATTGGACTAAATGAATTGCTTGGCTTCAAGCTTCAGCAATAGCTTCTTGAGTTCCTCATTTTCCTTAGTGGACATCCTCGTGGGAGGACGACTAATAAGCTGAGCACCAAGAATGAGGTCAATACGGAACTCAATTGCCCGCTTGGGTGGCAAACCCGAACGGACTCACATACATCAACAAAATCACAAATGATTGGAATTCGAGATACATCATCATCATCTCGAGATTCAAGAGAAAAGAAAGATACTTCGAAATCATGATCGTCATTCCAAAGAACAAGAGATAACAGATCAACCAAATTTAGGATGCCTAAGATATAGGATCCTTTTAGAACATAGGATTCGGGCTTGATAACATGCAAGCCAATCCATCCCCAAAATCGAAACAAATTCAAGATAGTAAACAATGTGCAGATTCACATGAAAAGAAAAACTACAAAGAATAATCTCAACATCCTCACACAGTAAGCTAAGTATTGCGGATCCCTCAATAGGATTCGCAATCCTCAAAGAAGTAACAAGAGAAGAAACTTCCAATGATATAACTTCAACAAGTTCCTTCGACACGAACTAGTGCCAAACCCCGTATCGAAGAGAACTAGAACAAAACAATCACGATAAGGATTATTCATAGGGTAAGATATCATTAATTCAATTATGGAATTACGAAATTAAAATACATTCATAGACATATTCCCAACTTATATCTACCCCAAAGGACACGAAAAGGTTATGGGTATGATGATTTAGGGATATGTTGCACTAATACTGTACTTTGACGTATCGTAATATATGTTTTGTTCTATATTTATCATATTTTGTTCTGAACTTGGCTCTGATACCAAGCTATGACGCCCCATCCCGAGACCCACACTATCAAAGAGTATTACTGGGTAATATTGTCTTCTAGTGCAGAGAATAGGGATGTTTAGGAGCGACCATCCGTAGCTTTGCCTTAAACATCTATTGAATACGTCGATTGGGTGCTCTAATTTTTTTCTTTTTATCTTTCTCAAGTGGATCGACATACTCAATAAATATTTAATACAAAACTACGGTAGCTAATGGATCTATCGGAACAAAATTTAACAACAAATGTAAACAGATCACAGAACAACAGTCGATCACACACACACAAACACACACACATACACACACACAGATACATCATAGTACAATACAAAGTGATACAACAATAGTGGTACAAGAACCACAATATATACATCGAGTCAAAACGAATAAGTACAAATCAGAGTTTACAATATAACCACAAGACTATACAGAAGATAACTAGTAGATAATCCAATGCGGAAGCATCATACTGGAATCTATGGCAAGTGACTAACCTGAAATAACTCGGTCTGACCCGAGTACATAACATACACCGGTTTAGTCTAATTTAAACAGTATTAGTACATGATAAGGTAGTGAATAATTTCATATAGACAACGGTTCTCTAAAAGAGAAGGGGTCAACATGGTATATAAGCAACTTGTGTACATGAGATATAGTTCCACTTACACAATCAACATACATATAAATCTCATGTAATAAATAACAATATCTATTTCCATCAACACCAATTTCGCTTACTTGTTAAGGTTAAGCGATAGAAAATCATAACACCAATAAACACCAAGATGGAAATCACCAAAACATCATATAGAACTCGTATAAGAGTTCAAAACACCGTAAATTTAATCACCTTGTATATAAAATCACCGTATAGAACTAAGGCTATATACAACACCAACACCAAATAAAAAGGTGAAAACGTTTAAAAATCACCAAAATATATAATAAAAATGGATCCATATCACCTTCGCATGCTTTTTAATAAATGGCCTAAGCCTACCGAGTACTATAATAGACCCACCAGTCTAAATAAAGTCCCATCAGACTTTTAATCGACCCACCAGATGATATTTGACCCACCAGTCAATGTATGGCCCACCAGCCTATTACCGGCATCACCACCACTTGAATGTGTCATCAACTTCCATATGTAACCCAAAAAGTGGTAACTGTGCGTCCCATACCACACGTTCTCACTTAACAGTTTACTAACTGTAAGTCAATGCCACATTAGAAAACAAAATCATTTAAATCACAATAATGGCCTCATATCATCGGCATATACAACCCGAAGGTCAATGAATGTGTAGCTTCGAACGAACAAGTCCGGAATTAACCAAAAAAAGTAAACGCATATTTCCCATACCATATGTTTTACTAAATTATTTAATTCTCTTTCTCACACGCTCGAAGAGTGCAAAATTGTGTATTTTATATAGAAAATACTTTGCTTTGAGAAAACGAGTTTATAAAACGATTTTGAAATCATTTGGAATTTGTTTCTTTGAAAATCTCTATATTTCGGAAAATATTGTATATTATATAGCTTTGAGATAATTATAATTTTTTTAAAACAACTTAGAAAGCATTTGTCTAAAAGCCTTGAAATTTTACTACGTAGAGTTCAACAACTCTACTTCCAAAAAAAAGAATGGATACAATCTGACAAGAAGAGAGATATAATGTCACAAAGGTGGACTAACAGCCAGATTTTACCGTAAAAGGCTGGAGCAAAACATGCTCTGATTCAAAGTTCCAGGCAAGTTTCCAACTAGTTACAGAGGTCTAAAAGCTTTGATGTTTTACAGGCATAGTTTTCAACAACTTTAATTTCAATAAAAAAAGAATGGATACAATCGGCGAATAAATGAGAGAGATAAAATTTCACAAAGTTGGACACACAGCCAGATTTAACCGTTAACGACTGGAGCAAAACATGCTCTGATTCAAAGTTCCGGGCAAGTTTCCAACTAGTTACAAAGGTCTAAAAGCCATAAAATTTCACAGGCATAGAGTTCAACAACTCTACTTCCAATAAAAAAAGAATGGATACAATCGGACATGAAACGTGAGAAATATAATATCACAAAGTTGGACTCGGAGCTAGATTTTACCGTAAACGGTTGGAGCAAAACATGCTCTGATTCAAAGTTCCAGGCAAGTTTCCAACTAGTTACATAGGTCTAAAAGCCTTGAAATTTTATAGGCATAGAGCTCAATAACTCTACTTTTGATAAAAAAGAATGGATACAATTGGACAAGAAACGAGAGATATATAATGTCACAAAGTTGAATGCACAGCCAGATTTTTACTGTAATCAACTGGAGCAAAACATGCTCCAAATCAAAGTTCTACAACAGATTTCTATAAGCTATAGTGGTCGGAATGACCTGAAATTTGACATGCATAAAGTTCAATAATAATATTATCAACCAAAAAAATCCTGACTCAAATCAGATAATAAGTTTGAGAGATATAAGCTCTCAAAATTGAACTCGCAGCCTGTTTTCGCTGTAAACTTCCAAACAACAGAAATTTGATTACAGTAAGCAATTTCTGAGGAGTTTCAACTTCCAAACTTTTGTTTCAGCTAGAATTCGTGAGTTAGCAACTCACCTTTGTAAAATCACTGAGCAACTTGAACATGAGGAAGATGTGAGCTTTTCTCTTGAATATGCTTCAGGAACCCGTAAATAGAAATTACACAGACATGCAATAGAGAGAGCTCAACTTACAAACAATCCAACTTTTAAAGATTTGAAATTGATGAAATAAATTTGGTTTTTGAATGGATTACCTATTTTTAAAAGCTTTAAATCGATAAATTTCAGCAAAGATTTGGAGAAAAAGGAGATGGAATTAAGTTTCGAAGAGGAAAGTAGGTTTCCTCAATTTTTCTTTCTGGTTTCTGTTTATTCAATGTGTTGTACGTACAAGTTTGAAAACAAAGAAACTTTCTTCTTTCTTAGTTTAGGCCGTAATTGGGATTAACCCAATTAAGAAAATAATTAGCCTTAATACTAATTAATACTTATATTTACAAATTACAACTTACATTTATAACCAAAACAATTTATACTAACATTTTTCAACACTATAAAAATCAAATTAATGTTTAACAAAATTTTTTACAACAAAATAAAACGTTATTTTAACTATAAAAATTATTTTCCATTATTAAAAACCCCATTTTTAATTAAATACTCAATTTACATTATAATTCACATAAAACATTATTTTTAGCACCAAAAATTACATAAAAATCATTTTCTTGTATAATTAAATACAACAAACCATATTAACATCATTTTGCATTCAAATATTATTTCAAAGAAAATTCCACATTTTATTTACAATATACAACATATTGAATTTCAAATACTTCATTTAAAATTTATAAAAAATCTCATTTGGCAACAATTTGCAAAATTATTGCATTTTATCAAATTAAAATCATAAAATGTTCATTTTTATCACTAACAACAAAAATAAAGTTTTTAAAACTTTATTTTCAATAATTTACATTTAAAATCCGTTGTTTATTTAAATAAACAAATTATACTATCTTCGGTTATTTTATTTCTCTAATATTAAATTATAACTGTCGTTATAACTTTAATATTATAGGTAATCACCAAAACCAGGTTTGTTACAATTTAGTCGAAATTCGATCCTCTTAAGATGCGAATTGTTACAATCAATAACAACTGAATCAAACAGGGAATTTAGGAATGGCGATGTTGCACGGTTCAATTGACTTGAAATTGTTGTTGAACTTCAATGTGGATACTCCACTTTGATTATAGCCAAATCATGGCTCGATGACCATCAAGCGACTACGGTTGGGTCTAAGTTGAAACATGGAAGTGAAATGCCATTCTATAGAGAATTTATCTTCTCGGTTGTATGAGGTTAGTATCATGGTCAACCATACTCAATTCAAAGTCAAATCTCTAGCCAGATTAGTACGGTTAATAATAAAATGTTACCATTGAATGAAGGACTTTGTTTATGGACTAACCGAATTGAATATTCATGATACTGGAATCTTGACCAAAGCCAAATTTCATAAATCCTAATGTGATATAGTGTTGATGAAAAGGATTGGTGTCAATAATCGTTACCAGAAGATACTGCTTATAATGTAAAATTACACTTTACCGACAAAGATTTATAAGTATCAGCCAATCTGTCACACCAGTAGCTAAGGTGATGTGTGAATGTTAGTATTTGAATTATTCAATATTAATTGTTGATTCAATTTACACCTACGAGTAGCACAACAACGTTGTAGATTTTTCTTAAAAGCTAAACAATATATTTGATTTACAATTGTTAAAAATCAGTTAAATTAACTAATATTTATGAAATATCAAATTATTTATTTATGCAACGCATTGGCTGTTATTAGTATTTTCTAGGTGTCATTAGTAATTAATTGGATCAGTATATAAAAGTTATATATGTACCTATTAATATACGATATCGATGTGCATTTAAAAACAATTTAAATGTCATTAATTTTTAAACGGGTATCAGTTGTTTAAAGGCCCAATAGCCGTAGTTTTGGCTGACAATAAAAAGGGAGAGATGGAGATATTTTTATCTGAAATCTAGATCTAATCTTAGAATTAGTAAGAGAAGGAAAGGTAAAAGGAGGAGAATTTGCCTCCTTCTCCACTATATAAATCAACATATCCTCTCACTTTTTTCTTCTTTGAAACCTCCTCTTCATGGCCACCATAACCAACCCCCTAACCATATAGTCATGCATTCTTATAGTCATGCATTCAATAGCATAATCTTCATTGGGTATACTCTAGTCTATCTTATAATCACATAGTAATTAGATCAACCAATATTTTCAAATAATTTTATATCAACATATATTATATCACCTAATTGTATCATTAATTTGTTTCCTAAATAATTATTACACGTGTTGTAATATAATAATACTTTTAAATTAATTTTTTTGGCTCATATACTTTATTTAATGTGTGTGTATTATTTTAATATTATTTGTATGTAATTTAATGTTTAAACAATTATTTATCAATTTTAAAAATATAAATTTTATTAATATAAATTTTAAATTCAATATATATTATATTAAATATTTATTAGTTTTAGCAATTTAAAAAAAACTCCACTCGACCAAAACTTATATTAATAGTCTATATATATATGTATGTATCTATGTATCTATGTATGTATGTATTAGTTATTTTAAAACATTGTTTATTACAATAATAATACGTATGCACACATACATAAATACATATAAATATCCACAGACACACACATATATTAATAATTTTGTTTCAAATAAATTATTATTCATTTGGCCAGCCAAAAGTTTTTTAAATCAATTATATGCTATAAATATTTTAAAATGTTAATTTATAATAAAATACGTATATAATAATTAGTAGCATATGTTTAATTAAATAGTTTTTCTAAAGAAATATTCGATTGAAAATAAATTTAAACATAATAATAATATTTATTAATTTCTTGTTTTGAATTTTGAAATATTCGACCAGTCTTTGCTATATATTTCAAATTAAAAAATTATATGTTTAAATATAATTAACCGAGTCAAAATTAATTTTAGAGATTTTATTTTTATTTAATATAAATAACTTTTGAAATTTATAAATTTTATAAATATTAATATTTAATTAGTAAATAATGTTTGGAACAGTTAATCTAAATATAAATAGCGAATGTATACGTTGTATATGCAAATCCTGACATCTATATACGTAAACTTTAACTATGTACACTTTGATATATCTATCACATTAATGACATAAGCATATTATGATATACTCATAAACCACATACAAATCATTCTAAATAAATCATTAATTAATCAAATTAGAAATTTAAATAAAATTGGAATTTTTTAAAATTAACTAGATTGGATATGGTACAACCCATTAGACTTCATAGACCCACCTATGATCCAAATATGTATCTTTTTTGATATCCACATATTTTACTCATTGCAGATCATCCCAGTTACATTTGGTAGGGCCAACAGTTTTGGTCCATTTGAATAAACTGTTGGAATTATGTTGTTGGTGTTGAGCGTGTCCAACACCAATAGTTACC
Source organism: Allium fistulosum (assembly GCA_030737815.1). Classification (NCBI taxonomy): domain Eukaryota; kingdom Viridiplantae; phylum Streptophyta; class Magnoliopsida; order Asparagales; family Amaryllidaceae; genus Allium; species Allium fistulosum. Next base: position 100,346,012 of record CM060904.1, read on the forward strand.
AAACGTTTAAAACATTTGACTCCCATATATTATCATTTTCTCCTCTTATTCCTCACCAACATCAACCCAAAATTCATAAAATTTAATTTAATAATCTATAAATCAAAATCTCAAGTTTTGAGGAAAACTTGTTATATTCCTTTAATCTCATGGCCAAAACTAGTCAAAAAACTCTCATCGAAGTCCTAAAAATTGGTTTAAAAGAAGTATGACAAAATATGCTTTCTAAACAATTAGAAACAACAATAAAGGCATCCTTAAGGAAATTGTAACTGCACTGAATGAGCGATTAATCGAACTTCTTCTAGTGATTAATGAAAATTGGTTTTTTATTATATTATTTAACAACTTAATTGAGAAATAATTAAAACAAAAAACATAAAGAAAGTTATTCAAAAGAAAAGCAATTCAAATACTTCTTTCATATGCTCTTTTCACAACATAAGACCGTATTCCCCTTTCGCTTACTTTTAAATGTCCTCTCGGATGATCCTTTTGTTTAACAAAAAATTGCACTATATGATAATATAATCAACATGTTAAGCTTTTACTAAAGTGTTATCTAGTTCAAATTGTTCAGATCATGCCTTTTAAGTTTCAATGGGACAACTATACATTTCCATATATACATACACTATTATTGTATTTGTATATATACATACAAGGAATCAATACTGAAATCGAGCTCCAATATTAAAGACAAAAATAGAATTTTTTTTATAGTAGTTAATTTAGTTATAATGTACAATCTCCTATATGATGATCTCAAACACACAAAAACATTATTTTGAAAATTATTTTCTGAAAAATTATCTTCTAGATTTTTTCCATAAACAAGAATTTAAAATTTTCAAAAGCAACTTAGAATTTAATAGTAGGAAAAAAAAACATATACAAATGGCTAATCAACCGTCTGAAATTATATTTTAGACATCTGAAACAAAAGTCGGAAGTCTAAAATATATTTTAACCGTCTGAATTAAGCCATTTTCACATTATTTTGTTTCTACCTTTCCCTGTATAATTTCAGCCATCTAATTTTTATTTTAAATCTGGTGACTTTTATAAGAAAATGTGTCTCTTTACATAAACTCAAAATATGGAGAGTTGCTTTCTTCTCTAAAGATTGCAATTTCTCTAGCAGTTATAACCTTTCAATTGGAACCTTTCAAAACTATAAATAGAGTTACGATATTTCATTTTATTTCACTAATTCTTACTTGCTTCTATTCTCTATATCCTAGTGAATTGTAAAAGCTTACAACTTTCTACTTCCTGAATCAACATGTTGAAATCATCATCTTACAGAGATTATAGGAAGGGTGTATTTTATTGACTCATCGGTGTTAGAACACATGTAGTCACACACTTTACTATTTGTATTCGAAGTCATGTTGGAGATCTTCAGGCATGAAATCGTTGTTAGGAAGTTTAGATAACTTGTAATATATCTATTCCTCAGGGTTAAGTGAGGGCTCTGCTAGTAACTTCTTACGAGGTCCTTAAGGACTGGACGTAAGAGAGATGCCATGAACCAGTATAAATCACGGTGTGTTCTTTTACTTAATTATTACTTTTCTAGCTATATTACTGCTATATTGTAAGTTAAGTTAGCCACGGTATCGCTAAACCATCCACTAATTACTTTAATTTGGTATTAGAGCAAGGTTTTTATCAAAATCGTAACAAGATTTTTGAACATTATGGCCAATATGAGTTATAACACATTTCAAGAAGGATAATCTACTACACATCCTCCATTTTCACTATTCTAACAGTATATATTGGGCTACACATATGAAAGTTTTTATGGAATCAAGTGATCTTGATATCTGGCTAATTGCTCAGTCTCAATATGAAGCACCTACTGCTGTATTGAGTACTTGAATAGATGCTCAAAAAACTGCAGCTTCAAATAATGCTAAAGAAGTAAATATTCAATGTTGCTCACTAGATAAAAATGAATTTTCAAAACTATGATAAACTGCTTATGATATTTGGAAAATGCTACAAGTTTCTCATGAAGGTACAAACAAAGTTAAATAGACCAAGATTAGTTTATTGATGAATCAATTTCAATCTTTTAAATGAAACCTAATTGGAGTACTATAGATATGTATTCTAGGTTTCAAACTATATAATATGATCATATGGCATTAGGACCACTTTTACTGACTTTGACTTAGTATCACATATTTTAAATTCTTTGACTGACGAGTAGGGTAAAATACATGCTATAGGAGAAGCAAATGATTTTCTACAGTTAAAGTATAAGAATTAAGTGGTAACTTAATGTCTTATGAAGCTAGCCTGCAAGCGAAAAAAGAACTGGCCCAAGAAATACATTGTATTGCATTCCAGGTTAACAATGATGATGCTTCGGAACTTGATGAAGAAGATGTAGTGTTCTCGGCAAAAACTATAGAAATTCATAAAATCCAACAAGATGGTCCGAAAGCAAAAGACTGACAACTCAAATGACACGTCTTTCAAATGCTATGGTTGTGACAAATTTCGACATAGGAAGAAAGATTGTCCTCAGCTAAATAAAGATAAGAAAAGCTTCAAAAAGAAATTCAAAAATGAAAAGAACTCGAAAAAAAGAAAATGTTTTTTCCAAGTGACTAGGGATGATTCATCTTCAAGCGAAAGTGATAGCGACAGCATTGGAGAGCAAGCTAATGTATACTTTATGGCTACCAAAGATGGGGTACTATTTGATTTATCTTTTGAAGTTATTATAGAAATAGCTTCAGAATTAGATGATAATTTAGAAATTTAAGAAAACTTCACAAAAAATGTTCAGGAAAGATAAATAAATTAGAATTAGAAAATGGAATGCCTAAAGATGAAAAGCCAGACCAACACCATTGTCTTAGTGGTTAGGCGCTTCGACTTTAGTGCAAGAGGTCAAAGGTTCGAAACTTGCGTAGCATAATTTGAACATGTATTGACATGTAATATGTCATATGCTACCTAAAACATGCAGTACTAATATGTACTGCCATTTAAGTACCCAATTTCTTAAAAAAAATGAAAATGCAATTTTAGCAGAAGAAATTCTATAATTACAAACTCTTTGTAAAATCTGATGTTTCAATGAATATATTCAAGCTACTAAAAATGAGAATTTAATTTTCCCAGTAATAATAGTGATTTAAAGAAAACTATTGATATTTTGGAAGATAAAGTAAAACATTTAGAAAGTAATATTAGTTTAGTATTTTAACAAATGACAACATTATATTAGAAAATAAGATAAAAGATTTATCTACTAATATTTCTAACTTTAATAAAGGTAAGGAAAATTTGTCTCATTTGATTAGTATATCAAAAAATACTAACAATAAAAATGGTTTAGGATTTAAAAAATTAAATAAACCAAAATCATAACCTAAGTATGCTGCATTATATACTAATTTTTAAAAAACCCAAGAATAGTCAACCACAAGTAGACCATAAAAAGACAATCCAAATATGGGTACCAAAAACTAATAATAATCTGATTAGGCAAAAGTATATAAATAAATTTTTAAATAATGTACATTTTAATAAGAATTTTCATTTTACAGGTTTTACCGAACCCATCTGGATATGGTCACCCTCTACCTTACCCACGGGATCCTAATATAGGAAGTAGGTACCAATAAAGTACTTTTTAGTTTTTCCAGGTATTCAAACAAAAAAAGGAGAAATGGATTCTCAACAGTGGATGTTCTAAGCGCATGACTAGAAACATAAAGATGTTAACAAATATATCATACATTAAAGGCGGCACAGTCACTTTTGGAGACAACTCCAACGGCTATGGTATTGCGCAAGGAGACGTATCTTTTATCGATTTATTTAACTCTCCATCAACCAGTAATGTTTAATTTGTAGAGAATTTAAGACATAGCCTTTTAAGTATTAGTCAATTATACGACAAAGATTTAAAATAACTTTTGAAAAAGATAAATATAATATTTTTGTTAAAATAATAATTTAATTTTTAAAGGAATAAGAAATCATAACATTTATATTTTGAATATGAAAATAAGTCACAATAACGATATATGTTTAGTTATTGATATTAGTGACCCTGGATTTGGCATAAAAAGTTTTGTCATGTTACTTTTAGAAATATTCATAAATTGGATGAAAACAATATTATAAGAAGTCTACCAAAGATAAAGTTTAATATTAATAATTTATGTGACGCTTGTTAGAAAAGAAAACTTAAAAAGTCATCTTTTTTTTGTGGAAAAAGGTACTTTATTAACAACAGAGAATAAAGCATATATTTCCATGATATGCCTCATTAAAACCTTGCAATCCCCCTAACCTAAACGGGTGCCTTACAAGGAAAAAGAGTACATATCATTTCCATATATTAACATTACAAAATCATGTCTATAGAAAACAAGGAGTTGAAAAGATGGAGGAGTAAACTAACACAAAACGCACTCAAAATCATCCTTAAAAGCTCCTTGATCTATAGACACGTAAATACAACTAAAGAAAGATAAATGAACCAAACACGTGAAACCGACAAGAGGACTACACGTGGTTTAAAACAACAGCTCCAGCAGAAACGAAGAGCAAATTATCACCGGGAAGTAGAATCGTCCAGGAATGAGAGAACAAGCAGCTAGATCGGAAAAGAAATGGATCTAATAAAATCAAAAAGCAACCACCAGCTCCAGATTCTAGAATCTTCGATGAAGAGCAGCGGCAAGAAAAACAGGATCGAAAGCAGACAAATACGAGATGAGACCGAGAATAGTTCATGGAGGTTGCTGATGAATTTCGAAGCTCAGATTAGCCAAGATAAGTCTCGTCTCTGAATTCATCACTTGGTTTTGCAATATATACTTTAAAAGTATTTTAATATCTTGTAACAATAGGGTAGTTCTGACAGATTCCGGCATCTCGATTCCTCTAAAAATTCTGTTGTTCCTTTCGCACCATATATTCCAAATGAGGGAAGTGAAAGTTAAGTTGGTAATTTGTCTAAGTATAGTGTCCTTACCCTGTCTTTGGCTAATGCATTCCAGAATTTGATTAATGTTGCAATTATGCTTACAGTAAATCTTAATTTTCTGCATGATATTGTCCAGTAATCTTCTCGAGTATGGACAGTTAAAAAAAAGATGATCCCTGTCTTCTAAATGATTAGAACAAAGAGTACATTGTTGATCTATATTAGAGTTCCATCTGCTAACTCTCTCCTTAGTGTTTAACTTATTCTGTATGGCCATAAGCGAACAAATAGACATTTTTGGCGCACACCCTTTATCCCATATAATTTTGGTCCAGAAATGTTCTGTGTGCTTGTTTCTAACATGGTTCCATGCTGATTTCATAGAGCATTGTTCATTGCTATTCGGATTCCAAACCCAATAGTCTTTTTCCTTTTGAGTTTGAATGTTAATATTATGAATTATATTATGAAATTGAGAAGGAATATTGTCCATGCTTTGTTTCCAGCTATTATTAGAAATTAACACAGAAACAGTTGTATTATGCTCATTTACCACATCCATGGCATCCCTGCCAACTCTATTAATTAATGTAGATCCATTGATCCATGGATCGAACCATAGATTTGTGGTTTCTCCATTAACAATATTCCTATTTATGAGACCATTGCACCACTGTCTAGCACGAAGTAATGTTTTCCAAATGAAAGAAGCAGTTGGATTCATAGTAGCAGACCAGAAATTATCTTTTTTATTGTATCTATTTTTAGTCCATTTAGCCCATAGCGATTCACCATTAATAAATTTCCACAATAGGTTAACAGCCACTGCTTTAGATAAATCTTCAATTTTCCTTATACCAAAGCCTCCTTCGTCCTTAGTTTTACACACATCTTCCCAACTCATTTTGTGATTTTTAGAATTCCACAAAAAATTAGCACACAATGAATTGATTCTTTGAATAACAGTTACTGGAAATTGTGAAAACTGCAGCCAAAACTGTATCAGAGGGTGAATGACAATTTTTATTAATTCAGCTCTATGACTTATATTTAGCATCTTACTTTGCCAATGGCTGAATTTTTTATTTATTTTGTCTATTAGCAATCCAAAATCCCTTGCTCTTAATTTATTATTCGATAAAGGGATGCCCAAATAAATTACTGGCAGACTGCCAATGCTCAAGTTTAAAATGCTAGCAATTTGATTTTTGTTCATGGCGCCTTTACTAAGAAATAACATAGATTTATTGCTATTTAATTCCAATCCTGCAATACTATTCAAGTCTTGAAAGATATGTTTGATACACTCGACATTATGAATAGAAGCTTTGGCTATGACCAGAATGTCATCTGCATATATCAAGTGAGTAATCAACGGTTCTGTTGGGTATATGGGTTTAATATTACCTTTGAGGAATTCCATGTCAAATTTTATAGTCAGTAGTTCCATAGTTATGGCAAATAGATACGGTGAGAGGGGGTCACCTTGCCGAAGACCTCTCGAACTGTTAATGAACCCATATGGTGTGCCATCAATTAGAACCGAAAAAGATGGGGTAGAGACACATTCATAAATAAGATCCACAAATTGAGGGGGAAAATTCATCGATATCAGCATATGATGAATAAATTCTCTGTTGATTTTATCATACGCCTTATGCAAATCAATTTTCAGACATAGATTGTTAGAATTTTTTCTGTTAAAGCTTCTAATCATTTCGTAAGCCATAAGGGAATTTTCTGTGATTACTCTACCATGAATAAAAGCATTCTGGTTATAAGAAATAAGAAAATCCAAATAACTTTTCATACGATTACAGAGAATATTTGCAAGAATTTTATACAACACATTGCATAAAGATATCGGTCTGAAGTCAGTCATATCTGTAGCATTTAGTTTTTTGGGATAAGACGGATAAATGTATGATTTATTTCTTTAATAATTTTCCTAGTGTTAAGAATACTATTCATAGCATTGCATATATCATATTTGATTTGTTCCCAGTGGAGTTTGTAGAATTTGGAGTTGTGCCATCTGGTCCAGGTGAACTATTGTCATTAATTTGAAAAATAGCATTTTTCACTTCCTCAAGAAGAAAGGGTCTGCATAGATTACTTTTTGCATTATCAGACAAAACTTTCTTGTAAGTTATGTCTAGAAAATGAAATGTATTACTCGGCGTAGAGAAAAGATCTGAAAAATAATTTATGGCTGAAATAGCAAGATTTTCTGATGCTGATGACCAATACCCATTGTCATTTAGAATAAGATTAGATCTCCTGCTAGGTTTCTTTGAACTAATATAGGAGAAAAAAATTCTGTAGGTTTATCTCCTTTCGTCAACCAGTTAATCTTCATTCTCTGTTCATTTTCTGTCGCAATACATCTCATAATTTCATGAATCTGATAATTCTTTGCACTATATTCTTCTGAAAGGTTGATATTTAGAGGATCTCGCACTAATTGATTGTAGGTGTTATTAGCGTCCTCTTTTAATTTTTCCAGTTGAGAATATATGTTGGATTTTGATTTGGACCATATTTTCAGAGCAGCTTTTACATTTTTAATTTTACAGAGGAGAATGTAAAGATCGTTACCTGAGAATTCCTGCTCCATCGCCATCTGAACAGTGTTCTGATAGCCCTGTTGAAGATGCCACGCATCATTGTACTTGAAAGGTATGCAAGTTTTACTTTTCTTTTGCTCTACAATTTTAATCATGGTAGAGGTGTGATCGCTTATGGAATAATTGCCAAAATTTATACCAAAATGGTTAAATTTATCAGTCCATAACTTATTAACAAAGACTCTGTCTATTTTACTATGTATAGAGAAATTGAGTCCCCCTCTCCAAGTGTAGTGATTACCTGAGAAGTCTGGCTCAATGAGATTAGATTTATTAATACAGTCTATGAATTCCTGATCACCCCTATCGTTATGAATGTCGTTATTTAGTCTATCAGTAGGGGTTAAAATAGCGTTAAAGTCGCTTGCCACTATCCAAGGAAGGTTAATATTCATAGATTGATCAATGATGTAGTTCCATAGATCTTTTCTCCTCGTTTCCTCATTAAATGCATAAACAGCGGTACAAATCATGCTGAGACCACTAGCATTATGAAGGATGCAGGTGATGTATTGATCATTCGTGTGACATATAATGTTAGACCACTGTGTCGAATCCCAGAAATTAAGAATGCAACTTTTTTGATCATCTAAAATGTTATGAGAGAAATTCCATTTAGGTTGAATTTTATTCGTAAATTTATCAATACTATCTAAGGATAGTTTATTCTCAAGAATGCTAATAAAAGAAAATTTGTTACTGTTCAAAAGCCTAATAATTTCCAACTGTTTGACAAGGGCATTCATACCCCTAATGTTCCAGAAGAGGAACTCCATCTACTGATGGCTTTCGGTTTTGCTACTGTTTTCTGGGGGAGTAGCATTCCCCAATAATTTTGCTTTCTTCGAGTTTTTATTCTTGCCTTTTAGTTGATTAACAATGGAAATCCATGCAGGGTTATCTACCACGTCAAGTTGTGGTGTGGCTTTAAATTCAAATGGGGCTTCGTCTGTCCTGATTTTCCGCGTGTTGAAGTGTTTTGAGTTGCTTAGGGAGGTGGAGTTTTTGTCAAGAGAATCATTCCTTGTATCCATATTAGAGCAATCTACATTAATGTTATTAGAGACACCATTATTATTTTCTAAATTTGTGTACCTTTTTTGTAGTAGTTTATGTTTTTCTTTGTTCAATTCTGTTGGATTAGCATTTGTAATAACATTCGAACTGACTACACTTGGTTGGATAGCTTGTCCATTTACTGAATTGTTCTGAGATGCTTTAATCTTGTCTGTCTTAAAAAGCTTATGTTCGATGACTTTTTCAAGTTCTGTATCATCTGTTGTCATATTAGTATTGGACTGGGAATCTTGGAGAACTTGCTTGTTGCTATCTTCTTTTGCCAAATGGTTCCCATCAATATCAATAATCATGTCGGAATTTCCTTCGGTTGTGGGTTTATCATTCATTTTTGGTTTCCAAACCTTATTAAATTGACAGTGGATCTCAGCGTGACCAAAACTTGAGCAATTTGTACATATCGATGGTTTCCATTCATAGACCACTTCTTGCCAAATCATTTTGTCATTTTCAGTTATAATAGGAATTTTACTAGGGAAATTGAAGGAGTTTTTTATTTCAATTAGCACTCTAGCATAAGAAATTTTGATGATACCTTCAGTGTATTTATCCAATCTAATTGGGGAGCCTAGCACCGATGCAATCCGGCTAATTCCTTCTTCTGTCCAATAGTCTAGGGGAAGATTAGGAAGACGAATCCAAATTGGGATTGAGTGAAGAAGCTCTTTGTTGAGTTGCATTCCCAGAGACCACCTTTTCATCATCATCAATTTTTTGTTGTAGTAATATGGTCCTCCTTCCAGAATTTTATCACAATCTTGTTTGTTGTTGAATTTTATTACGTAGAAACCGTTTTCTTTCGAGTAAATCGAGAATTCATCTTCTGGTTTCCAGACTCTAATAATATAATCTTTGAAAAATGTATAATATGGTTTAGGACCAACTACGTATACCACTATTGCATTGTCCCATTGTTTTTTCGCTTTTACCACCACCTCATCCGACATTTTGGCACATTGAACGGAATTGAATTCGCGTGGTTGATAGAACTTTAGTGGAATAGAAGTAGGTATGTTATTGCCTTTAACCACTTCACTCCACGCTCGACTAGTTGTGGTAGAGAAATTCCATCTATTAGGAGCAGATCTGATACGGTTTTGTGATATGTGATTGTTGATATTAATTGGGGTATTAGGATTGAGATTATTTTGTCGATCAGGGTTGATTTCTTTCTATTGGGGGTTTCCGCTATTCGTAGTTCCAAATTTCGCTTGAAATGAATTAGTAGCAACACGTTTCCATTTTCGAGATACCACTGTAGTAAATCCTTCATCATCAATTGGAGATGGATCTGATGGGGATAAAGGAGGAAAACCAGGCGGCGGATCAGGAGGACGGTTGGACTGTGGATCAGTCGACAAGGGGGAGGACATTTGAGGCAGAGAAGGAATGACGAGGGGGAGGAATCGGCGGTTAGGGTTTCTTCAGCAAAATAAAAGGTTTTCTTAATTCCGACTTAATTTGGTCATCTTTTAAAACTAAAAATGAGATTTCTACAAAACAACCTTTAGACCTTTTACATGTTGATTTATTTGGTCCTATGCAAATAACATTAATAATCACAACAGTTATGTTTTTGTTATTATTGATGACTTTTAATGACATACAAGGACCTTCTTTTAAAATATAAAAATAACACCTTTGAGTCTTTTAAAAAAAATTAAATGAATACAAAACTTAAAAGGTTTAAAAATTAAGAGTATTACAACTGACCATGGAGATGAATTTGACAATGAATTTGTTTTTTAATTTTGCAATAAAAAGGGTATAAGTCACCACTTTTATTTTCCTAGAACGCCACAAAAAAATGATGTTGTAGAAAGGAAAAATCATACTTTACGGGAATGCACTAGAACACTTTTAAGCAGTAGTAATATACCGTAGAAATTCTGAGCTAAGATAGTTGCTACAACTTGCTATGTTCTAAATCGTGTTTCATTGAGACCATTAACTAAAAACGCGCCTTATGAACTCTTTTTTGAAAGGAAACCTAAGTGTCATATTTTTAGATTTTTGGCTTTAAATTCTTTATCTTAAATACTAAAGATCCTTTTAAGAAGTTTGATTTGAAAACCAATGAAGGAATCTTTCTTGGATATTCAGAAAAGTAAAGCATATAAAGTATTAGTAAAAGATCTATTATAATTGAGGAAACATTATATGTATCGTTTGACAAAAACTTTTATATTAGTACTAATAATGATGAAAATGCTGAAATTACTAAACTATCAGTACTACCTACTTCTAATGAACATCAAGTTGGATCTACTAATCCGGATAATAATAATTTGAAATCGCCAATTAGATTATTAAAAGGTCACCCATTAGATAATGTATTTGACAATATTAATACAAAATTTGTTACACGAATACAGTTAAATCAAATGGGACATGTTGCCTTCATATCTAATATTAAACCAAAGAATTTACACAAGCTGCTATGGAAGGATATTGGATTTTGGCAATGCAAGAAGAACTAAATCAATTTGAATGGAATGATGTTTAGGAATTAGTTGCAAGACCAAATAATCAAACAACTATTGGAACGATATGGGTTTATAAAAACAAAGCTAACGAAAATGGAAATATAATCTAAAATAAAGCTAGTCTAGTTGCTCAAGATTATATCAAGAAGACGGAATAGACGATGAAGAAATGTTTGCTCATGTAGTTAGACTAGAAGCAATACATATCTTATTAGCATTCGCTTCATCGTAACTTTAAATTATATCAAATGGATATTAAAAGTGCATACTTAAATAGTTTTATTAAAGATAATGTGTTTATAGAACAACCTTTATTATTTTCACATGAAAAATTCCATGATCGTGTCTATCAATTTAAGAAAGCTCTATATGGTCTAAAACAAGCACCCCATGCTTGGTATGAATGACTAAAAACTATCTTATAGCTTCTGGACTTGAAATATGGAAAGTAGACCATACACTTTTTATCTAATAAGAAAATAATGACATTTTGATTATACAAGTATATGTTAGCGATATTATTTTCAGTTCTACAAACGAAAAAATATGTGATGAATTCCAAATGATGAAAAGAGAAATTGAGATGTCTCGTATGAGAGAACTCTCATATTTTTTTGGTTTGCAAATTAAACAATTAAATAATGGTAATTTCATTATTCAAAAAAAAAATTGTAATAATTTACTTAAACTTTTTGGTTTGGAAAATACATCAAGTAAACCGACATCCATGAGTACTATAGTACATTTAGATAGAGACGAAAATAGTAAAAGCATAAATAAAAAACTATACATAAGTATGATAGGATCGGTGTTATATCTTACCGCTAGTCGTCCAGACATAATGATGAGTGTTCGCTTGTATGCACGCTTTCAAGCAAATCCCAAAGACTCACATTTGTAAGCAGTTAAACGAATTTTGCGTTATTTAACCAACAATAGAGACTACAGACTTTTCTACCCAAATGAATGTCCTTTCGTGTCATTATCATATAGCGATGCTGGCTTTGGAGGATGTTGGATGGACAGAAAGAGTACTAGTGGTACCTGTCACTTCATCAGATAGTCTCTAGCATCATGGTTTAATAAGAAACAAAAATGTATCTCACTCTTGACATATGAAGCATAATATATCTATGTTGCTTTGGTATGTGCTCAAGTCATATATTTGCAACAAGCACGCTAAGATTTCACAATTTTCTTACAAAAATCTTTGATATTTTGTGATAATAATAGCGCTATTAATTTATCAAAAAATCCAATAAATCACTCTTGTACAAAACACATAGATATTTGTTATCACTTTTTATGGGACATCATAGAAAAGGAAGTAATTTCATTAGAATTTGTAGCATCCAAAAATCAAATTGCTGACATTTTCACTAAACCATTAAACAAAAGTACATTCATTGAACTTCGAAAAAAACTAGGAACATGCTTAATTCATGAAGTAATATAATAGATATATACTAACCCAAGTGCATGTTTAATACAAAATAATTCTTCATGGAAAAATAAGAACCAAACATAAGTTTTCTATTTCTTTAGTCAGATGCTAACCTTTTGATTTCAGTTTTCTATTAAAAGAAATTAAATAAACGATAAAAGAAACTATAGCCTCTTACTTGATTTCACTATTTTTAACTAACTATAAAAGTACATAAACTCCATCTTTTGTCTAAAAAAATTCACATAAATACAAATCAATCAAACTAAAAAATATATTTCAACTGGCATTTGAAAAGCGCTTAAGCTCCTCCTCTATAAATTTCAGTACTCCTCGGAAAAATGGCTCATCCTCCCTGAAGTCCATGACTCCTCCTACTGATCGTCATACTGGATATTGCCTATAAGAAAAGAAAGTAAAAAACATCCATTAAATTTGAGGGAGTAGTAACAACTTCTAATGATTACAGTATAAGTGACCTACGTCACTATCAAAGTGAAAGCCTAAGTCCTCAAAAGGAGATGTATTGTGAACTGCGCAGATAAGGTGAAAATCTAACTTCATTGAATGAAATATGATGAAATTCCATGGTTTATCATCGACAAAAGATGTAGTTCGTGTTAAAAAGGAGTCTCCTACAAAGATCCTTTAGTGAAGATATATGAACCCAATTCATGGGATCGTCTCTCCTCTGAAGAATCAGAATCTTTAGAGAACAAATAAATATGTCATTCATACACACACACACCCCTACATGTACACACTATATTCCATAGAAAATTATAATATAAATAAAATACACATTGTTTTTCATCATTAAAAGTAAATTACGATGATAGATGATGTTCTTAAGAAGGTGGATGGATCACAAAGTTGGTCTGCTAACTCAAGTTACGTAAATAAATTGACTCAAACTAAAAACAAAACAGAATAAGGACGAAAAGTATTGGAAATGTACACATTGTCTGAAAAGGAAAATCAGACGCCTGGTTTTGTAAATAGCCATCTGAATTGTGGTAAGGAATTAAAAAAACTTCCTTCATTAGGACATTTGAAAGTTTAAAATCAGACGTCCGATACTAATTCAGTCGTCTGTTTTTGAGTTTCAAGTTCTCACTGTATGATTTCAGACGTTTGGATCTGAAATATAGACGACTGAATGCCTATGAATTTCGAAAATTGACTAGTAAAACTCATCTTCTCACTCATTTACACTACAAGAAAATGTGTTATTAATAGCAAGGGGGGATTGCATGAAAACTTAGGTTGCTATAGTCTAGTAGTTAGTGATTATCTAGGTCAAAAGATTGCTTGTTTCAATGCTATCATTAAACAAAAAAAAGATTGGCGCTCTAACATTTCGCGTTCTCTCCTCCCTGTTCTTGTGCCACTTTTCACCTTCACTTTCCAAAAGTCCAAAATTAGAAACCTATTCACTCACAAATCTTATCTTCGCTCATGAATTCCTGTTTAATTTCACCTCTCGCTTTCGGTTGTCTTCCCTCCTCCTCGCCCTAGTTATTAGCAATAATGTCCCTCTCGATTTTCATCTTATCCATTTCGCCATCCTAATCCCAAATACGATACATCTGAATTTGTTCTTGTTACTCAAATTATGTGCGGCCCTCGGTCTTTTTTTACTAAAGGCAACAGTTATTTCCCCTTTCAAATTTCTAACCTCATAAAGTCTGAAACTCTCTTCCTAATCTTTGTTTCATTGCAATCCATGAAATTGCCCATGAGGACTAAAAATAATTAACCCATACTTTTGAATGTTCATTACCGATTGGTCTTTATTATCTTCTGTTTGCCTCAATATGGTAACTCCCTTTTCAGTGTTTCATTTTCTTTACAAATTTGTAAATTATCTCTCCTCGGTTCTTAATTGGTTTAATTTCACTGACTCTATTAACTATTTCGCCATGTTACATATAATTATACATTGCATTTAAATCTTAACTATTATGTATTTTATGAGATCTAGGATAGGCAAAGCTTGAATTTTGAAGAAAAGTATGAATTGTCATATGGTACGTTACATCATTCCATAAGAATTAGCATGCTATTTTTAATCTTATCTCAAAATAAATCTTATGGGTTGCCTTAGAATTTGAGGATGGAACTTTAGGATTTTGTTATGGTGGTGATTGGCTTTTAGTTTTATTAAGATTATGTGATTTATGAATATGAAAATTAATGATCTTCAGTTCACAGTAGTAGTATTTGTTAGGCATTGATTACAATTTTCTTCCTATAAGTCTATTATTCTTAAAAGAAATGAGGTCGTTTGATTTCTACTAACGTAAAAATCGAATTGTTAAATGCAACTGAGAGCTACCAGGAGAAGTGACGTGTTTATAATAGTCAAATATATTAATATTTCATATACGTGTATCATGGATGGATAGGGGACTTATAATTGAGGTGGAAAGTAACAAAAAAACAATTCAGCTTTCAATACATTAATATAGCTCAATACATTTCAAATATTTATACATGTATCAGTTTGGAGATTATTCGTATAATGTTCGATTATGAAGATTGAGACTTGTTTTCATTTTTTAGTTACTTTGGGTTTTCATGCTGACATAATTTCGCATTACCGTTCACCGTGGTTTGGTATTTTAAGTTTGAATATGGTATAAGATAGTATCCTATAGAAAGTAGCTAGGTGAACAGACTGAAAGATGCAATCAATTTTGCTAAGTTAAATCAATGTCGATGTTGTGAATTGATGATGGATATGATATCGTAAGCAAACAAAGAATGAATGAGATTTTACTTTACATACTACTGCTACCGCTGTGACAATATGATATGTGTTGTTTAATTACTATGAACTTCACTTTCAAAGGATTAAGTTAGTGATATCCTTCTCATATTTACGAAATTTCATGCAGTAGATGCCATTAGTATTCAGTGCGTATGCAAAAATCAGAGGCTTCATGCTGCAAATTGTTTGGGTCAATTGTCAGTCATCAAGAAAGGTATGCATTTCTTACGGTTATATGCTAGACCATTATAGGTTTCATATTGCACCTTAGCGCATAATGGTTTGTTTGTACAGTCCAACATGAAAATTATTTCATATTTTGGTATATGAAACTTATTTCCCCCTTACTACTGTTGTTGATTGAAGAAAAGAAGAGTGTAACACCTTTAGTTAATTATATGAGAAAATAGATTATTGCATATCATGCTCTAGAAAGTTGAAATTCATGTTCCTCGATAATCAGAATTGTATTAAACCTTCAATTGCAAAAACTAGCATCAAGACAGCTCTATTGACTGTTGTAATTGGTATCCATACCTATATATAAGGAAAAGTAAAGTTCAATAGCCGAGTCTGCAAAAAGAGTCCGCTTTAAGGTTAAATGTATGCATATGCATGTGTTATCTAACACACTAAATTTTGGTTTTTTAAGGTTTCAGTCTCCGTGGAAATGAAGACCATGAGCATATATGACTTAGTGATTCTCCCAAAATATTGATAACTAATTTTTGATGTTACTTGATACTAAGAATTATGGAAATTTTGTGTTTTATTATAATGTTTTAAGTGTATGATATCGTGATTGCATAGTCACAGAGATATATTTGTTACCTCAATAAATCAAAGGATGGAAAATGAAAATACAAGATTTGAGAAATAATTGCCAACATACAACTACAAATCCACACATAACACTTTCTTAAACATCTCCACCTCAGAAGTTGATGAGAATCTAGATTTATTTGGCTTATGTCAGCACTCCTGACTTACAAACTAACAATACAAATTGAGAAAGAATGGTTTATCTCATTACAAAATCTATCTACTACTTAAATAGGAAAAGGAAAACCAAAACAGCACGGGGCAGCAAATTAATGCACATCGAAAAAGGTAGATACCGAAGTTTCATGCTATTTCCTTTTATAATCCCCACATTTGTACTAATTTCCTTCTTTTCCAACCGCTTGATTTATCTTCTCATTTTGCATCATCAGCGGTTATTTCCTTCTAATATTCTACTTTGCTCAGATTCTATTACGTGTGGATTTGCTATGAACTTTCAAATGGTTATACCCCCCCCCCCCCCCTCCATGATTTTTTTCTAACACACAAGAACTACCTGATTCTATTTATTGAACTTTGGTCAAAGTAGCAGCATTCATCCATGAATCCTAATATAAACAATATTATGCAAAAAGAAGATCCAAAGGCGAACTGCTTTTCCAACGATGATTCAGATTCATGTGATGTTAAGACTGAAGATGGGCATCCATACCTGCGATGATAGTTAAGTTTCATTTTTGATTCATGCTTAAACGAAGGTAGTTTTCATAGAATTTATGATTCAAGTCATTGTCAGTCCACTTTCCTTTTTTAATTTGAATAATTGTAGGCTACGTTTAGGTAATATTTGAAATAGTTAGTTCATGAAGTTTGGGGGAAAATACATCTTCCTTTATTCTTCGATTTGTTGGATAAATTACTGATTTTGCTGTTTCATTGAAATAATTGTAATGCTTGCATCTCACGTTTTAACATAGTTGATATACAACTAAAACCGTACAGGCTCGTAGTGGATATTGGATTCCATACAATGACTGGAGTACCCCCCGCCATAGTACATCTCTAGAAAAATGTACCGAGATCGTACCTAACGATCCCTACCAACATAGAACAGACCTACCCCTTGCTGGATAGTACGGAATATGTTTTCACCCCAGGTGTTCCCACCCTAATCGAGCGCTCTCTTTCCCTTGCACAACCATATCCATAATTATAATATAATATATCTGAGAGTATCTAGAGAAGTGATAACATACCTACTTGGGTGCGACCTACTTAGCCCTTATACATATCCCATGTTTTAGTCATTCTCGGTTGATGATGCTCGAGGCTACGCATTGCCTTAAGAATGGCATTCATTCTTGCAATGCTAACACTACCTTCCAGGCAACGATGCAATGATAGCATTCATCCATACAAGTTGTGATGGGTCTAAATAAACCGAATTTCCAAAATCACCGTCTTAATCATCTTCACGGTATCACGATTCGTAACACACAAATCGAAGTGGTTTTTGGATAAATAAATCTGATCCCAGTCTCTTCGAAACGATCAACGAATTTGGCCATATTTGATAGTCGGTTATTTAACTATCAAATTACACACATAAGCAGTCACTAGGCCCAATTTTATAAATCTTCCAAAACATTCATTCAAAATATCTTTACGAAGATATGTATTCAAATCTCTTCCAGTATATTCAATAATTTAAAACAATTTAAATTACCTGTATCCATAACAGGATATTTTCGAATCATATCAACACATAGAAATATATTTTTTCCAATTCCATTTACAATTCAACACTTTGAAAATATTTCTGTAATAATAATTTCGTAGTTAAAATATTTCAAACCCTTCCAGTCCCATACTTAGGAAGTATTTATAAGTATATTTTCCTAAAACCATTTTAATTCCAATACTTAGGAAATATTCCAATTTATTTCCTATTTCTCAAAACCTTTTACAAATTATTTTTAAATCCCTTAACTCACCTATAACGAATTCTATAAGTTTCCGGGAATTGCTAATTAACCTTCTTTAACTTTTCAAAATCGATACACTTGTCTATAATTCCAACTACGCAATTCTAACTTCCTTTCTATGAAATCTAATTCATTTTCGATGTTCCCGTATTTCAACATTTCGGTGGTTTACTTAAGTTTCTAGAATTCATTACAAGATTTCTCTTATAAAAACCATATCCGTTAAATAAACCCCGTTTACAAATCTCAATAGAATTTATTAATAAATTTCAATCATTTCAAAATTCTATATACATAATAAGTATTTAAAAAGAATAATAATTTATTTTTAAAACATGTTTAAATAATTATTTTAAATATCAAAATACTTTAAATAAAACATCGATAACTCATTTTTCCAACTCGTTTTAAAATAAAACATATCAATTTACAAAGAAGATTATAAAAATTAGAATTTCATTTCGATAAATATTAAATATTTGAATAATTAACTTTTTCGAAATATTTTAATCTAAATAATAATTCTTAAACTACATAGTTTAATAAGTAAAAATATCATTTTAAAACAATTTTAATTTCTCGACAAAAATCTATTTTCAAAATTCAATATTACTAATTTCAATTTATAAATCCCTCTCCATTCATACCACAATCCATAACAGGATATTCACACACATCATATATCAGTATATATGAAACAATCAATATATTTTCGAGGAATGCAGTTGGATCCCTCCAACCTGTTTCCCTTCACCCACAGACATTATATAACATAAAATACCAATCCCGCTTCGAGGCTGGATATCGCGGTAATATAGTGTCATCCGCTATTATGCGGGGAACATAGTGTCTCATCTGCTCCAATGGGTGGGAAATATATCCAACTACTAATATTTATACTACTATATATATAATATAACATTCAACTAATAATAATATATCAATTCAACTAATCATCCAATAATTAATTTTAATTATTATAAATTAAACCAGTCAACCAAATTGAGTGAGATTTACTAACCTTAATTTTTAATTTGCCGAACATCCAGATTTTAAATTATCTAAAATCCCAGTTGACTCCAAAAAATTCCAAACCAATTCCTATGCTTGGTATTCGATGCCACGAGCACAACGCAGCTGGTTTCATTCATTTTGAACCTCGTACGAATGGGATATACATTATATAAGCATTCGAATTTAAAAATATAATTATTTAAATTAATTAAAATCATCACAATTAATTACCCTCATAAACAAAATCAAGTTGAGAAATCAAGGCCATTGCCTTCTTCTCCCATCATGCTCATGTGCTCCACACATCAAGCTTCACAACATCACACAGGCCTATGAACCCTTCCCATCGAATTCCTTCCCTCTACCACGCCGGAGGACATCCTACTTCACCAGAGCCGACACTACACGCACTCGTCTAGGCAAGAAAAAAATCGCGACCTAGATGAACGCACGCGACCAGACCTCTACCTATCGCCTTATGCCATTGCCGCACCTACACCATCGACCGCCAGCCTTCGACAACTCCCAAAGCCACCAGTCCCAAGCTCCAATTCGCCCCCGATGACGAGACAAACCCCATCGACTACTCATATTCAAACCCTCGATGTCACCGCCACAAACAGCCGTGACGCCTTTCCACACTCCAAGTGCCTGCCGGCGCTTCGTGCTCACGCCTCCAGGTCGAGTTCTTCCCCTTCGAGCGATCGCGATGCTGCCGTGATTGATTTTTTTATTTATTTTCGATTTCGTTTTTGAGAAGGAAAGGAAGACGCGATTTTTAAACTGGGAAGGAAAGAGGTCGGCGCTTCTGATGGTTAGGTGCGGCTGAACAAAGCATATAGTTTGACTTTTATAAATTTATTTTATTTTTATATCCAAAATATCTCGTTTACGTATCTCGAAATCCTGAACCCCTATTGAGGCGTGTCGCCAGGCGTTTCAAATTTTATACTCCTGTTTCGAACACAATGGAACAAGTTTCGAGCTCCAATTCGAAAGTACGCGGAAGATAGCCTTTTGAATTGGATATTATTAATTAAATTTTCAATATTAATTTCAACGCATTTCTATTCCGTACGACTAAACGGTAAATCCAAATGCTATGAAATTTGAAATCTGATAATAATACACCATTACGGATCTAATGGAACTGGTTTCGTCGAATTCCGCAAATGTGCACTGGATAGCTATTTTAACGCGTCGATTAAATCGATAATTTCAAAAATTTACGAATTCACTTGATATTCCAGTTTTAAAAACTTACTAACTCAATTATAATTCCAATAGAATTGGTATCCAAATCAGAAATCATTTTCGATTCATATTCAACTCAAATTTCAATTATTTAAATGATTTTCAATTATTAATTCAACAATTAATTTTATCCAATAATTCGCTATATTTGGAACTTAAGTTTTATTTTACTTATTTGATCGATCAACTTCATACTAAAATTCCATTTACATTTCAAATTCAACAACTAAAATAAATTAAATGTTCAAATCAACGACTGAAAAATCTGGGTCGTTGCAGAAGTGATAAATGTTGTGTGGGTATGAGGTTGTGCATGTGTCCGGTGTGTGTTTACAGGCTTTAACAATCTTAAGTTTAGACATAAAACTCTGAATTTAATAGGAATGTGACCTTATTTTACACCAATGAATGAACCATTATGACTTGCTTACAAATTCAAATATACTAGGAAATAAGCATCATTTATTTCATAGAGACATGGTGTCTCTACACCTGTAAAAATACGATGAGTGCTGAAAACATACATCTTTAATGTATGTATTATTATTTTTAAGATTCCTTTTCCTGATGTACAAACTTATTTACTAACTGTTCATTTTTGCTCTGTTTATAGTGTAGTTTCTTGCGGTCCTTTTTTATAAATTTCATATTGTCATCTTTTGGTAATTTAATCCTTCTTAACAGCAGGCATCTTTCATCAATCATTGACATGTCTTGAGTCTTGGCTAAACATTTCTTAAATGTTGAGTTGAAAGGTCAGGCTCACAATATTAATTTCATCTTTCGATGATGCAAATCAGTTGGGTTTCATTTTTTGATGCATATCTTTGAAAACTTCTGGATAATGCTTGATGTTCGTGATGGGTAAGGTGAAAGTATTTCTGTACTAATTTTTGAATCATTTTGCTCAGTCATCCTACATATGCAGTTTTGCAACATTTTCAACTTTTTCATGATTATTTACCAGTGAGTACCTAAACAGTGTAATCGTTCTTAATTTTCGTCCATGTGGAGATTTACATAGATGCATGTAAGCACAACATAATTTTTAAACCTATATATGTCATGTTTTATTCTGTGTAGGTATTGTTGATTACAAATTTTCATCCTGCTCCATTGTAATATTCATTTATGACTATTTTTTTATCAACCTGTACTTGAACTTAATTTCTTGGGCAAGGTAATTTGTGACCGGTCCAATTCAGTAACAAAACTGTTATTCTCTTTTTCTTGGAAAATCTGTTTCATACAAATAATTAACATTGTCACATGTTTCTTAAGCAAAATTTGATCCTGCCCAACGGCCAAAATTAATGGTAAACAAATCTAGATGATGATGAAAGAAACTTCGTGGTTATTTTAAATTAAAATTGAGAAGACTAAATTGGTAAAATAATTATTTTAGTGCCTATACTTTAAAAAATACATACATTCATGATTGTTTGTTTATTATTGTTAGAAGGTATTGATAATTATTAATTGAAGTTGAGATATGATCCTCTTTCCCCAATTTTCAGGTGTTCCATGTCTTTCCTCATCTACGACACTTAGTCATTAACTAAATGAAATAACTAAAGCTTAAAAAATGATTGAGTGAATAAGGTGATGTGAGCACATTGATAACCATTTTGGGGTATATGATCCATCTCATGGAAATTCTTTGTTTCTTCGAATGTAGGCTATGTTCATGTATTTGTTACGTCGCAGCTATGCTTGAGTAGCTATAAGAGGGACACTGGAATTCATCTTATCTATTGGTGTCAAGTAATGCATTTTTAGTTTTGATTGTATCATTGTCAGGCTTTCACTTTCAATATATCTAAAAGTTGCTTATGCATATCAGCATAAGAAGTTCCCCACTTTTGATAATGTTTACATTTTTAGATTTAATTGTATCATTGCCCATTTTTATTTGATGTGCACTATGTTTTCAGATTAGAATGAAAACTGATGAGACATGCTAAGTAGCTTGTTCTAAAGTACATAGTGCGAAATCTACAAGGAAATTCCTAGATGGTTAAGGATAAATATCAAATCAGCATGTAAATGCAATATATTTCCTTCACCTTCTGAATGTATTTTAGATTTATCTATTATTTTCTTTTCAACAACACAAATAATGCATTATTCATAGGTTGTTGGACAGTCTACCAAGTAAAGATAATGGTTATCTTGTTGGTTTTAAAGTAAGACGCATTTTCATAATTTCTTATTGAAGGTTTTAAAGCAAGGATGGCAAGTATTACATCAATAATCATTTGAGTTTCAAAGTCTTGTAGTATGAGCACATAGCAGCAAAGTGTGTGAGAAGTGTTGGTTTTGGCATTTCCCCATACAGGTGAACTGACTTATCTCCATGCTTCCTTTTGGCACACTTAGTTACTATAGTTTCCTTCTACTTTATTTAGTCAAATAACAATCTTTTTCACACATTTAAATGCATGAAATACATGCAGTGTGACGTCCCACCTCTATACTCACACTAGCCAAGGACACTACGAGGTAATGCCGTCGACTAGCACGAAGAATAAGGATGTTGAGGAGCGACAATCTGTTTAATTGCTTTGTGCGAGTACCGATATGTCAGATAGTATGACTTGCATTTCGTTTCAAGAGGAAATCCGACATATCAAATACAAACTCAAAGCTACTACACAGTGGCTATGTGGGCTTCGGAAACAAATATAGAAATAAGCATAACACAAATCAGTCACAGATATTCATATCATAAAGGCGGAAACAGATATGAATATAACACATAGAGGTGTACATCAAAATAGTGGTCATACAAGATCCACTACATCACAAAAGAATAGGTATAAGTGATAAGCAAAAGAATATGTATACATCAAGGAGTCTCTATCTCGAATGTATAAAAGCAAAAACTACTAATCTAAAGTAGTTATCCAAAAATCAGATGATGACCCCTGATAAGAAGTCAAGCAGAAGCACCAGAAATACCTCGGTCAGACCCGAGTATTATTTAAGAAGAAAATAATAAACGGATCAGTCTAGCTATAAATATCATATAAAATGAGATATGATAAGAGATATGACAAAAAAGTATAATAACAAAAATGTCATACTGTGACAAGTATACATCAGGTAACAACAAAAATCATATAATATCTCAAATATTCTCAAACACTACAAAAAAATGCCATATTCTTTAAATTATTCACAAAAACATAAATATTGACAAAACACATCAATGCCAATCGCAAAAATCGGTGAAACACAAATTCTAGAAATCATCAACTAGAAATCCAGAAATCACAAAATGGGGAAGGCCTATCACAAACGGGAGCATGAAAACTCACCAACACGTGTGTCACAAACGGAATGCTATTTCATGGTCGCTAACCATCAAGTTTGAGATGAAACTCTACAAACGGCCCGAAGACCATGGGTCGCTACCCCACCAATTTGAGTCAAAGCTCCACAAACGACCTGAAGACCATGGGTCGCTACCCCACCAATTTGAGCCAAAGCTCCACAAACGGGGATTTTAGTTACCCACACAAACAAAGAGACATCGCACATCGCTAGTCTAAATCACATAATGATCATCAATGATCGACAAGTGTAAATTACACTAAGCTAGTAAATAAACGAGTTAGGCTTCATGTCCCATAACCACTAGCTTAACTTAAATATTTACGAATAGATTGTAGACTTCCGCTCGAAAATAAGTGTAAATTACACTAAGCTAGTAAATAAATGAGTTAGGCTTCATGTCCCATAACCACTAGCTTAACTTAAATATTTACGAACGGATTGTAGATTTCCATTCGAAAATTGTCACGAGAGTTCAATCGAACAAGTGTTAACTGACGAAGTAAACGTAAGCGTTTCATACCACTTGTTTTGCTAAGTCGTTTAATTAGATTTCTCATACGAATGAGGTAAAGGTTTGTATATACTAATAGATTGGAAAACAGATTTAAAAACAAGTTTTGTACTAAAAATGTTATTGAAATCATCTTTGTGAAAGCGTTTGAATATTTACTGCTAGTATAGAAACCTTTGTATTTTTAAAAGTGACAAATCACAGAAAATGATTGTAGAAACAATTGATCAACCAAAAATTCACATTCGACGACGTGAATCAAAACCATAAAAACCGATATCAAATCCATCAAATGGATATTCCCAAAAATCCAAAGAAAGAAGTCATCAAAGTCGATAATAAGTGATAACAACTAACCGGATCGACAAAAATCGATTAAAATTGGAAATCCACTCAAAAAACAGCCAAAATAGGCAAAATGAACAGTTCTAGGCATTTGGACTTGATTACAGACGTC
Source organism: Allium fistulosum (assembly GCA_030737815.1). Classification (NCBI taxonomy): domain Eukaryota; kingdom Viridiplantae; phylum Streptophyta; class Magnoliopsida; order Asparagales; family Amaryllidaceae; genus Allium; species Allium fistulosum. Next base: position 100,370,725 of record CM060904.1, read on the forward strand.
TGGATTTAGGTTCTGGAAATTTTCAAAAACCTTCCAGACGTCTGGTAGACTTTCCCAGACGTCTGATAGACTTCCCAAACGTCTGGTTGGTTTGGACCAGACGTCTGGTTCCAGTTTCTGCCTTTTTTTCTTTCTCTGCCGTAAACTTTTCTTTTCTCCAGGTCTATAACCAGACGTCTGGACTTGAAAACCAAATGTCTGGTCACCTGGTCTGGGCAACAGTTTGCTTAGGCCATGACGGCCAAAACGATTCGGGAGCGATCGGATGAGCAACGAAGGCTAAGGATTTATGCCAAGCGACAACCCAGCCTTATAGGCTCTTCGATACACCCCAAATATCATGTCCAAACATCCATAGTAGGATTTTCATAGAATTGGACTTAAAACCAAAAATTGGAAAATTCACCAAATCAATTCAAATAAAAAACAAATGAACATGCATAGATGTTAGGAATTCATACCTAACAACAATGAAAACTATAGACATAGATGTGAGTTCAAAAACTCACCTTTAAACCCAAAAACAACGAATGAGAAGCTCAAAAACAAAGGAAAGATCAACTACTCTTCAACTTCAACTCTAGAAGCTCCAATCTAAGATCATAAGAAAATATTTCCTAAGTTACGTTATCACAAATTTCTGAAATTGGAGAGAGATTGAGATGGAGAAGATGAAGAGGATGCTTACCTAAGCTTCTCTTTGATTTTAGAGCAAGAACTTTAATTTCCTAATAAAACTAGGGTTTAGGAATTTTAATTTCCATTCTTTTCCCCCATTTTTCTCTTGAGCTTGAGTGTTAGGAAATGAGGAATGAAATTAATGAAGAGGAGTTGAGTTAGAGTGTTTGATAAAGGAGTTGGGTTCTCTTATTGGGTTAGTGTGCTGAAACCCAAACCCAAAGCCCCAAATGAAAACATCAAAATTCTAATCAACTCCAAACATATCGATGTTTATACTCAAAAAAGTTGTAAATGCCATTTTTGACTCAATGGAAGTGGTCTCGAGTCCCAATTCGACTGTTTACAAAAATTAACATTTCAGACTTTAATCTGATTAACGATGCTATATTTAAATAAAACATTTAAATATACAATCGTAAAATATGCGGGTTGTTACAGACTCCCCTCCTTAAAGAAATTGCATCCTCGCAATACTTAAGAAAAAAATAAAAAGTAACAACCATACTAAGGCATAACAACACAAAAGAAGAAATTTTGAAATGAGAAGTTCACCCTAAGGAGCAAGAGTGAGTAAGTCCGGATGTGTTCGCTCGAGGAATTCTCTGGATTCCCAAGAGCAATCCTTAGGGTTTGAGGACCATTGAACTTTCATAAGAGGAACATCTTTATTTCGAAGGCGTTTAACCTCCGAAGTAAAGATACAGATAGGATGTTGCTCATAAGTCAAATTAGGTGAAACCTCAATTTCTTCAATAACACCGGGCTCAAGAATAGAATCGGAATCCCTAAGGCATTTCCGTAGTTGAGAAACGTGGAACACGTCATGAATAGCAGAAAATTAAGCCGGTAATAAAAGGCGATAAGCCACGGAACCAATGCGTTTGGTGATGGGAAATGGGCCAATATATCGAGGTGCTAACTTTCCTGATCGATTGAAACGCACAACACCCTTCATAGGTGAAACACGAATAAAATTTGGACCTAAAACCAGCTTCTCACCGGCTTCAAGCCAACACGAAGGAGATTGTCACGGCCTTCCGTAGAGTGCCTCGAAAGGAGCCATACCAATACTAGATTGGAAGCTATTATTATAGGAAAACTCAACAAGAGAAATATGATCTTCCCAACTTCCACCAAAATCAAGAACACATGCACGAAGGAGATCTTCAAGAGTTTGATTCACACGCTCTATTTGTCCATCGGATTGAGGACGATAAGCAGTGCTAAAAGAGAAGGATAAGCCTCAAGGCTACATAAAAAAAGAGATGAATATGAATTGGATTCACAATCTCGAATCTCACAAGTGGATAAAGTCTCGAGATCATTCCATTCGGATATCATCATGAAAACAACCGCTTGTTGCTTACGACTAAGGGCATCGGCAACACGATTTCCCTTTCCGGGAGTATAGAGAATATCAAGATCATAAGATGTTAGGAACTCGAGCCAACGTTGTTGACGCAAATTAAGTTTCTTTTGAGAAAATAAATACTTCAAAGATTTATGATCGGTGTAGAGAACAAATTTCTCTCCCAAAAGATAATGATGCCAAATTCTAAGAGCGAAAACAATAGCCGCGAGCTCTAGATCATGAGTGGCATATCTAGTCTCGGCGGGCTTTAATTGTCAAGAAGCGTATGTGATAACACGTTCCCTTTTGCATGAGAACAGCATTCAAACCAATACGACTAGTATCGGTATAAACAATCAATTCTTGGTTCCCTTCGGGAATTGCAAGAATAAAAGCATTGGAAAGGAGTTCTTTTAATTGATCCTCTTTCCAGAAAAGCTAAGACTTTCAATATTATAGTTAACTTTGTGTAATCATCTTTTTAGAAAAATTTACTTTTTACAAGTCAATTTACTGTGTCTTACTGTCTCATCATAGCGTTTAGGAGATTTCTATCGCTAACGTTGATCAAGCGCATCGACCAGAATTATTAAAGCACTCAATAGGCAAAACAACACAAAATCATCTTCTATATGATAAACATGTCTCTTAAAAAATTTACGAATATTCTTTGCTCGTTTTAAGAACAAAATCCAATCATACTTATAAATATCTTATTAAAAAGATTTGCAAATTTTAAATTGTTGTTTTCATCCATAATCAATGAATACAAGGATGGTCTCATCGAGGTATTCGCAGAATACTTGATTCATAAGATGGATGAAATAAGCTGAACAAACCGAATGACATCACGAGTTACTCATAAGAATCACAACGAGTGCGGAATGCGGTAAGTGGAATGCTACCCTCTGCAACTCGTAGCTGATGAAAATCGGTGGCAAGGTCTAGCTGAAAAGACCTTAGCACCACTCAATAGATTGCTTAGGTGATAATCCTAAGACAAGCTCAAATATACTGGAAAATTCACAAACTACTTAAATGAGAGAAATAACACTTTCCTCATCAAGTGGGTTTAACGAATAAAATGATGCCATCGAATTGGAATCAAAATCATTAAGAAAAATTAAAAACTTGCTTAACAGATTGAGAATGTCGAAGATGGATAGTTTTCTCGGGACATAGGATATGGGCTTCATAATGGTTAAGCCAGTCCGTTCCCAAAATCATTCTGAAACCTAAGTAACGCATAACATGCAAATCGGATCGAAAAGCATAATCACATAAAATAATCTCGACATTTTCACAAAGTAAACCGAGTGTTGTGGATCCACCAACCGGATTCGCAATTCTCAGTGAAGTCATCAAGCCCATAATATTTAAAGAAAAAGTAACAACAAGTTCTTTCGATATAAAAGAGTGAGATGCACCCGAATCAAAAGAAATTTGAATAGGAAGATCACGAAATAAAATAATGCCATCAAGGGATGAATGAGAAATACCTTGACCAAGAGAAGTGTTACTAGGGGTTTGCACAACATTCAGCTTTCCCTCTCTCCTACTTTGAAGTTTGGGACATGAAGATAAAAGATGACCTAAACCTTTGCAATAGCGACAAGTAAGAGGCCTCAGACACATATTTGCATAGTGGTCCTTAGAACTACAATTGTCGCATGCTCCACGATTAGGGATTGGAGTCTTTGCTACCGAAATTGCCTGCTTTCCTTTCTTGTTGGGATTAGGGCTTTTGAACTTAATATGCCTCTTCTTGTTGTTATTGGGGCTCTTTTTGGAACCCCCAACATCACTATCACTTCCTTTATCGGCCTCTTCAAGTCAAAGAGTGATATCTACAAGCTAATCGAAATGAACTTCTAGTTTCAAAGGTAAAACCTTTTTGGGGTTCTTACTCAAAGCACAGATAAACCTTTGATTCTTTACAAGATCCAAAAGTTGTTGGGCAGACATGAATACGCCATCCAGAGAAGGACTACTGGATTGACCAGCGCTAGGACTGCCAGATCTAACCATTTCTCTTCTTTAAGAAAGAAAGAAGAGGAAAAAGGTTATTCTCAGAATGAATATCAAACAAACTTGATTGATAAAACAAGGCATCACAAAAGAAAATAGGATAAAATGGGTCCAAAGACTCGAATTAAATCCTAAGGCACAATTCCTAAGAGGGACTTAGGACAATGATCCTTGCTAGATTATTCTACATTGTTCCAAAGTTTGGCTTTGATACCAAGCTGTGACGCCCCACCTCTATACTCACACTAGCCAAGGACACTATGGGGTAATGTCGTTGAATAGCACGAAGCATAAGGCTATTGAGGGGCGACCATCTGTGTAATTGCTTTGTGCGAGTACTGATATGTCAGATAGTATGACTTGCATTTCGTTTCAAGAGGAAATTCGACATATCAAATACAAACTCAAAGCTACTACACAGTTGCTATGTGGGCTTCGGAAACAAATATAGAAATAACCATAACAAAAATCAGTCACAGATATTCATATCACAAAGGCGGAAACAGATATGAATATAACACATAGAGGTGTACATCAAAGTAGTGGTCATACAAGATCCACTACATCATAAAAGAATAGGTACAAGTGCTAAGCAAAAGAATATGTATACATCAAGGAGTCTCTATCTCGAATGTATAAAAGCAAAAACTACTAATCTAAAGTAGTTAGCCAAAAGTCAGATGATGACCCCTGATAAGAAGTCAAGCAGAAGCACCTGAAATACCTCGGTCTGACCCGAGTATTATTTAAGAAGAAAATAATAAACGGATCAGTCTAGCTATAAATATAATATAAAATGAGATAGGATAAGAGATATGACAAAAACGTATGATAATAAAAATGCCATACTGTGACAAGTATACATCAGGTAACAACAAAAATCATACAATATCTCAAATATTCTCAAACACTAAAAAGAATGACATATTCTTTAAATTATTCACCAAAACACAAATATTGACAAAACATATCAATGTCAATCGCAATAATCGGTGAAACACAAATTCTAGAAATCATCAACTAGAAATCCAGAAATCACAAAAAGGGGAAGGCATATCACAAACGGGAGCATGAAAACTCACCAACATGTGTGTCACAAACGGAACGCTATTCCATGTTCGCTAACCATCAAGTTTGAGCTGAAACTCCACAAACGGTCCGAAGACCATGGATCGCTACCCCACCAATTTGAGTCGAAGCTCCACAAACGGCCCGAAGACCATGGGTCACTACCCCACCAATTTGAGCCGAAGCTCCACAAACGGGGTTTTTAGTCCCCCACACAAACAAAGAGACATCGCACATCGCTAGTCTAAATCACATAATGATCATCAATGATCGACAAGTGTAAATTACACTAAGCTAGTAAATAAATGAGTTAGGCTTCATGTCCCATAACCACTAGCTTAACTTAAATATTTACGAACAGATTGTAGACTTCCACTCGAAAATAAGTGTAAATTACACTAAGCTAGTAAATAAATGAGTTAGGCTTCATGTCCCATAACCACTAGCTTAACTTAAATATTTACGAACAGATTGTAGACTTCCCCTCGAAAATAACTGTAAATTACACTAAGCTAGTAAATAAATGAGTTAGGCTTCATGTCCCATAACCACTAGCTTAACTTAAATATTTACGAACAGATTGTAGATTTCCACTCGAAAATTGTCACGAGAGTTCAATCGAACAAGTCCAAGAATTAACCGACGAAGTAAACGCAAGTGTTTCATACCACTTATTTTGCGAAGCTGTTTAATTAGATTTCTCATACGAATGAGGTAAAGGTTTGTATATACTAATAGATTGAAAAACAGATTTAAAAACAAGTTTTGTATTAAAAATGGTATTGAAATCATCTTTGTGAAAGCGTTTGAATATTTACTACTAGTATAGAAACCTTTGTATTTTTAAAAGTGACAAATCACAGAAAACGATTGTAGAAACAATCGATCAACCAAAAATTCACATTCGACGACGTGAATCAAAACCATAAACATCGATATCAAATCCATCAAATGGACATTCCCAAAAATCCAAAGAAAGAAGTCATCAAAGTCGATAATAAGTGATAACAACTAACAGGATCGACAAAAATCAATTAAAATTGAAAATCCACTCAAAAAACAGCCAAAATAGGCAAAATGAACAGTTCCAAACGTCTGCTTTATAATCCAGACGTCTGGATTTAGGTTCTGGAAATTTTCAGAAACCTTCCAAACGTCTGGTAGACTTTCCCAGACGTCTGATAGACTTCCCAGACGTCTGGTTGGTTTGGACCAGACGTCTGGTTCCAGCTTCTGCCTTTTTTTCTTTTTCTGCCGTAAACTTTTCTTTCTCCAGGTCTATAACCGACGTCTGGACTTGATAACCAGACGTATGGTCACCTAGTCTGGGCAACAGTTTGCCTAGGCCATGATGGCCAAAACGATTCGAGAGCGATCGGATGAGCAACGAAGGCTAAGGATTTATGCCAAGCGACAACCCAGCCTTATAGGCTCTTCGATACACCCCAAATATCATGTCCAAACATCCATAGTAGGATTTTCATAGAATTGGACTTAAAAACCAAAAATTGGAAAATTCACCAAATCAATTAAAATAAAAAACAAATGAACATGAATAGATGTTAGGAATTCATACCTAACAACAATGAAAACTATAGACATAGATGTGAGTTCAAAAACTCACCTTTAAACCCAAAAACAACGAATGAGAAGCTCAAAAACAAAGGAAAGATCAACTACTTTTCAACTTCAACTCTAGAAGCTCCAATCTAAGATCATAAGCAAATATTTCCTAAGTTAGGTTATAGGAAAATTTCTGAAATTGGAGAGAGATTAAGATGGAGAAGATGAAGAGGATGCTTACCTAAGCTTCTCTTTGATTTTAGAGCAAGAACTTGAATTCCCTAATAAAACTAGGGTTTAGGAATTTTAATTTCTAATCTTTTCCCCCATTTTTCTCTTGAGCTTGAGTGTTAGGAAATGAGGAATGAAATAAATGAAGAGGATTTGAGTTAGGGTGTTTGATAAAGGAGTTGGGTTCTCTTATTGGGTTAGTGAGCTGAAACCCAAACCCAAAGCCCCAAATGAAAACATCAAAATTCTAATCAACTCCAAACATATCGATGTTTATACTCAAAAAAGTTTTAAACGCCATTTTGGACTCAATGGAAGTGGTCTCGAATCCCAATTCGACTGTTTACAAAAAGTAACATTTCGGACTTTAATCCGATTAACGATGCTTTATTTAAATAAAACATTTAAATATACAATCGTAAAATATGCGGGTTGTTACATGCAGTTTATACGATGCATGTACGTGCAGTTTATATTAGTGTATATAATGTTCTTTCTTTTCTTTTTTCTCATAATTTATTGAAAAGAAAGCTGCATATGCTTTGAGTCAGAATCTCAAGGTCATTGCATATATTGGAGATAAGCAGGAGGATAGAGATTCAAGAAAAATGTTTGATGTTTGTTTCCAGCAATTGAAGGCTTTTGCATGCAAGAAAAAGAAATCCTTTTTCTCTTCTTTTTATTCATCCGAGACATCTTATTTATAAGAAAATACATGCGAGTTGTTTTCAAAAGACGCTGATGAATAAATTTATGTAGTTTATCAGCCTTAGAAGTTAGATCTTTGTAGATAATCTCTATGGGATAACTCCACTTTAGTTTATGTTAATATATGTATCTTAGAAGATGTTGCTTTTATGCAGATTACCACAAGTTGGGATGATGTTGCCATAGCATATGAGCTTATATGGCAATTGGAACAGGTAAAGTAGCATCACCTCAGTAGGCGTAGGAAGACCACTTGGTTGTTTGTGAATGGCTCAAGAAAAACACTCCCCTAAAGTTTCTTCTACAACACCTATTATATATGGAGTTAATATCTTTCATTATGAGTGCATCCATTTATTATGTCATAATGCAGACGTGACCATGGAATAGCTTGTTGAGAAGTACTTGTTTTTGTATCCCTATGTGCAAATTGCATTTTACTTCTCTTATTCAATATTGGAATGAAACAAAAGCTATTTAATATAAGTATGTGCTTGTTTAACATGTAATTTCTTCCGTTCATCGAAGCTAACTTACTAGAACACTTGAGATAATGCATAAGCTATTGAATACTTTGCCACTGTATTGTATACACAATTTTGTCATGATGAACTTAAGAAGAGGCCATAGTCAGCCCATTTATGAATCACAACTAATGAATACGGACACCTAACCTAGTTTACAGCCTCAAGTTGTATTCGTTGTTTCAAGAATTCACCTAATGGGTGATGTAATATTGATTTTTGTTTTTCTTTCTCTTATTATAGGTTCATTGAATGGTTGTAACTGTGCTGAGCTTGCCAAGTAAGAAGACATTGGTGGATTTTTGGTCAGAGGTGCTTCTTTGAAGGTATACACCCTTTAAATTCCCTAATATGATAAGTGGAGCTGATGTTACTTTGTATGAGTGGTAACTAAATCAAACGATTCAGTATTTCTTGTAGTTGCTTCATTCGCATTGACAACTGCCCTCTATATGATTGTTTTAACAATTTCAATTTATTCTTTGTAATCTATTTTCTATTCCGAAATATAGAAATGCACCCATAGATTAGCAACATTAAATGTGATCTCACCATCCATCTATATGTTCTTATCCCAAATTATTACATGCATATGTTTCCTATGAAACCAACATATATACAGATTTTCATGAAGATCATATTTAGTGATATAAAGCATGGATATACAACTTTTGATTTCATGTTGAATTGTGTAACTCTAAGAAGTATGGAGGTACTTGATATGTATTGGTTTTCAGTTTTCTACATGCTTGGGAGAAATACAAATTCTGATATTTCCTTTTGGTTTCATAAGTCACTACAAGAAAATGTTATATTAATAGCAAACATGGATTAAATAAATTAACTAAGTTAAATAAGTTACTAAGCAACTAATTTAACTAAGATATAAAAAGTTAATTAAGTTTTAAAAATTAACTAAGTTTAAAATAAGTTACTAAGCAACTAATTTAACTAAGATATAAAAAGTTAATTAAGTTTTAAAAATTAACTAAGTTTATAATAATACTAATAATAATAGTAAATTAAATAAGTTAACTAAGTTTTATAAAAATTAAATAAGTTTGTGAAAATTAATTAAGTTTATAATAATGATAATAACAATAATAAAATTGATTAAGTTTTATAAAAATTATCTGATTTTTATAAAACTTAACTAAGTTATAAAATTAATTAAGTTTATAAAAATTAACTAAGTTTATAATAATAATATAATAATAATAAAATTGACTAGGTTAACTAAGATTTATAAAAATTAATTAAGTTTATAATAATTTACTAATAATAATAATAATAAATAATAATAATGAAGAAGGCCTGGGTGTTTGGATAGTGTAGTTACTGTCTGATTTTGGTATTGCCTGAAGGAGTTCTGATGGTGTTGCTAAAGTAGTGTTATCTTGATGGTCTTTGAGTTACTCTTGCCTGCATGAGCCTTGCATGGCTGGGCTTGTTTATATTCAGGCCTTTATGTCTTGGGACCAATGCTTGTTCTTCTGACCTGAAACTTGTTTTTGCATGCCTCTCCCTGCCATGTTGTTTTGTATATATCTCTGACCCGATTGAGTGGTTTGTTGTGAAGCATGTGCAATTTGGGCTGAAACCTACATTAGCCTTGATGGCTCACTATCTTGCATGTTGGTGCCTATAACCTGCAGAGCCACCTGTATTTACATAGGTGTGTTCACATTCAAAGCATTTATCTTAGTTCATTGTTATATATTATTATGAACTTGTATTCCACCAAGTATAATTTGTCATTTTCAAGAATACTTTCTTTTTGAAACTATGTTGTTTAGTACATATACATTTTTAGATTTATGACTAAAATTGTACGTATGTGCTTCTTTTTGACATGTGTTGTATGATGCTTTTGAAGTTACTACATGTCGTTGCACTCATTTTACTTCATGCTTGCATTAATGTATTATCCATTGACCTTCATATATCTTTGTTTTTAGTATGTATCTTTTTGGTTAGCAATGGTTGTATGTGTTCTTACTTTTGGTCACAAATATTTATATGCTTAGTACTTTGTGTATGAAATATTATGGATATATATATATATATATATATATTATGGTTTGACTTATGCTCCATTTGATTACGTATACTATAATGTGATAAATGTGGTTTTTTGAATTGTTATAATATATTAATTGAAATACTGACTGGTAGAACTGAGTTGTAAGCTTTAATGTATATGGCAAGAAAAAATGTAATGGAAATTTTTTTGTAGCGTTTTATCCATGCCAAGAAAAGTAAAATTGTTACATTTTTCATATACTATAGTATTATGCTAGTGCTATACAAAATATTCTGCAAGGATTAAACAGTTTTTATAGCAAAAAAACAATGCTTTTATAGATAGTAATAAACTTTCTATAGCTGTTGGCATCAAAATTGGCCACCAACACCCAATTTTAAGTGAAAGCGCCAATATCCAGTCACAGATCACAGATAAAGTATATATAGAGGATGTAATACGAAGAATAACCAACAATAAAATGAAAGCAGAGAAAAAGATTAGATTTATAGTGGTTCGGTTAACTCCGGCCTACGTCCACTCTAGAAAAATCCTTTTTATTTTACTGAAATTTGATAACATTTACAATCCGAAATTTCTGAAACAAAAATGGCAGAGTAGCCTTTAAGTGGAAGATGAAGAGAAACGGAATAAAGATCCCCTTCTTCTGAACCCACGCGTGTTGTATTTATAGGTGAAACTCCGGCTACAGGGTCTCCTCACCTACATGGGCCCACCATATCGGTTGTCGAGCCCAAATCGTCCATCTTGTGCCGACTCCAAGTAGAACCCAAAGTAGAACCCAAAGTAATTCCTCTGGTGACCCCAAGTAGTTCGTATGCCGACCCCAAGTGAAGTCTAATGCCGACCTGAAATGTAGCCTATGCCAACCCCAGGTAGGACCCAAAGTAAACACCATGCCAACCCTAAGCAGGACCCGAATTAAACCCTATGTCGACCCGGAGTGAAATCAATGCCGACCCCATGTAATATGCTGACCTAAAGCCATATGCCGACCCCAAGTAGGACCCGAAGTAAACACCATGTCGACTCCAAGTAGGACCCAAAGTAAACCCTATGCCGACCAGGATTGAAATCAATGCCGACCTCATGTGATATGCCGACCTGAAGCCATATGCCGACCCCAAGTAGGACCCGAAGTAAACACCATGTCGGCCCCAAGTAGGACCCGAAGTAAACCCTATGCTAACCTGGGGTGAAATCAATGCTGCCGACCCCATGTAATATGCCGACCTGAAGCCATATGCCGACCCTAAGTAGGACCCGAAGTAAACACCATGCCGACCCCAAGGAGGACCCGAAGTAAACCCTATGCCGATCCGGAGTGAAACCAATGCCGACCACATGTAATATGCTGACCTGAAGCCATATGCCGACCCCAAGTAGGACCGAAGTAAACACCATGCCGTCCTCATGTAGGACCCAAGGTAAACACCATGCCGACCCTAAGTAAGACCCAAAGTAAATCTTATGCCGATCCGGAGTGAAATCAATGCCGACCCCATGCAATATGCCGACGTGAAGCCATATGTCGACCCTAAGTAGGACCCGAAGTAAACCCTATGCTGACCTGAAGTGAAATTAATGCTGACCTGAAGTAGTACCATGCCGACCCCAAGTAGGACCCGAGCTACGCCTTTCTCCAAGTCTAGCATCGTCAATCCATCGACTATGCTTAATCCTGGCTTCATATCCGTAATTTATTATCCCTCCATCCATTTGAACCAAATCCACAATATTCCAGCCTCGATAACCGTGCAGACGATTGGGCTAAATCCGCCTGTATGCTGCCTTGCCAAAAGGTAGGTTAACATTTTACCCCCCCCTAAACATGCCTTGCGATAGATAGGCGTGTTTTGTATTGTCGTAAGACAGGTTTTCAGAACCTGTTGATGACCTGTGAAGAGATCAATGATCTTGCCTGATTGTTAGTAACGATCGTTCGGGATCGTGTGTCGTTCGACGCGAAATGTGACCGTTTGAGGTTGGGTGCCGTTCGAGGCGAAATGTGACCGTTCGAGGTCGGATGTCGTTCGAGGCGAGATGTGACCGTTCGAGGTCGTGTGTCGTTTGAGGCGAAATGTGATCCTTCAAGGTCAGATGCCGTTCGAGGCGAGATGTGACCATTCGAGGTCGTGTGCCGTTCGAGGCGAAATGTGACTGTTCAAGATCGAGTGCCATTTGAGGCGAATTGTGACCGTTTAAGGTCGGATGCCGTTCAAGGCGAAATGTGACCATTTGAGGTCGGGTGGCGTTCAAGGCGAGATGTGAGTGTCCGAACGAGACTCGGAATTATTAGTGTGAGATTTCACACTCGAGTGAGTCTTATAATTGAAATATCCAAATAACAAAATTAATTCTAGATACAAAGAAGAGAAACAAAAGCAAACTAAAACATCAAAGTGCATGCTTCTCCGGGTGTAACGGTTTATTATCATCTCAAAGCATGCTTGAGGACAGTTCGCGATCCCGTACATGAGTGAGCGACCTAGCCTTTTTATTTCGGAGTTTATTGCTTATTCTTTTCCATTTCGATCAATGGATGACAAGTTGACGCCTTGATCCAAGGCCGTCTTTGTTTGATGTAGATGGCGGTCGCTTCTGTTCCACCGCCACTGCTCGCCTTTTTATGTATTGTAACAGCTCGTCGTTTCAGATATGTCCCTCAATCTCATCCTTCAAGTGCCTGCAATCGTTTGTACTATGGTCGCCTAGCTCGTGGAATAGGCAGTATTTGTCTGATTTCCTTTCTCTATTGGTGGGCTCCCTCCTAATTGGCCTTCGATAGGGAATCTGCCCCCTAGTGTCGAGATATATCCATTCTAAGGTTTAGTCAATTTCGTGTAGGAGGTGAATCTCGGTTCCTTCTTTGACCTCTTCGGTCCATTAAAGCTATTCTCTGCTCTTCGTTTTCCTTTATCCTTGTTTGAATCTTTTTCGGACGGATCTCCGCCTTTGACCGCATAAACCTCAACTTCCTCTCCTTCCTCTCTATCAGCTTTTGCATCTTCCTATTGCGGAAACCTTTCTACTCCATGGTAAAACTCTCCTGAATCCATAAGTGGATCCCGTGTTAGTGAATCCTTGAATTTCGTGCCATCGGCAATGCCAGATACAGCTGCCATCAAAACCATGGATGGATTTAGACGATCCGTAGATGCCGCTACAGCATTGAATTGTGTTAGAAAACTCCTCAGAGACTCTTCGGTCCTCTACTTCAGTGTTGCCAAGCTCATCACATTCTTGGGTCTCGAGATGTGAACTCTAAACTGCCTCATAAGCCTTTCAATCAATTCTGTCCAGGTTCCAATAGAAACGATTTCCAATTTTCTGAATCATAGTGTTGCTATATCCGTCAAATACAGAGGGAAGCACCATGCCATGACCTCCTCCGATGCCCCTAATACTTCCATATGCCTCATATACCTTGTCAGATGAACAACGGGATCTGTCCTTCCATCATATGTCTCCAGCGTCGGTAGTTTGAATTCCGAAGGATTCCTAGCTTACCTAATTATAGGAGCGAAGGGGCTCCTATTAACGTCCTCCAAATATTTATTTATCAATCCTCCTCTCATGGCCCGTCTGACCATTTCTGCTAACCATTTATCACCAAGTGGTAGTCTTTGTCCGTTGTCTCTAACCTGCCCCCGAGTCTGTAAGGGAATCCCAAAATCTGTTCTTTTGGACGAGAATTCATTTCCCTATCAACGCCAAACTGCACAGCATCGCCTGGTATCCTACCTGGAATTGGGCAAATATGATATGGGGACATGCCCCCAAGTTCAAGGGCTGATCCCGATGGCTCCACTCTATCCCGTATAATGGTAGCTCCATTTCCTTGATTTTGATTATGGACTTCCCCCGCTCTTGCTGCTCCAACTTCGTGATCCACATTTCCAGTATTTCCTGTTGCTCCATTCCCATGGTTTGCACTCCAGCTTGTCCAATCTGTTGGAGTAATTTTTGCATCATATCCTCCTACCTTTTCAGCATTGTTTCCATCTTGTCTCTAGTAATATAGATTAAGGTCTGATTAGCTCCTGAGGAAGCCTCCTGACTTCCTTCATGATGACTCCTCTCTGTCCTTTTTCTCCTCGTTGATTGTCTAGCCATAGCTTCCTAAATCCGAGTTTCTAAGATTTCAAATCCAAGATCCAAACTTCCAAATCCCTGAGTGCAACCTTCTCAGTGAAAGCACCAAAGTGTTGGCGTCAAAATTGACCACCAACACCCAATTATAATGAAAGCACCAATATCCAGTCACAGATAGAGTATATGTAGAGGATATAATATGAAGAATAACCAAAATTAAAATGAAAGCGGAGAAAAAGACAAGATTTATGGTGGTTCGGCTAACTACGGCCTACGTCCAATGTTGATGTCAAAATTGGCCACCAACACCCAATTATAAGTGAAAGCACTAATATCCAGTCACAGATCACAGATAGAGTATATGTAAAGGATATAATATGAAGAATAACCAAAAATAAAATGAAAGCAGAGAAAAAGACAAGATTTATAGTGGCTCGGCGAACTCCGGCCTACGTCCACTCCAGAAAAATCCTTTTTATTATACTGAAATTTGATTGCAGTTACAATCCGGAATTTCTGAAACAAAAATGGCAAAGTAGCCTCTAGGTGGAAGATGAAGAGAAACAGAATAAAGATCCCCTTTTTCTAAAGCCATTCCTACTGTATTTATAGGTGAAACTCCGACTACAGGGCCTCATCACCTACATGAGCCCACCATATCGGTCATCGAGCCTAAATCATCCATCATGTGCCGACCCTAGTAGAACCCGAAGTGGAACCCAAAGAAATTCCTTTGGTGACACTAAGTAGTTCGTATGCCAAACCCAAGTGAATTCTTATGCCGACCTGAAATGTAGCATATGCCGACCCCAAGTAGGACCCGAAGGAAACACCATGCCGATCCCAAGTTGGACCCGAAGTAAACCCTATGCCGACCCGAAGTGAAATCTATGCAGACCCCATGTAACATGCCGACCTAAAGCCATATGTTGACCCCAAGTAGGACCCGAAGTAAACCCTATGCTGACCCGGAGTGAAATCAATGCCGGGCCCATGTAATATGCCGACCTGAAGCAATATGCCAACCTCAAGTAGGACCAGAAGTAAACACCATGCCGACCTCAAGTAGGATCCGAAGTAAACCCTATGCCGATCCGAGGTAAAATCAATACTACCGACCCCTTGTAATATGCCGACCCCAAGCAGGACCCGAAGTAAACACTATGCCGACCCTAAGTAGGACCCGAAGTAAACCCTGTGCCGACCCCATGTAATATGCCGACTTGAAGCCATATGCCGACCCCAAGTAGGACCCGAAGTAAACACCATGTCGACCCTAAGTAGGTCCCGAAGTAAACCCTATGCCGACCCGGAGTGAAATCAATGTCGACACATGTAATATGCCGACCTAAAGCCATATGTCGACCCCAAGTAGGACCCGAAGTAAGCACCATGCCGACCCTAAGTAGGATCCGAAGTAAACCATATGCCGACCCGGGGTGAAATCAATGCTAACCCGAAGTAGTACCATGCCGACCCCAAGTAGTTACCGAGCTACGCCTTTTTCCAAGTTCTGCAGCGTTAATCGACTATGCTTAATCCTGGCTTCATATCCATAATTGATTATCCATCCATCCATTTGAACCAAATCCACAATATTCCAGCATCGATAATCGTGCAGTTGATTGGGTTAAATCCGCATGTATGCTGCTTTGCCAAAAGACGGGTTAACAATATTGTTTCAGTGCGTAATAATGGATTAAATAAGATATCCGCAATGTTTCTAGATGCTATAATAATATGGCATGTCAACATATTATAGCAATTAAATGTTGTCATAATTGTTAGTATCGTAAAACACAACTCTATGTAGCATTTCTATAGCAAGTTTCAAAACGCTATAGAAAGGTAGTGGTACCGGTACATATAGTTTAAGATGGCACCTAAAACACTGTTAAAAGCCAGCTTTCCAGTTCAAGTTTGAAATACTATTGTTTCTATCATACTTGTTACAACTTGTTAATCTATGGCGTTTATAGAAACGCTATAGAATGCTTTAATAGAGGTTTTTAAACACTATAAAAAGGTCTGTTTGTTGTAATGAGTTACCCTACTTTATTACCCATCTCTTCTTCGCTTTTACTCCACCTCTTCAATTTCAAACGAAATTACACTCTCAAATCTCAAAATTCTCTGCCTCCAAAGATCAAAAGAAAAACCCTAAACCTTCAAATGGTATTAAAATCCAAGCATTCGAAGAAAAGATCCATCGCCGAGAGTTCTATGGCCACACCAACTCAAGAACAAATCATAATGTTGCTTTATAATGATGAAAGGAGCACTCAAAGTTCAAATTACTCTATGAAATGAAGATGTTTCCAAGTATATTTTATAATCTAAGTGATTTTCCTGTAATCTTCAATATTTTACCGATCAAGCTAGAATGGCAAGTTTGATAGATTTCATCATAACAATGTTGAAACCATACCTTAATTAAACATTCAATTTTTCTTAGCAAACTTCAATACTAAGGCCATTCGATTACATAGAGATGAAGATTGGCTATGATTAATTGTGTATGGTATTGTTGTGAAATTTCATATAAACACATTGCTCGGATTTTGCATTGTGGAAGAAATGGAATAGACTTAGAAGATGTTGATATTAAGGATAGTGTTCACAATGAAGTTAGTCATCATTTTTGGAATGACATTAGAGGAGAAAGTAAGTCAAAAGATTTACGTTCGTGACCGAGACTACTGTTAAGAATGATAATAAATATCATTCTTTCTAGACTTGGTATTCATTAAATAATTATGACCTAGACTACAAAGCTTAGTATGCTATCTTTGGGAATATTGAAGTGAATTAGACTCATCATATCCATCGCACACTTAAAATTATTTCAACTACAAAAACATACATTTATTTATGCCGTATCCATCACTCATCTCTTAAGCTCTGAAAATATTCAACTATATGGAGAAGATCGCATGCATACCAAAGAAGTAGATAAATAGTTCTTCGGTCTTATGCATCTTCCAAAAATTGTACAGGAATATGATCCATTTGAGATATATGTTCAATAGGCTCAAGCTCAAGAAAGGCCTCAAGCCACCACCCAATAAGTTAAAGGCAAACAACTAGCGATGTAATAACAAGAAGAAGAGAGTGATGATTATAGTAATGATGAGAAGGAAGAAGAAAGTGAAGTTGAATCGGTCAAGGTAATTCGTAGTGACATGAAATTCTATGGACAATCTGAGATGAACCCTTCATCCATCATTACAACAAGAAACCAAACAAAGCCTGGAAAAACAAATTTCTAAAGAGTTTACAAAAGCCAACTCAAGATTGATCAAGTGGAAAGCAAGATTAATTGAGTCTCAAATGAAGTCAAAGGGGTGAAAACTATACTAAAGAGAATTTGGGAAAACTTTGTCGATCATTCTCCAACTCCTCACCTACATGAGGAGAATGGTAAGGTAATATTTTTACACTTATTTTTTTATAAAATTCTTAAAATCTTTTAAATATATTCACTCATATAACATATATTTGCTTTAGATCTTGCATCATAGGGGCTTGTTATGCTTATTTGGCATTGTTGCATGGCATTTTGCATAGATTAGAGCATTTCAAGTTTCTTACTTATGATAAATTGTTTCATTTGCTTTTTTACATTATGTTTCATGCCTTGGTATGCTGCACAAACAATGTAGTCGTCTGTTTTGTAATGTTATGTCTTATTTTGTATCTTTACCTTCTAAATTTTTCATATTGCCATAAATTCGTTTTTATTGATGACAAAGAGGGAGAAATACCTGGGCATATTGATAGAGGGAGTTTCATATTGCATACTTACTCAAATAAAATGTGTAATTATCATCATCAGAAGGGGGCAGAATGTTAGACCCGGCCATTTAAATTTCAATAAGACAATTATATATTTCTATATATATACACTATTATTATATTTGCACATATAAATAAAAGAAGACAAGACGATCAACACTGGAATTGACCTCAAATATTGAAGACAAAAATAGAGTTTGTTGTATAGTGGATAATTTAGTTATAGTGTACAATTTCATATATGATCATACATACACACAAATATTATTCTAAAAATTAATTTCAAATAATTATCTTTTAAAAAAATTTCCTATAAACAAAAATTTAAAATTTTCGAAAGCAATTTAAAATTTTATAATAGGAAAAAAAAAATATACAAAAATGGCTATTCAGCCATGTGAAACAAAAGCCAGGCATCTGAAATATATTTCAACTGTCTGAATTAGGCTATATTTTCACTTTTGATCCTTTCTTTTCTTTTATAATTTTAGCCATTTGATTTTCATTTTCAACCAGTTGACACGTGCGAGAAAATGTGTCAATTCATATAAATCCAAAATCTAAAGAGTTGCTTTTTTCTTTAAAGATTGTAATCTCTCTGATTCTTACTTGCTTTCTAATTCTTACTTGCTTTTTAATCTCTATTTTCTTGTGAATTACAAAAGTTTTCAACTTTCTTCTACCTGAATCAACATGTTCAAATCATCATCTTACGAAGATTATATAAAGGGTGTACTTAATTGACAAATCTGTGGTATTTAAGAACACACAAAATCAAACACTTTGCTATTTATATTCGAATCCCACTGGAGATCTTCAAGCATGAAGTCCTTGTTCGGGAGCTCAGGCAATTTGTAATATATCCTCCGGGTTACATGAAGACTCTACTAGTAAATTCCTAAGATGTGCTTAGGGACTAAACGTTGGAGATGTGCTCCGAACCAGTATAAATATCGGTGTGTTTTTTTAGTTATTACTTTGCTAGTTATACTTCTATTATATTACATATATATAAGTGAAGTTAGCCATATTATCATTATACGATCCACTAGTTACTTTCAAAAACCCTACTAAAGCACCATTAAAATCATGTTTAAACATTTCGCACTTCCGGATCATTACGTATAAATGTTATTAAATCACAAATCCACTTACACTCCATTATTTATCATTAAATATAGAAAATTGAGATTTTTAGCGATAATTGTACATATCTAATATAACAAAATTAGATCAAACCTCTTTTAGATGATAAAAGTAAAAGTAAACTCTAGGCATGAATTCAAGAACAAGCATTCAATTTAATGTATAAAAATTTAATTAAAAATTTTGAACTGTTTAATTTAGTAGCTAATCATCAACAAATCAATTTAACAAATGTAACCTATCGTTAGTGCAAGTGATGTACTAGACCCTCCAATCTAACTTTCATTCTTAAATACCGATGCAATTAGATAATAAAAATATTTTAAGTCTCGACTTTGTATAGATAAGATCTTAAATTTTTCATCCTTGATATTTCATTACATAAATGAAGTAGTAAACATTCAAACCTAGATATGAAAAGATCCAAATGTAAATGAAATTTTAATAGTGCTCATGTTTATACCAAGATGAAATTTAAAGTGTATATATTATATAGTTATATGGAATATTTAAATATATAAATCAAGCAAAAACATTCAAACCTAACTATAAGAGATACATGTACAATGTGGACCTAATCCAAAATGCAAATAAAATTTGATAATATATATTATTTAGTCATATAAAGACATCTATATTTTAAAATATGTTTGTTTTATTCATCAATTCATGAACAAGAGATCTAAATCTATGCTACATATCCAACTTATTTCATAAATCGTAAAAGCATGAATACATGGTGTAACGACCCGGTATTTTGGACCATTCAAATCGACAATAAATCCACACATGTCTGACTTGAATAATTCAAAATATCAGATTGTTAATTTAAATTTGGCAAAACTCAGCATATGCAGTAAATAAATCAATCACAGAATCACAGACACGGAGTAATACAATAATACGCAGCGGAATAGATAAAATAGTAGTTCATGAAGCTACTATATAAACATCAGAGTTAAAAATAAAATACAACATAATATCTCAAATGCAGTGAAGTCTCCAGTACAACAGATGACTTCTCTGAACAAATCAACTAGAAGAGCTGAAAGCTGAGGCGATAGTTGGATCTCCAAAGGAAGCTCCAAACTCCAAGGGTGAGTCTCAAATGCTGTATCACTCGGTCTGACCCGAGCGTAAAGCAAAACACAAAACACTCGAGTCAGGATTAACATTCTTATATCAATAAATCCAACTCAAGTGAAATATCAACTGAAATACAAGTAACTTAAAGGATGTTTGGGATAACCATTCTCTAAGGATCCGTGGAGCTATCTACAATGTAGAAATATATACTATAACACCGTGGTCATTTCAATTTAATTTATTGTAACGACCCGACTTCCTACGCCCAGAAAGTCGTATCGTTTTTAAGAAAAGAAAGAGGCGAGAAAGTAGAAAAGATAGAGAAGAAGAAGAAACAACCACAGAATCTCAACAGCGGAACGAATAAAATATAATATATCACATAAGAGATTACTTAATATCATATACATCAGAGTTATACAGATAATACAACACATACTAGACAGTTATAAACACCTGTCTAGTTAATACAACTCACAAATCACAGAGATACAACACAGCGGAAATACAGATAAACACTAACACAGCGGAACCGATATATATATCTATACGCTGAAGCCTCCTGCTCCATTGCTCCTCCACAGTTCGTCAAAGCTAACCTGAATCCCTTGGCTACCCGTAAAAATTTGGGTACCCGAGAGTTTATGAAAAACAGAAATAAACTTCGGGTCAGACATGGGTCTGGTATGAGTAAACGGTTAAAGTTGCTTAACTTTTTAAAAACCTTTGAAAACAAAGGGTATCACGTAAGACATCCCACACATAAACATGGAAATGTTTTTACCTTACGCTAACCAAAACTTTGATAGGAAATTCAGTGATATTATAATAGGTCTAGGGTTTTCAAGTAAATAGAAAATAGCCGAAATTGTTACATTCATTAAATTCCAGCATACATAGGTATACAATCAAATCCGATGGCACTTATTGGATTTTGGATTCCATACAATGGCAGGGCTACTGGGGTACCGCCCATCACAGTACGTGGCCTAGATCACCGTACCGAGAACCCACCCTAAGTTCCCTGCAACACAAGGCCGGAACCATTCCTTACTGAACAGTTCCAAATAAGATAACCCCGCGGTTGTAGCTAGCAACCGCCACACAGCCGAAATGAAAAAGGGACTCTAGACAGGGGTATATCTTACTCTCAAGTGGGTGCTACCCACGAAGCCTTACTGCACCTCCCCTGTTTTAGCCATTCCCGGTTGATGAGGCTTGAGGTCACGATTACCTTTAGAGAACACATCTCTTAGAATGCTCATCGCCCGCCTGACGATGTTCTGAAAGCATTCGATCCATATAAGTTCGTTCCGGGTTCGAACGAAACCGAAGGCATTACCTCGTTACACTCATTTTGGAATCACCCTCAGAGTTAACGACAATAACCCTTGCATTCTGAATCACCATCTCGAATCTATAAGTACTATCTTCGTCAAACTCATTACGGAATCACCCACAGAGTTATACTGACGTATAGTTCTTATACCTCGAGTCTTCACTTGCTCCATTTGAATTTCACGACCTAACGTTATTTTGGATCGATGTGGTATTCGGGTCTCCAGACCTAGAATCTCGGTATACGGAAACCCGATCCCGGTCTCATCGAAATCCAAACCGTATCTTTTAAGGTCAAGTTGTTTTAAAGTTAAAACAATTTAATTCAATTATCTATATACACAGAGATAGATACATCACAATATAACAATGGATAATAACATCATCATCATAAACAGATAATCCATATTATCAACCCAAACAGATAATCAATATTATCATACTTAAAACAAGCATCCAGATCACATAGATATTATTCATCTCATATCTGAGATCACAATCAATCAAGGAAATCAATATCCTATATAAACAAGGATTAATAATCACACCATTTATAATTAATTTAAAATGGATTAAATTAATTACAAATCTCTAATTAATTTAAAGTAAATTAAATTAATTACTTCATCAAAAATTAATCTTGCTTACACATCCATTAATTTATTACAAGTCAATTAATTAATCATTCTCTACTTTCCATCTTAATTAACCTTCCTAGATTAATTATCTTTAATTACATTTGTGTAATTATCCTTTATTTATTTTCACAAATTTATTACCTTATACCAATTATAGAAAGTAAACTTTTAATTTACTAAAATCAATTACATTACTTCTTTAATTAATTTCATAAGTGAATCCCTTCATTTATTAATTATTTCCAAATAAATCCATTTTAACTTACATCATTAATTACAATAATTAATGATCTCTAATTACATTTATTTCATTTAGTAATTTATCTTAAATTAAACCAAATTTGTTAATCACCTTGATTAACTCCATATAGTAATTAACTACCCTTAATTACTTCATCAAATAATTTAATTACTCCATAATTAATTATTCTCTAATTAATCCCTTGATTAATTTATACAAAGTAATTATACTCAAATTACTTCCATTTTTAAATCATTCCCAATAAATTACTTCCTTAAGTAATTATACTTATCACATCATCAAAGGTTATTTAAATTAATTAAACTAAATTAATTAACTTAAACAATTCATATTAGACTTCATTAATTACAATGTGAAATAAATTTCTTAATTACTTCCGTAAGTAATTTATACTTAAATAATTCACAACTGATTATCTTAAATTAATAAACTTAATTAATTATCAAGATTAATCATATTCATTCATTATTTAATCATCCAAGTTAATAACTTCCATTAATTATTTACACCTCTTAAATTACTTTTCTAAAGTAATTAATTAAGATTTATTATTAATTACAATTAGATTTTATCTTTAATAACTCATAAATAAATCCTTAATTATTTAATTAAGTATTCAATATAACTTAAATTAACCCTTACTTCATTAATTAATAATCATAAATTAAAATTCAACTCTTATTTAATTAAATGATTCTTAATTATCCATTTATTAATCCTAAATTAATTATCTTAAACCTTAATTAACTAATTTAACTTTTAATTATTAAATTAATTAATTCAATCATTAATTAATTAAACTAGTTAATTATTCACTTACTTAATAATTTCAAATCCTTAATTTTCATTAATTTAAGGATAACATTTCTTATTAATGATCAAATTCTTATTTACAATTACATTTGAAACATTTTACTTTTAAATTTACTTTTACATTCCCTTTCAAATTTAGATTCAAAATAAGTACAAATTTAAGTTAGCAAGATTTAAGTCACAATTTAAAATCTACTAAACATTTAAAGGTTGTTAAAACATTTTATTTTTATAAAACTTATTTCTTTAAAACTAGGAGACAAAACTAAATTTGAATCCTGTCTTAAATTCTGGGTTTAACTTATATTTAAACCCTATCTTTAAATTTTTAATCATTTAAAACCTTACAGGCTTAAAAAAAACTGGCAACAACAATAAAACCCGAGCCTACCCCAAAAAGACTTCGAGTCGAACATCATACCGCTTCGAGGCAAAACCCTAAATTACTTGAGAAAACTCGAGACTACCCTCCCGCTCAACTCAAATCCTCAGCGTTTCAAAACTGCACGGTGCACGTGCACCGTGGCTCCGGCAAACTCCGGTCACCTACCAGCACCTCATTCCATCACCCACCATCACCTCAACCGATCACGATCATCCAATATCACCCAGAAGCTCAAAATCGAAATCCAGAAACTTACCCAAACCTGGAACTCGAGACAGCCATCTACCCAAAACCTGTCATCGCCCCTATCTCGTCGCCATGGCCACCGGAGGACTCGAAATTCCGGCTACGACCTCGTCTTCGACCAAACTGTCACCACCTGAAACTCGGTAGCACTCGATGCACGTACGAGTCCGGGGTGCACGAGTTTCTCCTCCATTCAAAAACTAGGTCAACCAACTTCCCAGGCTCGCCGCCATCACCACGACCACCTGGCCACCACTACCGCATTTTTCTCCAACACTCCGACAACCTAGGCATCTCCAGTAACCACCACGAACTCCCAGATCAACTGGATCACCAGAGAAACTTGAAAACACAAATTCCAGACACTACCCAATATCACATTCAATCCTTCATTAAAAATTGTGAATTTGATTCTAAAAATCCTATCTTTTAGATACAATTTCAGATATGTAATTATATCAACAAAATTTAACGTTTGATTTTTAACTTATTTCAAGTTTTCTTTGTGTTTCATTGTTTCCAGACAATGTTTTCTATCTAAAATTCTTGCAACTATTTTTAAAGCTTAGTTTAGTTTAAAACAACAAATTTTGTTTAAATACTTAGACCTAAAGAAGATTAGAGTGAGGAGAATTTGAAGTTGAAACTAAGTTTAAGTTTCTGGAAATTTAAAAACAGAGGTGGTTACAGTAATTAACTAAACATACTCACTTGTTTCCAGAGTCTAAACCCAATCATACCAACTCATTTTCAACATACATCACTAGATCACTTCAACAATATACAATATGCATCCCAAAAACTAAAGATGCCTCATGTTAACAGTTTAAAGGCAGAGTCTTAACCAAGATCAGAGGTGTTTGGAAACATCAGATATGCACACAACATAATTTCACAAAACTTGCACATACATATACATATAAAACAAATTATTAACACAGACATTCACAGGTTATTTAAATTTTAGTTTAAAAGTTTACTCACCAGGCTTTTTGAAACAGAAAGTTTGATCTTTGTTTGAAAACAGGCAGCTTGAAACTTGCATTTAATTTTGTTGATCCCAGAAACTTTAAACATGCTTGAAACATTAACCATGAGTTGCTGGAAAGCTTGTTGTAGTAGAGATGCTTAAGTTTTAAATTTGAAACTGAAGGGCTTGTTTTTCTTATTTGATTTCAGTTTTGTATATTGGTTTGAATGAACAAAAATGAAAAGAAGTTTGCTAAATAAAACACAAGTATGTAGAGCTGAGATAGTTGCATTTGTACACATAAATAACCCTAGCTAGTACAAAATGAACAGAGATTTTTATTTTAAAAGAAACTGGAATGAAATATCTCGTGTACTATAGGTATAGCATTAAATGCCTTGCTTCATATCAAGCTTACACCAACCTATTCTTTATTCTTTTATGTATTTAGAAACCTTACATATGTTTATTTTTGTTTGACTTAGATGCTAAGCATACATACTCTATTCCTATTCGTATGCATTGAAGTGATTTAACTGCCTGCACCATGTACATTTTGCTATAATGTATAATATTTACTTGCCTGCAAACAAATCCTACAGCTACAAATATACAAAGCTTGGCACATTTCTCTTATTTTATAAATGTATTTTATTTGCCTTTGTACTATATAGATATGAAGTTGTTTTACTTAAGTTTGTAGTTTAAAGATTGTTATGGTCATTGTTATTGTTGGCTTGTTATTTATTTCTATCTCTTAACATAAATGTGTTTATATTTTATTTTAAAAACTCAAACTATCAAATAATTAATTACCTATTATTATTTTATTTATACTAAATTTAAATATTTATAAGGTATATTTTATTATCTAAAATTATTGTTAATATGAGAGATTTATATAATTTGTAAAAGCATAACTTCTTTTTACAGTATATATAACAATTTTTTTATCTATAATAAAACCTACTTGTATAGACATCATATTATAAATAAAGCTAATTATTACATTAAAATGATTCATAAAAGAATTTATCACTTAATTACTAATTTTTATCAAGCTATACTCTAAAAAGAACACAAACCTTTTATTTAATTTAAATCCAAGCTAAAACCATTTAAACAATTTTAAATTAAATCTTGAGTATATTTTAAAGCCATATGATTATTTATTAAATATTGAATTTAAATCAAATTTACAACAAACATTGACTATTTACAATATATATACAAATATATATATAAATAAATAGAAACAATTTATTAGCCTTTAAAAAGATAATTTATCAGTTAAATATTCATTTAAAAGAAAATTATTAATTCAATTCTAAACTTATTAACAATTATCATCAAATCAATTTAATATTTAATATAGATTATTAAATTGATATTGCTCGAAATTCCGGGATATCACATTCCTCCCCCCTTAAAAGAATTTCGTCCCCGAAATTTAAAACAAAGGTAATTTAATAATCTCATTAATGTTTAAATTTTAAAAACACAAGCATATATCATCAATATATACTAACAACCATAGCAATCAATCATCCAAACAAACAAATCTAACTATCCAGACAAAATACTGGATAGAATTTCCTCGAGTTTCCCGAAGTATAAATACCGGGTTACTCGCTCTATAGAATCCAGACAATCAATACTACTAAGCTACACACATCTAGATTTACAAACAAGATAGGATATCAGACTATAGACAAGCCTGACTCAACATCCAAAACTCCCTGAACTGCTGGTTCTACAACCAGAGATAACTCATACACGTACTCCCTCAGAGACACGTGCAACACAACGAATCTCAGTTATCCAAAGTGACAATTCAATCCTGACAACCAAACACTTATCCAAAATCAAATCTCCGATTCTTATCCACAAAATCTTCGGACGATCCTGGGCTACCTACATCCTTACTGATCAGCTACATCTCCGTTGATGCCTTTCAAAACAACCTGAATCCAAAAACAATCCAGTAGAATGATCTTCTCAAGACCGACCAAAATCAAGAACGCAACCTTTACTATCATCCGTAGAAAACAACTTCTCTTCTCCAAAAAAGAAAATTAGATGCACTCCCAACTGCTTCCGCTGCACAACTCTGATCTGAGTAGATGAAAATGC
Source organism: Allium fistulosum (assembly GCA_030737815.1). Lineage (NCBI taxonomy): Eukaryota > Viridiplantae > Streptophyta > Magnoliopsida > Asparagales > Amaryllidaceae > Allium > Allium fistulosum. Next base: position 100,397,830 of record CM060904.1, read on the forward strand.
TGATGACGAACACAAGCAAAGATGGGTCAACAAATTCCAAAAATATGGTTCAACAGATCCAAAAAATAAAACTCAGAAGTTCCTCCAAAACCTGAGCTGCTTCACCAACTCAAAACCATCCTACTATTAAGCTGAACTATCGGTACCATTCCTGAAATTCAGTCGATACCAAACTCAATCTCCAGATGCTAACAAAACTCTGACTTCCTGAAGACATCCAGAAAAAAATCTCGAAAAACCCAAGAGAACACTCAGCTATCGCAAGTCACTTTTGCGATCAATCCAGCCTAATTCCAAAGATACTGCTCTCTCTTTACCAATCAGAACAGCTCATGCTTACTAGTCAATCCATCGAAGAAACGAAACCACTCTGCTGTTTCTGAACTGCACTGCTGACACCAATGCCAAGGAATTCCTAATCCAAGCTCTCCGAGAAACTCGGACCTCAAACTAAACAGAAACACTCTGCCGCATCACCGAAGCAGACACACTTCTTTAAAACTTGTTCCAAAGAAACATCTTCGGAAACATCCATAATCACTGTGTCTCATCACACAGCTACTACATCCTGAGATATAAAGATATCATTACTAGCTTCTGTCCAACCGACATATCCAATCTTTACTCAAAGATGGACTCCGAACCTTTACAGGTTTCCTTCAGAGATCCATGAAAACTTTACATCAACAAAGCTCACTCGAGACGGTATTAGGTCTACAGTCTCGACAGATACACTCCCAAACATTGGTAGTCGTGTTACACACACCACTACCCTATCTACCTTTATAATTTATATTGGGAAAACCAGAACAAGTAACCCAACAGACAGGTAGAAATAGATAAATATATATATAGATAAAAATTACAAGTACGCTCTCTCAGGATAGACACCACTCCAGAGCCTAGGTATTCACTCAACCTAACGCTCTGATACCACTGTAACGACCCGACTTCCTACGCCCAGAAAGTCGTATCGTTTTTAAGAAAAGAAAGAGGCGAGAAAGTAGAAAAGATAGAGAAGAAGAAGAAACAACCACAGAATCTCAACAGCGGAACGAATAAAATATAATATATCACATAAGAGATTACTTAATATCATATACATCAGAGTTATACAGATAATACAACACATACTAGACAGTTATAAACACCTGTCTAGTTAATACAACTCACAAATCACAGAGATACAACACAGCGGAAATACAGATAAACACTAACACAGCGGAACCGATATATATATCTATACGCTGAAGCCTCCTGCTCCATTGCTCCTCCACAGTTCGTCAAAGCTAACCTGAATCCCTTGGCTACCCGTAAAAATTTGGGTACCCGAGAGTTTATGAAAAACAGAAATAAACTTCGGGTCAGACATGGGTCTGGTATGAGTAAACGGTTAAAGTTGCTTAACTTTTTAAAAACCTTTGAAAACAAAGGGTATCACGTAAGACATCCCACACATAAACATGGAAATGTTTTTACCTTACGCTAACCAAAACTTTGATAGGAAATTCAGTGATATTATAATAGGTCTAGGGTTTTCAAGTAAATAGAAAATAGCCGAAATTGTTACATTCATTAAATTCCAGCATACATAGGTATACAATCAAATCCGATGGCACTTATTGGATTTTGGATTCCATACAATGGCAGGGCTACTGGGGTACCGCCCGTCACAGTACGTGGCCTAGATCACCGTACCGAGAACCCACCCTAAGTTCCCTGCAACACAAGGCCGGAACCATTCCTTACTGAACAGTTCCAAATAAGATAACCCCGCGGTTGTAGCTAGCAACCGCCACACAGCCGAAATGAAAAAGGGACTCTAGACAGGGGTATATCTTACTCTCAAGTGGGTGCTACCCACGAAGCCTTACTGCACCTCCCCTGTTTTAGCCATTCCCGGTTGATGAGGCTTGAGGTCACGATTACCTTTAGAGAACACATCTCTTAGAATGCTCATCGCCCGCCTGACGATGTTCTGAAAGCATTCGATCCATATAAGTTCGTTCCGGGTTCGAACGAAACCGAAGGCATTACCTCGTTACACTCATTTTGGAATCACCCTCAGAGTTAACGACAATAACCCTTGCATTCTGAATCACCATCTCGAATCTATAAGTACTATCTTCGTCAAACTCATTACGGAATCACCCACAGAGTTATACTGACGTATAGTTCTTATACCTCGAGTCTTCACTTGCTCCATTTGAATTTCACGACCTAACGTTATTTTGGATCGATGTGGTATTCGGGTCTCCAGACCTAGAATCCCGGTATACGGAAACCCGATCCCGGTCTCATCGAAATCCAAACCGTATCTTTTAAGGTCAAGTTGTTTTAAAGTTAAAACAATTTAATTCAATTATCTATATACACAGAGATAGATACATCACAATATAACAATGGATAATAACATCATCATCATAAACAGATAATCCATATTATCAACCCAAACGGATAATCAATATTATCATACTTAAAACAAGCATCCAGATCACATAGATATTATTCATCTCATATCTGAGATCACAATCAATCAAGGAAATCAATATCCTATATAAACAAGGATTAATAATCACACCATTTATAATTAATTTAAAATGGATTAAATTAATTACAAATCTCTAATTAATTTAAAGTAAATTAAATTAATTACTTCATCAAAAATTAATCTTGCTTACACATCCATTAATTTATTACAAGTCAATTAATTAATCATTCTCTACTTTCCATCTTAATTAACCTTCCTAGATTAATTATCTTTAATTACATTTGTGTAATTATCCTTTATTTATTTTCACAAATTTATTACCTTATACCAATTATAGAAAGTAAACTTTTAATTTACTAAAATCAATTACATTACTTCTTTAATTAATTTCATAAGTGAATCCCTTCATTTATTAATTATTTCCAAATAAATCCATTTTAACTTACATCATTAATTACAATAATTAATGATCTCTAATTACATTTATTTCATTTAGTAATTTATCTTAAATTAAACCAAATTTGTTAATCACCTTGATTAACTCCATATAGTAATTAACTACCCTTAATTACTTCATCAAATAATTTAATTACTCCATAATTAATTATTCTCTAATTAATCCCTTGATTAATTTATACAAAGTAATTATACTCAAATTACTTCCATTTTTAAATCATTCCCAATAAATTACTTCCTTAAGTAATTATACTTATCACATCATCAAAGGTTATTTAAATTAATTAAACTAAATTAATTAACTTAAACAATTCATATTAGACTTCATTAATTACAATGTGAAATAAATTTCTTAATTACTTCCGTAAGTAATTTATACTTAAATAATTCACAACTGATTATCTTAAATTAATAAACTTAATTAATTATCAAGATTAATCATATTCATTCATTATTTAATCATCCTAGTTAATAACTTCCATTAATTATTTACACCTCTTAAATTACTTTTCTAAAGTAATTAATTAAGATTTATTATTAATTACAATTAGATTTTATCTTTAATAACTCATAAATAAATCCTTAATTATTTAATTAAGTATTCAATATAACTTAAATTAACCCTTACTTCATTAATTAATAATCATAAATTAAAATTCAACTCTTATTTAATTAAATGATTCTTAATTATCCATTTATTAATCCTAAATTAATTATCTTAAACCTTAATTAACTAATTTAACTTTTAATTATTAAATTAATTAATTCAATCATTAATTAATTAAACTAGTTAATTATTCACTTACTTAATAATTTCAAATCCTTAATTTTCATTAATTTAAGGATAACATTTCTTATTAATGATCAAATTCTTATTTACAATTACATTTGAAACATTTTACTTTTAAATTTACTTTTACATTCCCTTTCAAATTTAGATTCAAAATAAGTACAAATTTAAGTTAGCAAGATTTAAGTCACAATTTAAAATCTACTAAACATTTAAAGGTTGTTAAAACATTTTATTTTTATAAAACTTATTTCTTTAAAACTAGGAGACAAAACTAAATTTGAATCCTGTCTTAAATTCTGGGTTTAACTTATATTTAAACCCTATCTTTAAATTTTTAATCATTTAAAACCTTACAGGCTTAAAAAAAACTGGCAACAACAATAAAACCCGAGCCTACCCCAAAAAGACTTCGAGTCGAACATCATACCGCTTCGAGGCAAAACCCTAAATTACTTGAGAAAACTCGAGGCTACCCTCCCGCTCAACTCAAATCCTCAGCGTTTCAAAACTGCACGGTGCACGTGCACCGTGGCTCCGGCAAACTCCGGTCACCTACCAGCACCTCATTCCATCACCCACCATCACCTCAACCGATCACGATCATCCAATATCACCCAGAAGCTCAAAATCGAAATCCAGAAACTTACCCAAACCTGGAACTCGAGACAGCCATCTACCCAAAACCTGTCATCGCCCCTATCTCGTCGCCATGGCCACCGGAGGACTCGAAATTCCGGCTACGACCTCGTCTTCGACCAAACTGTCACCACCTGAAACTCGGTAGCACTCGATGCACGTACGAGTCCGGGGTGCACGAGTTTCTCCTCCATTCAAAAACTAGGTCAACCAACTTCCCAGGCTCGCCGCCATCACCACGACCACCTGGCCACCACTACCGCATTTTTCTCCGACACTCCGACAACCTAGGCATCTCCAGTAACCACCACGAACTCCCAGATCAACTGGATCACCAGAGAAACTTGAAAACACAAATTCCAGACACTACCCAATATCACATTCAATCCTTCATTAAAAATTGTGAATTTGATTCTAAAAATCCTATCTTTTAGATACAATTTCAGATATGTAATTATATCAACAAAATTTAACGTTTGATTTTTAACTTATTTCAAGTTTTCTTTGTGTTTCATTGTTTCCAGACAATGTTTTCTATCTAAAATTCTTGCAACTATTTTTAAAGCTTAGTTTAGTTTAAAACAACAAATTTTGTTTAAATACTTAGACCTAAAGAAGATTAGAGTGAGGAGAATTTGAAGTTGAAACTAAGTTTAAGTTTCTGGAAATTTAAAAACAGAGGTGGTTACAGTAATTAACTAAACATACTCACTTGTTTCCAGAGTCTAAACCCAATCATACCAACTCATTTTCAACATACATCACTAGATCACTTCAACAATATACAATATGCATCACAAAAACTAAAGATGCCTCATGTTAACAGTTTAAAGGCAGAGTCTTAACCAAGATCAGAGGTGTTTGGAAACATCAGATATGCACACAACATAATTTCACAAAACTTGCACATACATATACATATAAAACAAATTATTAACACAGACATTCACAGGTTATTTAAATTTTAGTTTAAAAGTTTACTCACCAGGCTTTTTGAAACAGAAAGTTTGATCTTTGTTTGAAAACAGGCAGCTTGAAACTTGCATTTATTTTTGTTGATCCCAGAAACTTTAAACATGCTTGAAACATTAACCATGAGTTGCTGGAAAGCTTGTTGTAGTAGAGATGCTTAAGTTTTAAATTTGAAACTGAAGGGCTTGTTTTTCTTATTTGATTTCAGTTTTGTATATTGGTTTGAATGAACAAAAATGAAAAGAAGTTTGCTAAATAAAACACAAGTATGTAGAGCTGAGATAGTTGCATTTGTACACATAAATAACCCTAGCTAGTACAAAATGAACAGAGATTTTTATTTTAAAAGAAACTGGAATGAAATATCTCGTGTACTATAGGTATAGCATTAAATGCCTTGCTTCATATCAAGCTTACACCAACCTATTCTTTATTCTTTTATGTATTTAGAAACCTTACATATGTTTATTTTTGTTTGACTTAGATGCTAAGCATACATACTCTATTCCTATTCGTATGCATTGAAGTGATTTAACTGCCTGCACCATGTACATTTTGCTATAATGTATAATATTTACTTGCCTGCAAACAAATCCTACAGCTACAAATATACAAAGCTTGGCACATTTCTCTTATTTTATAAATGTATTTTATTTGCCTTTGTACTATATAGATATGAAGTTGTTTTACTTAAGTTTGTAGTTTAAAGATTGTTATGGTCATTGTTATTGTTGGCTTGTTATTTATTTCTATCTCTTAACATAAATGTGTTTATATTTTATTTTAAAAACTCAAACTATCAAATAATTAATTACCTATTATTATTTTATTTATACTAAATTTAAATATTTATAAGGTATATTTTATTATCTAAAATTATTGTTAATATGAGAGATTTATATAATTTGTAAAAGCATAACTTCTTTTTACAGTATATATAACAATTTTTTTATCTATAATAAAACCTACTTGTATAGACATCATATTATAAATAAAGCTAATTATTACATTAAAATGATTCATAAAAGAATTTATCACTTAATTACTAATTTTTATCAAGCTATACTCTAAAAAGAACACAAACCTTTTATTTAATTTAAATCCAAGCTAAAACCATTTAAACAATTTTAAATTAAATCTTGAGTATATTTTAAAGCCATATGATTATTTATTAAATATTGAATTTAAATCAAATTTACAACAAACATTGACTATTTACAATATATATACAAATATATATATAAATAAATAGAAACAATTTATTAGCCTTTAAAAAGATAATTTATCAGTTAAATATTCATTTAAAAGAAAATTATTAATTCAATTCTAAACTTATTAACAATTATCATCAAATCAATTTAATATTTAATATAGATTATTAAATTGATATTGCTCGAAATTCCGGGATATCACATTTATACTTCAAAACCCAAATATTATTTCATTTCAAATATAACTATTTTCCAAGATAGTATATATATTAATTAATTTAAAAAGTAAAGCATTTAATTTTCTTAAGTCTCGCAAATCGATTCAAATCAACTTCAAATTCCAAATTCAAATTTATTCAAGCTCCATTCATCAAATCAATTCAGTTCTAAATATACCATTTAAATTTTCAATATATTTCAAGGCTTTAATATTCAACATTTTCACAGTTAAATTTAACAGTTTCATATAGCTTTTGATTTAACTTCATTATTATTTAATCAGGGAATATTCACTTAATAAATTCGATATCATTTAACTAGCCTTAAATTACATTTTTACTAAATATTTCCTTAAGTTTATTTAAACAAGAAATATTTATTAAATTACTTAAATCAAACCCAAGTTATAAATCATATCTTAAATCTCAATTTCAATATGTTTCAAATCGGTTTAATTAAATAAAATTATCTTCCCAACTTTAACCTATTCAAATTTTACCGAAATCTATTTATAAATTTAAATACTTAACCATATTATATGTATTAAATCAATCTCAATTAAATCAAATATTATTATTAAATCTATATATATCATTACCATTTATATATAAAAAATTTAAGAATCAACATTTGTTAAAACCATATATATTTCTTTCCAAAACCATAGAATTCAATTTCAAATATTTATATATATGGACCAACGGTGTCTGTATATATATTTATCATATGGCTAAGTGATACGGATATTTATCATTTCAATCCGAATTTAAATATATACGGGTAGATATCATTTTGACCCGTAATCCCAATTTCAATTCAAATGAAAATCGCTTGGGTTTATCATTTCAACCCATAACGATTTTCTCCTATTCTAAAGTCCGTTCGGGTATGTATCATTTCAACCCATAGTGAATTCTATACTAACAGGGAACTTGCAGAGTGATAACAGATATGATAATAATATAACAACGGTAACAGGCATATATCATCAGTATAAATAACAGATAAGGGTGTCAGATGTCACAGGTGAACAGATACAGATGATGGCATAGATATAGCAATATAAATAACTAACAGCAGCATATTTCAATTGAAATCAAATTTAATAAATAAAACAATGTTAATCGTGAGTGATTGCTCACCTTTCGAGGTTAGAGAGAGATGGACAACACAACAGGCTAAGGTTTGAATTGTGAAATCGATCAATCCAAAAGACGAATTTCAAATCATGGCAAGAATTGCATGAATTTTTGACGAGCAAAGCTGATAACAGGGATCGATGAATAAAACGAATTAGTTCAGATATAAACAAAAATATATACACTATTATTATATTATTATATTATATATATTTTCGTTATTTAAAAATTTAAGACAAATACACTAAAATACTATAGAATTTCAAAATCAATATTAAATACCTAAATAAGCTTATGTACTTCAGCTACAAAGCCACAATATATTACATTTTAAAGTCAAATAACTTTGCTTTAGTCCAATACCTGCTCTTAACTATAACCAAACTGTTAGGTAATATATACGCTCTCACCAAAATATGCAGACACAACATATTATAAATATAAACTATTATAACTTCTCAACATCATACCTATATATATACACAAACATACATTTGTATATTATAACTAAATAAAATAAATGAAAATATATATATATGTATGTATGTATATATAAATGAAACTGTTACCTAATATGTATACTAACATATATTAGCTTTATTGTCAAATCTTTAAAAGATCTGGACATAGTATATATATAAAATACTCTTGACACATAAACATATAAACTTATATATACCTATTTTATACGCAACCCCTACCTTTAAACTTATTATGTATATATACAAACCCCTACTTGGATATGATTTATAAAATATATAAGTAATATATAAACGGCCTCCTATAAACATTTTAAACAAACTCATATTTCTACCCAAAGCAAATAAATAAACCCACAATTTTTTTATAATATATATATATATATAAAACACTTATACGCATGTAACCTACAGTAACATATACCTTAATATATATAGAGTAGTATAATATTGCTTGAAACCTTTATATGCAAACTGTATAAACTTTATACTTTTTAAAACTAACTATATAACTCGACAGTTTATATTTATAACTTATAAACTTATACCCGTTATACGTAAACATTCCAGAATCGATGCCAATATATATACAACCACTGTTATATATACCACTTATATAAAATATATATGAAACAAAACTCAATTTGAAATTGTATTCGACTGTAAAACTTTATATAAAGCAACACATTTATATACTTTAAACCAAGTAAGATAAGAAGCTTCAGTCACTGATATATATATACAGGCTTAGATTTTTATATAAATATTTTAAAAATCAATCAAAGACAAATAGCATAATACAGAATTCATATATTTTCTTTGACAAAATATAGGTGTGCATAAATTATATGTATAACTCAAAAACTGATAGGAAAAAGAAAAAGAAAAAAATAAAAAAAAATAAAAAAAAAAATCTGTATAAAAATTTGACGTAGAGATAAAGTATACAAATACAATTTATATAAACTGACCTATATATAATCACACACTATACAATACACGAGTATGTAATTATATACATACCTTCTAAAGGGACAGGAATAGGAGATGGTCGGCAGAAGAGGTAGTGGTGACTATGTCGATGGGAGGTTTGGGTCGGAGGCGAAGCGGGTTGGAGCAGTGGGAAGGCGAAGCGGAAGAATTGGAGAGGGAGATGCGCAGTTTTAGGACGAAGCAATTTAGGAAAAGCACAAATGCACGAAAAGTATAAATAACTAAATATGATGCAAGGCACGTTTTAGATCAGGTAACTAATAAATGAAATGCAAAGTCACACACGTTATTTCGAGGAATAATAAAAGCTAAATATAACCGCCTATATTTCATTGAAGGCAAAAGAACGGTTCGCAAATTAATAATACAACGTATAGAAATTTCAAAACCGATGGGATTAAGGCAGTCATCATCAATATCAATGTGCTGAAAAGATGGAAATGTAACGGTTGATAATAAATAGCTGTTTGAAATCTGAATGGACATCAAAAGTGGCACCGCTACGACGTACTATTTTATTGTTTTCGTCGCATACCGGACCCCAAAATACTGAGATGAATATATTGCGGAGATCAGCACAACGAGATGATCAAAATGGTATACAGATATCAGTGGTACGATCGTCCGATTAAAAGTCGATAATCGGTACCGAAAATGCTGTTATTCTGTCAGAATTAAAATAAACGGAGCAATAAAAGTCCAAATTTGACGAAACGAAGACTGATGTTTCACTTAGAAGATGATTTAGAAATTTACTGTATAAAAATATTCAAGTTTGGAAAACATTTTATTTTCATCAATAATTAACTGACTTAAATTGAAATAGAATTTCACAAGAAAATAAACTTTAATATTATCAGATGAAAATTTACCATTTGCTATATTAAAATAGACGTATTCCAAATAATAAATTTTTATTTTCAAATTTTATTGTTTAAAATTTCACAAATTTCCAGTTAAATATACTTTTAAAACCATTAAATTTTGCGGGTCGTTACACATGGATTGATAATCATTAAAAACTTGTTGAAACTAATATTATTTATAAAAAAAATCAATTAACTTATGATTTAGTAGTACGGTAAAACTTAAAAAACATATTTTCTTATGGTACAAACCCAAACCTCTGAACCTCACTTACAATATATGATCCTCCTAACGGGACATATCCGATTTTGATATTTCATAATCTAAATATGAATAATTCATGTAGTACTAGAAAATAAGATCATATTAATTGATTTATGAAAGAAAAATAATTCATGTGGTGTGCTTAATTTAACACGTGCTTGGACTTTTGATATTTACACATGAACCCATATATATATAGCAAATTCAAACTTGATTTTTTATATTAAAAGATGCATGGTGCTGCACGACCGCAATATCATGTGTGTGCATGAATAATCCGACTAACATGCATTGATGCATAGTCTGTAGGCGAAATCAATAGTCCAAACTTAGCTCCAAAATATTGAGCATATCAACACCCAATTAATATAATTACAAATTATAGATGATAAAATAAGATGTCGAAAAAAGTGCATAGACAATACATGATGCCACCTTCACATCAATCAAGAGTCTACATTGTTACTGCAATCTAATTCCATGTGATCATCACCTGGAATCAGAAGTTGCAATGGATATGAATTAACACCTACAAGCGGGTGACCTCCAGATTGGAAAAGCAGACGACCGCTTCTGCAAACTAAGCAGATAAGAGTTCGAACCATTGGGCAGAAGGTGTACTGAAAGTTGCAGGCCAGTCTCCAGCTGCTCATTGTTATGCAGTGCACCAAGCACCATCTGGAAATCCAAATTCATATTTGGGTTGAGGAAGAAGTCTCTGTCGGATGAAGATAAAGGAGGTTGGTTTGACTGAATTGGTGGCCACTAGAAAGACGAACCCAACACGTCAGTAGACAACTTTCGAACTTCATAATCTTCAGAAAATGTGATAGTCGTTGTTTTATTTCCTGCTACAATCTCCTATCTCTTGATTTTTATCATGGCTTCCTTCCACATAACATCATCTGCAAAGCTGAGAGGAGAAGAAACATACCTGACCAAGTTTCTAGACCTTCATCGCTAGGAAGATAGATGAGCTTCTTGGTCCAAAATTTTATATTGTCCACGTCGCTAAAAATGATGTCTAAAGGATTAATGGGTGAGTGGCGACAATGCTCATGTCTAATTCTGAAGGTGTAGTGAAAAACAGCAGTAACAAGTAAACCTGGAACCACAACTGTTTTGTCCAGCTTTATTTTGACGAAAGTGAATCTGTGATTAGTTGTAGCCATTTGTAGTGATCACCCGCAGTAAAATCCCCAACAAAATAAAAAATGGATCTTAGCCCAAAATCACCCTTCAGAAATAGAGGAAGACTAGAAATATGAATCCAATATGGCAGAAAAAATTATATATGATAACTTCCATGACTTAACGATCATTCACAGTCAAAAACAATCTCACTGTCCTTACAAAGAAAAAACCTTCTTTATCGCAACCTCAAGAAGTTGTATATCAGGAAATATGACTAGTAAAGAGCGATTTCTATTGAGCATCATCCGCCAGCCACCCCTTCTGAATTGAAAATCCAAACATTGACTAAAATCTTCAATCAACCATCGTCTGTTGGCGACCGAAAAATCACGTAAAATTAAGCGTCAATGAGTTTAGATTTATCTGCGTGCATGGGATCTCCGAAATAATCCATATGAGAAAGTGAAGCTGAATAATAGACCTTTAAAGAATATGAGTGGACAACTAAAATGTTGGGTAGGATGGAATACAGACAGAATCTGTAGGATCAATTGCTCTGATAACCAAAACAATTTTGCATGTGCTAGTGGCTTGACCCATCCTTTCAGTAAGCTTGAGTTAGTACACTCAAAGGAGAAAATGACTGATCGTTTTACAGTAGAAGTAAAGGATTGAATTTTTGATAAGAAAGTCGTCATGTGCGCGTCTTCTTGGATTTGAGCGTTGTAAAAGAATTTGATTGTTTTTTACGATGAACTAACGCAACAACATCCGACTGTTGAGGGGTAACACGAGAGACCTTGACCACGTCCGCGTATGACAGCCGAGACGACGAAGAATGTAACGACCCAGAATTTTTGATAATTAAAATTCGAATATTTAATTGATTTTAAATATTAATAAGTGGAATTAATAAGTCGGATAATTTAAAATTCGAATATTGAGTTTAATTGGATAGTTAAATCAATAATTTAATAGTGAAATTCCAGAGATAATTGAAAATCGAGTTTAATATGATCTAAAATGATTTGGAAAATTTTATTTAATCATACTGGAGTTATAGAAAGGTTATAGAACTTTTAAAATTGAATTTGGAGTTAATTTGTGAAAATCGAATATTTTAATATTTAATCATCGACTGAAAAATAGCCAATTTTCGAACAGTCTCAGAATTGAACGAGACCAGTTCCATTGGATCCGTAATAGTTAGTTATTATCGGATTCCAATTTTCGTATCCATCGGAGTTGTCGTTTGACCGTGGCAGCTCGAAACGCATCGATATCGTTTTAATTTTAAATCGTCGAGTTAAAATAGTCATTTTTCAAAAGGTCTCGGATTTCGACGAAACCAGTTTCATCGGATCCGTAATGTGATATTATTATAAGATTTCAAATTTCGTAATTTTTGGATTTACCATTTGTCCGGTACAAATTAAAACGCCTCGAAATCGATTTAAATCGGTTTAATTTAAATTGATCGTTTAAATCCATATCTCACACAGACGATCGAATTAGCTTCCGAAACCTGTTCCATTGCGTTCGGAACGTGGGGTGAACCTTACGAACGTCAGCCGGCACGCTCGAATCGGAGTTCGAAAAAATTCGATGAATAGTAAATCGTTAAATTTTCTATAAAAGCCCCCCCTTCTCTTCATTTTGCAAAAGGAAAACAACCCTAGGGTTTTGAAACTGTAGCCGCCTCCCCTATTTCGAACGGCAGAGAATTCATCTCGTTCTTCCCTAATTATCTTCCAATCCACTCAGTAATTTCAAAAACTTTTAACTAGCAAAAGGTAGAGGGCAGTGAGATCTCTAATGTGAACGGCTGTGATCGTTTATAGATGCATAGATCATCGGGAAATGGTGTTTGAAGACTACGCGTTTGGCTCGATTTTCGAGGGGATAGGCGTGACCGAGCTGGGCTGCGTTCTGGCCGGTGGTGGCTCTGGATGAGGCGGTTCGAATGGGGAGGTTGTGATGGGATTTCGACAAGTATAGTGGGTTGCGAAAATTGCTTGAAAACGGCGGCTTGGGTTTCGTTGTCTCGAACGAAAACTGGAGAAGGAGGGAAGATGGGGTTGCGTTTCACGGTCCAGATCCTAGGGCTAAGCAACGAACGGCCACGATTAGTTAGGTTTGAAATTTAAAAAGAATTGTAAAATTTAATTATAATTTTAATTCGTATAACTTTAAAAATGCATATCTTTTTGCTGCGAGATCGGAAAAAGGCGAAACAAAAAGCGTTGGAATCGTATCGTCGAATACTACGCGATGCAACTGGATTGGAAGCGATCGGGGTCAATGAAAATTTTGAGTGAAATTAAACGTCTGTTTAATTTTATTCGAAATAAACGCTGGAACGGAATTTAAAATCACGGTGAGATCTTCTCACTCAAATGAAAAGTGGAATTTTTGCAGTTATTGATTGCTTTTGGATGTGATATTAGATATAGTAGGATATATATCTATATATAGCAATATATACATATTGGCATATGTATATATTGGATTGATTGATTTCCCGCCTCGTATAGCGGATGAGACCCTATTGCGCCGTTAGTAAGCGGATTTTTATAAAACCCATATACCGCGATAATTCCGTACTGGAGCGGAATTGGTATTGTGCTAACATCTTTGGATGCAGGGAAACAGGTTGGAGGGATCCAACTGGATTCCTCAACTGTATTTACTTATTTACAGATATTGATGTATATTCTGTTATCATATTGATATATGATATTGACTGTTGTGGTGGACTAATTGGTGTTGTTGCATCATTGGATTCAAATTTTGAAGTTTAAAAATAACGATTTTAACTTTAAAAGAGAAATTAAAGTGATTTTTGAAAATATACGTTTTATGGAATTTTTGAATCGATTTATAAACGTAAAATTTTAAAGTTATAAAAGTTATAATTTTTAGTGAAATATAACCGAAGTGTCGTTTTTGAAATAAAAGTCGATTTATTTATAAAATGGTTTAAGTTGGGATTTTGAATAACTATAAACGATTTGTATAGAAAGATTTATAAAATTGATATGTTGTAAATCAAAATATTGGACTTATAAAACGAATTTTTATAAGTGTTAAAAAAGAAGTATAAAAGGATTTCATAAGTGAATGAAATTAATAGATTTATAACGTGAAGTTATAAAGTGAATAGATGTTGTAGAATAAACGATTTATAAGTAATTTACTTATAAATTGGATTTTTGCCTTTAAATGGAATATTGATCGAATTTGTTAATAAAAGAGATTTATTAAATCAAAGTTGTTATGAATTATGAAGATGAATTTATAATCGTTGTTTTATGAATTCGAAAATAAATCAAATTTGATAAATTGAATATAGAAAGTGATTAAGGGAATTTTATCCACGATTTTGGACAGTGGATAAACTTTTAAATAAAGTGTGTAGAAATGTTGAAATTGGATAGTGAAGTATATTCACTATTTTGGACAGTGAATATATTGTTAAGTAAAATGGATATGTTCTGGAGAAGTGATATTATGAAATGAAGTAATTATTTTAAAAGATGTTTTAAAATGCATTATGAATCGAAAGCATAGATTTCAACGTTTTATGGTTGAAATAGACGTTTTCGAGAAATAAGGAAATGGTGGACTATAACACTGTTGTTATAGTAAATGATTTCCGAAAGGAAATGTTTTTGATGTAGTATTGGGATTTATATATCTATCTAAATTTCGAATCCCTATACTAGTGATTTTGAGTCGTCGTAACGATGTTTTACGTAACATTTGTTTTGACTCAAATAGATGTTGTTAAAATTAATGATTTCCTTAAAGAATGAAATATATACTTAATATTGATTTAAGTATATTGAATATTTTCAAATGTTGAAAATAAATGATTTGTGAATTACTTATTATTAAATAAGTATGGAAATGCTTTCCAAAATGAAATGAAACGTTTTTGAGATTTTATCTTCTTAAAGATAAACTGAAATTGAATATTTGAAATCGATTTGAGAATCGTATATCAGTAGATATTGAAAATATAAATTCACTATGGAATTTATAAAAGAAAGGGGAACTGTTTAGAAAAATAAACGTTGATTTATTTTTGAAGTGTGGAAATTTTATATCTAGTAAAGATATTTTTGAAGATGAAATAATTTGGAAAATTATTTGGAATCTGATGATGTTGCGCATCTTTATTGATAGTTAAATAACCGACTATCAATAATTACCTTTATGTAGGTATTTGTTGTGAATTGGATGAATTTGAATGCCACACTTATTTTTGAATAATCGCTCACTATTCGGGTTAGCCGGGAAAGGACCATGGGGTCGTATAACCCATTCCGAATATGTGATACGTCGTTATGAATTGCATTCGAAGACCGGTGTTGAAGACCGGATATTTTTGAAAACGGAAGGATTACCGTCGAGTTACTCTACATCGACTGATCTTCGATTTAGAGGTTTTATCACCCTTAGTGACGGGAAGTCCTGACGTGATTAGAAAATTATCCGGAAATGCAATGGCTTCGTGAGAAGTGCCTTCGGTTCTGTTCGATCCCGGAACAGACTTGTATGGATTGTGTGTCTGACGTTACAATTTGAGATATAAAGCTGATTCCTTTCAAATACATTTCTGTTGGTGGCGGAGAATTTATTCTCTTAGCTTAACACCCTTCTCTGAGACGTACGAGCTCAGAGGTTATGTAGTTGAAATTTATCAGCGATATATCCCAATTTGGTAACGTGGCATACTGAGTGTTGCTGTGAAATGATCAGTGTTTGATCATTTGTGATATGATCATTTGTTTGATCTTATATCTTTGTGATCATAGGTTGATCATTTTGTTTGACCCGAAGCAGGGCTTTGTGGAAAGCGTAGCTTTGTGGACGAGACTTCATCGAGCCTCACACCCCGGAAATGGTCGAAACAGGAAGGATGCGGCAAGGTTCTAGAGAGTAGCGCCCCTTAGTGTATGTCATTCCTTCTGGATAAAGGTGGTATCATGGTATGGAGCCCAGATACTTAACCTCTGTGGTTGCTGCAAAATTTATTTCTTTGTGGTTGTTGCGAATCGGGGATCCTCGGGAAGATTGGTGACGATCGGGGGATGGCATACGCGTGTCAGTAGTTACCTATTTTTGCAGAGGTAACCCGGCCTTGTGTTGGCAGAGATCCGGTTAGGTTCTCGGGTCGTCTATTCCAGGGACGTACCCATCGTGGATAGGAAGTTCCTTAGCCTGACCATTTGTTGGAAATCCAAAGAAACAATACGTGACGTGTACGGTTTTAGTTGTATTACCTGCTATGGAATGTGGCGGTAACCTGCTATTGAACATAGTAGCTATAGTAGGCATACGATACTGGTCGTATGTTGGCTAAGATTAATATTATACTTTCGAAATGTTTTCTACACTATGCACTAATTATAATATCAAAATGATTTGATTTTGCGTAATAAGCATCTTTGACTATCATAAGAAGAAATCTCCTCCAATTCTGCGTTTGCATTGTGTGTGTGGTGGGAGGTCTTATGGTAGTTTCATTTTCCAAAAGCATTGCGAATCTATTTTATTTTCTTTGTGAAAGAATAACTGTTTTACGATCTCACACCAGTCACCATGACTGACTCGGAGTTTATTGTTTCCCTTCTAAACTCTGGGTGCCCACCAATTTCCACACGGGCAGCCTAGAGTTAGGTTATCAGGATATTCTGGATATTCTGGAGCTTTGGAAGCAAACTGGATGGCGAGACGTAGTATTTGTATCTGATAGTATTTATTCCGCTGTGTATTTTGTATGAGGACAAGTTATATAACTGTCCAGTGTTGTATATTGACTCTGATTGATGTATGTATAAAAAAAAATAAACTGATATAGTTCTTTGTTTTAAAAGACTAGTAATTATCTATTGTATATTATTCCGCTGCGATGTGTAAGGTTCTGATATTGTTTTCTGTTCTGATGTTGTTCTGTTGTCCTTCTTTCTTCTCTTTTTCTTCTATCTTTTTCTTCTTCTTCTCCTTTTTCTTTTTCTTAAAACCCTCACTATTGGAGTTTCCGGCACTCGATTGCTCGGCAGTCGATAAAGTGAGTATCGATGTCGAATTTTCGAAAGTCGAAAAATCCAGTACGTGACAGCGTGGTATCAGAGCATATGGTTAAACGACAACCCTGCTCTGTTGGGTGTTACTCATTAGAGATAGAGTCAGCAGTACTCTAGAATGAGTTTGAGTGTAATAATAGATATGAGTGCGTATTTGTTAGTGAATATAAAATTGTTTATATTGTGATGATTGGTTTGTTGAGTGGTATATGGATTCTGGTCGGTATTGTCCGTACAACTCTATCGATAGGGATCTCTAAACACTTGTATAGAACAATTCGGCACAATATTGTTTTAAATAGGGTAAATGAGATAATTTTGCCCAAAACTATTTTTGTATAGAAAATAAATGTTTTTCTATAAAGTACTATAGTATATGGTTGCATGGATGTTAGGAAGTAATAATAGTGAATTATCATCACTGAAATTGAATAAGAAATGAATTCATATACAAATGAAATTTAAGAATGTAAATTATAAATGTGACTTATAATTGGAGGTAGAATTCCAGAGAAGTTTTTGGAAATGTTTTGAAAAGGATTTGAAAATTTTGGAGATTTGGAAGTTTAATTTCTTTTTGATTTAAAAATGAATTTCAAAGGTTTTGAAAGGTATTTTAGAGAGATGAAAGCTCTAAACTCTTTTAGGTCGCTGGAAAATAATTCCGATGATGACTGCGGCATCACCGGTGTTCATTTTCGGGTTTCCAAAAGAGGAATTGCTGCCAAATTGTTTTTAAATGGAAGTTGTTCGGAAAATTGGATTTTGTTTTGGAAATTGAAAAGATAATTTGATTTGTTTTCAAAATGATTTTGAAATATTGGTAAGACTCTGGGATACCATATTTATGAAATATTATCAAGTTGATAACTTATACAATTTGAAAGGTTGATAGAATAAATTTAACTTAAAGGATGAAGTTAAATGAATATAAGTACATGAATGTAAATTGAATTCGAATTGAAATCCAGTTTAATATAAGTGATTGTAAATCAAAATAGTGAATTGTAAATAAATTTTGGAAGCGAACAAAAGTGAATAAAACTGGAGTTGAAACTGAATGTTGAAGACAAATTTGAATAAGTGAATTACAATTTGAGATGAATTAGTAATTGAAACTAATCTAAAATAAGCAGTTGTAAATGAAAGTTAATCGATGAAATTCAATATTCAGGAGATAAACCGAATCCAAATTAGATTGGAATTGTGAATTAAATTCAAATGAAATTTGAAATGTAAAATTGAATTCGCATTGAATAATAATGAATATGTAACTTCAACAGTAAATGTATAAGCAGTTTACATTGAAAATTTTGTAATCAAATTTGCAAAATAGTTTGAATATATGTAACTAGATATTATGGCTAGTAGGATATACAGGTGTTATGAATTGGGATTTTAATTTTGAAGATAATTTGAATTGCTCGAAAAAGGTAAGTATTTGAATTTCAATATGAAATTTACTGATTTCTTGTCTAGCCGCTTGGTTTTTTCTTTTTCTTTTTGAAATCTGAGAGTCCGTAGGGACGTTTTGTAGTTGTACCGTATTAGCCGCGCAAAGGAGACGCTGGTGAAATTTTTCGGAAATTTAGGGCGTTAGAAAATTTTTGAGAAATTTTGAAAGTTTAAAATTTGAATTTAAACTCGAATTTGAATTGAGAAGTTAAACAATGTTGTTTGAAACTTATAATTGAATTTGGAAAACGAGTTGAATGATAACGAATCTTTAATAGAAAGATTTGTTTTGATAAATTGATAAAACTATTAGATTGTGAAAAATAGTAGACGAGTTAAGGACATTTTTTCCTAACTTGTAATTTCGAGGACGAAATTCTTTTAAGGGGGGAAGTCTGTAACGACCCAGAATTTTTGATAATTAAAATTCGAATATTTAATTGATTTTAAATATTAATAAGTGGAATTAATAAGTCGGATAATTTAAAATTCGAATATTGAGTTTAATTGGATAGTTAAATCAATAATTTAATAGTGAAATTCCAGAGATAATTGAAAATCGAGTTTAATATGATTTAAAATGATTTGGAAAATTTTATTTAATCATACTGGAGTTATAGAAAGGTTATAGAACTTTTAAAATTGAATTTGGAGTTAATCTGTGAAAATCGAATATTTTAATATTTAATCATCGACTGAAAAATAGCCAATTTTCGAACAGTCTCAGAATTGAACGAGACCAGTTCCATTGGATCCGTAATAGTTAGTTATTATCGGATTCCAATTTTCGTATCCATCGGAGTTGTCGTTTGACCGTGGCAGCTCGAAACGCATCGATATCGTTTTAATTTTAAATCGTCGAGTTAAAATAGTCATTTTTCAAAAGGTCTCGGATTTCGACGAAACCAGTTTCATCGGATCCGTAATGTGATATTATTGTAAGATTTCAAATTTCGTAATTTTTGGATTTACCATTTGTCCGGTACAAATTAAAACGCCTCGAAATCGATTTAAATCGGTTTAATTTAAATTGATCGTTTAAATCCATATCTCACACAGACGATCGAATTAGCTTCCGAAACCTGTTCCATTGCGTTCGAAACGTGGGGTGAACCTTACGAACGTCAGCCGGCACGCTCGAATCGGAGTTCGAAAAAATTCGATGAATAGTAAATCGTTAAATTTTCTATAAAAGCCCCCCCTTCTCTTCATTTTGCAAAAGAAAAACAACCCTAGGGTTTTGAAACTGCAGCCGCCTCCCCAATTTCGAACGGCAGAGAATTCATCTCGTTCTTCCCTAATTATCTTCCAATCCACTCAGTAATTTCAAAAACTTTTAACTAGCAAAAGGTAGAGGGCAGTGAGATCTCTAATGTGAACGGCTGTGATCGTTTATAGATGCATAGATCATCGGGAAATGGTGTTTGAAGACTACGCGTTTAGCTCGATTTTCGAGGGGATAGGCGTGACCGAGCTGGGCTGCGTTCTGGCCGGTGGTGGCTCTGGATGAGGCGGTTCGAATGGGGAGGTTGTGATGGGATTTCGACAAGTATAGTGGGTTGCGAAAATTGCTTGAAAACGGCGGCTTGGGTTTCGTTGTCTCGAACGAAAACTGGAGAAGGAGGGAAGATGGGGTTGCATTTCACGGTCCAGATCCTAGGGCTAAGCAACGAACGGCCACGATTAGTTAGGTTTGAAATTTAAAAAGAATTGTAAAATTTAATTATAATTTTAATTCGTATAACTTTAAAAATGCATATCCTTTTGCTGCGAGATCGGAAAAAGGCGAAACAAAATGCGTTGGAATCGTATCGTCGAATACTACGCGATGCAGATGGATTGGAAGCGATCGGGATCAATGAAAATTTTGAGTGAAATTAAACGTCTGTTTAATTTTATTCAAAATAAACGCTGGAACGGAATTTAAAATCACGGTGAGATCTTCTCACTCAAATGAAAAGTGGAATTTTTGCAGTTATTGATTGCTTTTGGATGTGATATTAGATATAGTAGGATATATATCTATATATAGCAATATATACATATTGGCATATGTATATATTGGATTGATTGATTTCCCGCCTCGTATAGCGGATGAGACCCTATTGCGCCGTTAGTAAGCGGATTTTTATAAAACCCATATACCGCGATAATTCCGTACTGGAGCGGAATTAGTATTGTGCTAACATCTTTGGATGCAGGGAAACAGGTTGGAGGGATCCAACTGGATTCCTCAACTGTATTTACTTATTTACAGATATTGATGTATATTCTGTTATCATATTGATATATGATATTGACTGTTGTGGTGGACTAATTGGTGTTGTTGCATCATTGGATTCAAATTTTGAAGTTTAAAAATAACGATTTTAACTTTAAAAGAGAAATTAAAGTGATTTTTGAAAATATACGTTTTATTGAATTTTTGAATCGATTTATAAACGTAAAATTTTAAAGTTATAAAAGTTATAATTTTTAGTGAAATATAACCGAAGTGTCGTTTTTGAAATAAAAGTCGATTTATTTATAAAATGGTTTAAGTTGGGATTTTTAATAACTATAAACGATTTGTATAGAAAGATTTATAAAATTGATATGTTGTAAATCAAAATATTGGACTTATAAAACGAATTTTTATAAGTGTTAAAAAAGAAGTATAAAAGGATTTCATAAGTGAATGAAATTAATAGATTTATAACGTGAAGTTATAAAGTGAATAGATGTTGTAGAATAAACGATTTATAAGTAATTTACTTATAAATTGGATTTTTGCCTTTAAATGGAATATTGATCGAATTTGTTAATAAAAGAGATTTATTAAATCAAAGTTGTTATGAATTATGAAGATGAATTTATAATCGTTGTTTTATGAATTCGAAAATAAATCAAATTTGATAAATTGAATATAGAAAGTGATTAAGGGAATTTTATCCACGATTTTGGACAGTGGATAAACTTTTAAATAAAATGTGTAGAAATGTTGAATTTGGATAGTGAAGTATATTCACGATTTTGGACAGTGAATATATTGTTAAGTAAAATGGATATGTTCTGGAGAAGTGATATTATGAAATGAAGTAATTATTTTAAAAGATGTTTTAAAATGTATTATGAATCGAAAGCATAGATTTCAACGTTTTATGGTTGAAATAGACGTTTTCGAGAAATAAGGAAATGGTGGACTATAACACTGTTGTTATAGTAAATGATTTCCGAAAGGAAATGTTTTTGATGTAGTATTGGGATTTATATATCTATCTAAATTTCGAATCCCTATACTAGTGATTTTGAGTCGTCGTAACGATGTTTTACGTAACATTCGTTTTGACTTAAATAGATGTTGTTAAAATTAATGATTTCCTTAAAGAATGAAATATATACTTAATATTGATTTAAGTATATTGAATATTTTCAAATGTTGAAAATAAATGATTTATGAATTACTTATTATTAAATAAGTATGGAAATGCTTTCCAAAATGAAATGAAACGTTTTTGAGATTTTATCTTCTTAAAGATAAACTGAAATTGAATATTTGAAATCGATTTGAGAATCGTATATCAGTAGATATTGAAAATATAAATTCACTATGGAATTTATAAAAGAAAGGGGAACTGTTTAGAAAAATAAACGTTGATTTATTTTTGAAGTGTGGAAATTTTATATCTAGTAAAGATATTTTTGAAGATGAAATAATTTGGAAAATTATTTGGAATCTGATGATGTTGCGCATCTTTATTGATAGTTAAATAACCGACTATCAATAATTACCTTTATGTAGGTATTTGTTGTGAATTGGATGAATTTGAATGCCACACTTATTTTTGAATAATCGCTCACTATTCGGGTTAGCCGGGAAAGGACCATGGGGTCGTATAACCCATTCCGAATATGTGATACGTCGTTATGAATTGCATTCGAAGACCGGTGTTGAAGACCGGATATTTTTGAAAACGGAAGGATTACCGTCGAGTTACTCTACATCGACTGATCTTCGATTTAGAGGTTTTATCACCCTTAGTGACGGGAAGTCCTGACGTGATTAGAAAATTATCCGGAAATGCAAGGGCTTCGTGAGAAGTGCCTTTGGTTCTGTTCGATCCCGGAACAGACTTGTATGGATTGTGTGTCTGACGTTACAATTTGAGATATAAAGCTGATTCCTTTCAAATACATTTCTGTTAGTGGCGGAGAATTTATTCTCTTAGCTTAACACCCTTCTCTGAGACGTACGAGCTCAGAGGTTATGTAGTTGAAATTTATCAGCGATATATCCCAATTTGGTAACGTGGCATACTGAGTGTTGCTGTGAAATGATCAGTGTTTGATCATTTGTGATATGATCATTTGTTTGATCTTATATCTTTGTGATCATAGGTTGATCATTTTGTTTGACCCGAAGCAGGGCTTTGTAGAAAGCGTAGCTTTGTGGACGAGACTTCATCGAGCCTCACACCCCGGAAATGGTCGAAACAGGAAGGATGCGGCAAGGTTCTAGGGAGTAGCGCCCCTTAGTGTATGTCATTCCTTCTGGATAAAGGTGGTATCATGGTATGGAGCCCAGATACTTAACCCTGTGGTTGCTGCAAAATTTATTTCTTTGTGGTTGTTGCGAATCGGGGATCCTCGGGAAGATCGGTGACGATCGGGGGATGGCATACGCGTGTCAGTAGTTACCTATTTTTGCAGAGGTAACCCGGCCTTGTGTTGGCAGAGATCCGGTTAGGTTCTCGGGTCGTCTATTCCAGGGACGTACCCATCGTGGATAGGAAGTTCCTTAGCCTGACCATTTGTTGGAAATCCAAAAAAACAATACGTGACGTGTACGGTTTTAGTTGTATTACCTGCTATGGAATGTGGCGGTAACCTGCTATTGAACATAGTAGCTATAGTAGGCATACGATACTGGTCGTATGTTGGCTAAGATTAATATTATACTTTCGAAATGTTTTCTACACTATGCACTAATTATAATATCAAAATGATTTGATTTTGCGTAATAAGCATATTTGACTATCATAAGAAGAAATCTCCTCCAATTCTGCGTTTGCATTGTGTGTGTGGTGGGAGGTCTTATGGTAGTTTCATTTTCCAAAAGCATTGCGAATCTATTTTATTTTCTTTGTGAAAGAATAACTGTTTTACGATCTCACACCAGTCACCATGACTGACTCGGAGTTTATTGTTTCCCTTCTAAACTCTGGGTGCCCACCAATTTCCACACGGGCAGCCTAGAGTTAGGTTATCAGGATATTCTGGATATTCTGGAGCTTTGGAAGCAAGCTGGATGGCGAGACGTAGTATTTGTATCTGATAGTATTTATTCCGCTGTGTATTTTGTATGAGGACAAGTTATATAACTGTCCAGTGTTGTATATTGACTCTGATTGATGTATGTATAAAAAAAAATAAACTGATATAGTTCTTTGTTTTAAAAGACTAGTAATTATCTATTGTATATTATTCCGCTGCGATGTGTAAGGTTCTGATATTGTTTTCTGTTCTGATGTTGTTCTGTTGTCCTTCTTTCTTCTCTTTTTCTTCTATCTTTTTCTTCTTCTTCTCCTTTTTCTTTTTCTTAAAACCCTCACTATTGGAGTTTCCGGCACTCGATTGCTCGGCAGTCGATAAAGTGAGTATCGATGTCGAATTTTCGAAAGTCGAAAAATCCAGTACGTGACAAAGAACCAGCACGAACGCAGGTTAAAGAAACTTCATCCTGCATAAGGCTCGTCAAAGCAACATTCAAACTAACCGAACAGCTAGATATTTTATGCTAGGAATTATGGTAACCACCCGCACCAACACAAAACTGAACAGATGGTAAAGTTTCAATGGATCATGAAAAATAGAAATTTAAAGGAGTTGTTGAGGGTAAAATTATGGTTAAATGAGAAATGAAGAGGAAAGGACGTCGTTTTCAATCGTTCATTCTTGTATGAAAATAAAACTGAATCCGTTCAAACTTGATATTAAATTACAAAAACATCTCCATTAAGACAAAAAAAGTTGAAATACTTCTCATCATTTACAAGTTGAACTTGGATTTATAAAAAAAATAGTTAATTCAGTAAGTGAAAAATCATTCACATATTAAACATCGTTGTAATAAACGGCCAAATCTATTAGTCCCCGTTATTTTCCTTTTTCCTTTCTCACCCCAACTGCAAGTAAAAAATACTTAATTTGTCATGGAGTTCACTACAATATGTCAAAATGTTTATTTTCCATCCATTTCAAATACTAAAAGCCTTGTTGAAAATATTATATAAAATTATATGTTTATAACTTATATTCCATTTACCAAAGCTAACTTTATTTGATCAATTTAATATATATATATATATATCATAAACCCTAGCTTGAAGAAAAAAGAAATATTTTCTTTAAATGATTTAATTTTTGATTGCTTTGCGAATGATAAAAATTAAAGTAAAACGTCATTCTAACTTTCATAATTTAAAGAAGGTAAGAATATAATGAGAAATTAAATGCAAACAAATGGGGAAAAGGAATAAAAGATACAATTGATAAAAGATGAAATGAGAATTCAAACACCATAATCGATAGTGCTTATTTATTTGAACAAAAAGATACTACTAAAAGTGGTTGTTCAAAAGTAATATTTGGTTTAATATTATAGTAAATCATTTATCTCAAAATATAAAGACATCCAATAGAACCTAAAGTTCTAATTGTCATAACATTTATCGTTTACGTTGAAATTCAAATAAAACGAAATATACTTTTTTAAAATTAACTATTGCACCCATTTAAGAAACGTTACCTACTGCACCATATAGCCTAAACGGTAGGATCAAACACTCATGACGACAATCAAATAGGATAATATTATAAAAAACATCCAACAGTTTATAGTTTTAAAGTAAAAATAAATCTCGCACAATATAATCTTAAACTAACTTTAAATTATAAAATTTATATATAAAAGCATGCAATCTGTGTTATATAAAAAAACTGTGGTTCTTTTGTCCATGATTCAATATTCAATGCTTATTAATACATTGATCCTCTTTTCGACACAAATAATTAATACCCTCAAACACATTTAATAATATCAAAACAATTAATTCGCATTCAACATAATTTTCAGAAGAAAAAAAACCTTGCGAAAAAAAACACATTCTCCTTACATCATCCATTCTTCCCTTTTGGTGCGGTGCTAAAAAAAGCAAATGTAATGTGTTCCTATGGTGTGTTGTGCTAAAAAAAGCATCCGTGACTTCAACTTGTGTATGAAAACACAATAACGTCTTTTTTATAGAAGTATACGCCTTTAAGGATAAAAAACAACCGAAAAATTCTCAAACAATATATAAAACAACCTCCAACATCAGTTTAGATCATTTTTAAAGAAAAACTGCTAAACGGCCTTAATACTAAAAAAAATCATCTATACTGGACCATAATTACTGAGTTAGGTTTCGAGAGCACAAAAGCATATTTGGTATTTTTTGAAATGAACAGTCGCGTTTTTAATTTCTTTCTATTCGTTCTCGCACCTACTCGCGTTTAATAAATAAAAACCGTTATGTCCATCCTTAAAACCTTAATTCACATAATAATGGAGATGAATATCGACCGAGGTGGAAGTGAACGATTGCTTCTTTCCTTCTTCGTCTGTATGCAAACTTTCACCTTCATTTGCTCGTTTACATATTTCTCCTTCGATCTCCTATTTAGGTAATTTTCAATTCTTTGAATCTATTTTTTTCGATTTGCAAACCTAATGTAACTCCTTAATTTGTTCGATTTGCGTATGTCTTCATATTCATCTTACAGATTCTGATCATAAACTTACAGATTCGGATTTTCATTTATGTTAGCTCTAATCAATTTGCATACTGTATTATTTAGAATATTTATCCAATTGTTTATTGCTAAATTGAGATTATGTTGAATTCAGATGACAGATTTGGATTTCATTGTTTTGCCCCTGATTGGATAGGATTTGGTTTTAGCGATATACGCCAACCAAGATATGAACATGTATATATAGGTCTGTCAAGTCTTGTATTAAATTATTATTTTTACTGATTTGAGTAAAGTGATTAATATTTTGTACTATAAACCGCTGGGGAGGAATATCATCAAGAATTCGACAAGCTTCTTGATGTTCTAAATATCGACTCTACATTAATTTAGTTACTCAGATCTAATATTTTGAGTGTTGGTTTCAAATTTACTGCTATTTTACCAAATGCTTCTTATGGTATAAATTTATGCTATCAATTTTTTTTTGTTATACTTCTTCCTAGCGCATCTTAAGATTTATTCTAATTTGGAACTTGTATTTAATCCTACTATATAATAATCAGTTTTAATAGTATATTAAAATATATTTCGCACTAGATAATATTTTGGGTGTTGGTTCCACGTTGATTAGGTCGGTAGTTATAATTGTTAAACAAAGTCTTATAACTAAAGCTTATATTTGACTAATAGTAGCGAACTTATAATCAATATGGTAAACTCAGATATGCGTATTTCACTTATATTTTTTATAAGAAGCTCAAAGTAGTCCATTATGCGAACCTTGATTTATTAATAGTTCATATGCATCATATCTCAAACCTAATATTTGTCCATATGCACTAAATTTATTTGTGGCGGATATATTTTATAACCGAACTTATAGCAACCTAGATTGTTGGACCTGATACTACTATAATCAAATTTATACCAATTAGTTACTGAATTGAACCTGACATCACTTAAAATCTAATACTTGCAAATACTCTCTCCTTGTCCATGAAACAATACTCCTGTTGTGCATTGGTTATTAGACTATATAAGGAGTTTACATAAAAATGGGAGTACATGAGATAATTTTAAACCTAAAAACAACAGTAGGTTGTTCAAAATAAAATCAAGAGAAAGATGACATGTTAGTTACATTTTCTCTTCACCTTCTATTATATAGTAGGTATATTACAGTTTTATTAATTTGCAGTAGACATTTTTTTTCATATTATTCACAATGCTTGCTTGAATTTTTTTATCTCAAAAATACTATCATTTGAAAATTTCTTATATAATTTAGAAGGTAACTTCTGTTGTTTCCCTAATCGCTCATTTGTTGCAGAGTATTTCATCATCATTCCCTTCCTACTCAACTTCTCTTTTCTTCATTTAAAATAATTTTATCCATTCTAATCCATATAAAATCACTGTTACCTCCATACACCTAGTACTGAACCTCCTATTATTTACTGTAATAAGTAATAACTCAACCTATGATATTCATATATATGGTAAGTGATTCTGTATGTTATAAATAATGTAAAATAAGAATGTTTCAATTACATTACTCATTTTGTCTAAAGATTTATTTTGATTAATTTTAAAAACCAAAATACGGTTAAAAACGCATTATTTCATTTTTCAACATTCTATAGCAACCAAATATGAGCTCATCAAGGGCAATATTGTTATTTTTATAATGAATGTATATAAACGTTATCAATATTTTTTATTGTCTGAATTGGTTATTTCAGCAAAATGCATTAAACAAATTAAAGTAACACTTTATCACTAATTGCTTGATGCCTTATTGTATCCATTTTACTGATTTCTTGCCAAATATTTTAATTTTTTTGTTAATTAAAGATGGTGTTACTAAATAATCACTAATTAATTATTTTATCTATGAGATTAACTTCAGTGGTAAGCAAGATTGACCATCATTTTACGGCTTCTTCTTCCACCATGCTCAAGTCTAAACCTAAACATATGGGATCTTTAAAATTCCAAACCTTATCAATCTTACCGTCCTCTCTTCTGTTTGCACATGAAGAGACTTTGATAAAATGACCAAATGTGAAGTAAAAGCATGCAACCAATTATTATTTTGATTGAGAAATGCAACAATTATTGAAATGTGATGGTTTGTATGTTAATGCATTCATGCTCAATTTCCTTATTTTATTGAGTCAATTAAAATTTATATAATATGTCTTATACTAGCTAATTGCCAACTAATTTTGTAAATTTTTTTCTGAATTTGTAGGAGAAGGAGAAGATGATGATGCATGTTACACAGTAGCTTAAGTATTGATGAAATAAAATTGTGAAAAGTTTAATAGAGAAGTCATGAAGCCTTTTGTGTAGTTTCTAAAAGAATAGATATTTCTACAATAGTTGGATACATATGTGTTTAATAGCAACAATGATTTATTCTAGATGCATGTTGAATGAATATATGGAGCATAGAAAATAACATCAAATTGTAAGCAAAATCTTCTCATAAGGTAAGAAAACTATTATTTGCCTTTTCAATCTTTTTTCTTTTCTTTTCTATCCATGCCTCTTATTTAGGATGAAAAACATGTACAATTTGGCAACATACGATTGCAATTTTCTTTATTTTGTACATAATAAGAACCAAGAGTTTTATAACTAATGGGTTAATGTTAACGAGTTTATTTGATAGAAGCACTACAACCTATAACAGATAACAGTATTTGTTGGCTTTGGGTTTGTGCTTTTCATACCTAATTCCACCAGTTAAATATCTTAGAAATTTTTTTTGTCATTGTTTGAATTAAAGACTTTTATTTCACTTCTTTGAATCTAATTAAATTTCTTTTTTCATTCATGTGCAAAGCACGTGCAAAAGTATTGATTAATATATAATAGAAAACCTCACATGAAAGTTTTGGAATTATTAAAACACCATTTTGATATTCAAAGAATAAAATGATATTTTTGTCATTTGTCATTCGAATCTACACGTCTTCGCAATTTTATTCAATTTCCATTTTGCTAAGGCGAAGCTAAAGGTTCTTATTTTCGAAAGTCCACAGCGATCAAAATTAGTGATAACTCACATCAAAAGATAAGGCCTTTTTAATCATTCCTTACATCTCTTGCATGTTTTGTTAACTTTTATACAATCAAAACCCAATCTACGACATGCCGACATTGATTTCAACCTTAATGCCCTTAGAGTAACTTGATCAATCTTATTTTCTCAAGCAAGTTTAAGGTAAACTAGATGTTTTGTATCTTTTATCCTAAAAGCACGAGTTGTTAAATTTTGTGCATGTACAAACTATTCTGCATTAAAATGAAATTAATGCACGTTTTATTTTATGTGCGTTATTTTATGTGCGCACACATGTGTGTATAAGCAAGGCGGTCTTTATTTATGTCTATGTCCATAATTTCACATTAAATAAAACTGATTTCAATATTTTACACGTTCAACGAACGTGCCTAACATACAGGTTTGTATTGAAAGTAGATCTAGCAGAAATTTAATGTAGATTTATGCCTGCATAAAACTGAAACAGTATTATGTAACATGTTGCATTTTGTTATCTTACGGCTCTTTGGCATTATAGGTTAAGTAATGTAGACATTTCTTATCAAAACATGTTTACGGTATTTACTAGACATTATTTATCAAAAGGTTTCAAGTATTTATTGGAGTATATTTACAGCAGCTTATTTAAATTATTTTCTCAAGTGCTTATTTCCAAATTCTTAAATATTTATTATAACGGTGATTTAGATACTGGGTGCGAAAGGTTCACTGATAATAATTTCTCTGTTGGTATCAAGCTTTTAAGGTACAGGTATATTTCGAATATTGTAGGAGCACATTAAATGCCATAGATTGCAAGTCTAATAATTGAAGCTTTTCGTGCTTATATAGTAAAAGGAATATTTTCTAATAAAAGCTATACTTTATCTCAGAAGCTTATTTTCTTAAATTAACCTTTAACCATTCATCGATAATAATTTATCATTGAAAAACAAAAATGTAACACATTTTCTGAATTTATGAAGATTGTGCACGATAACCTTTAATTTACAAAATTTGGCATATTACTTCCTGCTTTGATTTTGATAAATGTTTGTTATCATCTGCTTTTTTCCATACTATTGGTGATAATTACACATTGTTATGATGATTTGTGCATTAAAAAACAAATTTTAAAATTTGATGTCATACCAATATCTTGAAATATGTGTGTACATAGATATGTATAATCTTGATATGTTATATTTAATAGATATTTGTTTATATTTATTTGAATATTTTGCAATTATTCAACCAACTATTTAACGTATGTTTGTATTACTAAGTTGGACGTAAAAGTTATTTATTTATTTCAATCAAATCTAACTTACTAAATCCAAGTCACATCAATTCGCTTTTCAATATGACACATTAGTCTAGCTTTTAAATTTTATAGATATTTATATAATCTAATGTTTGATAGGTTTTAGGTTTTATTTTTCACTTAGTATCATTAATATAGATAGAAAAAATAACTATTATATTCTTTATTCTCGTGGATATTATTGATTCATGAATTATAACATATTCAACCTTAATTACATTTGGACAAGCAGCTTATTTATGTTCAATCAGTGAGTAATTGATTTAAAGTAATTTTTCAACACGGCTCTTACGATACTATTTTGATAATTCATTTTTTAAATTATAAGTTATATGAAGGTAAATAATACATGTTTATGGATTGTAATTTTTTTCATTAGTTTTTTCCTGAGCGCTACCGAATTTTTTAAATAAATTTTGCTTACAATTCAAAGCGACATGCAGCTTATTTATGTTCAATTTCCATGTAAGCAATTTATTTAAAAAATTCCGTAGCGCTCAAGAGAAAGCTAATGAAAAGAATTTCAATCCATAAACATGTATGTTTACCTCCATATAACTTATAATTCAAAAAATGAACTATCAAAATTGTATCGTAAGAGCCGTGTTATCTTACTTTAAATCAATTACTCACTAATTGAACATAAACAAACTGTATGTCGCTACTCTAATTTAAGGTTAATCAATAATGTCCACGAGGATAAAAAATATAGTAATTATTTTCTCTGACTGTATCAACCTACAAAACATTTTTTTTTGAAAACCCAGGAGAACCCGGCGGACCGGTAAACTCACGAGGAGGGTATAGTAAAGTCGTCCGCTGATCCAAGCCCTCATACCCCCGGGTAAATTTATATAGGATAGGGAAGCGTATGGTAGGAATCGAACCTGAGTCTTTTTACCAAAACCCAAGCCTCCTTTCCACTGCGCCGCACCCGCGAACTCAACCTACAAAACATTAAATTATATAAATATCTATAAAATTTAAAAGATAAACATTAAATTATATAAATATCTATAAAATTTAAAAGCTAAACTAAGGCGTCATATTTAAAAGCAAATTGATTTGGCATGAATTTAGTAAGTTAGATTTGATTGGAATAAGTAAATAACTTTCACGTCCAACTCAGTAATACAAATATACGTTAAGCATTTGATTAAATATTTGCAAAACGTTCAAATAAATATAAACAAATATCCATCAAATACAACATATTAAAATTATACATATCGATGTATGCACATATTGGTTTAGTTATTTTTATTCCTACCAATATTGATTTAGTTGTTTTTATTAAACTAAAAGCAAACATCTATAAAAGAATTTATTATAGGATTGATCGAATAAACCAAACAAATAATAATTGGTTCAGTTGTTTTCACCATATCACGCATCTGAACTACGCAACGCTTTCCTATAAGGGCATCTCCAGTGGATTACGCATATAATATTCAAGAGGCTGAATATTACATGTGTAATTGAATAGGACGGTCCAATGGTCAAACATCCATCCTTAGACGCCCATAAAATGACGCCTGACCATATATTCAGATTTTTTATACATTTTTAGCATTTTATTTATTTATTATTAAATATAAGGCGCCCATTTAATGGGCGCCTGAGGTCAGGCGTATTTTATGGGTGCCTAAGGTCAAACGCCAATAAAATGGATGTCCAAACCCAATTACGAATCCTGAATTGCAAACGTAATATTATCCTTAATATTAATATTGTAATTGACGACTGGGGTGCGAATTCGTAATATTACAACCGTAATATGAACCAACGGAGATGCTCTAATAAAGGGTAAACTTATAAAACATAGGAAAAGAGAAATACATAAACATCACAGGCTAATAATATCCACATATTTCGCACTTCCTAAATAATACAACGCTAGTACTAAAAAGAACAAAGAGCAACAATTTAGTACTAAATCAGCTCCTTTTAGATTTCACAATATTAATATGGTGATAGGAAACTATGGCTAACCAAGCACCATAGATCGTTGTGGTGCTAAGGGTGCTTTATACACTTCATATGAATTCTATTTGGACACGACTGTTGAATCTCCCTTAGATTTTCAATGTAAAGAAAAAATGATCTAACAAAAACTAAAGTCACAGCAGTCTCAAACCCATATTGGTATATCACTGAACAATGTATAGTTATGACATAGAGATAAATGTTGCAACATCCGTTTAATAAGATTACAAAAACAAGAAGTAGAACGTACCGTACATTTGGCAGAGGAATCCTACCAAACAGTTTTGCATCTACTAATTTCAGTGTTCACGTCAATCTACATTCATCGTTTACAATACTGTAACACTATTTCCCATAAATAATAAAGCAAATATAGGCTAATAGTACATGCAATTCAACTTGGAAGAGATGAAACTGAAATTAAGTACTGAAAAGCACAAGTGTATGGGCAACAGAGCAAAAGAGGTCACCAATTGAAAACTTAGCTACTCTGGGAAAGTTGCCTTATACGTTAACAAAAACAACAGATAACAAGAATTAATGGAAATCAAAAAAATATTATCAGGAAAAACAGGTATAAAAAAGATTATATTGACAAAGGAGAATGGTCTCAGACATCCAAGGAAGGAATGAACAGCATAAGCTCTCAAGCCGGGCAAGGCGAAAGCTCTTAGGCGGCCACTGCGAATGTTTTGAGAAACGAGCCTTTCTTTCTTTCATCATCGACCGTTTCTTTTTTGTGAAGAGAAAAATTCAACAAAAATGAACATATGAATGGTTCAATATCAAAAATAACAGTGAATGAAATAGGATCAGAACATTGGCTTGATTTCTCCGAGGAGAAAGACGAACGCGCAGTATAATCAGAGTCGATCATTCGGGGAAAGGAACATCACATCACTAATTTCATGCACTGCATGAGTATCTTCAGGAAAATTAAAAACGGAACATTAAAAAAGAAGGCGAGATAATACATTAATATGAAACCGGCTGTGAAAGAGGAGCAGAAGGAGATTCGGGGTTAAATTAAGGAGTATTTATAACAAAAACGAAACCCTAGATCTCGGTCGATTGACATGATTAATGGGCTTGATTTTGCCATATTGACGGTCCAGATTCGTCGTTTTAATTACTCAATTTGTTTAAGGCGGCTAAGGTAGAGAGCTTATTCTTCTTCAATCGATCAGTCAACTTTCACTCGACATAAAGAACGTTTTTATACTGCCTAAACAATGTTATAAATGGATATTGATATTGACCTTCACTTTTGAAATATTTTTTAAAAAGAAAATTCTAGTCAAACATCAAGAAATAGTGTCCCTGCACCAAAACTATTAACAAATAACTATACGTTCAATTTCAATGACGTCAAATCTGTAGATCTAGTTTTGAATAACCAAAATCGCACCGTCAAAGTTGATAGTAGTATGAGAAGCAAATTCAATGAGTGTCCCTCGTACTGAGAAAGAGGTGAAACTAATGAGAAGAGGCAGATGAACTTGCTTTGAAGCCATCGTCTTTGCTAAGATTTAATTTGCCTTTTCTTTTATTTCCACCATTGTTTGGCTCGAGTTTGAGTAATTGTATTATGTCAGCTGCCCTAGTATAACTAGGGTTTTGTTTGAGTAGTGGTAGCGGCTTTATTTACCCGTATTCTCTGGACTCTGAGCCTGACACATTTACCTTTTTTCAGAAAACAAAAAAAAAAATTATACGCTCGATTTTACTTTGTCTACACCATAAAAAAGTACAATATATATTTCTCAACAAATCTTAATAAAATTACATTTCTTACTTTTTTTATCATTTTTTTCTATTTTAGAAAAATGTTTTCAAATCAAAGCCCAGCATAACAAATTCAACTTTATATTCTTACGTAAATATTCATGTCTTTTAGCTTATGTTAATCCTAACTTTAGAAGAACTATCAATAAATATTTCACAAATCATTATCTCAATTTTGTTGATTTGAAAAAGAAAAAAAAGATAACAAAATTATTGTCTCTTTTATTCTGTTCTATTCAAGTTTGTAGTGAAATTCATTGTTAAACTATTAATATTTCTTTTTAGTTGTATATAACTTATGGTCTTAATTTAATGGGTTACAAAAACAATTATTAATATTGTAATAAAGAAGATGGACAAATATGTCCTAAAATTAATTTTGAAAATGCAAATGCGAGTTAAATAATTTTCGATGTTTGAATAGAATTAACCGTTTGAAAAATAATATTTTTACTATGAATGTACTAACCAAATTAGTCAACTCACAAAATTAATATAAAATTGACCAAAATGCCATTCTTCTATTAACTCTAATTTTTTGTTAATCATAATTAACCTTTAATCCAAAATCGTAGTGAAATAATAGAAAATTTAAATTCATCTCTAAATAGAATTGTAAACGAGGAAGAGACCACGCTGATTCGTACCAAGGAAAACATTCGACTTAGAAGTTATGTTGAAGAAAATGGTCGGATGCTTTTAATTTTTTAGAATTTTAGAGTTTAGTAGGGTTTAGGGATTATTTTCATAAATTGGTTCGAACCAAATTGGTCGAGTAATGGTAAAATTGTACTATTTCAACTGCCAACAGGAGAAAGTTGAACAAAGATTTCGACGGGGGTTAACCGAACAACACATTTTAATTCGGTAGAAGCATGTCGATTTTTGTTGTTTAGTTCGACATGACATCGTTGGACTATGCTTTGTAGTTCGGTAATAAGCTACCAAATTTTAATTTCAATCTCCAAACATTATATTTTTAACAAAATGTAATCAATATTCAGTTATTTTGAAGGTACCGAAGAATGATTGTGAGAAAGGAATAACTGAAGGGGGTAACTGCAATGAATTAGAAAATAATGATACCATTGAGGATCATAACGATGAAGTTGACAATTCAATATATCAAGATTTGGATTATCCTGATTTAATAGCTTATTTCACAGCCAATATGGTATGATCAATTCATTAAATTTTATATGTTTAGTTAATTTGTGTTGAAGTATGTTGTTAATGTATATTAGTTTTTTGAATCTAAGGGAAACGTACAAGATTGGTGCATGGATCTTGAAGTCATTACAAACTGTATTGTCGTGACAAAAGGAACAAGAACGAAAAACTTACATGAAAATGGAAAAGGATCGTGAATGGTTCTTGTATGCGAAAAAAGCGAAGAACGCCTGGATCAGTCTGGTAAACCAGCGTGAGAAAAACACAACTCAACTAAATTTATTTTAAAGTTTATAAAAGCGTTCTTTTATCAAAACAAAGGTATCTCATAAGACACGCCCACACATAAACATGGACGGGTTTTTCCCCTGCGATAACCAAACCATTTCATATCAAATCATGTTATATTATAATAGT
This sequence comes from Allium fistulosum, assembly GCA_030737815.1. Taxonomy (NCBI): domain Eukaryota; kingdom Viridiplantae; phylum Streptophyta; class Magnoliopsida; order Asparagales; family Amaryllidaceae; genus Allium; species Allium fistulosum. Next base: position 100,434,541 of record CM060904.1, read on the forward strand.
GTATATTATACAAATCATAATCAACATAGCTGAAATTTTACATTATTAAATTCCAGTAATACTACGCTCTACAAACAAAATGGCAGGCACGTAGTGGATTCTGGATTCCATACAAATAACTAGGTGAAGGGAGTACCTTTTCGAAACTCGGTACACCTCTAGAGGGATGTACCTAGAGTTCACATACTGGGCGCCTAAACCCACACAAGATCGGCCTACCCCTGCCTGGATAGTACCGAATATGTCATCAATCCGGTCGTTACCGACCTAAAATCCATAGCCACAAGCATACATCAACAATAATCAGATACACAACGTCATAGCGTGTAAAGATATATCTAGAAGAGTGATGACATCTCCTGATGGGAGCGACCTACTTAGTCTTGCTGGTTCTATCCCCGTTTCAGTCATTTTTTGAGGAGTGAGGCCAAAAGAGGTATCGATTACCTTCCACATATCACATATCATCATCATCATCTTTGAATGCCACATTGCCATTTCCGTTGACTACTAATTGTCTTCCACAAAAATACAACCCTTGAGATCGTATGTCTCAAGGAGGGTCTTAAGCTAAAAGAAGTTGCCTTCTCCGCCACCACATGATGTACGTTTGTAAAAACCAATATACGTAATCTTAGAAATGCAATGTTAGATACTCATCCATACAAGTTGTCCAGGAACAGGACAAACTGAAGGTACTCTCATACCACATCTTATAGGATTAGTAGTGACAGCGCTTGCAATGGATATTTCATAATGAAGAGACTACTGCTACTATATGTATATTGGGATTTGATCCCCAAATGATCAACAAGCAGTCCTTCACTATGAAAATCCTAAATATCAATATCATCGACCAACCTGCACAATCATCGCATATATGTTGGTCCGAAGTGGATTTTAGATAAATCTGATCCCGGTCTCTTCGCACCAACAACACAAAAGCATTTCTCAACCTCAAACGGAAACCAAGTCTCGTAGACTTATCACGTTTCCAACTTTCAACTTGCTATCCTTCGGCCAAGAAGGAAGCTCGATAGATTGGAGTAATCACTCTGCACTATACGAATCAACATTCTCAACACAAACGATAATCAAGCCTACATAGTCAATTACGTGCTAAGTGTACGACTAATTAGTTTCTACATCAAGTTGAGAAACTAAAATAGCTAAATTTGATAATCGGTTATTTAACTATCAAAGCAACAAACACTACAAGAAAACCTAATTTCAGTAGCACCTATTGCTAGCGTTTCATTCAAATATGCTGCCAATAAAAGCTTGAGTCATCAAATTTTGTCCCCTTAATGATACTAAAATGTTTCGCCCACCCCGCCTATATTTTGTCGAAAGAAATGTGTGTTATGCAAACCCTTCATCATTTCCCTTCTTTTCCTTTTCGTGTAATTCTCAGGAAAAAAAATCTAGGTTTACAAACTTCCTCTCCACCACTCACGAATTCATCGTCTCGTCGGCGATCTTACCATGGCGGCGACTACACTCATGATCAACTCACATCAATCCGCTCTAATCCCTTCATTTGCTGTCAGGTATCTATCGATTTTAATTTGCAGATTCCTGAATTTTTAATGTTGCCTGTTTTATCGATGTTAATTATAAATTGCTTAATAAGATCTTTACATGAATTTTGATTTTTATAAGACATTCACACAAAATTAATAAATGGTATGATGAAGTGAAAATCATATAAAAACAACATTGAAGGCACTGAAATAACAAAAATATATGTGAAGAAGCCACAAGAGCAGCTTGAAGTTGTTCAAATATGTTTTTGATGATATATAGTCATAACAAATTTTATGTGTGCAATTGTTGTAAGTGTTGGCTATCTATTAGGTGATTGCTCAGCATGCTTGCTGCTCATTGAAACATTATGTGTATGCTTAAGTACAGGTGTTGCTAGACCTTGATTAACAAAGTCAAATGATATCGGTATAGTTATGCATATGCACTATCTTGTAATTATAGGTGACGGTTTCTAAACTTAATGGTATGCTTATGATTATACTTATGCTTATGCACTATCTTGTAATTACAGGTGCCAGTTTGATAAAAAAATTAGACATCGACCATCATTATACACCATTTAGCGAATATTTGCTACTATGAAACAATTTGAGTTAAGGGAGATTTTGATTTGTAGTATGATGCAGTAGCGTTTTTTATCGCGATTTAGACTCAGTAGTAGTTGTTGGGTATTTTGTCTATCATTAATTTAAATAGTAAGCAAACTTTCAAATAGTCTACATTGCAACTGCAAAAGCTATGATAATAGTTTTTTTCCTTTGCTTTACTTTTCCCCATTGGTTCCCTCTTTTTCTTTATGTTACCATGAGCTTGACTTAGGTATTTAATCTTAATAGTAGAAATATATTTATAACTACAAAGTTTTGTATGTAGGGTGTTGAGTTGGAAGATGCTAGTCATTTTATCACGTCTAAGGCTAAAAAATGCAAAAGAAGCCAACCAAGTCCAGGTATGATTGTCTGTTAATAATTAGTGCATATTTATTCTTTTTCTCCTCCTTTACTTTCAGCACTTGGTCCTTGACATGCCATGCTGATATTCTTTTCATGGTTATATAAACATTTACTCAATATTAGTTTATTATTTATCATGCATTACACTTACTTTTCCTTTAACTCATCAACAATATATTAATGTGTTCATCTAAAACTTCAGAAAAATAAAAACATGTTTTTACAATAAATTATTACAAGTGGAACTATCATATTAGAAATATATTACGACAATCATAGCTTTGTGCTATAGATTAGTCCTGCAGTAATATATTATATATGTACACATATAAATTACTATAAAACATATAATGTTCCCAAGATAATGTAGGACTTATTGCAGTTTTGAGTAGCAGGGATGCGGTTATGCCCTTTAATACCAGGGGCATGTTTAGGGCTGTTGCTTCCAAGATAGCATGCTGAAGTTTCTATTTGGTGATATAAACTATAAAAGTAGGGACTGGATTTAGTTATGTTTTTTTAATGCTTGTTTATGAATTGTAAACAAGGAACATCTGAATTTAGATTTGAAGAGGAGCAAATTGATGATTGTATGTTATGTATTTGTAATAAAAAATTTCTACACTGAAGTACCGGGGGTAATACTTATGTTGTTTTGATGTGAATTGCGCCCTTGTTCGTAATTTTATATTTATACACAATAAATGCTTGACTTTTTACCTTTATTTATCAAGGGTATAAGTAATTCAACAAGTCAGTAAAAGAACTAATTGGTTGCCTTCAAAAAATTGATGGTGGTAACTAACCTGAAGTATCATGTAATTCATTCATGCATTGTACATATACAATCATATACCATGGTTTCAACAATTATAACTAGTAAAATTAATTATGCGACTGTGCCACATGTTCATCGTCAATGCTGGCCAAGAATTCAGATTGTTGTTGAACTCAGTAAAAGGTTTCCTTGACCTAAAAACCCCAGCAAAGATCAATGTAAGCATGTACCCATTGCGTAAAAGTATCCATTGCATTCTTGATATAGAAAGTACAACCATATCCAAACTTCAAAGTCATTGCATTTGCCATGACGAAAATTTCTTGATTCAAATACTAAGTCATGCATTTATAACTACCATCATTTACTAATGACACTCAAATCCTTAGGGTTCTTGGGAGCAAGTATTAGAGCATACACCTTGAAGTTATCCATGCTAGGTTGGCTTTCAAGCCGAATATTTTGTTGTCTTCAGAAACTTTTTTTTTGAAGAATTCGTAATTTACTGCTATTAACAAATAGTTGTACAAATGGCATGTGGGATACAATACATCATTACAACAAATTCCAATACCATGAACATCAGATAGAAGGAAAAACAAAAACAGAAATAAAAAAGAAGATGAAAATGCTTCGGCAAAGATGAATCAAAGGAGATAAAGAGCCTCCACACCCTAAAGAGTTAGAAGAAGACAAGAAGGTACTATTTCTTCATATATTTTAAACAAATTTCGTTATTTCACTTTTATACTAAATTTTGTTTGAAAAAGTTATTGAAAAGTAATTGTGGTTATGTTTCATCAGTATAATCATGATTTTGATGCTTGGTGGATTTGGCTCAACTTTAAATCGATGCTAATTACAATATTGTTCATTTAATTTTTGGAGTAACCTTCTTTCAGTACAATAACTTTTCCATTTTTTCCTTATTTATTCATAAACTCAACATATGACTTAATCCATTATGCCTGAAGTAATTTTTTTGACATAAATCTCTATGCACTCTAACCTGATAATAACAAAAGAAAGTGCATAAAATCCTCATGCACTACTGTAAAAACTGTTTTAAAATTCCCAAAGTTATAAGGTTTCAAATACAATCTACAAACATACACAAAATAAGAAACCAATACATGTTTACTATTTCAAATTTGAGTCACGTGCCCAATTTGTTTAGCAAATACAGCGTAAATCAGACCAAAATTTTTTCATTCTACCGTAGTTGATAGTTCATTAACATATCATGCTACTAAATCTATCTGTTTATATATCATGTTACTAAAATGGTATTTTTATGCTGTTGAGGTATAGGATATCATGAAGAAATACCAAGTACAATGTACTTCACATTCGCTTCATGAAAGTTTTACATTGGAAGTTAAAGTTCAGTTAAGCTTCACTGGGAACAGATCAATGACTATGATGATGAATGCTTACATATGTACTAATGGATGTAATTTGAAACACACATCAATCAGGTACATTCATTTCCCGACATGTTTTAATTGTCCTCATTTTTTAATTATAGTCAGAATTTAATTCCAAGTAATATTATTAGGAATTCTATTTTTTTCCCTGTCCTCATTTATTGCATGATCCAAAATTGATTATAATTAGAATTTCGATTTACATTATATTAAATTATAACTCTGTCCTTTTATATAACTAGCACGTTTGGAAATACATTACTATAAACTATATCATTTAAATTATTTTTCTTTGCATAAGACGTTAATAATTGAGCTTTGAATAGTATAATATTTAGAAATGAACAGAATCCATTTGTTAAATTATGAGATGTCAGCTTAGTGGAAAAATCTGTAAAAGATGATATTAATCGGTATGCTAGCATCATTCTTTTCTGTATAGGAGCTGCTTCGTTGCTTTGTCTGAACCTTAGCCGGCACTGTCTATCTGATGATGGATGCAAAAAACTGGCTTTTGAGTTATCATATTTCATTCGTTTTCATCTCAATTCTAATTTTAATGGTTCCTCCTTGTCCCTGCTTTATTTTCATGCCATTACATGTAACCTTTTCTGTCAAATATTTTAAACAACGAATTTGGACACAATCCTCATTATAGTGTTCATAAGTATTGTATTACGAATAGTAACAAATTGTTGTATACTTCTTATGCTACTATCACTAACAAAACCAATATATGAATACGTTAATCAAAATAAAATGATTAATATTATCTCAAGTTCATTTTTTTTATCTTCATTTGTTTTTGCTTGTAGTCCATTACCTATGCTGACGCATCACAAGTTATTTGTTATCCATTTTCAAATATTATTAACCATTATCAAAATAAAAAGAATCATTTTATTTTGAGTTTATTATTGTTTTAGTCTTTATCTGTTTTTGCCTGTAGTCAATTATGTCTGTACTGAGCCACACTCCACATTGTAACAAGCTCGCGTTTGCGCTTTAGTCCATTATTAAGTTTTGCAAGTGCTCTGTCCTGAAGTACATCAGCTATTGCAAGCCTACAACACCCATTGCCTACCTGCTCTGCACTTTGGAATCCACATCTATCACGAAGTACATGATCTCAACTACTGCATGAATTGCCTTAAGATCTCAATTTGAGCACTCTGAACCGCCTCAAGGTTCAGGTAATATATTCCTATTTTTTTATATTCGTAACCAAAACTTTTAGGTTCATTGTAATGTGTGCAACTACTAGGAAAGTGGGTGCTATGGATCCCTCTTTGTATATAGGACATATAATATAATTAACATTTCTCTTAAGATAATTGCTCTTTCAGCGTTATTTTAGATTACATTTTCAGCAAAAATAATAATTATCACTTAAATGCTTAATGTCATGTCCAATTCAGGTAAGTTCTTTAAAAGTGAAAAAAAGATGTGTGTTGTGCTTTTTGCCCAATAAATTTAAAATAAAAGGTTTTGTTGTATACTTGTGATTATTTGTTTGTTAAGGTTCATTTGATTTCTAATGTTGTTTTTCACCTATAAAATAGGATTACAAATTTGAAAATTATAAACAATTTCTATGATTATTGTATATATGTGTTTTTAGCTCCATTAAGCATGACAATGTCACTTTGTCTTTTGTTTAAAGTAAGTGAGATCAAAATAGACTTTGACAACAATGAGATCTACACTAGACCTTTGAAAGAAATAAGAAAAAAACCTCTCTCCCCCAGCTTAATCGATGTGATGGAGATGGTTAAGTTGAAGAAATAGATATGTTGTGCAAGTGCATAGTTTTACAGGTGTAGAATTTTTGTTAATATGTGTTAATATAGAATATCGAGTTATAGATTACATGATTTTCATATACACATATATATATATACATATATATATATATACACATATATATATACATATATATATATATTGTTGATTGTTAAACTTGTTTGTAGGTAATTAGCTATTTCGAAGCGAAGACTGTCGACAACAAAGAACTATTGGTAATCAAGCAACGAACATGAATTTAATTGTTATATATGTTGTCGTATTTTGTTAGTACCATTTGTGGAAACTTGTCGGTGAATGCTTGTAGTATGTGACTTATTTTGTTGAAAAACTACTATCGAATTGATTATGGATATTATATTTGATTGTGAGATTAGCATGTTTTTGCAATTATTTGAATATGATGATCATATGATTGATTGTTTGTATATGCTAATTATGTGATTTAATTGTTTGTTTGAATATATGAAAATTATACAGTTGCATTTTAAAAACGCTACTGAAAATCAAAAAAAGCATATAAACAAAAAATGCAACCAAAAAATAAAGACTTATGGTAGCGTTTGTTTAACCCTACAGAAAAAACCTATAGCTGCATTTAAAAGTGACTTTTTGTAGCGTTTTTTAAATCCTACAGAAAATACCTATAGTTGCATTTAAAAGTGACTTTTGGTAGCGTTTACTACAACGCAACAAAAAGTTTTAGACTTTTAGTTGCATGTCGTATAGCAGCGTTCTCTAAAACGCTACCATAAGTTATGGTAGCGTTTTTTCAACGCTACCAAAAGTCTTTTCTGGTGTAGTGAAACAAAATCTAGCACATAAGTAGTCACTGGGCCTAATTTTATTAATCGTTTATAAATCAAATCACTTTCCAATTATTCACTTCAAAATATCTTTAAAAATATAATATTCAAAACCATTTCACTTATTGGATATTTGGAAAACATTTTCATATACTTATTTTAATAATAAGTGAATTCACAAATCATTTTATTTCAAACCATTTAAACTCCATTTTATAACATCACTTTCAAAACATTCATTTAAAGGATTATTCACTTTAAAAAAACATGAATATGATTCCTTTATAAACTTTCACATCTAACTTATCAAATTAAGTAGATTTCCCATTTATAAAACCATGTATATAAATTCTTATCTATATTTTATAAAAACTTCCATATATAAAACTCCCTTATTAACAATTTCCATTTATCTCATTTATATGTCAAAATCCAATTATAAGTTAATTTACTTATAAATCTCATTATTTACAAACTCATTCTTTTTTTATAACTTCATCAATTTATAAACCTTATTTACTTATAAGATTCATTTATAACTACATTTTAACACTTATAAAACTCATTTATAATCCCATTAGTTTTATTTATAAAATATCAATTTTATAAATCTTATATATAAACCATTTATAATAAGTTCAAAATTCTCAATTTAACTTATTTTACAAAATAGTTAACTTCATATTTCAAAAATCATAATTAAGTATATTTCACAAAAACATAATTTTTATAACATAAAAATTATAACTTTTTATTTATTTAAAATAAATTCATTTCTATAATCATTCAAAAATTCTTAAAACGTATATATTTTAAAAATCAATTTGAATTCCTTTTTAAATTGAAATCATCATTTCTATATTTTAAATTCAAAAAAATATGGCTCAATGCTGCAAAGGCGCTAAATAAGGGGATTCACATCAATAATAGCAAACATGGCATCCATCACATCGAATATCACATAATACAACATATATAACAATATGTTTAAATAAACATCAACCATAGTGAGGAATCCTGTTGGATCCCTCCAACCCGTCAACTACAACAAATATACATATGAGAAAAATATGTACATGTCTGCTTCGAGGCAGGCGTGCATACAAAGGGTCATCCGCTCATACACGGGAACATATAGGGTCTCATCTGCTCCAATAGGCAGGAATACATCCAACTACTAACTACTATAGTAGAACACCAAACATCCAATATATATATATAACATCCAACAGTCATCAAAACAGCATAATAAAAATGTTCCCACTTATATAAAAATATAAGCGGGTCAGAAAGAGTGAGTTTTACTCATTTGCTTGCAGTCGTCGCAAGAGCGATTTATTTCGATTAAAAATGAACAAGCTTCGAATTTAACCAAAATTCCCGCTAGATCCAAATCCATCCAAACTAGCTCTAAAATGTAGTGCTCGTCAATACGGACCCAACGCAATTCGTTTCGTGTGAAATAGAACTCGTATAAAAGAGTTATGCATTTTATAAGTTACACGAATTAAAATATAGTTAATAATGTCATTAGCTAATTAATTAACGTAATTAAATTTTTTAACCTTCCTCCTAATTCTCCTCACGAGTGCGAAGACTACCCAGGTTGCTCGAACCCATCTACCGACTCCCTCTCTCCTCGTCGCTGCCATGTCAGCCCACCAGAGCATGATCCACCATCACCAATCAAAAGCCCTCTCCATGCAGCACCTCCGCTCCCAACCACGACAAGCTCGACGCCCCCTAGGCCTAGGAAAACGCGGCCGAAACCCCCCAGAACGCGAGCCAATTCCAGCGCCTACAACGAGCTTCAGGCGATCTCCACCGTTGGATGCGTAGCTCTCGATGAGTACTACAAGTGTCCTTTAGATGTCGAAGCATAATTGTTTATGGATTGAGAGAAATCGAGGGAGAAAGTTGGAAGATTTCGACCATTGGTTATAAGGTGGCGACGGCTGAGAATAGGGTTAGGGTTTTAGTGGATTTGGTCATATATTTATAGGCAATATAAATTACTATTCACCCAAAATATTTCTGAACTCCAATCGAAGCGTGCCGCCTGGCGTTCATAATGTTTTACCCCTATTCCGAACACAATGGAATATATATCGGGAGCCAATTCCATCGTATTTGGAAGGTAGGTTTTTGAAATCGAATTATTTTAATTAATATTACTTAAATAAATTTCTATGCATTTCAGCTTCGCACGATCAAACCGTAAATCCGATTGGCACAAATTTGGAATCCTATAATAATATACTATTATAGATCCAATGAAACCGGTTTCGTCAAAATCCGAGACAGTGTCAAATATGACTACTTTTACACGTTAATTAAATATTAAAATTTCCAATTTCTATTAAATCACTTTTAAATCAATTTTAAAAGTTTTCAAACTTCATTCTAATTCAAATAGAATTTAAAACAACGTTAGAAATCATTTTATTTATATTAGATTCAATATTCAATTATTTAACCGAGTTAACTTATAAATTTCACTTTTCAATATTTAAATTCAATTAAATAATCTAAATTCAAGCGACTGAAAAACTGGATCGTTGCATTCTTCCCCCCTTAAAAGAATTTCATCCCCGAAATTACTAAGTAAGAAAGATGCTACAAAAGTTAAGGGGTTTACTTTTCAAAAACAATTAGCTAAAATAGATTACCAAATTCATTCAAACCTTTTAACTTTTCCAAAATCAATTAGTTGAACTTCTTATAAAAACTTTTCTAAGTTTTCAAATCCATTCATAGTTATTGACTAATAATCTTTCAAAAATCAACTAATATCATTCATTCATTCATTCATCCTAACTTATAACTCCAAATCAACTTTTAGTTATCAAAATTTTTTCCAAAATTCTCAAAATTTTCTAACGCCTTAAATTTATGAAAAATTTCGTCAGTGTCTCCTTTGCGCAGTTCGATCCGAAAAATAATATAACAATACATTATCACAAATATACATCTCATCTCAATGATGAGGCATCTTGTAACACCCCTTCAAAATGGGAATAATAGTCCCACATCGTGGAAAAACACCATGAAGTGGGTGCTTATATACCAAAGCCTTCACCTCATAATAACGTCGAGGCCTTTTGAGAAACAAAACTCCACACCTTGGCTTGGCCCATGAGGCGGAGGTGACTAAGTTGGGGACAATATCTACGTTAAGTGAGGTGTGGGCTGTTACATTGGTATCAGAGCCATACCCAGCCGGAATTGTGGTCTGTACGTGTTACAGCCACGATGCCTGGGTGGTGTTGTGTTCATGAGCCAACGAGGACGTTGGGCTCGAAAGGGGGGGAGATTGTAACACCCCTTCAAAATGGGAATAATAGTCCCACATCGTGGAAAAACACCATGAAGTGGGTGCTTATATACCAAAGCCTTCACCTCATAACAACGTCGAGGACTTTTGAGAAATAAAACTCCACACCTTGGCTTGGCCCATGAGGCGGAGGTGACTAAGTTAGGGACAATATCTATGTTAAGTGAGGTGCGGGCTGTTACACATCCCGAAGGGAAAAAGTGTAAAAGTACGATATGTAAACCGAGATATGTACCTTATATATTATTAGCGAGCATATATAAGCAATATAGCGCGAAAGCGAGCTCCAAATGCGAAGCATACGCCATCTGCACCTACAAAACACTCAACAACCAATGAGAAACATGTATAGAAAATAATATCAATATATAACATAACTATACAATGATCATAAGCAAATGAAACACATGCAACATAAGAAATCAACAAACAAACAACATCCATTCAATGTCCTAACCAAATCAATATACATTTTCAATTGTCAACATTTAATTCATACACTTTAATCTCATATTAACATTCATTTGATTTGCAATCAATTAATTCACATTCCATTGATTCATCTTCAATTGATTAACATTCATTTATTATCATTCATTTTATTTATATTCAATTAGTTTACATTCAGCTAATTTACATTCCTTCATTTACGTTCAATTCATTAAAATTAAATTTATTAACATTCAATGGATTCACATTCAAGTTATCTACTTCCAATTGATTTATATTCAATTTCATTCAATTTATAATCACGTTCATTTACATTTACATTCGTTTTAAATTCAATTTATGTTTAACAACATTTCATTCCATTCACATTTATTCTTATTCAGAATTTATCCATTATTTAGTATACTTCTTTTAATACTAATAACACTTATGATTTATTTTATAAATCAATTACTTAAGTTTTGTTACAATCATTCAATATAACATTACTTATGTTTATTATCAATTCAACTTAAGTTATATTCAATTTTAACAAACAACATTTCCAAATCATATTCCATTCACTAATTATTTATTAGTTCAATTCAATTCATTTTGCAACTAAAGTTGGTCATTTTATAACTCAAGTTCATATTCCACTAGCTTCTTATTATTCCACTTTACTTCGCTTATCCATTGTATTTTTCACATTTCATTTAACTTCACTTAAGTTATGTTTCATTTCATTCTCACTTACATTTACTTTCACTATACAACTGAAGTTCACTTCCAATTCAATTCAAATTCTATTTTATTTAACTCATTTCATTAGTTCATTTCTTTTTTCTTTACTTGAGTTAAAGTTCATTTCAAAAATCATTTCCTTTTAACTTAACTTATATTTCATTTCTAAAGTCATTTTATATAACTTTTACATAAGTCAAATTTCATATCACTATTCAAATTCAGATTTTGTTTTTGCTTAACAAAATTGTTTAACCATTTTGATATTTGGTTTTACTTTACATTTTCTTATTCTATTTACAATTTCATAAATATATACTTAAGTTTACTCACATTCTACAATTTCAATTCATGGTTATATAATCACTTTACAGTTTAAGTGTATATTCATTTTTATTTGATTCATTTCAAATACTTATCTAATTCATTTCAAATTCAATTAGATTTATTTAACTTTTCTTAAGTTAAACTTCAATTTCATATAATTCATTTCACTAATTCAATTTATTTAACTTTACTTAAGTTAAAATTTTAATTTCATATCTCAATTTAAATTTTCTTTTTCTGATACATACCATTACAATTTATAAGTTCAAAAACTTATTTTCTTAGACTTTTATCAAATTATACTTTGGATTTTAAAATCAAAACTTATTTTATTATAACAAATCTAAACTTCATTAGTAAATTATTAAGGTAGCAAATTCATCACTTAGAAACTCGAAAATGAATACCGATGATGCTATAGTCACCACCCGAATTATTTCCCAACGACTGTAGAGAATTTCATGCTTTTTATTCTTTTAAAATCCATTTATTTATAAATCACATTTATAAATTTATACTTATATCATTTCACTTATTTTACTTCACTTATATAAGATTCATTTCAAATTTATTTATCTTATTTAGATTTATAATAATAACAACTTTTTATTAAACACAACAAATAACAAATGATAATAATTAAATATTACCATTCATTAACAACCAATAATCAATATATATAATTATATATAAAATATAATCGAGGTAAATTATTTAATTTACCCATTCAAAACAATATTATGTCGATGTACCTTGTTTAAGAGTTTAGAAATCCCTATCGATACAGTGGCGTCTCACATACCGACCAGAATTTATAAAACACTCAACAGATCAATCAACACAACAAAACATTTTTATATAACTAGCAAATACGCGCTCGTATATATAATACACTCAAACACAATCTAGGGTGCTACTGACCCTATCTATACTGAGTACAGATCAAAGCCTAGGAGTATACTAAACATAAGCTTTGATACCAGCTGTGATGACCCGCAATTCTATACCCTCTAAACCGACAATAAAATACACATGTCGACCCAAAGCGAACAGAATTTATGATGATCATGAGAAAGAAAAGAGAAGGTGAGAAGAAAGAGAGAAGAAAGAAGAAGAGAAGAGAAGAAGAAGAGAGAGAGAAGCAGAACCAAAACAATACAGAATCTCACATTGCGGTGAAATAACATATAATATAGATCAATAATCTTTAAAAAGAGAAACTGTAATGTACATAAATCAATATCAGAGTACACAATAAGTAACCATCAGCTTGTGCAGTTATAATAATCTATCCTCAAAAATGCTTATAATTTACAACAATAATGCAAAGCAGTAGAAAAATAAACAAATACGTGTACACGACATGAAGATCTCTAGCTCGCCCGCTGAAGCTCCAAAAGCACCAAATCTGAACCTGTAAATATACTCGGTCTGACCCGAGCATTGAAAGGGAAAAATGGTCTGATTAGTCTGGTAAACCAGCGTGAGAAAAACACACCTCAGCTGAATTTATTTTAAAGTTTATAAAAGCGTTCTTTTATCAAAACAAAGGTATCTCGTAAGACACGCCCACACATAAACACGGATGGATTTTTCTCTTACGATAACCAAACCATTTCACATCAAATTATGTTATATTATAATAGTGTCTATTATACAAATCATAATCAACATAGTTGAAATTGTTGCATTATTAAATTCCAACAATACTAGGCTCTACAAACAAAATGGCAGGCACGTAGTGGATTTTGGATTCCATAAAAATGACTAGATGAAGAGACTACCTTTTCGAAACTCGGTACACCTCTAGAGGGATGTACCTAGGGTCCAGATACTGGGTGCCTAAACCAACACAAGATCGGCCAAACCCTTCCTGGATAGTACCGAATATGTTATCACTCTGGTCGTTACCGACCTAAAATCCATGGCCACAAGCATACATCAACAATAATCAGATACACGATGTCATAGCGTGTAAAGATATATCTGGAAAAGTGATGACATATCCTGATGGGAGCGACCCACTTAGCCTTGCTGCTTCTATCCTTGTTTCAGTCATTTTCCGAGGAGTGAGGCGAAAAGAGATATTGATTACCTTTCACATATCACATATCATCATCATCTTTGAATGCCATATTGCCATTTCCATTGACTGCTAATTGCCTTCCGCAAAAATACAACCCTTGAGCTTGTATGTCTCAAGGAGGGTGTTAAGCTAAAATAAGTTGCCTTCTCCGCCACCACATGATGTACATTTGTAAAAACCAATGTACGTAATCCTAGAAATGCAATGTGAGACACTCATCCATACAATTTTTCCATGAACAGGACAAACCGAAGGTACTCTCCTACCACATCCTATAGGATTAGTAGCGAGCCCTTGCAATGGATATTTCATAACGAAGAGACTACTGCTACTATATATATATATATTGGGATTTTAACCCCAAATGATCGACAAGCAGTCCTTCACTATGAAAATCCTAAATATCAATATCATCGACCAACCAGCACAATCATCGCATATATGTTGGTCCGAAGTGGTTTTCAGATAAATCTGATCCCGGTCACTTTGCACCAACAACGCAAAAGCGTTTCTCAATCTCAAACAGAAACCAAGTCTCGTAGACTTATCTCGTTTCCAACTTTCAACTTGCTATCCTTCGGCTAGGAAGGAAGTTCGATAGGTTGGAGTAATCACTCCGCACTATACGAATCAACATTCTCAACACAAAAGATAATCAAGCCTACATAGTCGGTTACGTACTAAGTGTACGACTAGTTAGTTTCTACATCAAGTTGGGAAACTAAAATGGCCAAATTTGATAGTCGGTTACTTAACTATCAAAGCAACAAACCAAATCTAGCACATAAGTAGTCACTGGGCCTGATTTTATTAATCGTTTATAAATCAAATCACTTTCCAATTATTCACTTCAAAATATCTTTAAAAAGATAATATTCAAAACTATTCCACTTATTGGATATTTGGAAAACATTTTCATATACTTATTTAATAAGTGAATTCATGTTATGTTATGTTATGTAATATATATAAGAAAATATTACATTTTAAGCTACAATAGTATTTTCTAATTCTATTAGTATTAAATAGTGTTAAAATTATGATTATCTCTTTATTCACATGTTTCTCCTTACGACATTCTTATTTCCTTCTACGACACCCATGCCTAACCATGATTTTTCTATCATATGTAACACCCATATTTTTGGGAACATTATTTAGAATATTTAATTAGTTAAATTAAATAAAATAATGTGTTGATTAGGGGATTGAGATTTGATTTTTATTAAGGGGTAGCCATGCCATTTAACCAATGAATTAAAATAAGAGTTAAAATGAAATAGAGGAGGGGTAAAATAGGAAAGAGGCCACTCTTTTACCCTTAAACCTTGGTCGTGTATTCCCATGCACGTTCATTTTTCATTTATCAAAATTTCAAAAACTTAAGGCCGACCACCATTAATAAGAGAAAGAGGAAGAAGATTAAGTAAAGCTAAGGAAGAAGCTAAATCAAATCAAATCCATTCAAATCTCAAGCACCTTAATCTCTAAAGCTAAGATGAATAATGACTACGTCTTAAATTTCTTATTGTTTCCAATTTAAGATGAAATTTGAACCTATTTGCAATGATTTGCCATATTTTTGAATGATGGAATGATTATATATACTTGTTGATGATTTATTTTTGTTCATATAGATTTTATGACATGTTTTAAGCTGAAAACCCTATCAAATAACATCCAAATGCCTTGCGAATTTTTATATAGACCAAAAATGATATTCTAAAGATGGGTTTCAATTTTTAGAATTTTTAGAATTTATGTGAATTTTATATGAATTTTCTAGGGAAGAAAGTGTTATTTTGGGTTAAGAATTATTTACGGTTAAATAATTAATGGTTTAGGCCTGAAATTAATATATGTTAGAACACATATTAAAAGTGATTTTCTGGAATTTTTGTAAAATTTTCCTATGTGTTTTAATGGATATATAAAATTATTTAAGGAATGGGACTTAAATGTTTTATATATTTATAAAAGGGAGAAGGGATATTTTGTAAATAATTCAAAATTATTATTTCTGGAAATTGGCAGTACTTTTAGACAAGAGAAACTTGCAACCAATCACAATTTGACAAACAAGGCAGGTTAGGTACAAAGAAATAGTTAGAATGGACCAATCTACATGGTTTTTACTGTTTCGATGCTTTCGACACCAAGCTTTCGCCTCCTTACCTTCACCTCTGACTCCATCGAAACCAATGCACATGGTATTAGGTAAATGGTACGTAGTGAATTGGATATATGCGGAAGGTATAGGGTCGAAACCAGGGGTTTCGAAGGGGTTGAAATGATACTTTGCTTTTAAATGAAAATGCGCCTGCTTGCTTTCGAATGAATAGCTTTCAACTTGGTTGGCATTCGACAAGGTCAAATGGTTTTAAAGAAATGGTTTCGATTGGGTTGAGCCTTTGTTTTTAAATAAATGCTTTCTTCTGGGTCGAAACCCTTGACTGCCTCTTTCTACCTTTCCACCCAAATATGTTTAGAAAGGGTTGCTTTGCTTTGCTTTTTAAACTTGACCACTTCTCCAATGTTTTCGAAGGGATGGTTTTGACACCATCACTTCTTTACTTAGGAATGATTTTGAAAGGAATGCTTTCGACTTTAAAGGGTTTCTGATCCTTTTGCTGTACTTAAAGGCATAATCCAAATGGTTTCTACCGAAAGGTTTCCACATATTTTAAATTGAACCCAAAGGCTTTCGGAAGGTTTAGTGTTTTAAGGCTTTCGAAAGGATTTTAAATGCAGGTTTTGTAGGGGTGGTTCCCCAATGATTTCGAAAGGCATTGAAGGAAGGTTTTCCAATGGTTTCGAATGGTCTAAGAGGAAAGGGTTTTCCAAGGTTTTCGAAAAGTATGGTTTAAAGCTTGTGAAGAAGGATGTCTAATGTTTTATACCTTTCGAAGGAAAGGCTTTTAATGGTTTTGAAAGGGTTATTTTTAATGGTTTCGAAAGGGTTACTTTCAAGGGTTTCGAAAGGGTTGTTTAAAGTTTTTAAACAAAGGTTTCGAATATACTAACTAGGTAGCATACCTAAGTGTTTTTAAGTTAAAAGGGATTTTAACTTATTTTGAGGGGATAGGTAATCCTCATTAAAATTCATCAACATAATTTGAGTAAAGTATACATAACATGGCAAAATAGCTTAGAGTAAAGGTAAGAATATATTTTTCTTGTATAAGTATGATTTAAAAGGTTAAATCATTTTGAAAAGGTTTTCAAGGAAAAAGATGAAGGGTAGTTAACCCTAAGAAAATGATTCGGACATATAGTCCATTTTGATTGGGACGGTTAGTCCAGTTTGCGGACAATTAGTCTAGTTTGCGGGCAGTCAGCACAGTTTTCGGACATATAGTCCATTTATTACTTATGGACGGATAGTCCATTAGTTACCTGATTATAGCTTAGCAAACATTGCTATTATTATTATTATTATCAATTTGATTAAACAGTTTGGTTGCTGGAAATGTTTTGCAAAATACTTGTTTTGAAGAGGGTATTAGCGTAGGGAAACCCGTTCCGCTAAGCGGCGTGGTCTCACTTAATACCAGTAAACCGATATGTAACAGTATTATTCACACCAGGCTTTCTGTCTGACTCGAAGTTTCTATTTCCCTTAAACTCTCGGGTGCTCAAAATGGTTTGAGTAGGCCGAGGGTTGAGGTTTTCAGGTTTTAGTAATTTTGGCGAATAAAGCTTCCGGAGACGAGCAGGTGGCTGACGGATAGCTAATTAGGAGTTACAGTTTATTCTGTTTATTTCCGATGTGTGTATTAAGTCAAATATGACTATATTGACCCTGGTCAACCAAGGGGGCATCGTCATATGTCGCTCTTGGTTTATTTTTAATTGATATTTGATCATTTCTTGGGAAACGTTAAGTTATTATGTAAATTGAATATGAATTATTGTTTTGAAATGTAATCAGTAAAATGTTGTTTTTTTAAATCTGCAATTTTATTCATATTCAAGTGCTTCTGATATTATGGATACCATTAGCATTACCGTATTTTGTCATCAGAAGTTAATACTATAGATAACTACAGCATCTATAACGCTTAGCTTTTGGCCTCCAGATACGGGGTGTTCCAACTTGGTATCAGAGCATAGGTTTATAGAAAAACTTTAAACTAAAAATGGTTTTTAAAACATAAATTAAGGAATTAGAGGAAGATTGGGGTATGGGATAACGCTATACTAAATTACTTGTATTTGCTATATATAAGCATATGCTTTATCTCTAGTCTCCTATATTTGTTAGGATACTTTTCTGTATCTCATGAGGTTTGACTATATATATGGATGGTAGAAGAGGAAGAGTAAACCCAGAAGGGGAGGGCACCAATGGGAATGCCAGACCTAATACAAGGAGGATCCAAGGTCAGGCGTAAGCAGAGAATGTGGGTGCTGGAGTCCCGCAAATGGACATGGGAGCTATGTATCAGTTTTTTGTGAATATGTGTAACATCCCTTATCTGGATGCCAAAAGCTAAGCGCTATAGATGCTGCAGTTATCTATATTATTAACTTCTGGTGACAAAATATAGTAATGCTAATGGTATCCATAATATCAGAAGCACTTGAATATGAACAAAATCACAGGTTTCAAAAACAACATTTTACTGATTACATTTCAAACAGCAATTCATATCCAAGTTACATAATCCCATAACGTTTCTCGGGTAAAGATCTATTATAATCATTACAAAATACGCCAAGAGCGACATATAACGATGCCTCCTTGGTTGATCAAAGCAATATAGTCATATCTGACTTAATACACAGCAGAATCAAAACAAAATAAAACAACAACTCCTAAATAGTTATCCGTCAGCCACCTGCTCGTCTTCGGAAGCTTTATTCATCAAAATTTCTAAAACCTGTAAACCTTAACCCTCAGCCTACTCAAATTAATTTTTGATCACCCGAGAGTTTAAGGGGAAACAAAACTTTGAGTTAGACATAAAGCCTGGTGTGAATAATACTGTTACCTCTCTGTTTACTGATATTAAGTGAGACAACGCCGCTTAGCGGAACGAGTTTCCCCTCACTAATATCCTTTTCAAAACATATATTTTGCAAATATTTTCCTGCAACCAAACTGGTTAATCAAACTGATCTTAATCATAATAACAATAAAATAGCAATATCTGTTATGCTAAAAACAGGAAATAAATGGACTATCTGTCTGAAATCTAGGCTCTGCCCGCAAACTGGACTAACTGTCCTCAAAACAGGACTAACTGTCCCATTGACTGACTCGGGCCTACCAGATAAAATATCAAATGGTCTAAACATCTGTTAGATAAAACTTCTGGACGATTTGTCCTTAACTT
Source organism: Allium fistulosum (assembly GCA_030737815.1). Lineage (NCBI taxonomy): Eukaryota > Viridiplantae > Streptophyta > Magnoliopsida > Asparagales > Amaryllidaceae > Allium > Allium fistulosum. The sequence continues at coordinate 100,454,115 of CM060904.1, forward strand.
ACTTCTTCAATGGTCAACTGATCCTAATGGTTTTGCGGGCTAACGAATAACCTATCTCTGTACATAAATATTCCTTTCTGTATGTAACCATCATTTTAGCCTTACCTATTAACAAGCCCTACTCATTGGAATTCTGGACTAAATTAGTTAGGGGCTAATAGCTAATGAGTATAGGGCACGACCCTACACAAGTCCTATCTGGTCTTCTAATCTGAGTCCTTCTTTAAGTGTTAACTACCCTTCATCTTTTACCTTGAAAACCTATTCAAAATGATTTAACCTTTTAAATCATACTTATACAAGGAAAATATATTTTTAGCTTTACTCTAAGCTATTTTTCCATGTTATATATACTTTACTAAAATAGTGTTGATGAATTTTAATAAGGATTGGCTATCCTTTCAAAACAAGTTAAAACCCTTTTTAACTTGAAAACACTTAAGCTATATTGCCTAGTTAATACATTCGAAACCTTTACTTAAAACTTTTAAACAACCCTTTCGAAACCCTTGAAAGTAACCCTTTCGAAACCATTGAAAATACCCCTTTCGAAACCATTAAAAGTCTTTCCTTTGAAAGCTTCAAAACATTAGACATCCTTCTTTAAAACCTTTAAATATTGCCTATCGAAAACATAGGAAAAACCTTTCCTTTTAAACCTTTCGAAACCCTAGGGAACACCCCTTCGAAACCATTCATTAAAACCCTTTAGAAAGCCTTTGGGTTCAAATTAAAACATGTGGAAACCTTTCGAAACTATTCTAAAATTTACCCCTTCGAAACCTTTGAAAACTGTTTCGGTCGAAACCCTTTGGATTATGCCTTTAAGTAGAAAGTCGAAAGCACTTCTTTCGAAATCATTCCTAATTAAAGAAGGGATGGTGTCGAAACCATTTCTTTGAAAGCATTCGAGAGGTGGCCAAATTTTAGAAAACAAAGTAACCCCTTCGAAACCATCTGGGTCGAATGGTAGAAAGCGGTAGCCAAAATGTTTGGACTTAATCGAAAGCAGCCATTTAAAACAAAAGCGCAACCTAATCGAAACCATTTCCTTTAAAACCATTTGACCTAGTCAAAAGCTGACCAAGTCGAAAGCTACTTAGTCGAAAGCAAACAAGCGCATTTTCTTTTAAAAGCAAAGTAATGCCTCAACCCCTCCGGAACCCCTTGTTTCGACTATATACCTTTCGCCTACATCCAATTCACTACGTACCAGTTCCCTGATACCATGTGCATTGGTTTCGACAGTGTCGAAGGCGAAGGTAAGGAGGCAGAACCTGGTGCCGAAAGCATCGAAACAGTGAAAAACATGGTTATTTGTCCTTTTAAACTATTTCTTTGTACCTAACTTGCATTGTTTGTCAAATTGTGATTGATTGCAAGTTTCTCTTTTCTAAAAGTACTGCCAACTTTCCAGAAATAAAAATTTGAATTTATTTACAAAAATCCCCTTCTCCTTTTATAAATATATAAAACATTTAAGTCTCATACCTTAAATAATTTTATATATCCATTAAAACACTTAGGAAAATTCTACCAAATTCCTGAAAATCACTTTTTATATGTTTTCTAACACGTATAAATTTCACACCCAAACCAAATATTATTTAACCATATATAATTTATAATCCAAAATAACATTTTCTTCACTAGAAAATTTATATAAATTCCACAAAATTTAAGAAAATTCTGAAAATTGAAACTCATCTCCAAAATAATATTTCCGGTCTATATAAAAATTCACAAGGCATTTGGATGTCATTTAATAGGTTTTTCATATCAAAACATCTCATAAAATCTATATGAACAACCATAAATCATCAACAAGTATATATAATCATTCCATCATTCAAAAACATGACAAAATCAATGCAAAATATTTCGGATTTCATCTTAAAATGAAAACAAAAGAAATATGAGATGTAAACATTATTCACATTAGCTTTAGAGATTAAAGAGCTTGAGATTTGAACGGATTTGATTTTAATTAGCTTCTTCCTTAGCTTTTCGTAATCTTCTTCCCCTTTCTCTTGCTAATGGTGGTCGGCCTTATGTTTGAAAATCTTGATAAAATGAAATGAACGTGTAGGAGAATACACGGCCAAGTTTTAGGAATATAGGAATGGTCTCTTTCCTATTTTACCCCTTCTCTATTTCATTTTAAATCTTTTTTTAAATCATTAGTTAAATGGCACGGCTACCCCTTAATAAAATCAAATCTCAATCCCCTAATCAACACATTATTTAATTTAATTTAACTAATTAGATATCCTAAATAATGTTACCAAAAACATGGGGTGTTACAAACTCACCTCCTTAAAGAATTTCGTTATCGAAATTATGATAAGGTACTCAACACATCAATCAAAGAGGTAAAACATACCATCAAACAAGTCAAGATAAGTATCTTTAATCCTACTCTCAATCACCCAAGTATAGTCCCTGTCATCGTTGCTCCACTAGACTTTGACTAATCTGACCGTCTTAGTTCTAAGCCTCTTCTCATCTCTTGCAACAACATGAATCGGCTTCCTCACTATAGTCAAGTCCGGTTACTAAGTCCTCTAGCACAGTCGGTGCGATAGTAGTCTTCGGGTCTCTAACACATTTTCTGAGATGAGAATCATGGAAAACATCGTGGACTCTTGTCAAACTGCTCGGTAACTCAACTCTATAGGCGAGTTTCCCGATCCTCTCAACAATACAGAAAGGTCCAACAAATCTCGATGCCAACTTTCCTGATCTTCTGAATCTGATCACACCTTCATCGGTGACACCTTAACGAAAACTTGATCTTGAACTAAGTACTCTAAATCTTTTCGTCTTTTATCTGCATAACTCTTCTACCTAGAATGAACTTCCTTCATTCTAGCTCGAATGACATCAGTCTTTTCTACAACTTCCCTGACCAAATCTGGACCAAGAACCAACCTATCCCCGGTCTCCAACCAACATATGGGAGATTTGCATGGCCTTCCATACAAAGCTTCGAAATGTGCCATCCCAATACTAGTCTGATAACTGTTGTTATGTGAGAACTTGACTAATTGCATATGGTCTTCCCATGATCCCCCGAAATCTAGAACACAAGCTCTTAACAAATCTTCCAAGGTTTTGTTAACTGTTTCTTTTTGCCCATCCGCCTGCGGGTGGTAAGCGGTACTCATTTTGAGCTTGGTTTCCAAAACTTCCTATAGACTCTTCCAGAACTCGCTAGTGAATAAGGAATCTCTATCACTAACTATGCTACTAGGAATTCCATGCGGTCTAACCATATTCTTCATAAACAACTTCGCTAATGCAGGTGCCGTTGTGGTTGACTTAACTGGAATGAAATGGACACTCTTAGTCAATCTGTCCACTATAACCCATATACTTTCATTTCTTCTGTTCAACCCTGGAAATCCATCAATAAAATCCATGGAAATAGAATCCCACTTCCATACCGGAATATCCAATGGCTGGAGTAATCCACTTGGCTTCTGGTGTTCATCCTTTGCTTGCTGGCAATTCAAGCACTGGTTTACCACCCATAAGCCAATATCAAACTTCATACCTTCCCAGAAGAAACTCCTCTTCATATCTTGATACATCTTAGTTCCTCCTGGATGAATAGAGAACTTCGAACGATGGCATTCTTCCAAGACTTCTTTCCTTATTTTCCTACACTCGAAACACATAATCTTCCTTTCTTTCTCAACCACCCATTCAGGTCAAGACTAAAATCTTTCAAGTCATCGCTCTCGGTTCCATCTCTTAACTTCTTGATCCGTTCAACAAATAACAAATCCTCTTCTTGTTTAGAAGTAATCTTTTCGATTATCACTGGTCGAACTTCCAAACAAGATAACACTACGGTTTCTCCACTAGACCCAGCCTCAGATCTCCACTGCAATGTGCTAATGCTTTCAAATCTTTCCACTCAACATTCATTGCCAACACCGCATTCTGATGTTTTCTGCTAAGTGCATCTGCAACCTTGTTGGCTTTCCCCGTTGTGTACTCAATCCCAAAATCATAAATGACAATAAACTCTAACCACCTCTGTTGTCTCATGTTTAGCTCCTTTTGAGAGAAAAAATACTTCAGTGACTTATGATCTGTATATAACTCAAACCTCTCTCCCAAAAGGTAATGTCTCCAGACCTTCAATGCAAAAATTACCGCAGCCAATTCCAAATCATGCATCAGATATCTGACCTCATGCGGTCTAAGCTGTCTAGAAGCATAGGCAATCACTTTACCTTTCAGCATCAGCACAGCTCCTAACCCTGTTCCACACGCATCTGTATAAACCACCAAATCCTGATTCCTATCTGGAACAACCAACACTGGTACATGGGTCAATAAGTGTTTCAAACTCTGGAATGCTTCCTCACACTTATCAGTCTACACAAACTTCACATCCTTTCTCGTTAGCATGGTCATCGGTGCAGCTATCCACGAAAAATCCTAAATGAACCTCCGATAATAACCAGCCAACCAAAGGAAACTCTTTATCTCCGTCACTGTCTCCGGTCTCTTCTAACCATTCACCGCTTCAATCTTAGTCAGATCTACTGACAACCCTTTCTCTGAGACTATATGACCAAGAAACTTTACTTCTTTCTTCCAGAAATGACATTTCGAAAACCTCGCCTTCAGTTGATGCTGCCTCAACGTCTCAAGCACCAATCTAATATGAACTTCATGCCCTCTTTCATCCTTAGAGTATATCAAGATATCATCTATGAAAACCAATAAGAACCTATTCAAGTGCTCTTGGAAAACTCGGTTCATCAAATCCCTAAAGAAAGCCGACACATTAGTTAGCCCGAACGACATAACTATACATTCGTTCGACCCATATCTGGTCCTAAACGCCATCAATGGTGTTCTATCCTTTGCTACTCTGAGTTGATGGAAACCTGTCGCCAAATCTAACTGGAAAAATATCTTGGCTCACTTAACTGATCGAACAAATCGTCAATCCTTGGCAATGGATATCGATTCTTTATCGTCCTCTCATTCAACTTACGATAATCGATACATAGCCTCAACGATCCGTCCGGCTTCTTAGCAAATACTACGGCTGCTCCCCAAGGCGAACTACTTGGCCCGATAAAACTCTTGCCTTCCAAATCCACTAACTGCACCTTCAACTCCCTCATCTCTGTAGGAGTCATCTTGCTTGGCGGCCTACTCACTGATTCTGCTCCTAGAACCAAATCTATCTGAAACTCAATACCTCGTTTCGGCGGCAATCCAACTACAGGCTCAAAAATATCTGTAGATTCTCTAACCATGAAAAGTCGATTCAGCTCATCTTCCAACTCCATAACACCCAACAAAGCGTTCATCTCACCATTAGAACCTTCTACGGTATAAACTATCTGATCACTACAATCAAGGTGTCTAAGTGATATTTTCATATCCTGGCAAAATATCCTAGCATCGTACTCGCTTAACCAATCCATCCCAAGAATAATCCCAAACCCTACAAAATCAAACACATGCAAACTGCAAACAAAGGCATGACCTAACAAGTCAAACTCTAACTGGTCACATCTCAACCCTAGAGTTGCATACCCTCCTATTGGATTCGCAACCGGTAAGGAAGTAACTAAATAAATGGGTTCTAAGTTAAGCTTATCTATCAAACATCTAGATATAAAAGAATGCGATGCACCAGTATCAAATAAAACACTAACAGATATATCATGAATCTGAATCGTAAGTTCCAAAACTGCCTTTCCCTTCTCCTGAGCTATTGGCTTCGAAGTAGCACGCTCCAATGCATACACCTTGCATTTTCCATCCTTAGCGGGCTCCTTACACTGTTTCTTATAGTGGCCAATCTAGTCGCAATTGAAGCACCTGACATTCTTCTTCCCAGCCACCTCCTTTGCCTTTCCAACACGAACTCATTAGCAAAATGCCCCTTCTTGTCGCACTTAAAACAAACGACCTTAGACCTTCCTTTCTTAGGTTCTCCACCCTTCTGACCACCTTTCTTAGGAAAGAACTTCCTCTTCTGACTCTACCCCACCTGGACCTCCTTAGCTTTACTTTTCTCTAGAGAATCGAGCATCTCCTCATGCCTTAAGGCCATCTCCACTACAAAATCAAAAGGATCTCTAATATGAGGTAATGTAGCCCTTGCTAACTTGGGCTTCAACCCCCTGATGAACTTCTCGTTCCTCTTCATCACTGTATCCACTGAAGCATACCCATATCTGGCCAACTCCTCGAACCTTCTTGCATACTCCAAAACAGACATCTCTTCCTGCTCTAACTCAACAAACTTTATAATCAGAGCATACTATGCCATTACAGACATGAACCTCTCTTAGAACCTCATCTTAAAACCTTCCCATGTCATGGTTTCCTCATCCACTGCCATAGTCACACTATTCCACCAAAACAAAGCTGCTCTCTGAAGCTGCCTAGAAGCAAGCCTCCTCTTATGCTCATCATTGAGCCCCAAATCTGCAAAGATCCTCTCATAATGCTGCAACCAATTCTCCACCTCAATGGCATATTCCATTCCAATAAATGGCTTCCCTCCAAGCTTAGTATAATCTCCGCTCAACTTAGCATATTGGTTAACCACCAGAACTTCCAAATCCCCTACTCCTGCAGCATTTCTTCCTAACACTCCGGCTGCAACTCTTGCTTGCATCATATTCATGAAAATTTATACATAGCTTCCATTCCAACTTGCGGGACTACAGCACCCACATTCTCTACTTGTGCCCAACCTTGGGTCCTTCTCACATTAGGTCTGGCATTCCCATCGGTGCCCTCCCCTCCTGGGTTAAGTCTTCCTTTTCGACTATCCATATCTGTATTCAACCCTCATGAGATACAGAAAAATAACCTAACAAAGATAGAAGACTAGAGATAAAACATATACTTATATATAGCAAATACAGGTACGTTACTACAGCTTTATCCCATACCCCAAATCTTACTCTAATTCCTAACGATTATTTTTTTAAAACCACTTTTATTTTAAAGTTTTTCATAAACCTATGCTCTGATACCAAGTTGTAACATCCAGTATCTAGAGGCCAAAAGCTAAGCGCTATAGATGCTGCAGTCATCTATGGTATTAACTTTTGGTGATAAAATACAGTAATGTTAATGGTATCCATAATATCAGAAGCACTTGAATATGAACAAAATCACATATTTCAAAAACAACATTTTACTGATTACATTTCAAACAATAATTCATAACCAAGTTACATAATCCCATAACATTTTCCATGTAAAGATCAATTATAATTATTATAAAATACGCCAAGAGCGACATATGACGATGCCCCCTTGGTTGATCAAAGCAATATAGTCATATCTGACTTAATATACACACCGGAATCAAAACAAAATAAAACAACAACTCCTAAATAGTTATCCGTCAAACACTTGCTCGTCTCCGAGAGCTTTATTCGCCAAAATTTCTAAAACCTGTAAACCTCAACCCTCAGCCTACTCAAACCAATTTTTAAGCACCCGAAAGTTTAAGGGGAAACAAAAACTTCAAGTCAGACATAAAGCTTGATGTGAATAACACTGTTACATCTATGTTTACTGATATTAAGTGAGACCATGCCGCTTAGTGGAACGGGTTTCCCCTTACTAATATCCTTTTCAAAACATATATTTTGCAAATCTTTTCCTACAACCAAACTGGTTAATCAAACTGATCATAATAATAATAGCAATATCCTATGCTAAAAATAGGAAATAAATGGGCTATTTGTCCGAAATCTAGGCTAACTGGCTGCAAACTGGACTAACTGTCCACAAATTGGACTAACTGTCCTATTAGCTGACTCGGGCCTACCAGATAAAATATCAAATGGTCTAAACATCTGTTAGACAAAACATCTAGACAATTTGTCCTTAACTTACTTCTCCAAGGGTCAAATGATCCTAATGGTTTTGCGGGCTAACTAGTAACCTATCTCTGTACATAAATATTCTTTTCTATGTGTAATCATCATTTTAGTCTTACCTATGACTAAGCCCTACACACTTGAATTCTGGACTAAATTAGCTAGGGGCTAATAGCTAATGAGTATAGAGCGCGACCATACACAAGTCCTATCTGGTCTTCTAATCTGAGTCATTCTATGAGGGTTAACTACCCTTCATCTTTTTCCTTAAAAACCTATTCAAAATGATTTAACCTTTTAAATCATACTTATACAACGAAAATATATTTTTAGCTTTACTCTAAGCTATTTTTCCATGTTATGTATACTTTGCTCAAAATAGTGTTGATGAATTTTAATAAGGATTGGGTATCCTTTCAAAACAAGTTAAAGCCCTTTTTAACTTGAAAACACTTAGGCTATATTGCCTAGTTAATACATTTGAAACCTTTGCTTAAAACCTTTTAACAACCATTTCGAAACCCTTGAAAGTTACCCTTTCGAAACCATTGAAAGTACCTCTTTTGAAATATTAAAAGCCTTTCCTTCGAAAGCTTCAAAACATTAGACATCCTTCTTTAAAACCTTTAAATATTGCCTTTCGAAAACAAAAGAAAAACCTTTCCTTTTAACCCTTTTGAAATCCTAGGGAACCACCCCTTCGAAACCATTCATTAAAACCCTTTCGAAAGCATTAAAATACTAAACATTTTGAAAGCCTTTGGGTTCAATTTAAAACATGTGGAAACCTTTCGAAACCATTCAAAATTTTACCCCTTCGAAACCTTTGAAAACTGTTTTGGTCGAAACCCTTTGGATTATGCCTTCAAGTAGAAAGTCGAAAGCACTTATTTCGAAATTATTCCTAAGTGAAGAAGGGGTGGTGTTGAAACCATCTCTTCGAAAGCATTGGAGAGGTGGCCAAATTTTAGAAAACAAAGTAACCCCTTCGAAACCATCTGGGTCGAAAGGTAGAAAGCGGTAGCCAAAATGTTTCGAATTAGTCGAAAGTAGTCATTTAAAACAAAATCGTAACCCAATCGAAACCATTTCCTTTAAAACCATTTGACCAAGTCAAAAGCTACTTAGTCGAAAGCAAGCAGGCGCATTTTCTTTTAAAAGCAAAGTAATGCCTCAACCCCTTCGGAACCCCTGGTTTCAACTCTATACCTTCCGCCTACATCCAATTCACTACGTACCAGTTCCCTGATACCATGTGCATTGGTTTCGAAAGTATCGGAGGCGAAGTTAAGGAGGCGGAACCTAGTGTCGAAACTATCGAAACAGTGAAAAACATGTTTATTTGTCCTTTTAAACTGTTTCTTTGTACCTAACCTGCATTGTTTGTCATATTGTGATTGGTTGCAAGTTTTTCTTTTCTAAAAGTACTGCAGACTTTTCAAAAATAAAAATTTGAATTTATTTACAAAATGCCCCTTCTCCTTTTATAAATATATAAAACATTTATGTCCTATACCTTAATAATTTTATATATCCATTAAAACACTTAGGAAAATTTTATAAAAATTCCTTAAAATCACTTTTTATATGATTTCTAACATATATAAATTTTAGGTCCAAACCAATTATTATTTAACCATAAATAATTTATAATCCAAAATAACATTTTCTTCACTAAAAAATTTATATAAATTTCACAAAAAATTTGAAAATTCTGAATATTGAAACCCATCTCCAAAATAATATTTCTGGTCTATATAAAAAGTCGCAAGGCGGTTGGATGTCATTTACTAGGGTTTTCATATCAAAACATGTCATAAAATCTATATGAACAACCATAAATCCTCAACAAATATATATAATCATTTCATCATTCAAAAACATAACAAAATCAATGAAAAATATTTTGGATTTCATCTTAAAACCGAACACAAAAGAAATATGAGATGTAAATTTTATTCACCTTAGCTTTAGAGATTAAAGAGCTTGAGATTTGAATGGATTTGATTTGAATTAGCTTCTTCCTTAGCTTTTTTAATCTTCTTCCCCTTTCTCTTGCTAATGGTGGTCGGCCTTAAGTTTGAAAATTTTGATAAAATGAAATGAACGTGTACAGATATATGGCCAAGTTTTAGGGATATAGGAATGCCTTTTTCCTATTTTACCCCTCCTCTATTTCATTTTAAATCTTCTTTTAAATCATTAGTTAATTGGGACGGCTACCCTTTAGTAAAATCAAATCTCAATCCCATAATCAACACATTTTTTATTTAAGTTAACTAATTAAATATCCTAAATAATGTTACAAAAAATATAGGGTGTTATAATATGATGCAAGCTGGAATTGCAACTGGAGTGGTAGGAGGAGATGCTGCAGGAGCAGAAGTTTCGGAAGATCCGGTAGTAAACCATTATGCTAAGCTGAGCGGAGATTATGCTAAGCTTGGAGGGAAGCCATTTCTGGGAACAAAGGATGCTATAGAGGTGGAGAATTGGTTGCTACATTGTGAGAGAATCTTTGCAGACTTGGGGCACATTGATAAGCAGAAGAGGAGGCTTGCTTCGAGATAGCTTCAAGGAGCAGCTTTGTTTTGGTGGACAATGTGACGCCTTGTGTGGATGAGGAAACCTTGACATGGGCAGATTTCAAGGAGAGGTTCTAGGAGAGGTTCATGTCTGTGATAGTACAGTCAGCTCTGATCAGAAAGTTTGCTGAGTTAGAGCAAGGAGAGATGTCTGTTTTGGAGTATGCTAGAAGATTTGAGGAGTTGGCCAGATATGGATATGCTTCAGTGGATACAGCGATGAAGAGGAATGAGAAGTTTATCGGGGGATTGAAGCCTGAGTTAGCAAGGGCTACATTACCTCATATTAGAGATCCTTCTGATTTTGTAGTAGAGATGACCTTAAGGCATGAGGAGATACTTGATTCTCTAGAGAAGAGTAAAGCTAAGGAGGTCCGGGTTGGGCAGAGTCAGAAGAGGAAATTCTTTCCTAAGAAGGGTGCTTAAAAGGGTGGAGCAACTAAGAAAGGAAGGTCTGAGGTTGTTTGTTTTAAGTGAGACAAGAAGGGACATTTTGCTAATGAGTTCGTGTTGGAAAGGCAAAGGAGGTGGCTGGGAAGAAGAATGTCAGTTGCTTCAATTGCGACCAGATTGGCCACTATAAGAACCAGTGTAAGGAGCCTGCTAAGGATGGAAAGGGCAAGGTGTATGCATTGGAGCCTGCTACTTCGAAGCCAATAGCTCAGGAGAAGGGAAAGGCAGTTTTGGAAGTTATGCTTTAGATTCATGATATGTCTGTTAGTGTTTTATTTGATACTGGTGCATCGCATTCTTTTATATCTAGATGTTTGATAGATAAGCTTAACTTAGAACCCATTTATTTAGTTACTTCCTTACCGGTTGTGAATCCAATAGGAGGGTATGCAACTCTAGGGTTAAGATGTGACCAGTTAGAGTTTGACTTGTTAGGTCATGCCTTTGTTTGCAGTTTGCATGTGTTTGATTTTGTAGGGTTTGGGATTATTCTTGGGATGGATTGGTTAAGCGAGTATCATGCTAGGATATTTTTCCAGAATAGGAAAATATCACCTAGACACCTTGATTATAGTGATCGGATAGTTTATATCGTAGAAGGTTCTAACGGTGAGATGAACGCTTTGTTGGGTGTTATGGAGTTGGAAGATGAGCTGAATCGAGTTTTTGTGGTAGAGAATCCGCAGATATTTTGAGCCTGTAGTTGGATTGCCACCGAAACAAGGTATTGAGTTTCGAATAGATTTGGTTCCAGGAGCAGAATCAGTGAGTAGGCCGCCAAACAGGATGACACCTGCAGAGATAAAGGAGTTGAAGGTGCAGTTGGTTGATTTAGAAGGCAAGAGTTTTATCAGGCCAAGTACTTCGCCTTGGGGAGCAACCGCAGTATTTGCTAAGAAGCCGCAATATTTGTAGGGTTTGGAATTATTCTTGGTATGGATTGGTTAAGTGAGTACGATGTAGGATATTTTTCCATGATAGGAAAATATCGCTTAGGTACCCTGATTGTAGCAACATGATTTTTTATGGCATAGAAGGTTCTAGCGGTGAGGTGGATGCCTTGTTGGGTGTTATGGAATTGGAAGATGAGCTGAATCGAGTTTTCGCGGTCAGAGAATTCGCGGATGTTTTTGAGCCTGTAGTTGGATTGCCACCGAAACGAGACATTTAGTTTCGAATAGATTTGGTTCCGGGAGCAGAACCATTGAGTAGGCCACCTAGTGCGATGACCCATACAGAGATGAGGGAGTTGAAGGTATTGTTAAAGGATATGGAAGGCAAGAGTTTTATCAGACCAAGTAGTTCACCTTGGGGAGAAGCCGTAGTGTTTGCTAAGAAGCTGGATGGATCGTTAAGGCTATGTATCAATTATCGTAAGTTGAATGAGAGGACGATAAAGAATCGATATCCATTACCGAGGATTGACGACTTGTTCAATCAGTTAAGTGAAGCCAAGGTATTTTCCCAATTGGATTTGGCGACAGGTTTCCATCAGCTCGGAGTAGCAGAGGATAATATACCCTTGACGGCGTTTAGGACCAGATACGGATCATACGAATGGTTAGTTATGCCATTCGGATTGACTAATGTGCCGGCATTCTTTTTGGATTTGATGAACTGGGTTTTTCGAGAGCACTTGGATAGGTTCATGTTGGTTTTCATGGACGATATATTGATATACTCTAAGGATGAGAAGGAGCATGAAATTCATCTTAGAGTGGTACTTGAGATGCTGAGGCAGCATCAGCTAAAGGCGAAGTTTTCGAAGTATCACTTCTGGAGGAAGGAAGTGAAGTTTCTTGGTCATGTAGTCTCAGAGAAAGGGTTGTCATTAGATCCGACTAAGATTGAAGCGGTGAATAATTGAAAGAGACCCAAGACAGTGACCGAGATAAAGAGTTTTCTTGGATTAGCTGGATATTATCGTAGATTCATTAAGGATTTTTCATGGATAGCAGCACCGATGACCAAGCTAACAAGAAAGAATGTGAAGTTTGTGTGGACCGATAAGTGTGAGGAAGCATTCCAGAGTTTGAAACACTTATTAACCCATGCACCTGTTTTGGTTGTTCCGGAAGAAAATTAGGATTTGGTGGTTTATACTGATGCGTGTGGAATAGGATTAGGAGCTGTGCTGATGCAGAGAGGTAAATTGATTGCCTATACTTCTAGACACCTAAGACCGCATAAGGTTAGATATCCGACAAATGATTTGGAATTGGTGTAGTGATTTTTGCGTTGAAGTTATGGAGACATTACCTTTCGGGAGAGAGGTTCGAGCTTTATACGGATCATAAGTCGTTGAAGTACTTGTTCTCTCAAAAGGAGCTGAACATGAGACAGTAGAGGTGGTTAGAGTTTATTGCTACTTATGATTTTAGGATTGAGTACACACCGAGGAAAGGTAATAAGGTAGCAGACGCACTTAGCAGAAAGCATTATAATGCGTTGTTGGCAATGATTGCTGAGCGGAAGGATTTGGAAGCCTTGACAGCTTGTAGAGTTTATTGGAGATCCGAGGCTGGGTCTAGTGGAGAGACTTTTATATTATCTTGTTTGGAAGATCGACCGGTGATGATCGAAAGGATTGCTTCTAAACAGAAGGAGGATCCAGTGTTAGCTGAACGGATCAGAAAGTTAAGAAATGGAACCGAGAGCGATGACTTGAAGGATTTCAGTCTTGACCAAAATGGGTGGTTGATAAAGAATGGGAGATTATGTGTTCCGAGTGTAGAAAACATAAGGAAAGAAGTTTTGGAGGAATGCCATCGTTCGAAATTCACTATTCATCCGGGAGGAACTAAGATGTATCGGGATATGAAGAGAAGTTTTTTCTGGGAAGGTATGAAGCGAGATGTGGGTTCATGGGTGAAGCAGTGTTTGAACTGCCAACGGGTAAAAGTCGAACTTCGGAAGCCGAGTAGGTTGCTTCAGCCATTAGATATTCCGATATGGAAATGAGATTCTATTTTCATAGATTTTATTGACGGGTTGCCAAGGTTGAACAGAGGAAATGAAAGTATATGGGTCATAGTGGACAGATTGACCAAGAGTGTCAATTTCATTCCAGTTAAGTCAACCAAAATGGAACCTGTTTTAGCGAAGTTGTTTATGAAAGTTGTAGTTAGACTGCACGGAGTTCCTAGTAGTATAGTAAGTGATAGAGATTCCATATTCACTAGCGAGTTCTGGAAGAGTCTTTATGAAGTTTTGGGAACTAAGCTCAAGATGAGTACCGCTTACCATCCATAGACAAATAGGCAAACGGAAAGTGTTAACAAAATCTTGGAAGATTTGTTAAGGGCTTGTGTATTTGAATTCGGGGGATCATGGGAAGACCGTCTGCATTTAGTCGAGATTTTGTATAACAACAGTTATCAGACTAGTATTGGGATGGCACTGTTTGAAGCTTTGTATGGAAGGCCATTCAAATCTCCCATTTGTTGGTTGGAGACCGGGGATGGTTTGGGTCTTTAGCGGGTCTATTGATAGAAATTAATCGTTTATTCTCTGATGCTTTGTCATTCCCCTTTTTATAATTATAGTTTAAAATCCTATTTTATTTTGGAGAACAGAAATGGAAAAGAGGTTCCTGTATAGGGTAAAAAATTCCACGAAATCATAGCATAGAAAATAGTTAGGTTGGTTCTTGGTCCATATTTGGTTAGAGAAGCTGCAGAAAAGATTGAGATCATTCGAGCTAGGATGAAGGAGGCTAAGTCTAGGCAAAAGAGTTATGCAGATAAAAGACGGAAAGATTTAGGGTTCTCAATTGGAGATCAGGTTTTCGTTAAGGTTTCACCGATGAAGGGTGTGATCAGATTCGGAAGATAAGGAAAGTTAGCACCGAGATTCGTTGGACCTTTTCCTATTGTTGAGAGGATCGGGAAACTTGCATATAGAGTCGAGTTACCGGGCAGTTTGGAAGGAGTCCACGATGTTTTAGATGTTTCTCATCTCAGAAAGTGTGTTAGAGACTCGGAGACTACTATAGCACCGACTGTGTTAGATAATTTAGTAGTTGAGCCAGATTTGACCATAGTTAGAAAGCCGATTCGTATTGTTGCATGGGATGAGAAAAGGCTTAGAAACAAGACAGTCAGATTAGTGAAAGTCCAGTGAAGTGACGATGAGAGAGACAGTACTTGGGAGACTGAAAGCAGGATTAGAGATACCTATCCTGACTTGTTTGATGGTATGTTTTACCACTTTGATTGATTTGTTTTGTACTTTATCGTAATTCGAGGACGAAATTCTTTAAGGAGGGGAGTTTGTAACACCTCATATTTTTGGTAACGTTATTTAGGATATTTAATTAGTTAAATAAAATAAAATAATGTATTAATTGGGGGACTGAGATTTGATTTTTATTAAGGAGTAGTCGTGCCATTTAACCAATGATTTAAAATAAAAGTTAAAATGAAATAGAGGAGGGGTAAAATAGGAAAGAGGCCATTCTTATACCATTAAACCTTGGCCGTGTATCCCCATGCACGTTCATTTTCCATTTATCAAAATATTAAAAACTTGAGGCCGGCCACCATTAACAAGAGAAAGAGGAAGAATATTAAGTAAAGTTAAGGAAGAAGCTAAATCAAATCAAATCCATTTAAATCACAAGCTCCTTAATCTCTAAAGCTAAAGTGAATAATGACTACATCTCAAATTTCTTATTGTTTTCAGTTTAAGATGAAATCCGAACCTATTTGCAATGATATGCCATGTTTTTGAATGATGGAATGATTATATATACTTGTTGATGATTTATGTTTGTTCATATAGATTTTATGACATGTTTTAAGGTGAAAACCCTATCAAATGACATCCAAATGCCTTGCGAATTTTTATATAAACCAGAAATGATATTTTAGAGATGGGTTTCAATTTTCTGAATTTACGTGAATTTTATATGAATTTTCTAGTGAAGAAAATGTTATTTTGGGTTAAGAATTATTTACGGTTAAATAATTAATGGTTTGGGCCTGAAATTAATATATGTTAGAAAACACAATAAAAATGATTTTTTTGGAATTTTTGTAAAATTTTCCTAAGTGTTTTTAATTGGTGTATAAAATTGTTTAAGGTATGGGACTTAATTGTTTTATATATTTATAAAAAGGAGAAGGGGTATTTTGTAAATAATTCAAAATTGTTATTTTTGGAAATTGGCAGTACTTTTAGAAAAGAGAAACTTGCAACTAATCACAATTTGACAAACAAGGCAGGTTAGGTACAAAGAAATAGTTTAAAAAGGACTAATCTACATGGTTTTTACTGTTTCGATGCTTTCGGCACCAGGCTTTCGCTTCCTTACCTTCGCTTCCGACTCCATCGAAACCAATGCACATGGTATCAAGTAACTGGTACGTAGTGAATTGGATATAGGCGGAAGGTATAGGGTCGAAACCAGGGGTTGAAGTGATACCTTACTTCTAAATGAAAATGCACCTGCTTGCTTTCGAATGAATAGCTTTCGACTTGGTTGGCTTTCGACAAGGTCAAATGGTTTTAAAGGAATGGTTTCGATTGTGTTGTGCCTTTGTTTTTAAATAAATGCTTTCGACTGGGTCGAAACCCTTGACTGCCTCTTTCTACCTTTCGACCCAGATTGGTTTTGAAAGGGTTGCTTGGCTTTGCTTTTTTAACTTGATCACTTCACCAATGTTTTCGAAGGCATGGTTTCGACACCATCACTTCTTTACTTAGGAATGATTTTGAAAGGAATGCTTTCGAATTTAATGGGTTTCTGATCCTTTTGCTCTATTTGAAGACATAATCTAAATGGTTTCTAGCGAAAGGTTTCCATATGTTTTAAATTGAATCCATAGGCTTTCAAATGGTTTAGTGTTTTAAGGCTTTTGAAAGGGTTTTAAATGCAGGTTTCGAATGGGTGGTTCCCAATTGATTTCGAATGGTATTGAAGGAAGGTTTTCCAATGGTTTCGAAAGGTCTAAGAGGAAAGGTTTTTCCAAGGTTTTCGAAAGGCATGGTTTAAAGGTTGTAAAGAAGGATGTCTAATGTTTTAAAGCTTTCGAAGGAAAGGGTTTTAATGGTTTCGAAGGGATTATTTTTAATGGTTTCGAAATGGTTGCTTTCAAGGGTTTCGAAAGGGTGTTTAAAGTTTTTAAACAAAGTTTTCGAATATACTAACTAGGTAGCATAACCTGAGTGTTTTTAAGTTAAAAAGGATTTAACTTATTTTGAGCGGATAGGTAATCCTCATTAAAACTCATCAACATTATTTGAGTAAAGTATATATAACATGGCAAAATAGCTTTAAGTATAGCTAAGAATATATTTTCCTTATGTAAATATGATTTAAAAGGTTAAATCATTTTGAAAAGGTTTTCAAGGAAAAAGATGAAGGGTAGTTAACACTAAGAAAATGATTCGGACAGATAGTCCATTTTGATTCAGACAGTTAGTCTAGTTTGCGGACAGTTAGTCCAGTTTGCGGGCAGCCAGCCCAGTTTTCGGATAGATAGTCCATTTATTACTTATGGACGGATAGTCCATTAGTTACCTGATTATAGCTTAACAGACATTGCTATTATTATTATTATAATCAATTTGATTAACCAGTTTGGTTACAGGAAAAGATTTGCAAAATAAATGTTTTGAAAAAGGTATTAGTGAGGGGAAACCCATTCCGCTAAGCGACGTGGTCTCACTTAATACCAGTAAACCGAGATGTAACAGTATTATTCACACCAGGCTTTATGTCTGACTCGAAGAGTCTGTTTCCCCTTAAACTCTCGGGTGCTCAAAATGGATTTGAGTAGGCTGAGGGTTGAGTTTTTGGGGTTTTAGTAATTTTGGCGAATAAAGCTTCCGTAGACGAGCAGGTGGCTGATGGATAGCTAATTAGGAGTTACAGTTTATTCTGTTTACTGCTGCTGTGTGTATTAAATCAAATATGACTATATTGACTCTGGTCAACCAAGGGGGCATCGTCATATGTCTCTCTTGGCGTATTTTGTAATTGATATTTGATCATTGCCTGGGAAACGTTAAGGGATTATGTAAATTGAATGTAAATTATTGTTTTGAAATGTAATCAGTAAAATGTTGTTTTTTTGAAATCTGTGATTTTGTTTATATTCAAGTGCTTCTGATTTTATAGATACCATTATCATTACCGTATTTTGTCACCAGAATTTAATACCATAGATGATTGCAGCATCTGTAGCGCTTAGCTTTTGGCCTTCAGGTATGGGGTGTTCCATCATATTAGCTTTTTAGTTCTACTCAATTACATGTTCTCAAAATTTATCTTTATTAAATCATGTGGTATTCTTATTTATATTATTTGCACATTTTCTACTAAACCGGGATTATGTTCAAGCGGTTGGAATCATTATAATTGGAAGGTACAAAGTTCACAAGTCAATTTTCAGGCTAATATGCTAAAATGATTTATTAACTTAAATGATATGTAGCTGTAAAGTCGGTAGGTTAAGTTCTGAAACTATCAATACTCATTTATGCTTTCAATTTCAAAAAATAATATTTGGTTTTGTTTTTTTACGCTTTTAGTTTTTAAACCTAATTCTTAGCTTAAAAAATAGGTTATTTTTATAAATTCACTAAAGTATATACATAATTTAATTAATTTGAAAATCTGATAATATGTTTAATATATAGTTGTTAATATTTTAAATGAATATATTTATATTTTTCATTCTTTATTATTCAGCAAATTAATCGTAATTGAATAAATATGCCCATTAGGGATAGTTTGACTATTAATGTGTAACTAATTCTCTCAATAAAAATTGAAATGGAAGCAAAAGGAAATATAATAGAATAGAAAAACAATTCTCTATTCAGATTAGATTAAAGGGGGTTTTAGGCTTAAGGAAAAAGTTGAAGAAAATTTTAGTTTTAAGGACAAGAAGTTTGTTTTTTAGGCTGATGGACACTTTCTAGTGTAAATCACAGAATGATAGTTGTAAATATCATTTTCTGTTTACACTAAAAGGTATCCTTCATACTAAAAATCAAACTTGTTGTCTCTAAGACTAATTTTTTTTGCAACTTCTTCCCTGTGCCTATTTTTCTGTAGATTTAAAATATAAAACGATAAATGTATTTATCATAATTTTTTAAAATTTCTATTGCATATATCAATAAGTATATATTTCTATGTACAATTTTATATTTATTTGTAATAATAAATATATTCATTTTTATAATTTCATGTATGTGAAATCATTGTATACGATTTAATCATCTACAAATTGGGATGGGTTTTACATAATTATTTATTTCAATTTGTTATCTCAATGTAGATTGAATCTAATACTACAATTGTAAATTCAAATTGTATGCTTGCTTCAAAAGTGAAAATGTTAACTAGTGAAAGCATTAATTATCTATGCCTTCTGTTTTAAGAATAATGTTACCTTTGATTTTTTTAATGCTTTAAGTTTTAAAAAATCTTACTTTCAACCTCAGTCAATTTTAAAACTATAGAAAAGTACATTTGGGTTTTTTATAAAATAATATATAAACATTAGAGACTACATGTAATTCGCTTAATTTAAATTTTACATGTTTGTTATTTGAGAGATTATTGGTATTATTAGTGCTTTCAAGCTATGTTTCAATGTGATATATAAATCAATATTTTTTCCATTTTTAATTTTCAGTTAATTATATGTAATTGAATTCTCAAACTAGTGGCAATTCATTTAACTAGAATTAGGGAGAATAGATTCTTGAATCAATGTGTAATCAATTCTCTAGCTTAATTTTGAATCAAATACATCATAAATTTATATTGCAAATTATTCTACATTAGTTTGAATTTGTAAATATCTTTAGCATAATTCACTTCTATTCTCAGTTCCATATGAAACTATCTACAAATTCATTCTCGCATAGTATTTGTTCACATATTAATTTATTGGGATCATGTAGGTAGTGTGATATTTTTGAACTCTTTAGTTGTTATTATTTCCATTAGCTGTTCGCAAACTAAAAATGTTTTTGTGCCATGGATGCTTCTTTCTCAAAATGCACCAATGTCAAATTAATGATACTTCCTATTTTAAAAACACTTTTAAACTATCAGAAATATGCTTAGTTTTTAGATTTTATATATTTATTAGATAATACAAATAATTTACCTAACATGTTTTTTTTACTTTAGTTGATAGTTTTTATTATAGCAGGGTGCCATTTAAATTTTATGTTACAAAATTGAGCATAAATATGACTCTCACTATAACTATTATCTTAACGGATTGAACACTAAACATGGTTGGTTATGTGCACATATATGTCTTACGATATATAACAAAATAAATATTTACACATGTTTATTCACACACGTACAACAAATGTGCTTATATAGTATTGAAAATCTTTTTCAGTTAACCAATTTCAAATAGGAAAGATCACATTAAGTAATACTATCATGAAACTTAAAAAAAGAATTGACTGCTATTAGCTCCAGTTGATATTAACTTAAACAAAATAGAGAAGTAGTTGTAACTGATTATCCATAATTGAAATTAAATTTAAGGAAAGAATCCAATACATGATAATCTACTTAAATGCTAATAGATTAGTGAACTAACTTTTAATAAATCATTTCCTTCTACATAAGTCCTTTTTCAGAAATAGTTTAGAAGCATTTTAAGTCTTAGCTCCATGTGGGAAAATATAAAGTTTATCGTTTCATAACTTTAACAACTGTTTCTTTACTATTTTTCAATGCTTTATTAGCAAACCAATTTTAGTATTGTAAAGGTGATGTATTTTATAAGCAATATTATATATTCTACATATTTGATTATGCCTGAAAGGTAACATTATATATTCTATCTATAAGGGAACATGATTATACATTTTACCTTACATTAATAATAATTTGATTTGGTTATAAATATCTTACCATCTTGATATTTTGATGTGTAGATGAATAATATTAAAAACATTAGTATCAACGTTGGATTAATACTCTAAAAAACATTCATGTTAATTTATGATTGGAATTCTAATAAAAACTTATGGTCAATGTTTATATAAAAAAGTAAGGTGAAAATGATAAGTTGATGAATAAAAAGTCGAAACTAAATGAAAATTCTGTTTGAATGTTGAGTTAGATATTAAGTAATACTGATTTAATGAGGAGAGATATGATAAATGTTTTTATTAAGTAAATTATTATAAAGAATTTTAAGGAAAATAGTAAAGGTATTTAATGCACATAATTTAAATATAAATTTTATCTATGATTTGTGTGAAAAATTGTATATTTTATCTTTGAATAACCATAGTTCGTACTGATTTTAGTTCACAATATAACGAGTTAACCTTGCCTATTTCTTGAATTTTATAAAATCTTTATTTTACCGCACAACACTCCTATTTTAATCTTAATATTCGCTGCTTTTGTGCATATATAAGCGCTTTTTTATAAAATACTTTGTTATATATTGTAATTCGAGTCTTGGCAGCCGCTTGAGTCGCTCAAAATGGCTGGCTTAATTTGGGAATTCAGTTGTGCAGACCAACGTGTATTCCCCCAAGTTGTTACAAGCGAAGCCGGATTTTCTGAGATTCCAATATATATATATATATGTGTGTGTGTGTGTGTGTGTGTGTGTGTGTGTGTGTATTGCTAGCCAACTACAATAACATATTCCAATGATAATAATCTTTTTCAATAGTCGGTTTCATTGATTGTGTGTACTTACACGCCGTTTGATCTAATTGTTATCTTTAATGAAATTTTACATATTATTCTCATGTTACGTTATACGAGCAAGAAGATATGGTATTTTTTTCAAGCTACCGTGATATTTTTCTGCTATAGTTATTACTGTGTATGTTAAAATGTGTAGTAGCGCAAATATTAGAATTTCATTTTTTTAAACCAAATTTGAAGTATTATTTCACTTAAAGAATAATTTCTCAATTCTAGATTGAAAATGTTATTACCGTAGCAAAAAATGTGCATATTGAAATTTATATGTTAAACATAGAATACACCCATATTAGACGTATGTAGCTTAGACGTGAAACCAATAAACATGCATGGTAATGTAATGCCTAAAGAGTTAAGAATAATATAAAGTTGATGTTAACATTTGTTGTATAAAAGTCATAATGGTGCTTTCACCCTTATGGAACGGACCCAAAAATACATTGTTAAACAAATTATGTATTGAACTCGTGTACGTAGCACGGGTTCGCACTAGTATTTATAAACAAAATCAAAATAATTGAAAAATTCTATTTGAACACAAAATATAAACACAAAATAGAACACAAAATGAAACACAGAAGATATCGACCATTACATCTCCCCCCGAAATCCACCTTCCATGTAAAGACAAAAGTAGGAGTGAGCAATCTATGGCTAAACTGAATAAACCAACCAAATCGATATATTTCGATCAGTTTAGTTTGATTTTAAAACTAGATTGGTTTATGATCAGTCCGTAAAAAAATTTAATTTGATTATCGGTTTAACCAAATTACTGAACTTTTATTACATTTTCAAAATTACTAAAACTATAATAATTTTTTTAGATTAATTTTGTGATCTAAATAAAATCTATATATTACATATGTGTCAAAATTACTATTAGAAAGTATAATAATACCGTTTGCGCCAAAATTGGTCACAAACCCCAAATGCCGTGAAAGCACCAGTGTATGAACACGAATCAGCAATATATAATCACAGATCTCAGATCTAAGTATTGTAGAGGATAAAAAGTGAAGAATAATAAACTTAAAACGGAAAGAGATAGACAGAGACACAAGATTTATAGTGGTTCGGCTATCTCCGGCCTACGTACACTCCAAAAGTTAATCTTTTATTGACTTTTCTTGCCGGTTACAACTGATTACAGCAGATTATAATGATATAATTCTAGTATAACAGCAACTATGGAGTACAAAGTTGAATCGAGCAGAGTCTGGACGTTGAGAAGCCAAAAGTCCTCTTTCTATTGGCTCTGGGGTGCTATTTATAGGTGTAGGAGGCTAATATTTCGCTCAGATCTCGAGAGACTCCTTCTGGCACGTGAGTAGGCTCGCGCGACCAAGCCCGTGAAGTTTCGGCCCGATCCGTGATCGATACGAACGGATTTCGTATCGATCAAGATTTCATCCAATGGAGTCGAAATTTAGCGTGTACATTCTTTAGCACGTGCGTAAGCTCCTGTGGAAATTTGGTAGTATTGGACTTGTGGATCGTGAGATACGATCGATACGAAATGAGATTTTCAATTGGCTGTTTCGTTCGAATCGATCACTTCGACTCGATCGTTTCGAATCGATGGCGGCACGCGCTAGTAGGTTGACGTGGCGCGCGTTCTTCGCATCGATCCACATTTTTCGCTGAGTTGATCGAGTCGTTCTGGAGTCTTCGTCGTGTTCGTATCGGAGATCATTGCGTCGAACCAGGTTGCGTTGACTCGTTGGATACGAACAAACCATTGCTCATGGGTTCGAACAGAGGCCCGTGATGGATACAAAATGATCTTCATCTGATGGATTCGAATGACGACGAGTCGATCGATGCGAATAGCGGGTGCACAATGGATACGAACTAGTGGAACCTGATGGATTCAAATAACTATTCGCTGATGGATATGAAGTAGTGTTGACACGAGGTATGTTGATGGACACGAATAGCATCGATTCGAAGTGTGCAGCTATGTTCCTCCCTGATCGATACGAACTGCATCGAGTCGAAACTTATCTGGTCTTCCTACCTGATCGATACGAAGACGTTGTTCGTATCCATGCTGATCGATACGAACGCATTGTTCGAATCGATCGATTATCTTGAGCAAATGAACTCCGTTTGACCTGAGATTTGAAACGTAGCCTTTTCTAGCCTTATCATCATTTCCTATCGATCCCGCCATGATCGGAGCTCGGCCAAATTTTGCCGACATCGATCAAAGCATTGTTTCCAATCGATTTCCAATTCTGATATCCATCACTTTCCAGCTAGTTTGTTGATATTACAACCTTGACCAAAAGGTGTGATAACAAATACTAAATAAGAATACTTTAACCATATATTTAGATTTTATTTCAAATTACAATGAATATTCCAAACATAAAATATAAATCGTTTTCAATTCGATTAAATCGAAGAACCAACCAAACTTAACTTAGTTGGTTTGATTTTCATTTTTATTGATTTTAGTATGATTTAACATTTTCATCATCGAATAAACCAAACCAACCAAAATCTCATCTCTAAACAAAATGATTCATTAGTCAATACCTATTGTATCTAATTGTGTCCAAATACCCGCTCTCCAAGATAATATTAACAATGCGGTAATCATATGTGTTTTCCATAAAAATTTCCGTGTAGACCAAAAAACAGCTATTATATGAGATAACTAGGTCAAAGTTTACCTAGTGAACTCTGTCTAGATTACACTTCATATATTCTTCTTTAGATTATTTTAACTATTTGAACTTCAGCTTTAAATGTGTGATAATAAAACTGCTATGATACACTTGCACAAATATACATGCACAAATCAAATCCTGAAAGAAAGACAATTTAATTTGTTTTTTCTATAGAATAAGTTTCTGCTTTTAAAGATTAAAAAAATACTATAGCTGCAAATTCCTCAAGCAAGGTATACAACTTCAACTACTGTTTAGATTAGGGCTGCACACAACCCATATCCAACCCGACCCAACCCACATAAACCCAACCCAACCCATCCTAGTTCGGGTCGGATATGGGTTACAATTTGTAACTCATACTATATATGGATCGGGTGTGTTATTTTGTTCAACCCAACCCTACTTTAACCCAACCCAACCCTATATTAAAATCCTAATTTAATATCAATACACTTAAAATTAGAATAATCTAATCCTAGAATAATGTTTATGTATTCTACGGTAAATATACGAAAAAGCATATTTTATGTCAACCCAAACAAGATAGAATTTGGCAAAGATATTCCAAAGGGCATTTTAATGTATTTTAAAATAAAACACTTGTTCTACTATGTAGTGAATTAATTTCATATGATGTGTTTTACAATAAAATTTTAATAAAATATATGTTATAATGAATTAGTTAGTTTAAGTACGTTATGCTAGCTAAAATTTAATATATTATGTTGAACATTTTAATGTTATTTTTTGAAAATATTTTATTATATTCTCATTTTTTATTAGATTCATGCAAC
The DNA here is from genome assembly GCA_030737815.1 of Allium fistulosum. Lineage (NCBI taxonomy): Eukaryota > Viridiplantae > Streptophyta > Magnoliopsida > Asparagales > Amaryllidaceae > Allium > Allium fistulosum. The sequence goes on from CM060904.1 coordinate 100,479,228, forward strand.
CCAACCCAACCCTACTAAACCCGACCCAACCCATACTTCGATCCAACCCATATCCAACCTCATATAGGGTCGGATACGGGTTGAGCTACCTTAAATCCATACCTATGCGGATCGGATAAAATATTTGGTCTGATCCGACCCAACCCATACTTTGTGCAGCCCTAGTTTAGATCACTTTTAAAGAAAAACAGCTAAACTACATAACCCAAATACTCAAAAATAATCATATTAAAAACATAACCAATAAAACAATAAAAGCTAAAAATGTAAAATAATAAAACAATATGATGTTAGTTGTTTTATATACTAAGTAGCAGCAAGTTCTCTGTTTGTTCCACCAACCAAAATTTTACTACATGATCGACTGAACAAACCAAACAAATCACCGTAGATTTTCCTAAAAACATCTCCAATGGCTCGCATTCAACTCCGAATTATTCAATTTTCACCTCCAATAGCCCAATTAGTCTGAATGAATGTCCAAAGTACTGAATCACATGTAAACACCCATTTAATGAACGTCCAAAATCAAAAATCAGAAGTCCGTTAAATAAACACCCAACATTCAAACACTTATTAAATAAATGTCTAAAAATAGACGTCTGGTTATTCAAAAATAGCAGGAGGAGTTATATAAGCAGGAGTCGGACGTCGATTTTATGGACGCTCCAACTTCAAGTGCCCAATTAATGAACGTCTAAAATCAAACACTTATTTAATGGACGCCTAATCATGAGAGGTCTATTAAATGAACTCCTGACTACTGGATATTCTTATCCAGTTCAGTGCTGAATATTGAACACATTGAATATCTAAGACATATTCAGTGATTAAAGCAACCACGGTTGGGCTCAACACTAAGAAAGTTTTCACCATATCAGAGAACGGAACTTTGCAACGCTTTCCTCTAAATAAATGGTAAAGGTGTAGAATTTGAAAAGGGAGAAGTTTATAAACATTACAACCTAAATAATACCCATATATTTCACACTATCTAAATAATACAGCTTTAGCACTAAAAGGAGAAAGAGCAACATTTCAGTAAAATACAAATAATGTAATGCTAAGAGCACGATCTTTTACGTTTCACAATATCGCTATAAGCTATCAGAAAGTAGTTTCTATTAAGAACACTATAGGTAATGATGGTACTAATTACATCATGTTTTGCACGAAATAATACATATACTGCTCTCGGCACCACACTCAATTTAAGCAAGTACGTTTACAAAATTATGTTCAAGACCAATCAAATTCCATTGATTAAATGAATTGCAAGCATGATGTTTCATTCGATTACTAGAATTCATGAACAAATTCTCCTATGTCAGGCACTTGATCTAGACTAAATCGTCTCGAATCCAATTATCCTTGTATCAGTAAACATGCTGACATCGAATCCTTTAATATCGAAAAGCTAACATACTGGTAATGAAAAATGTATCGTTATGACATACTGATAAATGCTTCATCATGCTTTTTATATGAATCTAAAAATTAAAATGGGAAATGTAAAAATATAGGCTAATAGTACATGCAATTCATCCTGGAATGCCACTAAACAGTTTTACATCATCAGATTTCAGAATGCAGGTCAATCCATGTTCACCGTTTACAATACTGCAACATTATATTGAAAAGGAAAAAAAATATAGGCTAATAGTACATGCAATTCAACTTGGAAGAGATGAAATTGAGATTAAGTACTGAAAAGCACAAGTGTATGGGCAACAGAGCAAAAGAGATCACCAATTGAAAACTTAGCTACTCTGGGAAAGTTGCCTAATACGTGAACAAAAACAACAGATAACAGGAATTAACTGAAATCAAAAATATTATCATGAAAAACAGGTATAAAAAAGACTTTATTGACAAAGGAGAATAGTCTCAGACATCCAAGGAAGGAATGAACAGCATAAGCTCTCAAGCCGGGCAAGGCGAAAGCTCTTAGGCGGCCACTGCGAATGTTTTGAGAAACGAGCCTTATTTTATTTCATCATCGACCAATTCTTTTTTGTGAAGAAAAAAAAATTCAACAAAATAAACATATGAATGATTCGAAATCAAAAATAACAGTGAATGAAGTAGGATCAGAACATTGGCTTGATTTCTCCGAGGAGAAAAAAGATCGCGCAGTATAATCAGAGTCGATCATTCGGGGAAAGGAACATCACGTCACTGATTCCATTCACTGTATGAGTAACTTCAGGAAAACTTAAAACTGAAGATGGAAGAAGAAGGCGAGATAAGACATTAATATGAAACCGGCTGTGGAAGAGGAGCAGACGGAGATTCAGGATGAAATTAAGGAGTATTTATATCAAAAACGAAACCCTAGATCTCGGTCGATTGACATGATTAATGGGCATGATTTCGCAATATTGACGGTCCAGATTCGTCGTTTTAATTAAATGTGTTTAAGGCGGCAAAGGTAGAGAGCTTATTCTTCTTTAATGGATCAATCACCTTTCACTCGACATAAAGAACGTTTTTACACTGCCTAAACAATATTATAAATATATCTCTGCAGTTAATGCCTCGCTATCACCCAGCTATAACCCCGCTATATCTCATAGCAGATTTCTACCACTACGATTTATACATATAGCCCGTCTTTCCGCTTTAAGCCCCGCTATATCCCGTTATTTCCGCTATATTCCGCTATTTTCGTTATATCTTTTTTTAAAAATGAATTGAAAAATGACATTTATACATTATAAAAATTATGAAACTAATTTATTTGATTGAATTTTTAATATATTCTCAGAAATGAAAATACTCTAATGTTTTACTAAATTCAATTATGTTATATAACAATTTTACGTTTATTTCAAGTATATTCGTACATGTTTTTATTTAAAATTATTTATGTAGTAATTATAATTCAATTGAATGTTAATTTTTCATTTAATTATCATTTATATATTTGAAAAAACATTAAGTACGAGTTTTATATGTTATTTTAGAGTCATCCGCTATATCATGCTATATCCTCGTTGTATCTCCGCTATGACTTTTTGCATTTTCGCCGCATTGAATCTGCCGAGCGCTTTAACTGCACAGATGGATATTGATACTGACCTTTCCTTTTGGAACATTTTTTTAAAAATAAAATTCTAGTCAAACATAAAGAAATAGTGTACCTACACCAAAACTCTTAACAAATAATTATACGCTCAGTTTTACTTTGCCAGTACCATAAAAAATTATATATATTTCTCAACAAATCTTAATAAAATTACATTTCTTACTTTTTTTATCATTTTTTTCTATGTTAAAAAAATGTTTTCAAATCAAAATCCTGTATAACAAATTCAACTTTATATGCTTATGTGAATATTCATGTCTTTTAATTTATGTCAATCCTAACTTTAGAAGAACTATCAATACATATTTCACAAATCACTATCTCAATATTGTAGATTTGAAAATGAAAAAAAAAGATAACAAATTATTGTTTCTTTTATTCTGTTCTATTCAAGCTTGTAGTGAAATTCATAGTTAAACTATTAATATTTCTTTTTAGTTTTATATAACTTATGGTCTTAATTTAATGGGTTACAAAAACAATTGTTAATATTATAATAAAGAAGATGGACAGATTGTCCTAAAATTAATTTTGAAAATGCAGATGCGGGTTAAATAATTTTCGATGTTTGAATAGAATTAACCTTTTGAAAAATAATATTTTTACTATGAAATGTACTAACCAAATTAGTCTCCTCGCAAAATTAATATAAAATTGATCGAAATGTCATTCTTCTATTAACTCTAATTTTTTGTTAATGATAATTAACCTTTAATCCAAAATCGTAGTGAAATAATAGAAATTTTAAATTCATCTCTAAATAGAATTGTAAACGAGGAAGAGGCCACGCTGATTCTTAATGAGGAAAACATTCGACTCAGAAATTATGTTGAAGAAAATGATCGGGTGCTTTTAATTTTTTAGAATTTTAGAGATCAGTAAGGTTTAGGGATTATTTTCATAAATTGGTTCGAACCAAACTGGTCGATTAAGCAAGAACCATGGTAAAATTGTACTATTTCAACTGCCAACGGGAGAAAGTCGAACAAAGATTTCGACGGGGGTTAACCGAACAACACATTTTAGTTCGGTAGAAACATGCCAATTTTTGTTGTTTAGTTCGACATGACACCGTTGGACTATGCTTTGTAGTTCGGTAATAAGCTACCAAATTTTTATTTCAATCTCCAGACATTATATTTTTAACAAAATGTAATCAATATTCAGTTATTTTGCAGGTACGGAAGAATGATTGTGAGAAAGAAATAACTAAAGGGGGTAACTGCAATGAATTAGAAAATAATGATACCATTAAGGATCATAACGAAGAAGTTGACAATTCAATATATCAAGATTTGGATTATCCTGATTTAATAGCTCATTTCACAGCCACAGCCGATATGGTATGATCAATTCATTAAATTTTATAGGTGTAGTTGATTTGTGTTGAAGTATGTTGTTAATATATGTTAGGTTTTAGAATCTAAGGGAACCGTACGAGATTGGTGCATGGATCTTGAAGTCATTGCAAACTGTATTGTCGTGACAAAAGGAACAAGAATGAAAAACTTACATGATAATGGAAAAGGATCGTGAATGGTTCTTGTATGCGAAAAAAGCAGTGAGTATATTGTTCTAGGACAATAAATTACGTTCCTAAAATACAACAAAAACGGAGAAGGACGACTAGTAGAAAATGGGGTTGTCTTTTTGAGTTAAGTGCATGTTGTCAAAATGAAGAAACGTGGATACTAAATGTAAATAATGGACGCCACAATCATATGCTTCCTAAGGTCCTTATCGGACATCCGTATGTGGCGAGGCTGAAAGAACATAAAATTAAGACTGTTGAAACAATGGCCAATTGTGAAGCTATGCCTCGTAATGTTTTAACAACTATTAAAATCGATAGCCCGAAGAACCAGTCAACTATAAGAAACGTTTATAATGCAAAGGCAAAACTGAAAACTACAAAATACAAAGGGTAGGTCGGTTATGCAGTTTATGAAATTAGCCAGTGTCATCATTATTCCGCATAACATAGACTTGATGGTACAACTTATTAATTTTGTGATCTTTTATCCGGTCATCCTAGATATGTTGTTCTTGCATAGTGTTTTCATTAGATATTTCTATTGGATTGCACATCCAAGACAAATGTTACAAGTTACCATGTTTTCATATGGTTTCGCAAAAAATCCACGGGGTCATCATTTACTGTTGCGACTACTTTTATAAGTCAAGAGAGTACAAAATCGAATGTATGGGCTCTTGATTGTGTAAGAAAATTGTATAGTGAGAAAGAAATCCTGAGTGTTATTATAACAAATGCCGAAATTGCTCTTAAATCCATGCCCTGAAAAATAGGTGCAAAGAAGCTCTTGATAACATGGGAGCTTTTTATGCAAAGTGATTCAAAAGTTATAGCGACCACTTAAAAAACCCAATATTTATGAGCCCCTTGTAGCAACTATTAAAAAGGTAGGCCTTCAAAAAAAATCATGTCCTACTAAATGAGACCCTTCTTACTTTGAACATGTTGAAGCATCAATGTCATGTAACTCAAATCTCACTCTAATTTGTTCGTATAGAACCCGAAGTACTAAGAATATAGTATGCGAGTACAACAAAGTTGATGAATATTATTTTTTGCAAAGGCCCAAATGTATGGGCCCTACGTAATTGGTTTGGAAGACATCCCTAGTGATGGCAACTATGGTTACCGGGATGTGGTTAATTAATTGAACCTCCACAATCAAAGACCTGAAAATCCTTGTAAGTCCATATGTGAGTCTAAGGTTGATAATTTACTACTTCATTCTGAGATGTACAAAAGAATGAGGGATGAATGTGGTTATGAAGAAATAAAGAATATGATACAATATACGAATACTACTGGGGTTAATGAGTGGATGCAAATGTCAGAATCTAGGTTTATTATCATTGAAACATTTGGCACTATTGTGGCATTGTTGAGTAAGCATGTGAGTTATCATTTATCCCAACTACAGTTTGTGCGGGCTTGTTATACCAAAATAGGATGGTAGTTATGGTCCATGTAGACAACTCATATTTTGTTAGCGTTAAACTCCATCAAGATTCTCCTTTGCCTCTTACTCCTCGATTCGAATATTTTCAACGTTTGTACAATGTTAATGCGATGGATTTGGTCAAACCGTACTTGGACAAAATAATTAAGTATTCAGCCTTCGTGGAAGACCGTGAAAATGAAGGAATGATAGTCAAAGTATAATATGTTGATCTTGTAATATTTTGATTGTACAGAAACATTAGATGTATGTATTTTGGTTTAGTTTTGATTGTATACAAACCGCGGATTGATTTGTTTTGATAATATGTTTGATAATTTTTCCCAACTATAAATTTTATTGTATGTATATTTAATCCGGATAAATTTGAATTTATGTACACATACCAAATTTTTTGCAGTTTCGATGACGGCGAGCCACTAATCTCATTCAAATTCGACGACATTGCATCGAAAACCCTAAGATGAAGATGCCGCATCGATCTAAAATTTAATATTTGATGTCCGACCACCGAAATGCTTCAAATCTTGTAATACAATTAACTTCAAGTTCAATTGAAGAAATTTTTATCAAGCAGTTTCGGTACACACTCACCGAATTTAATACACAAAATAACACTCGACGTGTTCACGTCATCTGTTCATGCTCTATTTGATGCATGCTTGTCATTTTCGAAAAATATGGTAAAAATTGGAAAATCAAATCGATTTTATTTTTCATGTTCGACGACTCTCCACCAAAATTCTTCAAATCATGTAATATAGGCAACTTTAAGTTTGAAAGTGGAAAATCCATTTATCAAGCAATTTCGACATTCCCCTGCCCTTGTCGAATATAGTACACGATATCAAATTCGATATGGACTCATCATCTGTTCATGCTGCATTTGATGCAGACCAGTCGTTCTCGAAACCTTTTGTCAAAACTAAAAATCATTGCCAAATTCAGGTTCCATATCTGGCATTCCCCCATCGAAACTGTAGAAATTAGAATGTTGCCCCTGTCATTTTTATATTTCGGCGAGATAAACAAAATTTTCATCCATCATACAGCATTGTAACAACAAAATTCACAAAAGTAACATCCATAAGTCACCAACAACATACAACATAATTAACCAAAGTTTTCATTTATTGAATACAACTTAATTCAATAACTTCATAGCATACAACCTAAGTCATCATCAAAATATATTCATGTCCCCTTATTACTAACCAACAAATGCAACATAACCAACTACTAAGCCAAAATAAGTTATCAATAACCACCATAACATCATTTCTTCTTACGTTTAGCTTTTTATGCATGTTTACTGTAACGATCGACCTTTTTTACACCTAAAGACGACACTTAATACATCCTCGAAATTCGTGTGCCGATCATTTAAGTATCCAAAAGACAGATCATTTGGGGTTAAAGAAAGAAAAGACAGAACAGAATCTCACATCGTGACGAGAAATATATAATATACACAAATCTTTACAAAGAAAAATCAACTTTATTATATACACAACATCACAATACACTAACATATTATCCCTCTGAACAGTTATAAATGCCCGTCCTTACAATTGTTGATAGATACGGGCAGAAATCAAGAACAACAAAACATCGAAAGAATATAAGATATGTGAATGCACCTTGGAAAATCCAGCTCGTCCCCTGAAATCTCCAAAGTATCCAGCTAAATCTAGTAAATATGCTCGGGCTGACCCAAGTATTATAAGCAAATAATGCTCGGATCAATTTGGTAAACCAGCGTGAGAAAACTCAATCAAATCATATTGATTTCTATATTTGAAAACCTTTTTTAAAATACAAGGTTAATCTTGTAAGATCACATCATACATAAATGCGAATGGGTGTTTACCTTACAATAACCAAACCATTTTTATTATAAAATCCAGTGATATTATAATAATGTGTAAGGTTCAAAACACCAATAATCAAGTAGCTGTAATACGTGTACATCACAACAATAATAGGTATACAATCGAAAACCGAAGGCTCTTATTGGAGAATGGATCCCAACAAATGGAAAAATAAGGAACTACCTTTCGAAAATAGTACACTCTAGATAAAATGTACTTAAGGATGAAAACCTTTCGACCTCTGCCAACACAGAACCGATCTACTCCTTACTGGATAGTACCGAATATGTCATCACCCCGATTGTTTCCAACCTTTATAGAGAGTTCTCACGCACAACCAAGTCCATAATATGATAATTTAGAAAGGCGATGACACATCCCAAAAGGGAGCGACCTACATAGCCATGCTGCATCTGCCTTGTTTTAGCCGTTTTCGAGGTGTGAGCCTCACGAGGTAACGATGTACCTTCCTTTAGCAATTCCCACTTCGAATACTAATACTGCACTCCAGGCAGAAATGCAATGCTAGAATTCATCCATACAAGTTCATTTTGGGTCTGAATGAAGGCACTATCTCTACTACATCCATTTTAGAATAACCCTCGGGAGTAGCCCTTGCATTTTCAAGAGCTCCATCTTAAATCATCCTTAAGATGTCTTTCAGTTGAAGGCGTATGTTGGTTCGAAGTGGTTCTCGGATAATATATCTGATCCCGTTCTCTCTGAACCAGCAACCCATAATTTCTGGTTGGTTCATTCTTGGTTCTTTTGGAAGTAAGCTGACTATATTAGAGTCCTAAAGGGATCTCTAATACATCCCTTAAAGCTAGATACGTTTCACCGAATGAGTTCTCATGAGGGAACTCAAACCATATGAACATGTGACGCTCTTATTTACTTTCTAAGTCAAAATGGCCAAGTTTGATAGTCCAAACTGTCCAAGGTTTCACAGTCGGTTATTTAACTATCAAATACGCAAACAACAATAATTCAAATATTTAATTATCCATAGCAACCACTAAGCCTCAAAATAAATCTTTCATTTATTTAAATTTATTGCCAAAATATTTATCAAAATATTCATATATTTGTCCTACTATCATAAGTATATTCACAAAACATTTGTGAAGGATTTCTTATTTTGAAATCATATCAAAAGAATCAAAACAAATGTTATTTAAATTAGAGATAAGAATAACCCCAAACACTATTTCTTCGGCGTTAATCATGGAACGAAAGTTATGCACCACCATAATTAAGAAGGCCAGTTAAGGGAAATTCAAATCTCAAATTCTTTATACACTTCTTCTTTAAATCCCTTTTAAAAAAACCTCTTTCATTTTATGAAATTGCCTTTATTTAAATCCCAAATTAACTTATAAAAACTCTTTAATAATTTCTAAGTTTATTTATAAAACTCTTTTATAAATATCAAAAAAAATTATAAAAGCCTTTGATAAATATCCAAAATCATTTATAAAAACTCTTTTATAAATATCCAAATCATTTTTAAAACTCTTTCCCAAATTTCAAGACCTCTTTTTAATTAATAAAACTCCTTTTATAAAATTTCCTTACTTAAAGCAAAGCTTCTTTAACAAACTTTAATCAATAATTTTCCTTTGAGAAAATCAATTAATTAAAACACCTTGAAATAAACAAGTTGTTATTTAAACCTTCTTCATTTAATTATCTTTAAACCGTATTAGCAAAATAATGATTTTAAACAATAATTCAAAAAGTATTAAATCACTTCAAATGCATTTAGTAAAATAATTATTTAATTATCCTTTAAATATCTTATTTAAAATGGTAATAAATTTAAACCATTTTTAAAAGGATAAAATTTAAATATTTGACCTCACAAGTTCAGAAGAAGGCTTAGTGACCACAATGATTCTCATTTAATTAAGTTTATATTTTCAAGTTATGACATGAGTATTTACATAATAAGCAGGTATGTAAAAGGGAAACAATCAATTAACATGTAGGTAAATGTCCAAGTTACTAAAATAGCAAAACTGGGTTTTTATTTTGCTTAAATAGATGTCAACATAATCTACTTGGTGAATTATGACAAAACTTTGATTTATTCTACCAAACAAATGTCAAATACAATTTATTAAATAGATGTCATTGAGTTTCATATTCAATAAGGATACTTAAAGGTAATCGACAAAGAAAACCCTTGGATTTAAAATATCCTCTATAAGAGAGTTACTTTTAAACAAAACCGATTTTCAAGAATAAAGTAGTTTAAAACTTTTATTCAATAATTAAATAACATTTAACCCTTTATCTTAATAAAAATTAAACTTGTAATTAATAATTAAACAATGATTAACCTTTAAGTATATATTTTAACAATAATTAAATTTTTTAATAAGTAACTAAACCATAATTAATCTTTAATTAATGACTAAATAATATATTAAACCTTCATTAAATAACTAAATTAATCTTAATCAAGTCTTAATTTAAATCTTAACTTAAGTAGAAATTAATTAAATATTCAAATCCTTTTAGATAATTAATTAATATTTAATAAATAATTTAAATAATAATTAATTCCCAAATAATTAGTTAATTAAATAATAATTAACCTTTTGTTAATTAACTAATTATAATTAAGCTACTTGATTAACACTTAAGTACTAATTACCCTGCTTAATTAATTAATAAAAAAATCACTAAATAAGTAAATAATTAACTAAATAGTAATAATTACTTATCCATACTTCAAATAATTATTGAAAGCACTTTTCAAAAGATACTTAAGTGAAAAACACCTTAGATTTCAAAAAGAGTTCAATTTTTACGAATTGCACTCATATCGACTATCGCTATATGACTTGTAATTTCAAAACTAGTTTTATATTCCAAATCACTTTCAAAATTCTATCTTTTAATTTTCAACTTACTTTTACAAACTTTGGATAAAAGTTTTGAAACTAAAAAAAAGTTATAAAACTTTTATTAAAATTTTCTAAAAATTAAGGAAACTAAATTTAATAAGGGATATGGACGCGATACGACTACAGATCAAGTACTCCTTTTTTTAGCTTACTATACTTATACATAAACTCATACATTCAAACACATACCATAAGCCATAAGCAACATTTACAAGCAACAAATCATAACTTGCAAAATCAAACCTAACTTTAACCTTTTATTTTCCAATCTAACCAACGTCACATCCAAGCATACGTATGCATAACCAAATCAATATCAATTTACCCAATAACCAACATTTTTTTACAACCAAGATAAGTGACAATTAAAGTTTAAAACTTAGATAAAAAGATAAGCTTTTCTCACCAAAAATCTAACTATAACAACATTAACTTCACTAGAACTTGTATATGATCTAGATCATGCATTCTCCTTAGCAAAATGGGATTTTGGAGGACTAGGGGTTACAAAAAGGTTCAGCCATGGGGTGTTTGATTTCGCCCATGCTTGGCTTTAATGGAAAAATAACCTTGCTTTGGTTAGTTAGGAGGTATAGATAAGAAATGAATGAACTTTAGTGTTTTTGTTTTAAGGAGGAAGTGAAAAAGAACGGATATTTTTACATTTGAACTTAGGAAGCCATTAAAGAGTTCCTAAGAGTTTAAGGAAGGAAGACTTTTGAAATGGAAATATTGAAAATAAGGATGGAAAAGAATTAGTATAAAATGCATATAGTAAATGACCAAAACACCCTTAAATACACTATCCTTCACAATTTTATGCCACATCATCACCATGTGGTCCCCCTCCTATGTAACCCACTAAATCATGTCCCCCTTTCCTACCTTAAGCAAACATGCATTTGCTCCATCTGTACTTAATGTTTTATTATGTTTCTTAAGGTATCTTATGTCAAACACTTTTTAAACTTTTATTTTATTTTTCCTAACAAGTCCATCATTATTCTATACTTAAGTATCTGTATTCATATAATCATAATCTTACATATATTTTTTATAAATTTGTATATTTACACTAAAGAGTTCATAACATTTTCGACAACTTATAGTCGACGAAAAGTCAAAAATTCAGAAAAACGAATTCCGATCACATTTTCGATTTTTCTTCGAACTAAATATTTTGTAAACTAATTTTGGAAACTATTTTACCATCACTATTTCTTATTTAAAAGATTTTTATTTTAATTACAACATCCATTATTTGAACATTTAAAATTAATTTAATATTTGCAAATCAAAGTGGTTAAATTCCGGATCGTTACATTTACTCACTCCTTTGCTTTTTTTGTTCTTGTTCTTTTTTGCCTTTGACCCTTTAACTCATTCCTCCACATGTACATGTTCTTCAAAGTTCTCAAACGGCTCATCTTGCATAATTGGTCCAACTCTCTCTAACACTTAAGACATTGAATCACTACGTGTGCATGATCTAATGAAGTCTGTAATATGTCTAAGTCTTTGTTTCTACAAGTATAAATTGCTAGATTAGTAATAAACTTACTTTGAAATGTTAAATCATTGAGTTTAATATATGAACTTATAATGCATACAACAAGCGAATTTCATTCGCTTGTTTGCATGGGCTCAGTGAATCATGTTTGTGGATTGACCATATATGCATATGACATAGACTTATACCACTCCACGTACATTGCATCACAATCTCAAGGATATAAAACATGGTTGGATATCAAACACTAGTCAAAGGATGATTCTCCACTCAATCCACCTAAAATCTCTTAAATTAGAGTATACCACCTTGTATGACTTTACCGAAGACTTCATTTTTTTGGTCTTTGGTTGCAGGTATTAGTTGAAAAATCGAAATTGATAAATAATTCTTTGTGTCAAATACAACTCTACTATTTCAAAACAAACATTAGGACCTTCATAGAGCGCACATCGCTGAAATGGGTAACGATCTAAAATATCCTTTAAACAATCCCACACAACATTACTACCTTGAAGGTCATCAATCTTCTCCCGAAGAGTGACCAAATCAAACGCCAAATGGTTACTTAGTTCCATTGCAAAATAAAAGGCTAACCTAGCTCACCAAGCAAGCACTGTACGAATACTTTGAGTATGCCATCTCAAAATCGAGAAGCATTCATATATCATAACCTGTACAAGAACCATCAATCATAAACAGATCACATAACTAACTTAATTAGAATTTTCATCACACCTGAAGTAGAGTCATACAACCGACAATTTGACGTACTCCTTTACTTGTACCCGTTGGATTTGGGCTAGTATGAAGCCGATTAAATGGGTGAATTTCAATTAATATTATCATTTTGGATCTTATCGGGCCTATGAAATCTAAACTGATTTATATTTGATCTAAATTAATTTTAAATAAAATCATCATTATATTTTATTTGTTAATAAAAGTTTGGTTTAATATTATATATATATATATATTATATTGTGTACATGCGTATTATATACACATTTACGTGTATGCACACATGTAACATATACAATGTGCATGGTTTAACGTGTCCGTATCTAAGTGCTGGGATTTACATCATAATAGATATGTTAGCCCCTCTATATACATACGTGTTATCTAATATGTATGTATGTGTGTATATATATTGATGTGATATATAAAATCATGTTTATATTTGAATAAATATATACATCCATATTATAATGTAAATGAATATTATTATATTCGCACATATACATACACATACACACACATAAATAATATTTATAAATAAATATTACCTTTTCAAATTCAAATTTCAAATTTTAAATGTTGATCTAGATTTGAAAATATCTTTTAATTTCAAAGTTTAAAATCATTTATATTTTAATTATATAAACATATACATATGAAACTATATTTTTGTGAACATAAACAAATAAATATATATAATAAAAATAATATTAAAAAACATTTATAATACAAAAGGTATGGTAAAACTGAGCATGTAAGTAAATATAAATATATACATATATATATTATTTCGGCTTAGTTATTTTTTGACAAAATTAATTTTTTTATTAAATCCTTATGGATTTAACTTTTTTTAATAAATCTCCATATGGAAATTATAAAAAATATTATTTTATTTCAAAAATAAACTTTACAATGTGTATATATATTATAACAAAAGTGATACTTTATTTAAGTAGAGCACTCATTACGATGTCTTAGGGGTTCGAACTCATCACCTTTAGAACTTTTGTCTAAAGCGTCATACCTCTAACCACTTGAGCTAGCGATCCGAGGAGAAAAAATATCGCACATTATAATCAAAGTCGATCATTCGGAGAAAGGAACATCATATCATTGATTTCATTCACTGATTAGTAAATTCAGGAAAACATAAAACCGAACATGGAAAATGAAGGCTAGATAAGACATTAATGTGAAACCAGTCATGGAAGAAGATTAGATGGGGATTTAAGGGATTGGGGACAAAATTAAGGAGTATTTATAAGAAAAATGAAACCCTAGATTTCACTCGATTAAGATGATTAATGGGATAGATTTCGCAATATTGACGGTTTAGATTCATCGTATTAACTACTCAATTTGTTTAAGGCAGCTAAGCTAGAGAGCTTATTCTACTTCAACCGATTAATCGCCTTTCACTCCACATAAAGAACATGTTTTATACTACCTAAAAAAATTAAATAGGAATTATGATTAACACTCCACTTTTAGATTAAACGAGACCATTTTTCTTATATAAATTTTTTTTACAATGAGAGTTGCTATTGAATTAGTTTCCTAGTAAAATTACATTTAAATTGACCAAATTTCTCATTTTTCTATTTACCCTAATTTTTTGTTAACCAGCATTACCATTTAATCAAAAATCTTATTGAAATAATGGAAAAATTAAACTCACCTCCAAATGAAATTCTAAAAACTAAGTTGATTCCTACTCAAGGAATCATTCAACATGCAAATTTTGTTGAAGAAAATGATAAGTGCTTTTAATTTTTCAATATTTTAGGGTTTGGTTTAGGGATTATTTTCATATATTATTTCAAATCAAATTGGTCAATAAGCAAGAACCATAGTGAAATCGTACTTCTTTGACATCCGTAGAATGAAGTTGACCATAGATTTCGATAGGGGTTGGTCGAACAACACGCTTTAGTACGACAGAAAAATGTCATGAAGTGGGTTCTAAAATTCTGCCCAGCTACTGTGCATTCGCTTCCTAATATCGTGCCTTTGGCTGTTGATGTTCCCTCTACTGATGTTATTAATGGTCGTTCTGTTGATGCCGATGTGCCTCCTAAGATCATGTCTTTTGTCATTGATGTTCGCTCTGTTGATGTTGAGGACAACACTACGAGTATTCTAGATTCGCCTGTAACAAACTGTTTTCTGTACCCTTTGAGTTTACAATAAATCACCCATGTCCAACTCAAAGTGAACGAAAAAGCAGATTGTTAGGGTAAATAAAAAGAAAGAACAGAGAATAGAAAAAAATAGAATCTCACAACGGAATCGACAACATATAATATAACAAGGACAGTAGAAACTGTCACTCCAGACATACAGAGTATATTAGAGTTATAAAAAAAACTTGTCAGTTGGACAGATATAAAATCCTGACCTTACAGATGTCGATAAATAAACTATATATGTAGTGGAAAATAAAACTACAATAGGTGAATCTTCAGATCCCCTCCACGGTCTCCAAAACTTCAAAGACATCCTGGAAAAAATACTCGGTTCGGCCCGAGTATTATAAATAAATAACACACGGATTAGTCTAGAAATACCATCGTGATTTAACTCGAATAATGGGGAACATATATAAAAAGTTATGTGAAACCAAGCTACTAACGCGGAACGGGTATTTACCTCACATGAATAACATCCATACAGGCAAGAGCAGAAATAAATATCCAGAACAAATCCAAATAGGAGTGAGTATAATTAATATTAAACCAGACTTGAAAGACTGGAAATAAACCGAGTAAAATACAAACTGGACAGAATGGATAGAACAAGGAAAACAGTCCAACTTGATAAAATGTACCAAAATAAGGTAATAATCCAAACTTGATAAATCGACTGAAAAACTACAATAAAACATCGTGAAGGGTGGTTGACTCTTTCCGTTGCAATTACAGAAAAGCTGATTCAAAGGTTCGAATCAAATTAGTAAAATGAATTTATCCAACGTAACTAGGAGGGTTCTCCCCCTTCCATAAAAGTATACCTCTAGATAAATATAATTGAGAGCACATGCGTCACTCTCAAGGAACTTCCAAGTTGTATGTCACATGAGCATCTGAATATTTCACATCAATGCATACATGCTGAAACCTCTCTAGATGATGTGAACATACACTGATGGGTGTGAGCCACATGACTTGGCTCCCACTCGCGCCTTGGTTTTAGTTTCTCCAGTGTTGGATATCAGTGATAAATCGTCTTAGAATGACGAAATAGAATAATGACTTGGAGGGTGCTTGTAACGACCCGGAATTTCACTGCTTTGATTAGTGAATATTTGTTTAATTTTAAAAATTCAATATGTAGGTTTTATAATGGAAATAAACTCATTTTAATAAATTAATAATGATGGTAAAATCACTTTAAAATTTTTTTTATCAAATTAAACATATCGTAGAAAACAGAAAATGTGACCGAAGAACGTTCTCCGAAATTTCGACCTTTCGACATCGAAAAATTATCGAGAACGTTGTTCGTCATTGTGCACTATATATATATATATAATAGTTAATTGACTAGAAAATAATACACTTAGAAATAAATTATCTTATATTAATTTGTGATCGTAAGTGATGTGACAAGACATAGTTTTAAAAATAATAAACATTTTACATAAATATATATTAAGTATTGTCACATCTTAGTTAATTAATAACTAAACTTATATATATAAAAGAAAGTGATGTGACTAAACATAATAATTATATATATAGAAAAGAAAGTGATGTGACTAAACATAATAATTATATATATAAAAGAAAATGATGCGACTAAACATAATAATTAATTATATATATTTAAAAGAAAGTGATGTGACTAAACATAATAATTAATTATATATATATAAAAGAAAGTGATGTGACTAAACATAATAATTAATTATATACATATATATTTAAAATAAAGTGATGTGACTAAACATAATAATTAGTTATATATATAAGAAAGTGATGTGACTAAGCATTATTATATAAATATATATATAAAAGAGTAATGTGACTAAACATAATTATATATATATATATTATAAAAGATTTGTGATGTGACTAGATGTAATTATGACAAGTTATATTATTTAATTCATTTTGCGTCTATATATACCCACCTATTCTCTTTCTTTTTTTCCTGCTTTCATTTCCTTCTTCTTCTTCCTTGTTAAAATTTGCATGGCTTCTTTTTTTAGCTTTGAGAGAAGAGAGAAAAAATATTTAGAAACTTGTTTAAATCATTTCTTCTTCCTTCCTACCTCTTCTCCTTTCATTATCAAGCTCACACACCTCCTAAAATATGCCATGGCGGAGCTCACTTAGTAAGGCCGAACCTACTTTGACCTTTAAGGCCACCAAAAAACTTCATCTTTCTAGAAGGGAAATCATAGTTCTAGCTTAGATTCAAGTGGCAGCTTTGTTTGGTCTTGTTTGGGTGGAATTTGGTGAGTAAACTACCTTATTTTTGTAAAGATTTTTACTTTATTATTAAGTCATTATTATAGTAATAATATAGTATAGAAGCTGAATGGTAACCATGTGGTTTGATTATGATTTGGACGGTTTATCATAGCTTGATTTAGTTATGGAAATCGATGTTATATTATAAAGTTAGTAAGCACACACACACACACACACACACACATATATATATATATATATGGATGTATATGTAACAACCCGCATATTTTACGATTATATATTTAAATGTTTTATTTAAATATAGCATCGTTAGTTGAATTTAAAGTCCGAAATATGACTTTTTGTAAACGGTCGAATTTGGACTCGAGATCACTTCCATTGATTTTAAAATGATGTTTACAACTTATTTAAGTATAAACATCGATATGTTTGGAGTTGATTATGATTTTGGTATTTTCATTTGGGCTTTGGGTTTGGTTCTAGCCCACCAACCCAACAAGATAACCCAAACTTCTCTACCAAATACCCTAACTCCACTCCTCTTCATTAATTCCTTTCATAATTTCCTAACACTCTCAAGCAAAAGGAAAAATGGGGAAAAAAGGAAATTAAAATTCCTAAGCCCTAGTTCTCTTAGGAAATTCAAATTCAAGTTCCAAAATCAAGGAGAAGCTTAGGTAAGCATCCTATTCATCTTCTCCATCTCAATCCCTCTTCAATTCTTGATTTTTCCTATAACCTAACTTAGGAAAAACTTTGCATTTGATAATAGATTGAAGATTCTAGAGGTGTAGTGAAGATGAATTGGTCTAAGCTTGTCTTAGAGCTTCTCATTTCTTGTTTTTGAATTTAAAGGTGAGTTCTTGAACTCATATCTATGTCTACAGCTTTCATTTTTGTTAGGTATGAATTCCTAACATCTATTTCATGTTCAATTGCTTTTAATTTGAATTGGTTTGGTGAATTTTCCAATTTTGGTATTTTGAAGTCAAAATCTTTAAAGATCCTATCTTGGATGTTTGGATATGTTATTTGGGGTGTATCAAAGAGCCTATAAGGCTGGGTTGTCGTTTGGAATAAATCCCTAGCCTCCATCGCTCGTTCGATCGCATCCGAATTGATTTGGCCATCATTGGCCTAGGAAAATTCTGCTCAGGCCCAGGCAACCAGACGTCTGGTAGGGGGTTCTGGAAAAATTATAAAAACGAAAAATAAAATAAAAATGGCAAAGCCTAGGGTCAGATGTCTGGTCAAACCAACCAGACGTCTGGTCCTGTTAAATTTTTCCTATTTTGCCTGTTTTTGAGTCGATTTCCAATTTTATCGATTTTTGTTGATTTGGTTAGTTGTTGTCATTTATTATCGACTTTGATGACTTCTTTTCTGGATTTTTGGGAATATCCATCTGATGGATTTGATATCGATTTTCATGGTTTTAATTCACGTCGTCGAATGTGAATTTTTGGTGATAGATTGCTTTTACAATCATTTCTACGATTTGTCACTTTAAAATACAAAGGTTTCTATACTAGTAGTAAATACTCAAACTCTTTCACAAAAATGATTTCAACATTGCTTTTAATACAAAGCTCGTTTTTAAAACCGTTTTCCAATCTATTAGTATATACAAACCTTTACCTTATTCGTATGAGAAATCCAATTAAACAACTTAGCAAAACAAGTGGTATGAAACACTTGCGTTTACTTTGTCGGTTAATTTTGGACTTGTTCGATTGAAATCTCGTCACAATTTTCGAGTGGAAATCTACAATTTGTTCGTAAATATTTAAGTTAAGCCAGTGGTTATGGGACATGAAGCTAAACTCATTTATCTACTAGCTTAGTGTAATTTACACTTCTTATTGATCAATGATGATCATTTTATGGTTTAGACTAGCGATATGCGATGTCTCTTTTTCCGCGTGGGGGATTATACCCCATTCTATAGAGCTTGGGCTCAATTTGGTGGGGTAGCAACCCATGGTCTTTTGACCTTTCGTGGTGCAATCAGCTCAATGAGTCTGTGCATGGGGCGTATCTTTTTAGGTGCATCGATGTTCGGCTCAATCGAGTTTCTATGCATAGGGCGTATCTTTTTAGGTGCGTCGATGTTCGCTCAATCGAGTTTCTGTCAATGGGGTGTATCTTTTTAGGTGCGTCGATGTTCGGATCAATCGAGTTTTTGTCCATGGGGTGTATCTTTTTAGGTGCGTCGATGTTCGGCTCAATCAAGTTTCTGTCCATGGGGCATATCTTTTTAGGTGCGTCGATGTTCGGCTCACTATGAGCTAGCGACCCATGGGATAGCGTCCAATTTGCGATACACGTGTTGGTGAGTTTGCATGCTCCCGTTTGTGATAGGCCTCCCCCTTTGTGTTTTCTGGATTTCTAATTATTGATTTCTAAAATTTGCGTTTCACCAATTTTTGTGATTTGCATTGATAAGCTCTATCAATATTTGTGATTTGGTGAATAAAAATAAAGAATATGACATTCTTTTTGGTGTTTGAGAAAATTGGAGATATTGTATGATTTTTGTTGTTATCATATATATTTGTCATATCTCTTATCCTATCTCATCTTACATGATGATTATAGCTAGACTGATCCGTTTATTATTATTTAAATAATACTCGGGTCAGACCGAGGTGTTTCAGGTGCTTCCACTTGACTTCTTAGCAGGGACTAGCTTTTGACTTTTGGCTAACTACTTTAGCTTAGTAGTTTTTGTTTTTATACATTCGAGATAGAGACTCCTTGATGTGTACATATTCTTTTGTCTAGCACTAGTACCTATTCTTTTATGATGTAGTGGATCTTGTATGACCACTACTTTAATGTACACTTCTATGTGTTATATTCATATTTGTTTCCGCCTTAGTGATATGAATATTTGTGACTGATTTGTGTTATGCTTATTTTATATTTGTTTCCCGAAGGCCTCATAGCCACTATGTAGTAGCTTTGAGTTTGTATTGGATATGTCAGATTTCCTCTTGAAATGAAATGCATGTCATACTATCTAACATATCAGTACTCGTAAAAAGAAATTACACAGATGGTCGCTCCTCAACAGCCTTATTCTTCGTGCTAGTCGATAGCATTACCCCATAGTGTCCTTGGCTAGTGTGAGTATAGAGGTGGGGCGTGACAGTATACTTGCAACCTATAATGAAGGTGGATTGTGCTAGTAATGTGTTGATTGTAAAACATGAGCTATGGCATGAGTTTTGGTAAATAAAGTTAGCTGCTTTGTATAATTGCGACGGATTTGAGATTCGGTTGGAATCAGAGTTGTTTTTCAAAGTTTAAAGTTTTGAAACGGATTAAAGTTTGTAGCTTTAGTTTCAAAAGTTTTTTAAAAAATTTCTAAAGAATGTTTAAACCATGAAAAAAGGTAAGGGGTTGTGAAGTGGTTCGCTAAGAATATGTTAGAGTGAACTGCGGCCATAGCGATAATCACTATGGATGCAGTTCGACGAAATTTATCAATTTTAGTTTCAAGTAGTTTTAATTTGAAATTGTTTTGTAAAAGTTTTCAAAACAAACTTAATTAGTAATTAAAAAGTAATTAAGTTCTATAATTTAATTAATTAGTTAAATAAAAAGGTAATTAGCCTTAATTAGTAATTAAGAAAGTAATTAGTAATTAATCAACACTTAAGTTAAGTTAACGACTATTGTTTGATTAATTAAGTTTTATGGTATTTAACATGGTTAAGAAGTAATTAATAGTTAATGATTATTTAATTAAGTTAATTAATTAATTATTTAATTGATGCATTATTTTATTAATAGTTAATTAATTAGGGTTTAACTTTTAAACAATTTGGTTTATCCTTAACCAAGTTGCATTAGTAAGTTAATTAGCACTTAATCAAGTTCATTAAGCCTGATTAGAAATTAATTGTGACTTAAGCTTGATTAATAAGGGTTAATTAAGGTTTAATTGGGGTTTATGCTGATTAAATCTACTTAAATCTTTTCAAAGGTGATTTTAAAACTGAACCGAATGTGTTTTAAATCAATCTCTCTTGTTTTTAAAATGAACCGATTCCAAATCCAAGGATCTCTTGTCTGGACCTTAAGTAACCCTATATGTTAGGAAGACTAAATGACATTTGTTAGCGGAACAAAACACCATTCTGCTATAATATAAGTGATTTGATTTTGTGGACATGCGTTAGCAGAATAAATCCTCGTTCTACTATGAATTGATTGAATTGTTTGAAAATCTATTTAGCAGGACAAATCACCCTCTTGTTATTATGTTATTTGGACATGTATATGATAGTTACTTCTTATTGACATGTTATTCCCTGATTTGGATATGAATTGTATTTTCATATTTGTTGCTTGTGTAAATAACTGTTAAGTGAATTGAAATTGAAAGTGAATGGTAACTTAAATTAGTACCATTGGAATCGCTAAACCTCTTTTTGAGTTTATAAAGTATGTTTTTGAATTAACTTCAATTCTTAAATAATTTTAGAGTTTAAAGTTTATAATGATTTCCAAGTTGTGCTATTATGTTGTAAAGTTATTTATAAGTAATAACTTGTTTATAAAGGGATTTTTATTGAAGGTTTACTTAAAGTGTTTTACAAAAGATAATTGTAAATGACATTTTATAAAGGAAATTTTATAAAGGTTTTATAAAGAAGTTTTATAAAGAGTTTTAAATTAGAAAGAGATTTATAAATCATTTTAGAGATTTCAAAAGAATTTTAAATCTAGTTTAAAAATTTATAAAGAGGTTTGGAATGTGAAGTTAATGGGTTTAATTATAGGTGATGTCTTTAAAAGGGAATTGTTGGCCATTTAATATAGAATTTTAAAGAGGGAATTTCCAAAATGTTTTTGGTAAATAATGTGAATTGTTTCCAAGTTTAAAGGGAATGTTAGGGGTTTGGGTATAATGTTTTGAAAAAGATCCTTTGATCAAGTTTTTAAAGTGGTTTTATTAATTAAAGAGAATTAATAAAGGCTTAGTGGATCTCATATGGAAATTAAACCATGATTGAATGTCTTTTTATTTGATAGTTAAATAACTGACTATCAAAACTGGACTCAAAACGTAACTTTGGAAATATCTAGGAGAAACGCGAGAATTATATGGTACAGTTACCATCGAAGGTGCTATACTGTACGTATAAACTCATTTCGTTCTTCTAGGACGAATGATAAAGAAATCCGTCCACTAACGTTTAGGAGGTTAACTCCACCCTTGTCATTTGTTTGTTTATTTCCTAAAGAATCGGGGTTGAGTTTACCGGAAATTATCAAAAGTTGTTTCGAAGAGACCGGGATCAGATATGTTATCCGTAAACCACTTCGATCCAACTCAAGCATTGTGAACTGAAGAAATTGTGAAGAGTATGGAATCGAAGATAGAGAGGTGAAGTGCAAGAGCTAATCGCTACAAATCCTGAGAGCGATTCCAAAATGGATGTAGTAGGAATAGTGCCTTCAGTTTCGTTCAGACCCAGAACAGACTTGTATGGATGAATGCTATCAGCACATTGTCATTGGAGGGCAATGAGCATTCTAATTGTAAATGTTCTTGAAAGGTAATCATAGCCTCAAGCCTCATCAACCGGGAATGACTAAAACAGGTGAGATGCAGCAGGACTATGTGGGTCGCACCCATTGGGATATGTCATCACCTTTCTAGATGTCTATTCATATTTCCAGATTTAGTTGTGCATATGAGCTCAGTAAAACGGTTGGGAACAACCGGGGTGATGACATATTCGGTACTATCTAGCAAGGGGTAGGCCGGTCCTGTGTTGGCAGGGGTTGTTAGGTACAATCTCGGTACATTGTTCTAGAGGTGTACTATGACGGGCGGTACCCCAGTAGCCCAGTCATTAGTTGGAATCCATTCTCCAATAAGAGTTTTACGGTTTTAGTTGTATACCAAATATGTTGGAACGTGAGATGCAAGCATTCCGGCTATTTTAATATTTTACTTTGAACCCTTAGACATTATTATAATATCACTGGATTTTCTATATAAGTGTATTGGTTATCGTAAGGTAAAAACCCGTCCATGTTTATGTGCGGCGAGGTCTTACGAGATACCTTTGATTTCAAAGGATTTTTAAAGTTAATAAATCAATAAAGTTTTTTGTGATTTGAGTTTACCCACGCTGGTATTCCAGACTGACCTGGGCGTTATTTCCTTATAATGATCGGGTCAGATCGAGCATGTTTGCCAGGTTAGCTTTAGATGCTTTAGAGCTATAGAGTCGAGTTGGAGGTCCAGGACGTACTCTCGTATTTTGGATATCATCCATTGTGTATAGGTTATGTGTAGTTTGTCTAATGTTTTAAGGACATGTGTTATAACTGTCTAACTCTGATACATATATGTATAAAAAAAGAGGGTCTCGGATTATGTAAAGACTTGATCATATTATATATTATTCCATTGCGTTGTGAGATTCTGTGTTGTTTAGTTTTCTTCTATCTTTTGCCTTCTTCTTTCACCCTAACAAATCTGTATTTCCGGCACTTGAATGTTCGACACGTGATACAGTGGACGTATTAGTGTCGATTTTCGAATGCTGGAAATGTGGATCGTTATAGTGCTCTCCCCTTTTTTGCGCCTTGGTTTTAGTCATTTTGAATGAAGCTCGATGGAGCTATAAACCCTCAGAATGACAGTAACAATGAAGCTGAAGTAACTGATAGCTAAGTTACCGACTATCGAGGATACAAAACGGTCGTATATGGAAATTAAGTCTTGTATACTTATCACCACTCATTGAATTCAAATTTGTACTTTTTCTTGGTTAACAGTAATACCAGACAAGTCAAGGCAGTGTTACCTCAAAGTCATGTCCAACGATTACTCTTAACTTTTGAAATAGCGACAAGTTTACTTCTTCGATGTTTAGTGCTAATTATACAAGTAAATCATTTCCATATAAGTGATTCGCTTTACAGAAATAATTCATTTCCATAAACGAATCAATCTTTTACTTTTAAAAGCGAACTAAACTTGCGCTTGATTTCCATACTTCCACCTTGGTAAGACACTTTTAGAATTAGTTCCTGATTATTAAATCGTTAAGAGAATAATTTTTTCCAGTGCACGACCCTGAAGGCCTAAACCAACGTCAGACCGAACACCCAGAAGGTTATCCAACTTAACATCCCAACAATCGAGTTCCAATTCCTTTTCATAACTTAAAAAAAATATTAGTTATTCTGAAAGATAAGTAATCACATTTAAAATCCCATTTAAATAAACAAATCCATTATCTAAAATAAAATAGATAATTATTTCCAAACACTTCTATAACATTGGTAAATTAACATTAAAATCTTTAGTAAATCAGTTTATTAACTTTAAATCAGTTGATTAAAGAAATTTTATTTTATTAGATAATTTTCCTAAACCACTTTTATTAAATTGATTAATTAACTTTAAATATCATTAATTACAAAGATTAATTAAATACCAATAATCATTAGTTAAAACAAAAAGTCATCTCAAACATCATTTATTAAAATGGTAAGTAATTTTAAATTCCATAAATTAAAACGATTAATCAAGTTCAAATAATCATAAATTAATTGGATTAATTAAATTCAAACTCCATTATCTAAAACGGTTAATTTAAAATATCATTTGTTAAAATGATTTATTTAATTATAAAACATCATTAATTAAAAATGATTTAGCTAAATTCCAAACATCATTAGTTAAAGTAACTAATTAGATTTAAAACAATCATTGATTAAAATGATTAATAAAATTCAAATATCATTAGTTAAAACAATTAAATAAATTTAAAAAACCATTAATTAAAATTATTAATAAAATTTAGATATCATTATTTAAAATAATTAATTATATTTAAATATCATTAATTAAAATGATTATTAATTTCAATTATCGTTAATTGAAATAATTAATTAAGTTCAATAAATTAATTAAACTCCATTATCATTAATTAAAAGAATTAATTAAACTCAAATAATCATTAACGAAAATAATTAATTAAGTATAAAACATCATTAGCAAAAATGATTAATTAAATCTAATGATAAACCAATTTTTAATCATCATTTATTAAATTGGCTAATTAATCTCCAATTAATTAATTTAAATGATTAATTAATTTTAATTATCATTAATCAAAATGATTAATCAAATTTCAATATTCTTTTTAGCGGAAACACATGCTCAAGTTCATACTGGGTTTTGGGGATGAAATTTAATAAGTGACGCTATAGCGAAAAATCGCTATAACGACATTTAAACTATTAAATGGAATATCAAAAATTAATTTCAATTAACCATCAATAACAGTATATGGATGTAAATAAATAATTTATGGGCGAGAAACCCCCTTTAGATCTCTCTACAGTTTTCCTGCAAAACAATGGTTATGGATAAGATATAGATAATCATGTGGGATTATAACGATCAATTTAATAAGTCATCCATTTTCCAAACGGAAATTCAACCAAACAATCAATCAAACAATCTAATTAACATTCTAGCGATCTATAAACATTTATAACAATATTGATATGGTATAATAAAATTAAATGTGAGTTAAACTCACATTGATTTTCGTTTTCACCGAAACGTCCCCATTTTGGACCAAAACCAAACGGTCGTTCGATTTTAGCCTAAATTTTCACTTGCTCAAAATCCATCTAAACCAACTCCATTGCGAAAATCTCAACAATGCAAATCCAACGCAAAGAACGACGTTCGAATCCGACCTCGTATGAGCGAGATACATAATTTATAAGTTATCGACAAATTTAAAACAAAATTAAATAACTTAGCAATATTTACAAGACTACCCCTCAGTCTCTTCTTCCCCGATCGACAGAAACATGCATAGTGACATAGAGAAAACCCAAAGCAAAATGTGCACGAAAGGCACTGACAAGGCGATAAACTCGACCATTCTCTAATCCGACTTCGCCATCGCGTTGCTCTACGCGAACACGACTCGCCTGACACCACGGATCATCGCCAACACATCTCTATCAGAACGCATCGCAGCACCCCCTTCGCATGTGGCACAGTTCACGCGACCAAAAACCAGCGTCGATCCCCTCCAAACTCGGCGACAAGATGGCCTTCGACAAAGCAAATCCAAATCTAACCTCCAAAACTCAAATCGATGACTAAAACAACCAAAAATCTCAACCCTAGCTCCTATATCCATTCGACTTCACTGTCGAATTCCAAAAACCAATGTCGCACCCTTCAAATAGCATACCAGCACGAATATCTCATCGAATTGAGATTTTAAAGCTGGTTTTAGTATTTTTAATTGAATATAACATTATATTAATTTTTTTTGAATTCTTGAATTAAGAGGAGAGGCTCTGCCTTTGTTTACAGTGAAGTATAAAATGGGATTGAAGGTATGGGTCTGCATACAAGGATATGGGCACGGGGTATGGGTGTGGGTATGGCCTAGGCATGGTACATTTGAATATATATTATATTTAATTTTAAAATATACAACAAAACATACCCGAAAATCTTGTACTCCAAACGAAGCGTGCCGTTAGGCGTTCTATATGTTATACCCCTATTCCAAACACAATATAACTTGTTTCGAGACCTAATTCGAATAAAGGATAGTTTTTTGGACCTAGTTATTATATTAAATTTTCGATATTAATTTCAACGCGTCTCGATTTCGCACGACCAAATGATACGTCTAATCGCTACGAAATTCGATGGCGTAATATAGTTCACTAATATGGATCTAATGAAACTGGTTTCGTCAAAATCCGAGACTATGCCCCGAAAGGCTAATTTCATAGATTTAAATATTTAATTATCGATATTTATCCAATCTATTTACATTTGTAAATAAATTTACAAATTGAATTCACCAATATTTTTTATTAATTAAAAGGATTTAAATAAAATTATTAAATCCATTTAATTGACATTTAATTCATAGTTCAAATATTTAATTATCCCCTATATTTGAATTATAAAGTATTAAATTCAATTATTTTATATATTTAAATTTAATTAAACATTTAAAATCTAATAACCAAAATTTTAGGTCGTTGCCTCCCCCCTAAATGAATTTCGTCCCCCAAATTCCTAGGGGGAAAAATGTTTTCAAACCCTTAAGTTTAAAACTATTATTTAAAATGAGTTATTAAACTTATTTTCAAAACCCATTAGCTGGAATAGATTCCAAAGTTTCCAAGTCTTTTAAATTCATTTACCTATACCAACTAATTCTCTTATATTCATTTATTCCAAGATATAATCCAGAAAATCAAATTTTAGCTATTAAAATTTTTCCAAAATTCTTAAAAAATTCCTAACTCTTAAATTTTGCGAAAAATTTCGCCAGTGTCTCCTTTGCAGGCTTGATCAGTATAATTACAAATCGCCTATACGGGCTCCAAACCAATCAAAGAAAACAAAAGCCAAGCGACCTCCCATATCTGGGGCATAAAATCATTAACCAAACCAAATTTTCTAAATTTATTACATACTATTTTGCGTTTGACTTATATTTTTGCAAGTAATTTATTATCTATGTAAATGCAGGTGCACAAGAATAAAATGGCTCTCTTGCATACCCGTACTTACAAAATCTAAGACAAAATTAGGCTGACGAAAGCAATGTGATGCAACTCTACATGCAAAAACTAGTTTGATATAAATTTACATGCAATCAACAATCCATATCTCAAATATATGCGACAAAATATAGAGAATATTCATGTACTAGATGGTATGGATCCAATTATTTCAAATGAAAAATTTAGATCTAAATACCCGGGTTTTTCAATTCAAAATTTTATTTTAAAATTTCTCAAACGATAAAAATCAAAATGACAAGGAGGGATTCCTCCAAATAAATGATGGTGAATCTCTAGAATCAAAACAACATGGAGCGTCCAGTGGTATTCTAGTTCCTCCAAAAACATCAACTAGAGTGAATAAATAACTTTTTCTTCCCAAAATCTTCAAAAATTTCCTTTTTCAAAATCATCGGGATTTAGGTCCTAATAACAACAATTTAAAATCCTTTGTTTATAAATTTAAACTTTTATAGACAATGGTATATAAAATTGCACAACCAATCAATTCAATTCAATCAAATCAAATCAATCAAATTCCCTGAAGGAATAAACTAACACTAACTGTCAAACAAATATCATAAGGGAAAACTTATCACTTAACATTGTTTCAAAATGTAAAATGGCTAACAAATAAATTTTAACTTAGGTTCAAAACTTTCTTAATTTTCCAAAAATATAAATAATTACCTAAGCGTACCATTTTTCTCATTAGCCTTTGGTTATTTCTTAGAAGATTATCCAAACTCACTCAGACAAAATGGAAAGTTATACTCTATATTTTATTAGTTTCCTAATTATATTAATTTCTAATTCACTTTTTTTTCACTAAGTATTTTATTCAATACTAAAATTATTTATGAGTCATCTCATATTTCTCACCTAAGTTTTAAAATACCTTGTAAAGTTATTTCTTTATAAAACATCAAATCATAACTTATTCCACTTTATTTACTTATATAATATTCTTTTATATCCTGAGAATACATACAAATTTTATTTTACTTTTTCAAAGACCTGGATGGAGATCAAATCAAATTATGGCTTCTTAAAACCGAATCAACCTATTAACCACTTTTTTTAGAGTCTTAAAATGAATAATATTTAGGGGTGACCCAATCAACAAGTAGTTTATGCTACTTAGATGTTTCAAATAAATATTAAAACATTACTTTGGTTTATTCGAATTTTGAACTCATTTCGATCGCACAATGATAAAGAGAATAATTTACTAAGTACTCCACAACATTCACTCAAGCAAATGTCCAATCAACACTTAGAAGATAATTCAGATTACCACAAAACTAGTCGAAACGATTTCCTCCTAATTATCCCAAAGAAAATGTATTCTATTTAAAATTTTACTTCCCAATATATTTTTACCTTTAAGTACTTTCAAAAGTACTGCTATTTCTCAAAAATTTCTTTGAAATTATTTTCAGAAAATTCGGGATTTAGATTAAAAATCCTTTTTAAACATATTTCACAAACTAAATACATGTAAAATTTCCTTTATATAAAAATTATTTAATATCATAATAATCCTTCTTTATTATAATAAAATTATCTTGAATATTTTATTCTCTAAATATCTTATCCCACTATTTAGATTATATTAACACTTTTTATAAAGTTTGATTCTTAACTCACCATTACTAAAAGGTGAATTTTCAAGTTAATATTTTCCCCGAACTCCTTATGTCAAATTGTGAAAATTTATTTCAAAAAGTGTTACTTTTAATTCAAGGCGATAAATGCTCCTAGATAAACCGAGCACAATTTAGCAATTAACCAACAATAGTTAATGCTTCTTATATAAATTAAGCATAACCGAACAAACAATAGTGATAATATATAAATATTATCACATTTAAACCAACAAACTATATAAGTATATAGAGTTTTGAAAATTATTCCATTATATGTAAAAAATATAATCCTAGGCAAAATATTAAATTTGCCAAAATTTTCAATACCATATCCGTTGGCCTTGGTCCGGTGTTTAGAAACCCCTATCGATACCGTGGCGTCCCATGTCTCGATCAGAATTCATAAAAACTCAATAGACCAATTAACATAATACATTTTTATAACATTAACAAATACGCTCTCGTATACATAATACTCTCAAACTCATTCTAGGGTGTCGCTTACCCTATCTCTGATGAGTCAAACCCTACCAAAGCCAAAGTTCTCGCTTAACATCGCACTCTAATACCAAATGTAACCAACCATTTTTCCGTATCCTTTAAGTTTTCAATAAAACAACCATGTCCAACTCAAAGTGAACGAAAAGACGGATTGTTAGGGTAAATAAAAAGAAAGAACAGAGAAAAGAGAAACATAAAATCTCACAGTGGAATCGACAACATATAATATAACAAGGGCAGTAGAAACTATCACTCCAAACATACAGAGTTCATCAAAGTTAAAAACAAACCTTATCAACTTGAAAGTTATAAAATCCCGACCTTACAAATGCCGATAGGTAAACAATATAATGCAGCGGAAAATAAAACTACGATAGGTGAAACTTTAGCTTCCTTCCACAGTCTCCAAAACTTCAAAGACATCTTGGGAAAAATACTCGGTCTGACCTGAGTATCATAAATAAATAATACCCAGATTAGTCAGAAATACCAGCGTGAGATAACTCGAATAATGGGGAACATATATAAAAAGTTCTGTGAGACCACGCCGTTAACGCGAAACGGGTTTTTACCTCATAGGTAACATTCATACAAGCAAGAGCAGAAATAAATATTTAGAACAAATCCAAATAGGAGTGGGTATAATTAATATTAAAACAGACTGGAAGACTGGAAATAAGCCGAGTAAAATCCAAACTAGACAGAATGGATAGAACAAAGAAAACGGTCCAACATGATAGAATGGACTAAATAAGGTAACAATCCAAACTTGATAGAATGGACTGAAAAACCGTAATAAAACATCGTGAAGGGTGGTTGACTCTTCCCGTTGCATTATAGAAAAACTGATTCAAACGTACGAATCGAATTAGTAAAACAAATGTATCCAATGTAACTAGAAGGGTGCTCCCTTTTCCACGAAAGTATACCTCTGGATAAAATATACTTGAGAGCACACGTGTCACTCTCGGGAACTTCCAAGATGGACCCCGCTTCACACAAGCATCTGAATATTTCACATCAATGCATGCATGCCGAAACCTCTCTAGATGATGTGAACGTACCCTGATGGATGGACCCACATGGCTTGGCTCCCACTCGCGCTTTGTTTTTAGTTTTTCCAGTGTTGGATATCAGTGATAAATTGTTTTAGGATGACGAAGCACAATAATGACTTGGAGGATGCTCCCCCTTTTTCGCGTCTTGGTTTTAGTCATTTTCGAACAAAGCTCGACGGAGCTATAAATCATCTTAGAATGACAATAACAAAGAAGCTGAAGTAACCAATAGATGAGATACCAACTATCGAGGATATAAAACAATCGTATATGGAAATTAAGTCTTGTATACTTATCACCACTCATTGGATTCAAACTTGTACTTTTTCTTAGTTAACAGTAATACTAGACAAGTCAATGTAGTGTTACCTCAAAGTCATGTCCAATGATTACTCTTAACTTTTTAAATAGCGACAAGTTTACTTCTTCGATATTTAGTACTAATTATACAAGTAAATCATTTCCATATAAGTGATTTGCTTTACGGAAATAATTCATTTCTATAAATGAATCAAACTTTTACTTTTAAAAGCGAACTGAACTTGTGCTTGATTTCCATATTTCCACCTTGGTAAAATACTTTTAGAATTAGTTCCTGATTGTTAAAAAGTTAAGAGAACAATTTTTCCATGTGCGCGACCCCGAAGGTCTAAATCAACATCAAACCGAACACCCAGAAGGTTATCTAACTTACCATCCCAACAATCGAGTTCCAATTCCTTTTTATAACTTTAAAACAATATTAATTATTCCAAAATATAATTAACCGCATTTGAAATCTCCTTTAAATAAACAAATCCATTATCTAAAATAAAATAGATAATTATTTTCAAACACTTATATAACATTGGTAAATTAACTTTAAAATCTTTATCAAATCAGTTTATTAACTTTAAATCAGTTGATTAAAGCAATTTTATTATATTGGATAATTTACCTAAATCAGTTTTATTAAATCGATTAATTAGCTTTAAATATCATTAATTACAAAGATTAATTAAATACTAATAATCATTAGTTAAAACGGATAAGTCATCTCAAACATCATTTTTAAAATGATAAGTAATTTCAAATTCCATAAATTAAAACAATTAATCAAGTTCAAACAATCATAAATTAATTAGATTAATTAAATTCAAACTCCATTATCTGAACGGTTAATTAAAACATCATTTGTTAAAATGATTTATTTAATTATAAAACATCATTAATTAAAAATGATTTAACTAAATTCCAAATATTATTAGTTGAAACAGTTAATTAAGTTTATAACAATCATTGGTTAAAATGATTAATAAAATTCAAATATCATTAGTTAAAATAAACTAATTAAATTTAAAACAATCATTAATTAAAATAATTAATAAAATTCAAAATCATTATTTGAAATGATTAATTACATTTAAATATCATTAATTAAAATGATTATTAATTTCAATTATCATTAATTGAAATAATTAATTAACTTCAATAAATTAACTAAACTCCATTATCATTAATTAAAAGAATTAATTAAACTCAAATAATCATTAACTAAAATAATTAATTAAGTACAAAACATCATTAGCAAAAATGATTGATTAAATCTAAAGATAAACCAATTTTTAATCATCATTTATTAAATTGGTTAATTAATCTCAAATTAATTAATTAAAATGATTAATTAATTAAATTATCATTAATCAAAATGATTAATAAAATTTCGATATTCTTTTTAGTGGAAACACAAGCTCAAGTTCATACGATAGGGTTTTGGGGATAAAATTTAATAAATGACAGTATAGCAAAAAATCGTTATAACGATATTTAAACTATTAAATGGAATATCAGAAATTAATTTGAATTAACCATCAATAATAGTATATAGATGTAAATAAATAATTTATGAGTGAGAAACCCCCTTTGCGTCTCTCTATAGTTTTTTCCTGCAAAACAATGGTTATGGATAAGATATAGATAATCATATGGGTTTATAATGATCAATTAATATGTCATCCATTTTCCAAACGGAAATTCAACCAAACAATTAATCAGATAATCTAATTAACATCCAAGTAATCAATAAACATTTATAAAAATATTGATATGATATAAAAAAACTAAGTGTGAGTTAAACTCACATTGATTTTCGTTTTCGTCAAAACGTCCCGATTTTGGACTAAAACCGAACGACCGTTCGATTTTAGCCTAAATTTTCACTTGCTCCAAATCAATCCAAACCAATTCCATCGTGAAGATCTCGATGACACGAGTCCAATGCAAAAAATGGCATTTGAATACGATCTCGTATAAGCGAGATACACAATTTATAAGTTATCGACAAATTAAAATTAAAATTAAATAACTTAGCAATATTTACAAGATTACCCCTTAGCCTATTCTTCCCCAATCGATAGAAACATGCACAGCAACACATAGAAAACCCAAAACAAAATGTGCATGCAAGGCACTGACACGCGAAAAACTCGACCATTCTCCAATCCGACTTCGCCATCGCGTTGCTCTACGCGAACACGACTCACCTTACACCATAGATCATCGCCAACACCTCCCTATCAAAACACATCGTAGCACCCCCTTTCGCGCCTAGCACCATTCATGCGACCAAAACCAGCGTCGATCCCCTCCAAACTCGGCGAGAAGATGGCCTTCGACAAAGCAAATCCCAATCCAACCTCCAAAGCTTAAATCGATGACTAAAATAACTAATAATCTCAACCCTAGCTCCTATACCAATAATCAATTAGTTAAAACGAATAAGTCATCTCAAACATCATTTATTAAAATGGTAAGTAATTTGAAATTCCATAAATTAAAACGATTAATCAAGTTCAAATAATCATAAATTAATTGGATTAATTAAATTCAAACTCCATTATCTAAAATGGGTAATTTAAAACATCATTTGTTAAAATGATTTATTTAATTATAAAACATCATTAATTAAAAATGATTAACTAAATTCCAAATATCATTAGTTAAAACAATTAAATAAATTTAAAAAACAATCAATTAAAATTATTAATAAAATTCAGATATCATTATCTAAAATGATTAATTACATTTAAATATCATTAATTAAAATGATTATTAATTTCAATTATCATTAATTGAAATAATTAATTAAGTTCAATAAATTGATTAAACTCCATTATCATTAATTAAAAGAATTAATTAAACTCAAATAATCATTAACAAAAATAATTAATTAGGTATAAAACATCATTAGCAAAAATGATTAATTAAATCTAATGAAAAACCAATTTTTAATCATCATTTCTTAAATTGATTAATTAATTTAAATTATTATTAATCAAAATGATTAATAAAATTTCAATATTCTTTTTAGAAGAAACACATGCTCAAGTTCATACTGGGTTTTGGGGATGAAATTTAATAAGCGACGGTATAGCGAAAAATCGCTAGAACGACATTTAAACTATTAAATGGAATATCAGAAATTAATTTCAATTTACCATCAATAACATTATATGGATGCAAATAAATAATTTATGGGCGAGAAACCCCCTCTGGATCTCTCTACAAAATTTTCCTGCAAAACAATGGTTATGGATAAGATATAGATAAGCATATGGGATTATAACGATCAATTTAATAAGTCATCCATTTTCCAAACAGAAATTCAACCAAACAATCAATCTAATTAACATCCTAGCAATCAATAAACATTTATAACAATATTGATATGATATAATAAATAAAAATGAGTTAAACTCACAATGATTTTCGTTTTCGCCGAAATGACCCGATTTTGGACTAAAACCAAACGGTCGTTTGATTTTAGCCTAAATTTTCACTTGCTCCAAATCCATCTAAACTAACTCCATCGCGAAAATATCAACGACACAAATCCAATGCAAAGAACGACGTTCGAATCCGACCTCGTATGAGCGAGATACATAATTTATAATTATTGACAAATTAAAAATAAAATTAAACAACTTAACAATATTTACAAGACTACCCCTCAGTCTCTTCTTCGTCGATCGTCAGAAACATGCACAGCGACACAGAGAAAACCCAAACCAAAATGTGCACGCAAGGCACTGACAAGGAAAAAAACTCGACTATTCTCCAATCCGACTTCGCCATCGCGTTGCTCTAAGCGAACACGACTCGCCTGACACCACGGATCATCGCCAACACATCTCTATCAGAACGCGTCGCAGCACCCCCTTTCGCGTGTGGCACAGTTCACGCGACCAAAAACCAGCGTCGATCCCCTCCAAACTCGGCGACAAGATGGCCTTCGACAAAGCAAATCCCAATCTAACCTCCAAAACTCAAATCGATTACTAAAACAACCAAAAATCTCAACCCTAGCTCCTATACCAATTAGACTTCACTATCGAATCCAAAAAACCAATGTCGCAACCTTCGTATAGCATATCAGCATGAATATCTCATCGAATTGAGATTTTTAAAGCTGGTTTTAGGATTTTTAATTGAGTATAACATTATAATTCTTTCCCAAAACGTTAAGGAATTTACTCACCGAAGATTTTGAAACTTGAAATACTTTGAAACTCGGGAGGCTTGGAAAACAAGAAAATCCACTCAAAAATAGATCATTTTATTCTCGATTTTTGCACCCTTTATTCTTGGAATTTTAAAACATTGTCAAAATAAAAGGTTTAGATAATTCTTTCCTCTATCATCTAAAAAAAGTATTACTCAATTTAGGTAATTTTTGGGAAAGTTATGGCCAAAACAGTAAGGGGTATTTTCGGACACAAAAATCTAGGTTCAATAGCACTCTTGCAAAAAATGAAATTTTGGAGCATCTAAGCTCGAAATAAAAAAAAGTGGTAAACCATAAAGTTTTCGCCATTGGAATTCTACAGGAGTTGAGAAAATGAAAATTTGGTTTTGGAGTTGTTTGTACGAAGTTATGACCAAAACCATTTCGGGTAAAATGGAAGAATTTTGAAGCGGAAAGGAGGAGTTTGAAGCTAAGTTTAAACCATTTTAAAAGGTTTAAAATTTGAAAATTTGAAACTTGAAAATGCTAAAGAAGCCAATATAGTGTTTTAGGGCTTAGGAAGGAAAAATAAAGCTTAGAAAAAATAGAAAAAGGAAAAAATTAAATGAAAAGAAAAGAAAAAATGTTTTTATATAAAATGTAAACGCAAAATTACCCAAACGCCTATGTCCTTTGCCCACCACTCCTTGAACGCCACCCCACCCCTATGCCCCCTCCTTACCAATATACATTAAATGCTTTGTACCCTAGCCCCCGAAGTGTCAAATCATGTCCCCCCTGATGTGACTATTTTCTATTTATTTTTTTATTTAGTTGCCAAAGTGTCACATCATGATTATGTTAATTAAATTAACTTAATTTACTTAATTAAACCTAATTATATTATCCTAAACCATATTATATACTTATTCTATGCGTGCATATATATAAGAATGTGTGCACACATTTCAAACAACTTTTATATGATGAAACGTCAAAAATTCGGAAAACAGTTTTCGGTCACATTTTCTGTTTTTCATCGAACGGTATACTTTTGTAAACACGGTTTAAAAACTATTTCACAATCATTGTTTATTATTGAAAAGAGTTTTATTTTCATTATAAAATATATATTGAATATTTAAAATTAATTAAATATTCGCAAATCAAAGCAATTAAATTCCGGGCCGTTACAAAAATCGAAGATTTTCATAACGGAACACTACTGCCACCATAATGTATGATATGGTAAATTTCACCAAGGGTCTAGTGGCAAGTAGCCTTACATCATGAATATCCTCGCCTTCAATGGTCTTTGTCTTCAGCATGTTTTAATTTGGTTCAAAGTGGTTTTCGAATAGGAATCACCCAGATCTGATCCCGGTCTCTTCATAATCCAATCATCGTTAAAAATGTGAATATGAGTACATAGGATTGTTAAGCCTCTTTTCATTTTAACCTTTTACCGATTAATCAAACCCTTTTAACTTTGGAAATCTTCAAGTCATTTACTTAGGAAAATTTAATTCTTAATCTATTAAAATTTCATCTTTCTGAAACATGTCTTAACTGGGTCAAAACAATGTTATTTAAGACATCATTCAATGTAAACCCAAATCATTTAATATTGAGTGGAAAAAGAACATTATTTAAGACATCCTATTTCCAAAAACGTTTATTTAAATCTTTAACAATGATTTTTTATTTTCCAAATCATATAATTTTTAATAAGTTGAAACCATGTCATCCAACTTGGAAAATTCGAATTAGTTGGTATTCGAGTTAAATGGATTCATAAAAATTATATCAATTCATACTCAATACTAATTTCCATATTCAATAAACACTATGGGCAGAATAACAGTGAAATAGCTTTTTAAATTTACACGGATATTACAATTTTCCTCCTCATAACTTAATACAGATTTTGGCCGGATCATCCCTTATATTACTAAAAACCTCATCCAACCATTTCTATTTTGGAAAAACTTAAATATGATCTTTTCATTTAGAGCATACGGGCTTTCCCTCCGATCTGTTCCACCCCTTGTCTAGAAAGAGAAAACAAAGGCCAGGTAAGTTCTGGTTACTGTGTGCTCCATTCCTTACCTTTGTTACACACCTTGTTTTATCTTCCCAAATCTTACAGGCGGGACAAATGTACTAGTCGTTTCCGCATACTCATTTTGTTATTACGTCCAAGGAATTGATTCAATTATATTGTTTAAGTGTTATAAATAATTCCTCTTAACCATTCATTTAAACTCTTATTAAAACTTCCAAATCATCTTTAAAATAATAAATTGTTTATTTAAAGACATTTATAAGATTCGGGAAATAATAGTTAAGTTTAAAACTATATTTCTAAAGTTTACTAAAACTGCTGTAGAAAAGTGTTACAGATAGTGTTTTAAAAGCTTATTCGATTAAAACAACTTTATCATTTGGAAATCCATATTTATAACTCAAATATGTTTCAAAACGTTTTAACATATTTATCAAATTTATTTCATATTTTTAAACATTTAAAAATATTCATTTTAAAGGTTTATACTTTGGTCACTTAATTGCAAAAGCGCGATTTTCCTAAAAAGTTTATTTGGACATATTTTAAAACTACAAAAAGTAACCTTGGTTTTTCCTTTCCATTTGAAAATTATGGTTATAAGGATCTAAAAAATTCTCATTTCGAAGAATTCAGACTCTGTTTTTATCCTGCATATTCATTTAGCTTTTCCGGCACGAAATCGCGGACTGCCGTTATGCGACGCGCCTTACTTTGACTTGCTTTTCAATATTTGCCAAAACTTCTTCAAAT
Source organism: Allium fistulosum (assembly GCA_030737815.1). Classification (NCBI taxonomy): domain Eukaryota; kingdom Viridiplantae; phylum Streptophyta; class Magnoliopsida; order Asparagales; family Amaryllidaceae; genus Allium; species Allium fistulosum. Next base: position 100,517,887 of record CM060904.1, read on the forward strand.
TGGGTTTTATTATTTGTGAAATATTTATAAACCATTTTAAATCAATACTTTACTAATTTATTCATTTGAAACTCATTTTCACTTTATTTCCAAATATTTCATATTTCATTAATATTCAACATTTTATCTTTTAGACTTCTTAAATCATAAGCTATTTATTTTTTTCCACATTCTAAAATTTTAAAATTCGTTAACTTTAAAATCTGAAAACATTAACTTCCATTTTCAAAACAATTCAAAACTTTATCTTTAACTTTTCATTTTCGAATCAAATTTTTATCTTTTTCAAAATGAATTCTTTTTCTATAGTAGATATGAAGAGACTTAACTATGCCCAATATACCACATATGATTTTAAACATATGCGGTCTCAAATCAACTATAATTAACAATGACTAATAAAGTAGTCATAACCAACTTTTTTTACTACGATGTTGATAAAAGCAACATTAACAATCATACATTCATCCATACAACCAAATTCATTCAAGCATCCATATTACAACTAAATGACATCAATTTATGATAAGGGTATGAACATGAATATCGTAGCACAACAAAAATAGGGTTTTAAAGTAAAGGAGCTCACTCTATTTGTTATGCTTAAACACACACACACACACACACACACACACACACACACTACTTCTTACTTCTTAAGCAATCATTAAACATTTTTAGTTAACCAACTAAATATCATAGCTACTTTTAATATTCATGCTAACCATTTTATAATTTATTTCAATTATAAGAAATATGTATTTAAATCGAGTTCTCACCATTAACCAATTCGTTTCACTTTCTACCAACAATCATTTTAACAACACTTTGTTATCATTTTCAACTTCAACTAAACATCACTAAAACCATCCTTTTTTCCTCTTAAGCAACATTCCCTTCTTCTCCTTCTTTACTCATGACCACCTTCCTCTTTACTTGATTTCGACCATAGCCATCGTCCACCTTCCCCTAGGTTCAACCTCCTCCTAATCCATCCCTTCCTCCATCATTCTTCAACTTTTTAGGTGCTAAACCATGTTTTAATGATATTATAAGGTCTTTGGCAAAATTTGATGGAGTTTGGAGTCGGTTTGATATGTTTTTAAGAAATTTATCAAGGAAAGAGAAGAGAAGAAGCCATTGAAACTCTAAGGAAGAAGAAGAAAGCTAAGAAAAGAATGAATGGAAGTCTGAAGAAATGAAAGCATAAGGCTCCATATTTATAGCCTTAACCTTTAAGGAATGTAATTTGACAAAAATATCAGTTTTAACCTTTAAGTAAACATAATTTTTCAACATTTATCATCTTCATATTACATTATTTTTTATGTCATCTTTACTTAATACTTAAGCTTATGTATTTTGATGGAATAGTGGATTAAAGTGAATATTTGTTTTGATTTTGATGTGATTCGAGTAGATATTTGCTTTTTGACTTTTATATAAATATCTTACTTACTTTCTTTAATTAATTACATTCTTAGTTTAATTAATCTTTTTAGTGTTAAATACATTCCTATTTGTTAAATGTGTATATATGTATAAATGTGTGCAACAACATTGCAACGACTTACATTAAACAGAACGTTGATTTTCGACAAAATGTTTTACGCTCGCATTTTGACGTTTTTGTTAAACTATTTATTTATGTAAACAAAACTTAGAAATAAGTTTCTTATCATCTTTAAATAATTAATACAAGTGTATTTGACTTATAATCGATTTGTCAACGATCGATGAAGTTTGTCAATAATTATAAAACAAGTATTTATGTTTATAAAATCATTATAAATCAATTTTCTATTATTGTCATATCATTATATAACCATTAAAAAGAGTTATTTACCATTTACAAGAATTATTCAAATGTATATCAAATTTTACCGAATACCGGCTTTTGTCATTTTTTGATGAAAATCCAAACTTCTCGATTTTGCAATCAAATTCTAAAAATAATCTTATCATTCTTATTTATCACATAAAACATTATTATTAAGCTTGAAAATTTTATATCTGAATATTTAAAATAGATTAAATATCTCATTTTCAAAGTGGTAAAATTACGGGTTGTTACAAAGATACTGTAGCAAAGCGGCTAGAAATACATCCACTCATGTAGTTTGCCATCAGCATTTAATGTGCATTAAATGCAATGCATGCACTGGGTACAAATGGACAATTGGCACGCATCTTAGCCACTCGTTTCTTTTTAACTTTACAACCATCTCCTATCATCCCATGCGACAAGATCAATGACCAGTATGTTTCCCACCTTTTCTATAGCGTAACCTCGTTCGTCCATCATCCATTTCGGCCATTATAAATATCTCATGCACTCCGCTTTAAAGGGATTGGAAAATATTATAATTCTTGTCATTATCTCTATCCAAAGCTCTCTTTACCGTAAATCAAGACTCTAAGTGCTTAAGGTTAGCTAACTTTTGTAGTCTTAAGTGCTATGTTTCTTATTACTATCTCGTATTTCTTGTAACTGTAAGAGAGAATGATAGTAAGAGATCTTCATAGTGGATGTAGGAAATCTTGTTGAACCACTCTATATTTTGTGTCATTTACATTGATTTGCTTGCATGCTTCCTCATTTTTCATTTTTAAGCCTAGTGATTAGCAAGTAACCTCAGCTTTCATAGAATAACTGGGCTAAATTCGAGATTGGCCAAATCTCTAGTTAATGATATCCTTATACAAAGAAGTTAATTCAACATTACTCATCATCAATCATACTTTTCCAACAAATTCTGATTACTCCTTATCAATACATTATTATATATCATAGGAAGAGTGAATTTGAGACTGATTTTATTTGTTTTAGGTACTTTTGGAATTCTTTCCAATATACTCACTTATTCGATAAAATTGAATTGTTCTATTCTCTTTACATGTTATATTTTCTACTTCCATTTTAAATCCTATGAACTTATCAAAGGTATACTGCTTGTGTATCAAATACACATGTTCATATCTATGACAATTCTTTGGTGAATCTGATGAAGTAACCGGATCGTTTTGATATTAATAAACCTTAGGCTGCATATGCCTATATGTATCAATATGGAGTTCATTAACTCTTTCGTCACTCCCATTAAATGGGTGTATTGAAACCAAACTTCTCCTCAGGAGGATAGATGGGGCGATTCAGGTGAGATCCAATATGGATCTAACTTTCTATTCACTAGTGGGATTGGGCGGTCGGGGGAGGGGGGGTGGGGTTCCACCGTAGCTCCTCTCTTCTCGAGAATCCATACATCCCTTATCAGTGTATGGATAGCTATCTCTCGAGCACAGGTTTAGGTTCGGCCTCAATGGGAGAATAGAGCACCTAACAACGCATCTTCACAGACCAAGAACTACGAGATCGCCCCTTTCATTCTGGGGTGACTGAGGGAACACTAAATCTTTTGAGATACAATTCATAGGTAATATAATTCATAATTATACGGTTAAAGAATTATTTCTCAAAAATATGACTTAGTCCATAATTCTAGAATAATTATAGAAAATTTTAGATACCTTTGTACTTTCCATTGTTAATGCATCACCATTGTTATGGAAACAAATACCATTATTATAATAGATTTATTTTTCAATGAATATTCATAATATGCATACTAAAATAAAATTATATCAATTTTAAGTCAATATTGAAAATTGTTACTATTTCACAAATAATATTTGGTATATATACAAAATTATTGTTTCATAACTTGATGCATCCTTTAATAATTGTCATATGATATACTCCTATTTCCAACATTATTATAATGGAACATGAAATGCGAAGCTCCGTTCAACTACTTATTATATGCCAACTAGTTTACATTTGAGAGTTCCAAATTTACTAATACTAAACTAAAAGAAATAACACTTATAGAATATTTTTTATTATTATATAATTACATTTGGAATATAAATCACAATTATCATTCCATATTAAGTATCTACTAAGTATTTTATACAATTCATGTTCCTAATGTCTCTTTATGAAATAGAGGTAATAATTCACTCTCTTCATTCCAATTATGCATATTATACATCCACTATCAAACATTCGCATTCCTTTCTAAATAGTTGAACTATTTACAAGACTGCACGAACTCTTTATAAAAGCCATTTGGACATTCTTAACAATCCAAGGATATCGAACATGTTGCACTTAAGTAAACTGGTAAAAACCAAAATTTCAACAATTAGATTCCTAGTTCGTCTTTAGTCTTTGGTCTCTAATTGTTTTCAACACAACAAGATTCTCTTCGCATTCAATCATATTGAACACATAATCTTGCATTTATGGTTTATTTGCTCAATTCAGTAGAACCAATTTCATTGTGGTTTTTTATAATATGAATGTTATTGTTCCCCATACAGTTTTTGTATGTGATCATGGATCAAAAATCCATAATTTTGTATTTCTTTATAGTTTAAAACTCATAGAAATTAATACATAGTTTTAGATAAATAAACATTTAAGTGAACACATGACGAATGTATTTAGTAGTCATGTCGTTTGGCTCTTGGATGGGTCTTGAATTGACAACATACCAATTAATTTATTGGTATATATATCATATTTCTTTATCAACCCTTATTCAGTTCATTAGTATATTTCAACTGATAAACAATTGTATCGATAAAATTAGTTGAACAAATTTATTATCATGGATAATTTGAATTTGTATATCATATGTTCTTACAATATCAGAAAGGTTGAATGTATTCATTTCATTTTTCTAACGAGGCCCCCTACATTTTTATATTCCTTAAAATACAAAGTGAAGTATAAAAATATTTCGATTTCCTCAATAAGTGTTAGGACTCACTTGCCTTAGGATTATGACCTTGAGTTCGCTCAACATTAGATAGGCATCAAGTAATGGATACCTCTTTATAGGCTGCGTCATATACAACTCGTAACCATGGTTTTTGCCCTATTCTCAAACTTGACCTTGAGTTTGCTAAAAAAATCAAGAGAGCGATTATTCATTCTTACCTATCATTTCGCAAGGGCCTAAGCATAACGCAATACCTTGAGTTTTCTTGACAAATACATGCATATATTTTACCTCATCTAGGAGTACTACACATAATAGCTCAAGCTTGAACTTGCTCAATAACTAGTGCATATGCAAATAATCTATTAATAAATACATGATAGAGGGATACTATATTAAAGATTCATAACATTTTAATATATATGGATAATATCGATTTAAAGAATAATATATTTCTTATGAAATACCCATGTAGTTCAAGTGTCGAACACATCTGAAATCATGGTGTATGTACTGTATGTATCTATTTATTCCAAAAATCTTTTTGGGTTTTTTTACGGTTATACTTGTATCATATTTATACATATATAATTATATAAGTATAATTTGTTTATAACTATTATAATTTAATTAACTTGTATAATATTTATATGCATCTTATTAATTGAGTCATATATAAGTAATTTAATTCTTTAATGTAATTAACTGATTTAATTATATTTTATTTGAAATTTTAGAAAACCTTATTTTTATTAAGCTTAAACTATTTAGGATGAATGATTAACTGCAACGTTTAAAGTTCATATATATATATTTGTATGTATGTATGTATGTATATCAATACATAATTTTAATTAATTAACATTATTTAATCACATATCAAATAAAAAATTCATATTAAACATTTTAATTAAATATCTTAATAGATTTTAAAATTTTATTTAATTTACCTTAAATAATTTTATGATAAATATTCAACTATAACTTTTATAATTGTGTGTTTGTGTGTATATACATATATCAACACACACACCACACCCAGGTATATATATATATATATGTATGTATGTATATATATATGTATGTATGCATATATTATATTTACTTAACCAAATTAAATAAATATTTATGAAAATTTCGAAAAAAAATTGATTAATTTTTCAAAATAATTTTGGAAAGTTTGAAATCTATTTTATGACCTTATATTACATTTTAAATATAACATTTAAATTTAGAATGTATTTTAAAATTTCAAATTTTGATTAGAAGTTAGCCTAACACCAAAATTCCTTTGGGCCTTACATCTGGGTCAATCTTTTGAAATTACTCCATTCATCGGGCTAGGCCAGCAGTCAAGGAAGGAAGAACACATTTTATTCAATTCCAAGCATAGACACTATTACTCTAAACACCCATCAAAAGGAAAAGTTTATTATTTGACCCCTAATGTTGGCTAATTAGACTACATAGATCATGTGAATTCTAATACCACTATTGGAACCCGACCTATTTCGCAGTATGTGAAGTGGATAAATTTCAATTTTCTTTCTTTCTTTGGATCTTAATGGGTGTATGAAGACCATTAAAAGCATTAGATGTAATCAAATTATTTAATAAAACATATTTTATTTGAATAATATTTATTTATTTTTGTAATCCAATTAATTAAATATAATTGGTATGAATATACAACCAAGAGAGGTAGAGAAGTGAGTGGTTAACCATGGATGAAACAATAAATTCTATCAAATTTAATTAAATGAAAAAGAAAGGTTTTGTTTCATTTAGAAAAGTAAACCTTTTCATTTCTCTGTTTTAAATCTTTCCTTTAATTTTGACCCAACAATTAGACTACATCCTTCCATGTGTGGCAAACCAAATGATGATTTATGTATGGACTACTACATTTAATATGTATACATAGAATTAGAGGGTAAAGCATGACCATATCACAAACAATGACAAAGTTAACATATACATGTATAGATATTGATATTTGTATCTACCACGTATATATTCGTCATATATATAGCATCAATTTAATTGTTTAGTGAAGATACATATATATGGATACAAAGCATTTCTAAATATATAACTTAAAAATATAAAGGTTGAACTGAGAATAATGAACATAGATTGATTGAATTAAAGTTACAAATTCAAAATTCTAGAATGAAAGACCTATGTTTGACTTGTAGAATATATTTAAATTCAGATCTTGATCAAGTTAATTAATGTAAAATATCTCTAACTAACTTTTAATTGATATAATACACACACACACGTGCACATATGCAATAATGACATTAACATAATTTTCAATTAATTCAAAATACACATACATGTTAGGTTAAATTATTCTAATCTTTTTACAAGCACATACATATAAACTTATACATACACACATACATATATATATGTATGTACGTATGTATATAGTATATATGTATATAAATAAATGAACCATTTTCAAATACCCTTTTTAAACAATCGAAATTATGAAGTCAAAATACATATGCTAAGTTGAATAAGAGAACAATGAATTTTATGTTTCTAAATGATCAAAATCCAAAACAATATATTTGAATTACAAAAATTGCATACTATGTTTAGAAAGCTATTGCATGTTTATTGAAAATAATTATGGCAAAAACATAATTTTAAACATATATGCATTCTAGTCTTAATTTATTAAATTAAAACATCAAATTATTTCCAACTTTAATTTTAAGTTTTCAATGGCGACTGCTAATTTCTTTAGCGACTGATTTTCATCGCTTCTACCCTCTCTCGCCTGATCTTCTCTCTGATTCCCTCTTATCATGTCGCAGCTCAAATCTAAGCCCGCGTCTCCAAATTCTCAAAATGAGCTTTCTTTAACTAGAGATGGTCACTTTTTCTTCGATGTCGCTGTTGTTTCGACCGTGCCTAATCATTCTACTTCGTCAGTCGTTGTGCCCTCTGTTGTTTTCCTGCCTCTGTTAACCTCACCTACTATCGCGACGCATTCGCCTAGATCTGGCGGATCTGCGAATACGAATCCAATTGTTGAAATTGTTGCATCCCTTTCTAACCTTGATTCGTCGAGTTTGCCTATCTCTCAACTGAGTAATATGGTAGTTGCGACCGGCAAGCTTGTATTATCTTTACTTGTTGTTGTCGATCTTAGTGGTAATGGGTTATGATGTGATAATGGTGTATGTGATATTGTTTCTGGTATGTGTCTTGATGAGATGGTTGTTAATATGGTTAAGGTTTTTGGTTCAAATGCAATTGCCTGTGATTCAATTGTTGGTGATGTTGGTGCAATCACTTGTGTTGGCGGTGTTGTGGGTATCACGAACATGGTGTACGTTAATCCAGAGGAATGCATAGTAGATGCTTGTATAAATAAGTCATCCAGTCCTGCTAAAGATGTCTAGTGAAATGCTAAAGTCAATGATGCTCTACCTTCCTCGAACACCCATCAGTTGTCCATTGATGTTCCTCGTCAGAAGTGGTCATCATTGTTTAAATCATTGCCTAAAAATGTTGGTATATTCTCTCCTAACACTTTCAAAACATTTGAAATTGATGGTGTTAACGATATACCTGCCAAAGTGATTTAAGAGGGAGTGAACTATTGTCTAATTACTTAGTCGGTTTTTTTCTTAGACCCGTCCCCTCCTTATAAAGATGTACGTGATCAATGCAAGCACGTCTGGAGATTGAAAGGTGGCATCTAAGTTCAATATTTTAACACCATGTTCTACTTCAAATTCTCAAATAAGGAAGACAGACTTAGAGTTCTTGAGGCCAGCCTGATCAACATTGAGGGGAAACCATCCAATGTCATAGGTGAGCTCAAATGTTTTGATACGAGTATGAATGCCTACAAGAGTTTGCGGTATGTTAGAGCCTTGATTGAAATCTTCCCAACTAAGCCATTGCCGTCAAAGTTGAAAGTTAGACTTGCCCAAGGTCTTGATATGGAAGTCGATGTTCAGTATAGTTGGAAAACGGATATTTGCACGTCTTGTCAGTTATTTGGAAATATATCAGATACGTGTTTGGTTGGGCCCATCTCTGCTTCTCAGTCTCTTCCCACCAAGATTCCTCTTCCTAGGCCAGTTTTGAAGTGGGTTCCTAAGATTAGGAATCCTACTCCATCCACTGATCATGTTATCTCTATTCCTATTGTGGAGGTAATCGCTGCTATTTCCTCTGATTCTATGGCTTTTGATAATACGGTTTACTCTCCTATGTCGGAGGAGGTTATATATTGGTACTTTGTTGAGCATTCATGGACTCGTAATGATCGAATATAAGGTACAATCCATTGACTGATAGTCATCACATGTTTGTTGGTGAAGAAGGGGAATTTAGGCGTCTTATATAGGAGGGGGAAGGTCTGGCCCTATGTACTTAAGGTAGTGATGGAATTCGCAAATAAATTTTTACTGAAGGATGAATCTTAGGATAGGACATATCTCTACTCCAAGGATTCGATGATTTTTATTCTTAACCTTGCATCTTTATTCTCTGTATATTTACATGTTTCAGGTCCTGGCACTGGCGTTGTTGTCGGTGATTCTTTGGGGGACTAGTAGTCCACTTTTAGTTAGTGGTTTAGACCCTTCTATCTAAATTCCTGTGTTTTTTGCTGTATTAGTTGTTCGGGAGCCTGTTCCACACCTATTCTTCGACTGATTGAGTAATAAAGTGGACGACACACATTAAATGCTGGCTAGCTTTGCTAAAATTTATTAAATTAATTCAAACCAAACCAATCAATTAGTTGCTTAGAATGTAAAATTAATTCTAAATCAAGATGGGGTAATAATACATATATAAAATTGTGATAAGAATGACACAACTAATACATGTAAATCTAAATTCAGGATGTACCCCTTAGACCTGGCCTATTAGTGATATCTTGATTCGAAAATTTTCCTTAAATTCCTAGAATTAACATCTAGAATTTTCTAGAATCAGTAGAACCATCTTATTTTATTTAATCCTGTTTTTATTTCATAGTTTATTTCGACCGTGAAGGAGATTGAGGAGGTGGTCAAGGATGGAGGAAAGGAATTTTTTGGAATAAAATGAATGAAAAAAATAACGTTTTAAGGAAAGGATAGTAATCTTTCCTTTTCTTTTTTTAGAACTTCCTCATTTAATTTATAATCGATTTTAAATTAAGTGAAACTCCTCATTTTCCCTTTGTATGGTCGACCATTTTTTGCCCCCTGCACGGATTAATTTTTCAAAAGCCTTTTAAGTAATTATCTTTATTTAAAGCTTATTTAAATACATACTAATATCGAATATCAACAGGGATATATATAACTTCTATATGTACACCCAAGTAATTACTAATACACCCAAAACATCAAAACCATCAATAATTAAAATTTCTTAAATATTAATTAACTCAATTAATTTATAACACTTTATAAACCAATTAAATCATGTCTTTTTTGAAGAATTCAGAAATTTGGTTGTGAGACTCAATGGTGTGAATTCAATCATCCATTATTATTGAACAATTCAAATATTAATGTTCACGTTACCTTAGTCAGTGGTGTGGTAGTTTGGCTGAATTCATCTCTTACATATCTTTTCGGTAAAAAACCAATTTCATATTTCCTTTAGCGATGCCTTTTAATAACGAAAATTTACACTCATTATCTTCGTCCAAACTATATCACTTTAGGATATATCGAATTTGGTATCGGTCAAAATTCCAATATTATCCGCATTCAACTCGATTTATACAAAAAAGTCATTGGTTCGATAATAACATTTATTATTAGTCATTCTATTATGGGTAGAGATTTTGACTTTGAGTTAACTACAGTAGACATGATACTAACCTCATACCACTGAGGAGATGAAATCTCAATTGAATAATGTTTCACTTTTAATGCTTTAATTCACAATCAACTATAGTCACTTGATGGATCGCCATGCCATGATTTAAATATAATCAAATTGGAGTATTCACGTTGAAATTTGACATTATTCTTAAGTCAAGGGAACTGTGTAACATCATCACTATGAGATTTCCTTTTTGACCTTAGTTGTTACTAACCAACAAGAAACTCTTTTGACGAGTCATTCCATAGTTATCAAATAACTACAAGTATGTATCCCTTTAGTCCCACTAGCAATAATGAGTAATACATTGTCCAACATTTGGAGAGTGATACAGTGGTAGTCTTAACAGATTTACCGATATCCTGTCTCGAAATGTCTTGACCACGAATATATGAAATCAACTATTATTTTATTTTATGATTAATCACTCACGATTAAAACTATTTGCAACTACAGTCGCATAACATTTTATTTTAGTATTTTCTTATTAATATACTTTAAGTTGATTATTTAATTAATTATATCACAATATAACAAAATATTGTTTGTACCAAAATTGGGCACAACACTCTTCGGGCGTATTTGAAGAGATTAGAATAAAGAATTTAAATGTAAAAAGAGGCTAATCTAACAAACAAGCCAAAATAATCAAATAGAAATATAAGAAGACAGAGATTTATAGTGGTTCGGCATTGTAGCCTACGTCCACTTCGGAAGATTTGCTGTTTTATTGATGATTACTAACTGGTTACAACAGAGAATAACACTAACACTCAAGTTACAATGGATATTCGGCAGAGTAACGGTGTAGCAGAGTCAAAAGTCCATTTTTTGTTGGCATTGGAGCGCTATTTATAGGTGAAGTTTGGAAATATCTGGCTTAGATCTCAGAATACCCCTTCTCACATGTGGGTGGGCCCAACAGATCGATTCGAGGTCATTTGGGATCGATTGGGATCGATCCCCTCCTTGTTCGTATCGATCAAAAATGATGTCCATTTGGGCTACAATCGATCAAAGGCATTCCTCAGGTGGTAAGTAAGCTCCTGTGAAAATTTGGGAGCATTTGGACTTGTAGATTTTGAGTTATGGTCGATCCAAGATCGAATTTGCAATTGGCTGATATGTGCGTATCGATACTTTCATATCGATCGTCCCCCGTATCGATGTACTTTTCGTATCGATCAGTTGTGTGGTGATGACATGGAGTGATGACTTTGGGGAGATCCATTTTTTATGCCACATGACCGTTTCCTTCACTTGACCATGCCTTCTTCGTATCGATCTAATGCAACTCCTTTCATATCAATGCTTTATATGCCACTTCGCATTGATGTGAAGTGGCAGTATTTGTATCGACCTGTTATGTGCTCTTCGTATCGATTATTTGGTGGTAAGTTTCATATCGATCATTAGCTGATCGATACAAAATGTCTGGATGGGAGGATCGATACGAACAGTGCTAAGGCCAAGCATATGAAACTGATCGATACCAGCACTTGATGGATATGAAGGAAATGGATGGATACGAAGGGGAATGGATCTTGATGGATACGAACTGATTCCTCCATAGATTTTGATCAATCCATAACTTGAGCATACAGACTCCGATTGACCTGAAATTTGGAGCGTTGGCTTTCATAGCTTTGCTTGTCGTACTATGTCAATTGTAGCTCAATCCAGACTCAGACCAAATTTATCAGTATCCATAGTAGACCTGTGTATAACCGATCTTCGAGTCAAATTGCTTTGGTTTCTAGCCAAGTCCTTGGTATCACGGCCTTGCCAAAAGGCGGGATAACGTTTGCCCCCCAAAGTATGTCTTGTGTGAATATGCCATGATTTGAAAAGTTGTAATATTCATTCTGAAAAAGTTCCATCCAATTCGCTGAATAGTTGTTGTCTTTTCATCAAAAGGTGTAACATTTGGTTGATCTCCAGTAATATAAGTGTTGAATTGTCGACTGCCAATGATTACGCAGTGTTTTGTTGTAACTGAGTGTCGAGTGCTAGCGATTTGTTGTTCACTGTTTTGATTTTCATCAGGTGAGTGTTCAATCCCTGTCAATTTTGAAAATTGAATGTTAGTCCATCATACATGCATGTAAGTTAACCTGACTCATGTTCACGTTTGCACGTTCACGGGTCATTGTCAAGTTCTTTAGTTTTTGTTTGGATCGAGTTTCATATCGATCCTTTCCTGGATCGACGTGAAATTCGAGTTGTAACAGCAGTTGGTGGTCGTTTCAAGGCATCCCTTCGTATCGATCCTCTCCTGGATCGATCTGAGAAGTTGGGATACATGTTTCGTATCGATGGCCATCGATACGAAGTAGAAAGTCTTTGGAGATGATTCGTATCGAAGGATACGAGTTCTTGTAGTCATCAAATGGAGGAACCGAGTAATCGATATATAACCTTGTAGTGGCATTTCGTATCGATGGGCTACCGATGGATACGAACTGCTGCATTCTGGACTGATCAGGGCAGATGGATACAAAGATGGCTCTTCATATCGATGACCTTTGAGACCTCTCCTACCGGTTTTTGGCACTGGGATGAAGCGTTTCTTTCCTAGATATGAATCCGTATAAAAGCCATTTGTATTTAGAAAAATTTCTCCTGCTTTCATTTTCACACTTGCTTTCGTATCGATAGAGAACTTGAGAACCAGAAACTGCCTTTTGCCCCCAAATTAAATTAACTCCTTAATCTCTCAAACCGATCCCTTAAACTAGGTAATTGATCAATTAAATCAATTTTAAAACGACGAGACTCGAGTTTTGATGCCAATTCGTTCAAATTCATGGCCGATTCCGGGGATGTTGATGCCGGAGTTGGGTCGGAGCGAGGTCAGGGAGATAGTAATGGCGTTTAGGCTGCTTGGGGAAGAGGAACTACTGATGGATACGAGACAGTCATTGGAAGAAGCTCTGCCTTAAATTTTGTATCGATGGAGGATGCATTGTTCATACCGACCTGAGACGTGGGGGTCATATCGACCCAAAAATGATGGTTGGAGGGAGCCACTTCGTATCGATTGGAAACGGTGGGAGTTCGTATCGATCTGGACCGATCGATACAAAGTTTTGGACCTGATGATCGATACGAAGATGTAGCCCATGATCGATACGAAACCTTGGGTTTTGGATCGATACTAACTGATCTTTTTGCGATCGAGACGAAATCCCAATTTCTTGTGATCGATACGAATCGGGCTTCTTGTGGTACGATCCAAATTTGAACCTTTGATGGATACGAAAGCTTTGCATATTCAAATATTTGAGCCCGACGAGCTTCAGCCTTGCATATTTGGATTTAACCGTTAAACTACATATTTGGCTGTCGTTTGAAGCTCGTCGATGACACTGTAATTTTACAAACTTAACGAACTCTAACATGGATTGTTCTCCGAAGTCAAGCTGGCGTGGTTGTAATGGTCAGCGATGACGGTCACTCCGGTTGAATCTCGAAGTCTTGTCGCTTAAACATCTTTCAAACCTTGTAGAAGTTTAAGTATTATGTAGCACTACACTGCACAACACGAACACTCACTTCACACCAGGGGGAACACGGGTATATTGCTATTTAATGATGATTTTTACTGAGTTCAATAGCTATGGATCCCAAAAGCTCTGAGCCGTAGGATATCCAGAGTCCTCCGCTCCCGGAAATCGAAGTCCCAGTTGTCGTGGTCGAGGAAGTTGACCCTGCCCCGGATGAACTGCCGGGTGCATTTCTAGTTCTAAGTCCGGAAGATTCTATCCTCTCTAAAATCTCCAAGGATATGCTAGGAAAGATTTTCCTAAGGCACAGATTGCCGCTAAATGATGTCTTATTGCCGTGGCCAGAGACAGAGCCCGTAATCCACTAGAAGGATATATAGCTTGCAATAGATTCATGTGTGTAACTGGAACACTGCCCCCTTTCAATCAATTCATCCGAGAAGTGTTGCTTTCCTTGAGGATCACTTCATCCCAACTGCATCCGAATGGATACGCTTAGCTTAGTAGTTTGTTCATTATCTTCATGGAGCACCTCTTTCAACCTCCGACTGTTGAAGAAATTAGATATTTGTTCAACATTAAGAGTCGCGGGGACAATCCTTCTTTTACCTTTTTAGAAGCGGTTAGAAACTACCAAGTAGTGGTAGGATCCTAGAGTAAATTGAGCTACTTTAAAACCGAATGGTTCTTCGTTTGGTGTCCATCGAGATTTGCCAGACGGTGGCTAGTTAGATGTAAGTGCTCCAACCTTTTGTTGATTATTTGGATAACACAAGTTGATATTGTATCTAATACTTGGCTACTTTTGCAGCTTTGATTCCGCGGCCCGAAGGATCTCATTTTAAAGAAGTAGTAAGGGTTCTCCAAGCGGTGTCAGCTGAGCCTAGAGAAATTGATGGAGTTCCGACTGACGAAAACTTGGTCGCTGTTGGACTTATAGAAAGAGGTCAAAGCATTGGATCAACAGGAGTTCTCAGAACGACTCCAGTGATGCATAGAGGAAGGAGAGCTCCCGTGTAATCGCTGAATGGGATGATGATGAGAATGTGCCTGCTGGGGATGAGCCCGTAGCCATGCCTTCGTATAGTCTTCGATCTTCAGAATTGAAAAGAAAAGGCAAGACTGTCGCCTACAAATCTACGAGATGTAAAACTGTCGTGATATCTCTGCCCGTAACAATTGTTATAAGTTCGGAGGCTTCTCTTCCCCAAATGGAGAGTTTGCTGAAAGGGTTGGCAGATATCCCCATTCCAGATGACTTGTCATCACTTCAAGATTTTGGACTAGAGGGGCTTCAAAGTGGTTTAGATATAAGGGAGCCAACTCCCTCGAGCACGGATGCCACAATCGGTTGGTTTGGGGGGGGTTGCACATGTACACACACCGCACCACACAACTTCTAGTCACACGTTCTCTAGTTTTAGGAGATAACTAATACAACTTCTCTTTTCATTTTACAGATACAATGGTGAGGCAAGAATCGATGCTCGGTAGTCTGCGTTCCAAATGACATTCCTCTAGTTCTTATTCTGAGTCTCACAGTCGCGAGACTGATAGAGATTATGATCATGGCCACTCCAGCTAAGAGCATGACCGTTACGAAAGGGAGAGGGAGAGACAATACCAAAGTAGACATCGCTCCTGGTCGCAATCGCTACCACCCAAAGGTGCCTCCAAATCCTCTAGTTCCGGGAAGTAGACTTCAGATACTTCTCATCAAATAGCGCCTCCTCAAACTTCGAAATCTGGAAAACAACGTCGTAGGATTAAGGCTGAAATTCCCGTTACCACAGAACAGACCACTTTAGAACCTACCGGAGAGGGGGCCATCAGAATTGCAAAGTTGAAAAAAGATTTTCTAAATATCTGCTTTGACTGCTTTATATTTCCACCAAACTTGAAGCGAATCCCTAATGAGGCAAAACAGATGGTACATGATTACGTACATGATGCCTGCAGTCAGTATCAAGAATGGATGAAAACTGCCGAGAAAGCTTCAGCGGTGGCCTTTGAGCGGACAAAAACAATTAAGAAACTAGAGAAAGATCTCGCTTAGAAGGACCGTATAATACAAGTGCTTAACAATGAAAACGAATCTTCTCGGAAAGCGGAGATAGAGGCCGGTCAAAAAGCCGAAGAGGCTAAGCAGTCGATGGAGAAAATGCGACAGATGCATTTTTACTTGGTTGAGGAGATGGGCCACCGAAATACTATTGTCGTGGCCGAAAGGGATGCTACGCTCAAAGAGCTTAAGGAGTTAAAGGCAAAGTTCGCTGAAATCGTCAAGGAAAAGGACAATGCTAATAAAGCTGCTCAAGAGGCATGCGAGCAGACTGTAGCTCTTAAAGGCGAAAGGGATGATGCAAAAAAATCAGGAAGCCGAGGCTAGAATTGAGAGCGAAGTTAAAGCGACGGAGGCGAGATTGGAAGATGAATTTGAAGATCTCCTATACATGAGCGCGGCTCCGAAGGCCCATTGGCCCAACATACAAACCAATCTGAGGAAGGTACTCTGAACACTTCTTCCATTCATCCAAATGCAGCAGCACTGTCGGAAGATGTCACTAACATTTTTTCCTATCTTTATTCAGTTATAGATGTCACATCAATTGATCCTCCTGCAACTCAAGAGATGCATCATGAGCAGGAGGCTTTAATGATGGAGGCCACGATTATAGCAGTTGCTACATCGGTTGAGGAGAAGCATGAAGGCGGTTGCATGTTCGATGAACAAATGTTGGAAGCGGTCGTTAGTCAAGAAAGCGACCCGAACATTGAAATGCCTTTCTGTGTTGATGAAGATGTTTTAATTATGGGCTCCTCTGGCCCAACCAGCAGTATTCTAATGAGCATCCGGGCGGGGTGGGCCGATGAGATATTGGAAAAGATCAAGGCCGAGATGGCGCAAGCGTAGCTAAATTGCACGGCCGATGGCAAGGCGGGTCCTGGCCCGGTTCCTATATTTGTTATTTCTCCCGGTGGCACAATTATCGATACTGGTGCACCTCCTTCCTCCAACGTAGAGAGTGTCAGCATCCCTCTGGTCTCGCATGTAGAGGACGCTCCTGTTAATGTGAGTTCTGAGGAGGAGATAATTGTAATTCCCCTAGCCGGAGACAAACCAGCTGGCATAGGCCGGGGTGGCAAAGGCTCGAAGAGACACTCGAGTGGCTGTACAAGTGGGTCTATGCCAAAAAGAGCAAGAAGGATAAAAAATCAAAGGCATAGACTTGTTCTTTTTTCCCTCTTTTTGGTAGATGGATGGAATAGGACTTCCTTTTGCATTTTGTAGGCCGTGTATAAATGCGGGTTCGGCCCCTGCTTATAGGAATTTTTTGAATAAGTTTTTTGTACTTATCTTTTTTCAAAGAAGATTGGAAATAAAACTTCATTTTGTTTTTTCCGACATAATTCTATGTGTATTTACTTAAGTATTTCAGCATTTGTACTTCCATTCAATGTACTTGTGATACTTCAGCTTTTGAGTCGAACTTGAGTCTGGTCGTTAAGTTTCAAAGTCATGGCTTCTGGTCATAACCAAACGTCGAGTCATGAATTGGAGTGGTCAATCGCACTCGTTCATCGGCTAATACTTGCTTCCGCACTCTAGGGATTGAACTCGCATGCTAGCGGTCAGTCACGCCTGCTTGTCAGCTAAGATCATATCCATGCTCTGGGGACATAGGATAATTTACGGGTGGTCGGTCACACCTGTTTGACATTTTATAATTATGTCCACACTCTTGGGACATAATTTATTTTACGGGCGGTCGATCACACCCGTTTAATATTTGGAATCATATCTGCACTCTGGGGACATGGGTTAGTCGGTGGGTGGTTAGTCACACCCATTTAGCGTTATGGGATTATGTCCGCACTCCGAGGACTTAAGTTGTTTTACGGGTGGTCGGTCACACCCATTTTAATGTTTATACTCCAGTTCGCACTTCGGGAATTTGGAGTTGGTTGATGGGTGGTCGGTCACACCCATTTGGCGTTTATACTCTGGCCGACGCTCTCGGGACCAGAGTTAGTTGATGGGTGGTCAGTCACACCCATTTATGTTTATGTTTATACTCCGGTTTGCACTTCGGGACTCTGGAGTTAGTCAATGGATGGTCAGTCACATCTTTTTAAGTATTTGGATCTCGTTCGCACTTTGGGAACAAGAAGTTGACCAAGGTTGTGGATGGTCAGATCACATCCACCTTGATCTAGCAAGCGAAGTCGTGGATGGAAAAGTCCATCCTCCTCGAGCTTGGATTTGGAATTTGTACTCCAGTTCACACTTCTGGAACTGGAGTCCGTTAGAGGATTGTCGTGTTTCAATCCTTTTTGACTTTAACGTGGTTTTCCCCTAGCTTGGGATTTCACTTAGCGAGTGATCGGTCAGATCATGATCACTCCCTATTTGAATGAGTCCCGCTGTAGGATGGGACTTAACTCTTTGTGCATTGTGACGGTCGCATGACACATTTCAATAATTGCCTCTCTAGCTTGGTGAGTCTGCATTTTATTGCTGGAATAAGAAAGTATGGCAAAGTGAGTTGCCTTATTACAAGTTCAAATTCAGAAAATGCATAAACAAATTTCAAAGGAAAATGAAGACTAAATGAAGAAAAGCCTGTCATGTGTAATAGCGACGAAGACTCTCGCTATTCCATGCTCTGGGTATAGTGAGACCGTCAACAGTTGACAATTTGAATGTGCCATCTCCAAGTCTCCGCTCGATGACATATGGTCCTTCCTATGTCGGTTTCATGTGTGAGGGGACCGGATAGATTCGTTTGAGTACGAGATCGCCAACTTCGAAGGTTTTGGGTCATACCTTAGCATTGTATAATCGGGCAACTCGATTGCAGTGTGCGATTGCCCTCAAATCAGCCTCTTCACGCTTCTCATCGAGTGAATCTAGGGATTCTGCAAGTAGTATGGCATTGTCTTTGGATCGTAATAGGTCACATAGTAAGAAGGTACTTCTAGTTCAACTGGAACAACGACTTCGGAGCCGTAAGAAAGCGCAAACGGAGTGTGGCCGATTGCAGACTTGTGGGTAGTTCGATATGCCCATAGGGCCATGGGAAGTTCATCGACCCACTTGCCTTCGGCCTTCTCTCATTGTTTCTTTAGAATGGACTTGATAACTTTGTTTACAGCTTCGACTAATCCATTTGCTTGAGGGTGAGCTACTGCCGAGAATTTCTTCTGGATATGGTAGCGGCGACAGAAATCTTTAAACTCGACGCTATTGAACTAAGTCCCGTTATCAGTTACAATTATGTGTGGGAGGCCAAAACAACAGATGATGTTGCGCACAACAAAGTTGATTACATTTTTCGTCGTGATAGTAGTAAGGGGTTCAGCTTCCACCCATTTAGTGAAGTAGTCAACTGCAACGATGACGTACTTCGCACCACCTTTGGCCAAAGGTAGGGACCCTATTATATCAATGCCCCATGTGGCAAACAGCCATGGACTGACCATTTGTGTGATTTCGGTAGGCGGGGCTCTTGGAATCCTGGCATGCTTCTGGCATCTATCGCATCTCTTGGCATAAGACAATGCGTCTCGATTCACGGTTGGCCAGTAATATCCATATCTGAGTATCTTTTTCGCAGGGGCTTGCCCCCTAGTGTGGTCGCCACATTCTCCCTCGTGTACATTGTGTAACACTCGTTTGATTTCATCGTAAGCGATACAATGAAGTAAAGGAACGGAATACCCTCTTCTATACGGTACTCCATTCTGGATAATGAATCGTGAAGCTTTTCGGAGAACCTGTCTTCTCTCGGTTCTGTGCTCGGGTAAAGCTCCATGCTCAAGATAGTTTTTGAATGGAGTCATCCATGACTCCTTCTCGGGTGTTGCCTCGTGCACAAATTCTGTCTCTAATTGATCGATACTCGAAGCGGTAAGTGTCTCAACGGGGACGAGTCCCATTTGTTGTGCTTCGCCAGTGCTAGCCAGTTTTGCCAAAGAATCGGCTTTCTGATTTTTCTCTCGGGGTATTCAATAGATAACATAGTGGTCGAACTGATTCAACACGTCTTGGACCCGAGTAAGGTAAGTGGCCAATCTCTGGCTTGATATTCTCCGCGAACTTGGCATACGACCAATTGTGAATCGTGGTAAATCTCCACAGCGATTATTCCTAAGTCTCTAGCAAGCCTAAGTCCAACAAGTAGAGCTTTGTACCCAGCTTCATTGTTAGTTGCATGGAAGTCAAACTTTAGAGCATAGCATATGGATCGACCTTTAGGGGTTTTGAGTACCACTCCAGCGCCTGAGCAACGGTCGTTTGATGCGCCATCAGTATATAGTTTCCATATGTATTTGGAGATTCACTGGTTTCGGGAAAGTCCTCCGGAATGGTGAATTCGGCTATGAAGTCTGCCAGAACTTGTCCTTGAATGGTTCGTCTCGGTGTATAAGCGATGTCAAACTGACTCAACTCGATATTCCACTTGAGCAATCTACCAGATGTCTCAGGTCGTGTAAGGACATGTCGTAACGGCTAGTCGGTGTAGATTGTGATCGGATGAGCTTGGAAATATGGACGGAGCTTTCTCGAGGCTATGACGAAGCAGTAAGCCAACTTTTCCAACTTCAGGTAGTTTCTTTCTGCCCCGGTTAATCGCTTGCTGGTATAATAGACCGGTTGTTGGATCCGATCTTCTTCCCGAATCAACGCGGCACTGATCGCGTTTGCTGAAACCGCTAGATAGATGTACAATCTCTCATGATCAACTGTCTTCGACAAAATGGGAGGTGTCGCCAAATGTTGAACTAGTGCTTGGAATGTGCCTTCACACTCCTATGTCCGTTCGAAGTTCCGCTTTCCTTTTCTGATCAGATCAAAGAAAGGGACGCATTGGTCCGTGGATCTGAAGATAAATCTACTTAAGGCCGCCACCTTCCTGTTGAGGCTTTGTACTTGCTTTATGGTTCTAGGAGTTTCGAGATTCCGAATCGCCTAGATTTTCTCAGGATTGGCTTCAGTTCCTCGAGCATTGACGATGAATCCAACGAACTTTTCGGACGCAACTCCAAAGTGACACTTCAATGGATTGAGCTTCATTATATACTGCTGGAGTACGTTGAACATTGTTTCCAAATCTTTGACATGATTGATGGACAGTCGCGACTTCATGAGCATATCGTCCACGTACACCTCCATTGTTTTTTGGATCTGGTTAGCGAACATTCGATGCCTTTGATAAGTTGCCCCAGCGTTCTTAAGTCCGAACGACATCACTTTGTAGCAATAGAGTCCTAGGTCGGTGACGAAGCTGGTATGTTCCTCATCAGGTAGGTGCATTGGTATTTGATTGTAGCCGGAATACGCGTCCATAAAAGATAAGAGCTCATGTCCCGCTATTGAATCCATAAGTTGATCAATCCTGGGAAGTGAAAAACTCTCTTTGGGGTAGGCTTTATTCAAATCTGAGTAGTCCACACAAGTTCTCAATTTTCCGTTTGAATTTCTAACAAGCACTGGATTGGATACCCACTCCGGGTATAATGCATCACGAATAAACCCATTCGAATTGAGTTATAAATATAATTTTCATTATTAACTATGTTAGGGTTCGGGGGGTTAGGTCTTGGGAAACCATACCCATTGGGTGTGGTTGAACCTTTATAAATATAATTTTCATTATTAACTACCATATCAAAATAATCATCAATGTACTTTTCTCTATTTTTCGAATTAACAGGAACCCAAATACTTATATTATTGGTTAAAGCAGTATTTTAATTTCCATAACAATTGGATTTAGACTTTACTCGAAATTTAGTACTAGCACTAACATTTTTACTATACATGAAAGCGTATCTAGTACTATTTCTACGATCAGTTTTGTTATATCCTAAACCACTTTTATCATGTAAAGGTCTAGAACTAGATAAAATCATGTTTAAGTCATTTTGACCTTTGACTTCAGTGTTAAGTTTATCAAATTAGCATTAAAGTCACATTTATTATTTTCAAAAGAAATATTACTGTTTTTCAAAATATCAACTTGCTCGTTTAATTCAGAATTCTCCTTTTTTTAACTTACAGTTCTCATTTTTTAGAAGAAAAATTTGAGATTCTGAATTATCTAACGATGATTGTAATAAATCATTTTGTCTTTTCAAATCCATAATTTCTTTTGAAAATTTTTCCTTTTCATTTTCAAACATAGTGTTTTGTTCATTTAGAAAATCTTTAAGAGCCTCAAAATAATTTTTCAAAACACCATGTTGATTTACCTAAATCTAATTTCTCAATTTTCAGTTTCTCATTTTCAATTTTGATTGATTTTAACTTTTCTAAAATAAGTAAATTATGCTTTGAGATTTTATCGCATATACTAACTAATTCATTATTACTGTTTATTGAAATTTGTAAATCAAAAAGTACCATTTTGTAGTCCTCGTTGGTTGCTTTGACATGGATTTTGCTAGTTGTATTTCGATTGGATCTTTTTCTGGCCATTATTCTATGATGCTGTGACGATCGATAGAATTCCAGGCTTTGATACCAAATGAAAGTGAAGCTAAGGATCGTAATATGGAATAGTAACTAAGATATCTACTAGTGCAAAATAAAAATAAAAGTAAATAGTAAAGTAAATGACACCAGGGATTTTTATACTGGTTCGAACTCCCGTTCATCGTCCAGTCCCAGACTCCTTCTGGAATTTAACTATCAACCCTCTCTTAACCCGGAAGAACAGGTATTACACTGCCTGAGTAATAGTACATGACTTCTACTGCCTAGAAAACTGAATAGGACTTTTTTTGCCTGAGCAACTGAACAGGACTTCCAATACAAATAGTAAAGTTGTTTCTGACCGAATATTCTCTTGAATAGCACTGGTAAGTCAATAATGTACACCATTCCTATAATCTTCTCCTTTGTGGTATAGCGTGTAATTCGTGAAGATAGGAACTTTATTAAATCGCTTAATGAGGTTTGCTTGAATGCAAGTGATTTGAATGAAATATTGATTGCAAATGGAAAGATAGTTTAGACAATAAGAATGAGAATTTAAATCAGAAATTGGTAATTAAAAAATGAATTGAAGGCTATATATAGAGTTAAAGTGTTGTAATTTATCGTGAAAAGTAGCGATCAAAAGGTACGGAAACAACTCTTGAATCAAGGGTTGTTTATGTTGGATGAAGTGAAGTGTCTTTTCAGAAATATAGCCGTTATGCAATTTCAGTCGACTGAATAAAAGAATTCAGCCAACAGAAATATTAAAAATTTGAATCCAAGAGGAATCGGTACAAAAAACATGCAATTCAGTCGACTGAAATGGGTAGTTCAGTCGACTGAACATTCATATCAAATTGTGCAAAATTATGCATGTGCACAGATATTCAGTCGACTGAATGACCTTGTTCAGTCTACTGAATTCTGTTAATGAACAAAAATTATCATAGCTCATTTGGTTAGAGCACTTGCCTTCTAAACTACTGACCCAGGTTCGAACCCTGCTCCATGAATTTTGTTTAAAACTTGATTTTTCATTTAAAATATGATTTTACCAATGACCCAAGTTCAAGTATTGATTCATATATTATTATTGTTATTATTTTATTTTGTTTTTTAAAATAAAACTTTTATTACTTTTATAGAATGTTTCAAATGCGTATGTATATGTGTGTATACCACTTTGAGAAGATTTTAACATCTATAATCTCTAGACATGACACTCTATGACTAATAATACATTGTTTGTCACCTTCGTCTTGTCTCTATCGTGTATATCTCTTCTTGTATCTCCATATACATACTTTCATCCTCTTTTGTATAGTGTATCTTCATGTTGAACTTATTTGTTTGTCTCTTTTTGATGCTCATGTACCTACAAGTTAGCTTAGAGATTCTTTGGCATAATTGTATGGTTGTTGTCATTAAAATCCAACAATAGAGGTTCTAACATATATATATATATATGTATGTATGTATGTATTATCATCTCCTAAGGTTGGGCAATTTCTCATCTCCTGCAACATCCACATTTGATGAATGGCATCGTATTTTTCGTAATATAAGATGGAAATCTCCAAGGTCTAGGCACTTCTCATAATCTTTAAGAGATATATTGCAACAGATTGGAACGAGAGAAACAGATGAATTTTTAAAAATATATTTGGATCCGAGTTCACAATTTTGACAAAGACACAACACTAGATTCAACATGATATTCGCAGATTGCACATGTATTTGCAACTCATTCCAAGATCTAGGATTGTTTAATTCTCGTGTCTCTCCATGTGAAGTTTTTTAATGCCTTATGTGAATGCCTCTTTTATTTAGATTAATGCATCTTGTGTTTTATTTTACTTAAGGCCTTTTTGTCTAAGGCCTCATTTGTACAATCATATATATTTTATTTAATTGATGGGCTAGGCTCCCTTAGCCTACTTACCTTCTAAAAAAAACTTAGTAATATTAATCAAAATAATATCATTCTTTGTATAATTGATTTACTATATATGTATTTAAACTTGGTACACTGATTAAAAAAATTGATTAACATGCATTTTATACTTGGTGTATATTTATTTTAAACGTGGTTCATATATATTTAAAACTTGGCAGTATATAATTTAGACCTTGTAATTTACATTTTGAGCTTGGTAATAAATATTTTGAACTTGGTACATTAATACCACATACAATTTATTTTAATTGTATAATATTTTAATAAAAGGTATTTTAGATTTAAACGATATTTGAAATCTTATGTATGCATGTGTGTGTTATACACCTGCTTAGTACAGATAAATTTATTGTACATTGTTAAAGAGACTTCAAAGTTGGATAAGAGGGGCAAAATTTTCAATTTTCGTAAAAAATTTCTATGGGGTTTACCAAAAATATTGCTTCACTTCAAAAAACACCTATAACTGCCCCCATTATGTTGGTGATCCTCCACCTTTTTTTGACTTTCTTGTCGATCATACCCCACAAAAAATGGTTTTTACCTCATTCGTGTCACATTTAACATTAGTTAAAACCTTATATATAATAGCATGCCGATATTAAACAATGTTTGATACATTAAATTTGATTTAGTGAGAAATATTTATTTATATAAGACCAACATATATCCATGTATGCAATTTTTTTGGAATTTACCCTTACCTACCTGCTACACAATGGACAAGATCCTACAATGACATCAAAGCCCTTTTAGGTTTATACAAACAATTAGCCAACATTTTAGCTGACCACTGAGCTTTTTTGTCTAATAGGTGTCTAGAATAGAAATTTATAAAGCTTGGGGTTGGTGCAACACCCTCATGTCCCTAGCCTTGGCCTGGCCTAATGGACATAGGAAGTTCTCAAGGTTGGCACATGTGCAAGGCTCAAAATTGTTTTGGCCTTGGGCTAATATCATGTATGATAGTGTAATATTATAAAATATATTTTGAATTTGAAGGTCATGTTTGAAATATAAAGGTTTTACAAATGTTATAAAAGTATATATAAATTTAAAAGTGATTTTGTAACGACCCGGAAATTTTAATGATTTAAATAACGTAGTAACTAAACTTTCATGAAAATATATAATAAAAATTTTGCAATGAAAATTTGACATTTGGAATACGTCTATTTAAGCATAGCAAGTGTTAAATTTTCATCAGAAAACATGTAAGTTTGTTCAGTTGTGAAATTTCAATTTAAAATTTAAAAATCAGTTTAAATTTTGATGGAAATAAAATATTTTTGAAATCTGAAATTTGTATATAAGAAAAATGTTAATAATTTTCTGAGTGAGACGTCATATTCGTTTCACCAAATTTGGACTGCTCTATCCTCGTTTACATTATTTTCGGCGGTTTAGCAGCATCTTTGGCAGCGAATATCGAATTTTGATAGGTAGGTAGTATCTTTAATATCTATGTACCATTCTGTTCGTCTTGTCGCGCTGATCTCCACAGTATATTCATTTGTGTATTTCGATGTCTGGTGCTCGGCGAAATTTGCAAAACGATTAGCCGTATCGGTATCCATTTTGGGCCTTTTGGGTTTTTCTGTGTCCTTTCGTTTGTCTACTAGCTATTAATATTCATTGAATTCAACGTTCTATCTTTTGTTATTCCTATGGTTTCAATATATATGCTGGTTGTCCTTTCATTTCTCTCCCCCTTTTCTCTGTCGTTGTGAATTTCTAAACTTAGAAAAAATAATAATGTTATATATAGTCTAAAAACCCAACAGCTCGAGCACATAAACCCATCAGCCACCTTTTCTTTGCCAATCACCCTGCTCCTCTTCGTTCCTATCTCTCTTTCCCCCTCCGCCTTGCCGCCGAACCTATATCATCGTCATCCACCTTGCTTATCCGACCACCCTTCTCACCTCTCAGCCCCCTGAACCAGCCCTGTGACCCATCTCCATTGCCAAAGCAGTCACCAAAATCCAACCTTCAGCCACCTTTCCCTTCATCGAAACCCTTCCGCCACCTAGCTCAGCATATCTCCATCACCGAACGACCCAACCTCCACCCCCTCTCCAGCCAACAGCCTCGCCCACCTAGCCTTCACCGATCCGCCTCTCTCCATGCGACACCTAGCTCCAGCAGCCAACTTGGCCACTCCGCAACCCTTGTTCCGCCACTGCCCTCTCGTTGAAACCTCCTCTCCTCTGCGCCTTTCCACCAGTAACCACCTACTCTCCTTCCTCAGCGTCGATCTCCACCACTGCCCCACATCCTTTCCGCCATCGAACGCCACTCCTTCTGCACCTTTCCTAGTCAACTGCCAGCTCTGCCTCCGATCCCCTCAGCCTTGCATCACCTAAGCCACCCAGCCATCTTACTCCACCTTGCTACTGACCCAACTCGAACACCGCAACACCCCATAGCCGAGAAAATCCCATCCACTTCTCTTCCTATTATAAAAAAAGAGAAGGATATTATATATATATATATTTGTTTCCTTCGAATTCAAATTCTTTAGCTTGGCTTTTGCGCTTGCTGTCCGGAGAATTTCAGCAGCGGTTGTCGTGCTCTTCGTTTTTCGTGTGCTTGCTTCTTATTCTCGTTATTTCTCTAGCCTCGAAAGTGAGCATCACTCACGATTAACATTCATATGCTTAGCAAATTGATTTCACATGATATGACGATTGAAATATGTTGTTAAATTTGAATTGTATAGTGATTTGATCGTTAAATATGATATGTTATTATTTAAATTTGTTTACTTACGATTGACATATAACACCAATAACTTGTTGTATATATATTATATTTTAAATTGTTATTTATGATCCATGCTTGCAATTGATATGTTACGCCATTTTATGTTATTATTTTATTTTCTCACACTTCAAGTTCCCTGTTAGTTTAGGAAATCCCTATGGGTTGAAATGTTACATACCCAAACGATCTTATAGATTAGGGAAAATCGTTATGGGTTGAAATGATAAACCCAAGCGATTTTATTGATTTTGAAATTTGGGATTGCAGGTTGAAATGATATATACCCGTAAATATTAAATTATTGTGGATTGAAATGACAAATATCCGTATCACTTGACCAATAGGATAGAAAATTATATACGGACACCGTTGGTCTATTTTTAAATAATATTTCCAATTTTTTTGAAAATATATGGGTTTTAATAATATTGATTTTAAAATATAATGTAAAGATTTTATTTTGATATGTATGTAAAATTTAGATTTTAAATTATATGTTTGGAAATTTTAAATTTATAAGTTAAGTTTTGAAAAATATAAATTTTAAGATTTTACTTATAATTTTATTATTGTAAATATATAAATATAAGATTTAATATAAAATAAGATAGATTTGATTTAATAAATTTTAATTTAATAAAATTTAATAAAAAATTAATTTAACTAATATATATAAAGTGTGTTTAAATATTTATTTAAAATTTATATTAATATTTTGAAAATAGATTATTCAATAACTTTAATAAATTAAGGTTGGAAAGATAAATTAAAATTGATTTGTAATTTAATTCGTTTAAGAATTGTATTTAAATAGGAATTGATTTGAACTTATTAATTTTGAGATTTTAAAGATATGATTTTTATAACTTGGTAACTAGATTTTGATTAAAGGTGATTAAATGAATATTTTAAATTTAAATAAAATTGAAATCGAATATTTAATATTGATTTAAATTTGTAATTTGAGATATTATTTAAATGTTATTAAATATGATTAAGTGAATATTTTCAATTTTAAGTAAAATTAAAGTTGAATATTGAAATATAAATGACAAATTGAGTTATTGTAAATGCTTGAATATTTAAACTTTGAAACCTATTGAATTGGAAGTGGTTTAAATTTGTAGTTCAAACATGGATTTGAAATCGATATAAATTAAAATGGTTTTAATGAGAATTTGAATTGAACCCTTAAACTTCTTAATTGAAATCGTTGAACTGAGATTGATTTGAATTGAATTTTGGAACTAAAGTTGATTTGAATTGATTTGTGAAGTTGGAAGAAACAATTCTATTTTTGAAACTATTTTCGACACAAACTATTTTAATACATATTATTTTAAATTAATAAGTAGTTTTTAATATATATATATTTTAATATATAAACTATCTCTAATATATAAACTATTTTAATCTATAACCTATTTTTAAATATAAACTATATTTAATGTATAACTATTCCAATATATAAACTACTTTCAATATTCAAACTGTTTAAGTTGGAACCGTTATGATTTAGATTTAACGCATTTAAATGCGAATACTTTGATATGATGGTTTAACCTGTTTTATGGTTATGATTTTGGAAATGAATATGATTTAAAGTGAATAATGATTTCGAAAGTGAATAATAATTTTGAAAGTGAATATGATTTAAGGTGGATAATGATTTCGAAAGTGATATGATTTTGAAATGAATATGATATTTTGATATGAAGTATGAACTGTTTGAAATGTAAAAGAACCAACTGGTGTGAAATAAGCGTTTGGTTGTTAAAGAGACCAGGATCGGTTATTGTCATACTCTCTGCCAATACCGAAAACCACTTTAACAACTGTGCACGTGGTGGAGAATCCAGAATGAAGTAGGATGGTTTGGCGAATGATTTTGTATGAGGTATGAACGCATCCCTAACCCCCTCGGGTCAACTTGATATGACTAAAACAGGAGCCACGCCGGGCCAAGTGAGGTCGCACCTCCGATCGAACATGCTTCTTCAAAACCATATCTATTACTTTGTGATTTGATTGGTGCACACCTTTGATTATGGGAGTGTGTCTCGAGGTGGGCAGTAGTAGCTGCAATGCATTACCATCAGTCCGGATCCGCAAAACGGTAGTATCCTATCCTGGGCATTGCCTCGCATGCCTTGTCATATGCCTTATCGAGCCCATTACGAGTTTGGTTTGTGTCGTACACTATGGAGTGCCCTCTGATAGCCCTCCAGTTTACGGCGGAATTATGGTACCGTATAGAGTACAACATTTATATAAAATGTGTTAAGGGGGATATTGGTAACGCCTTAACGCTATTTTAATATTTTACTTTACTATAGACATTATCTATGTAGCATATTGTATTATGTATGTAGATAGTTCCATGGATCCTTAAAGGATGGAATCCTAAACATCCTTTAAATTATTTGTATTTCACTTGGACATTTCACTTGAGTTGATTTACTTGCATGAGAATGTTAATCCTGACTCGAGTGTTTTGTGTTTTGCTTTATGCTTGGGTCAGATTTTCATAGCATTTGAGACTCACCTTTGGAGCTTGGCGCTTTGCTTGGAGATCTATCTTTTATCTATTCAGTTTTTCAGTTATTTCCAGTTGTTTATATTCAGACTTGTTATTAGCTTTTGTATTGAGACATCTGTGTATTGGATTTATGTTGTATTTTGCTTTAGACTCTGATGTTTCTGTAGTAGCTTCATGAACTACTATTTATCTATTCCTGCGTATTGTTGTATTACTCTGTGTCTATGATTCTATGATTGATTTATTTACTGTATATGCGAATTTTTGCCAAATATAATTAACAATCCGTTGTTTTGAGCAATTCAAGTCTGACATGTGTGGATTATTGTCGATTTGAATGGTTCGAAATGGCGGGTCATTACAAATTTTAAAATAAAAACATGTATGTTTATAAATGTAATAATCTATGTGTACAAAATAAATAAATTTAAAGTGATTGTAATCATTACAATTATATGTTTGTGTGTGCAGGCGCGCGCATGTGTGCGTGCGCATATGCGTGTGCATGCATGCATGCATGCGTGTTCAATTATATATGTAATAATTTTTGAGTGTGTCAATTATATAATCATAATTGTTACAATTAAAGATTCAAAATAGTTTTGAGTTAAAATTTAAATCTATATAATTTAAATAAATTAAAATGTTTAATAATATACACATACACATATGTATATATATGTTATAAATGTTATAAATGTTATAATATTATATATGATGACCAGATTTTAGACCTAGACCCTCAAAAATCGACACTACTACGTCCATTGCATTGCATTCCGAGCATTCAAGTGCCGAAAAAACCGATTGTTAAGAGTAAAAGAAAAGGAAGACAAAATAGAATCTTATATGAGTGGAATAATCTATAATATCAATAATCTTTACAGGGGAAAACTTTTAAATACATATACCGAAGTCTATCCTTAGCTTATCCGAGATAGTTATAAAGACCTATCCTTACAGATGTTGAAAAAAATAAACACAGCGGAATAGTTTAAACTACGTCCATACGTTGATGAAGATCTCCAGCTTTCCTCTTTAAACTCCAAAGCGTCCACAACTAATCTTGAAACTACTCGGATCTAACTCGAGTATTAAAAATGCCCGGATCAATTTGGGAAATCAACGTGAGAAACGCAAATCAAAACTATATATGACAATGTCATATATCAACTTCGATGTCAAACAAAACCTTTGAAAATAAGAGTATTCATAAGACCTCGCTGCACATAAACACAGACTGGTTTTTACCTTATGATAACTAAAACATTTTTATCAAATCATCTAATATTATTTCTAATGACATTCTTTGAAAACCCCTTCAAATAACATATTAATCATAACCGACATTGTTACATTAATTAAATCCCAGCATACTAGGTTCTACAATCAAAACCGTAAAGGCACGTGTTGGAGAATGGATTTCCAACAATGATAAGGTAAGGGACTACCTTTCGACGATACATCCCTAGATGAATGTACCGAGGCACAGCCCTACTGCCCTCTACAACACAGGATCGACCTACCTCTACCATAGACAGTACGAATATGTCATTACTCCAGTTGTTCCTGGCCTATCTATGTCCCCACCATACACAACAAACCTGAAATATAGAGGGTAGTCTAGAAAGGTGACAAACATATCCTAATGGGTGCGACCCACTTAGCCCTGCCGCATTCACCCTTTTTTGTCATTACCGATGTGTGGGCTAGAGGTAACGTTTTACCTTTCTCAAAACAACAAATCCCACTTTGAATGCCACATTGTCATTTCCAACAACACACTAATTGTTTTCCACAAAAGTACAATCCCCGAGTTCATACGCCTAAGGAAAGGGTATTAAGTATAAGAGGGGTTACCTCCTACACCACTAAACAGATGTGCGTTTGCAAAAATCAATACATGTGGTCTTAGAAATGCAATGTCAGAAATTCATCCATACAAGTTATCCAGGAATAGGACAAACCAAAGGTACTCCTACTACATAATGTTTGGGAATCACCCCTAAGATTAGAAGCGAGCATTCCTTGCATTGAAGATTTAAAAATGAAGGTACTATTGCAACCATATGTGTATAATATGGGAATCATGAGGTTAATGGCGAGTAGCCCTGCATATTGAAGATCTCCATCTTCAAAATCATTGTCTTCAATATGTCTTCACTTTCGAACGCCATACGTTGGTTCTAAGTGGTTTTTAGGTAAATCTGATCCCGGTCTCTTTGAACCAACAATCGATAAGAGACCAGGGGAACAAAAAAATACAATCTAGCACACAAACATTCACTAGTCCTGTTTAATTAATTTTTTATTAATTAAATCAATATTCAAATATTTTTCTAAAAAATACTTTTACGAATGTCTTTGCGTAGATATATTCTCAAAACCACTTTTAATCTTTTGATATTTGGAAAAGCATTTCCATATACTTATCTCAACGTTTGTAAAGCTTCATATTTTCTAAAACACATTTTGTTAGGTCAAAACAAATGTTGCGTAAAACATCGTTACGACAACACAAAAACACTAATATAGGGATTTGATTTATTTTATTTAACATTAATTTTCGATGTCGAACTTAAACTATTTATCAGTTAACAATGGTGCCGATCAAGTTGGGGTATCATTACCTCTCAGACCTTGAATGGATGACATTCTTAACTTCGAAATATATATAAGTTACCCACTTAGAATCTTTACATCAAATATATGATATGAATAAATCCCATATACTATATAAAACATCTCGATTTGGAAATCACTTATTATAACAACTGTGTTATAGTCTATGTCTTCCTCGCTTTCTTGAAAACATTTATTACAAAAAAAATATTGAAATCCATGTCTTCCTATCACTTAACACATTTTAAATCACTTTTTAAAACCATTAAACTCCATGTGCAAATATCACTTTCAGAACATTCCTTTAAGAGATTATTTTACTTTTAAAATGAAATGTATCCCCGTTTATAAAACCATCCTCTACTTATCAAGATAAACCCATTTGTATTTATAAAACCATGTTTTATAATCTCCTTCCTATTTTATAAAACTTCTTTCTATAAAATCTCTTGATTTATAAAAATTCAATTTATAAATCTATTCTTTTATAAATCCCATTTATTCATAAAATCCCATTTATAAATCTATTTAAGAAATATCAATTACAAGTCCATTTTTAATATTTATAAACGCTGTTTATAAATCTATTACTTTATTTATAAAATATTAATTTTATAAATCTTTTATATAAACCATTTCATGAATATTTATTTCAAACTATTTCTATCTTCTTTAAAATTGGATTTCCTTTATAATAAAAGATGGACTTATTTATTAAGTTTTAAAGCCATTATAATACAGTTCGAAAAACTCTATTTAAAAATACTTCACAATACAATTAAATTAATATTCCAAAAATCATGTCTTTATTTTATTTCAATAAACTACTTCTTTTAGTAATTTATAAATAATTATTAAAACATGTATTATTTCAAGTATCACCTTAAAAATCATTTCAATTCAATATCATTATTTACGGTATTTCAAAATAATAAAAATAAGGCCCACTGGTACTATAGCACTAAATAACTAAAGTCATGTCCATGTCATCAAATATGGCATCCAACAAATCATATGTCACAATATATGAAAAGTGAAATCAATAATGTGAGGAATCCCATTGGATCCCTCCAACCTGTCCCCCTACATCACAGCTCATATATATATCAGCACATACACAGATATATATAACCAAAAGTGGTGAGGAATCCTGTTGGATCCCTCCAACCCATCCCCTTGCATCACATAATATGGGTCATCCGCTACTAGGCGGGTACATATAAAAGGTCATCCGCTCCAAGGATGGAAATAAAGCCAAACCAACTGATAAAGCAGTTAATCATCTAAACAAGCAAAAAAACAAGCGTCAATAAAAATATCTGCACTTTTATGAAATATAAGTGGGCCTAGAGAGAGTTATATCACTTTATAACTTAACAATGCCGACACGTTTCTGCTTAACGCGGTACTCGAACAACGTTCGACTTTTCCTGAAATTACTACAATCTCCACTCTGAGCCAATCCAACTCGACGACGTAGATAATATCACTATAAATTCATTGCAACTGATCGCGTACAAATTCGACCTCGTATGGACATGATACAAGTATTAGAGATTAATTAAATTTAATTAACTTAAATCAATTATGGTTTAAATTAATCACCTTCCCCTTTAGCAAATCTAGGCCGCACGTGTTCACTACCCTAATCACGACTATCTTTTCTAATCGATGTCGTAATGCCGCCTTAGCCACCACCGTATCATCATGGTTGAATGCCTTGATTCGCCATTGCCTTTTCGAGATAAAGCCAAAAGAAAGCCCACCTTCGAAGCCAGATCCCTATCGCCACGCTCCACAAATCGCCGACCCACCGCCACTGATATACTCTCCTAACCATGTCGCTCCACTTTGTAGTTGGACACTTCCTCTAATTCGACTCCGATTGCCATGGATAATCTAGGCCATTAGATTCGATGGCTAGGATTAGGGTTTAGAACAAAATGAAAGAAGCGAAGGTCCTTTTATAGAAAATATTTACAAAACACTATTCATGTCCTGAAATTCCGAACTCCAATCGAGGCATGCCACTTGACGTTCTATACTAAATAACCTATTTCGAACACAATAGAACTAGTATCGGGGCCTAATTCCATCATATGCAGAAGTTAGCTTTCAAAATCAAATTATATTATATTAAATTCCTGTAATTAATTCCTACGCTTTCCGACCTTGCACGACCACACAATACATTGGATCATCACGAAACTCGCAGGCATACAACAATTCGCTATTCCGGATCCAATATCACTGGTTTTGTCAAAATCCAAGACAGTGCTCCAGAATGCTAATTTCATACGTTAAATTAAAATGCATTATTACTAAAACCATTTTAATCACTTTTAATTCTAAACTAAAAGTTTACACCAACCATTTATTATTTAAACTGAATTTAAATAAGTTTTTGAAATCCATTTATTCAAATTAAATTCCAGATTCAATCATTTAAATAATTTTGATGTTTAAATCACTATTCCATTATTCAAATAACCCTTATACTTGAATTTTAAGCTTTTTGACTTATAAAACTAATATTTTAATATTTAAAATTAATTAAAGATTTCAAATTCAGATGTCTAAAATTCTAGGTTGTTACATTATATGTGTTTTAAAGTGCACTTATATACATGTATATGATTATAAAAGTCATGGTTATATGATTATTCCCAAAATTGCTCGAGAATATAGAATTAGAATTTTAAAAGTTCCAAAATAATTAAAGGTCTAATTAAAATCATTAATTAGTTAAAATAATTTAATTAAATACATATACATTGACCTTAAAGATTATGATCAAGTATGCATATATATACACACACATACATATATATATATGTATATATATATGTATGTACGTATGTTTGTTAATTATAATTGTATATAATATTTCAAAATTGTTTTAGATTAAAATTTGAGATTTGTGAAATCTTAAATTAACAAATTAATTAAATTGTTTAATTGACCAAAGAAAATACATATAAACTTGTGTATATAATACAAGCATTAACTAAAATCATAAAAGCTATAAGCTAATTAACCATATATGTATATATATATATTATATATATATATATAAGTAATATGTACTGTTGGTTAACATGAACCCAACTTAATTTTTTTGGAATAAATATATACACATGCACGCAACCACGATATCAGATAGACACACTTGTATGATAAGGGTATTTCATAGAAAATACATTACTCCTAAAACCAATATCACCCTTAATTATTAAAGTTTGTGAATATTAAATAATGTTGCCCTCTATTATTTACATATTAGAAAGATAACTTGCATACATGTTGGTTGTTGATCAAACTCAAGTCAAAGGTATTATATGTAATACTATTTAATGTCTCTGGATGGGTTAAGGACATTACTAGCATTTATTAAGCAAACTCAAGGTGTAAGTACCATTGTGAAATGATAAGCCAGAATGAAGAACCTCTTATGGTTTGTTGAGCAAAATCATGGTCATAATTGAGATTAGGGAAAAGACATCGGGTAGGAGTTATATGTGATATGACCCGTAAGTGTTATCCACCACTTACGGAGCTATGACTTATTAAGAAAAATCAAGGTCCGATTCCCAATATAAGTAGGTCCTAGTTTCTATTAGAGAAATCAAAAGGATTCTGCATTTCTCTTAAGGTTTTGAGAAATATAAAATTCAATGGAACCTTTTAGATAAATAAAAGTAAACATATTTAACTAGTCTAATAAGTATATGAATGAAAGTAATATTATAATATAGATGCTATAAAGATAAATTTGCATTAACATAATCAATAATGTTTATTGATTAAAGTATGCTTAATGAATTAAATTACAGATTGTAAAAAATGTACATTCACTTAAAAATAATCCTTTTAGCAAGTTGTCACTAGAAAGCCCATGATAATAAGCTAACGAATAGGTATTTAAATTTTTGAATCTATGTACATTTAAATTTTAACTTGCCTAATACTATTTACTATCCATATGAGTATGGATCTATAGGTAATATGAGAGTGTGGATATTTAATCGATATTTGATAACATATAATAATTGTATGGTGAACAATGTTATTTCATAACTAATATTTTCGAATAACTGTTATTTGAATGGAGTAAGTAAAACTTATATATGATTGCATACTTAATATGATTAAGTGTATCATGATTTGGAAATAGTTCCACACATAGAACTAGAGATAATCCTGATCGATTAAGATGTCAGTTTAGTCCAGTTAATTAATTGCAAGATCAATGTCCTTAATTTGTTAAAGATGAATGATAGGGACATTGAAATTATGACATAATCTCATAGTTTGGTTTTCTCCTAAAGGTGTGAACTTTAAGGAAAGAAAATGGAAAGTTATAGTGATATGACATCGTTTGTATTATTGGGGTGAATAAATGGTGAACGTCACCTAAGATTCATGAAGAGACATTGGGATCTTAATTATACTAATATTAGAAGATGCTTGAAAGGATCATGAAATATGGTTACAACTTTTTACAAAAGATTATCTTTTATAAGTTCTGTGTCACATAGTTTTTGGATATTGGCTCCGTAATCTCAAATGTAAATTTGCTATGATAAACGAGATAGGAAGTTTCCATTATAAAATTGATAGATCTTTGCATTTTCAATGTTGCAATAGTAGTGAAAAAAACAACGGGAGCTCATCATATGAGTTTTACCGATGGACAAATCTAAGTTAAATCATATATTTTCAAGAATACCAATATTATTTGTGCAGTAATAACTATTTTTGATTTGATCGAAAGCAAAGAAGCTTTATTTTGTACAAGAATATCTTATATATATTTGATATAAAATAATATTGTGATGGTATGTCTTAATATTATTCTTATTTTAGACTATGTGGTGTGTTAGCTAAAGGATCACATAAAAGCAGCTAAATATAAAGTATAATTAATTTTGGAACTTTAAGCAATGCTATAAATCATCAAGATATATATTATACCAAGTATGAAGAATGTCATCCTTTTACTTGATTATGAATCATGTTATGCTTATGAAATATGTCTCGAATGATTTATAGCAATGCGCACATTTGGTGTGAGCATGATAAGAGTTGCTGAAATTAGATGGGTCTTTCAAGGCTACCCAAAAGGAGTTTTGGTTAGACCCACAAAGATATCATAGTCTAAAATACCAAAATCAATTCCACCTGCTTCATTTTTAATCACGGTTGAATCGTCTAAGACACAGATTAATGTATATCGATACATAAAATCAAATATATATGATAGAGTGTGTGTGAGTGCATGTGGAAGTAAAATTAAAGACATGCGAAAGAGTTAGAATAATTCGATATGATCGAATAAGCTGGATATATTGGATATAAGTTCCGACAATACCTAAATGCAATATTACTTTTCCTCAAATGTTACTCCTCCTTATGTTACATTGTGATATACAAGAAGTAATCAAATAATGATGATTTATAAGAGTAAATTTGAGTAAAGTCTTTCTTAAGGGATATGTATCTATTGGGGTGTGTGCGTATCTAGT
Source organism: Allium fistulosum (assembly GCA_030737815.1). NCBI lineage: Eukaryota > Viridiplantae > Streptophyta > Magnoliopsida > Asparagales > Amaryllidaceae > Allium > Allium fistulosum. The sequence continues at coordinate 100,555,933 of CM060904.1, forward strand.
ATTATCTAGAGTCAAGTTTGCAATTTCATATTTGATATGATATAGGAATATTTGCATCTTAAAGGTTAAGGAACAAGTCTTTTGACATACGTTTTGAACAAAAGTTACATATGATCAAGGTTCACTCTATTCTCAAGTATTATATAAGCTTTTGGAAGATTGTTTAATCACATTGAGAAGTAAACGTTATTTCAAGAAATGCCACCTCTTAACCAAGGAATTTCAATTTGGTGAAATTAGTAGTATGTGGTTGACTTGGATATGATCCAAAATAATACAGAAGTAATCTAGCCTGATAAGGACAGTACAAATTAGAATATCTAATTGGAAATCTCGTATGATGAAGAGAAAATATGGTTTTCTTAATATGAGAAAGAAGATTGAGTGTCAATCCCCTTAGTTATCTACAATCCATTGAACGTGTAGACTTTACCACTTGGCAAGATGTTGATAAGGTCCAGAATGGAATTTATTATATTGAAAAAATATGATTTTAAAGGTTTATCGAAGGAATATGATCCATCGAATGCAAAAAGCTGTAACTGGAAAGTTATTAACTTATATAGCAAAGGTAGATGGGAAATTATTTGCTTAATTCAAATGTTGAATTTGAAAATTGATCTCACTGATCACCTTGCTCAATTTTATTAGCAATTCTCTCACAAGTTATTGAACTTTAATGAAACAAACATAAGATATCTCAGGATAAGCGGGTGCGATAAAAATCTTATGAATTGTAGATTAATTTTAACCTCAAATCTAACAACTAAATATGGGAACATGTACTTTGACTGAAAAAATCAATATGTTTGATCAGAGCCAAAATATAGATGAAGGATGTCCCTTTAATAAAGAAAGAGAAAAGGATATTAAAACATTTTTTAGATTTGATGCTAATGTTCCATATAGGTGATGTATTGGAAATCATATTACATAATACTTGTATTAAAATTGTTTAATATAAGTTTCAAATAAAAACTGTCCTTATGGAATGAGTAGATATGGTTGTTACCTTATGCATTGGTAATAGGTACCACCATATATGCTATGTACTGAATCGGATTTTTTTATGCATTTGATACAACGGGTAAAAGTAAATCGAATCTGGGAACTGCACTAAGTGAAAGTTGAAGTATTCAAGCATATTTATGAAATACTGAAAAATTATTTACATAAACAGCAAAATCCTTGTGAAGGATGTTCATACTAAAATTTTATTGGCGGTATCGAGTATAGTAAGACAATCTTGAATTAAAGTTGATCTTGACTAAGGTCTTATGTTGGAAATGGTTTTAGGCGATAATTGCAGCAAATTCAAGTAGGCTGAGTGCATCACCTAGAACAGTGCCGTAATAAATTATGTATATTGAGACATATAAATAAGGTAAATTGTAACAACCTATTATCAAGAAGCAGTAAATTAGAAATTTAATAATAAAGATTAGTTAATTAAATGTGTTCTAATATTATAAATGTGAGACTAAGGGAATGATGTGGAAATTAAATGAAAAATATTTTTATTAAAATGTAAAGAATTTATATGGGTAAATATTTTTATAGTAAAAAATAATTGAGATGAATAAGATTGGAATTTATTTTAATAATAGAAAATAATTATTTTTAATTTCAAAAGTGTTTGAATTTAATTAGTTAATGAATTTGAATAGAAATGATTAAATTAAATAAATATAATTATAGAAAATAGCTTTATAAATTGTAAATAATATTTTAGATGTTAAGAAAATATAATATGATGTTATTTGATAAGTATATGAGTTAGAAGTGTGTGGGAATGTATTTCATAAAATCTAGACATTTCCAAATCTTGAGATCTCTCCCCACTTTATAAATATATCATCCACATTAGTTTTTAGGATGTTTTTCATTTCATTAAACTCAAATTTCTACCACTATTCTACCACTTTAAAATTAAAATCAATTTAAATAAAATTCCATAAATCTCCAAATTTAAATATATTCTTCTTGTCATTCCTCTACACCAAATATCATGTTGAAGCAGACGATTTGATTATCAAATTACGTTAGGGCTGTCAGTTTCTAGCACGACCCGACACCCGCACGGAAATTAGCAGGTTAACCCGACACGTTTAAAAGGGTGGGTCATTTTTGGGTCAACCCATTAGAACCCGTTTAATAAACGGGTGGGTTTAGGGTTGACAACCCGAATTTGACCCGACTAACCCATTTACGGGCTCGATATTGTCGTAAAATTCTCATTTTAGCTTGCACAAGAATGGCATTGTTGTTATTCACTTATTCCTACACATTCGCACTTAACAACTTCCCACGTTTTCATGCCCGTTCCCACATTTTCATGCCCATTCCCACGTAACAACTTCCCAAATTTTCATACTCATCTTAGCTTGCAATAAAAGAATGACAACAATACCCTTCTTTTGCTCTAAAATTCTCATCTTAGCTTGCAAAAGAAGGGTATTGTTGTCATTTACTTATTCCTACACATTCGCATTTAACAACTTCCCACATTTTCATGCCCATTTCCATTTCTTTATACAAATATTTTTCTTAACGGGTTACATGAATCAACCCGAAACCCACCCGATATATAATCAGGTCAACCCGAAACCCGCCCATTTAATAAACGGGTTGACCCGACCCGTTTAAAAATCAACCCACACCCGAGTTGGCCCAACCCGAACCCGACCCATTGACATGCCTAATTTATGTGATGAAATTCTACAATAGCAAGAGGAGGAGAAAGGAGTTAGAGTAGGATTTACATCTTACAACTTAAGATGATTTTTTAACTCACATTCTATGTCTGTGTAGATGCTAATGTGTATAGAATATTGATCATATGCAAGAGCACTCAAAATTGCACATTTATTATAAATGGGTTCCTTCTCTTCTTTTGAAAATTTTGGATTCATTTGTGAATTTGCTTGCAAATGGTCATACTACGGTTGGAGTGTGAATGCACAAGAGTGTATAAACTTACTTAAGAGAAGAACTAACAGGTAGAACGAGAGGGTAATGATTCGTTCAAGTTTTAAACGAATTAGGGCTATAGAAAAATGCGACGCCGATGCATTGATGTGCATATTTTTCCCTACACCCAGAAGTTGTTTATTATACACACACATATATTATAATATATATAAATTAAATAAATTATATAAAATATACATTTACATTCTTATACTATATGCAAATTTTAGACGTGAAGATTAACAAATTTTGGTGTTTATATAAAATTAATTTAAATTTATAATATTGAAGGAATAATATTGAATTTTATAAATTCTTGTTTTGAAAATAAAATAGAATATGTAAATTAAAATAAATTAGACATTATAAATCTGAATCTATTTTATGATTGAATATTATTTGTGTGAAATTATCAATAATTAGACTATTTACAGAAAATAAATTAATTTTGAGAGCAAATACTTTATTAGAAATTTAGATGTTGATATTTAAAATTATCGAAAAGCCTTATGATGTTTATTTTATAATTTGGAACTAATATTATGAACATATTTAAGCATTTTATTTTGCTTATAAGTCTGTTTAATATTTATAAGTGTTATTTTAATTTTAATTTGTATCTTTCTATTCTAAAAGCTTTCAAAAAATTTATATATTATTTTCGTATACAGAAAATAGGTACAAGGACAAACTTAGACAAAATTTAGGCTGAAGGACAACAAGTTTGTTTTTTAGGTTGAAGAACAATGCTAGTTATAACTAGCATTTTGTATAGTGTAAAACTGAATATAATGCTTGACATAACTAGCATTTTGTATAGTGTAAAAGTTGAATATAATTTTAATTATAACTAGCATTTGTCCTTCAGCCTAAAAATAAAACTTCATGTCCTTCGGTCTAATTTTTTTCTTCAAAGTTTGTCGTTTTCTGTGTAACGAGGAATTTGAGTAAACAGAGTTATAATGACGTTTAGTATGAGACTTTCAATAATAATTCTCCGGTTATTCATCGGGCTTTTTGCATAACTAGCTATGGAGGTTGAGTGTAGTTTATGAGCATTGAATAAAGTGATAAGTAACACGTGGTGGTATGAGTAGCTAATGTGGTATTTATTTGGTTATTCATTGTAAGTAAATGACACTCACGTGATGGGAATTGTGAGGATTTGGTAGTACTTACGTGAGGTGATGCTCCTGGTAGTTAAAAAGCTCATGGGTTTGAGCTAGGTTGGTGTGTAACATCCCCCATCTTGAGGCCCGAAACTAAGTGCTATAGATGTTGCAGTCATCTATAGTATTAATTTCCGATAACAAAATGTGATCATGTTAATGTTATCCATAATATCAGAAGCACGAGAATATGAAATAATTTTTAAGATAATTTCAAAGCAAACTTCCATATTTTATTGCAAAGTCATAATTGCATATTCAATCCATAATATACAAAGACGCCCCTTGGTTGATCAGAATTATTAAATAGACAGATACATCTATTGTAAACACATTCATACAACAACTGACATAACACAACGGATAAATGTAATAAATAGACTTCTACATAGTTAGCTTTGTCTCCTTCATGTCTCCGGAATCTTTATTCGTCAAAAGCTACTTAACCTGTAAAGACCCCTACTCTCGACTTACTCAAATCAAATTTTGAGCACCCTAGAGTTTAAGTGGAGAAACATAAACTTCGAGTCAGACATAAAGTCTGGTGTGAAAATAATATGCCATCTCGGTTTATAGGTATTAAGAGAGACCATGCCACTGAGTGGAAAGGGTTTCCCCCTCACTTATATACCATTTTAAAATATATCTTTTGCAAACCAAAGTCTTGCAACCAAACCGGTTAAAGTAAACAATATAAACAATAGTGTGCATGCATGCAACATGGGTAATCATGAACTATCTATCTAAATAAATGGACTGTCCATGCTAACATCATAGTTTCTTTAGGTTAACTACAAACTATGGCTGACTCGGGCCTATTAGATATATAAAATTATCTAACCTACTATTAGAAGACAATTGGGAGATCTGTCTGAAGCTTTCTATTCCTAGGGTCAATTGATCCTAATGGTTTTGCTGGCTCACTAATAACCTATCTCTTCTACGTGTATTCCTTTCTGTGTGTAAACCTGCTTTTAATCTTTCCTGTGACAAATCCCTACATGCTGGAATTTTGGACATATATTAGCTAGGGGTTAGTAGCTAAAGTATAGGGTGCAAACCTACACCAGTCCCATCTGGTTTTTTAATCTCTGAGTCAATTCATCCTATCATAATTTATCTAAAAATGATAAGAACACTAATCTTTTTGTGAAATTTTGGGCTAAATACCCTTTGTATTTCCATGATAACACTTTCTTTATAAATGATTTAACCCTTGAAATCATACTTTCAAAACAAGGAAAATATAGCCCTTTACTTTATCGAAAATAATTATGCTATGTTATATGTTTTAATTAAATAATATTGATGAAGTTCGAAGTCATTTAAGGTCATCGCCTAACAAAACCATAGGCAATAGAGCCAAAACAATATAAATTTTTTATATTGATAAAACACGGCGATGACATAGTCGACGAGGGTCTTCGCCCCTCAAAGCATAGGCCAAACAATAGAATTTTATATATTTATAAAGCTCGACGTCATTATCACCATTTGGGCTATCGCCCTTCTTCAATATAAAAATATGCTAAAGCCTTTAACTTTTAAAACATAAGGCCACAAGGCCATAAAGTCAACAACAGGGAAATCACACTTCATAGAGGGTCGATGTCACAGTTATAAAACTTGGTTCGCATAGTATAAAGCCTTAAAAGAATGGAGTCAACATGGTTGAATCTCAGCGTCGTATCCTTAGGAAAACCCGGCGGCTTCATTAGAGCGTAAGTCATTAGGAGCAGTACCCTAGCCATCTTCGAAAATATATGTTTATGAATAAAGGCGGAATCATCATCAATGATGCAGACATAGCTAAAAGCGGCATAGTTTCCTATATTTTCGAAGTCAATAGGTATAAAATATGTGGCTTCATTATTGCCGCTATAAGTCACTTCAAAACCAATGGGGTCGACGGCGTTGTTGAAAACAGGCGGAATAGTTGACATCAACGTATTAAGGAAAGTGGCCTAGTCCACTTCGAAGCTCACTGTGTCGACCTTAATGCTTCGCTTCCTACGTCGACCAAACCGATCCATTCCATATCAACTGAAGTTGACATCTATGCATCGCACTTAATGTACTTCAAAGACCATAGAGGCGGCATGATGAAATGCAACATTGTGAGCTTCGACGTGGAAAAGCCGTAATTACTTTAAAAACTAGTTTCTTACTAATAAAAGTAATTTCTTTTCATCAACCCTTGTACTTGTCAACATACTATTGAATAACAACTTTCTTTATCAAAATCCTTTCCAAAAAACTGCTAAGGAGCAGATTTATAATTTCCAAGCACTTAGCAAACCTTTCGTTTTATATTAATATTTAAATATATCAATTAACCCTTTCTTGCTCAAAAAATTCATATTAAATCATAAACACTTGGGAAAATCCCTAAGAATCTTGATAAATCCAATTTATTATCTTCTGTTAATATACAAAAATTTTGGGGCCGAAAACCTAGTTTAATTATTTTTAATAATTAAAACCCGAAATAAACCATTTTCCAACATTAGGAAATTTACCATATATTCTAGTTAAATCCAAAAATTATGAAATTAAAAACCACTCTTAAAATAATGTTTCTAATATCATATCAAAATCTCAAGTCATTTGGGTGTCATATAATTGGTTTTCTAACTTAGATTTATCAAATAATTTCATAAATAAATTAAATAAATTCACCAATAAGCATGTAATCATTCAAACTATCATAGCCTAACATAGTATATCGGATCTACATTAAATTTGAAAATAATACTTAAAACATGATATGCATATCTTATTATTCACCTTGGTTTGATTTAGGAACCTGAGATTTGTGTTTAGACTTGATTTCCCTAAGCATTCCTTTGATTTTCTAGCTATACTCTTCTTGAATCCCCTTGGTAATTACCGACCTTGTTCTTTTGATTATGTTTGTATGAATGAAGTGAATAAGGAAGAAGGAATATAAGAGTATGCATTAGGAATTATGTCTTATTCCTATTTTGCCTTTAGAATATATTCCTCCTTCTCATCTAAGTTTTATTTACTTTTATTAATTCATTAATTGAGGGACGGCCAATAATTAGTCAAATCTCACTTTCCTTTATCATTCTACATTATTTTTAAATTTTTCAAATTAAATTACTAAATAATGTCAATCAAAATTAGGGCTTTTACAGACTCCCCTCCTTAAAGAATTTCATCCTTGAAATTAAAATAAGACACACCGATCAAAGATAAACATAAAAGCATAGATATAAAACATACCATCAAATAGTTCACGATAAGTGTCTCTGATCCCGCTCTCCATTTCCCAAGTATAGTCCCTCTTGTCGTCACTCCACGGGACCTTAACTAACCTGACTGTCTTGGTCCTTTACTTCTCACCTTTAGCCACTATATGCACTGGATGTCTATGGTCTTGTATGGTTCCACTACTAAGTCTTCCAATGCAATCAGAGTAATAGTAGTTTCTAGATCTCGAACACAGTTCCTTAGATGAGAAATATGAAAAACATTGTGGACTCCTGCTAAACTGTTCGGTAAATTTATCCTATAAGCGAGTTTCCCAATCTTTTCTATAATAGGAAATGGTCCGACAAACCTAAGCGCCAATTTCTCCGACTTCCCAAATCTTACTACACCTTTCAACGGTGATACTTTAACGAAAACATAATCTCCAACTGAGAATTCCAAGTCCTTCCGTCTCATATCTGCAAAGCTTTTTGCCTAGATTAAGCTTCCTTCATTCTAGCCCGAGTTAACTCAATCTTTTCCGTGGCTTCTCATACCATATCTGGACCAAGAACAAATCTATCTTCGGTCTTTAACCAATAGATGAGTAATTTGCATGGCCTTTCGTATAAATCTTCAAAAGGTGTCATTCCTGTACTACTCTGATAACTATTATTATAAGAATACTCAACCAAGTGCAAATTGTCTTCCCATGACCCGCCAAAATCTAGTACACAAGCCCTCAATAAATCTTCAAGTACCTTATTGACTCTCTCTGTCTACCTATCTGTTTATGGATGATAAGCGGTACTTATCTGAAGCTTGGTACCTAAAACTTTTTGTAGGCACTTTTAGAATTCAGTAGCAAATAAATAATCTCTGTCACCGACTATATTGCCAGGGATCCCATGCAGTCTTGCTATGTCTTCATAAACAACTTAACCAATATAGGCACTATCTTGGTTGACTTAATAGGAATGACATGTGCACTCTTTGTCAGTCTATTCACTATGACCCATACACTTTCATTTCCCCTGTTTGACCTTGGCAGTCCATCAATAAAATCTATGGATATCGAATCCCATTTCCAAACTGGGATATCCAAAGGCTAAAGCAATCCACTCGGCTTCTGATGTTCGGCTTTCACTTCTAATAATTCAAACACTACTTTACCCATAAGCCTACATCTCATTTCATACTCTCCCAGAAGAAACTTCTCTTCATTTCCTGATCCGTCTTAGTTCTTCCAGGATGTATAGTAAACTTTGATCGATGACACTCCCTAAAAACTTCTTTCCTTAGGTCACCAACATCGGGAACACACAATCGTCCCTTCTTTATCAACCATCCATTTTGTCAAGATAAAAATCATTCAAATCATCAACCTCGATTCCACCTTCTAATCTTCTAATTCTTTTAGCTAGCAATGGATCATCTCTTTGCTTAGAAGTAATTTTGTCGATTAATACCGGTCGAACTTCCAAATAAGGTAACGTTGCGATACTCTGACTAGAACTGGTAGTCGATCTTAACCATAAACTATAAGTAGTTAATGCTTCTAAATCTTTCCATTCTACCAACATAACTAACACCACACTTCGTTGTTTCCTGCTAGTGCGTCTGCAACTTTGTTTCCTTTCCCGATGTGTACTCAATTCCAAAATCATAAGCAGCTAAAAGCTCTAACCACCTCTGCTGTCTCATATTCAACTCCTTCTACGAGAATAAGTACATTAAAGACTTGTGATTTGTATACAACTCAAATCGTTCTCCCAAAAGGTAATGTCTCCATACCTTCAAAGAAGATATTACAGTAGCCAACTCTAAATCATGAGTCGGATATCTAACTTCCTGTGGTTTTAGTTATCGCGAAGCATAGACTTTACCTCTCTACATTATTACAGTTCCTAGTCCTGTTCTACATGCATTAGTATACACCACTAAATCTTGATTTCCATCCAGAAAAAATAATACGAACGTGTTGGTCAATAAATGTTTCAACTTCTGGAATGCCTCCTCACATTTGTCGGTCCAAATATACTTCATGTCCTTCCTTGTTAGTTTAGTCATCAGTGCTGCTATATGATAGAAATCCTTGATGAATCTCCATTGGTACGCAGCTAATCCAAGAAAACTCTTTATCTCAGTCACCGCCTTGGGTCTCTTCCAGTTATTTACAGCTTCTATCTTAGCCGGATCCACTAACAACCGTTTCTTTGAGACTACATGATCAAGAAACTTCACATCTTTCTTCCAAAAATGACATTCGAAAACTTCGCTTTTAGCTAATGCTACCTTGGTGTATCAAGAACTATTCTAACATGAATCCCATAATCTCTTCATCCTTAGAATATATCAAAATTCCATCTTTGAATATCAATACAAATCTATCCAAGTGCTCTTAGAAAATCTAGTTCATTAAGTCTATGAAGAAAGCATGCGCGTTAGTCAATCTGAATGGCATTACTAACCACTTGTATGAACCATATCTTGTTCTAAATGATGGAATATCGTCTTCCGCTGCACTTAGTTGATGGAACCCTGTCACCACATCCAACTAGGAAAATACTTTGGCTTCACTCAATTGATTGAATAAATTATCAATTCTTGGAAAAGGATATCGATTCTCTATCATTTTTTCATTCAACTAACGATAATCGATGCACAATCTTAATGACCCGTCTGGTTTCTTTATGAACACCACGGCTACTCCCTCAGGCGAATTACTTGGTCTAATTAAATTCTTTCCTTCTTAGTCCACTAGCTACACCATCAACTCCTTCAACTCGAAAGGTGTCATCCTGCTAGGCGGTTTACTAATGGGTTCAGCTTTAGGTACAAGATCTATTTGAAACTCAATAGCTCATTTCGGTAATAGTCTTGCAATAGGCTCAAAAACATTTGCAAATTCTCTAACTATGAAAAGCCTATTCAACTCATCTTCCTTCCTTATTACACCCAATAAAGCGCATGCATCAAAACTTGGATTTCTACCGAGTCGTTCGCTACTATTAGGGTGTCCTAGTGACATTTTCCTATCGTGGCAAAATATAGTAGCATTATATTTACTTAACCAGTCCATACCCAAAATAATTCCAAAGCCCATGAAATCAAACACATGCAAATTGCAGGCAAATATATGGGCTAATCATGCAAACTCGAAATGGTCACATCTCATCCTAAGAGTTGCATACCCTCCTATCGGGTTCGCAACCCTTAAGGAAGTAACTAGGTATGAGGATACTAGTTAAGCTTATTTACCAAACAATGAGATATGAAAGAATGCGATGCACCAGTATCAAATAGTATTCTAACAGATAAGCTATGAAGCAAAAGCATACCTCTCTTCACAGCTTTCCCTTTATCCTTAGCTGTTAGTCTCAAGGTAGCTGGTTCCAATGTAAACACCTTTCCCTTCTCAGCTTTAGCTAGTTCCTTGCACTGGTTCTTATAATGTCCAATCTGGTCACAGTTAAAGCACTTGATATCCTCCCTTACAATAACTGTCTTACCATCTCCTAAATGACACTCATTCACAAAATTCCCTTTCTTGTCACACTTGTAAAACACAACATTTGTTTTTCCTTTCTTAGCTACTCCGCCCTTCTGAGCTCCCTTCTAATGAAAGAACTTCATTTTCTGATTCTGTGCACTATGATCCTCCACTGCCTTATTACCATCAAAGAAAGCAACCATCTCCTCATTTCTCAAAGCCATCTCCATTACTACATCACATGTATCCCTGAGATGCGGTAAATTCGCCTTAGCAAGCTCAGGTCTTAACCCGCAGTTGAACTTCTCATTTCTCGTCATCACTGTGTCTGTGTCCATGGTAGCATATCCATATCGGGACAGCTCCTTAAACCTTGTTGCATACTCCAAAACAGTCATATCACCTTGCACTAATTCAAAAAAATTTCTCAACAAAGTTTATTTAGCGATCTCAAACATAAATCTTTCTTCAAACCTCCTTCTGAATTCAGCCCAAGTCAAAGTCTCCTCTCCTACCCGGACAGTCACACTATTCCCCCAGTACAACACAGCTTCTTGCAATTGCCTAAATTCCAATCTCCTCTTCCGTTCATCATTCAAACCAAGGTCAGCAAAAATCCTTTCACAATGAAGCAATCAATTCTCTACTTCAATTTCATCCTCCGTTCTAATAAATGGTTGACCTCCAAGTCTTGCATAATCTCTACTCAAAATAGCATAAGCATTGACAACGGGAACCTTCCGATTAGCTCCTCCAACATTTCCACCAACCAATCCAATAACATCTCTTGCTTGCATCATGTTAACAGAGAACTAATACAATGCTTTTATATCAACCGATGGTGACCTTGCACCTACGTTAGCAGCTTTCTATCGACCTAGACTCCTTCTAGTATTGGGTCTGATATTTCCATGGTATTTGAGCTTCCTCCACCAAGATTCACTCTTCTGTTTCCTGCCTCCATATTTTACTTCCTTAAATCCGCATTCGAACCTTAGTAAGATACAAAAGAACGATCTAAGAGGGAGGGAGAATAAAGGTAAAGTGTATACTTATATATAGCAAATACAAGTACGTTACTATAGCGTTATCCCATACCCCAATCTTATTCTCTGATTCATTTAGATTATGGTTTTAAAAACTTCTATTAAGGTTCATAATTTTTTAGTTTTACATAAACCCATGCTCTAACACCAAGTTGTAACATCCCCCATCTTGAGGTTCGAAACTAAGTGCTACAAATGCTGCAGTCATCTATAGAATTAATTTCCGATGACAAAATGCGGTCATGTTAATGGTATCCATAATATTAGAAGCACAAGAATATGAAATAATTTTTAACATAATTTCAAAGCAAACTTCCACAATTCATTTCAAAGTCATAATTTCATATTCAGTACATACTCTCAAACATTGCCTAGGTTCAAATAAAATATAGTTATTATAAAATACTCCAAGAGAAACATATAAAGATGTCCCCTTGGTTGATCAGAATTACTAAATAGACGGATACATCTACCGTCAACACATTCATACAACCACTGACATAACACATCAGATAATAGTAATAAATAGACTTCTACATAGCTAGCTTTGCCTCCTTGATGTCTCCGGAAGCTTTATTCATCAAAAATTACTTAACATTGTAAAGACCCCTACTCAAATCAAATTTTGAGCATCCAAGAGTTTAAGGGGAGAAACATATACTTCGGGTCAGACATAAAGCCTGCCGTGAATAATAATATGCCAACTCGGTTTATAGATATTAAGAGAGACCACGCTGCTAAGCAGAAAGGGTTTTCCCCTCACTTATATCCCATTTTAAAATATATCTTTTGCAACCCAAAGTACTGCAACCAAACTGGTTAAAATAAACAATATAGACAATAGTGTGCATACATGCAACATGGGTAATCATGAACAATCTGTCTGAATCAATGGACTATCCGTCCTAACATCATAGTTTTCTTACGTTGATTATAAATCTATGGCTGACTCGGGCCTACTGAATATATAAAATAATATAACCTACAGTTAGAAGACAACTAGATGGACTGTCCGTAACTTACTATTCCTAGGGTCAACTGATCCTAATGGTTTTGCAGGCTCACCAATAACTTATCTCTTCTATATGTATTCCTTTCTATGCATAAACCTCCTTTTAGCCTTTCCTGTAACAAGGCCCTCCACATTGGAATTTTGGGCTTATATTAGCTACGAGCTACTAGCTAAAGTATAGGCATCCTATACCAATCTTATATAGTCTTCTAATCTCTAAGTCAATTCATCCTATCACAATTGATCTAAAAATGATAAGAACACTAATCTTTCTAGTGAAATTTTGGGCTAAACACCCTTTTTATTTCCTCAAAAACACTTTCTTTATGAATGATTTAACCCTTGAAATCATACTTTCAAAACAAGGAAAATATAGCCCTTTACTTTATCCAAAATAATTTTGCCATGATATATGCTTTTATAAAATAATATTGATGAAGTTCAAAGTCATTTAAGGTCATCGCCTTACAAAACCATAGATTATAGAGCCAAAATAATGTCGAATCTTTAGATAAAACATGGCAACGACATAGTCGACGATGGTCTTCGCCCCTCAATGCATAGGACAAAACAATAAAACTTTATATACTGATAAAGCTCGACATCATTATCGTCGTTGGGTTCATAGCCCTTCTTCAATATAAGAATTGTTAAAGCCTTTAACTTTTAAAACATAAGGCCATAAGGCCAATAACAACGACGTCGCACTTCATAGAGTGTCGACATCGTAGGTATAAAACTTGGTTCGCATAATATAAAGTTTTAAAAGAATAGAGCCGACATAGTTAAATCTCGACGTCATTTCCTCAGGGAAAGTTAGCGCTTCATTAGAGCGGAAGTCATTAGGAGCAGCACCCTAGCCATCTTTGAAAATATATGTTTTTGAATAAAGGCGGCATCATCACCAACGATGCTGACATAGTTAAAAGAGATATAGTTTCATATATGGTCAAAGTCAATAGGTGTAAAATATGCGGCGTCACTATTGCCGCTATAAGTCACTTCAAAACCTATTGGGTCGATGATATTGTTGGAAATAGGTGGCACTGTTAAAAGTGCGGCATCAATGTATTAAGGAAAGCGGCCTAGTCCACTTCGAAGCTCACCGTGTCGACCTTAATGCTTGGCTTCATACGTCGACCATGCCGATCCATTCCATATCAATCGAAGTTGACATCTATGCATCGCACTTGATGGACGTCGAAGACCATAGAGGCGGTGTGATGAAATGCGACATCGTGAGCTTTGGTGTGGCAAAGCTGTAATTACTTTAAAAACTGATTTCATACTAAGAGAAGTAATTTCTTTTCACCAACCCTTATTATCAAAATACTATTGGATAACAACTTGCTTTATCAAAATCTTTTTGCAGAAAACTGCTAAGGAGCATATTTATCATTTCCAAAGCATTTGGCAAACCTTGCATTTTATATTAATATTTAAATATACTAATTAAGCCTTTATAGCTTAAATAATTCATATTAAATCATAAACCCTAGGGAAAATTCCCTAAAAATCTTGATATATGCAATTTATTATCTTATTTAACATATAAAAATTTTAGGGCCAAAAATCTAATTTAATTATTTTTAATAATTAGAACCCGAAATAAACCATTTTCCAGCCTTAGGAAATTCACCAAATATTCTAGTTAAATCCAAAAATCATGAAATTAAAAACCACTTCCAAAATAATATTTTTAACATCATATAAAAATCTCAAGTCGTTCGGCGTCATTTGATTAGTTTTCTAACTCAGATTTATTAAATAATTTCTTTAATAAATTTATCAATAAGCATGTAATCATTCAAACTATCATAGCATGACATAATGTAAGAAAAAGAATCAAATCTATACTTAAACCCAAAAATAATACTTAAGATGCACATCTTATTATTCACCTTGGTTTGATATAGGAACTTGAGATTTTTGTTTAGACTTGATTTCCCTAAGCTTTCCTTTAATTTCCTAGCTTTACATTTCATGAATCCACTTGGTAATTTTTGGCCTTGTTCTTTTGATTATGTTTATGTGAATGAAGTGAATAAGGGATAAGGAATGTAAAGGTATATATTAGGAATTATGTCTTATTCCTATTTTGCCCATAGCGTATATTCCTCCTTCTCATCTAAGTTCTATCTACTTCTATTAATTCATTAATTAAGGTGCGCGACCTATAATTAATCAAATCTCACTTAAGAATGTAGGAGTTATGTATTAGGAATTATGTGTTTGTCTATCATGACGTACTCCTATTATTGGTATTGGAGAGAACCAGATTATTCTAGCATCATCCTAGTAACCTAATCTTGGGGTACCGCCCCAGATCCATGACACCTTTAGTAATTAGCATAGGGTAGGTGCCCGCAGCCTCGTGTCATCTAGGTCGGTAGTCTTTTACCATAAGGGTGTGATCCGGGTCGTGACCGAGTCCTCGCATTGACGAGCATACTAGTGGATATGTTCATGATTACCATGGACGTAACTTAATACTATATGAGCGGGATCTGGGTGGGTAGCCCGTGTGGCTCATGAAGTAGGTAGACATTCATCAAACTCTCGTTTGGTTCTACGTTGAGTGGTAGATAGGTATATACTATTTATATATACCTTACCTGAATATTAGATATTGGGGTATGACTCTATTAGGATCTTACATCTATCGTATAGTCTATTTCCATAAGCACTTGATTTGAGTTTTCATATATATATATATACATATATATATATATATACATATATATTGACCATTGATTGGTTGATGGATGTATGATATATTATTCGATATATGGATTTCTTTGATGGATGATTATTACAAATATCTACATAATCTTATGTTATGCTTATCATCATCATCATTTAACATATCATTATAGATGTAGTCTAACTCGTGTGTTATTTATAATGCTCTGGTCAGTCCAAGACATTCTAGGTACAGGTATGTAGCGACTTCACGACTTTGTGGGGATTTTGGAGGCTAGTGGTTATATGGATGATGCATTCCCTATGTATTTTTTGTAGCCTCGGTAATGTATTTATTATGGAGTATTTAATGATGTGAGTATATAGCTCTACTAGGCTTTGTATTATGTGATATATTATATTTTACATGTTGTGCCTGACTTTGTGTGTTTTATTTATATTCTGTGAATATGTAGTGTTCGGCCCTGAAGATACACATGTCTATAGCTTTGTACCGAGACCGCATACAACTATAGTAATTATTATATGATTCGAGACATGTACCAGTGTCAGTCCAAGAGAATTTTCACATGTGTATCCTATACAGTCTTATTCTCTATATTATCCAACTGTATTACATAGTAATACACTTGGATAGTATGGGTAAAGAGGGGGGGTATTTCATTTGGTATTAGAGTAGGGTTAGGAAAATACATGTTACAAAGAGACATGAGTCATTGGCTAGATGGGCTTAGGATTCCCTATCCCTTGGGGATTGGGTAGATTATATATATATATATATATATATATATATTACTTAGGTATACATCGTGATTATAGGTAGTAGTCATCTGGGTGCTTATTTATTATTTGTCTGATTTGATATATGTATTAATATTATTTCTTGTATATTTTAATCTGATTCTCCCTTCTTTACAGTAGTGAGCGATCGTTGGTCCTCGCTCTAGTCGTGCTGACCCAGGTCATTCTAGTGGATCTGGGGGAGTTTACATGATTACAGTGCAGCTAATAGAGCTGTTGAGGAGCATACAACAGTCTAGTGCTTCCATCACTCTAGCCCTCCTACTCCTCGATGATTTTCTAGATTATGTGATGACTATGCTTGCCTAGAAGAGAAGACCTTCAAGGGCACAGAAGGAGTGATTAGAGTGCAGGTTTGGTTGAAAACTGGTAAGCGCATTTTCACACGTATGGAATTACAGACCAGCGAATGGTCCAGATAGCATCGAGCCAACTATAAGAGAAAGATTAGATTGGTATGAGTTATTGGTTGTAGAGATAGATGAAGCAAGCTAACATGGGATGAATTCAAGGACCGTTTTGAGAGAAAAATCCTTCCTGAAGGCAACAATGGCTCAGAAGTTGGAAAGTTTACAGACTTGAAGCAATTTCACATGCTTATAGCAGAGTATGTAGCCACATTTGAAGCATTTTCAAAGTACGGTACTGATCTTATTAATACTCCAGTGAAGAAGAACCAGAAGTTTGTATATGGATTCAATAAAGCTTTGAGGAAAGTTCTTCTTACTTGGTTGGATGCTTCCTTTGAGAAATTAGTTGATTTTGTGCTTAGATTTGAAGAAGTAGATAAGGGAAATGAATGTGAGGAGCCAAAGAATAAAGTCAGCATTGGACAGAAGCAAAAGTTCCCATTCAGAAGTCAAAAGAAAAGATTCCTCAATCAGAAGCAGGTAAAGGGCAATATATCTGTAGACAAGGTATAATTCAAGGATCATATAATGTGTTTTAATTATGGAGAGAAAGATCCCTATACAATAAATGCCCTAAGCCACATAGTGCATCATCTTAGTCTCGATGCAAGATCTATAGAGAAGTTGGACATTTTGCAAACGTGTGCCTGAGGAAAGCTTGTAACAACCCGTCCCTAAATAGGCCTAATCCTGACCCAAAAAAGTCCCATTGAAACTTAGACTCATTCCAAAGCTGATTGTTGGTTGGTAAAAAGAATAATACATAGCTATTTATCTATTCATTCAGAACTCACAGTGGAAGGATAAAATATAATGGCATAAACAATACCCATATTATTTCAAATTCCAAATACAACTAAACCATAACATAATGTCAACAATAATCGTTGCATAATCGTGTTAAAAAATACACTTTTAACTTCAAATGGGTACACCAGAAAATAGCATAAACAGATAAATAGACTACTGATATTTTTAACATGATTATGTAACGGTTGTTGTTGACATTATGTTATGGTTTTGTAACATTTGGAATTTGAAATAAAATGGGTATTATTGATGCTATTATGTTTTATCCTTCTGTTACATTCTAAATGAATAGATAAATAGCTATGTATTGTTCTTTTTACCAACCAACAGCCAACTTTGGAATGAGTCTAAGTTTCGATGGGCCTTTCCTGGGTTGGGATTTATGCCTTTTTTCGGGGTGAGTTATTACAAAGCTGGTAAGCTGAACGCCCTTAATCTACTTGCAATTCCTCACGGCTAAAGGGAAGGCTCTAGCAGTCCTGGAAGGCATGATTTTTATTTAGAGATTTTCCAATTAGAATTCTAGTCGATACGGGTGTGCCTCACTCATTCATATCAAGAGAATTGGTTTATAAATTTAACCTTAATGTCGTGTATTTAGCCACATCTTTGAGGATTGTGAACCCTATTGGAGGATATGCAGCCCTTTGGATATTGTGTAAGAATGTTGAAATGGTATTATATGGCTATTCCTTTTATTTTGTCTTATAGTATTTGAATACATGGGATTTGGCATCATCCTTGGAATGGATTGGCTGGATCGATATGAGGCACATTTGTTATGCCTTAAAAGGATCGTTACCCTCAGACATCCAGATTCTATGAAGCGAGTAAGTGTGTGTCTTGGGAGCGTTAGTAGAAGTTCAAGTGGATCTCTTTATGCTTTAGAAGCTTGAGACGAAGCTGAGACTGCTCGTATCATAGTTGTTAGAGATTATCCAAATATATTTGAACCTAACAGTGATCTTTTTCCAAAGTAGACTATCGAGCTTTGAATTGATCTAATTCCCAAAGCTTAACCTATCAGTCGACCTTCGACAAGAATGTCTACAAAGGAGAATGAGGACCTTAAGAAGCATTGACAGAGTTGGAATCTAAACATTTTATTAGGTCAAGTAGTTCTCCTTAAGGTCACCATGATTATATTTGTGAAGAAGGCAGACGGATCCCTCAATTTATGCATTGATTATAGAAAGTTGAATGAGCTGACTATCAAAAACAAGTATCATCTTCCCATAATCGATGGCATGTTCGATCAACTGAGCAGAGCTAAAATTTTCTCACGGTTTGACTTAGCAACTGGGATTTCATCAGTTTAGAGTTGCTGAAAATAATACTGCTTTAATAGCATTCGGGACTAGATATGGATCCTATAAATGGCTAGTAACATTGTTTCTATTGATGAACGTTCCAACATACTTCGTTGATATAATGCATAGAGTCTTTAGAGATTACCTAGACAAGTTTGTCTTGGTTTTCGTAGACGAAATTCTAGTTTATTATAAATTCGAAGCAAAACATGAGAAGCATCTCAGAACTATATTGGAGACATTAAGGCAAAATAAGCTAAAAGCCAACTTTTCTAAACGTCATTTCTGGCAGAGGCAGTCAAGTTCTTAGGCCATGTTGTTTCAGAGGTTGGTATCTCAGTATACCACACTAAAGTAGAAACTATACTAAACTAGAAGCGGCTTGAGATAGTTTGGGGATTCGAAGTTTCTTAGAATTATTTGGATATTAACGACGATTCATTAAGGATTTTCAAAGCTCGTTGAACCTCTCACCAACCTTACTAAGAAAGGAGTTAAGTTCAAGTGGATGGTTAAGTGTGATGAAGCATATCATAAGTTGAAGGAATTTCTTACTCATGCACTAATGCTTATTGTTCCTGGAGGTAATTACTAGGACTTGGAGGTTTACACAGATACATGTGGTTCCGGATTGGGTGCGGTGTTAATGCAGAATGGAAAAGTGGTAGCTTACGCATCAATGCAGCTAAGGCCTAAGGAGACTAGATATGATACTCATGATTTAGAACAAGCATTCATAGTGTAAAGACCATCTTTTCGACCCCCAAATATTGACATTATTACGTCCACGATATTCACGTGTCGAACACCAAAGTGTCGGAAAGACGGATTGTTAGGGTAATAAGAAAAAGCAGAAAGAAAAGGAACAAGAAAGAAGAGAACAAAACACTAGAATCTCATAATAGAACGATATATCAAAAAAGATAGTGCAAAGTGCTACTCTAAGATACATTACATTTTGAGTTACAATCTTAAGTACTATCATCAGCCTAGACAGTTTTAATAGCCTTTTCGTACAAGTGCTGATATATATATATAGTAGTGTAGCAGATACTACGATAGGTGAGAGCATCTATCTCTACTCCTTGAACTCCAAAGAATATCCAACAAAAGCATGTCTTCCTCAAACTACTCAAAAGAGCACCCAAGGAATTAAAGGAAAGATAAAATTATGAGTCAGACATAAGTATGGTATGAGAAACTCAATATGTAATCAGCATATAACAGTATCTTTTGAGACCAGCCAAACCACCAGAATGGTTTTCCCTCAAAAGAACCAAACCACCAAGATAGAATAAATAGTGTCTAGGGTGTAGAATATAAAGCAAAAAATAGTTGTGCTACATGCATCTCACAATAGAAATTTTTTGAAGTACAACTAAAACTGATGAGGTACATTCGCATATGGATTTCTGTGGATGTCTCCATGGTACATCGAGGCTACCCTCCTAACAAGGGTAAGAAACTAACATTCGAGCAAATTATATCTCTAGATAAAATATACCACAAGATGAGCACAATTGGTTCACACCTGAACACGTGATACCGAATATCATCAACTCCCGATACCAACATCCATAAGCATCTCTAGATATGGAGTTGATAAACCATTGGGTTAGCTAAACCAACTAGTTGTGTAGCATACTCTATTTTCTATCATTTTCGAAGGTGAAGTCACGTTCAACGTCTCAACATACAAGTCTTCATCACTCGAACAAATATCAGATCTCTCTATGGATTCCAACACAAGTCTTCCGACAAATGCTAATGCTGACCTTTCCCTTAGACTTAACCTTAGGATAGACAGTTCAATTCTATAGCATTTGTCTAAAATGTTTACGCCGGCCTCTCTGTTGGACTTAACCTTAGGATATACAGTTCAACCCTATAAGATTCCACTCCACAACCGCTTCCAAAACATAGAACTCGCATATTAATTTTGAAGTGGTTTTCGGTAAGTAATACATAAGTATAATTATCTGATCCCAGACTCTTCAAAACTAAATAAGTGAATTTCTGGTAACTTAATTCCGGTTCCTTTAGAAGTAAGCGAACGATATAAAGGAGATCACCTTGGGAGATCTCATATATATACATTCTTAAAGCAACAGATGTTTCCTACCAATGAGCCCTCCCTTGGGGATCTCAAATTGTATGAAGTGGTAAAGCTTTTATATACTTCCTAAGTTAATTTTGGTCATATTCAATAAAAATAAAATGGTTGAATATTGAAATCAAGTCTCATATAATAATCACCATTTTTGACCTTCTAAACTTACACTATCCCTCGGTTAAGATTGAAGCCAGGTAAGTTGGAGCACTGGTTGCATCCAGGCCCTACCTTGACAGCTCATTCTCAACTCTCACAGCTAGAACGAGTCTAATATTTCGGCTTTAAGTGCTAAGTATAGCAGTAAATTGTTGGAACCGAGCCAGCATGCAGTGGGATAAATAGGTAAATTTTAAAAAAATTATTCCATTTGGATCTTGTTGGGCCTATAAATTCTAATTTATCTAGAACTTTTCTAATTTCTTTTAAATAAAATCTTTATTTAATTTAATTTGATAAATGAAGTTTTACTTTATAATATTTTATATTATGTTTGAATATGTGTATTATATACACTTATGTATACACATGCACGTGCAATATAATAAAGTGTGCATGGTTTGACATGTCCGTTTATACGTGCTAGGATTTACATTACAACATACATGTTAGTCCCTTTAGTATTCTATGTGCTATCTAAATGAATATATGTGTGTGTACGCATGCGCGCGATCGAATGTAATATATATACACATGAAATTGTACATTTATAAAATACAACCATTTATTTATATATATAAATATGTGGAAATATTAATTGTAATAATCTATATAGAATAGTTAGGACGTATTTGTACAAATATTCATTTATACTAAATAACAGAATCATTTAGTAATAAATATAAAATAATTTTTTAATTCTTTATTTGCTACTGTAAACCCGATAACAAAATTAATTATTTTTAACTAATAAATATTTATAAGTATACAAACGCACATGCTTATATATATATATATATAATTTATAAAATTTATGCTAGCTGATTTGAAGCTCACGGCACAAAAATAATTTTGTTTTCGGATTTATAAAGTCGGTTTTAAATAGACAATTATAAAATAATTTAAAAACCAATCGAATTAATTATTCAATTATAAAAAAATTATTTTTGAAATCTAAAAATTATGCAATGTAATCAAATAAAATTTATAATTAATTTTGAATTATATTAACATATATACATTTATATTTATATAATCAATTTCTAGTTAAATAACCGGTTGTATTAATATTTAAATATATAATAAATATAAGAATATATTAAAATAAAGTAAAATTTGCTCCCAAATTATTATTATGCAAAACAAAAAATATAGAGACTTTAAAATAATTATTGTATGATTTTAATCTTTAGGATATAATTTATTAATTGATAAAATCATATATAATCTTATTTAATTAAAAAAAAGTTTTTTTAGGCCGTGAGTTAAATACCGACAAACATACAAAAAAATAATTTTTTCTTATTTTTATTTTTAATATAGATGCACCAACATATCCAACCATCAAATATTTTACAGAACAATGATACACAGAACAATTGTAAAGTCTATAATAGAATATTATTTAAATATTTATTTAATTAATTTAATTAATTAACATTTTAATTACTTATTCTATTATTCGATTATAACATATTATATTGAATATATTTTTTGAGAAAAATGAGTGATCCTCACAAGGAGGAGAGCACTTATATAATTTTATTCTCTATTTAAGAAGGTGTTGCCAACAAGCCTACAAGTAGCAAAACCCTCCATACAAATAAAAGAAAACAAAACGCCCACCCAAAAACCTATGTAACTAAGGTCCATAATAGAAATATAAACCAAAACAGAATGTGAAAAATGCTTAAATCCTCAAGACCGGAAGAATCCAACCAATCCAGTAGTTATACCTGTATCTTCGTAGAATCTATACAAAAAAATGTAAGATCAATACATGTGTGTGTGTATGAATATATTTATATATATGCGCATAATAAAATAAACTAAACTACTAATGTGGAATACATTACAATATAAACCAAGAAAAGATAACAACCATAGGCAGACGTTCAAAATGAATTGTGACTAGAAACATCAACCAAAACATATAAAGTAACTATGCTCTCCACAACATTCGAAATTTAAAATCATCAAGAGATAAAACAATAGGAATTACCTCTATCTCTTTGCATTTCAAATCATATAAAAAAAAATGCACCTCCACTTTAAATATTACAGTCTGACTTATGAAAAATAAATTGATAGTCACTCAAAAAACCATACTGGCATAACATATTGAGAAATTCATATACAGTACATACCATTACACCAGAAATCTCATTCCACAAGAAACGAATTTCACACATATGCACACACTGCCCGACAGTGTCAAATACAAATGCACAATGTCCCATACACACACAATGTGGTTACACTATGTAAACCATACTCACAAACAAAAAATATTTAAGTGACATATAGAAATCAAAACACAGACACTGTCACATACACACACATTAAAAATATTAAAATGATATATAGAAATCAAAAGCAAGCATTCATGAAAACTAACATATATTCATATCAACAGTTATTAGAGAAGTAGCCTCAACAGATCATCTCTATTATCATTATCAATATTAACTGCCTGCATGAGATTACATATCAACAGGTCATCTAGCTCTCACATCACCAATTACTAAACTACATGCATAAATTACAGTGCTCCATGAGACCAACACAAAGTTAACTGCTGATAAAGTTAACTTACAAACTGTTATTAAGCAGACAGATTGTTGGTTACCTAAATTGACATAATGCTGGAAGACATGTAATATAAGATATGACAGACAACTATACTTTCCATTCATCATGACACTGTCATTGAAGTGAAGAATTGGATGCTAAAGAAATCACGGTTTGATGAATTTACATTAAATTTAGTTGCAAACTTAGCATATTACGAAGAACCACAATTTTTGAATGTAAAAAAGAGTATTTAATGTAATTTTAGATATTACAGAGAATAAGTAAGCTCAACCACAAACATATTTGACCAACAAAGCACAAGTTTTTCATCCAGAAAGGAAATTCATTTGATCCCTTGATCCTTTTATTTGAAATTTTGGAAGAGTGCTTTCTATCTTTAAAAGATTCACTATCTACACTTTTCTTAACAAAAACTCCTTCACCGGATTACATCAAACAATCTACTATCTCGTATCCTGAAGAAGGTTTGATGAATCATAAATACTAGCTATTGGATCAAACAACATTGAATTGGTAGATGATGTAACTAAACCCTTATCATTCTTTTTGTCTAGAACCATTTTTTCAAGCATTTAATCTCCATATTTGATCCTATTTGGCTATAACGAACAATCAAAAGAATAATAGAAACATATTACATGATTTTATTATCCAACTAATAACCTATTAAAGACGATGAACTAAATGTTACCCTTGTAGGACAGTCCAAAGAAGCAAAATTTATTTCTTTTTTTTTCTTTCTATTATTAATATTGATTTTATTCTTTAATAACTCAATACAATTTTTTTTAAGAAACTCTTTAAAACTTAAATTTTTATTTAATTTATAGCTAGGATTTGGAATCCAATTAAAAATAAATAGAGAGATCACATATATTAAATTTTCCAAACCAGTATTAATATTATTAAACACTCGTTGGTTTCTTTTAAACCAAATATACCAATATGTAATTGTATAAATAGAGTCAAGTAAAAACCTATTATGATCCATATAATAAAATCTAATATTAGTCCAATATTCCTCATAACTAGTATGTCTAAAATTAATACTATATCAAATAAATTAAGAATTTTTACAAGAATACATTTAGTTATATTACATTCAAAACATAAATGTATAATATTTTCCAATTTATCATTTCAAAAATAACATTTTTTATCATTAATTATATTTTTCTTTTTTAAAAGTTCTATAGTATTCAATTTCCTGTGTAATAACCACAAGTGTATCTTAGCTTTAGGTGGGGCGCTAACTTTCCAAATGTATTTAAAAACTTTCAATTTAATTCCATAAAAATTTATGAAATTGTAAAATGAACGAAATGTATACTTCTTACTAGTATCCCAACACCAAATTTTAATGTATTTTATATTATCAATAGTGTATGTTTCTAGTTTAGCACACAATAAAGCAAATTGTTCTAAGGTAATTCCCGTTAGTGTACGATTAAAACTAAATTCCAGAGAAAAATTTAAATTAGGACTATAAATGTCAGAAATTAGTGCTTGTTTGAAATTGTGTATTTCATATAACTCTTTAAATTCCACTTTAAGTGGAATAACTGAAATCCAGCATTTCTGCCAAAAAGAAGTGTTATTACTAGAATGAACAACATTATTAATACCAAGATTATAAATATCAAAATTTATAATAACCGATCTCTAAAAATGAGACAAGTTACTAACATTATTAGAAGTATTGTGGTATACGTTATAAGTGCCTCCATACCATTAATTCAATATTATTTATTTCTATGGCAATTTTTCATTATTATCATTAAATTTCCAAATCCATTTTCCTAATAAAGATATATTTAACAAGAAAAGAGTCACAGGTCCCTATTTTTGATGTTGTTATAGGAAAAGTCCCTGCAGAAATAAATATGTAAATTTGGTCCCTATTTTTGAAAAATAAAAAACGCAAGGTGTCTTGCACTTATCTGACAGAAAATGCAAGGTAACTTGCACTTTTCTGTTTCTGAAATCTTTTTCGAAATTTTCAAAATTTTGAAAAGCGCAAGTTATCTTGCACTTTCTATCAGGAAAGCGCAAGCTAGTTTGCGCTTTTTGATTTTGAAATTTTTCTAAATTTTTTTGAAAATTTTGAAATTTTTAAAAAGCGCAAGCTAATTTGCACTTTCTGATTTAGAAAAAACAGGGACCTAATTTACATACTTATTTCTACAGGGACTTTTCTTGTAACAACATTAGAAATAGGGACCTTTCGTGCAAAGCCCCTATATTTAATCTATGTAAGCTAATAATACCTAACCTCCCTTCATTTTTAGATTTATAAAACATTTCCCAATTAACAAGACATTCAGAGCTACAATTTGGATTAGCACCACTCTACAAGAAATCCTTCCTTATTTTATCAATTTTGTCAATTACTCATTTAGGAAAAAGGTAAAACGACATCTAGTAAATGGCTAATGTAGATAAAACTAAATTAATAAGAATAATCATTCCTGCTCCCGATGAGTACTTACCATTCCATTTAGACAATCTTTTATTAATTTTATCAATTATAGTTATCCAATCATCATGTTTAAGATTTTGAGGTCTAATTAAAAAACCAAGATATTCTATAGGGAATTTCATCATTTTACAATCCAACGTACACGCAATTTGATTTTCTATACTATTATTGTCACTTAAAACTAATACTGAACTTTTGTCAAAATTAATCTTCATACCACAAAAGAGTTCAAAACTATATAAAATAAAATTAAGGGAAATGATATGATTAGGAAAATGAGATATAAAAATCATAGTATCATTCACGAATTGAAGAACAAAAACACCTTTACTAGTAATCTCATTACCTATATTATCCAATGTCCTATTAATAGTAGCCAATTTAATAATTCTAGCAAAAATATCAGTCGCTAAATTAAACTATAAAGATGATAAAGGATCTCCCTGTCTAAGCCCTGCTTTGGTTGAATTTTATTTCCTAGAATACCATTAACCATAATACTAGAATTTCCAGTTTTCAGCAAAGACATAATTCATCTATCCATCAAGTACTAAAGCCCCTAGCCATTAATAAACCTTTGAGAAAAACCCAATCAGTTGAATCAAAAGCTTTGGAAAAAACTAAGTTTTAAAAGTGCACAAGTAATATTGTTTTTACAACAATAATTAATATATTCTTGAATTACTGCTCTCCATCCTTGATATTCCTACCATTATTAAAAGTTGTTTGAGAATTGTCTGTTAATTCTTTCATTTTAGAACCAAGTCTATTAGCTAAAACATTAGAAATGATTTTAAAAGAACAACTTGGTAATGAAATAGGTCTAAAATCTTTTAATTGGTTAGCACTTAATTTTTTATGTAATATTATAACATTTGCAAAACTAATTCTACCTAACTGAAGCAAACCATCATAAAATTCATTGAACTTTTTTATTTTATCATTTTTTTAACACATTCCAAAAAGTTTCATAAAATAAAATAGGAAATCCATCCAGACTCAGAGCTTTATCATTAGGCGTATCCTTTATAGCCTTCCAAATTTCCTCCTCCGTAAAAGGATAATCTAATCTTACTAAATCAATCTTGGCATTTTTAGAGTAAAGCATATCCCAATTAGCTTTAATTCTTTGACTATTAGAAGTTTCAAAAATATCTCTGTAATAATTAGTAAACTCACAGTTAAGTTGTGCTTGGTCAAAAATCTCAATATCATTAATTAATATGGAATTAACATTATTGATACGTACTTTACCATTGGCAACTTTAAGAAAAAAATTAGTATTCAACTCGCTTTCATCCATCCATCGAACTCTAAATCTTTGTTTCCACATTATTTGTTCTTGAAAATAATTTTAGTTAATTCTTCTTTTAAATTTGAAAGTACATTTTTCTAAGATATTTAATTTATGTTTCTTCAATTTTATATAAATTTAAAATTTCATACATTAGTTTTTCCTTTTTAATTATAATATTACCAAAAACATCTTTACTCTATTTTTTAAGAAATAATCTTAAATCTCTAAATTTTCTAACTAACACTTTGGCTATATTATGGGAAAAATCTACAATTGTAATTATTCATAGAGAGCCATTTTTTCTCAACTAAGTTTTTAAAATTATTTACTAACATACACAACTTTTCAAATCTAAAAATTGTATTCTTAATATTTAGATTAGAACATGATAATAAAATAGGGCAATGGTCCAAATATATTTTTGGAAGCCCTACAACCTTATAAGTAGGGAATTTGTCCTCTATTTCATCACTTATAAAAAACCGTTCTAACAATGCCATTGATGGAATTTCTCTACTATTTGACCAAGTAAATTGCCTGTTACTTAATTTCATCTCAATTAAGTTATAGTTAACAATAAATTGGTCAAACTCTTCCATCGCACCGAGATCCCCATCCCTATGGGATCTCACGCAAAATCTAGTAATGTTAAAATCACCTCCTATAATCTCATAGAGCGAATGTTCTAAACTCTAAACACTCGTTTCCATAGAACCCTATGATTTATTTTTAAATTAGGCCCATAAACATTTGTAATATAAAGAGTAGAATTGTCAGTAATGTAAGAAAATATCAAATGCATCGAATGATCTATGATAATAGATTGTAAAAGTCTAACACAATTATCTTTCCAACCTAACATAAGTCCTCCTACACTACCCCAGCTGAGAGATAAGCCCAATGATCAATATAATGAACCCATAGGCATCTAAAAATACAATAATCAGGATACTCAATTTTAGTTTCTTGAAGTAAAACGATATCAATATTGTTATCTTTGAAAAGAGATTTAATCTTACTATATTTCTCTAAATCATGTACTAATTAATTTCATATTCCAAGTGTTCTAACCTATTCTAATTCCTTACATTTAATATAACCAACATCTGAATGAAATTTCATTCAAAATAAGACCTGAATTCTTAGGTGCAAAATGCACATCTCTAGTAAAAAAATATTTAAAGCGTATGAACTATAAGTACTATCCAAAGAGAATTTATACCTGTGTTAGAGCTATTCAGATGCTCTTGAATCAACTCTACGAAGATGAGCGCTCCTCCTTACCAATCTATGCCCAAATGAGCTAAAACCAACCTCTCCACTCTCAACCAAATCAGCTGCACTACACCTAACACTAAGTACTTTATTCTTTTTTTTCCTACTGGACTTCTGATTTTCCAGATTTGTATTATTGCATAAGTTTGAATCTACCACTTTAAAGTCAGCCTTTAGCCCACTATCACAAGAAACCTTACTACCATTCCTATAATGACATATGCACCCAGACCAATCAGACCAACTTCTATAAACAGTAATGTTATTAAAATCCTAACTTGACCTATCAAACTCATAGGAACTTGTATTAACTTGAACCTGCAACTGATCCATACCCCTTTTGTTCAACAGCACATCATTTGAAACCAAATCATCATATTTGCACACCACCCTATTCATGCAAACCTGCACCACTCCATCAACAAAAACTGCTTTACTGTTATATATACCGGGTAAAACTACAACAATAGGATGAACATTGTGATGATAAACCGAACCCAAATCGTCTAACAACCTATATGTATCTGAAGATACTATGTTTTCAACAACACTATTATACTGAATGTATATTTTGTAACCTTTATATTACCACACATGTAGTTTATATGTTTAACTTATTAATTAAGCAATTTTAATTAAATTTTATTAATTTCAAAAATTCTTTTATACGCGTATGTATTCTGATATTGTCTTAAACAATTCAAGAAAACATAACATATATCATTATATATATATGTATATATATTATACACGTATACATGTATACATTTAATAATTTAACGTATTTAATTAATTCATTTATTTTTTTAATCTTATTAATAAATAATATTTTTGAAATTAATTTTATAACATTTTCAAACAATTTGAAAAATTATATTATACTTTTATAATATGTGTTTTATTTTAAATTTAAAAATTAAATTTAAAACTTTTATTTTAATTTTCAAAACGGTTTGAAAATCTATATTATATCATTATAATTTTTTCTTATTTTAAATTTTACTTTTAAATTTAAAACTTCTATTTTAATTTCAAAAAATTTCGAAACTAGCCAAGGCCCAATTCAAATTAGGCTTTTTCATTTAGGGGTAACCTTTCGGCTCACATAACTATTCGGGCCATGCTAACTGACAAGTAAGACATGGTATGTGATTACCCAACAATCCAACCTGGACACTACATTTCTTAGACACTCGGCTAACTGGGTTATAAGATGAAGTAGTTAGCCCTAATATCACTAAATTAGACCACATAGACTATTTGACTTTGATACCTTATTGGAACGGTGTTAGCATGCAATGGGGTGAATGGGTAAATTTCAATAAAATTATCCATTTGGATCTTGTTGGGCCTATGAAGTCTAATTGATTTAGAACTTTTCTAAATTTCTTTTAAATAAAATCATTATTTTATTTTATAATAAAGTTTTACATTATATTATTTTGTATTATTTTTAAATATGTGTACCATATACACATATGTACATATGTACACGTGCAACATACTAAAGTATGCATGGCTTGACATGCCCATGCATAGGTGCTGGGATTTACACTACAACAGACATGTTAGCCTATCTAATATTCTATGTGCTATGTAATGCAT
The DNA here is from genome assembly GCA_030737815.1 of Allium fistulosum. Classification (NCBI taxonomy): domain Eukaryota; kingdom Viridiplantae; phylum Streptophyta; class Magnoliopsida; order Asparagales; family Amaryllidaceae; genus Allium; species Allium fistulosum. The sequence goes on from CM060904.1 coordinate 100,586,393, forward strand.
ATATATATATATATATAATATCAGTGTGTGTGTATCAAATTTAATATATATGTATATAAACACATAAAATTATACATTTATAAAATATAATCATTTATTTATGTATAAATATATGGAAATATTAATTGCAATAATTTATATAAAACATTTTAGATGTATCTGTACAAATGTTCATTTATACTAAATAACAAAATCATTTAATAATTAATATAAAATAGTTTTTATTTTTTTAGTTGCTGCTGCAAACCCGATAACAAAATTAATTTTTTTATTTTAATTAATAAATAATTATAAGTATACAAACACATGTGCATATATACATAATTTTTGAAATTTATGCTAGCTAATATAGAGCTCAAGACGCAAAAAAAAAATATTTTTGGATTTATAAAATAAGTTTTAAATAGAAAAATATAAAATAAGTTAAAAACCAATTGAAATTAATTATTCAAATTATAAAAAATTATTTTCAAAATCTAAAAATTATGTAATGTAATAAATAAATTGTAATTAATTTCAAGTTTTATTATTATATATATATAATATATATATATATAATCAATTTCTTATTAAATAAACAGCTGTATTAATATTTATATATTTAATAAATATATGTGTGAGTGTGTGTATATATATATATTAAAATACAGTAAAATTTGCTGGTAAATTATTGCTATGCAAAACCAAAATTTTAGATATTTTAAAATAATTATTTTACGATTTTAGTATTTAGGATATAATTTAATAATTGATAAAATCATATATAATATTATTTAATTAAAAAAAATTATTTTTTATTTTTAGGCCATATGTTTAATACTAGTTAACATACAAAAAATAATTATTTTTATTCTTATTTTTAATATATAGATGCACTAATATGTTCAACCATCCAATATGTGACAAAACATCGACATACTAGATTTGTAATATAATCTAATAACCTACGATATACTACAATAAGATATAATAATATTAAATAAATTAAGAAACATGTTGAATACCTTTCACAAAGGCCTAGAGATCTCACTTTTAAATGATGAAAGGACTCTTAAAATCAAATTCCAAGTTCTAGAGTTGCTGGCTTTCGAACTACTTTACCATCAACGGTCGAATCGAGGAATTTCATTGTGATTTATCTTGGATTTCTTTTAGGTTCAAATAGGGTTTGATGATCAAAATTTTGCAGAGAAAGGAGAGAAAAGGGTATCAAATAGAATGGTATAGAGAGTGGCATATAAATAGGAAGTCAAATGGAGAAAAAAGTGGATCTTATCCTTATCTCTTTCTTAACAATTTCACTCTTTTAAATAATTCAAAAGCCTCCCTCTTTTGCCAACATTTAGCTGGCCTACCCAAGCTATTTTGGTTGAAATTTGCATTCCCTATATGGGCTCAAAGCCAATTCCAGCTCAAATAATGTCTGCTGCATTTAAATCTAAATTTAATCAGTTACTGATATCGTATATCGATTAATATATTTATAATTACTATAAATGCATTGTTTAACATTGTTCAACATATCAAATATAAAATTTTGTAATTAATATTTCATAAATATTAATTAATTTACAATAATTACAAATTAATTAAACCACGTGATAAAAAGTGTATTCACCATTTCGATTGTGTGACTCTTAGGTGTAAATTTGATCAGCGGTTAATATCGAATAATTTGAATATTAATGATCACATGTCACTTAGCAGGTGGTGTGACATTTTAGCCAAATTTATCGTTTATTTGGTTTTGGTAAAATCCAATTTTAGTTTATAAAGTGTTACTTGATTGTGACAATTATTTACACTAATTCTCTTCGTAAAAACTATATCGCTTCAGAATTATGGAATTTGGTAATGGTCAAAATTTCGATATCATCCATAAACTCTATAGTACAAACATAAAGTCCTTGGTTCAATAATAACAATTGTTATTAACTGAACTGCTTTGGCCAGAGACTTTGACTTTGAGTTGACTTCAATGGATCACAATACTAACCACATATAACTGAGGAGATGAATCCTCTCTTGAATAGTGTTTCACTTCCAATGCTTCAACTCGACCCAACTGTAGTCGTTCGATGGACTTCGTGCCACAGTTTAACTATAATCAAAGTGGAGTTTCCATATTGAAGCCCGACGGCATTCTCAAGTTGAGGGAATTGTGTAATATTGCCACATCGATATTTTATGTTTGACCTTAGTTATATAAATATTAACCAACTGAAAACTATCGAGTGAATCATTTCATAGTTATCCAAAAATTATCACTGTGTAACCCCTTGGTGCCTCTAGTAGTTATAAGTAATACACTACCCAACATTTGGAGAGCGTTACATACTCTTGCCTCAACAGATGCATAAATATCCAGTCTGATACATCTTGACTAAGTATATTTAAAATGGTATGTTTGTTTTTATGATAAATCACTCATAGTTACAATGATTGTAACTACTACCATTTATATATTAAATATACTTTTAATTAAATTAATTTATTAATATAACACATTATATCATGTATATAATAGAAAGAAAACACCTTTTTATTTTGAATAAGATTGGTTATCGAGTTAGATTTATGTAATGGTTACATAATTGCCCCTAGGGCATAACCCTAACTCTAACGTAAATAATTTCTATATATGAGTAAACACACAAAGCATGATTTAGTCAATAAGCGACTTCTAATCCCTTTTTTATTACATCAATCTTTTATCAATTTAAACTTCTTTTATCAAGTAATACTTCCTTAAGAAGTAAGCTAACAATGTATAAGAGTTCTCTTTGAGGGATCTCGAATGCATACATTCTAAAGTAAGAGGAATTTTATACGAATGAGTCATTCGTGGGGGATCTCAATCCGTATAAATCCATGTTGCTTTTATTCACTTCCTTTTTTTTCTTGTATATATATTTAAAATACCTTTATAAAAGATATATACATGTGTTCTACTATTTCACTATTCATTTCTACTCTTTTCAATACATCAAAATATATTCATATACTTATCTCCAATGTATAAGAATATTCATAAATCATTTTATGAGATTTTCCACTTTAAAATATGATTAAATGGGCTGAAAACAAATGTTACAAAAACATTGTTTATTGTAAACCAAAAATACATTATACCTATCAGTATCTTTAAAACATTCTTCTGAAGATCTAGTTACATTCAAAAGTAAAATCAAAAGGGTTAAAAACAAATGTTGCTTAAATATTGTTAAACCCATAACCATTCACACTCATCATTATTTTTAAAAACACGCTTTTTAAAGATCCACTTATATTCAAAAGTATATTCAAATGGGTTAAAAACAAATAACTAAACCATTTCATACTTGTCATTATCTTTAAAAAGATGCTCTTTAAAGATCCATTTATATTAACAGTATATTCAAATGGATTAAAAACAAATGTTACTAAAATATTGTTACTATAAACCCAAAATATTTCATACTTGTCATTATCTTTAAAAGATTCTTTTAAAGATTTAAGTATATTTATTTAACAAGATAATATACTTTTAAATAACTTTTCAAAACCATCATTATAACTAAGTGTTATAACCAAAACCTAATTATCCTTTTATAAAATATTTAACTTACTTTGCCAAACATGTATATGTATATATATAATTTTAAAATACTTATAAATACATTTTAATTATCCATTCAAAATAGTACTTAAAAATCACTAGTTAGAATTTAACAAAAATCATAAAAAAACATGTTTTATATATATAAAAGTCTTTAATTTAAAAATTCATAAATAATTATTAAAAACATATTTAAATTTCAAACCACTTTGAAAATACTTTAATATATGTTATTAAACATCTCAAAAAAGATGTTAGAAAAATACTTTAGTTGAACGTAATACTTAAACACTTTTAGTCCACAACACAGCTTATAACAACATATAATAGCGAGTGCTGTAAAAGGGGTCTAGAACTACTATAGCAGGTCAAAAGTTCTACTGTTTAGTGCTGTAACAGATTATGGATGAGAACGGTTTTAAACATTAGAAAGTTTGGCCATTTTTTAACATGTTACCAATCTTTTTAAGGTCCAATTTTTTTTCAATATGTAGTATACATATAGTGCATAATAACCATGCGAAGAAGTGTTTTGTTACAAAATATTATAAAAATTCATCAAAACAAGGGATTTCAAAGTACTTCTATAGTGATCATTCGCTATACAATCCTTTCCACATTCACTTCCAAACCAAACACAATACAACTAAACATATATACACAATGTCAAGGTCACATCACATGTTATAGAAGGTCATAAAAGTGATGATATACAATATAGAGTTGTTATTTGATTTCAAAAGCAAAGGGGTCCAAAGTTATAACTTTATTAGTTCATTACTTAACTTTATATTCACACAACATATATATAGCATAATAATGGTGAGTAAACTCACTCCACAAACCTTTCCATCTAAGAAAAAACATTAGAACACTAGAATAAATTCCTACCATCATGAAACAACTAAAGCTCCAACCTTTGCCTTCAAAAAGTTCATGGCTATGTTGAGGTTGGGGGGCTATGCTCCTTTTCTTCTACTTTTGAGTTGATTTCTCATGCTTCTATGATGCCTTAGAGCATTTGCCAAAGTTTGGAGAAGATTGAGTTGATTGGATATTGTTTTGGAATTTAAAGTAAGGAGAAAGAGGATGAAGATTATGTTCTATCTTTTATATTTAGAAAAATGGATTAATGAAATGAATGTAGTGCTTATGTAAGGTTATTCAAGAAGTTACCATCCAACTTCTACCCTCTATTGAAGGTCTTAAGCATGCTCCTTCCCTTGCTTCTATGATTCAAAATATCTCCTCTTACTTAGCACTTAAAACTTCCCAAAGTGCCCCTTTTCATAACATCTTCTACCCTATGACGTCATCCATGACATCATCAAAATAGATTTAGTTAACCATAAACCACAAAATATTTCTAGTTGAGAATTAATTACACATTAGTATATAAGCAAGCCTAAAAATTTCGAACAAGTTATATCAAACAAAAAAGCTGTTTATCGATAAAACGATTTTCGGTTAAATTATCAATATTTCTTCAAACTATTTATTTTTGTAAACATATTTCAAAAAAAATTACCTCCATTAGTTATTTATTAAAAGGGGTTAACAAGGCTATAAATCCTATTTAATCACATTTAGTCCAAGATGAAAATATTTAAATATAAAGTGTTTAAATTTCCAGGTCATTACATTTAGTCTTTACACTGAAGATCTAGCATCACTTAAAAGAATGCATTCATATATGAGTTGCCGATTTAGAATTATTCAACATGCATACCATATGTGTGTGATACACCATGTACTTGTACAGGATTGACTGCAAAATTGATTATACACTAATTGGCTGGATAGTTTAGAATGGTTGCGTATTATGTTATAATATTTAACCCTTGGGGAATTTCAAGGATGAAATTCTTTTAAGGGGGGAATGTACATCCTGTAAAATAAACGATAATTAATAAATAATTATTAGTGCTCAAAAATTGAATTTGAGAAAACTTCATAATTTGACCACGAAATTGTACCATTGTCTTTGTGGCGATTTTCTGAGCAACTTTTATAGATGAAGCTTTGAGATCAGAGTTTAAACGAAGAAATTATTAGCGTTTGAAGTTTTCAGATCGAAAATGATTAAAAATGAATTAAAAAAGAAATAAATGATAATAACCATGTGGACCACATCGATCAATCCCCTAGAAAGGAGCGGTTGATCAATTGAACTAGTGGCGGCTAAGGTTGAACCTCAGCCTAACGTTCTGAATTTAATTAGTTTAAATCTAACAAACAGAATTGATTCCAATGCCTATAAATACATGTATAGCCCCCCAGTTTTCTTCTCATATTTTTTTTTATCAAAGCTTGGGAGCTCTGCCATTTTCCCCTCTCCGCTATTTCTAGAAATTATAAGACTACTATTGTGTATGTGCATGTCAAAGAAGGGCGAAAAATAAAAGAGAAGAAAAGGAGTGAATCAATTCTACGAAAAAGGTAAATTGTATAATTATAAATCAATATTCCACTTAATCAAATTTCCTCTCAAATATGTAATTCCAAATATATAGTATATATCTTGTTATATATATTTTTGGTTGGAAAGGAAAAGGAGTCAATTAAAGGGATGAATTTGGATTTAGGAGGTTTGGAAAGCTAGAAATGTGGGTGAGAAATTATATGATATATAACATTGAAATTTATATCGTTGAATTTTATTTAATTATTATGCCTATATAAGATCTATTGAGTTGTAGGCTTAAAATGAACGTATTCATTTGAAATTTCGCCCGCATATTATGTAAGTTATGTAATTGAACTGGAATGGTATGTACATCCTAATCTAGAAATTTGGAAATCAGTCCCCAAAGTTTTTTAAAGTAGAATGTTAATGTTATCCCGCCTTTTGGCAAGGCCAGGACATCAAGAAGCCGACTAGAGAGCAAGGATAGCACGCCATGGATATCACTGAATTTTGTCCGAGCCCAGAGTGAGCTACAATTGATAGGACACGACAAGAAAGGCCATAGAGATCAGCACCTCAAATTTCAAGTCGATCCGGACTCATACACTCAAGTTATGATCGAGTCAAATTGGAGGGAAAGAGCCCAGATTTCGTATCCATCACTCTGGGTGATTTCGTATCCATCACCGAAGCCCCAGTTCGAATCCATCATGCTTCGTATCGATCAGCTCCGGACCCATCGAGGTACCCAGGTTCGACTCGATTTTCTTCGTATCCATCGATTTCGTATCGATGGACTTCACACATACCAGCAATTGAAGGACTTCGTATCCTTCAGCCAACACTTGCTTCATATCCATCAGCCAGTGTTTGCTTCGTATCCATCAGCCAACACTTGCTTCGTATCCATCAGCCAGTGTTTGCTTCGTATCCATCAGCCAACACTTGCTTCGTATCCATCAGCCAACACTTGCTTCGTATCCATCAGCCAGTGTTTGCTTCGTATCCATGGATGAAGTCCTACTCGAAACCATCAGGTCAACCAGCTTGGACAACGTGTCACCTCTCGAAGGAAACGGGGCAAGATACATGGAGTCGAAGCGGTCAACACGGAGCAAATACCGGATCGAGATGAAGAGCGCACACCACGGCATCCCTCGATGCGAATGCGCCGAGATATATGGAGTCGACGCGGTCGACTCGGAGTGAAGGGCGGATCGAAGCGAGGCGAGCGCACCACATCACCTTGAGAGCGCGTGCAACCATCGAGACGAAAGGATGGAGTCGAAGCAATGGAGACGAGCAGAACAGCCAGCGTTAAAATCCATCTCGTATCGACGATATCTCTCAATCCACTGATCCAAACACCATGAGATTTTAACTGAAGGCTGCACACATAACAAGGAATGTCTCCACCAATTTTGAGCTCAATTGGAAGTAATCCTGATCGATACGAAATGATTTCGTATCGATCACAGATTGGCTTGAAACTCTCTGGAAGTGGTCGAATGGGCCCCCTCACGTGTCAGGCCAAGTCTCCCGGGGTTTGAGCGAAATCCAAGCCTCCTACGCCTATAAATAGAGCCCCAGAATCAACGGAAAAAGGATCTTTTTTCTCTGAAGCGCCCAGACTCTGCCGGATTGAGATTTGCATCATACTTTTGCTGTCAATTTCGAATTCTAAACTGTAATCCGCTGTTCATCGCTGTAAACGCTTGTAATCATTGAAAGAGAATCAATAAAATCATCAAAACTTCATAGTGGACGTAGGCTATACGCCGAACCACTCTAAACTGCTTGTCTGTTCACTTTGCATTCATATTTGTTGGAGTTTTTGTTAGATAATCTCTGTTTTACATTTATAATCTTCATTTTATCTCTTCAAACAACTCCCGAAGAGTGTTGTGCCCATTTTTGGTACAAACACTTTGGTGCTTTCACCGAGAAAACCAGCTTTTTCTCCTGCTCGTTGGATCTGCCGTCGATACCGGATTGCACAAATCCAAGAGGAAGATCCAGATATCCAGCCCGGAATCCTTCCATTCTATTCAGATTTGTTCAAAATCTAGGCAAGGACTCCACCACCGACAATGGTCAGCACAAGAACTGGCGCCACCGCTACAGAGCAAGAAGGCCGAGACAGGCAAAATCCAACACAGCCGCCTTCTTCCAATCAAGACAATGCCACTCAGTCAGACTCAACGGGGCTAGTCACCCGACAGGAGTTTCAGGTATTGCTCCAAGAGCTGACCCAAAGCCGTCAGCAGTTGGCAGAACAGTTACGCGCCAATATCGAGCTGACCAACCAGCTAAACCGCCGGGGGCACAGAAGGTCCAGGAGAGATGATGTCTCCAGAGCGTCTACCGAAAGCTCAGCTTCATCTGATTACCACCGCCAGACTACCCATCCTCGACTGGAGGGGAATCGCGCTCAAGCTGCTGAATATCAGCCTGCCTTAACTGTTGGGCAACTGAGGGTAGGACCGTCGACTAGTTTCCAAACCGGTCCCTCAACACGAGGAGGTACTGCCCCACAGTACACCACCGATAACCGCGCCACAACTGCCGCAGCAGAGACAAGGGCTGGTACCCGAAATCAATCTGAGCCGATCAATCAACAGCGAGGACATACTCCTGAACCTTATGTCCCAGAAGACGTTGAGCCAAGGAGGCGAGATACGGGTCGTCGACAACGCCCGATCCCTACTCGCGCCGTGGAACCCGACCACGCCTTAGCTCATCACGCTCCGAATCCGCCTGATTCGGATATATCAACCATGATACGTCAAATGATCCGCGAGAGTCAGGGGCTCACTAATGATGACTGGGGAATTTCCCGTAGTCATACTCCTTTCACAGACGAAGTGTTACGTGCCGAACCCCCTAGGCGATTCAGAATGCCGACTCTCCCGATGTATGAAGGGAATAGTGACCCCAACCAGCATGTTCTGAAGTATGAATGGTCGATGAGCGCCGCAAGGGCCGACGACGCAGTGAAGTGTCGAAGTTTCCCCATTTCTCTGGGAGGAATCGCGACAATGTGGTTTACCCGCCTACCACCTAGATCAATTTCTTCGTTCGATCAATTGGCCAAGAGGTTTGTGGAGCAATTCCGGATGCATGTTGCTAGGCCGAAGGACGTCAACACCTTGTCCAGCGTCACTCAAGCTCCGGGAGAAACACTCAGGCGTTACTTGGAGAGGTTCCACGCAGCATGCGTCGAGATCACCAATCCCAACGATAATTCAATCTTAATGGCTCTGACCAAGGGGATTGATCCTGATTCTGAATTCGGAAACTGGCTGGCTGGGAAACCGCCCGCGTCGTTGGACCGTTTTTACTCCAAGGCCGCTCAATTCCTGCGGCAGGAGGATGCAAAACAGTCTAGGAAGCAAGACGATGCGAGGCCCAGCATTGAAGGAATACAGAGCAATGTGGCAGTTAAACAGTCCGGCGAGAGTTCCGGGAAAGTTCAGCTCAACATACAAAACAAGCAAACCCAGCAGAGAGGAAACAATGGCCAGAACAAGAAGAGAGATGAGAACCGAGGTCCCCGACGTAGAGCTCAGATGTTTGACAGTTATACACCGCTGAACACGTCATTGGAAAACGTATACTTACAGACTTGCAACACCGTACAATATAAGAAGCCTGCTCCGAAGCCCTCATCGGAGAGACAGATTCAGACAGGAAAATTCTGTAGGTTCCATGAGAGCTATGGACATAATACCAATGAGTGTCGACACTTACAGGACCTCATCGAGAAGCTGATTAGAGAGAGGAAGCTAGATCAGTTTGTACGGGCGCCGCAGCCTGGCGGAGCGGGCCCCTCAAATCAAAATCGTTCACAGAATCAGGAAAGGGAGGATGAACCCGCTCGTGCGGGCGGGAGATTAGTTATCAACACAATAAGTGGTGGTCCCCATCCGGCAGACAGAAGCTGGGGGGAAAAGGAGTCGTATGCCAGTTCTATTAGGCATGCGGACTTCGAGTGTTATAGTAATTGCGAGGATGGGACCCCAGCAAAGCAACAAAAGATAATGTCCGATGATATCGTGTTCAGGAGCCGAGACGCCGATAAAGTTGAAGCCCCTACTATAGACCCACTAGTCATATCCGCCCAGGTAGGTCCTGCTTGGATGAAGAGGATCCTGGTTGACAGTGGGAGCTCTGTAAACATCTTGCTCAAACGGGCTTACGATCTGATGAAGATGGAGACAAAGGATTTGAAACCCTGTTTATCCAGAATCCATGGTTTCAACGGAAGTGCCACGATACCCATCGGAATAACTGAACTCCCAGTCGAGTTAGGCGTTGGAGAGCGCCGGAGGGTCCGCATGTTACAATTTGTTGTGTTAGAGATAGATTCGCCATACAATGCGTTTCTGGGACGACCAGCTTTGGCCGAGTTCAGGGCGGCGATCGCCCCATGGTGTCTGACTCTGAAATTTCCCACTGATCATGGGATTGGAGTTGTTCAAGGAGATCAGGCCTCGGGAAGGGCCTGTTATGTTGCTGAGCTGCGCGGGGCGCAACGTAAAGAGAAGGGTAAGGGCGTAGAGGGATCTCTCTGCGTCCGTTCTATCGACAATTGACAATTGGTGCCTGGGCCTCGGCCCGGGCACCACGACCAATTCCTGAAAGACCTGGACCCCAGAGACAACGAGGATAGAGACGAATCAACGGAGAGTCAAGCCTCTCCAGCCGAACTGACTGTGGACGTCCCAATCAGTGAGGATGATGATTCAAAAATGCTGAAAGTTGGGTCCCAACTAAACAAGCAGACACAGCAGGAGTTGGTCGAATTTCTTCGGGCGAATCTCGACGTCTTCGCCTGGACACACTCTGACATGTGCGGGATCTCGCCGAGCATTGCAAGTCACTCCCTGAATATAGATCCACGACATGTCCCGGTGAAACAAAAAAGGCGCGGTATGGATCCAGAGAGATCTGCCGCCCTTAAAGAGGAAGTTGATAAACTGCAATCGAATGGGTTCATTCGAGATGCCTTGTATCCAGAATGGGTGTCCAACCCGGTACTAGTTCGGAAACCAAACGGGAAGTGGAGAACTTGTGTTGATTACTCTGACCTAAACAAGGCTTGTCCAAAAGATAGCTTCCCACTTCCACGAATCGATCAGCTCGTAGATTCGACGGCCGGGCATGAACTACTATCCTTTATGGACGCATATTCCGGCTACAATCAGATACCCATGCATCTGCCTGATCAGGAACATACCAGCTTCGTGACCGACCTGGGACTCTACTGTTACAAAGTCATGCCGTTTGGTCTAAAGAACGCTGGAGCAACATACCAACGCTTAGTCAACCGAATGTTCGCTGATCAGATTGGGAAAACTATGGAGGTTTACGTGGATGACATGCTGGTGAAGTCCCGATTCTCCACCGATCACGTCAGAGATTTGGATTCAATGTTCAGCATCCTCCGAGAGTACGGGATGAAGCTCAACCCACTCAAATGTCACTTTGGCGTTGCGTCCGGAAAATTCCTTGGGTTCATTGTCAACGCTCGAGGAATAGAGGCGAATCCTGAGAAGATCTGGGCTATTAGAAATTTACAAACCCCTAAAACTATAAAGCAAGTCCAGAGTCTTAACGGGAAGGTCGCAGCATTGAGCAGGTTCATTTCAAAGTCCACCGACAAATGCATTCCTTTCTTCGACCTGATTCAGAAGGGCAAACGAAACTTTGAATGGACCACGGAGTGTGAAGGCGCGTTCCGATCACTAGTTCAACATCTCTCCACACCTCCGATCTTGTCAAAACCGGTTGACCACGAGCAATTATATCTCTACCTGGCAGTATCTGAACATGCGATTAGTGCTGCTCTAGTCCGGGAAGAAGACAAAGTGCAAAACCCGGTCTACTATGTTAGTAAGCGACTAACAGGAGCTGAAAGAAATTATCCAAGGCTGGAGAAACTGGCTTATTGTTTGGTCATTGCCTCGAGGAAGCTCCGTCCCTACTTCCAGGCTCATCCGCTTACTGTGTACACCGACCAGCCGTTACGACAGGTCCTTACGCGGCCTGAGACGTCCGGTAGGTTACTCAAGTGGAACATTGAGCTAAGCCAATTTGATATCGCATACGCTCCGCGGAGGGCCATTCAAGGACAAGTCCTGGCTGATTTCATAGCCGAATTCATCGTCCCGGAAGACTTACCCGAAACCAGTGAATCTCCCGAATACATCTGGAAGCTGTATACTGATGGTGCATCAAATGACCGGTGTTCGGGCGCGGGGGTTGTACTTGAGACTCCCGAGGGCCGATCCATATGTTATGCTCTTAAATTCGACTTTCGTGCAACTAATAATGAAGCCGAATATGAAGCCCTCCTGACCGGCCTAAGACTTGCCAGAGATTTGAGGATTGTCGCTGTAGAAATTTATTGCGATTCGCAGTTAGTGGTATGCCAGGTGCGAGGAGAATACCAGGCAAGAGACCGAAGACTGGCCGCTTACTTGACGCGAGTTCAGGAAATCCTAAACCAGTTTGATTATTACGCCATCTATTATGTGCCTCGGGAGCGCAATCAGAAAGCCGATTCACTGGCGAAGTTAGCCAGCACAGGCGAAGCGCAACAAATGGGACTTGTCCCCGTTGAAACTTTGGCCACTCCAAGCATCGATCGGATAGAAATGGACTCTGTATTTGAAATCGCTCCCAATAGAGAGTCCTGGATGACTCCGTATCGGAATTACATCGAGAATGGGGTGCTACCTGAACCTAGAAATGAGAAGAGACAGATTCAGCGAAAAGCCTCACGGTTCATCATCCAAAACGGAGTCATGTACAGGAGAGGTTATTCCGTTCCTCTCCTCAGATGTATCACCCACGAGGAAGTCAAGCGAGTCCTACATGACGTGCACGAAGGAGAGTGCGGTGATCATACCGGCGGGCAAGCTCTCGCTAAAAAGATACTCCGATATGGGTACTACTGGCCGACGGTGAACCGAGATGCGGCAAACTATGCCCGGAAATGCGATAAATGCCAGATACATGCCCGAATTCCGAGAGCTCCGCCAACTGAGATAACCCAAATGGTCAGTCCCTGGCCATTCGCAATGTGGGGCATTGACATCATCGGCGCTTTACCTTTAGCAAAAGGCGGTGCGAAATACGCCATTGTCGCAGTCGATTACTTCACAAAATGGGCCGAGGCCGAAGCCCTAGCAACCATTACGACAAAGAAGGTGATAAATTTCGTGGTTCGCAACATCATCTGTCGATTTGGACTCCCGCATACTATCATCACTGATAATGGGACCCAATTCGAGAGCGCAGAATTCAAGGATTTCTGTCAACGGTTTCATATCCGCAAAAAGTTCTCGGCTGTCGCACACCCCCAAGCGAATGGGCAGGTTGAGGCTGTCAACAAAGTTATAAAATCGATCCTGAAGAAACGACTAGAGAAGGCTGGGGGCAAGTGGGTCGATGAACTTCCTATGGCATTATGGGCCTATCGAACGACCCATAAAACCGCGACCGGACACACTCCGTTTTCCCTGTCTTATGGCTCAGAGGCCGTTATTCCGGTCGAAACAGAAGTGCACTCTCATCGCGTGACTTATTATGATCCAAAAACAAACGCTATACTCCTAGCCGAGTCTTTGGATCTATTGGATGAAAAACGGGAGGAGGCTGATTTGAGAGCAGCCGCACATCGAAGTCGGGTCGCCCGATTGTACAACACCAGAGTTCGACCTCGAACCTTTGAACTCGGCGACCTCGTGCTCAAGAGAATTTACCCAGTTCCTTCACACATGAAACCAAGCTGGGGAGGGCCGTATGTAATTACACGAAAGCTCGGAGATGGTACATTCAAGCTGTCGACTGTTGACGGTCTCGATTTACCGAGGGCTTGGAACAGCGAAAGTCTCCGCCGCTACTACATATGACAGGCTTTATTTATTTCATTCTATTTAGCAATTTGTTTCTGCATTTCGAAATTTGAATTTTGTAATAAGGCAACTGACTTTGCCGCATTTTCTTATTTCAGCAATAAAATGCCACTTCTTCAAGCCAGAGCTGTGATTCATTATGTACGATATACAACATCACGATGCACGAAGAGCTAAATCCCATCACACAATGGGACTTATTCAAATGGAGAGTGGCTGTGATACGACCGGCCACTCACTAGGCGAAACCCGAGCTCGGGGGCAAGCCATGACACCGATGTTAATAGGATTGACACACGACAATCCTACATCTAACTCCATATTCCCAGAGTGCGAAATGGAGTATAAACATCCGACTCCGTATTCCCAGAGTGCGAAACGGAGTATAAACATCTAACTCCATATTCCCAGAGTGCGAAATGGAGTATAAACATCCGACTCCGTATTCCCAGAGTGCGAAATGGAGTATAAACATCTAACTCCATATTCCCGGAGTGCGAAATGGAGTATAAACATCCGACTCCGTATTCCCAGAGTGCAAAACGGAGTATAAACATCTAACTCCACATTCCCAGAGTGCGAAGTGGAGTATAAACATTCAACTCCGCATTCCCAGAGTGCGAAGCGGAGTATAAACATTCGACTCCGTATTCCCAGAGCGCGAGACGGAGTATAAACATTTAACTCCACATTCCCAGAGTGCGAAGTGGAGTATAAACATTCAACTCCGCATTCCCAGAGTGTGAAGCGGAGTATAAACATTCAATTCCGTATTCCCAGAGTGCGAAGCGAAGTGTAAACAACTAACTCTGTGTTCCCAGAGTGCGAAGCGGAGTATAAACGACCAACTCCGTGCTCCCGGAGTTCGAGACGGAGTACAAACACCAGTCAACTCCGTGTTTCCAGAGTGCGAACAACCGCGTACGAGATGACATATATCCCCGGAGTGTGGATGAAACGATGCATAAGAAAACAAGTGTAGTTCGGCCACTCGGTCCTCGCTTGATGCAATCACAAGCTGATCATCACAACTTAACCCTGGAACTGGGGGCAGAGGCAAATGTTAGTCATTGCCCGAAACTATACGATGTTCAGCTCCGATGCGATTCCCTATCACAACTCGAGTCCGAAAGTTCCATACTTAACAAGTAAAAATGAGCTATTCTTGAAGCAATCAAAAAATGCAAATACACTGGACCAAAGTCCGAACACTGCAATATTCAAGCATAGAAAGGAACACAAGCTGAAGCTAAAAGACAAAATTTTATTCCAACTAAACTCAAAAACAATGCTTCATACATGAGATCTTTCCTAAAATGTTCCTACTAGCAGGGGCCGAACCCGCATCTAAACACGGCCTACAAAAGGGAAAAGACAGAAAAAATAACAAAAGTCCCTAACTATCTATGAAAAGGATGTCTAATCCTTCTGCTTCCTCAGCTTCTTCTTCTTCTTTGAGGAACTACTGGAGCCGCCAGTACCCTTTCGCTTGGAGCCTTTCTCCCTAGGCAAGCTCCCCCCGGGTGAAGGCATAATGTCAACATCCTCGTCTGAGCTGGACTCTATAGGGATGCTTCCCGCGGGAGGAGTGGGAGGAACAGACTCCGCAGCCGGAGGAGGGGCTGGTACATTAGTGTCAGTAAGTGTGCCCTCAGGAGACATAGTCATAAGAGGAATGGGGCACTGAGCTGCCGCTCCGTCATCAACACCGCCGCCGTGCGCCGCAGCCGCCATCTCGGCATCGATCTCAGCTAACATCGCCGCTTCACGCCGTGCCCTGGCCTCGCTAGGGGCCGCAGTAGTTTGGGACAAGGTGTCAGATGTAGCCGTGAATCCACCCAAGCCAAATGGCAGGTCCGCAAAAGGATCACTTTGACGGCCGAGAAGCTCGTTTATCATCTGCTCGTCGAAAGAAAGTGAGCTCCCCTCCGTCACTCCAACCGGTGCCATTGCTGCGACGGAGGTCGCCTCAGAAACGATGGCTCCTGGCGCGTGACCTAATACTTGGGTGATAAGAGGCGCGGCTGGTGCAACTCCTGTCACTGATCAAAGGAAAAGACATGTCATTAGCAACATTTCAACACGGGATCTTCAATCCAAATATACTGGAAGTTAATTCAAAGTACCTTCCTCGGTTTGGCTCGAGGTCGTCTGAACCGCTTCAGAAGGATGTTCCTTAATAGGAGATAAGTGCGGTTGATCTGGGTCGTACGCTGGGATAGGCTGGGAGTAGATCATTGAAGTTGGCTCAGACTGAGATGAAACGACAATCTCAGAACTTGTAACATGGTGTTCCGCACCAGAGCTCTCTCCGACTTCCGGGACCTGAGCACCAAGCCTCACCCTGTCATGGGAAATCATGGAGTCATGGAGAACCTTCTTTTCGTCATCATTAAGGATGCGGTTCTCCAGCTCGAACTCATCAGGGGCTTCATCAGGGTGCCCAGATCTCTCCTCATCCACCAGTAGGTTCCAGGCGTTATAGAGATGTGTGGGGTAATCGTCAAGCCATGTCAGGTCTCGGTGCCTTAGCACATTGGCGTTGTAAGTGACGAGTAGCTCCTCCACCTCGGCCTCAATCCTGGCCTCCGCCAGCCGTACTTTCTCCTCAACTCCAGCCTCAGCCTCACGGGCTTGTTGTACAGCCGCTTCCTTCTCCCTTTGGAGTGTCACTGCCTGGTCACAGGCTTCCTGCGCAGAGACGTTAGCTGCGTCTTTTTCCTTAGCCATCTCTGAAAACTTTGACTTCAGCTCATTAAGCTCCTTGAGAGCGGCATCCCTCTCGGCAGTGATGGAAGTGTTCCTGTGACCCATGTCCTCAATTGCGGTGTAATGTTCTTGCTTCATCCTGGCCATGGCAGCGGTCACCTCGTCAACTTTCTTTAAAGCCTCCATTTCAGACTTACGAGAAGACTCGGCCTCTGAGTTGAGCGCTTTTATGATTTGGTCGTTGCGACCCAGCTCCTTCTCAAGTTTCTCGATGGTGACGCCCCGCTCAAACGCCACTTTAGATGCCTTCCTCGCGGCCCGTCCCCACTCTCTATACTGGAAAAAGATGTCCGCGACATAGTCGTGGATAGTGGTTTCCGCGGTTGGCGGGATTCTCTTCAGGTGCGGGGGAAAGACATATCCATCAAAACAGATGTCAGGAAATTCCTTCCTCATCTGTGCCAATTTGAGCGCTCCCTCGCTAGACGCCTCGGTCGGGACCGACACAGTAGCCGAAGAGGTGGCTATTTCGGTCCTGCGCGGGGGGTCGGACCTAAAAGCTTGAGAAGGCGGCCTAGACCTTGAAGTTTCGAGAGGACGAGTAACGGCGACCACAGGAGGTGCAGAGGTCCTGGGGGGAGGAGAACGAGATCGGGATCGGTGAACATGTCCCCTATCTCTGTCAGATTTCTCCTGACCAGAGTGTCCAGCGTCATAATCCCTCTCGCCCTCTCTCCTGCGTGGCTCATGATAACGGCGCTTACGCAAACTACCAAGCACGGAACCTTTCCCAGACATCGTACCTGAAAAGGAAACAACAAAGAATCAGTAACCGTTTGCGATGTGTTGATTGTGGTTAGGAAAATGTGTTGTGCCGTGAGGAGTGTGTGAATGTGTAACCCCCCGGACTAACCAGAAGTGTCAGTCGCGTCGGCAAACTCAGACTCGCTAACATCGGCGATATGTCGCGGTCCACCCGACCCAACATCGTGTTGCTCCGGCTCGATGTCGGGGACTGGAGGATCGGAAGGCCCTTCAAATTGATCTCCAGCTTGCGGGGAGGACGCCTCCGTAATCTTAACTCCTGACGAAGGACGGTGCAAAACCACAGACTTCCGCCTCCCAGACTTAGGCTGTTTCGAAGCCACAGCTTTGCCTTTCCTCTTAGCATCGGACTCTGGGGTTGCATTAGCAGGTCCGGCCAACGGTTCTTCGTCAGTGTGGGTTTTCTCGGAGTCGGGTTCCTCGATTATCACGACCCTGGGCTTCATCTGCTTGACCTTTTTCCTGGAGACGGTCTTTAATGCGCCGTCGAGTCTTATGCTCTGCCTCCGACCAATCAGCCCAAGGACTCTGAGATTCCGATCTGTCAATAACAGTTCAATATTCCTTTCTTCGCTAGGAATCTCTTGGAGGACCCGAACTATCTCTTTGTAATAGCCACCCTCAGGCCGCTGGATGATAGCTGAAAGAAAAAGAGGAGAAGACGTAAGTTTAATTTCACTCCGAAAATTGCCCTGTCAATTATTTGGGAAAAGAGACGATACTCACGTCTGAATAGCCATCTTCTGGCAAATCCCGGGGGACATCGGACATAAAACCACTCCGACTTAAAATAGCTTAGCCTAGTCCACGACCCCACGACGACTTGACAGTTCCTTACAGACTCCAAGAACGTATAAGATGGGCTGTCAGTCCGACTCTTGAAGTTAAACAAGTATCTTATGTCGATCATACGGGGAGGACGATGGAGGTACTCCATGAATACAACGAACAAGCTGTTGAGTGAGGCATATCCGTTTGGATGCAATTGAGACGGAGCGATGTCCAGATAAGCCAACACTTCTCTTATATAGTCGTTGAATGGAGGAAGTGTGCCGGCTGCGCACGCGTGCCGATTAAAAGCAGTATACCCCTCCGGGGGATTATGTGGCCTATCATCCGGTCCAGGCAACAATACCTCATCCAAAGATAAACCATGCCTTAAGCATATCCTCCCCAGCATGTCTTCGGAGATATGGGATGAGACGGAATCAGGTGGACTGTTAATGAAGGACGCGTTGGGCAACTCGTCCGGAGCTGGGCCAATAGCTTCGGTCTCGATGACCGGAATCTCAATTCTGGGAAGGATAGGGTTCTGAGTTTCTTGCTGCTGCGAACTTGACGGTTCCATCACTAGCTAACTCACGAGAAACCATCATTAGGTGACAAAAAGCCCGTGCATTCCCCAGTGTAAAGTGCGTGAATGTGTTGTGTAGTGCGAGTGCTGTGCGTGACTTGAACAAATTCTGCAGAATTAAAGAAAACGTGCAAGCGACGAGATTCTGGAAGACAGACAAACATGACCGTCATCGCTGACCGTCATGACTGCGCCATCCAGATGATAACGATCGATTCAAGATTGAAGAGTTCGTTGTACTTTTCTGTTAAAAGGCAGTTCCATCGACGAGCTTCGAAAGTCAGTCAAATATGCAATCCTGTAGTCAAGTCCAATTATGCAAGGCAGAAGCTCGTCGGAATCAAATGTAAGAACATACAAAAGTTCGCTAAGTTCGTCAAATTTCAGCATGGAATCGATCGTAGTTCAAGTTCAAATTCATTCGGAGGCATGATGTCTTTTGTATCGATCCAGTTCGAATCGATACTTTCGTATCGATCAAGTCAACTCGATACCTTTCGTATCGATGTCAGTTCGTATCGACCGGGGGAGGAGATTTCGTATCGATCAGGTAAGTCTACTTCGCATCGACCAAGGGTAACGGCTGTGAGACAACCAAACGCAATAACTTCGCATCGATCTGTGGTTATCAATATGGGACCGATGAGATCTCTTGGTCTTCGTATCGATCAAGAGAGATAGGTTTTCGCATCGATCACGCTGGCCAAGCACTTCCATCGATCATCTCAGTTCAACACAAGCCCCAACCACCTTAGATCGATGCGAACCTCTGCATCCCCTTTAACCCATCAGTCGATGCGAAATCACGAAATCTGGATCGAATCGAATCCTCCTATCCCGGATCGACACGAACTAGTGGTGAAACAATCACTCCAGAACTCTTTCTTCTCCGATTGAAGCGAGCATGGCCATGGCCATCCTCGACCAAGCTCTGGTCCAGATCTGGCCTTGGCACTACCAAAATCGATAATCGGCAAAAGCACGATGGATCTGAGATCTGAACTTCGTCGCTCAAGTGTAGCCGTGATTGCTCATTTACCTGAATCGAATTGGAGTTTGGGGAAATTATAAGATGATGTTTGATCGATTCGAAGATTGGAATAATTCTTCTCTCCTGCTTGTCTGTGGATCGATACGAGAAGGCAGAAGACAACAGTAAAAGTAAAAGGTAAAAAAGTGAGAAATGGCAAAGTCCCAGATATTTATACGAGGCCTAGGACGGAACCGAGTCGATTCGACTCCCAGTCAATTTGACCGGTCGCAACCAGTCAAGCAGCGCATCGATGCAAGCATTCGTATCGAACCCACTAACCTTTATCGTTTCGAAGCGCACAGGGAGGCCACGTGAATACGATGGGTAGGTGCACGCGCTTTCCTCGCATCCATCAAGCTGTGCATTCATCGAGGCGAAATGTTCACCAGACACCATCGTTTCGAAGCGTCCAGGTTTTGAGTCATCGATTCGAAACAGAGCAGATCTGTTGATACGAGCGTCAATTTCGTATCCATCAGTATCTATCGATGCGAACATCCATTTTGTATCCACCAGATATCATCAATTCGAACCAGAATTCACCTCCATTTGTGACCATCGATACGAACGATTGTCTTCGTATCCATCAAATCAACCCATATCGATACAAAAGAAGGCTTTTTGACTTTGAGCATCGACTCGTAAGCAGACCGATACGAGAGAATGGATAAGGGATACGACTTCCAAAGCTATTCGAAGAAGGCCTGCAGCTTTTCAAAGCACGTCATGTTTTCACAAGACGTACTTTGGGGGGCAAATGTTATCCCGCCTTTTGGCAAGGCCAGGACATCAAGAAGCCGACTAGAGAGCAAGGATAGCACGCCATGGATATCACTGAATTTTGTCCGAGCCCAGAGTGAGCTACAATTGATAGGACACGACAAGAAAGGCCATAGAGATCAGCACCTCAAATTTCAAGTCGATCCGGACTCATACACTCAAGTTATGATCGAGTCAAATTGGAGGGAAAGAGCCCAGATTTCGTATCCATCACTCTGGGTGATTTCGTATCCATCACCGAAGCCCCAGTTCGAATCCATCATGCTTCGTATCGATCAGCTCCGGACCCATCGAGGTACCCAGGTTCGACTCGATTTTCTTCGTATCCATCGATTTCGTATCGATGGACTTCACACATACCAGCAATTGAAGGACTTCGTATCCTTCAGCCAACACTTGCTTCATATCCATCAGCCAGTGTTTGCTTCGTATCCATCAGCCAACACTTGCTTCGTATCCATCAGCCAGTGTTTGCTTCGTATCCATCAGCCAACACTTGCTTCGTATCCATCAGCCAACACTTGCTTCGTATCCATCAGCCAGTGTTTGCTTCGTATCCATGGATGAAGTCCTACTCGAAACCATCAGGTCAACCAGCTTGGACAACGTGTCACCTCTCGAAGGAAACGGGGCAAGATACATGGAGTCGAAGCGGTCAACACGGAGCAAATACCGGATCGAGATGAAGAGCGCACACCACGGCATCCCTCGATGCGAATGCGCCGAGATATATGGAGTCGACGCGGTCGACTCGGAGTGAAGGGCGGATCGAAGCGAGGCGAGCGCACCACATCACCTTGAGAGCGCGTGCAACCATCGAGACGAAAGGATGGAGTCGAAGCAATGGAGACGAGCAGAACAGCCAGCGTTAAAATCCATCTCGTATCGACGATATCTCTCAATCCACTGATCCAAACACCATGAGATTTTAACTGAAGGCTGCACACATAACAAGGAATGTCTCCACCAATTTTGAGCTCAATTGGAAGTAATCCTGATCGATACGAAATGATTTCGTATCGATCACAGATTGGCTTGAAACTCTCTGGAAGTGGTCGAATGGGCCCCCTCACGTGTCAGGCCAAGTCTCCCGGGGTTTGAGCGAAATCCAAGCCTCCTACGCCTATAAATAGAGCCCCAGAATCAACGGAAAAAGGATCTTTTTTCTCTGAAGCGCCCAGACTCTGCCGGATTGAGATTTGCATCATACTTTTGCTGTCAATTTCGAATTCTAAACTGTAATCCGCTGTTCATCGCTGTAAACGCTTGTAATCATTGAAAGAGAATCAATAAAATCATCAAAACTTCATAGTGGACGTAGGCTATACGCCGAACCACTCTAAACTGCTTGTCTGTTCACTTTGCATTCATATTTGTTGGAGTTTTTGTTAGATAATCTCTGTTTTACATTTATAATCTTCATTTTATCTCTTCAAACAACTCCCGAAGAGTGTTGTGCCCATTTTTGGTACAAACAGTTAATAAGACTGCGAAGCTTGTTTCAAATTTATGATAATTAGGTTGTAAATTGTTATTATTCATTTGGATTGCCCTAATTTGACTTAGAATGTGAATTTATATGTTTTAGTCTATTGAGAACGTTGTGGATAAAATTTAGTTATATCTATTTCCATGTAAATTTCCATAATAATCTAACTCCACAGCTATGTATAAAAAGTGCATTGTTAGGAATAATAACGAATATACCAAAATGAAAGGAGATGTGTCAAGTGTGGATGTACTTCTCCGTAGTTTACATTGTGTATTTCAATAAAACAAAAGAGATAAATCCCTTATAATTTCGAACGGAGAACAAAGCCCTACTTTTAGGTAATTTATGGAAAGTTATAGTGGTAATCTTTTTTGAGAAGGATAGCTCTAATATATTAAAATGTAAAATGAATGTTCTTTAAGGAATGTAATGTAAGTGTACATTCTGAATTTCCTAAGCCTAGAAATTAATTGTAATAGCCCGCTTTTCCGTACCCCTTGAATAGACACTAATCTCCATCGATTTACTCAAGGTGAACGAAAAACCGAACCATTATGGTTTAAAAGAAGAGGTAGAAGAAAAGATAGAAGAAAAAGAAAAGAAGAACAACAGAACAACATCAGAACAGAAACAATATCAGAATCTCACATATCGCAGCGGAATAAAATATAATAGATAATCACTAGTCTTTTAAAACAAAGAACTATATCAGTTTATACATACATCAATCAGAGTCAATATACAAAATGGACTGTTATATAAACTTGTCCTCATACAGAATACACAGCGGAATAAATACTATCAGATACAAATACTACGTCTCGTCATCCAGCTTATCTCCAAAGCTCCAGAATATCCAGAATATCCTGATAACCTAACTCTAGACTGCCCGTGTGGAAATTGGTGGGCACCCAGAGTTTAGAAGGGAACAATAAACTCCGAGTCAGTCATGGTGACTAGTGTGAGATCGTAAAACAGTTATTTTTCACAAAGAAAATAAAACAGATTCGCAATGCTTTTGGAAAATGAAACTACCATAAGACCTCCCGCCACACACACAATGCAAACGCAGAATTGGAGGAGATTTCTTCTTATGATAGTCAAAGATGCTTACTACGCCAATCATTGGATTATTATTATTAATGTCTAGTGTAGAAAACATTTCGTAAGTAGAATATTAATCTTAGCCAGCATAGACATTCCGAACTATGCCTACTATAGCTACCATCCAAACAGTGGGGCGCCACCATAAGTAGATGGCAGGTTCTACAACTAATACCGTACAATGTCGTATTTGGAAGATGGATTTCCAACAAATGGTCAGGCTAAGGAACTTCCTTTCCTCCTGCCGAATAGGATCGCCTCTGGCTGGACGTCCCGAGAGACAAACTGCTCTCTGCCAAACAAGGCCGGGTTACCCCTGTAACAGGTAACTCACGAATATGTCATCACCCGGTCCTTTGGGACCTTTATCCGAGCGCTCGATATCCAACATCACACATCATAAAGAAAGTGTATCCACATGAGTAAGTATCTGGGCTCCATACCATGATACCACCCCTTTCCAGAAGGAAATGACATACCCTAAAGGGCGCGACCCTCATAACCTTGCCGCAACATTCCTGTTTTGACCATTTCCAAGTTGTTGAGGCCCTGACGAAGTCTCGTCCACAAAGCTACGCTTTTTCAAAAAGCCACGCTTTGGGTCAACAGATGATCAACCTATGATCACAAAGATAAATGATCATATCACAAATGATCAAACACCGATCATCACACAGCAACACTCAGCATGCCACATTACCAAATTGGGATATATCGCTGATAACTTCAACTACATAACCTCTGAGCTCGTACGTCTCAGAGAAGGGTGTTAAGCTAAGAGAATAAATTCTCCGCCACCAACAAATATGTATTTGAAAGAAATCAGCTTTATATCTCAAAGTGTAATGTCAGACACACAATCCATACAAGTCTGTTCCGGGATCGAACAGAACCGAAGGCACTTCTCACGAAGCCCTTGCAAATCCGGATAATTTCTAATCACGTCCGGACTTCCCGTCACTAAGGGTGATAAAACCTCTAAATCGGAGATCAACCGATGTAGAGTAACTCGACGGTAATCCTTCCGTTTTCAAAAATATCCGGTCTTCAACACCGGTCAGCAAATGCAATTCATAACGACGTATCACACATTCGGAATGGGTTATACGACCCCATGGTCCTTTCCCGGCTAACCCGAATAGTGAGCGCTTATTCAAAAATAAGTGTGGCATTCAAATTCATCCAATTCACAACAAATACCCATTCAAGGTAATTATTGATAGTCGGTTATTTAACTATCAATAAAGATGCGCAACATCATCAGATTCCAAATAATTTTCCAAATTATTTATTTTTCAAAAATATCTTTACTAGATATATAATTTCCACACATAACCATTTGAAAACAATTTCAAATCAATTGCCACATTTCAATTTATCTTTGAAGATAAAATCTCAAAACAGTTCATTTCATATTGGAAAAGCATTTCCATACTTATTTAATAATAAGTATTTCACAAATCATTCATTTTCAACATTTGAAAATATTCGATATACTTAAAATCAAAATTAAGTATAATTTCATTCTTTAAGGAAAACATTTACTATAACATCTATTTGAGTCAAAACGAATGTTACGTAAAACATCGTTACGACGACTCAAAATCACTAGTATAGGGATTCGAAATTAAGATAGATATGTAAACCCCAATACTATATAAAAACATTTCCTTTCGGAAATCATTTACTATAACAACAGTGTTATAGTCCACCATTTCCTTCTTCCTCGAAAACGTCTATTTCAACAATGAATGTTGAAATCCATGATTTCGATATTCAATACATTTTAAAATATCGTTAAAACAATTAACTTCATTTCAAATATCACTTTTCCAAAACCATATCCATTTTACAAAAAAATATATTCACTGTCCAAAATCGTGAATATACTTCACTAACCAAATTTTAATCTTTTCTACACATTTTATTCCAAGAATTAACCACTATCCAAAATCGTGGATAAAATTCCCTTAATAACCTTCTATATTAAATTCATCAAATTTGATTGATTTTCGAATTTATAAAACAACGTTTATAAATTCACCTTTTTATATTTCATAACAACTTTGATTTAATAAATCTCCTTTATTAACAAATTCGATCAATATTCCATTTAAAGGCAAAAATCCAATTTATAAGTTAATTTCTTATAAATCTCCTATTCGGCAGTTTCATCCATTTTATAACTTCACAATTTATAAATCTATAAATTTCATTTACTTACGAATTCCATAAATATTTCATTTTTACACTTATAAAAACTCGTTTTATAATTCCAATATTTTTGATTTATAAATATCAATTTTTATAAATCTTTTTATACAAATCGTTTATAGTTATTCAAAAATCCCAACTTAAACCATTTTATAAATAAATCGACTTTTATTTCAAAAATCACACTTTGGTTATATTTCACCAAAAATCTAAACTTTAAAATTTCAAACGTTTATTTATTTGAAATAAATCAATTCAAAAATTCAATAAAACGCCTACTTTCAAAAATCACTTTAAAATCCTTTTAAAGTAAAAGTCGTTATTTTTAAATTTCAAAACTGAATCCGATGATGCAACATCACCAATTAGTCAATCACAACAGCAAACATCATATATCAATATGATAACAGAATATACATCAATATCTGTAAATAAATAAATACTGGTGAGGAATCCAGTTGGATCCCTCCAACCTGTTTCCCTGCATCCACAGACGTTAGCACAATACCAATTCCACTTCGAGGTGGAATATCGCGGTACATGGGTTTTATAAAAATATCCGCTTACTAACGGCGCAATAGGGTCTCATCCGCTATACGAGGCGGGAAATCAATCAATCCAATATATACATATGCCAATATGTATATATTGCTATATATATATAGATATATCCTACTATATCTAATATCACATCCAAATAGCAATCAATCAGTCAATAAATAACTGCAAATTCAACTTTTCATTTGAGTGAGAAAAATCTCACCTTAGCTTTTATTAGCAATCCATTTTATTCCAGATTGTTTTTCTCCAAATTTTGACCTTGTATAAAACAATTTATACAACTCATTAATATTCGAAATAATCGAATGATCAAATTTTTTAATGGGATAATTTTAATTAACCGATGATTTTAAAATAAAAATTCGATTCGGAACAACAAAATATTTTCTTTTCTTTTGAAATCACATATACACTTTCAAAAATAACCTATAAAGACCAAATCTTTATATAAATCTCTATGGTTTTCAAAATCCTATATATTCATATATTTACTGTAAGTTTTATACAAACTGAAAATGTCTAAACTATATATATATATATATATTTTTTCTTCTACTGAGATTTTATTTACTGTCATAATAGGATTACCAAAACTTTGCTTATTGTTTCAGAAAGCTTAAATCTGCTTAACATCAATCTTCATTTTCATTTTTTTTTCTTTGTTGTATACAACCAGCAGTAATTCTCTACTGTTTTTAAAAAAAAACTTTTTTTTTTAACATTTACATATATATATTAGATTTAAACTTGAAATAAATTTGAAAATATACCACACTATCGTTACCTGAGAGCAACATCGCCACATCCCTAACTTTACTGACTCGCGACTATGACTTCGAACAGGGGCAATTGGATTGCGAACAACCCCATGCCGTGCTTCCATGAACCTCCCATGCCCTAACCCTAGCTCTACCTCGCGAATCCCACGGCAGTGTCGAGCCCACGAATTCGCCTCGCTACTCGCCTAGATGTCAGATATCCCCAAGCCACGGCATCAACGACAAGGACCACCCCGATCCCAATCCCCAATCGAATCGCCTCCTCGATTAAATTAGCAGTGGAAGTAAAAAGAGACAGTAGCCGGTCTTCAAATCAGTAGTAGAAAGTATCGCGTAGGAGGAGGATGAGTTCGACGATGGCTGGTAGAACAGCGAGTATGCCGCGATGATTATTATGAAGGCGTTGAATTTCGAAACCCTAGTTTCTCTCGGGTTCAAGCATCGCGACATGGAGATTGCTATTGAACTGTACTTCGAACGAAATTGTTAGTCGCCATTTTTTTTATTTTCTCGTTCGAGATTTGAAAAGAGGAGAGGGATGTTTAAAATTGAACGAGAGGAAGATTTTCATTTTCTTCTATCAGCCATAATTATTTCTGAACGAAATGATTTCGCTTTGTTCCTTGCGTTTAAAGAAATGGGAGACAAAGGAACGTGATTAAGCAGAGGGCATGTCTGCTTGCTCAGAAGTAGGGTGGCTGAGTTGAAAGGAATTTGACTAGATTTAAAATTTAAATTGAATTTGATTTAATTTCAATGCGTTTACTCTCCGTACGGTCACGTATTAACTCCGAAAAATATGAAAATTGAAATTCGACAATAATACAATATTCCGGATCCAATGGAACTGGTTTCGTCGAATTCCGAGACTGTGCCTCGGACGGCTATTTTTAAATATCGATTCGAACAATATAATTTCAAAACTGAACAAACACTTTCAAATTCGATTCTGAAACTTCAATTACCTTCAGTATTATCAATACGAATTTTTCAAGCTTTCGAAATATTTTTCTTCAACTTTAAATTGAAGATTCAAATTTTTATTCAGCATTCAATCGATTAAATTTTATAATTTAATCGCCAAATTCAAAGTTATCTCGGGGATTCAAATTAAATTATCGTTCAAATATTTAAAATTAATTAAATATTTTCAATTTAATTTGTTCAAAATTCTGGGTCGTTACATTAATGAGTTAGAAATAGGAATATATATATACATATAACTGCGCATATCGATTAAAAATATAAATAAAATACATAGGGCAATGAATAAAGAATAATAAATAAATATATGTCGATACTCGTTTAGTTATAATTAAGGCGAATAGATATTAATAGTGTAGTAAACTATAGAACTAGACGGTTCAATGGAAATGAGGTAGTAACTCTGAAAATTATGAACAACGAATGCAAAATTCGTTAG
Source organism: Allium fistulosum (assembly GCA_030737815.1). Classification (NCBI taxonomy): domain Eukaryota; kingdom Viridiplantae; phylum Streptophyta; class Magnoliopsida; order Asparagales; family Amaryllidaceae; genus Allium; species Allium fistulosum. The sequence continues at coordinate 100,614,594 of CM060904.1, forward strand.
GCAATAAAGGATCAGTTAAAAGGGAGTTACAAAAATTAAATGGGACATAAATGCTTTTAATAGGATTGATTGCAGAATTTAATATAACATTTGTAGGAAAATGGAATGGGCATAATAAGTTGAATTTGTAATGAATGAATAAATGTCATTAGTGAGCGTCCAATTTGAATAATAATAACTATTTACTACAGACAATTGACATTTATATAATATAAGAAGGAAATAAGGAATGTAGCAGATAAGAATATAAAATAGGAATAGTTTTGCAGTGAATAAGTAAATTTAATACTAGTAAATAAACTTAGCAGGCAGTATAATGTTCATAGTAGGAAATTACATTGCCTCAACAATACGTTTAGGACGAACGTAGATTAGTGGGCCTAGCCCAATATTTTAGTTTAGAATAAGTGGTTTGGTTTAAAATAGTTAGGATGCGATGTCAGCAGAGTAATTCAATAAAAGTCCGCTCTACACCTAGAGGCTACCGGTAGTTGTGTATACATACTACTGATATGGGACATCTCCAACTTTAGGACCCATGGGGAAGGGATATACGTTCATGTATAGGTAAGGGAAAATATACCAAGGGTTCATCTTGGGTTTGAAGTATTAAATAGCTTAGTACCTTTAGGGATGTCAAGGGCTTACTTTGGGGTTGAAGTTATTAATTAGCCACAGGGTTTGCCTCCTTCCTACATAAGAAGTCTTAAATAACCTACGGTGGTGCCTAATAGGGAAATAGAGTCTGCTTCATTTCTAACAAGAGGTATTAAGTAACTGGAATAAGCATTTTTCTTGACTTATATTAGGTAAGTCTACACCGAATTTTGGTTGTGGGATGTCAACGGGTATGTTAGTGTTGTTGGTAAACCGGTATTTAGTAGTAGGGTTGGCATATAGGCTTTGACTCCAATGGTCCCAAACGGTCGTTAGCAAAGACTTGGGTTATGCCCTAACGTAATTCTCTTTCTACCAGTGTAGAATCTGTATGGAATATGCAAAGACCTCAAGTTTTATTAATTATTTTCTTGTTGTAGATGGGCCATTTAACCCTTAGATAAGTCTTTGAGATGCGTTAGTAATACGAAAAATTAAATTATAAAGTCGTATCTAGGAGTCATCGGTCTTTGTAGCTTGAATGGATGTTGGGTCTGCCTCCTCCCTATTCAAGAAGTATTAAGTGGCCGGGGTTTTCTTTTGGGTATTACAACATTTATATTTATATACACACGCGCACACGCGCACACGCACATGCACACGTATAGATATACTTATACCTCAAAGTTGGATGTTCATATTGTATGCGCAGACGGAAGTTAACAAATAAGTCATGAATACTAGACATAATACACGTAAACAAAAATCAATCATCGTAAACTAGTGTTATGGATAAAATGTGTAATTTTCTAATCACTAGAACATTGTTCTAACCGCCCTCCTCATTTCAACCCACAAGATAGATTTAGAGGGACGGGTTACTAGTGCAAGGCTGGAAAGGTAGATGGAGAAGTCTTCTCATTCATGCTCGACACCGATAAAGCAACTTGATATCCAAGCAATAATATTGATTCCAAGGCAGTAGCCTTAGTCGGTATATATATTCTATTATATTTTCCTATTGTGAGTTTATGTAGAAAGCTTTCTGATATATTTATGTTTACTTCAGGTTACCAACACCAACGGTTCGTACTCTATTGGATTTGGATTTGGATTTAGTCAAAATTCGATCCCTTTAAGACGTAGGTTGTTACAGTCAATAACAACTGGATCAAACAGAAAATTTAGGAATGACGATGTTACATGGTTCTATTGACTTAAAATTGTTGTTGAACTTCAATGTGGATACTCTACTTTGATTATAGCCAAATCATGGCACGATGACCATCAAGCGACTACGGTTGGGTCTAAGTTGAAACATGGAAGTGAAATGCCATTCTATAGAGAATTTATCTCCTCGGTTGTATGAGGTTAGTACCATGGTCAACTATACTCAATTCAAAGTTAAATCTCTAGCCAGAGTAGTACAGTTAATAATAAAATGTTACCATTGAATGAAGGACTTTGATTATGGACTAACCGAGTCAAATATTGATGATATTGGAATCTTGACCGAAACCAAATTTCATGAATCCTAATGTGATATAGTGTTGATGAAAAGAATTGGTGTCAATAATCGTTACCGGAAGATACTTCTTATAATGTAAAATTACACTTTACCGATGAAGATTTGTAAGTGTCAGCCAATCTATCACAACACTAACTAAGGTGATATGTGAATGTTAGTATTTGAATTATTCGATATTAATCGTTGATTGAATTTACACCTACAAGTAGCACAACTGCGTTGCATATTTTTCTTAAAATCCATACCATATATTTGATTTACAATCGTTATAAAATGGTTAACTAATATTTATGAAATATCAATTACTTATTTATGTAATGCATTAGGTGTTATTAGTATTTTCTAGGTGTAATCGGTAATTAATTGGATGAGTATATAAAAGCTATATATGTACGTATTAATATACGATATCGATGTGCATTTGAAAACAATTTAAATGTCATTAATTTTTGAGTGGGTTCAGTTGTTTAAAGACCCAATAACCGTAATTTTGGCTGACAATAAAAAGGGAAGAGGTGGAGATATTTTTATCTGAAATCTAGATCTAATCTTAGAATTAGTAAGAGGAGAAATGGTAAAAGGAGGAGAATTTGTCTCCTCTTCCTCTATATAAATCAACATATCCTCTCACTGTTTTCTCCCTTGAAACCTCCTCTTCATGGCCGCCATAACCAACCCCCTTACCACATAGTCATGCATTCTTATAGCTCTGATTTGCATTAATTGAAAAGAAATCATGGTGCTCTTTATCGTTGTAGGGTTTAGAGATCGATTCAAGGTGAATCAAGGAGTTAACTTTAACTAGTATGCATTCAAAGACATAATCTTCATTGGGTATACTCTGGTATGTCTTATAATCACATAGTAATTAGATCAACCAATATTATAAAACAATTTTATGTCTGCATATATTATATCACCTAATTATATCATTAATTTTTTTCCTAAAATAATTATTATATATGTTGTAATATAATAATACTTTTAAATTAATTTTTTTGGCTCATATACTTTATTTAATGTGTATACATTATTTTAATATTATTTATATATAATTTAATGCTTAAACAATTATATATCAATTTTAAATCTAAATTTTATTAATATATATTTTAAATTCAATATATATTATATTAAACCTTTATTAGTTTTAGCAATTAAAAAAAAAATCTACTCGACCAAAACTTATTTTAATTGTCTATATATATGTATGTATTAGTTATTTTTAAAACATTGTTTATTACAATAATAATACGTATGCACACACATATAAATATTTATATATATCTATAGACATACACATATATTAAAAAAATTATTTCAAAAATTATTATTCATTTGGTTGGCCGAAAGTTTTTTAAATCAATTATATTTTATAAATATTTTAAAATGTTATTTTATAATAAAATATGTATATAATAATTAGTTGAATATCTTTAATTAAATAGTTTTTCTGATGAAATATTCGATTGAAAATAAATTTATACATAATAATAATATTTATTAATTTCTTGTTTTTTGAATTTTGAAATATTCACCCAGTTTTTATCATATATTTCAAATTAAAAAATTATATTTTTAAATATAATTAACCGAGCCAAAATTAAATTTAGAGATTTATTTTTATTTAATATAATTTTGGAATTTATAAATATTAATATGTAATTAGTATTAAATAATTTTTTCGAACAGTTAATGTAAATATGAATGGCGAATGTATACGTTGTACATGGAAATCCTAACATCTATATATGTAAACTTTAACTATATACACTTTGATATATCTATTACATTAGTGACATAAGCATATTATGATATACTCGTAAACCACATACAAATCATTTTAAATAAATCATTAATTAATTAAATTAGACATTTAAATAAAATTGGACTTTTTTAATTAACTAGATTGGATACGGTATAACCCATTAGACTTCATAGACCCACTATGATCCAAATATGTATCTTTTTTGAAATCCACATATTTCACTCGTTGTAGATCATCTCATTTACATTTGGTAGGGCCTACACTTTTGGTCCATTTGAATAAACCATTGGAATTATGTTATTTGTGTTGAGTGTGTCCGACACCAACAGTTACCAAATGTTTAAAACATTTGACTCCCATATGTTATCTTCTCTCTTCTTCTTCCTCACCAACATCAACGCTGAATTCATAAAATTTAATTTAATAATGTATAAATAGAATCTCAAGTTTTGAGGAAAACTTTGTTATATTATTTTATTCTCATGGCCAAAACTCTCACCGAAGTCCTAAAAATTGGTCCAGAAGAAGTATGACAGAATATGCTTTCTAAACAGTTGGAAACAACAATAAAGGCATCCTTAAGAAAATTGTAACTGAACTGAATGAGCGATTAATTGATCTTCTTCTAGCGATTAATGAAAATTGTTCTTTCATTATATTATTTAACGACTTAATTAAGAAATAATTAAAATAAAAAACATAAAAAAGTTATTCATAACAAAGCAATTCAAATACTTCTTTCATATGCTCTTTTCACAACATAAGGTCGCATTCCCCTTTCGTGTACTTTTAGATGTCCTTTCAGATGATCCTTTCGTTTAAAAAAAGAACACACTCTATGATAATATAATCAACATTTACGCTTTAACTGAAGAGTTATCTAGTTAAGATTGTTAGATCCTGCCTTTTAAGTTTCAATGGGACAACTATACATTTCCATATATACATACAGTGCTATTATATTTGCAGATATAAATACAAGGAGACAAGCCAATCAATATTGGAATCGAGCTCAAATATTGAAGGCAATATAGAGTTTTTTGTATAGTAGTTAATTTAGTTATAATGTACAATCTCCTATATGATGATCTCACACACACACATAAATATTGTTTCGAAAATTATTTTCTGAAAATTATCTTTTAGATTTTTTCCATAAACAAGAATTTAAAATTTTCAAAGCAACTTATAATTTAATAATAGGAAAACAGACATATACAAATGGCTAATCAGCTATCTGAAATTATATTTTAGACGTCTAAAACAAAAGTCAGAATCTAAATTATATTTCAACCGTCTTAGTTAAGCCATTTTTGCACTGTTTTGTTTCTGCCCTTTCCTGTATAATTTCAGCCATCTGAATTTTATTTTAAATCTTCTGACATTTATAAGAAAAAGTGTCTCTTTACATAAACTCAAAATCTGGAGAGTTTCTTTCTTCTCTAAAGGTTGCAATTTCTCTAGTGGCTATAACCTTTTAATTGGAACCTTTCAAAACTATAAATAGAGTTAAGATATTTCATTTTATTTAACTAATTCTTACTTGGTTTCTATTCTTTATATCCTTGTGAATTGCAAAAGCTTTCAACTTTCTACTTCCTGAATCAACATGTTCAAATCATCGTCTTACATAGATTATAAGAAGGGTGTATTTTATTGACTCATCCGTGTTAGAACACACGAAATCAAACACTTTAATATTTGTATTCGAAGTTATGTTGGAGATCTTCAAGCATGAAATCGTTGTTTGGAAGTTTAGGCAACTTGTAATATATCTATTCCTCAAGGTTAAGTGAGGGCTCTGCTAGTAAATTCCTACGTGGTCCTTAAGGACTGGACGTAAGAGAGGTGCTCCGAACCAGTATAAATCGCGGTGTGTTCTTTTACTTATTACTTTACTATCTATATTTTTGTTATATTGCAAGTTAAGTTAGCCATAGTATCGCTATACGATCCACTAATTACTTTCATTTGGTATTCGAGCAAGGTTTTTTCAAAATCATAACAAATTTTTTGAACATTATTGCTAAATGAGTTATAACACATTTCAAGAAGGATAATCTACTACACGTCCTCCATTTTTCACTGGTTCTAACTGTATATATTGGGCTACACGTATGAAAGTTTTTATGGAATCATGTAATCTTGATATCTGGCTAGATACTCGATCTTAGTATGAAGAACCTACTACTGCAATGAGTACTTGTACAGATGCTCAAAAGACTGCTGCTTCCTATAATGCTAAAGCAATGGATATTCAATACTGCTCACTGGATAAAAATGAATTTTCAAGAATTATGATATGCAAAACTGCTTATGAAACTTGAAAAATGCTACAAGTTACTTATGAAGGTACAAACAAAGTTAAATAGACCAAGATTAGTTTATTGAAGAATCGGTTTATGAAACCTAATGGGAGTACTATAGATATGTATTATAGGTTTCAAACTATACAACATGATCTTATGGCATTAGGAACCACTTTTACTGATTTTGACTTAGTATCACATATTTTAAATTCTTTGACTGACAATTAGGAAAGAAAATACATGCTATAGAAGAAGCAAATGATTTTTCTATAGTTAAAGTACAAGAATCAATTGGTAACTTAATGTCTTATGAAGCTAGCCTGCAAGCAAAAAAAGAACTAGCCCAAGAAATACATTGTATTGAATTTCAGGTTAACAATAATGATGATTCGGAACTTGATGAAGAAGATGTAGTGTTCTTGGTAAAAACTATAGAAAATTCAAAAAATCCAACAAGATGATTCGAAAGCAAAAGACTAACAACTCAAATGACACGTCTTTCAAATGCTATGATTGTGACAGATTTGGACATATGAAGAAAGATTGTCCCGAGCTAAATAAAGATTAGAAAAGCTTCAAAAAGAAAGTCAAAAATGAAAAGAATTCGAATAAAAGAAAATCTGCTTTCCAAGTGACTTGGGATGATTCATCTTCAAGCGAAAGTGATGGTGATAGCGATGGAGAGCGAGCTAATGTATACTTTATGGCTACCAAAGATGGGGTACTTTCTGATTTATCTTTTGAAGATATTATAGAACTAGCTTCAGAATTAGATGATAAATTTATAAATTTAAGAAAACTTCATAAAAAATGTTCAGGAAAGATAAATAAATTAGAATTAGAAAATGGAATGCCTAAAAATGAAAAGGCGCTTCGACTTTTGGTGCGAGCGGTCATAGGTTCGAAACTTGCGTAGCATGATTCGAACATACTTGGGTATGTTACCTGAGACATGCAGTACTAATATATACTACCATTTAAGTACCCAATTTCAAAAAAAAAATGAAAATGCAATTTTAGCAGAAGAAAATCTATAATTACAAACTCTTTGTAAAATCTCTGGTTTTAATGAAGATATTCAAGCTATTAAAAATGAGAATTTAATTTGCCTAGTAATAATAGTGATTTAAAGAAAACTATTGATATTTTGGAAGATAAAGTAAAACATTTAGAAAGTACTATTAGTTTAGTATTTTAACAAATGACAAGCTTATATTAGAAAATAAGATAAAAGATTTATATACTAATATTTCTAACTTTAATAAAGGTAAGGAAAATTTGTCCCATTTGACTAGTATATCAAAAACTAATAACAATAAAAATGGTCTAGGACTTAAAAAATTAAATAAACCAAAACCACAACCTAAGTATGCTGCATTATATACTAATTTTAGAAAACCCAAGAATAGTCAATCACAAGAAGACCATAAAAAGACAATCAAAATATGGGTACCAAAAACTAATAATAATATGATTAGGCAAAAGTATATAAATAAATTTTTAAATGATGTACATTTTAATAATAATTTTCATTTTAAAGGTTTTACCGAACCCATCTGGATATGGTCGCCCACTACCTAACCTACAAGACCCTAATGTAGAAAGTGGGTACCAATAAAATATTTTTCTATTTTTTTGTAGGTATTCAAACATAAAAAAGAAAAAAAATGAATTCTCAACAGTGGATGTTCTAAGCGCATGACTGGAAACACAAAGATGTTAACAAATATATCATACATTAAAGGCGGCACAGTCACTTTTGGAGACAACTCCAACGGCTATGGTATTACGCAAGGAGACTTATCTTCTATCGGTTTATTTAACTCTCCATTTTTTTGAAATGGTACTTTATATACAACATGTCACTGGGACAACATATCACATGTCAATAAACGTTCAAATCACGCTATGCAGGTTTCGAACTTGTAACCTCTCGCACCAAAGCCGAATCACTTAACCACTGTGATAATGGTGCTTGTCTAACTCTCCATTAATCACTAATGTTTATTTGGTAGAGAATTTAAGACATAGCCTTTTAAGTATTAGTCAATTATGCGACAAATATTTAAAATAATTTTTGAAAAGGATAAGTATAATATCTTTGTTAAAAATAATAATTTAACTTTTGAAGGAACAAGAAATCATAATATTTATATTTTGAGTATGAAAATAAGGCACAATAACGATATATGTTTAATTACTGATATTAGTGACCCCTGGATTTGGCACGAAAATTTTTGTCATGTTAATTATAGAAATATTCATAAATTGGATGAAAACAATATTATAAGAAGTCTATCAAAGATAAAGTTTAAAATTAACAATTTATGTGATGCTTGTTAGAAAAGAAAACTTAAAAAGTTAGGGCCTGTTTGGTTTCGTTTTTAGTTTTGCGTTTTATGTTTTCAACATACAATACAAAATACAAGAAAATGAGGGAAATCCTTTTACAATTCTTAGCCATTACGACGATCGACGGGAAATGGAGGGGATGAATTGTTTTCCGTCCTTTTGTTATGTCTCAAAACACGAAAAATCAAATAAACTTGTTTTCTATTTTCTATGTTAATTTCATTTTTCAAAATTGCGTGTTTTCCAACAATGTATAAGAAATGCGCATTTTTGTTTAGACGAAAACACAAAACTAAAAACAACAAACCAAACGGGGCCTTAACTTTTAAAACTAAAAATGAGACTTCTACAAAACAGCCTTTAGAACTTTTACACGTAGATTTATTTGGTCCTATGCAAATCAGACCAATAAATCACAATACATATGTTTTCGTTATTGTTGACGACTTTTAATGATATACAGGGACCTTGTAGAATACAATAGCCTATGATTTTTGTTTGATGATAATAAACATATATATATATATATTCGTTTAAATGTATTTGTTATTGTACTATTTTATTTTTCCACGTAATTAAATAAATATTTGTTGGATAAAATAAATAACTCAGAATTCATATTTTAATCAAATATTTTATTCAAACAGATATTTTATAACAAATTCAAATAGTACAAATTTGAGCTCTCACTACATTTACACATTTTCAGCACAATTTTCACTATACAAGTTTCAATTACAACACAATTTTCAATATACAATTTTTCATACATTTCCACCTCACTACATAATTCACTCGTATTTTTATCTTCAACTTTGTTCCAGCCTGTATTCAGCATTTGAACTATCTGCAAAATAAACACTGACGTGGTAAAATTGAAAAAGATTTTTTTTTGCAGTGCACAACAAAGTCTGTGTTTTGAAAATATTATTTGCCTCGGTTATTTGGGTTGTTTGTCATCATTTTTGTCAATTCATCTTACACGAACAAATTGTGACATGCATAGTGTATCACTGTACATGCCACAAGGTCGTGCGCACTGATATACACTTGCTTGTTAAAATTGCAGGGACAAGTGAGCACAAGGTCAAACCCAAGCCTAAGCTGGATTCAACTCAAGTGAAAATGCTCGACCAAAACAAGACCATAGTACCAAAGTACATGAAACCAGATTATAAGAACACACACCAAATATACAAAAGAGCCATAGAAAACTGAAGTGCACCAAACCCACACATGAATCATTTCAGGCATCAACATAGCAAGTTAAAGGCATGAACACAAATGCAAACATTCAGGCATGACTGCAATGAACACATTGAAGCTGCATCAGTAACATACACACATGTATACATATATGTAGTGACACCCAAACAAGTCAACATGAACATACATGAACACATGATAACAGCCTCAACCAAAAAGGCCTCAACATAATGTACATGTGAATATCAAAACAAATTGACAACAACTCAACATACAACATGACAAAGTGGTGAAACAGACTCATATGTAACCAGACTGGAATACAACTCAGGCAAGAACATGCATAAATACAAACTGCACCAGATATGTACAAAGTTTAGTACCGGACTTCAAATGCAACCAGACCACCATACATATATACATGCGTGAACACACATGTATACATACATACATACATACATACATACATACATACATACATACATACATACAAACATACATACATACACATATATATATAAGCAGGGACTACACAAGTTCAAGTCAACATGAAGTAGGTGAACATGAATGCAACTAGACTACATCAATATCGAACCAGTTCTATTCATATGCAACAGCAATAAGCAGTGGAGACATCAAGCCAAACAAGTGCATATGCAAGATAAGTTTCAACATGTTCAAAGCGGTGCACCACATATATACATACATATGAAACAGTGCGGACTCAAAGCAACATGAAGACCAGATCAATGAAGACAACGGTGCACCAAATTTAAATATGCAATAGAGGTGACAACAGAGCATTCAATTTCAACATGTGCAAAGCTCAACTTCAATATGAACCAACCAAGCAGTTCAAAATCAAGTTCTCTAAATCTAGTGCAGACTCAAAATATACAAAGACACATGTGTACATATATGCATATATATATATATATACATATGCATTAGAGCATGTATGCATATATGCATACACATATCAGTTCAGGTATGAAGGCAACAATGTAACCCAGCAAATAGTGAAAGGAATACAAGGAAATGAATATGGAAATCGACAGCAACTAGCACAAAATAACAATGCAAAATGTTTAGATTACTAGTACAAGGCTGTGTTCAAAAATCATAAATAACAGTAGTAGTTCGAACCAGTCAAGGAGTAGAAAAATGTTGCGGTGAAGTCAATCAGAGGAAACGAATTGAACAAGTCAAAATTCGTCAAGTCCGGATTATCTTAAAATTCAAAATGTCGAAGTGATAGGAGCACAGAATGGAACCGACCTAAAACAATTCAAGCAAATTCAACAATGAACAAGTCAGAGGTCACAGAGTTCGTTCGATTAAAAAATCAACACAAGAGAAATCATGAAGAATTCAAAGCAATATATACAAACGATAAAATAGGGTTTCGTTCCATATAAATTGAACCCAAAATCACCATTAGCAGAAATTCGAAGTCGAGCATAATCAAAATCAAAAAGGGGAAAAATCGCATACCCGTTTTATCATTCGAGCTCGACACAATTGGAGCGACCGTGATCAAATCAAAGCTAGGAGTCGATTGAAGAAGCCAATCAAAGCGAAATAATCACTGCAAATCAACCAATTGAATCGGCGTCTTCAATTCATCAATAAAGACCTAATTTTTACGAAGCCCTAAATTCCAGCTTTCAAAAGAAACAAGGCGGCTGAAGTTATTACACAAACGAATTGGAATAAAGGAGATTGTTTTCTTTTCTTTTTACTTTGGACCAGTCTTTAATTTTATATTGGGCTTGAGAACAATAGGGTTTTGTTTTGTTAGTTTTAATTTTTATTTGTAATTTTCTTTTAAAATTTTGTAATCTTCTAGTTGTGTAATTAGGTACAAAGTACGAGGCGTAATTTGAGAATTCGCAACTCAATGGCTGAGTTGTGGCAGGGTTTTGAGCTTAGAGTTAGGTTAATCGAGGTAGCAGGTATTGCAAGTTTACGTGTTTTGTAAGCGACTGATTACTTAATTTCTAGTAGAAACCTTGGGGGCAGCACATAGGCAGGTTTTTGCTGAAGCTGGATAAATTTGTGTGTGATCTCTACTGCATTACTTTCTGTTTATATTTTTATTTCCGCATTAACTTTTAATACACCCTATTCACCCCCCCTCTAGGGTGAAAACGATCCTACAAGTGGTATCAGAGCTAGGAACAAAAACCATTTTCTATTTTAAAAATTCGTTTTTTTTAAATGGCTTCTTTTAATAATGCTTTTGCTGAGGGTTGGTCCATAGTTAGACCACCCATGTTCATTGGTGAATATACTTATCGGAAAAATAGAATGAAAATTTTTCTGAAAACCATAGATGCATGAAATATTGTTGAATCAGGATATAACACACCAACTGTAATGGTAGATAATCAAGAAGTTGAAAAACCTGTGGATCAATGGACATATCTTGAAAATAAACTGCAAAATGATAATGTTAAAGCTATGAATTCTATTATTTTCTCATTAAATCAAATTGAATTTAACCATGTCTCACATTGTCTAACTGCGTAGGAAATTTGGCACACGCTTGAAGTGACTCATGAAGAAACCTCCCAGGTTAAAGAATCTCGCCTTGCCATGCTTAGTAGCGAGTACGAGAACTTCACAATGGCAAAGGATGAAAGTGTCAAAGAAATGTATGGACGACTTTCTAATCTTGCATACAAATCAAAATCTCTAGGAAGACCATACACAGAACTAGAAATAGTCCGAAAAATACTCAGAATTCTTCCACGAAATTTTGAAGCAAAAGTGACTGCCATTCAAGAATCAAAGGATCTGAAACAAATTAAAGTTGAAGAACTCATCGGAAATCTCACCACTTATGAGCTAGAAATCAAATTAAAGGAAAACGTGAAGGAGGTGATACGCGAAAGAAATCAATAGCTCTCAAAGGAACAACGGAAAGTGAAGATGATGATAATGATGATGATGGAGCAGCTGAACTGGCACTGATAATAAAGAGATTCAAAAGGTGGAACCACAAGTATGGAAATCCAGCCCTAAATCAACAATTAAAGAGCAGAATAGTCAAAGTTCTAGACGACTCAGAAAAGCAGGAGATCATTTGTCATAGGGGCAATAAACCTGGTCATATCAAGCCCAATTGTCCTCAAAATCTATTCAGCAAAGGAAAGAAATCGAAAAGGAGAAGTTTTGCAGCTACTAGGGATGAACGTGATGAAGATGGTGAAAGCACTGACAGTGAGAGTGATAGAGAAAATCCATGTCTTCGAGGAGAAACAAGTGACAACGATGATGACGAGCCAAGCGAGGTATCAAAATTTACTCACTCGCAATTACTTATATATTTTAATGAAGTAAATGGCTGTTTTGACGACTTAGGGAGAAGTACGCTAAAATTGAATCACAAAGAGATAGTTTGATAGAACTAAAAAAGCAGCTTGATATATTGATTAAAAACTATCGAAATAAGAGTCCTAAGTGTGATAAGTGTCCATCACTAGAAGAGGAAATAAAAAAATCAGAAATTAAAATTAAATCGCTTGAAAATGAAATTCTGATTTTGAAAGAAAGTGAAAATGCTAGGAGATTCTATTAAAAAGTGCACTTTGTTATTGAATGAAAATGAATCTCTCAAAACACAAGTCCAACAATTGTCTACAACTTTAGGAAAAATCTCTAAAGGAGAAAGATCACTAAATATGCTATTAGGGAAACAAACTGTTAATACTGTTAGACAAGGACTTGGGTATACTCAATCTGAAAGAGTTAGAAGTGAAACTAATCATGTAAACTCCAAGTGCACGATTTGTAGAAAAATTGGACACAATCAAAACAATTTCTGGTTTTGACCCAAACACACGAAAACCATACCAATTTGGCTTCCTAAAGGCACGAATGTAAAATCCCTTAAAGTCAAACAAATATGAGTGCCAAAAGGAACAAACGTAGATTGTCTTAGTTCTACACAAACTTGTTTTTCAAAATCTATTGTCACTAACAATCATGGACCTATAAAAACAAATAGGTCACAAAACTCTTTCCTTGTGTAGGTGTGTTGGCAGGCTAAGGAACAACAAAAGCGATACCTAGATTCTGGCTGTTCCAAGCACATGACGGGCGTCGAATCAAAGTTCCTTAGCCTAGAGAAGTATAAAGGTGGCAGAGTCACAATGGGTAATAACGATAAATGTATAATTATCGATAAAGGTAAAGTAGGTAACGGTAGATTTACCTTAAATGATGTATTATATGTTGAAAATCTGCACCATAATCTGATTTCAATTAGTCATTTTTGTGATAAGGGAATGAATGTTATTTTTGATTCCCATTTGTGCAAAATTGTTGACCAATCATCAAAAGAAACATTACTTTCGGGTAAGAGGAAAGGTATCTATTGCACACCCCACGGTTTGGTCTATGGTATCTAACTAATGATAACTTTGAGTCAAAGGGGTATTCAGATGTAGATTATGCTAGTAGTCTAGTTGATAGAAAAAGTACTGGTGGAACGTGTTTTATGTTGGGACATTCGTTAGTTGCATCACATTTTCAAAAGGAAATATCTGCATAAATTTCATTTCAACTGATTTTCAATTGGCTGACATTTTTACAAAACCCCTTTCAGAAAATAGTTTTTGTCGACTTCGTCTCAGATTAGGCATTTTAGAAATTTGATTTTATATTTTTTGGATTTGATCTTAAATGCCTATGTTAACTAATATGATTCTCTATTGATTATTGAAAAGATAAATAGTGACTGAAAAAGTGATGAGTGTTGATATTAATCATACATTATGACTTGAGACGGTATATATAGTAAATTTCTTTAAAAAATTAAACAAAATTTGTAATAACTTTTGTTGGTGAAAATTCCAACCATCTATATCCCTATCATATTTCTACGACAATCACTCATCAAAATCCAATATATTTGTCAAAATACGGTATTTAAAAAGGAAATTATTCATTTTTTTAATTAATTAGCAATAAAATCATCCAAAAGTATTCACTCTCATTTAAAAGTCCTCACGGTTATGCATGGGTGAACTACTTGGAATCTTTGATTATGTACTTTTACGCTCATTTAAAAGTCCTCACGGTTATGCATGTATGGAACACGTATCAAAATTGGTTGAAATAGGGCAAGTTGATTCTAACCCCATTTAAAAGTCCTCACGGTTATGCGTGGTTAGAAGATGCTTGAAATTCATTTTTTTTTAAATTAAGGAATACTACTAATCTCATTTAAAAGTCCTAACGATTATGCATGGTTAGTAAGTATTCAACAATTTCCTGGCATAAATATACCACAAATGAACACGACTATATGGTTTTCTATGCCGACATCACCCCTATCACTCTAAAGTGGAATATGCACCTAACAGAGTATTTATGATTTTTGTTTGATTTTTCTTGAAATTTAATATTTATACTCGATTAGGTATGAATGTTGTATTAATGTCCATCACTTTAACACTCTTTTCTAACACTGTTACTATTTTGCTGATACAAAAGGGGGAGAGAGAGAAGTTAAGATTTTGGCAAATAAGTCATATTTTCTATTTGCATAGCATATTCTCAATTAGGCTCATTGCATTTGTTTTTGTTTTTTTGTTTTTTTTTCATTTGCATATTTTTCATGCATATGTGAAGGGGGAGCTTTGTTGTAGGGGGAGTATTCAAATAGGGGGAGCTATTAGAATTTATCAAGGTCAAATACATTTAATAGAGTCAAAATCTTAATATATGTTTATTATCATCAAAAGGGGGAGATTGTAGAATACAATAGCCTATGATTTTTGTTTGATGATAATAAACATATATATATTCGTTTAAATGTATTTGTTATTGTACTATTTTATTTTTCCACATAATTAAATAAATATTTGTTGAATAAAATAAATAACTCAGAATTCATATTTTAAACAAATATTTTATTCAAACAGATATTTTATTACAAATTCAAATAGTACAAATTTGAGCTCTCACTATATTTTAAGCATAATTGTCACTTACAAGTTTCAATTACAACACAATTTTCAATATACAATTTTTCATACATATTTCACCTCACTACCTAATTCACTCGTATTTTATTTTCAACTTTGTTCCAGCATATATTCAACATCTGAACTATCTGAAAAATAAACACTGACGTGGTAAATTTGAAAAAGAAAATATTTTGCAGTGCACAATAATGTTTATGTTTTAAAACTATTATTTGCCTCAGTTATTTGGGTTGTTCGTCATCATTTTGGTTAATTCATCTTACACGAACAAATTGTGACATGCACAGTGTATCACTGTACATGCCACATGGTCGTGCACACCGATATACACTTGCTTGTTCAAATTGCAGGGACAGGTGAGCACAAGGTCAAACCCAAGCCTAGGCTGGATTCAACTCAAGTGAAAATGCTTGACCAAAACAAGACCATAGTACCAAAGTACATGAAACCAGATTACAAGAACACACACCAAATATACAAAAGAGCCATAGAAAACTGAAGTGCACAAAACCCACACATGAATCATTTCATGCATCAACATAGCAAGTTAAAGGCATGAACACAAATGCAAATATTCAGGCATGACTGTAATGAACACATTGAAGCTGTAGCAGTAACATACACACATGTATACATATATGCAGTGACACCCAAACAAGTCAATATGAACAGACATAAACACATGATAACAGCCTCAACTAAAAAGGCCTTAACATAATGTACATGTGAAGATAAAAAAAAATTGACAACAACTCAACATACAACATGACAAAGTGGTGAAACAGACTCATATGTAACCAGACTGGAATGCAACTCAGGCAAGAACATACATAAATACAAACTGCACCAGACATGTACAAAGTTTAGTACCAGACTTCAAATGCAACCAGACCACCATACATATATACATGTGTGACCACACATGTATACATATACATACACACACACACACACACACATATATATATATATATATAAGCAGGAACTACACAAGTACAAGTCAACATGAATTAGGTGAACATGAATGCAACTAGACTACATCAATATTGAACCAGTTCTATTCATATGCAACAGCAATAAGCAGTGGAGACATCAATCCAAACAAGTGCATATGCAAGATAAGTTTCAACATGTTCAAAGTGGTGCACCACATATATACATACATATGAAACAGTGCAGACTCAAAGCAACATGAAGACCAGATCAATGAAGACAACGGTGCACCAAATTTAAATATGCAATAGAGGTGACAATAGAGTATTCAATTTCAACATGTAAAAAGATCAACTTCAATATGAACCAACCAAGCAGTTCAAAATCAAGTTCACCAAATCTAGTGTAGACTCAAAATGTACAAAGACACATGTATGCATATATGCATATATCTATATCTATATATATATATATGCATATGCATTAGAGCATGTATGCATATATGCATACACATATCAGTTCAGGTATGAAGGCAACAGGATAACCCAACAAACAGTGAAAGGAATACAAGGAAATGAATATAGAATTCGACAGCAACTAGCACAAAAGCACAATGTTTAGATTACTAGTACAAGGCAGTGTTCAAAAAACATAAATAACAGCAGCAATTCGAACCAGTCAAGGAGTAGAAAAATGTTGCGCTGAAGTCAATCAGAGGAAACGAATTGAACAAGTCAAAATTCATCAAGTCCATATTATCTTAAAATTCAAAATGCCGAAGTCATAGGAGCACAGAACGGAACCGACCTAAAGCAATTCAAGCAAATTCAATAATGAACAAGTCAGAGGTCACAGAGTTCGTTCGATTAAAAATCAACGCAAGAGATAAAATCATTAAGAATTCAAAGCAACATATACGAAAGATAAAATAGGGTTTCGTTCCCTATAAATTGAACCCAATATCATCATTGGCAGAAAATCGGAGTCGAGCATAATCAAAATCGAAAAAGGGAAAAATCGTATACCATTTTTATCATTCGAGCTCGACACAATTGGAGCGACCGTGATCAAATCAAAGCCAGGAGTCGATTTACAAAGCTAATCAAAGCAAAATAATCACTACAAATCGACCAATTGAATCGGCGTCTTTAACTCATCAATAAAGCCCTAATTTTTATGAAGCCCTAAATTCCAGCTTTCAAAAGAAACAAGGCGGCCGTAGTTATTACACAAACGAATTGGAATAAAGGAGATTGTTTTCTTTTCTTTTTACTTTGGGCCGGTCTTTAATTTTATATTAGGCTTGAGAACAATAGAGTTTTGTTTTGTTAGTTTTAATTTTTAATTTTAATTTTCTTTTAAAATTTTGCAATCTTCTAGTTGTGTAACTAGGTACAAACTACGGGGCGTAGTTTGAGAATTCGCAACTCGGTGGCTGAGTTGTGGCAGGGTTTTGAGCTTAAAGTTAGGTTAATCGAGTTAGCGGGTATCGCAAGTTTACGTGTTTTGAAAGCGATTGATTGCTTAATTTCTAGTAGAAACCTTGGGGGTAACACGTAGGCAGGTTTTTTTCGAAACTGGGTAAATCTATGTGTGACCTCTACTGCATTACTTTCTGTTAATATTTTTATTTCCGCATTAACTTTTAGTACACCCTATTCACCCCCTAAGGGTGAAAACGATCCTACAAACCTTCATTTTAAAATATAAAAATAACAACTTCGAGTCTTTTAAAATTTTCGCTAAATGAATACAAAATTTAAAAGATTTAAAAATTAAGAGTACAAGAAGTGACGATGGAGGTGAATTTGACAATGAATTTGTTTTTTAATTTTGCAATAAAAGGGGTATAAGTCACAACATTTATTTTCCTAGAACTCCACAACAAAATGATGTTTTAGAAAGGAAAAATCATACTTTACAGGAATGCACTAGAACACTTTTAAGTAGTAGTAATCTACTGTAGAACTTCTGAGCTGAGACGGTTGCTACAACTTATTGTAGTTTGAATCGTATTTCATTGAGGCCATTGACTAAAAACACGCCTTATGAACTCTTTTTTGAAAGGAAACCTAAAGTGTCATATTTTAAGATTTTTGGCCCTAAATGCTTTGTTTTAAATACTAAAGATCCTTTTAAGAAGTTTGATTTGAAAACCGATGAAGGAAATCTTTGTTGGATATTCAGAACAAAGTAAAGCATATGGAGTATTAGTAAAAGATCTATTATAATTGAGGAAACGTTATATTTACCTTTTGACAGAAACTTTAATATTAGTACTAATGATGATGAAAACACTGAAATTACTAAACCATCAGTACTACCTACTTCTAATGAACATCAAGTTGGATCTACTAATCCGGATAATAATAATTTGAAATCGCCACTTATATTATTAAAAGATCACCCATTAGATAATGTAATTGACGATATTAATACAAAATTTCCTACACGAATACAGTTAAATCAAATGGGGCATGTTGCCTTCATATTTAATACTAAACCAAAAAATTTAAAGAAGCTGCTATGGAAGGTTATTGGATTTTGGCAATGCAAGAAGAACTAAATCAATATGAATAGAATGATGTTTGGTAATTAGTTGCAAGACCAAATGATTAAACAGTTATTGGAACAAAATGGGTTTATAAAAACAAAGCTGATGAAAATGGAAATACAATCTAAAATAAAGCTAGTCTAGTTGCTCAGGATTATATCAAGAAGACGAAATTGACTATGAAGAAACGTTTGCTCATGTAGTTAGACTAGAAGCAATACATATCTTATTAGCATTCCCTTGTCATCATAACTTTAAATTATATCAAATGGATGTTAAATGTGCATTCTTAAATGGTTTTATTAAAGAAAATGTGTTTGTAGAACAACCTCTACTATTTTCACATTAAAAATTCCCCGTTTGTGTCTATAAACTTAAGAAAGCTCTATATGGTCTAAAATATGTTAGGTGTGGCTCGCATTGTAAATGGAGTGGGTGCGGGATTGAATGAGTTAAAAGTCCTACATCGCAGGATATTTGGAATAATCGTGGTATATATATGGGATTGGTAGCACATAACATTGGGGATTCCTTTTGTTACAATGTGTTGCCAAGACCAGATTATATGCACGATGGGAGGCAATGAAGGGATGTTCAATCGGGATGCCGTATGGGAGACTTTGACCGTTGATGCCGCCTAGACATGGTGAAGCGAATGCGTATGAAACGTGGGAATGTCGAAACTCAACATAGTATCAGAGCTTCATGGTTCGAGGGACCGGTATGATGCAGCGTGACCGAAGCATGGCTCCAAAGGGGTTTGAGCATGGATGCTCGTCAAGGTGGAGATATGGTTAAGCAGTCGCTCCCCCTGCTTATGAGAACTCGAAATAGCAGCACGGCTTGACGCCACTGCGAAGAGGACTCGGTATAACTCCAAGGTGACTTGAGCAATGCTCGCTAAGGTGGAGATTGTTAGGTATGGCTTGCATTGTAAATGGAGTGGCTGCGTGGATTGAATGGGTTAAAAGTCCCACATCGCAGGATATTTGGAATAATCATGGTATATATATGGGATTGGTGGCACGTAACATTGAGCATTCCTTTTGTTACAATGTGTTGCCAAGACTAGATTATATGCCCGATGGGAGGCGATGAAGGGATGTTCAATTGGGACGCCGGCCTAGGAGATTTCGACCATTGATGTCGCCTAGACACAGTGAAGCGAATGCGTACGGAACGCGGGAATGCCGAAACTCAACAAAACAAGCAACTTATGCTTGGTATGAATGACTAAAAATCTATTTTCTAGCTTCTGGACTAGAAATATGGAAAGTAGACCATACACTTTTTATTTAACAAGAAAATAATGACATTTTGATTATATAAGTATATGTTAATAATATTATTTTCAGTTCTACAAACGAAAAATTATGTAATGAATTTTCAAAGGATGAAAAGTGAAATTGAGATGTCTCGTATGAGAGAACTTTCATATTTCTTTGGTTTGCAAATTAATCAATTAAATAATGGTAATTTCATTAATCAAGAAAAATATTGTAATAATTCACTTAAACTTTTTGGTATGGAAAATACATCAAGTAAACCGACATCCGTGAGTACTATGGTACATTTTAGATAGAGACGAAAATAGTAAAAGCATAAATAAAAAACTATACAAAAGTATGGTAGGATCGTTGTTATATCTTACCGCTAGTCGTCCAGACATAATGATGAGTGTTTGCTTGTGTGCATGCTTTCAAGCAAATCCCAAAGACTCACATTTGTAAGCAGTTAAACGAATTTTGCGTTACTTAACCAATAGTAGAGACTGTAAACTTTTCTACCCGAATGAATGTCCTTTCGAGTCAGTATCATATAGCGATGCTGGCTTTAGAAGATGTTGGATGGACAGAAAGAGTACGAGTGGTACCTGTAACTTCATCGAACAGTCTCTAGCATCATGGTTTAGTAAGAAACAAAAATGTGTCTCACTCTTGACACTGGAAGCATAATATATCTCTGCTGCTTTGGTATGTGCTCAAGTTATATATTTGCAACAAACACCCTAAGATTTTAGAATTTTCTTACAAAAATCTTTGATATTTTATGATAATACTAACGCTATTAATTTATCAAAAAATCCGATAAATCACTCTTGTACAAAACACGGATATTCATCATCACTTTTTATGGGACGACATAGAAAAGGAAACAATTTCATTAGAATTTGTAGCGTCCAAAAATCAAATTGTTGACATTTTCACTAAACCATTAAACGAAAAAACATTCATTAAAGAACAAGCTTAGTTCACGAAGTAATATAATAGATATATACTAACCCAAGTGCATGTTTAATACAGAAAAATTCTTTATGGAAAAATAAGAACCAAACATAAGTTTTCTATTTCTTTAGTCAGATGCTAACCTTTTGATTTCAGTTTTCTATTAAAAGAAATTAAATAAATAGTAAAAGAAACTATAGCCTCTTACTTGATTTCACTATTGGTAACTAACTATAAAAGTACATAAACTCCACTTTTGTCTAAAATAATTCACACATATACAAATCAATCAAACTAAAAAATATATTTCAAATGTCATTTGAAAAGCGCTCAAGCTCTTCCTCTATAAATTTCAATACTCCTATGAAAAATGGTTCACCCTCCCTGAAGTCCATGACTCCTCCTACTGACCGTCATATTGGATACTACCTAAAAGAAAAGAGAGTAAAAACATCCGTTAAATTTGAAGGAGTAATAACAGCTTCTAATGATTACAGTATAGACGACCTACGTCACTATCAAAGTGAAAGCCTAAGTCTTCAAAAGGAGATGTATTGTGAATAGTGCAGAAAAGGCGAAAATCTAACTTCATTGAATGATATATGATGAAATTCCATGGTCTATCATCGACAAAAGATATGGTTCGTGTCAAAAAGGAGTCTCCTACAAAGAATCCTTTAGTGAAGATATACAAACCCAATTCATGGGATCGTCTCTCCTTTGAAGAATCAGAACCTTTAGAGAACAAATAAATATGTCATTCATACACACGCATCCCAACATACACACACTACATTCCACAGAAATCTATAATATAAATAAAATACACAGTTTATTTTCATCACTAAAAGTAAATCACGATGACATATGGCTTTCTTAAGAAGGTGGATGGATCACAAAGTTGTTCTGCCTACTTAAGGTTACGTAAATAAATTGATTCAAATAGAAAACAAAACAAAATATGGACGAAAAGTATTGAAAATGTACACACTGTCTGAAAAGGAAAATCAGATTCCTGGTTTTGTAACTAGCCATCTGAATTACAATAAGGAACTAAAATTTTTCCTTCATTCGAATGTTTGAAAGTTTAAAATCAGACGTCTGATACTATTTAGTCGTTTGGTTTAGAATTTTAGAAATTTGACTGACCTTGTTTTTGAACTAAAAAGTTTCAAGTTCTCACTATATGATTTCAGACTTCTGGATCTAAAATCCAAATGGCTGAATGCCTGCGAATTTCAAAAATTGACTAGTCAAACTCTTATTTTCACTCATTTACACTACAAGAAAATGTGCTATTAATAGCAAAGGGGGATTTCATGAAAACTTAGGTTGCTATAGTTAAGTAATTAGATTATCTAGGTCAAAAGATTGCTTGTTTCAATGCTATTATTAAACAAACAAAAAAGAATGGTGCTCTAACATTTCGCATTCCCTCCTCCCTATCCTTATGCCGCTTTTCACCTTCACTTTCCCAAAATCCAAAATTAGAAACCTATTCACTCACAGATCTTATCTTCGCTCATGAATTCCTATTTAATTTCACCTCCCACTTTCGGTTGTCTTCCCTCTTTCTCGCCCTAATTATTGGCAATAGCATCCCTCTCGATTTTCATCTTATACACTTCGTCATCCTAATCCCAAATACGATACATCTAAATTTGTTCCTGTTACTCAAATTCTGTGCGGCCCTCGCTCTTTTTTACTAGAGGCAATAGTTATTTCCCTTTCAAATTTCTAACCTCATTAAGTCTGAAACTCTCTTCCTAATCTCAGTTTCATTGCAATCCACGAAATTTCCCATGACGGCTAAATATTATTAACCCATACTGTTGAATGTTCATTACCGATCGGTCTTTGTTCTCTTTCATTGCCTCAATATGATAACTCCCTTTTCAGTGTTTCACTTTCTATACAAATTTGTTAATTATCCCTCCTCAGTTCTTAATTGGTTTAATTTCACTGACTCTATTAACTATTTCGGCATGTCATATATAATTATACGTTGCATTTAAATCTTAATTATTATGTATATTATGAGATCTAGGATAGGCGAATCTTGAATTTTGAAGGAAAGTATGAATTGTCATGTGGTACGTTGCATCCTTCCACAAGAATTAGCATGCTATTTTTTAATCTTATCTCAAAATGAATCTTATGGGTTGCCTTAGAATTTGAGGACGGAACTTTAGGATTTTGTTATAGTGGTGGTTGGCTTTTAGTTTTTTTTTAAGATTATGTGATTTATGAATATGAAAATTAATGATCTTCAGTTTACAGTGGTAGTATTTGTTAGGCATTGATTATAATTTTCTTCCTATAAGTCTATTATTCTCAAAAGAACTGAGGTCGTTTGATTTCTACTAACGTAAAAATCGAACTGTTAAATGCAACCGAGAGCTACCAGGAGAAGTGACGTGTTTATAATAGTCAAATATATAACTATATTCATATACATGTATCATGGATGGATAGGGGACTTATAATTGAGGTGGAAAGTAACAAAAAACAATTCAGCTTTCAATACATTAATATAGCTGAATTGAAATATTTATACATGTGTTCAGTTTGGTGATTATTTGTATAATGTTCGATTATGAAGATTGAGGCTTGTTTTAATTTTTTAGCTATTTTGGGTTTTCATCCTGACATGATTTCGCATTACTGTTCACTGTGGTTTGGTATTTTATATTTGAATGTGGTATAAGATAGTATCCTACAAAAGTAGCTGGGTGAACATACTGAACGATGCAATCAATTTGGCTAAGTTAAATCAATGTCGATGTTGTGAATTGATGATGGATGTGATATCGTAAGCAAACAAAGAATGAAAGAGATTTTACTTTACATACCACTGCTACTGCTATGACAATATGATATGTGTTGTTTAATTACTATGAATGTCACTTTCAAAGGATTAAGTTAGTGATATCCTTCTCATATTTATGAAATTTCATGCAGTTGATGTCATTATTATTCAGTGTATATGCACAAATCAGAGGCTTCATGCTGCAAATTGTTTTGATCAACTTTCAGTCATCTAAAAAGGTATGCATTTCTTATGATTATATGCTAGACCATTAGAAATATAGGTTTTATATTACCTTAGCACAAACTGGTTTGTTTGTACAATCCGAACTTGAAAATTATTTCATATTTTTGTATATGAAACTTATTTCCTCCTTACTAATGTTGCTAATTGAAGAAAAGAAGAGTGTAACACCTTTAGTTAATTATATGAGAAAATAGATTATTGCGTATCATACTCCAGAAAGTTGAAATACATGTTCCTTGATAATCAGAATTGTATTAAATCTTCAATTGCAAAAACTAGAATCAAGACAGCTCTATTGACTGTTGTAATTGGTATCCCTACCTATATATAAGGAAAAGTAAAGTTCAATAGCCGAGTCTGCAAAAAGGAGTCCACTCTAAGGTTAAATGTATGCATATACATGTGTTATCTAACACCCTAAATTTTGGTTTTGAAGGTTTCAGTCTTCGTGGAAATGAAGACCATGAGTATATATGACTTCCGTAATGATTCTTCCAAGATATCGATAACTAATTTTTTGATGTAATCTAGTACTAAGAATTATGGAAATTTGGTGTTTTAGTATAATGTTTTAAGTTTACGATATCATGATTGCATAGTCACAGGGATATATTTGTTACCTTACTAAATCAAAGGATGCAAAATGAAAATACAAGATTTGAGAAATAGTTGCCAACATATAACTACAAATCCATACATAACACTTTCTTAAACATCTCCACCTCAGAAGTTGATGAGATTCTAGATTTATTAGGCTTATGTTAGCACTCTAGACTTACAAAGTAGCGATAGAAATTGAGAAACAATGGTTTATCTCATTACAAAATCTATCCACTATTTAAGTAGAAAAAGGGAAACCAAAACAACACAGGGAACAAATTAATGCACTTCAAAAAAGGTAGATGCGGAAGTTTCACGCTATTTCCTTTTCTAAAATCCACATTTGTACTAATTTCCTTCTTTTCCAACCGCTTAATTTACCTTCTCATTTTCCATCATCAGCAGTTAATTCCTTCTAACATACTGCTTTGCTCAGATTCTATTACGCATGGATTTGCTATGAACTTTCAAATGGTTATACCCCCCCCCCCCAAATGATTTTTTTCTAGCATACAAGAACTACCTAATTCTGCTCGTTGAACTTCAATCCAAGTAGTAGTATTCATCCATGAATCCTAATATAAACAATATTCTGCAAAAAGAAGATCCAAAGGTGCATTGCGTTTACAACAATGATTCAAATTCATGTGATTTTAAGACTGAAGATGGGCGTCCATATCAACGATGATAGTTAAGTTTCATTTTTGATTCATGCTTAAACGAAGGTAGTTTTCATAGAATTTATGATCCAAGGCTTTGTCAGTCCACTTTCTTATTTTAATTTGAATAATTGTAGGCCACATTTAGGTAATATTTGCAGTAGTTAGTTCATGAAGTTCAAGGGAAAATACATCTTCCTTTATTCTTTGATTTGTTACAGAATTTACTGATTTTACCATTTCATTTCTCTTTTGCTTTGCCTTTTGTTCATTTTAGGTTGTGCATTGGCTATACTAATTTTCATGACATTTTCTGGTCGAAGCACTACTTAACATTGATTGTTTATCATCAGACTATAATAGAAAACAATAAAGTCGATAAATAAAATCGTTTATTTTACCTTTTAAATTATGCACATATGTTGATAGTTAGAATTTGGAATTTTATGTCTATATACAACATGTGTAACAAGAAGTTTATCAGTGATTTGTTACTAATTTAGGACAGAGAAAGTTAAATGACTTTGAAATAGTTTTTAGGTAACATGTGAAGATTGGTGACATACTTCACATGGGAAAATATGCAAATGTTAACATATAACATTAATCCTATGAAATAAACTTAAACCTTAACAATGAATACCACTTAGGATTGTTTAGAAATTATTACATAACATGATGATTAATATATTAGCAATTCATTGTTTAGGCAAAAAAATATTATTGCTCATATTACAGATTGCATAATATGACTGATTTTGTTATTGAAGATTTCCATAAATAACATTTATTTTTGGAGTATAGTATCACTCATATATTACCATATATAAATAATATGGTATGAGGTATTTTCAGTAATAGTCTTCTTTTTAGTTACAAAACAGTTACAACATAATAAAAGAAGTGATAAATGTTGTGTGGGTACGAGGGTGTGCGTGCGTCCGGTGTGTGTATAGAGGCTTGAACAATCTTAAGTTTGGCAATAAAACTCCCAATTTAGTAGGAATGTGATCTTATTTTACACCAATGATTCAACAATTATGACTTGCTTACAAATTCATATATACTAGGAAATAAGCATCATTTATTTCATAGAGACATGGAGACATGGTGTCTCTACACCTGTAAAAATACGATGAGTGTTGAAAACATACATCTTTAAACTTAGCTATTATGTCAATAGATCAAATCCAAGACCTTCAGATACTCATAAGTTTTAATTTCATGCATATCTCTGTTTGATATCATCTAATGAATAAAATTAAGATGAGAACAAAAATGAAAGAAGGACCTTTATACAAATTAATTGAAGATCAACTGTTGTACAAGCTTATTTAACGTTTCCATCCAAATTATTTAACGTATGTATTATTATTTTTAAGGTTCATTTTCCTGATGTACAAACTTATTTACTAACTATTCAATTTCTCTCTGTTTATAGTGTAATTTTTTGCAGTCCCTTTTTATAAATTTCATATTATCATCTTTTGGTAATTTAATCCTTCTTAACAGCAGGCATCTTTCACCAATCATTGACATATCTTGAGTCTTGGCTAAACATTTCATAAATGTTGAGTTGAAAGGTTGTTAGGCTCACAATATTAATTTCATCTATTGATGATGCAAATCAGTTGGATTTCATTTTCTTGATGCATATCTTTGAAAACTTCTGGATAAAGCTTGATGTTCGTGATGAGGTAGGGTGAAACTATTTCTGTACTAATTTTTGAATCATTTTGATCAGTCATCCTACATATGCAGTTTTGCAACATTTTTAACTTTTTTATGATTATTTACCAGTGAGTACCTAAATGGTGTAATCGTTCTTAATTTTCGTCCATGTGGAGGTTTACATAAATGCATGTAAGCACAACATAATTTTTAAACCTATATATGTCATGTTTTATTATGTGTAGGTATTGTTGATTACAAATTTTCATCCTGCTACATTGTAATATTCATTTATGACTGTTTTTTATCAACCTATACTTGAACTTAATTTCTTGGGCAAGGTAAATTTGTGACCGGTCCAACTCAGTAACAAAACTGTTATTCTCTTTTTGTTGGCAAGTCTGTTTCATACAAATAATTAACATTGTTACATGTTTCTTGAGAAAAATTTGATCCTGCCCAACGGCCAAAATTAAGGGTAAACAAATTCATATGATGGTGAAAGATACTTCATGGTTATTTTAAATTAAAATGGAGAAGACTAAATTGGCAAAATAATTATTTTAGTGCCTATACTTTAAACAATACATACATTCATGATTGTTTGTTTATTATTGTTAGAGGATATCGATTAATTATTAATTGAAGTTGAGATTGATCCTCTCTTCCCAATTTTCAGGTGTTCCATGTCTTTCCTCATCTACACCACTTAGTCATTAACTAAATGAAATAGCTAAGGCTTAAAAAAATGATTGAGTGAATAACGTGACGTGAGCATATTGATAACCATTTGGGGGTAGATGATCCATCTCATGGAATTCTTTATTTTTTCGAATGTAGGCTATGTTCATGTATTTGTTACGTAGCAGCTATGCTAGAGTAGCTATAAGAGGGACATTGGAATTGATCTTAGTTATTTGTGTGAAATAATGCATTTTTAGTTTTGATTGTATCATTGTCAGGCTGTCACTTTCAATATATCTAAGAGTTGCTTATGCATATCTTCATAAGAAGTACCCCACTTTTGATAAGCTTTACAATTTTAGTTTTGATTGTATCATTGTCCATTTTTATTTGATGTGCATTGTGTTTTCAGATTAGAATAAAAACTGAAGAGACATGCTAAGTAGCTTGTTCTAAAGTACTCAGTACAAAATCTGTAAGGAAATTCCGAGGAATGGTTAAGGATAAATATCAAGTCAGCATGTAAATGCAATATATTTTCTTCATCTTCTGAAAGTTTTTTAGATTTATCTATTATTTTCTTTTCAGTAACACAAATAATGCATTATTCATAGGTTGTTGGACAGTCTACCAAGTAAAGATAACAGTTATCTTGTTGATTTTAAAGTAAGATGCATTTTCATAATTTCTTCTTGAAGGTTTTAAAGCAAGGACGTCAAGTATTACATCAATAATCATTTGAGTTTCAAAGTCTTGTAGTATGAGCACATAGCAGCAAAGAGTGCGAGCATTGTTGGTTTTGGGATTTCCCCATATAGGTGAACTGACTTATCTCCATGCTTCCTTTTGGCACACTTATGTTACTACAGTTTCCTTCTACTTTATTCAGTCAAATAACAATCTTTTTCACACATTTAGATGCATGAAATACATGCAGTTTATACATCTATCTATTAGATGCACGTAGGTGCAGTTTATACTAGTGTATATAATGTTCTTTCTTTTCTTTTTTCACACAGTTTATTGGAAAGAAAGCTGCATATGCTTTGAGTCAGAATCTCAAGGTCATTGCACTATTAGAGAGAAACAGGAGGAAAGAGAACCAGGAAAAACATTTTGATGTTTGTTTCCAGTAGTTAAAGGCTTTTGCAGGCAAGAAAATGAAATCCTTTTCTCTTTTTTTTATTCATCCGAGACATCTTCTTTACAAGAAAATACATGCGAGTTGTTTTCAAAAGACGCTAATGAATAAATTTGTGTAGTTTATCAACCTTAGAAGTTAGATCTTTGTAGATAATCTCTATGGGATAACTCCACTTTAGTTTACGTAATATATGTATCTCAGAAGTTGTTGCTTTTATGCAGATAATATCACAAGTTAGGATGATGTTGTCATAGCGTAAGAGCCTGTATGGGCAATTGGAACAGGTAAAGTAGCATCACCTCAGCAGGCATAGGAAGACCACTTGGCTGTTCATGATTGGCTCAAGAAAAACATCTCCCCTGAAGTTTCTTCTACAACACGTATTATATATGGAGGTAATATCTTTCATTATGAGTGCATCTATTTATTATGTCATTTATTATGTCATAATGCAGACGTACCATGGAACAGCTAATTGAGAAGTACTTGTTTTTGTATTCCTATGTGCAAATTGCATTTTACTTCTCTTATTCAATATTGGCATGAAACCTAAGCTATTGAATATAAGTATGTGCCTGTTTAACATGTAATTTCTTCCATTCATCGAAGCTAACTTACAAAACACTTGAGATAATGCATAAGCTGTTGAATACTTTACCATTGTATTGTATACACAACTGTGTCATGATGAACTTAAGACAAGGCCACGATCAGCCCATTTATGAATCACAACTAATGAATATGGACATCAAGCCTGATTTTACAGCCTCAAGCTGTATTCATGCTTTCAAGAATTCAACTAATGGATGATGTAATATTGATTTTTGTTTTTCTTTCTCTTATTATAGGTTCAGTGAATGGTGGTAGCTGTGCTGAGCTTGCCAAGCAAGAAGAAATTGATAGATTTTTGATTGGAGGTGCTTCTTTAAAGGTATACACATATACACACCCTTTAAATTCCCTAATATGATAATATGATAAGTGGAGCTGATGTTACTTTGTCTGAGTGGTAACTAAATCAAACGATTCGGTATTTCTCTTAGTTGCTTCATTCGCACTGACAAGCACCACTGTCCAAGTGGTTAAGTGATTCGGCTATGGTGCGAGAGGTCACAAGTTTGAAACTTGCGTAGCGTGATTCGAACGTTTATTGACATGTGATATGTTGTCCTAGTGACATGTTGTATATAAAGTACCATTTCAAAAAAACTACCTTCTACATGATTATTTTAACAATTTCAATTTATTCTTTGTAATCTATTTTCTATTCCGAAATCTGGAAATGCACCCATAGATTAGCAGCATTAAATGTGATCCCACCATTCATCAATATGATGTTTTTATCCCAAAATATTACATGCTATGTTTCCTATAAAACCGACGTATATACAAATTCTCATAAAGATCATATTTAGTGATATAAAGCAATGGATATACAACTTTTGATTTCATGTTGAATTGTGTAACTCTAAGAAGTATGGGGGGTATTTGATATGTATTGGTATTCGGTTTTCTACATGCTTGGAAGAAATACAAATACTGATATTTCCTTTTGGTTTCATAGAGCACTACAAGAAAATGTTATATTAATAGCAAACATGGATTAAATAAATTAACTAAGTTTAAAATAATTAACTAAGTAACTAAGTTAACTAAGATATAAAAATTAATTAAGTTTATAAAAACTAACTAAGTTTATAATAATAATAATAACAGTAAATTAAATAAGTTAACTAAGTTTTATAAAAATTAATTAAGTTTGTGAAAGCTAACTAAGTTTGTAGTAATAATAATAATACAATAAAATTGATTAAGTTTTATAAAAATTATCCGACTTTTATAGAAATTAACTAAGTTAAGTAATTTAACTAAGTTATGAAATTAATTAAGTTTATAAAATTAACTAAGTTTATAATAATAATAATAATATAATAATAGTAAATTAAATAAGTTAACTAAGTTTTATAAAAATTAATTAAGTTTATAAAAATTAACTATGTTTATAATAATAATAAAATTGACTAGGTTAACTAAGATTTATAAAAATTATTTAAGTTTATAATAATAAATAATAAAAATAATAATAAATAATGAAGATGGTCAGGGTGTTTGGATGGTGTAGTTACTGTCTAAGTTTTGGTATTGCCTGAAGGAGTTTGGATGGTGTTGCTGAAGTAGTGTTATCTTGATGGTCTTTGAGTTGCTCTTGCCTACATGAGCCTTGCATAGCTGGGCTTGTTTATATTTAGGCCTTTATGTCTTGGGACCTATGCGTGTTCTTCTGACTTGAGACTTGCTTTTGCATTGCCTCTCCTTGCCATGTTGTTTTGTATATGTCTCTGATCCGACCAAGTGGTTTGTTGTGAAGCATGTGCAATTTGGGCTGAAACCTGCATTAGCCTTGACGCCTCACCGTCTTGCATGCTGGTGCCTATACTGCAAACTTGTATTTACATAGGTGTGTGCACATTCAATGATTCACTTATCCTAATTAATTGTTATATATTATTATGAACTTGTATTCTATAAGTATAATTTGTCAGTTTCATGAATACTTTCTGTTTGAAACTATGTTGTTTAGCACTTATACATTTTTATATTTATTACCAACATATGTATGTATGTACTTCTTTTTGACAGGTGTTGTATGATGCTTTTGAAGTTACTACATGTTATTGCACTCGTTTTTCTTCAATTCGGCCATGCTTGCATTAATGTATTGTCTATCGATGTTCATACATCTTTGTTTTTAGTATGTATCGTTTGGTTAGCAATGGTTGTATATATTGTTACTTCTGGTCATAAACATTTGTATGCTTAGTACTTCGCGTATGAAATATTATGGATATGTATTTTGTGGTTAGACTTATGACTCCATTTGATTACGTACATTATAATGTGATAAATGTGGTTTTTTGAATTATTATAATATATTAGTGGAAATACTGTCTGATAGAATTGAATTGTAAGCTTAAATGTACATGGCAAAAAAAAATGCAATGGAAATTTTTTTATAGCGTTTTATCTACGCCACAAAAAGAAAAACTGTTACATCTTTCATATACTATAGCATTATGCTAGTGTTATACAAAATATTCTGCAAGCATTAAACAATTTTTATAGCAAACAACCATGCTATAAATAGTATTGAACTTTCTATAGCGTTTCAATGCGTAATAAAAGATTAAATAAGGTTTCCACAACGTTTCTAGATGCTATAATAATATGACATGTCAATAGATTATAGCAATTAAATGTTGTCATAATTGTTAGTTTCATAAAATACAACTCTATGTATCATTTCCATAGCAAGTTTTAAAACGCTATAGAAAGGTAGTGGTACTGACACATATAGTCTAAGATGGCAACTAAAACGAAGTCGGTTTTCCATTGCAAGTTTGAAACGCTATTGTTTCTATCACACTTATTACAACTTATTGATCTATGACATTTATAGAAACGTTATAGAATGCTTTAATAGCGGTTTTTAAACGCTATAAAAAGGTCTGTTTGTTGTAGTAAGTTACACCACTTTATTACCCATCACTTCTTCACTTTTACTCCACCTCTTCAATTTCAAACGAAATTGCACTCTCAATCTCAAAATTCTCTACCTCCAAAGATCAAAAGAAAACTCTAAACCTTCAAATGACATTAAAATCCAAGCATTCAAAGAAAATATCCATCGTCGAGATTTCTATGGCCACACTAACTCAAGAACAAATCAGAATGTTGCTTTATAACGATGAAAGGAGCACTCAAAAGTTCAAATTACTCTATGAAATGAAGATGATTCCAAGTATATTTTATAACCTAAGTGATTTTCCTATAATCTTCAAGATTTTACCGACCAAGCTAGAATGGCAAGTTTGATAGATTTCATCATAACAATGTTGAAATCATACCTTAAATATTCAATTTTCCTTAGCAAACTTCGATAGTAAGGCCATTCGATTACATAGAGACGAAGATTGGCTATGGTTAAGTGTGTATGGTATTGTTGTGAAATTTCATATAAACGACATTGCTCGGATTTTGCAATGTGGAAGAAATGGAATAAACTTAGAAGATGTTTATATTAAGGATAGAGTTCACAATGAAGTTAGTCATCGTTTTTGGAACGACATTAGAGGAGAAAGTAAGTCAAAAGATTTACGTTCGAGACCAAGACTACTGTTAAGAATGATACTAAACACCATTCTTTCTAGACTTGGAAGTCATGAAATAATTATGACATAGACTACAAAGCTTAGTATGCTATCTTTGGGAATATTAAAGTGAATTAGACTCGTCATATCGATCGCGTACTTACAAATTATTTCAACTACAAAAACATACACTTATTTATGCCGTATGCATCACTCGTCTCTTAAAATATGAAAATATTCAACTATATGGAGAAGATCGCATACATACCAAAGAAGCAGATAAAAAGTTCTCCAGCCTTATGCATCTTCCAAAAATTGTATAGGAAAATGATCCGTTTGAGATATATGTTCAACGGGTTCAAGCTCAAGAAAGGGCTCAAGCCACCACCTAATAAGTTAAAGGCAAACAACTAGCGATGCAACAACAAGAAGAAGAGAGTGATGATGATGATGATGATTCTGATGATGATGAGAAGGAAGAAGAAAGTGAAGTTGAATCGGTCAAGGTAATTCATAGTGACATGAAATTCTATAGACAATCTGAGATGTACTCTTCATCCATCATTACAACAAGAAACCAAACGAAGCTTAAAAAACAAATTTCTAAAGAATTTACAAAAGCCAACTCAAGATTGATCAAGTGGAAAGCAAGATTAATTGAGTCTCAAATGAAGTCAAAGGGGGTGAAAACTATACTTAAGAGAATTTGGGAAAACTTTGTCGGTCGTTCCCCAAATCCTCACCTACATGAGGAGAATGGTAAGGAAATATTTTTACACTTACTTTTTACAAAATTCTCAAAATCTTTTAAAAATATTCACCCATATAACTTATATTTGCTTTAGATCTTGCATCATAGGGGCTTGTTGTGCTTATTTGGCATTGTTGCATGGCATATTGCATGGATTAGAGCATTTCGAGTTTCTTACTTATGACGAATTGTTTCTTTTGCTTTTTTACGTTATGTTTTATACCTTTGTATGCTGCATAAACAATGTAGGCGTCTGTTTTATAATGTTATGTCTTATTTTATATCTTTACCTTCTAAATTTTCCATATTGCCATAAATTCGTTTTTATTGATGACAAAGAGAGAGAGATATCTGGGCATATTGATAGAGGGAGTATCATATTGCATACTTACTCAAATAAAATGTATAATTATCATCATCAAAGGGGGGGGGGATAATGTTAGACCCGGCCTTTTAAGTTTCAATGAGACAACTATACATTTCCATATATATACACTACTATTATATTTGCACATATAAATATAAGAAGACAAGACGATCAACATTGGAATCGACCTCAAATATTAAAAACAAAAATAGAGTTTGTTGTATAGTAGATAATTTAGTTATTGTGTACATTTTCATGTATGATGATCATACATACACACAAATATTATTTTATAAATTATTTTCAGAATAATTATCTTTTAGATTTTTTTTCCTATAAACAAAAATTTAAAATTTTCGAAAGCAATTTAAAATTAAATAATAGGAAAAAAACATATACAAAATTGGTTATTCAGCCATGTGAAACAAAAGTCAGGCATCTGAAATATATTTCAACCATCTGAATTAGGCTATATATGCATTATTTTGTTTCTTTATTTTCTTTATAATTTTAGTCATTTGATTTTTATTTTCAACCAGCTGACATGTGTAAGAAAATGTGTCGATTCATAGAAATTCAAAATCTAAAGAGTTGCTTTTTTCTCTAAAGATTATAATCTCAAAAACCCTAATTCCTTCCTCAGCCGCCCTAGTCCCTGGCGACCATCCTCATCCCTCCCCTAGTTCGAACTGTCTTGTTAACCCTCGCTTTGAGTTTCGTTCAGACTTCCACATGATTCCCCATAATCACGCTAATCGCCAATCCTCACCATCCCCAAATCTTCCCTCTATCATCATTGACCCACCGCTTGGCTTCCCGGTGTTAGCTACCCTAGAGCCTCCTTCTTCAGATGATGGATTTACTCCGGTGAGACATAAAAAATGGAGACGCCAGCCTAAGTTTAACCCGCAGATCAACCCTGCCCAATCCAATCATCGATCCACCCACCACGTCCAGACTAAGACTGCAAAACCTACCCAAAATTCATATGCGCATCATGCTTCCGCCCAGTCCAATAGCAACTTTAACCGCCCCATTCATTCTGAGAATGGAACTGCTACCACCATTTGGAATTTTTCCACCACGTCCACTCGGGCGTGGAGTGAAGTTGTTAAGGGAAATAATATCCAAATCTCCGTCCCGTTAAAGTTTTACCAACCCTGAGAATTTAACTCGCTGCAATGTGCCAAAATATCTAATGAGGTTGTACAGAATGCGAGAAAACAGTGGGACAATTCCATAGTGATTTATGTAGTTGGCCCTAAACCGTATTATCCCTATTTCCGATACTATATTACTAGAGTATGGAAGCCTGTGGGGGACTTTTCTATTTATTCAAAGGAAAATGGATTTTATGTTATTAAATTTAATAACAAGAAAGATTGTGAGAGAGTCTTAGAAGGAGGTCCAAAAGCTTATGATGATGAAGAAATGGACGCTTGGGATGAAACTTAATAAAGAATTGCTCCACTCTATTTCGATTTAGATTTGTTTCCCTAACCTTCCTCTTGATTACTGGATGGAAGAGGGGATTAGTCATATTGCCTCGGTTCTCGGATCACCGGTCAAATTAGACAATATTACAGAAGGTATAATTAAGATTGCTTATGCTAGAGTTCTAATTGAAATCAAGAATACTTTTGAATTTCCTAACAAAATTCCTATACTATCGGAGAAGGATGAAATAGTTTGGCAAGAGGTGACATATGAGTGAAAACCGGTTACTTGCTAAAATTGCTTTAGCTTTGGCCAATCAGATGCATACTGTCAATTTATTAAAGTTTGGAAACAGAAAAATTCTCCCCAAACTAGTCAACAGAGAATAACAATAATGATATGAATATTGATGAGAACTGTTAAAAAACAACAATGATCTTCGTCGTATAATATCATAAACATGGAGATAAATTCAGAAGGCCCTGCCTCGGATGATATAATCCCAGATACCCCTAATGACAATCAAACTAATATCACCACAGAACAAAATATTTTGGAAGAAAAAAATGTTCAGTCGATTATTCAATCCTTGACTCTTATTACAGATTCAATACATGAGGATGTGCCTTCTACAGATCATGATAAGAATATACAGAATTGTGAGAAATACAAAGAAAAGGAAATATCTAATGCGTCTTCTAAAGTTAAATTGCTACCCAAAGTGCCTGGTGAGACGCCTGTGCTGAATGTAGACACTGATCTAGCCAAGGAAACGCAGCTCACTGAGAATCAAGGCATTGCCAGAACGAAACCTACTCGGAAAATTAGACCAGAGGAAGCTCCTTTTGAGTTTTCTGCCACTTCTTCTTCGGATGTTATAGAAAACCCTGCTTGGAATATGTTAGTTTCTCAGTTAAGAGGTAAAAATATAAAAAAAACCAAAAAGCCAAAGACTACGGGAGCTGCTGCTACTTGGTAAATAGTAACATCTCAGAAAATAATTTATACATAGAGTTCCTCTTTTAGAACATCCGAGGCATGAATGCCTTGACCAAACAGATGGAAATTTTACACTTGTTGAACTCCAAAAGATTTTCTTTTATCGAAATTCTAGAAAATAAACTAACTGAAGAGTATATTGAGAAATTCATGTACAAAGTTAATAATAACTGGAAATACTCAAACAACATCTCTGCGGGTCATAAAAGCAGAATTTTAATTATGTGGGATACTGCACAATGGTTGAACATTTTATTACATTATAACAATCAATTCATTTCATGTATCCTACATAATGCGAGTGGTGTTAGTATCTTGTGCACGACAGTCTATGCTTTTAATGATGAGTTTAAGCGTATGGAACCATGGCACTATATTACCGAACATGCTAGAACCTTTAATCTCCCATGGATCGTGGTGAGAGATTTTAACTCTATTTTATCAAGCGAAGACAGAATTAATAATGGTCTATACTTTCGATGGGGAATAAAGCTTTTATGGATTGTATCTCTGCATCTAAACTCATGGAGCCTAATTTTTTGGGTAACTATTTTACTTGGAGAGGTGGGCAAAACTTTTCTATTCATAGCAAAATCGATCGTGTTTTCATAAATTCCCTTTGGATGGATGTATTCCCTCAATTTGCTATTCATTTTGGCAATCATTCTCCAAGTGTTCATTCCCCTATTTATGTCAAACTCATAATAAACGAAACTAGGAAGAAAAAATACCTTCCAAGTATAATAATTCCTGGCATTTGCAAGCTGGAAACAATTCTTCCCTTCAAGAGGCTCTGCTGTAGGAATTTACTGGTAACCCACTCTATATCCTCTTAGTAGAATAAAATCTACTAAATCTACTTTGAAACAATGGTCAAAAAACAAGCAAAATAGTCAAACAGTGCTTTCTCAACTAAAAATAGAAGCAGATGCAACATACAAGTTACTTTTCCAGAACCTTACAAACGAGAACTTAAAAGAACAGTATGCTTTGAAAAATTCTCAGATACATACAATCATGGAAAAAATGGCAGTCGAAAATGACCAAAGAATGAAGATTAATTGGCTGGTAAAAGGCGACATACCAACAAATTTCTTTTACAACAAAATAAATGTTCGAAACCCTTGTCGAAGGAGTAACTACACTCTTAATTCAGATGGCTCATGGATTTCATCATCAGAAATATTAGCAAATGAAGCAATTAAGTGTTTTTCTAATTTATTCTCAGCATCATAGACTAATGTTCAATTTTCAGACATTACTTGTAAGAAAATCCTATCTGAAAAAGCTAGAGAAAATCTATGGAAGCCATTCTAAATTGATGAAATTAAAACCACCATGTTTCAAATAAATGATAACATCACCCCTGGGCCTGATGGCATCAACTCTAAATTTTACAAAGTCCATTGGGAAGTTCTCGAAAATGATATATGCAATGCTATGAATGGTATTCTCCAATCGGGTAATATAATAAGAGAAATCAATCATACATTTATTTGTTTGATTCCAAAAAAACCAGATGCGGTTGACATGTCCGATTTTAGACATATCTCGCTTTGCAACGTCATTTATAAGATTTTAGCCAATCTTCTTTGTAATCGACCAAAATCTTATATGAATGACCTCATATCTTATAACAAGAATTTTTTCATCCCTGGGAGAATAATTTATGAAAACTCATTACTTGCATATGAAATGATGAGAGGATTTAATAGGAAAAATTCAAAAAAAAAATTGCCTCAAAATTGATTTACATAAAGCCTATGATAAAATCAATAGAGAATTTATTCATCATATGATGATTTCCATGGGCTTTCCATCCTTATTTGCGAATCTTATATATGAGTGCATTTCTACTCCTTCGTTTTCGTTAATTATTGATGGATCAACTTATGGATTTATTGAGAGTTCGAAGGGTTAAGACAAGGCGACCCTCTCTCGTCGTACTTATTTTCACGGGCTATGGAATTCTTCTTTATTTACCTTGATGTGGAGTACATGAAAGGTAATATTACCCCTATTTATAATATTGATCTCATAATTACACTTCTATTGTACGCAAATGACATATTAATACTGGCTAAAGCTACTATAAAGAATGCAGAATGCGTTCTGTAACGACCCTGAATTTTTGACATTTGAAATGTGAATATTTAATTGAGTTTAAATATTCGAATGATAGTTTAATTTGAATTTCAAATATCAGAGTTGTTTGGTAATTAAATTTGTGAATTTAATTGTTAAAATTTGGGTAAAAATTTGAATCTTCAATTTTAAGCCTGTTAAAAATAATATGAAGTCTTGGAAAATTCATATTGATTATACTGAAGATAATAAAAGCTTCAGAATTGAATTTGAAACTGTTTTGTTCAGTTTTGAATCTTGTTGTTTAAATTGAATTTAAAAATAGCGTTCCGGGGCACAGTCTCGGAATTCGACGAAACCAGTTCCATTGGATCCATAATATTGTATTATTATCGGATTTCAATTTTTCGTAGCATTTAGAGTTGTTATGTGAGCGTACGATAAGCAAACGCGCTGAAATTTAATTGAAAATTTAATATAATAACTGGTCCAAAAAGCTATCTTCTCCATACGATCGAATTTGGACTCGGAACCTTTTCCATTGCGTTCGGGATAGGCGTATAACATTACAAACGCCTGGCGGCACGCCTCGATAGGAAGTCAAAATTTTTAGTTGGCTTTATCGGAACGATTCAAATTTTAATTTAAATTGAATATTTATATTAGTCAACTGCAGTTGATATTATTTCACATCAGCTGCCTTTTATCATCTCAGAAGCACTGTATCCTGTCAATTGAGCACGTGAACGTGTTTTCTTGTCTCCTCTCCATTTCGTTCAAATGGCCAGATAAAATTCAATTGCAAAACGAAACTATTTCTCATTCAAAAGAAATTAATGGCCGCGTTCTTTCCCCTCTTCAGTTTCGAAGTCAAAACTGTTTCCATTCCCCTCTCTTCAGTATTAAACGAACGAAAAAATATATTATACGAAAGCAAATTCGCCTATATCTTCTCCGTTCGAACAATTCATTCGACAATAAATAAATAAATAAAATTCGAATGAGATTGAAGATCTCATATGGGAAGAAGTCGCGACCGAAGCTCTCCGAGCACGCGATTTGAGATCGCGATTCCTATGGCCGCCGTGGAGGATTTGTCGAGCACTATTGGGGCGAATCGAGTTGCGAGCTCGAGAGGCTTGGCCGTTGTCGACAAGGGTGGAGGCCTCGCGCGTACGCGTGAGGATGGCGGCGACGTGATTGCTGGCGAGGCGAAGGGGATGTTCGAGCTGGGATTTGTCGAGTCGAATCTGGGATCGACGAAATCGAGGCTTCGTGGGCGATCGTATTCTAGCAGGCGACATCACGAGTTCATAATGCGGTGAGAAATTTTTCTTTATTTATTAAATTCGTATGTAAATATTTATATACATGCTGAAAAAATAATACATATACACAGTATATATATATATATATATTACGGTAAAGTCATGTTTTATTTTAAATATATATAGATTGGAAATTTTATATATAGATAATTTTTAAATTTTTAAGCAAAGTCTAGGAGGGAAAACATGTAGTAAAGTATTAATTTATTCAATTTTGAATCGGTAAATGTATATATATATATATTTAGACAAGGTTTTAAAAGAAAAAAATAGTGAAATATATATATGATAAAGATAGAATTGTTAATAAAATTAATTTAATGGTTTTAGTTGCTGAAAATAATTATTAAAAGGAAATTTGATAATTAGTTAATTAAATCTATTTTAAAGAAATAAATTGTTCGATTAGTTCTGTTTATACAAGGTTAAAATTGCAAAGAAAACAAACCGGAATGGAAATGGGATTGCAAAAGAAAAGCAAAGGTGAGATCTTCTCACTCAAACAAAGGGCTTTGTTTAATTTTAAATAGTTATATTTAAAATTATTGATTGTGTTGATTGTGTGCTTGAATGATAGTATATATATTAGTATATAGCAATATATATATTGGAATATGTATATATTGGTGATTGATTTTCCCGCATTATATAGCAGATGAGACCCTATTGCGCCGCATAATAGTAGATGATATTTTTATAAAATCCCATATACCGCGATATTCCACCTCGAAGTGGAATTGGTATTGTGCTAACATCTATGGATGTAGGGAAACAGGTTGGAGGGATCCAACTGGATTCCTCAAAATTGTTTGAATATTATTTCATATGTGAATGACGTGATTTATTGATAATCTGTGGATGATTTATTGATAATTGAAATTGTTGAAGGCTAAAATTTAGCCGAATGTGTTTTTGGTATCGTTGGATACCAGAAATAAATAAAATTGGATTTTTAAAAATTAAAGTTGGGAATTTTAAGTAAATTCTTTTTGAAAAGATTGGTTGAATTTAAAAGAAGGAATTAAAGTATAAAAATTAATTTTTAGTAAACTTATCGAATAAATTTCCAAAATATGGCAAAGGATTTTTAGTAATATTGTTTAAAAGTTAAAGAATTTATGGAAAATGGAATTTTAAATAGTTTGGAAAGAATAAAGGAATTTATTAAAAAGGGGATAAATCTCTAGAAATCAATTTGATAAACGATTGGGTATTTGAAAATAAATCTTTGGGAAATCGATATGAGAACTTATTTGGTGTTGAATTAAAATGGATTTTTGTGTTGAAGTAAATTCGGAAATCGATTTGTAAAATGATTTGGCATTTGGAAATTAAACTTAGAAATCAATTTGTAAAATCAATTTGGTATTGAAATAAAATTAGAAATCAATTTGGAATTTGATTTTGGGGTTAAAAGTGAATATTTGGGAATTTAAATCCGCAAATGGAATTTATAAAGGAAAGGGAAATTTGTTTTAAAAATAAACACTGATTTATTTTAAAGTGTAGAAATAAATTTACAGATTTGAGATGTAAATTTAAAATAAATCGATAAAGATTTATTTAATTGATTTAAATGGACCATTTTGAATGAAAGTGTGTTCTCACTATAAAGCCGAATATATTTCCAAAGTAGCTTTTTAAAAATATAAATTAAAAATTCTAAAGTTGGTTTTTAGAAGAAATATTTGGAAATATATTCCGTGTGAGGGAATTGTTTGAAATTTATTTTCAAAAGTTGGAAGGTGAAAATTGATTTGAAATTGGTTTTCAAAGTGTTGAAGTGTGGAAAAATATATCTATCTTGTGAAGATATTTTGAAAATAAATAATTTGGGAAAATTATTTAAATCTGATGATTGTTGTGAATGTTGTTGATAGTTAAATCACCGACTATCAATATTTGCCTTTGAAATGGCACTTGAATTTGTTTTTAAAACTAACGCTCATTATTCGGTTAAGCTGGGAAAGGACCTTTGTGTCAGATAACCCATTCCGAATAATGATACGACATGTATGAATTGCAATTGAAGACCGGTGTGAAGACCAGGTATTTTCAAAAATGAAAGGACAACCTGTCGAATGTCTCTGCACCGAGTTGCTCCGGTATAGAGATTTATATCACTCTTTTTGTGATGGGAAGTCCGATCAGGATGTGAATACCCGGATTGCAAGGGCTTCTTTGGAAGTGCCTTTGGTTCTGTTCGAACCCGGAACAGACTTGTATGGTTACATGTTTGACATTACATTTTGAGATATAAAGCTGATTTCTTTCAAATACATTTCTGTTGGTGGTGGAGAATTTATTCTCTTAGCTTAACACCCTTCTCTGAGACGTACGAGCTCAGAGGTTATGTAGTTGAAATTTATCAGTGATATATTCCCAATTTGGTAATGTGGCATGCTGAGTGTTGCTGTGTGTTGATCATTTATTGATCAATTGTGATCAAAGCAGGGCTTTATGAAAAAGCGTAGCTTTGTGGACGAGACTTCGTCAGAC
Source organism: Allium fistulosum (assembly GCA_030737815.1). Classification (NCBI taxonomy): domain Eukaryota; kingdom Viridiplantae; phylum Streptophyta; class Magnoliopsida; order Asparagales; family Amaryllidaceae; genus Allium; species Allium fistulosum. Next base: position 100,657,489 of record CM060904.1, read on the forward strand.
CTCACACCCCGGAAATGGTCGAAACAGGAATAATGCGGCAAGGTTATGAGGGTCGCGCCCTTTAGGGTATGTCATTTCCTTTTGGAAAAGGGTGGTATCAGGTATGGAGCCCTGGTATTTAACCTATGTGATTGCTCCAATCTCATTCTTTGTGGTTGTTGCTTTGTGATTGAGGCGCCTCGGATAAAGGTCCCAAAGGACCGGGGGATGGCATATTCGTGAGTTACCTAGTTACAGGGGTAACTCGGCCTTGTGTTGGCAGAGAGCTAGTTAGTTCTCGGGACGTCCAGCCAGAGGCGATCCCATGTGGCAATAGGAAGTTCCTTAGCCTGACCATTTGTTGGAAAATCCAAAAAACAATACGAGCCCTTTACGATTGCAGTTGTATAACCTGTCTCCTCAGGCGGCAGCTATAGCAGGCATAATATAATGGTACCTATGCTGGCTAAGATTAATATTATACTTTTGAAATGTTTTCCACACTAGACATTAATAATAATTTCAACTGATTTTGCGTAGTAAGCATCTTTGACTATCATAAGAAGAAATCTCCTCCAATTCTGTGTTTGCATTGTGTGTGTGGCGGGAGGTCTTATGGTAGTTTCATTTTCCAAAAGCATTGCGAATTAATTTTATTTTCTTTGTGAAAATAACTATTTTACGATCTCACACCATTCACCATGACTGACTCGGAGTTTATTGTTTCCTTTCTAAACTCTGGGTGCCCATAATTTTCCACACGGGCAGCCTAGAGTTATGTTATCAGGATATTCTGGATATTCTGGAGCTTTGGAAGCAAGTTGGATGGCGAGACATACTTCCGTACTTGTTTATTTATTCCGCTGTGTATTCTGTATGAGGACAAGTTTATATAATTGTCCATTGTTGTATTGAGTTGTATATTGACTCTGATGATATATGTATAAACTGATATAGTCCTTTGTTTAAAAGACTAGTGATTATCTATTATATATTGTTTCGCTGCGAATGTGAGATTCTGATATTGTTTCTGTTTTTCTGTTCTCCTTTTCTTCTGTCTTCTTCTACCTCTTCTTTTTAAAACCCTCAGGGTTCGGTTTTCCGGCATTTGATTGTTCGACAGTTGATACAGTGGACGTATTAATGTCGACTTTCAGAAGTCGAAGAATCGGGTCTTGACACGTTCAGTATACTTGTCAGCATCTGAAGTATCTTACTGGCCTGAGTCTGAATGAGAACAAATCTACTATTTTTTTAGTAAAGGGGCCTATAACAAACAGCAGATAGCTAGTTTATTAAATAACAGTATTGGCAGCCTCTCAGTGATGTATTTAGGCATTCCTTTATCGAACAATAAACTTAAAGCAAGGGATTTTGGACCCCTTACTGACAAAATTCATAAAAAATTCAATCACTGGCAAAACAAATTGCTTAATATAAGCGGTAGAATTGAATTAGGTAAAACAGTTATACATCCTATGATCCAATTTTAGATGCAATTTTCCCAAATTCCTGGGTCTGTGATTCAGAGAATTAACTCTATATGTGCTAATTTTATATGGAAATCTAAAGCACATAAGATGTGTTGGGATGATGTTTGTAAAACTAAATATGAAGGGGGCCTTGGCTGTGACGCCCCACCTCTATGCTCACAATAACAAAGGTTATTATAAGGAACAACATTTGCTATTGCGAAGAATAAGGCTTGTTAGAAGCGACCATCCGTAAGTTATGCCTCAGACGAGTATTGATTACATCGATAGGAGTTGTGTAAATTACTCCCAACGATATAATTTCAATCCAAATCCAAAACGAAATCACGGTGGCTTAAGGAAAATTCAGAACAACTCATAATAACAACAACATAGAAAAGTATAATCACATCAGAACAGGGATATCAAGTATATAGCGGAAGACAAGTCTGGATACATGTTACAATAATCGATCGTTCATATAAACCAAATATACATATACATAGTCATCAACATACATGAGACAAGAGTCAATAAACCAAAAGTACTCCTCAAAGTCTAGACAAAAGATGAGGTGAAATCCCAAAAGCTGAAGCAGCAACTGAATTAGAGATAGTGATTATCCTAAAATAACTCGGTCTGACCCGAGTATTATTTAAGAGAAAATAATAAACGGATCAGTCTAATTTAAACTTCAGAAATAAGTGTATGATAAACAACACTTAAGCAATTAATTATAATCTCGAATGAGATTACACAGCATAAATAATCAGCATAGTTTAAAGGAAGAAATCTCATTAAACTCCATTAAAATCATCATTTGAATTCATAATTGAATTCAAAACAGCAATACACAAAATTATAATCTCGGATGAGACTATACACCAAATTATAATCTCGAATGAGACTATACCCAAAATTATAATCTCGGATGAGACTATACAAAAAATTATAGTCTCGGATGAGACTATACAACATATTGATCAACGTAGTTTAAATGGACAAATCTCATTAAACACCATCAAAATCAACTTTCAAATTCACAATTGAATTCAAAACAACAATACGTAGAATCTAGAAATCAACATAGATAACTAGAAAAATCAGCAGTCGCAAAATCTAGAAATCAAATAAGATAACTACAAAAATCAGCATAAAAGTGGATCGATCCCAGCAGATGGCGAGTTTTAGCTACGCCGCACGTGCATCTCATATGGCCGAAGCCTACCGAGTACTATAATTTTTGGCGCCCATCAGATGATCCGAAGGTCCAGCAGAATGACCCGAAGGTCTAGTACTGGTAATTGACCCGAAGGTCCATCAGATGACCCGAAGGTCCAGTAGGGTGGCTCGAAAGCCCAACAAAATCATCAGAATCTCCAAACAGCAAATATTTCAGTTAACGAGTCTGGAATTAAGCGAAATAGTAAAAACGTGGTTCCATACTCCGCACTTTTACTAAATCGTTTAAATCTCTTCATCGTTTCCTTGAAAGTGCAAAATTATGTATTTTATATAAATAACATTTTACGTTCTCAAACGGACAAGTCCGGAATTAATCGAATTAGTAAAAGTAAGGGTTCATAGTCCTCAATTTTGTTGAATCGTTTAAATCACTTCCTCATTATGAAAGCGCAAACTGTAAAATTTTTGAAAACAATTTTAAAAACACGTGATTCAAACAACAACATCTGTAGCAATTTCAACGAGGAAATTGCGCTTCACCAAAACACCGTAAAAACGGATATCAATCAGCGTTGCGGAATAGCCGCCTGAAAATCCACTTTAAATTGACGGTTACTGAAGTTAAAACAACAGAAATTTTTATTTGTCAAAAATCTCACCAAAACAACATGCTTCAAAATATAGCACCGGAATAAAAATTCGTTACAAAAATAACGGCAGCAAACCTCGTTTTAAAACGAAACACCGGTTCAATGTAATTTAAATAGTGGACTACACAACTATATTTTCATCAAAATATTGCACTACCTCAATATACCCGTGCACTACCATTTACATGTGCGAATTAAAACTGAGTATGCACAAAAAGAAATCGACAAAATAATAAAAGTGACCGGGATGAATACACGTACACAATAATTTTTGCATGCAAGTAATATATATGTGCACACTACAAATGCACGCACCAAATTTCGCACGCATGCTACAATTGAATGAAGGGCCTGAGTACTCAACATTCACGCATGAACTAAACTAAAGGTTTGGGCATTTACACGTGCCACTCATATTGAATAACAAAAATATGTGACCTGACAACCAACTTGGATTTGGTAGTGTCATAAAGCTTTGGACTCATAATTAATTTTTGGCCTGGACATGATTTTATACTACAATTTACACAGATCACTTGAAACAACAAACTATCTGGATATGTACTCGTGTACGCACGGGCTGAGGAAAAACATAAATGCCTAAAAACTTGTATATGTGCTACAAATTTTTGCCTGTCAAGATATAATGCACGCACGCTAATGAAGTACAATCTTTGGGACCTGGTCTCATTATTTTCAAAATGCACTACTTCCATGAACAAATATAAAATGACCTGTACACTAGCTTCGTGAATGCAACAGTTGAACTGAACTTACTTATGTGAAAAATTGGACTTTATTCTCATGCATACTTCAAGCACGTACAAATAAAATGAAGGTTTGCACTATGTATTTTTACACGTAAGTAAATAAATACTTGCACTTTTAAAGCACATTTTTTTTCCATGTAATACCTGTTCACGTTTCACTCACGCATGCTACCTTATGCACAAATAAAATGCAAGCCTGGGTACTACTTCCGTATGTTATGCGCATTGATGCAAAATTTGTTTGCATGAAGAAAAGTTACACGTGAATTAACCAAAGTAGCTGGCAACCAAAATTCGTACGCACTGAGTGAAACAACGAAAAAGAGGGCCTGGAAATCAATACGTGCTCACATGAAAATATATAAACAACTTAACCTCAAAAAGATGCAAACCATTATAATCTACAAAAACAGCATATCAAAATAGACAACATAGTTTAATTAGAAGCGTGAGTTGTTTCAAAAGCAACAATTAACCCAGCTCCAACAGAGAGCACAAATCAATCTGCTATTAATGTTTTTATCAAGCTTTTTAAGAAAATTGAATAAATGCTTCAGCTACTCTTCTTTTCTACAATTTGCACTAGTCAAAGGAAATGAGTGTGTGCTGGCTTGCGTTGTACAATTGTATTTAATGCAAACGTGCATTTGAAAATATAGTACTCGGCTACACACTAGATGGTGGCAGAGTAAAGCAAGTGTTCACACTTGTTTATTAACTGAAAGTGACAGCAATGCAATTTATTCACACTTTTGTTTTTAAAAACTTGTGGTGACGGCCAAAGCAATTGTTCACATTTAGTTTATATTTAGATAGCAAAGCAATGTTCCATTTATTGTTTTCAACCGAATGTGACAGCAAGGAAAGAAATGAAGAAAGAAGCAATGAAAAGTGTCCATTTGCATAAAAGATTTATGTGTTTACAGCAAGGCATATATTATGCTCCTCTGACTTTGCAATGAAGAAAGACAGCATATAATTATTATTTTTCAAATTTTCATTTTTAAAGTTTCTATTTTAAATTATTTATTACGACAGTAATTCAAAAATCACGGTCGTTATAGACTCCCCCCTTATCAAAATTGCGTCCCCGCAATTTTCATACTAGAAGCAGTCAATAACATAATTAATTTATCACAACAAAGATTAAAATAGAAAAGATAGATCAAGGATGCTCACCCCCTCCCGAAGAGGAGAGAAAACCCGGATAAGAATGCTCGATGAATTCTTTGGTTTCCTAAGTTCAATCTTTGGGGTTTGCGGACCATTGAATTTTCACAAGCGGGACTTCTTTATTCCGAAGGCGTTTAACCTCCGAAGCTAGCACAAAAATAGGATTTTGCACAATAGACAAGTCGGGTGAGATCTCAAGATCTTGCAACATAGGAGGATCAATAATAGAATCCGAATCTTGAAGGCATCGACGAAGCTGGGATACATGAAATACGTCATGAATTCCTAAAAACTGAATAGGAAGCGATACACGATAAGCAACAGGGCCAATGCATTCCGTAATAGGAAACGGTCCAACATATCGAGGAGCCAATTTCCTGGAGCGACTAAAACGCACCACACCCTTCATCGGAGAAACACGAATGAACATGTGATCTCCAACAGAAAATTCCAAAGGCTTCCTACGATGATCGGCATAGGATTTCTGCCTATTCTGAGCCTCTTTCATTCTCTGTCTAATAATATCAATCCTCTCAAAAGAATCACGAATATAATTGGGGTCGAGAACTAACTTTTCCCCCAATTCCAACCAACAAGATGGTGATCGACACGGTCTTCCGTAAAGAGCTTCGAAAGGAGCCATACCGATACTGGATTGAAAACTATTGTTATAAGAATATTCAACAAGAGATAAGTGGTCTTCCTAATTACCACAAAAGTCAAGAAGCAGTCCGATTGGACTTGATAGGAATAAAATGGGCTGATTTAGTCAATCGGTCAACAATCACCCAAACACGAGTATGGCCCGACCTCGAACGAGGTAGACCATCAACGAAGTCCATAGAAATCTGATCCCATTTCCATAATGGAATCTCAAGGGGCTGCAAAAGACCACTAGGACGATGGTGTTCTACTTTAATAAGTTGACAAGTCATGCAACGACTCACATAACTTGCAACATCATGCTGCATACCTTCCCAAAAGTATAAGTGTTTCATATCAGCATACATCCTACTACTACCTGGATGAATAGTATACTTAGAACGATGACAGTCCTCAAGAATGTCATTTCTAAGATTAGAAACATTAGGCACGATTAACCTTCCCTTCTTTCGTATACAACCACGAATATCAATATCGAAATCCTTTAGATCATTACTTTGGGATTCCGATTTACAACTCTGAATAAGATAAGAGAGATCTGGATCTTGTTTCTGGGTATCGGCAACACGATCCAACAAACTAGGATGAGCTTCCATGCTAAATAAAAGCACGGGAGAATTAGAAATTGAAGGACGGTCTCTAATATCACAAAGAGATAAAGCTTCCAACAAATTCCACTCTGCTAGCATCATGGAAACAACCACTTGCTGCTTGCGACTAAGCACATCAGCAACTCGATTACCCTTACCAGGGGTATATAGAATATCAAAATCATATGAAGCAAGAAATTCGACCCAATGCTGTTGGCTCATATTAAGTTCCTTCTGAGTGAATAGATACTTCAGAGATTTGTGATCAGTGAAGAGAACAAAACGCTCGCCCAATAAATAATGTCGCCAAATCTTTAGAGCAAAGACTATGGCGGCTAATTCCAAATCATGGGTAGCATAACGAATCTCGTTAAGCTTTAGTTGTCTAGAAGCATAGGCAACTACTCTATCCTTTTTGCATGATAATAGCAACGAAACCAATACGGCTAGTATTGGTACAAATAATGAAGTCTTAGTTCCCTTCGATAATCACAAGGATAAGAGTATCAGAAAAGAGTTCTTTCAAATAATCTTCTTTCCTGAAAAGATAAAACTTCCAAAATTACAATTATCTTTATGAAATCATTTTCTAGAAAAATTTACTTTTTATAGGTCAATTTATTGTGTCAAATTGTCTCATCAAAGCGTTTAGGAGATTCCTATCGATAACATTGATCAAGCGCATCGACCAGAATTCTTAAAGCACTCAATGGGCAATACAATCACAAAATCATCTTCTATATGATAAACACAAATCCAATTATACTTGTAAATAAATCTTATGAAAAAGATTTTCAAATTTTGAATTGTCGTTTTCATCCAAAATCAAAAATACACAATTGGAGTCATCGAGATATTCGTAGAATACTCGATTCATAAAATGGATGAAATAAGCTGGGCAAACTGAATGACATAATAAGTCATTCATAAGAATCATAACGAGTGTGGAATGCGGTAAGTGGAATGCTATCTTCCGCAACTCGAAACTGATGAAAACCGGTAGCAAGATCGAGTTGGGAGAAAAGCTTAGCGCCACTTAACGGATCAAACACGTCGTCGATCTTAGGTAATGGATACCTATTTTTGATAGTGAGCTCGTTAAGCTTGCGATAAACAATGCAAAGCCTATGAGTACTATCTGGTTTCTTAATGAAGACAACGGTGGCGCCCCAAGGAGATGAGCTAGAAAGAATAAATCGTTTGGCTTCCAACTTAGATAATTGTTGCTTGAGTTCCTCATTCCTTAGCAGACATCCTCGTGGGAGGACGACTGACAGGATGAGCACCAGAGATAAGATCAATACGGAACTCAATTGCCTTATTCGGCGGTAACACGAAAATAGGCACGAAGACATCAGAAAAATCACAAACAACCGGAATATTAGCAATGACATCCTCCAATTCGAAGGAAGAAATGAAAGCATTCGAAGTATGATCCATGCCTCGAAATATAATAGATAACTGCTCGCTAGCATCAGAATGCTTGAGATAAAAAGTTCTTTCGGGACATAGGATTTGAACTTCATAACGGACGAGCCAATCCATACCCAAAATCATATCAAAACCAAGATGATCCATAACATGCAGATTCACATGAAAGGAGAAACTACAAAAAATAATCTCAACATCAACACACAACAAACCAAGAGTAACGGATCCACCAATAGGATTCACAATCTTCGAAGGTTCGTAAAGACTAATAACATTCAAAGAAATAACATCAACAAGCTCCTTCGACATGAATGAATGTGATGCACCCGTATCGAAAAGAACTCTAATAGAACGACCATAGAGTAAAATAAAACCTTCCAAAACAGAAGGAAGAATACCTTTGGGCTGAGAAGAATCACTAGAAGATTTAGCAACATTTAAGCTTCTCAGATTTGAAACCCTTAGGAGCAGTAGGACAATCAGAAACCCAATGACCTACTTTCTTGCAATAGCGGCAATTGCGAGGCTTAGGACAACTACGAAGAAGATGATCAACTTCGTATTTGGATGAGGCCTTGAAAGATGCAACAAAATCAGAAACAGAGGACTTTCCTTGTTTTAACTCAAGGAAACTACGAGCAAGATTGATAAGGAATTTAACAAATGGAAAACTACGGAAATATGAGATATATTCCTAGGCATATCCCAACTTGTTAGAGAGGATAAAAGTTTAAGAACAACGAAGGAATAGATTCGAAAGGCACGAATAAAACCCTCGAATAGTTGTAACACATGTTCCATTCTGCTTCTGTTCCGTGTTTATTATAATTTGTTCTGAATCTCAGCTCTGATACCAAGCTGTGGCGCCCCACCTCTATGCTCACAATAACAAAGGTTATTATAAGGAACAACGTCTGCTATTGCGAAGAATAAGGCTTGTTAGAAGCGACCATCCGTAAGTTATGCCTCAGACGAGTATTGATTACATCGATAGGAGTTCTGTAAATTACTCCCAACGATATAATTTCAATCCAAATCCAAAACGAAAACACGGTGGCTTAAGGAGAATTCAGAACAACTCATAATAACAACAACACAGAAAAGTATAATCACATCAGAACAGGGATATCAGGTATATAGCGGAAGACAAGTCTGGATACATGTTACAACAATCGATCGTTCACATAAATCAAATATACATATACATAGTCATCAACATACATGAGACAAGAGTCAATAAACCAAAAGTACTCCTCAAAGTCTAGACAAAAGATGAGGTGAAATCCCAGAAGCTGAAGCAGCAACTGAATCAGAGATAGTGATTATCTTGAAATAACTCGGTCTGACCCGAGTATTATTTAAGAGAAAATAATAAACGGATCAGTCTAATTTAAACTTTAGAAATAAGTGTATGATAAACAACACTTAAGCAATTAATTATAATCTCGAATGAGATTACACAGCATAAATAATCAGCATAGTTTAAAGGAAGAAATCTCATTAAACTCCATTAAAATCATCATTCGAATTCAAAACAGCAATACACAAAATTATAATCTCGGATGAGACTATACACCAAATTATAATCTCGAATGAGACTATACCCAAAATTATAATCTCGGATGAGACTATACAAAAAATTATAGTCTCGGATGAGACTATACAACATATTAATCAACGTAGTTTAAATGGACAAATCTCATTAAACACCATTAAAATCAACTTTCAAATTCACAATTGAATTCACAACGGCAATACGGAGAATCTAGAAATCAACATAGATAACTAGAAAAATCAGCAGTCGCAAAATCTAGAAATCAAATAAGATAACTACAAAAATCAGCATAAAAGTGGATCGATCCCAGCAGATGGCGAGTTTTAGCTACGCCGCACGTGCATCTCATATGGCCGAAGCCTACCAAGTACTATAATTTTTGGCGCCCATCAAATGACCCGAAGGTCCAGCAGAATGACCCAAAGGTCTAGTACTGGTAATTGACCCGAAGGTCCATCAGATGACCCGAAGGTCCAGTAGAGTGGCTCGAAAGCCCAACAAAATCATCAGAATCTCCAAACAGAAAATATTTCAATTAACGAGTCTGGAATTAAGCGAAATAGTAAAAACGTGGTTCCATACTCCACACTTTTACTAAATCGTTTAAATCTCTTCATCGTTTCCTTGAAATTGCAAAATTGTGTATTTTATATAAATAACATTTTACGTTCTCAAATGGACAAGTCCGGAATTAATCGAATCAGTAAAAGTAAGGGTTCATAGTCCTCAATTTTGCTGAATCATTTAAATCGCTTCCTCATTCTTATGAAAGCGCAAACTGTAAATTTTTTGAAAACAATTTTAAAAACACGTGATTCAAACAGCAACATCTGTAGCAATTTCAACGAGGAAATTGCGCTTCACTAAAACACCGTAAAAACAGATATCAATCAGCGTTGCGGAATAGCCGCCTGAAAATCCACTTTAAATTGACGGTTACTGAAGTTAAAAAAACAGAAATTTTTATTTGTCAAAAATCTCACCAAAACAACACGCTTCAAAATATAGCACTGGAATAAAAATTCGTTATAAAAATAACAGCAGCAAACCTCGTTTTAAAACGAAACACCGGTTCAATGTAATTTAAATAGTGGACTACACAACTATATTTTCATCAAAATATTGCACTGCCTCAATATATCCGTGCACTACCATATACATGTGCGAATTAAAACTGAGTATGCACAAAAAGAAATCGACAAAATAATAAAAGTGGTCGGGATGAATACACATACACAATAATTTTTGCATGCAAGTAATATATATGTGCACACTACAAATGCACGCACCAAATTTCGCACGCACGCTACAATTGAATGAAGGGCCCGAGTACTCAACATTCACGCATGAACTAAACTAAAGGTTTGGGCATTTACACGTGCCACTCATATTGAATAACAAAAATATGTGACCTGACAACCAACTTGGATTTGGTAGTGTCATAAAGCTTTGCACTCATAATTAATTTTTGGCCTGGACATGATTTTATACTACAATTTACACGGATCACTTGAAATAACAAACTATCTGGATATGTACTCGTGTACGCACGGGCTGAGGAAAAACATAAATGCCAAAAAACTTGTATATGTGCTACAATTTTTTGCCTGTCAAGATATAATGCACGCACGCTAATGAAGTACAATCTTTGGGACCTGGTCTCATTATTTTCAAAATGCACTACTTCCATGAACAAATATAAAATGACCTGTACACTAGCTTCGTGAATGCAACAATTGAACTGAACTTACTTATGTGAAAAATTGGACTTTATTCTCATGCATACATCAAGCACGTACAAAATAAAATGAAGGTTTGCACTATGTATTTTTACACGTAAGTAAATAAATACTTGCACTTTTAAAACACATTTTTTTTCCATGTAATACCTGTTCACGTTTCACTCACGCATGCTACCTTATGCACAAATAAAATGCAAGCCTGGGTACTACTTCCGTATGTTATGCGCATTGATGCAAAATTTGTTTGCATGAAGAAAAGTTACACGTGAATTAACCAAAGTAGCTGGCAACCAAAATTCGTACGCACTGAGTGAAACAACGAAAAAGAGGGCCTGGAAATCAATACGTGCTCACATGAAAATATATAAACAACTTAACCTCAAAAAGATGCAAACCATTATAATCTACAAAAACAGCATATCAAAATAGACAACATAGTTTAATTAGAAGCGTGAGTTTACACTCACCTTAGATTGTTTCAAAAGCAACAATTAACCCAGCTCCAACAGAAAGCACAAATCAATCTGCTATTAATGTTTTTATCAAGCTTTTTAAGAAAATTGAATAAATGCTTCAGCTACTCTTCTTTTCTACAATTTGCACTAGTCAAAGGAAATGAGTGTGTGCTGGCTTGCGTTGTACAATTGTATTTAATGCAAACGTGCATTTGAAAATATAGTACTCGGCTACACACTAGATGGTGGCAGAGTAAAGCAAGTGTTCACACTTGCTTTATGAACTGAAAGTGACAGCAATGCAAATTATTCACACTTTTGTTTTTAGAAACTTGTGGTGATGGCCAAAGCAATTGTTCACATTTAGTTTATATTTAGATAGCAAAGCAATGTTCCATTTATTGTTTTCAACCGAATGTGACAGCAAGGAAAGAAATGAAGAAAGAAGCAATGAAAAGTGTCCATTTGCATAAAAGATTTATGTGTTTGCAGCAAGGCATATATTATGCTCCTCTGACTTTGCAATGAAGAAAGACAACATATAATTATTATTTTTCAAATTTTCATTTTTAAAGTTTCTATTTTAAATTATTTATTACGACAGTAATTCAAAAATCACGGTCGTTACATTGGCATTCGAAAAATAGAGGAAATATCTAAAGAAGTTAAATCAAATTGGTCTGGAAATTTATAGAGGGTGATACTTTATGGACCAAATAGATGCATAAAAAATACTACAACAAAACAAATTTTTGAACTGCAGATCAGAACAACCATACATCACATACATGGAAATTACTACTTAGAACTAGGCAATGGTGCAAAGGATTAATAGATAGGAAAATTGCCATTGGTCACAGTACTGATATTTGGTCAGACCCATGGCTAAATGGATATTCACTGATGGATAAGTTTGGGTGCAATGATATGTATGTAACTGGTGCTAATAATATAAAAGTTCATACTCTGATTTTAGATAATAATTGGAAAAATAATCTTGAATATTTTCCTACTCAATTTCATAACACTGTGCAGAACATCAAAATTCACAATCATATGCAGCAAGATTATTGGTTTTGGATTCCTAGCAAAGATGATCAGTTTACTTTATATTTGGTTTGGAATCAAATTAGGAACAAACATACTGAACTTAATTGAACCAAAATAGCGTGGGATCAATATTATGCTCCTAAAATGTCCACATGCGCACTTTTAGCTAAACTAAACAGACTGAACACAAAAGATAGGATTTTCAGATTGAACAATAATATAGACAGGTCGCGTGTGTTCTGTCTCTCTCAAAATGAAGATCGAGAACATTTATTTTTTAACTGTGTATACTCAAGGTAAATACTTTCAAATATTATGCAAAAGCTTAACATCAACATTGGTAATGTTTCTGATATTTCACAGATACTGGAAATTATATGGCAACAGCAGAATACTAATGCGACGATTAATTATCTTAAGAGTATTGCTTTTACGACCAAGATTTAGCATATATGGAGTGAAAGAAACTCTCGGGTCTTCAAGGGTATAGAAATGCCAATCCAATTAAGAACCATCCTTATTCAACAAGACTACAACTATCTAATTAAGCATAAACTGGAGCCTACAAAGATTACTAAAGAAGATGAACTTATCTTGTTAAAATTTTGTATCGATACTACTCCCAGCATGGATTTTCGCCTACCATGAGCTCTGCAAATACTCTTTGCTTCGGTTGGACCCTAACTCTTTCCAATTAACTTTATTCTTGAGTTTGGATCGCTTCGCCATTTTAACTTCATTTGATTGGTGTGAATAGATCTGAGAGAGTTTGGTAAAGTAACTTCGGTTTTATCTTTCCAGAATCTTCGGTTGTGTTGCTCAAAAAGCTACTTCGAGACTAGCTGCTCCCTGTGTGGTTTTTGATGTTGAGCCACGTGCCGTTATTTTATGTTTTACTTTTTTTATTTTTTGTTTCATTGTTTCCTTCTGGTTTTGTTCTGTTTGTCGCCCCTTGTTGCTCGTATGGATGGTTTTGAGTGTGTTTCTATTTGTTTTTACTCCTCCATCTATTTGACAACGGGGTTCTCTAGCACTAAGTTATGTTGTACTATTAATATATGGACATAATATGTACTCTTTTTCCTGGCAACGTACTCATTTAGGTTAGGGGGGTTGTGAGGTTTTAATGAGGCATATTATGAAAGTATATGTTATTTTGTCTGTTTGTTAATAAAGTACCAGTTTTCTAAAAAAAAGATTGTAATCTCTCTGGTTCTTACTTGCTTTTTAATATCTATTTTCGTGTGAATTACAAAAGTTTTCAACTTTCTACTACCTGAATCAACACATTCAAATCATCATCTTTCGAAGATTATAGGAGGGTGTACTTTATTGACAAATCTGTGGTATTTAAGAACACATGAAATCAAACGCTTTGCTATTTGTATTTGAAGTCCTGCTGGAGATCTTCAGGTACGAAATCCTTGTTCGGGAGCTCAGGCAATTTGTAATATACATATTCCTCCGGTTTAAGTGAGGACTCTACTAGTAAATTCTTAAGATGTGCATAGGGACTAAACGTTGAAGATGTGCTCCGAACCATTATAAATATCGGTGTGTTCTTTTACTTATTACTTTGCTAGCTATATTTCTATTATACTATATATAAGTTAAGTTAGCCATATTATCACTATACGATCCACTAGTTAATTTCAAAAACCCTTCTAAAGCATCATTAAAATCTTGTTTAAACATTTAGCACTTCTGGATGATTATGCATTTACATATTAACGTTATTAAATCACAAGTCCACTTACACTCCATTATTTATCATTAAATATAGAAAATTGAGATTTTTAGTGACAATTGTACATATCTAATATAGCAAAAATTAGATCAAATATCTTTTAGATGATAAAAGCAAAAGTAAACTGTAGGTATGAATTCAATATCAAAGCATTCGATATGATGTATAAAAATTTAATTAAAAAAATTGAACCGTTTAATTTAGTATTTAATCATCAACAAATCAATTTAACAAATATAATCTATCATTAATGCAAATGACGTACTAGACCCTCCTATCTAACTTTCATTCTTAAACACCTACGCAATTAAATAATAAAAATAGTTTCAGTCTCGACTTTGTATAGATAAGATCGCAAATTTTTCATCGCTGACATTTCATTACATAGATCAAGTAGTTAACATTCAAACCTAGATACGAAAAGATCCAAACATAAATGAAATTTTAATAGTGATTATGTTTAGACCAAGAAGAAATCTAAAGTGTATATATTACATAGTTATATGAGATATTTAAATATATAAATCAAGCAAAAACATTCAAATCTAACCATAAGAGATACATGTACAATGTGGACCTAATCCAAAATGAAAATAAAATTTGATAATATATATTATTTAGTCATACAAAGACATCTATATTTTAAAATATGTCTGTCTTATTCATCAATTCATGAACAAGAGATCTAATCTATGCTACATATCCAACTTATTTCATAAATCGTAAAAGCATGAGTACATGGATTGATAATCATCAAAAACTTGTTGAAATTGATCTTATTTATAAAAGAAAAAATCAATTAACTTATGATTTAGTAGTATAGTAAAACTTAAAAATCATATTTTCTTATGGTACAGACCCAAACCTCTAAACCTCGCTCACAATATATGATCCTCCTGATGGGGCATATCCTCTAAATATGAATAATTCATGTAGTACTAGAAAATAAGAGCATAATAATATATTTATGAAAGAAAAATAATTCATGTGGTGTGCTTAATCTAACACATGCTTGGACTTTTGATATTTACGCATGAATCCATAAATATATATGTATATATATCATTTTAGCAAATTCAAACTTGATTTTCTTTATTAAAAGAATATGTAGCATGGTGCTGCACGACCACAATATCATGTGTGTGTGTGAATAATTCGACTAGCGTGCATTGGTGCATAGTCTGTAGGCGAACTCGATAGCCAAACTTAGTTCCAAAATACCGAGCATACAGCACCCATTTAATATAATTATAAATTATAGATGATAACATAAGGTGTCGAAAAAAGAGCATACACAACACATGATGCCACCTTCACAGCAATCAAGAGTCTACATTGTTACTGCAAGCTAACTCCTTGCGATCATCACCAGGAATTAGAAGTTGCAAAGGATATGAATTAACACCTACAAGCGGGCGACCTCCAGATTGGAAAAGCAGACGACTGCTTCTGCGAACTGTGCGCATAAGAGTTCGAGCCATTGGGGCAGGAGGTGTACTAAAAAGTTGCAAGCAAGCCTCCAACTGCTCATTGTTATGTAGTGCACCAAGCCCCATCTGGAAATCCATATTCATATCTGGGTTGAGGAAGAAGTCTTTGTCGGATGAAGATAAAGGTGGTTGATTCGACTGAATTAGTAGCCACCAGAAAGACGGACTAGACACTTCAGTAGACAACCATCGAACTTCATAATCTTCAGAAAATGTGATAGTCGTTTTTTTATTTCCTGCTGCAATCTCCTATCTCTTGATTTGTATCATAGCTTCCTTCCACATAACATCATCTGCAAAGCTGAGAGGAGAAGAAAGCATACCTGACCAAGTTTTTAAACCTTCATCGCTAAAAAGATAAACGAGCTTCTCCGTTCGGAATTTGATAGTGTCCAAATCACTAAAAATGATGTCTAAAGGTTTAATGAGAGAGTGGCGACGTACCCAGTGCTCATGTCCAATTCTGAAGGTGTGGCAAAAATAGCAGTAACAAGTAAGCCTGGAAGCACAACTGTTTTGTCCAGCTTTATTTTGACAAAGTGAATCTATGATTTGTTGTAGCCCATTCGTAGTGACCAGTCGCAATAAAATTCCTAACAAAATAAAAAATGGATCTTAGCCCAACATCACCCATCAGAAATAGTGGCAGATAGAGATGCGAATCCAATATGGCAGAAAAAAATATCTATGATAAATTTCACGACTTAACGATCATTCATAGTCAAAAATAGTATCATTATCCTTATAAAGAAAAAGCCTTCTTTATCGCAACCCGAAGAAGCTGCATATCAGGAAATATGACTAATAAAGAGCGATTGCTATGGCGCGTTATCCGCCAGTCACCCCTTCTGAATTGAAAATCCAAACATTGACTCAAATATTCAATCAACCACCGTCCGTTGACGATCGAAAATCGCATACAATTAAGCGTCAATGAGTTTATATTTATTTGCATGCACTACAACAAAACAGTCTTTTTACAACGGGCAATGCCCGTTGTAATATGGTTTTCACAATGGGCATGTGCCCGTTGTAATAGGCCTCGTTGTAATAGATCCACCACATTTTACAACGGGCAAAGCACATTGTAAAAACCGTTGCAGTATACCTTTTTACAACGGGTTATGACCGTTGTAATAGACTATAATACAACGGCCAGAACCCGTTGCAATAGACTAACCATACTAGTTGCATAGCCGGTTTCACAACATGCATTGACCGTTGTAAAAAGCTCATATAACAACGCACATTGCCCGTTGCAAAATAAATGCAAATTTAAAAAAAAATTACAGCAACATCCATGCAATACATCCATACTAATACTAAATATTGTCGTAAAATAATTAAAATCACATACGAAAAGACTAAAAGCTAGAGTCATAGAATTCTAACACTCCAAAAAGTTAGATAAGTTTACATGCCAAATACATAAAGCATTAACACATAACAGTCCGCTACAAATATCATGTTCTAAGTACAATCATACTATACCACAGAGATGAAGTCTTTATGCCACGCGACGGTTGATCCAACGGCCTCTTTGATAGTCTGCATCTTTGTTTCTTCCTCGGAAAGATAGCAACAAGGCTCATATGTGGTGGTGGATGTCTCTGTTTCTTCCTCGAAAAGAAAAACAAGCATCTTACTACTATGCTTTGGTCTTCCTACTGGTCACTGTATATGCTGTGCAAGGAACGAATCATAACAAGTTATTCCTATTTTTAAGTTTTGACCACTAAAGAATACTTAGGAGCTGGTAGTTTGTGGTGTGCGGAAATCCTAAAAGCAAACCTTCGTTCAATATTGTACTGTACAATTTTTACACCCACGTAACTTTGATGGTAGCCTAAAACCATAATTTGAGTCCAGTTAGTATGTTATTTTTTCAAAATGTAATTTAAAATAGGTCTGTCAATGGATACTTTTGAACGTGGATAGTGACATCCGCATTTGCATCCGAAACCATTATCTGATATTAGACATCCATAGCTATGGATAAACATGAATATAAGATATTTATCCGCTCCGCTCACAATTAATAAACTCAAAAAACTAAATGAAATTGACAAAGTCAGAAATCACAAGCCGTGGGATTATGGTTATACCTTTAAGCTTTTCAAAAGATTATGCAACGGAAACAAACTCAAAAGATTATGCAACTGTCAAAACTGAGTAACAAAGGCTTAAAGGTGCAATCATATACCTTTAAGCTTTTCAAACAATACTGCAGTTTCTTCCTTAGCTGGAGTTTTTCTTCGACTCCCAGCATCAATCCCCTCCCTCTTATGTCTCCAATAACTGAAAAAGATTCACAAATTCTTTCAAAATTTGATAACACGAGAATTTGGTTCAACATTAAGCTCAGCTAGCCAAATAATACAATGTCAACATTATATTTAGTGTGACGGTATAGAAGAGAAGATCAAGTGTAATAAACAGACCTAAGGTATGGGGTATTTCTAGGTATGTAGGGCAGTCAGACCAATAGTTCCAGCACTTCCACCATGATATGTATTTCTCAAAGCAATCATGCTTAAATTACCTGTAAAGATCCCGGACTCGGCCTTCGAAAATCGGCACCCGTACTTCACTTGTACTCAAATGTCGTAGATTCAAACGCCGAATCTGGCTCTCCGGAGCTTATAACACGATAAGTATAACAACACAGCGGAATAAAGAAATAGATGATATCATATACAACTCCAATGAATACAATATCCAGAATGATATACAACAATGATATCAATATGATACAACAATGTCAGAGATAAATAATGATACAGCGGAAACAGAAGTGATAACTCCAAATCATCTTCAAAAGAGAATGAATCCAACAACTCCAACATCAAGCTCGAACCATCATCACGATGCACAAAGGTAAGCAAGTGTAGTTATCCGTGAACTCTAAGAAATGAACTAGCTCCAGATAATCTACTAAACCTGACTATCTGAAAAACCCAACTCTAGACTGCCCGTGTGGAAAATGATGGGCACCCAGAGTTTAGGAAGGGAACAATAAACTCCGAGTCAGTCATGGGACTGGTGTGAGTAACAAAAACAGTTTATCTTTAAACAACAACAAAAGAATTTTAAACATTGAAATCCGCAATGCTTTTGGAAAATGAAACTACCATAAGGCCTCCCGCCACACAGACAATGCAAACGCAGAATTGGAGGAGATTTCTCCTTATGATAGTCAAATATGCTTACTACGCCAAATCATTGGATTATTATTATTAGTGCATAGTGGAAAACATTTCGAAAGTATAATATTAATCTTAGCCAGCATAGACATTTCGAACTATGCCTACTATAGCTACCATCTAAACAGTGGTGACCACCATAAGTAAATGGCAGGTTCTACAACTAAAACCGTACAGGGTTCGTATTGGAAATTGGATTTCCAATAGATGGTCAGGCTAAGGAACTTCCTACTGCCACATGGGAACAACTCTGGAGGGATGCCCCGAGAACCACCTGTCTCTCTGCCAACACAAGGCCGGTTACCCCCTTCCCGGGTAGTAAACCTGAGATATTCCACCCCCGGTCGTTTGCGAACTTTATCCGAGGCACCTCGATCACACAACAACAATCACACAGAGTAAATGAGATTGGAGCCACCACACATGTAAATATCTGGGCTCCATACCATGATATAACCTTTTTCCATAAGGAATGGACATAACCTAGGAGAGATACCCCTGAAACCTTGCCACATCATTCCTGTTTCGACCATTTCCGGTTCGTGAGGCTTGATGAGGTCTCGTCCACAAAGCTACGCTTTTTCACAAAGCCATGCTTTGATCAACAAATGATCAACAACACACAGCAGCACTCAGCATGCCACACTACCAAATTGGGAGTATATCACTGATAACCTTCAACTACATAACCTCTGAGCTCGTACGTCTCAGAGAAGGGTGTTAAGCTAAGAGAATAAATCTCCGCCACCAAACAGAAATGTATTTAAAAGAAATCAGCTTTATATCTCAAAGTGTAGTGTCAGACATACAACCATACAAGTCTGTTCCAGGTTCGAACAGAACCGAAGGCACTTCCAAAGAAGCCCTTGCAATCCGGGTATTCACAATCCCGATCGGACTTCCCATCACTTAGGGAATCTCTATATCGGGAGCTACCCAGTCCAGAGACAATCGATAGGTTATCCTATCGTTCTCGCAAACACCCGGTCTTCAATTGCTATCCATATACGACATATCACTTATTCGGAATGGGTTATATGACTTAGGGTCCTCTCCCGGCTAAACCGAATAGTGAGCGCGATGTTTCAAAACATATGGATATGGGGATTTCAGTTAAGTCACAACTTATTATCCAAAACTTTTTTTAAATGGTTTAAACAAATTACCATTTCAAATCTTTTAAATAAAAAGATTTATTCACAAAGTTTACCAATCCTTCACGAAGATTCATTCACAAATTCCCAAATCAATTTTCATTTCAATTGAATTGGCTCATTAAATCTTTAAATCAAGATTTCACTTATAGCTTTCAAAACTCGTTCCCAAAGATTCATTCATAACTTGGAAAACCATTTCATTTCAAATCTTTTATATATAAAAGATACACACTATTTAAAACCTTCTTCGATTTCAAAACATATTTAATCGTCGTCACAAAGGTTAATTCATAGTTTTCTCAAACTATTTACAATTTCATTTCAAACTTCAAATGTTTCGATACAAATTGGAAACCCTTTCTTTTATGAAAGCTATTATTACTTGAAACAATTAGTTTTCGTTTTGGGAAAAACTGATTACAATTTACATAGGTTAAAGCCATTCAAGTATAAAACTTGGATTTAAATATAAATTTCCAAAACCATACTTTTTAAATGGTTAAAAAAATCCATATAAACATCTTTATAACTTGTATAATCTTTTTAGACCATAATTTCCAAATTATTGAATTCAATTTCAAATATTGAATTCAAATTTAAATCAAATTATTAAGATTCCAAATTTTATTAAGTTATTTAAGATAACTTTTATATTTGAAACCCATTTACAAAGCTTTCAATTCAAATTTCCAAAACTATGTGGATTCAAGAATTCAATCTTTAAAATTGTCAAAAATCTGCGACTTAACTGATTAATTAATACACATCATTAATTATCCATAATTAATTAACTTAATACTTAACGAATTATAACTCATTAATTCTTCGTTAATAAAAGGTGAAACTCATTCCTATTACGATTTATTTATCACTTACAAAAATGTTGAAACAATTGATTTCAAAGTTACATTTAAATTTCATTTTAATTTCAAGTTTAAAATAAATGCCAATTTAACTTTAACAAAGTTTAAAATAACTGTTTTTAAACTTCAAATTCACATGTTAAAGTATCACTTTTGTTATAAAGAAGTTTAAAAGTGTTTCAAATCAATTTCCTTTTTAACTTCACATATTAAAAGAATACTTTACATTTAAACTTCTTTTAAACATTTAAAGTTATAAAACTTTATTTAATTTCAAAATCTGGAATTCAAAGTTAGATTCAAACCCAGGTTTAAAGTTTTGATTTAAACTTTGTTTACATTCTTCCTTTACCAATTCAATTTCCATTTTAAATTCAAATTCTTTTAAATCCACTTAGTTTCTTAAACCTTTTTAAGTTATTAAACAATTAAAAAACTTAATTCCAACTAAGCTTCAAATTAAACTGGAATTTGTGATTTACCTTTGTTTCAAAACTTAATTTAAACTTGGCTTTATAAATTTAAAATTTCTAAATTCCAAACAAAACAGGTTTCTGTTTTTAAACCTGGGAAAGCTTATACCTGAGCCTCTCCTATTTCGCTTCGAGCCGATACTGGAAAACTTCGAGCAAACACTCGAGAGAATCTCGAGATAAACTCGCGTATACCCTTGCAAACACCCAGGCGAAACAAACACCAGAGCAACTCCACCGTGCACGTGTACATCATCGACCATCGCCTCCAATTGACGCCGCAATGTCGAGCAAGTCGACGATCACTCATAAATCAACTCCCGATCACCTGAACTTCGTCGTTACCTCGAAATCAAAATCGAACACAAAATCGAGACCTGGAACAACAAATCCACCACAACCCAAAAACCTGTCATCACCTCGTTCTCGACGCCTCGACCATCGGAAAATCCCAAACTCCGGCCATCACTTCGTCGTCAACCCTTCCACCATCTCCCAAAAACACGTTGCACTCGATCGACCGTGGATGTCGAACGAATCAAATTCCTCAAACTCGTCAAAACTATAAGTTAAACACTAAATTTGTCTCGTTCCATCATCTCTTACAATAGAAAAATTATTAAACAATTTTCCTGATACCATCGATCACCAAACTCGCTTCGTGCAAAATTTCAACATCCAATATTTCTTTGATCACTGGAAATTGGTTATAAAGCATTTTCGGTTCGTTTATAAACTGCTCGAAGCATGCTTAACTAAAAATTTCCATTTAAGGTTTAAAAATCCTATTTTGAAGAGTGGATTCAAGTTAGGTAATTGAATCGATGTTTTATAATATTTGAATTTTATCATATGATCATCTTTTCCACTGTAAGAATTTACAGAGTCAATGCTTCACTATCAAACTTAAAACAAATTCTAGGCCATAATTTACGTTTAAACAAACTTGCTTTGTTTAATACCTTAAGCCTAACAAAGGTTGAATGATAATATTTTGAATTTTGATTAAATATTTAACTCTGTAACTATAAACAGGGAAGACCAGGAAAAATAAACTTACACAGAACACTCATATATATAAACACAGAACTATACAAACAAAATACATATGCAAGCACCATGTTAACACAGATTTAATCATACTTAAGTCTTAAAAAAATTGTGTTTACTCACAGATTTCCAGAGAAAAAGAACAGAGTCTCTTTTTGAACCAGGCTTTGTACATTTGCAAGCTGAAATCTTTTTCCTTTGATTATCTGATTTGTATTGCCATTTAAATTTAAATTTTGTTTAAGTTTTGATAAATATTTACTTCGGATTTTTGTTTCTCAGTTTTATGGACGAACTGAAATGGAAAGTTTGATATGTGAAAATGAAGTATACAGAGTATACAATTTGTACAGGGTGATAAAATTATTTTGTACAATATCAGGTACAAGATTTTTATTATGCTTAGAGATTTTTTTTCTTTTTATTGACTGAAATGTTGTTTGGGCAGCTGAAGTGATATGTATTTGTATGCTAAAGATATTGCATTAATTACTTTGTACAATATACTTATTCTTTTTCCTTTATTTCGGTTGTACATGTATGAGTATAATCTTGGGTGTCTTCTTTTGCAAGCTCTTCATTTTATATACTTTGTTTCTTCCTTGTTTGAATATATATGTTTGCTTCTTCATTTTACAAGTGTTTATGAATATATATTTGTTTGCTTCTATTTTTACTTTATTTTATTTTTCTTTTATTATTTTTATATCAATTCTGTTTGCATTGTTTATTAATCATGAGATTAAGATATATATGTATTTACTTTATATTTTATAAAACTATATATATTTATTTTGTAATATAGATAAATTCCTAGATTTTTAATTTGTTGTTAAATTTTTAGCAATTATTTGTTTACTTTACATTTTTATAGTTATCTTTTATATATTGATTCTATTTCTAACTTAATATGTATCATTTCAAATCTATTCATATAGTCACACACACATATATATACACAATTTAAATTCAAATGATTTAACGTCTATTTTATTTGAATTTGGGGGAAACTCGGTTAAATTTACCAATTAATTTCACAATTTTTATTCAAAAATTAAATTAATTATCGATTTAAATTTAATTAAAATCCGGGGTCGTTACAACCTTCCCCCCTTAAAAAATTTCGTTCTCGAAATTTGCCAGGGAAACACAAAGATAGATGAAAAATGTTTCATCAAATCAAATTGAACATCTATTCTGCATTTGGCTGACCAAATCAGAATATCAATAATAGATACGAGAATGAAACTCTTTAATGTTTTACAAGATACTCGGGTTATCCAGATCTACGAAATATGCAGTGGCATTGGTCAGTCCGAAGGGATAACTAACCATTCGTAGAATATATTGGGACCCAAAGAATAGATAGATATATGGATACAATTTCAAAACTTTCAGTTTAGAAACTAAAGTATACCTACCAACCATAGCAAACAAAGCAACCAATTCATCCAAACAAACAATTCTGACCTATTTGGAGTCTATGTCCCATTTTAATATATCGAATCTCCTTCCTAGATCTACCAGGAACTATCAAACAATTTAGAAAAGATGACGAACAAAAGAGATTGATAGAGAAAAGATTGTTTCCTTGTTGTTACAGGGTATTGACCAATTCGTGGTGGTATTCCCCTGTCCCCTATCTCATCCTCTTCTTGCACTCATACTCACTATCAGTGAATAGTAAGAGAATTTACTGAGGCTTTCGAACTGATATCTGAGGAATACTCATTCTAGGGTATACTTCACCCTATCTCTAATGAGCTACTTAATGTGTTATACTCCTGAGCTAAAGTTCAACCTTAGCTCTGATACCAAATGTAAAGATCCCGGACTCGACCTTCGACAATCGGCACCCGTACTTCACTTGTACTCAAATGCCGTAGATTCAAACGCCGAATCTGGCTCCCTGAAGCTTATAACATAATAAGTATAACAACACAGCGGAATAAAGAAATAGATGATATCATATACAACTCCAATGAATACAATATCCAGAATGATATACAACAATGATATCAATATGATACAACAATATCGGAGATAAATAATGATACAGCGGAAACAGAAGTGATAACTCCAAATCATCTTCAAAAGAGAATGAATCCAACAACTCCAACATCAAGCTCGAACCATCATCACGATGCACAAAGGTAAGCAATTGCAGTCATCCGTGAACTCCAAGAAATGAACTAGCTCCAGATAATCTACTAAACCTGACTATTTGAAAAACCCAACTCTAGACTGCCCGTGTGGAAAATGATGGGCACCCAGAGTTTAGGAAGGGAACAATAAACTCCGAGTCAGTCATGGGACTGGTGTGAGTAACAAAAACAGTTTATCTTTAAACAACAACAAAAGAATTTCAAATATTGAAATCCGCAATGCTTTTGGAAAATGAAACTACCATAAGGCCTCCTGCCACACACACAATGCAAACGCAGAATTGGAGGAGATTTCTCCTTATGATAGTCAAATATGCTTACTACGCCAAATCATTGGATTTTTATTATTAGTGCATAGTGGAAAACATTTCGAAAGTATAATATTAATCTTAGCCAACATAGACATTTCGAACTATGCCTACTTTAGCTACCATCTAAACAGTGGTGACCACCATAAGTAAATGGCAGGTTCTACAACTAAAACCGTACAGGGTTCGTGTAACGTTTCGGGATTTTCGACTTCCGAAAATCGACATTAATACGTCCACTTTATCAACTGCCAAGCAATCGAATGCCAGAAAACTGAATTGTTATGGAGAAAAAGAAGAGGTAGAAGAAGACAGAAGGAAAAGAAAGAAGAAACAACAGAAAAACACAGAACAATATCAAAATCTCACATTCGCAGCGGAACAACATATAATAGATAAATGAATAAACTTTAAAACAAAGAACTATATCATTTTATACATTACATCATCATTAGAGTGTACAACAACAATATACAACACAATACATCAATGGACAGTTATACAAACTTGTCCTCATACAGAATACACAGCGGAATAAATAATATCATATACAAGTAATACGTCTCGCCATCCAGCTCGCCACTTGAGCTCCACAGCATCCTGAACCCAGAATGACCTGATAACCTGACTCTAGACTGCCCGTGTGGAAATTGGTGGGCACCCAGAGTTTAGGAAGGAAACAATAAACTCCAGGTCAGTCATGGTGACTGGTGTGAGAACTAAAACAGAATTTATCTTTAAAACAACAACAACAAAGGAAGTAAAAGACATTCGCAATGCTTTTGGAAAATGAAACTACCATAAGACCTCCTGCCACACACAATGCAAACGCAGAATTGGAGGAGATTTCTTCTTATGATAGTCAAATATGCTTACTACGCAAAATCATTCGATATTATTATTATTAGTGCATAGTGCAGAAAACATTTCGAAAGTATAATATTAATCTTAGCCAACATACGACCAGTATCGTATGCCTACTATAGCTACTATGTTCAATAGCAGGTTACCGCCACATTCCATAGCAGGTTATACAACTAAAACCGTACAAGGTTCGTATTGTTTCTTTGGATTTCCAACAAATGGTCAGGCTAAGGAACTTCCTATGCCATGTAGGAACGCCTCTGTCGGGACGCCCCGAGAGACAACCTGCTCTCTACCAACACAAGGCCGGTTACCCCCTTCTCGGGTAGTAAACCTGAGATATGCCACCCCCGGTCCTTTGGGACCTTTATCCGAGCGCTCTTCACCAACACATCACACAATAGTAAATATAGTGTGTCCACATGAGTAAGTATCTGGGCTCCATACCATGATACTACCCTTTTCCAGAAGGAATGGTCATACCCTAGGGAAGATACCCCTGAAACCTTACCGCATCTTTCCTGTTTCGACCATTTCCGGGTTGTGAGGTCCGAAGAGGTCTTGTCCACAAAGCTATGCTTTTTCACAAAGCCACGCTTTGATCACAAATGATCAATAAATGATCATCACACAGCAACACTCAGCATGCCACATTACAAAATTGGGAGTATATCACTGATAAATTTCAACTACATAACCTCTGAGCTCGTACGTCTTAGAGAAGGGTGTTAAGCTAAGAGAATAAATTCTTCGCCACCAAACAGAAATGTATTTGAAAGAAATCAGCTTTATATCTCAAAATGTAATGTCAGACATGTAACCATACAAGTCTGTTCCGGGTTCGAACAGAACCGAAGGCACTTCCAAAGAAGCCCTTGCAATTCGGGTATTCACAATCCCGAAAAAACTTCCCATCACAAAGGAAATATCTATACCGTAGCTAACGGTGCAGAGACAATCGATAGGTGATCCTATCGTTTTTACAAATACCCGGTCTTCACCACCGGTCTTCAAATGCTATCCATATCGTCGTATCACTAATTCGGAATGGGTTATATGATGCAAAGGTCTTTTCCCGGCTAACCCGAATAGTGAGCACAATATTTTAAAACATATGGATATAGGGATTTCAATTAAGTCACAACTTATTACCGAAATCCTTTCTTTCAAATGGTTTAAACAAATTACCATTTTAAATCTTTAAACAAAAAGATTTACTTCACAAAGTTTACCCAGTTTCACAAAGATTCATTCACAGATTTCCAAATAAATTTCCATTTCAATTTGATTAACCCATTAAATCTTTAAATTAAGATTTAATTTATAGCTTTCAAAAATATTCACAATTCAAGTCTTTTATAATATAAAAGATACACCTTTTGAAATACTCTTTTTTTTCAAAATAAAGTTTAATCATCTTCACAAAGGTTAATTCATAGTTTTTCCAAACTATTCACAAATCTCATTTCTATTTAAAAATGTTTCGATACAAATTGGAAATCTTTTCACTTTATGAAGGCTATTATTATTCGAAAACAGATTATTTTTATTTTGGGAAAAATTGGTTACAATTCCACAGGTTAAAGCCATTCAAGAATAAAACTTGAATTCAAATTTAAATTTCCAAAACCATATTTTAAATGGTTAAAAAACCCATATAAACACCTTTTATACTTATAAAATCTCTTAAACCAAAATTCCCAAATTATTGAATTCAATTTCAAAATATTGAATTCAAATTTAAATCAAATGATTTAAATTCCAATTCTATTAAGTTATTTAAAATAGCTTTTATTTCTGAAACTCATTTCAAAAACTTTCAATTCCATTTCCAAAACTATTTTGGATTCATAAACTCAATTTTCCAAAATTGATAAAAATCTGTGACTTAACCGATTTCCACGTGAAATCCACATTTGTGTGTGTATTGTGTAGTCCACGGGTTTAACACAATAGTGCAACAACATTCAACCATCAAAGATCAAATATAACAATAAAATTGAGAAGCGGTATAAATTATAACACTTATCTTTCATTCACAAATCACACACATATATATCACAGATAAACAAATTACATATCACACACAAAACATGATATATCACAAAGCATCACATATCAGAGATATCAACCAATTCGACATCCAATATAATCCAAACATCCATAGATAGGATTAATATAATCATCTGATTAATTTAAATCAGATAAATTTCTATAAATCAATTTTACTAGTTATAGTAAATTAATAATCAATTAATTTCAAATTGATTTCCAAATTTATTTTGAAACACCAAATCAAATTTCCAAGTAATTTCCCAATTATTTCCTTTTTAAAATAAATTTCTTTATCTCTTCAAATCTATTTAAAAATCCAAATTTTAAATAAATTCTTCAATTTATAAATAATATTTTCGAAATCCATTTATTAAGCCCTTTTTCCAAATTTGAAAT
The DNA here is from genome assembly GCA_030737815.1 of Allium fistulosum. Classification (NCBI taxonomy): domain Eukaryota; kingdom Viridiplantae; phylum Streptophyta; class Magnoliopsida; order Asparagales; family Amaryllidaceae; genus Allium; species Allium fistulosum. The sequence goes on from CM060904.1 coordinate 100,685,975, forward strand.
TTAATTCAATGTGGTTCAAAAAATTAAACTTTTATCTTTTTGAAAACTCCTTATAAATTTCCTAATTTTCAAAAATAAATATTTCGATAAATTTTCAACTTTGAATTTTAAAAATCCAATTTTTATTTCTGGTATCCAACGATACCAAAAATATATTCGGCTAAATTATAGCCGTCAACAATTTCAATCCACAAATATAATCCCATGGCGATTATAAATAAATCAACACACAATATTGAAACAAATTCAATTATTTGAGGAATCCAGTTGGATCCCTCCAACCTGTTTCCCTGCATCCACAGATGTTAGCACAATACCAATTCCACTTCGAAGTGGAATATCGCGGTATATGGGATTTATAAATATTATCCTCTATTATGCGGCGCAATAGGGTCTCATCCGCTATATAATGCGGGAAATCAACTCCAAATACATATATAATACCAATTCCACTTCACGGTGGAATTATCGTGGTATATGTTTTTAATAAATAACCTCCGCTTAATATACGACGTATAGGGTCTATTCAACACAATAGATAACAATTATCTTCCAATTCACACAATCAATCAATTTTAAATACGACTATTTAAAATTTAAATCGAACACAAATATTCGATCGAGTGAGAAGTTCTCACCTTTGCTTCCGATAATTGTTGCAGTGTTGATTTTGAATAAAATTAAACGACCGTTTAACTTTACCCAAAATTTTCACTGTCTCCAATCAACTCCAATCCAGCTCCATTGCGAAGAGCTCGACAAAACGATTCCAATGCGATTCGTTTCGTAATTTTTCGACCTCGTATGAAGAAGTTACACTATTTTAAAGTTTGAACGATTTAAAATATATATAATTTACATTTTCCTTTTCTTTTTTATTTAACCTATTCAATCCAGGCCGCACGTTCCATAGATGCAGATCACGGCCGCTGTTTCCCATCTCCCTTCCAACGTGAAAAACTCCTAGGCCATCACGAACGAAACTAACCCAACACACGCCACCTAGGGCTTGAAGCCGCTCCACCATTCGACGTCGAGAACCCATCATACCACCACCATTCGAAAGCCCTTGCTTCACTCCACCTTCACCAGAGATCCGGCCCCACTCGGCTGTCCCTACACATTGGAATTCGTGTATGAAACGCATGACTTTGGTCGCCAATTGTCGTTGATCCGTTGCCCCGTTTTCGATCTCCACCGTTGAGATTATAGATCTCACTTCCCTCTACAACATTATAGTTGAACATTTCGCGTAAAAGTCGATGGATGAGGAGATCGGAGGAGATGAAGGTGGATATTTTCTGGCCATTGAATTATTAGGGCCGGCTGAAACCCTTGTTTGGTTTTGTTTGCAAATGAAAATGATAATGTCCTTTTATAGAAAATGGCCAAAACACTATTCATCGAAAATTTTCCAAACTCCAAATCGAGTGTGCCGGCTGGCGTTTCTAAGGTTTACCCCGCATTCGGAACACAATGGAACGTGTTTCGGGAGCTAATTCGGTCATATGTGCGAGTTACGGAAATAAACGATCAAATTAAAATTAAACCGATTAAAACGATTTCTATGCGTTTTGGCCTGCCCTGGACAAATGACAACTCCGATTGCTACGAAAATTGAAATCTTACAATAGCTTCGCATTACGGATCCGATGAAACTGGTTTCGTCGAAATCCGAGACTGTTTGAAAAATGACTATTTTTAGTCGTCGATTAAATATTAAAATATTCAATTTTCAAAAATTAACTTTTAATTCGATTTTAAAAGTTCTATAACATCATTCTAACTTCAATATGATTTAATATAACTTTATAAATCATTTTTATACACATTTGATCCAATTATCAATTATTTACACAATTTCAAATATAAAATTATCGATTTAATTATTCAATTAAATCACTATATTCGAATTAAAATTCATTCGACTTATAAATCTTACTATTTAATATTTAAAATAAATTAAATATACGAATTTCAAATGACAGAAATCCTGGGTCGTTACAGTTCGTATTGGAAATTGGATTTTCAACAAATGGTCAGGCTAAGGAACTTCCTACTGCCACATGGGAACGCCTCTGGGGGGATGCCCCGAGAACCACCTGTCTCTCTGCCAACACAAGGCCGGTTACCACCTTTCCGGGTAGTAAACCTGAGATATTCCACCCCCGGCCGTTTGCGACCTTTATCCGAGGCGCCTCGATCACACAACAACAATCACACAGAGTAAATGGGATTGGAGCCACCACACGGGTAAATATCTAGGCTCCATACCATGATATCACCTTTTTCCGGAAGGAATGGACATATCCTAGGGGAGCTACACCTGAAACCTTGCCGCATCTTTCCTGTTTTGACCATTTTCGGTTTGTGAGGCTCGATGAGGTCTCGTCCACAAAGCTACGCTTTTTCACAAAGCCATGCTTTGATCAACAAATGATCAACAACACTCAGCATGCCACACTACCAAATTGGGAGTATATCACTGATAACCTTCAACTACATAACCTCTGAGCTCGTACGTCTCAGAGAAGGGTGTTAAGCTAAGAGAATAAATCTCCGCCACCAAACAGAAATGTATTTGAAAGAAATCAGCTTTATATCTCAAATTGTAGTGTCAGACATACAACCATACAAGTCTGTTCCGGGTTCGAACAGAACCGAAGGCACTTCCAAAGAAGCCCTTGCAATCCGGGTATTCACAATCCCGATCGGACTTCCCATCACTTAGGGAATCTCTATACCGGGAGCTACCCAGTCCAGAGACAATCGATAGGTTATCCTATCGTTCTCGCAAACACCCGGTCATCAACACCGGTCTTCAATTGCTATCCATATACGATGTATCACTTATTCGGAATGGGTTATATGACACAGGGTCCTCTCCCGGCTAAACCGAATAGTGAGCGCGATGTTTCAAAACATATGGATATGGGGATTTCAGTTAAGTCACAACTTATTATCCAAAACCTTTCTTTTAAATAGTTTAAACAAATTACCATTTCAAATCTTTTAAATAAAAAGATTTATTCACAAAGTTTACCAATCCTTCACGAAGATTCATTCATAGATTCCCAAATCAATTTTCATTTCAATTGAATTGACTCATTAAATCTTTAAATCAAGATTTCACTTATAGCTTTCAAAACTCGTTCCCAAAGATTCATTCATAACTTGGAAAACCATTTCATTTCAAATCTTTTATATATAAAAGATACACTATTTAAAATCTTCTTCGATTTCAAAACATATTTAATCGTCGTCACAAAGGTTAATTCATAGTTTTCTCAAACTATTTACAATTTCATTTCAAACTTCAAATGTTTCGATACAAATTGGAAACCCTTTCTTTTATGAAAGCTATTATTACTTGAAACAATTAGTTTTCGTTTTGGAAAAAACTGATTACAATTTACATAGGTTAAAGCCATTCAAGTATAAAACTTGGATTTAAATTTAAATTTCCAAAACCATACTTTTTAAATGGTTAAAAAAACCCATATAAACATCTTTATAACTTGTATAATCTTTTTAGATCATAATTTCCAAATTATTGAATTCAATTTCAAATATTGAATTCAAATTTAAATCAAATTATTAAGATTCCAAATTTTATTAAGTTATTTAAGATAACTTTTATATTTGAAACCCATTTACAAAGCTTTCAATTCAAATTTCCAAAACTATGTGGATTCAAGAATTCAATCTTTAAAATTGTCAAAAATCTGCGACTTAACTGATTTCCACGTGAAATCCATATTTGTGTGTGTATGGCGTAGTCCACGGGTTTCACACAGTAGTGCAACATCATTCAATTATCACAGATAAGAATACATAAATATAGTTGATAAGCGGTATAACTATAACGCTTATCTTTCATTCATAGATCACAAATAAATAAATTACAGATCACAACACAAATCAGGATATATCACAAAGCATCACATATCAGGGATATCAACAATTCAACATCCAATATAATTCAAACATCCATAAGTAGGATCAATTTAATTATCTGATTGATTCAAATCAGATTAATTTTTATGAATAAATTTGCTAGTCATGGTAAATTAATAATCAATTAATTACAAAACATTTAATAAATTATTCTTAAATTAATCATTAATTAATAATTAATTCTTAATTAATAAATTAATAACTCCTTAATTGATGATTATTTCATAATCAGTCTAATCAATTATCCTTTAATTAATTAACCACATTAATTAAATTTCTAATCATTTATTAAATCAAATTTATGATTCTTAATTTCAAATCTATTTTCCTTCATTAATCAACTTAAATCTTACTTAATTTTAAACTTTAATTTAATAAATTTAAACTAATTACTAATTTAATTAATACACATCATTAATTATCCATAATTAATTAACTTAATACTTAACGAATTATAACTCATTAATTCTTCGTTAATAAAAGGTGAAACTCATTCCTATTACGATTTATTTATCACTTACAAAAATGTTGAAACAATTGATTTCAAAGTTACATTTAAATTTCATTTTAATTTCAAGTTTAAAATAAATGCCAATTTAACTTTAACAAAGTTTAAAACAATTGTTTTTAAACTTCAAATTCACATGTTAAAGTATCACTTTTGTTATAAAGAAGTTTAAAAGTGTTTCAAATCAATTTCCTTTTTAACTTCACATATTAAAAGAATACTTTACATTTAAACTTCTTGTAAACATTTAAAGTTATAAAACTTTATTTAATTTCAAAATCTGGAATTCAAAGTTAGATTCAAACCCAGGTTTAAAGTTTTGATTTAAACTTTGTTTACATTCTTCCTTTACCAATTCAATTTCCATTTTAAATTCAAATTCTTTTAAATCCACTTAGTTTCTTAAACCTTTTTAAGTTATTAAACAATTAAAAAACTTAATTCCAACTAAGCTTCAAATTAAACTGGAATTTGTGATTTACCTTTGTTTTAAAACTTAATTTAAACTTGACTTTATAAATTTAAAATTTTAAATTTCTAAATTCCAAACAAAACAGGTTTCTGTTTTTAAACCTGGGAAAGCTTATACCTGAGCCTCTCCTATTTCGCTTCGAGCCGATACTGGAAAATTTCGAGCAAACACTTGAGAGAATCTCGAGATAAACTCGCGTATACCCTTGCAAACACCCAGGCGAAACAAACACCAGAGCAACTCCACCGTGCACGTGTACATCGTCGACCATCACCTTCAGTCGACGCCGCAATGTCGAGCAAGTCGACGATCACCCATAAATCAACTCCCGATCACCTGAACTTCGTCGTTACCTCGAAATCAAAATCGAGCACAAAATCGAGACCTGGAACAACAAATCCACCACAACCCAAAAACCTGTCATCACCTCGTTCTCGACGCCTCGACCACCGGAAAATCCCAAACTCCGGCCATCACTTCGTCGTCAACCCTTCCACCATCTCCCGAAACACGTAGCACTCGATCGACCGTGGATGTCGAATGAATCAAACTCGTCAAAACTATAAGTTAAACCCTAAATTTGTCTCGTTCCATCATCCCTTACAATAGCAAAATTATTTAACTATTTTCCTGATACCATCGATCACCAAACTCGCTTCGTGCAAAATTTCAACATCTAATATTTCTTTGATCACTAGAAATTGGTTATAAAGCATTTTCGGTTCGTTTATAAACTGCTCGAAGCATGCTTAACTAAAAATTTCCATTTAAGGTTTAAAAATCCTATTTTGAAGAGTGGATTCAAGTTAGGTAATTGCATCGATGTTTTATAATATTTGAATTTTATCATATGATCATCTTTTCCACTGTAAAACTGAATTTACAGAGTCAATGCTTCACTATCAAACTTAAAACAAATTCTAGGCCATAATTTACGTTTAAACAAACTTGCTTTGTTTGATACCTTAAGCCTAACAAAGGTTGAATGATAATATTTTGAATTTTGATTAAATATTTAACTCTGTAACTATAAACAGGGAAGACCAGGAAAAATAAACTTACACAGAACACTCATATATATAAACACAGAACTATACAAACAAAATACATATGCAAGCACCATGTTAACACAAATTTAATCATACTTAAGTCTTAAAAAAAATTGTGTTTACTCACAGATTTCCAGAGAAAAAGAACAGAGTCTCTTTTTGAACCAGGCTGTGAACATTTGCAAGCTGAAATCTTTTTCCTTTGATTATCTGATTTGTATTGCCATTTAAATTTAAATTTTGTTTAAGTTTTGATAAATATTTACTTCGGATTTTTGTTTCTCAGTTTTATGGACGAACTGAAATGGAAAGTTTGATATGTGAAAATGAAGTATACAGAGTATACAATCTGTACAGGGTGATAAAATTATTTTGTACAATATCAGGTACAAGATTTTTATTATGCTCAGAGATTTTTTTTCTTTTTATTGACTGAAATGTTGTTTTGGCAGCTGAAGTGATATGTATTTGTATGCTAAAGATATTGCATTAATTACTTTGTACAATATACTTATTCTTTTTCCTTTATTTCGGTTGTACATGTATGAGTATAATCTTGGGTGTCTTCTTTTGCAAGCTCTTCATTTTATATACTTTGTTTCTTCCTTGTTTGAATATATATGTTTGCTTCTTCATTTTACAAGTGTTTATGAATATATATTTGTTTGCTTCTATTTTTACTTTATTTTATTTTTCTTTTATTATTTTTATATCAATTCTGTTTGCATTGTTTATTAATCATGAGATTAAGATATATATGTATTTACTTTATATTTTATATATATATATATTTATTTTGTAATATAGATAAATTCCTAGATTTTTAATTTGTTGTTAAAATTTTAGCAATTATTTGTTTACTTTACATTTTTATAGTTATCTTTTATATATTGATTCTATTTCTAACTTAATATGTATCATTTCAAATCTATTCATATAGTCACACACACATATATATATACATATACACAATTTAAATTCAAATGATTTAACGTCTATTTTATTTGAATTTGGGGGAAACTCGGTTAATTTTACCAATTAATTTCATAATTTTTATTCAAAAATTAAATTAATTATCAATTTAAATTTAATTAAAATCCGGGGTCGTTACATTACTGGTGTATAGCCGAGCCATTAGTGTTGTTAATTCGTTTGCTTCAGTACCAGAATTAACGAAATAAACAACCTGCATATATTCGACAAATGTTGTCATTATGAAATAGATAAGCCTTACTAAATAGATCAGCCAAACCAAAAATATTGTCGCAAGGGATTTCAAAAATAGCTGAAGTCATAGCATAATGTTCAAACCGAAAATAAGGTCTCAGGGGATTTCAATTAAACGAAATAGTTTAAGGTGACTTTTTGCTTAGTTTATTTTTACTTTATAAATTGGTTCAAGTTTCAATTAATTTATAAGTTTATTTGTAACTTTATAAATTGGTTCAAGTTTCAATTAATTTACGATGGTGGTTTGATGAAAAAGAAATCAATTTTTTTGTGCAATAACAGCACTACTTATTTTGGCACTCGGTGTATGCTAAGTAGTTTAAATAGTAATTTCTAAGCAAAAGCATAAATATAATTTAAATTTTGAATTAAAATTAATTAATTTTAATGTACTTAAAGAATGCATAAAAAATCACATACTTTTGATGAATTTAAAATAATAGGAATTTCTTTGTAAAAATTGTTTAAAAACATAAAATGCAAGCAACAAAGAGTTGAGTTTCTGCATCTAAGCAACTTCAGCCTCTTAGGGGTACACAATGTGCACGAAAACTTCCAACTGTAAACCATGTAGTAATAATCAACCAAACGGACCTAAAAATCAGTCCCAACTTTTAAAACAAGAATAAGCAGAAAAAACGTTTGATACAATTCCTGAAATCACCAAGAAAAAATGTTACAAATATGCTCAATTTCAACAGTTCACGCTTTATCATACGATAAGTATTTTTTTTAATCTGTAAACCTAAAGCCGTGGGAATCAAGTCACAAATAAACGAAATTGACAAAGTCAGAAAAATCTCAAGCAATCAAACAAAATCGAATGGCCAGAGCATAGCAGTGATGAATTCAAACAAATTTATACGAACGAAAATATAGGAAATCGAATCCTATAAAAACCCTAACATCATCGACCGTGAAATGCATTCGAGTTCGAGCAAAACAAATGAACAATAAATCAAATCAACAACTCGAATCAAAGTCGAGCATAATTGAAATCAAAGAAATATCACGTACCAATTTATATGAAGTTGCCAAGTTCGATGCCGATGATATCTCCTGAAACAAGGATTGAGGCTTCCTGCTTCGGCCACCTGCCATCGCGTAGGACTGTGGTTCAGTGATTAGGGATTAGGGATTTTGTTATGAAGCAGCGTTTAGGGATTTGTAGGTAAATGTGGATTTGGGGATTATGGTTCTAGTAAAAGTAAAGGCATAGCGGTTAATGAAAATTTTACGCGGGCTTTAAAATTTTGTTCCAGCGCCACGTTCCCTTACTTTAAAATTTTGTACCAGCACCTGTTCCCTTGTTTGGTTTTCTAGCTTTTTCATTTTTATTTTTCGATGACTGGCATATTTAGTTGATTTGAAAAAAAATGTGAGAAATGAAGAGAAAGCTTAAAGCTAAAATTTTGCAAAAAAGGGAAATAATAAATATTATTATAAATTATATGTTATCAAGTATATATTATTATTAATACATTGTTATTGTAAATTATTAACTATGACGTCTAGAACAATCAAAGATAATGGTAATCGTTAAGAGTTGTCAAAAATTGGTATTTATTACAACTGGTAAACTATAAATATTGTAAAATATAACTTTACAACTAGCAAAAAAAAGTTGTAATAGTTGACATCTATTACAACGGGCTGAAGAAAGTAGTTGTAATAAGCATCTAATACAATGGGCGGGTGGGAATGAAAACCGGTTTTGAGTGCCACGTATGAATTTTGAGTGCCGACATTTGTTAGTGTTTGTGCGCTTTAACGTTATTCTTAGCTCATTTTTGTTTGGATAAAATTAATATTAGTCCTAATTAATTATTACTTATTAAGTATTAATTAATTAATACCATAATGAAACTATTAATTAAATAAAAATTTATGACTAATGAAAATAATCGTGAAAATTAATTATTTAATCGTAATTATTAATTAGTAAAATTTAATTATTAAATGTTACTTTATATTTATTAATTATAATTTAATGTTAATTAACTGTTAATAATTATTATGTATATATTTTTAATTTTTAATTTTTAACATTAATTATTAATTTTAATAGTAATTATTAATCATAAATTATTAATATTTATTATTAATTATAAATTATTATATATTTAATATTAATTACTCGATATTACTTACTGATAACTGGAAAGTAAAATTAAGCCTGTTGGAATACTGATCATATATAATAATTAGTAATTAGTGGTTATTTATTAATAATCATTGATTATAATTAGTTGTAAATGATTAATATAATATTACTAATGATTAAGTATTAAATATTAATAAACAATATAATATTATTAATGATTAGTAATTAGTAATATAATATTATAATTAGTAATTAGTAACATATGATTAATATAATATTTTTAATGATTAATTATTAAATATTAATGAATAATTATTAATTATTGATTGTTGAAAATTGGTAACAAACATTTATTACAATGGCCATTTTATGATCATTGTAAAATTAGCATCGGTTAAAACGAGTATTTTATGACCGTTGTGAAATTGGCACCTATTACAACGGGCGTTATGAGCATTGTAAAATTGGCACCTCTTACAACGGGCATTTTGTGACCGTTGTAAAATCGGCATCTATTCCAACGGGCATTTTGTGAACGTTGTAAAATTGGCATCTATTACAACGGGCATGAAAGGAACGTTGTAACAGCACTCTAGTACAACGGGAAGTCATTGCCCATTGTAAAAAGGGCGTTGTATAGGGCATCTATTACAACGGGCCTGAATGGACCATTGTAATAGCCTTATATTACAACGGGCAGCCAATGCCCATTGTAAAAGGGGCGTTGTAATAGGGTATTTTTGTTGTAGTGATGCATGGGATCTCGAAATAATCCATATGAGAAAGTGAAGCTGAATAATTGACCTTTAAAGAATATGAGTGGATAGCTGAAATGTTGGGTAGGATGGGATACAGACATAATTTGCACGATCAATTGCTCTGATAACCAAAAGAATTTTTCACATGCTAGTGGCTTGACCCATCCTTCCAGTAAGCTCGAGTTAGTACACTTAAAGGAGAAACTGACTTATCGTTTTACAGTAGAAGCAAGGGATTGTATTTTTGATATGAAAGTTCTCACGTGCACGTCTTCTTGAATTTGACCGTTGTAAAAGAATTTGAATGTTTTTTTACAATGAACTAACGCAACAACATCCGACCGTTGAGGGATAACAGGAGAGACCTCGACCACGTTCGCGTAAGACTGCCGAGACGACGAAGAGCCAACACAAACGCAGGTTAAAGAGACTTCAACCTGCATAAGGCTCGTCAAAGCAACATTCAAACTGATCGAACAGGTAGATATTTTATGCTAGGAATTACGGTAACCACTTGAAGCATCACAAAACTAAACAGATGGTAAAGTTTTCAATGGATCATGAAAGATAGAAATTTAAAGGATTTGTTGAGGGTAAAATTATGGTTAAATGAGGAATGAAGATGAGAGGATGTTATTTTCGATCGTCCATTCTTGTATGAAAATAGAACCGAATCTGTTCGAACTTGATATTAAATTACAAAGCATCTCCATTAAGATAAAAAAAGTTGGAATACTTCTCATCTTCTACATGTTGAACATGGATTTATAAAAAAATAGTTAATTCACTACGTGAAATATCATTCGCATATTAAACATCATCGTAATAAAAGGCCAAATCTATTAGTTCCTGTTATTTTCCTTTTTCCTTTCTCACCCCAACTGCAAGTAAAAAAAGTAAAAAATACTTAATTTGCCATGTAGTTCACTGCAATATGTCAAAATGTTTATTTTTTACTCCATTTCTAATACTAAAAGCCTCATTGAAAATATTATATAAAATAATATGTTTATATCTTATATTCCATTTACCAAAGCCAACTTTATTTAATCAATTTAAAAATTATATATATCATAAGCCCTAGCTTGAAGAAAAAAGAAATATTTTCTTTTAATGATTTAATTTTTGATTGTTTTGAGAATGATAAAAATTGAAGAAAAACATCATTTTAACTTTCATAATTTGAAGATGGTAAGAATATAATGAGGAAAATTAAATGCAAACAAAGGGGAAAAGGGAATAAAAGATACAATTGCTAAAAGATGAAGTGGGAATTCATACACCATAATGGACAATGATTATTTATTTGAACAAACAGCTACAGCTAAAAGTGATTATTTAAAATTAATATTTGGTTTAATATTATAGTAAATCATGCATCTCAAAATATAAAGACATGCAATACAACCTAAGGTTCTAAATGTCATAACGTTTATCGTTTACATTGAAATTCAAACATAAACAAATTATACTTTTTTTAAAATTAACTATTGCATCCATTTAAGAAACGTTACCTACTGCACCCTATAGCCTAAATGATAGGATCAAACACTCATAATGACAATAAAATAGGATAATTTTATAAAAAAACATCCAACGATTTATAGTTTTAAAGTATCAGTTAAATCTGGCATATATAATCTCAAACTAACTTTAAATTATAAAATTTATATATAAAACATGCAATCTGTGTTATATAAAAAAAATTGTGGTTCTTTTGTCCATGATTCAACATTCAATGCTTATTAATACATTGATCCTCTTTTCAACACAAATAATTTATACCCTCAAACACACTTGATAATATCAAAACAATTAATTCCCATTCAACGCAATTTTCAAAAAAAAAATATCCTTTCACAAAACAAACACATTCTCCTCACATCATCCATTCTTCCCCTTTGGTATGGTGCTAAAAAATCAAATGTAATGTGTTCCTATGGTGTGGTGTGCTAAAAAAAGGCATCAGTGACTTCAACTTTTGTATGAAAAGACAATAATATCCTTTTTATAAAAGTATACGCCTTTAATGATAAAAAACAACTGAAAAATTCTCAAACAATATATAAAACAACCTCTAAAATCAATTTAGATCATTTTTAAAGAAAAACTACTAAACAGCCTAAATACTAAAAAATCATCTATATTGTACCATTATTACCGAGTTAGGTTTCGAGAGCGCACAAGCGTGTTTAGTATTTTGTGAAATGAACAGTCGCGTTTTTAGTTTCTTCCTATTCGTTCCCGCACCTACTCGCATTTAATAAATAAAAACCGTTCCTATCCATTCCGTAAAACCCTAACTCACAGAATAATAGAGACAAATATCGACCGAGGTGGAAATGAATGATTGCTTTCCTCCTTCTCCGTCTATATGCAAACTTCCACCTTAATTTGCCCATTTGCATATTTCTCCTTCGATCCCCTATTTTGGTAATTTTCAATTCTTTGGATCTATTTTTTTCGATTTTCAAACCTAATTTAACTCCTTAATTTGTTCAATTTGCGTATGTCTTCATATTCATCTTACAGATTCTGATCATACATTTTCAGATTCAGATCTTCATTTATGTTAGCTCTTTTAGTTTGCATACTATATTACTCGGAATATTTATATAATTTTTTATTGTTGAATTCAGATGGCAGATATGGATTTCATTGTTTTGCCCCTGATTGGATAGGATTTGGTTTTAGCCATATACGCCAACCAGGATATGAATTATACTAAATTATTATTTTTACTGATTTGAGTATAGTGATTAACATTTTGTACTATAAACCGAAGGGGAGGAATATCATCAAGAATTCGACAAGCTTCTTGATGTTCTAAATATTGACTCTCCATTATTATGTTGGGTGTTGGTTTCAAATTTACTGCTAATTTGCCAAATGCTTCTTATGGTATAAATTTACTATCAAAATATTTTGCTATACTTCTTCCTACCACATCTCAGTTTTATTCTAATTTGGAACTTATATTTAATCCTACTATATAACAATCAGTTTTAATAGTATATTAAAATATATTTCGCACTACGTAATATTTTGGGTGTTGGTTCCACCTTGGTTAGGTCGGTAGTTATAATTGTTAAACAAAGTCTTATAACTAAAGCTTATATTTAACTAATGGTAGTGAACTTATAATCAATATGGTAAACACAGATATTTGTATTTCACTTGTATTTCTAATAAGAAGCTCAAAGTAGTCCATTATGCGAACCTTGAATTTATTAATAGTTCATATGCATCATATCTGAAAACTAATATTTGTCCATATGCAATAAATTTGTTTGTGGCAAATATATTTTATAACCGAATTTATAGCAATCTAGATTGCTGAACCTGACACTACTATAATCAAATTTATAGCGATTAGTTACTGAATTGAACCTGACATCACTTAAAATCTAATACTTGCAATACTCTCTCCTCATCCATGAAATATTACTCATGTTGTGCATTGGTTATTAGACTATATAAGCAGTTTACATAAGAAAGGGAGTACATGAGATAATTTTAAATCTAAAAACAACAATAGGTTGTTCAAAATAAAATCAAGAGAATGAGGACATATTAGTTACATTTTCTCTTCACCTTCTATTATGCAGTAGGTGTACTACGGTTTTGATTAATCTGAAGTAGGCATTCTTTTCGTATTATGCACAATACTTGCTTGAATTTTTTTATTCCAAAAATACTATCATTTGAAATTTTCTTATATAATTTAGAAGGTAACTTATGTTGTTTCCCTAATTGCTCATTTGTTGTAGTGTATTTCATCATCATTCCCTTCCTACTCAACTTCTCTTTTCTTCATTTAAAACAATTTTTATCCATTCTAATCCATATAAAATCACTGTTACCTCCAAACACCTAATACTGAAACCCTTATTATTACTGTAATAAGTAATAAACTCAACCTATGATATTCATGTATTTGGTAAGTGATTTTGTATGTTATAAATAACGTAAAATAAGAATGTTCCAAATACATTACTCATTTCGTCTAAAAATTTATTTTGATTAATTTTAGAAACCAAAATACGGTTAAAAACGCATTATTTCATTTTTCAACATTCTACAGCAACATTTTACAAATATGAGCTTATCAGGGGCAATATTGTTATTTTTATAATGAAGTATATAAACGTTATCAATATTTTTTATTATCTGAATTGGTTATTTCAATAAAATGCATTAAACAAATTAAAGTAACATTTTATCACTAATTGTTTGATGCCTTATCGTATCCATTTTACGAATTTCTTACCAAATATTTTAATTTTTTTTGTTAATTAAAGATGGTGTTGTTAAATAATCACTAATTGATCAATTTATCTATGAGATTAATTTTAGTGGTAAGCAAGATTTACCATCATTTCACGGCTTCTTCTTCTACCATACTTGAGTCCTAAACCTAAACATATGCGATCTTTAAAATCACAAACCTTATCAATCTTATCGTTCTCTCTTTTGTATGTATTCCACTGCACATGAACAGACTTTGATAAAATGCCCAAATGTAAAGTAAAAGCATGCAACCAATTATGATTTTGGTTGAGAAATGCAACAGTTATTGAAATGCGATGGTTTGAATGTTAATGTATTCATGCTCAATTTCCTTATTTTATCGAGTCAATTAAAATTTATATAATATGACTTATACTAACTAATTGCCAATTAATTTTGTGTTTTTTTTCTGAATTTGTAGGAGAAGCAGAAGATGATGAGGATGCAAGTTACACAGCAACTTAAGTATTGATGAAATAAAATTATGAAAAGGTTAATAGAGAAGTTATGATGCCTTTTGTGTAGTTTGTAAAGAATAGATATTTCTACAATAGTTAGTTACATATGTGTTTAATAGCAAAAATGATTTATTCTAGATGCATGTAGAAGGAATATATAGAGAATAGAAAATAACATCAAATTGTAAGCAAAATCTTCTCATAAGGAAAGAATCATTATGTGCCTTTCAATCTTTTTTTTCTTTTCTATCTGTGCCTCTTATTTAGGATGAAAAACACTACATACAGTTACAATTTTCTTTATTTTGTACATAACGAGAACCAAGAGTTTTATAACTAATGTGTTGTTAATGAAGCATGACAACCTATGATAGATAACATTATTTGTGGGCTTTGGGTTCGTGCTTTTCATACCTAATTCCACTAGTTAATATCTTAGAAATTTTTTTTGTCATTGTTTGAATTAAGAATTTTAATTTCACTTCTTTGAATCTAATTAAATTTCTTTTTTCATTCATGTGCAAAGCACATGCAAGAGTATTGATGTATATATAATAGAAAACCTTAAATGAAACTTTTGGAATTATTAAAACACCAATTTGATATTTTATTCACATTCAAAGAATAAAATGATATATTTTTTTCATTCGAATCTACACGTCTTCGTAATCTTATTCATTTTTCTTTTGCTAAGGCGAAGCTAAAAGTTCTTATTTTTGGAAATCTATAGCGATCCAAAATTAATGATAACTCACATCAAAAGATAAGGCCCTTTTTATCATTCCTTACTCACATCTCTTGCACATTTTGTTAATTTACAATTTCTTCTTTTATGCAACCAAAACCCAATCTACGATATGCCGGTAAGGATTTCAATCTTAATGTCCTTATAGTAACTTGATCAATCTTATTTTCTCAAGCAATTTTAATGTGAACTAGATGTTTCGTACCTTTTATCCTAAAAGCACTAGCCGTTGAATTCTATGTGTGTATGTACAAACTATTCTGCATTAAAATAAAATTAATGCACGTTTTATGGCGGCCTTTATTTATATCTATGTCCATAATTTCACATTAAATAAAATTGATTTCAATTTTCTTTGCATCAAACGAACGTGCCTAACATATAGTTTTATATTGAAAGTAGATATAGCAAAAATTTAATGTAGATTCATGCTTGCATAAAACTAAAACTGTATTATGTAACATAATGCATTTTGTTATCTTACAGTTCTTCAATATTATATATTAGGTAATGTAGACATTTCTTATCAAAACAAGTTTATGGTATTTATTAGACAATGCTTATCAAAAGGTTTCAAATATTTATTGGAGTATATTTACAGCAGCTTATTTAAATTATTTTTTCAACTACTTATTTCTAGATATCTATTATAACGGTGATTTAAACACTTGGCGCAAGAGGTTCACTGATAATAACTTCTTTGTTAGTATCAAGCTTTTAAGATACAAGTATATTTTGAATATTACAGCCGCACATTAAATGCCATATATTGCAAGTCTAATATTTGAAGCTTTTTGTGCTTACATAGTAGTTCAAGGAATATTTTCTGATAAAATTTATACTTTATCTTGAAAGTTTATTTTCTTAAATTAAACTTTAGCCATTCATCGATAATAACCTATCACTGAAAAATGGAGATATAACACATGTTTTTTGAATTTATGAAGATTGTGCACAATAACCTTTGAATTACAAAATTTGACATATTATTTCCTGCTTTGATTTTGATGAATGTTTGTTACCATCTGCTTTTGTTCATACTCTTGGTGATAATTATACACATTGTTTTGATGATTGGTGCATTAAGAAACAAATTTGAAATTTGATGTCATGCCAATAGTATCTCAATTTTTTGAAATATGTGCATACATAGATATGTATAATTTTGATATTTTATATTTGATGGATATTTGTTTATATTTACTTGAATTTTTGCAATTATTTAACCAAACGTTTAACGTATATTTGTATTACTAAGTTGGACGTGAAAGTTATTTATTTATTCCAATCAACTCTAACTTACTAAATCCAGGTCACAACAATTCGTTTTTGAATATGACACCTTACTTTAGCTTTTAATTTTTTTTAGATATTTATATAATTTAATGTTTGGTAGGTTTTAAGGCTTTATTCTTCGCTTCAGTGTCATTGATATAGTTAGAGAAAATAATTAATATATTTTTATCCTCATGGATATTATTGATTCATGAATTATGACATATTCAACCTTAAATTAGATTAGCGACATGCAACTTATTTATGTTCAATTATTGAGTAATTGACATGCAGCTTATTTATGTTCAATTAGTGAGTAATTGATTTAAAGTAAAGATACCAACATGTAGATTTATTTGTTTAGTAGCGGAAGTTTGTATTCTTTTTCAATCACATTGATTATGATTATAAAAGAGTTTTTTCTGGCCTATTTCCTCTATGATTAAGTTTTTACACTGTAAGTGTAACGACCCAGTTTATCAGTCGTCTGAATATAGAATATTTAATTGAATTTAAAATTTGAAAAATGAATATTATAAGTTAAATCAGTTAATAAATTGATTTTTGAATATAATGTGAATGAAAATGATTTATAAAGTTGAATTAAATTCTATTTGAATTAGAATGGAGTTAGAGAACTTTTAAAAATTGATTTAAAAGTTAATTTACAGAAATTAGAAATTTTAATATTTAATTAACGTGTAAAAATACCATTTTTCACACTGTCTCGGATTTCGACGAAACCAGTTTTATTGAATTCGTAATAGTGTATTATTATAGAATTTCAAATTTCGTATCAATCGGACTTACGGTTTGGTCGTGCGAAGCTGAAGCGCGTAGAAATTTATTTAAGCAATTTTAATTAATATAATTCGATTCGAAAACCTATCTTTCAAATATGATGAAATTAACCTTCGATATATATTCCATTGTGTTCGGAATAAGGGTAAAACATTATAAATGCACGTCTCAATTGGAGTTTGAAATATTTTCGGATGAATAGTGCACGGAAATTTTCTATAAAAGCCTCTCACTTTTTCTTTTTTTTTCACAAAACCTAGGGTTTTAACCCTAACCGCCACTTGAATTTCAATGGCCGTAATTGCTCAATTCTTCCTCCCCTATCATCTCCTAATCCATGGACTTTTACGCAAAACTTTCTACTAGAGAATTGAAGGGCTCGTCGAGATCTTCAATATACATCGGCTATGATCGTCAATGAGGCATCACGGCGTCGCCAATACTCCTCCGTTCGTGGCTGCTGTTTGAGGCATTTTCTCATTCGTGGCATGTCGTTAGGGGGGCGGTCTTCTGGCATTGGAGGAGGGGAACTAGGCGCATCGACCGGCGGCAATGGATGGGGTTCATGGCAAGGGAGGAGGCCGGGGCAATCGCTTGTAGAAGGCGGCTGATATGGGTTCGAACGTGAACCTGGGTGCAAACGCGTGAAAGGGAGAAGGAAGAAATTAGCGGCCATGATCTGGTTTATGCGTGATGTGCGGCCCAGATTAAAAGGTTTATTAAATAAATAGATAAAAAGAAATTGTGAATTATTTATATTTAAATTCGTGTAATCTTTAAAATACTATAACTTTCACATACGATGTCGAAATTGGACGAAACAAGCGGCGTTGGGTTCGTATTGTCGAGCACTACATTTTAGAGCTGGTTTGGATGAATTTGGAATTAGTGAAAATTTTGGTTAAAATTAAATGCTTGTTTAATTTTAATTGAAATAAATCGCTATTACGATGACTGCAACCAAAGTGAGTACAACTCACTCTCTCTATCTCGTTTATATTTTTATATAAGTGAGAATAAATTTATTTATGATGATTGATGATTGTTTGGATGGGATATGATATATATATTAAATATATATTGATTGGTTTGGATATATTCCCGCATATTTTAGCGGATGAGACCCTATACATTTTCGTGTATGAGCGAATGACCCTTTGTACGCGAGTTTGTCTCGAAGCGGACATTGTACATATTTTTCTCATATGTATATTTGTTGCAGGCGACAGGTTGAAGGGATCCAACTGGATTCCTCGCCAGTATTGATTATATTTACAGATATTGTTATATATGTTCTTATCATGTGATATATAGTGATTGGATGCCATGATTGATATGATTGATGTGAATTCCCTTATTTAGTGCTTTTGCAGCATTGGGTCATATTTTGGAAATTTAAAATATTAAAATGAGGATTTTAATTTAAAAAGGATTTCAAAGTGATTTTGAAAATATATAAATTTTGAATTGTTAAAGAAATGGATTTATTTTAAATAGTTAAAAAGTTATAATTTTTATGTTATAAAAATTATGGCTTTGTGGAAAATAATCAGAATATGATTTTTAAAATGTGAAGTTAATTATTTTGTTAAACTAAGTTAAATTGAGAATTTTGAACTTATTAAAAAATAGCTATATATAAGGTTTATAAAATGGATATTTTATAAATAAAATTAATGGCAGTATAAACCAGTCTATAAGTGTTAAAATGAAAGTTTATAAATGAATGTTAATAATAAAGAGAGTTAATGAAATAAAATGTATAAACGGTGTTTTATAAATAAAAGGAATTGTAATCAAATTTATATATGGATTTGCAATTGAAATTTAGAAATGAATTTATAATGGATTTTATAAATAAA
Organism: Allium fistulosum; assembly: GCA_030737815.1. Taxonomy (NCBI): domain Eukaryota; kingdom Viridiplantae; phylum Streptophyta; class Magnoliopsida; order Asparagales; family Amaryllidaceae; genus Allium; species Allium fistulosum. The sequence continues at coordinate 100,705,484 of CM060904.1, forward strand.
GAGATTTGAAAAGAATGAATTTGTAAATAAGAAATTTATAAGTAAATTAACTTATAATTGGATTTTGACTTATAAATGAGATATAAATGAAATTTGTTAGTAAAAGAATTTTGTATATGGAAGTTTATAAAATGTAAATGAAATTTATAAACATTGTTTTATAAATCTGAAATCAATTTAATTTGATAAGCTAAATATGGATTTTTATAAAAGGAATTATATTCACGATTTTGGACACTGAATAATCCTTTAAATTAAATGTGTAGAAGTATGAATTTGGTAAAGGAATCATATTCATGATTTTGGACAGTGAATAATCCTTTAAATTAAATGTGTAGAAGTAATGAATTTGGTAAAAGGAATTATATTCACGATTTTGGACGGTGAATAATCCTTTAGATAAATTGGATGTTTTGGAAAGTGATATTATAAAAAGGGAATTTAAACCGTTTAAAATCCATGCATCCATTTCTAAAAGTCGTACGTCACTTTTTTGGCATTTTGGACGGATGTTGCACCCTGTGGATATTGATTCTTCGGAAGGCCATAACTGTTGGCTCGTTTAGAGTTACGGGAGCCATAACCACTCAAAACGAAGCTCTCTGTGAGTTCTACGGCTATGAATTCTTTAAGCCGTCACTAGTTAGTTTCATACCTAAAAATATCTTATCCGAACCTCAATCGGGCCTTGGACGTTTTTTACCGTTTGTTCATTCGTTACGTGGATGTTTTTTGGAAAACGGGATCCCCCGGGGCTGGTCTTTGATTTACCATCGCTGGAGAGTGGTGCCCCATAGTACCACTCCGTTTCAAATCCATGCATCCATTTCTAAAAGTCGTACGATACTTTTTCGGCATTTTGGACGGATGTTGCACCTTGCACTGTAGATGTTGCACCTTGTGGATATTGATTCTTCGAAAGGCCATAATTGTTGGCTCGTTTAGAGTTACGGGAGCCATAACCAGTCAAAACGAAGCTTTCTGTGAGTTCTACGGCTATGATGGCTTTAAGTCGTCACTGGTTAGTTTCATACCCAAAAAATCTTATCCGAACCTCAATCGGGCCTTGGACGTTTTTTACCATTCGTTCATTCGTCATGTGGATTTTTTCTATAAAACGGGATACTCCGGGGCTGGTCTATGATTTACCATCGCCGAGGAGTGGTGCCCCATGGCACCACTCCGTTTCAAATCCATGCATCCATTTCTAAAAGTCGTACGGTACTTTTTCGGCATTTTGGACGGATGTTGCACCTTGCACCGTAGATGTTGCACCCTGTGGATATTGATTCTTCGGAAGGTCGTAACTGTTGGCTCGTTTAGAGTTACGGGAGCCATAACTAGTCAAAACGAAGCTCTCTGTGAGTTCTATGGCTATGATGGCTTTAAGCCGTCACTGGTTAGTTTCATACCCAAAAAATATTATCCGAACCTCAATCGGGCCTTGGAAGTTTTTTACCGTTCGTTCATTCATCACGTGGATTTTTTCTGCAAAACGGGATCCCCGTAGCTGGTCTATGATTTACCATCGCCGGAGAGTGGTGCCCCATGGTACCGCTCATTATAAATGAATGTTAATAATAAAGAGAGTTAATGAAATAAAATGTATAAACGGTGTTTTATAAATAAAAGGAATTGTAATCAAATTTTTGTGGAAGGCAATTAGTAGTCAACAGAAATGGCAATGTGATATGTGATATGTGAAAGGTAATCGATACCTCTTTTGGCCCCACTCCCCGGAAAATGACTGAAACAGGGATAGAAGCAGCAAGGCTAAAATGGGTCGCTCCCATTAGGAGATGTCATCACACCTCTAGATGTATCTTTACACGCTATGACGTCGTGTATCTGATTATTGTTGTGTATGCTTGTGGCCATGGATTTTAGGTCGGTAACGACCGAAGTGATGACATATTCGGTACTATCCAAGTATGGATAGGCTGGTCTTGTGTTGGTTTAGGCACCCAATATCTGGACCCTAGGTACATCCATTTAGAGGTGTACCGAGTTTTCGAAAAGGTAGTCCCTTCACCTAGTCATTTGTATGGAAATCCAAAATCCAATACGTGCTTGCCATTTTCTATTGTATAAAGCCTTGTATTACAAGGTGTATGCTGGAATTTAATAATGTAACAATTTCAGCTATTTTAATATTATTTGTATAATAGACACTATTATAATATAAGAGAATTTGATATGAGATGTTTTGGTTATCGTAAGGTAAAAACCTTGTCGGCGTTTATTTGCGACTCGGTCTTACGAGATACATTTTGTTTTGATAAAGGAAAAGTTTTGATAACTTAATAAATTTAGTTGAGATGTGTTTTTCTCACGCTGGTTTACCAGACTGATCCTGGAGTTCTTCCCTTTCAATGTTCGGGTTAGACCGAGTATATTTACAGGTTCAGATTTTGTGCTTTTTAAGCTTCAACATGCGAGCTGGAGATCTTCATATCGTATACACGTATCTGTTTATTATTCCACTGCATTGCATTGCATTGTTGTTGTTGTAAATTATCAACATTTGTGATGATAGGTTATTATAATTGTTCAAGCTGATGATTACTTATTGTGTACTCTTATGTTGATTTATGTATATTACAGTTTCTCTTTTGTAAAGATTATTTATCTACATTATATGTTACTCCGTTATGATGTGAGATTCTGTACTGTTTTGGTTCTACTTCTCTCTTCTTCTTCTTCTCTTCTCTTCTTCTTTCTTCTCTCTTTTTTCTCACTCTCTCTTTTCTTTCTCATGCTTGTTTGCAATCGGTGCGCTCTGCGTCGGACAAGTATGGTTTATTGTCGGATTTAGAGGGTGTCGAGTGCGGGTCATCTCAATAAGCTTGCAATCTTCTATTTTTATATTCTTGAAAAAATTTCGGGCTAATTTGGCTCTTGCTGTATTAATTTATACTTTCTAGCGTTCTAAGCAAAAAAAATTTATTTTTTCAAATCTCATAAAGATTATGAATGAATGCATTGTTCTATAGATCAGCATATTGAAAAATAATCTGAAATTGGGCTTAGTAACAAAGATATTTTCTATTTTAGTAAAATTTGAAATTTTAGCTAGCAATATTTCGTATTCACTTAAAAGGTGCATGATAAGCTTTGAATTGTAAGCACGTTTATTTAAATTTTTTGGTAGCGCTCAAGATAAAGCTAATAAAAAGAATTACAATCCATAAATATGTATTTTATCTTCATATAACTTATAATTCAAACAAAAACTACCAAAATTGTATCTTGAAAGCCATGTGCGTAGGGTTCGCACTAGTATTAAAATATTAATCAGCAAAACTCTATTATTCATGCCTATATTGGCACTAGTGGCATAAGTGCAAAAAATGATGTATTTTCATTAATGGGGCGCAGAAACAAAGGATATTGGGTCCAAGATCCGCTCACCTATTCTACCTATACAAAATTAGACTGTACAAACTACCCATGAAATTAACTTAAAAGTTCAACTGGAGGCGAATTACCACCACTAACCCTTTGAACATCTTCGTACGTAGTAAATCACTGATCATCTTCCCTCATCGTGGGACGCTCGACGCCCTGATATTTCACATAGAGCATGATTGTTATTGCGAATGCTACTGAGCATATAAGAAAACTGATGGTTAGCAATAGCTTGAATAAAGAAGAAGAAAAAATTTGAGTGGCCTAATATGGTAGTGTTAAAAGGACCAAAGTTGCACGGACCCAAGTAGGGTCCGCATAGTTCTGGGTTGCCTACGAAGGAAGTGGAGTTGAAACAGCTGAACTGACTAGTTCCAGGCACAACCCAAATAGTTTATTGTAAAAAAAATCGATTGTTGTTAAGCTTTGCATTGTTGATATGGAAAAAAATATATCACTTTTTGTCCGTTTGAGGAGAAGGCGATATCTCTTTCAGATTTTAAATGAAAGATTCGGAAAATAACACGCATTTAGACACCATGCAGGTTTTGGAAAACCATTTGAAAGCTGTTGAGTGCAAAATTCATTAAATTTGTTCTTGCAACATGTTGAAGAATCCAACTTTGTGATCAATGGAATGGTGTAAGACATGCATTGAAGCGAAGAGTTAATGTAACAATTTACAACTGAATTTAGTAACTCGGGAATTAGTATAAACTTCATTTCTCGTTGTTGATTTCATGCATTAAAATTTATGAATATAGTTATAAATGAAGAGGAAGGAAAACATATACGAATGGAAAGAAGAAAAGAAAACGAGCGTTTTCAATAGCTGCTTGCCCGATTTTATTAAATAAAATTAATTAACTTAAGTTTGATTAATGTCAGAACTTGAGATCCAAGTAAACAAACGGAGTCTTGGAGCTGATCTAATGATCGATTAGCAAATTATGGGTTAAAACTTAAAATTGTTAAATACATTAAACCTGCAAATCGTGAGAAGGTACTTGACTTTTTTCATTTGGGTGTAAATTACATCCTTCCTTTTTTATCCATTTTATTTATTTATTTTCTTTTTTCTTTTGTGGATTAAGTAACGAAGTAGAAATGCATTGTTGCACTATAAGTCATACGATATGTTGTTCGAGACGAAATGTAACAACCCGCATATTTATCGATTTTATATTTAAATATTTTATTGTTAGTCGGATGTTAGACCGAAAAGCTACTTTTTGCATACGGTCAAATTGGGACTCGAGACCACCCCCATTGAGTTCAAAATGACGTTTGCGATCTTTTTGAGTGTAAACTTCGATATGTTTGGAGATAGTGAAATTTTCGTCACTTTTTGTGTTGAGCTTTTGGTTTGGGCTGCACCTCTTCTACCTCAGCCCAACCCCTTCCTTCTCTTCATCACTTCATCAACTTTGAAGCTTTAGCAACAATGGTGGAGGGAGTAGGAAATTAAAATTCCAAGCTCAAATTCTTTAGCAAATTCAACATCTAACTCCAAATTCAAAGTGAAGACATTGATTCAAGCTTGTGGTTGATCTTTGCTTTGCCCCCGAGCTTCATCTTCATCAAATTCCGTGAAAAGGTGAGATTTTTAGTCTCACATCTTGCTTAAATTGTCATTGGACTGTTGGGAATGATCCCCTATTGTATTTGCATCAACATTTGCATTTGGTTTGGATTGGATTGGCGAAAAACTTCAATTTTCAGCGTTTTGGTGATTTTTCTGGCCTTAAGTCGTTTCTGGCCTTCGCTGAGTCGTCCACGAGTTAAGCCTAAGTCGTGAGTCGTTCACGAGTTAAGGGCTTAAGTCGCGCGCGTGCATTTCTGTTCGCCTGGCTTGAGTCGTTCACGAGTCAAAGTGATGAGTCGTTCACGAGTCAAAGTGATGAGTCGTTCACGAGTTACTGGCTTGAGTCGTTCGCGAGTTAAAGTGTTAAGTCGTTCTGGGTGTTCTGCCTTCGCTAGGTCGTTCGCGAGTTAAGTGCTAAGTCGTTCGCGAGTTAAGAGTTAGGTCGTACTGGGATAAGTCGTTAGGTCGTATAGACCTTAGCTCGTAGCTCGTATGGCTCTTAAGTCCTAGGTCGTTGGCTTTTAAATCGTTAAGTCGTAGGTCGCTGCTTCTACTAAGTCGCTAGGCCTCGCCAACTCCGCTAGCTCGCAACTGTTAAGTCGTATGACCTTAAGTCGTAGGTCGTCCCCGACCTAACTCCACTAGGTCGTTCCAGCCTTAGCTCGTAGCTCGAATTGAAGCTTAAGTCGTTAAGTCGTTCGTTCCACTAAGTCGTTCAAGGCTTGAGTCGTAAGTCGTTCGCGAGTTAGTACTTGGTCGTTCGACCTGTTCTTCTGCTAAGTCGCGTGGCATTCTCCACTTAGGTCGTATGACCTTATCCCTTAAGTCGTAAGTCGCTTGCCTCCCTTAAGTCGTAAGTCGCTTGCCTCCCTTAAGTCGTAAGTCGTTCGCGAGTTAGTACTTGGTCGTTTGACCTATTTTTCCCCTAGGTCGTTCGCGAGTTAGTACTTGGTCATTTGACCGGTTTGGCTTCTCGAGACCGCTTGCCTTCACTAGGTCGTACCGTGACGGGGCGCTGCCCCGCACCCCGCCGTGGGCGCTGCCCCCTGGACCCCCGCGACCTGACCGGGCAGGTCGAACCCCGTATTACTCTGCGTAGGCAATCTCTTCTGAAAAACGTTTATCAGAATTTCTACTTTGATGGTTTTGGGATTGACTTCTTTGGACTTTACTCACGTCTTCGAACGTGAATTGATTTGTTTCTACAATCGTTTTATGACTTGTCACTTTAAAGATATATGAAGGTTTCAATACTAATAGTAAATATCAAAACTCTTTCATCAAAGCGATTTCAACCCTATTTTAAATATCAAAAGTTCGTTTTCTCAAACCGATTTTTAATCTACTAGTATATACAAGCCTTTACTTCACTCGAATGAGAAATCGACTTAAACGACTTAGTAAAACGGGTGGTATGAAACGCTTGCGTTCACTTCGTCGGTTAGCTCTTGGACTTGTTCGATTGAACCCTTTTTGTGACAATTTCCTAGTGAAGATTTACAGCTTGTTCGTAAATATTTAAGTTAAGTAAGTGGTTATGGGACATGAAGCTAAACTCATATATTTACTAGCTTGGTGTGATTGACACTTCTCGCTGATCATGATGATCATTTTATGATTTAGACTAGCAATTGTGCGATGTCTCTTTTTCCATATGAAGGACTGTACTTCATTTTATTGAGCTTCGTCTCATTTCTTTGTGGGCTGACAACCCAAGTACTTTTAATGTGTTTCGATTCATCTGATGTACCGTTTGTACTACATCGATGTCTCTGTCTTTCTGATTCATTGGACGTACCGTTTGCACTGCGTCAATGTTCGATTCATCTGATGTACCGTTTGTACTACATCGATGTCTCTGTCTTTCTGATTCATTGGACGTACCGTTTGCACTGCGTCAATGTTTGATTCATCTGATGTACCGTTTGTACTACATCGATGTCTTAGCTTTCTGATTCATTGGACGTACCGTTTGCACTGCGTCAATGTTCGATTCATCTGATGTACCGTTTGTACTACATCGATGTCTCTGTCTTTCCGATTCATTGGACGTACCGTTTGCACTGCGTCAATGTTTGATTCATCTGATGTACCGTTTGTACTACATCGATGTCTTGGCTTTCTGGTTCATTGGACGTACCGTTTGCACTGCGTCAATGTACCGGCTTTCATGCTCCTGTTTGGGATTGGCCATCCTTTTCTTGTGATTTCTGGATTTCTAATGATTGATGTCTGGAATTTTATGTTTCACCAGCTTTTACCATTGACATTGATGAGTATGTCATTTTATTGTGGCTTGGTGAATTAAATTAAGAATATGACATTCTTTTCTCTGTTTTGAGATTATTGAGATATTGTATGACTTTTATGGGATTTCTGATGTATACTTTTCATAGTATGACACCTTTTTGTTATCATACGTTCTATTATCATATCTCATATTCTATCTCATTTTATCTGATAATTATAGCTAGACTGATCCGTTTATTATTTTCTTCTTAAATAATACTCGGGTCAGACTGAGTTTTTACAGGTGCTTCTTCATGACTTCTTATCTGGAGCCATCTTCTGACTTTTGGCTAACTACTCTAGTTTAGTAGGTTTTTGTTGTATGAATTTGGGATGAGACTCCTTGATGTATACGTATTCTATTGTCTTGCACTTGTATCTATTCTTTTGTGTTATTGTGGATCTTATTTGACCACTACTCTGATGTACACTTTTAGGTGTAATATTCATATCTTATTCCGCCTTTGTGATATGAATTGTCTGTGACTGATTTGTTCTACGTTTATTTCTATATTTGTTTCCGAAGATCATTTATAGCCACCGTGTGATAGCTTTGTGTTTGTTTCGGTATGTCGGATTTCCTCCTTAAAAGATATGCATTCTATTCTATCTGACATATCGGTGCTCGCTCCTCAACAGCCTTATCCTCCATGCTAATTGACAGCACTACACCGTAGTGTTCTTGGTTAGCGTGGGTATAAAGGTGGGGCGTTACAGCTTGGTATCAGAGCCAAACTTCGGAACAATGTAGAATAATCTAGCAAGGATCATTGTCCTAAGTCTTTCTTAGGAATCGTGCCATAGGATTTGACTCGGGTCTTCGTACCGTTCTATCCTATTTTCATTTTATGATTCCTTGTCTTATCAATCATGATTGTTTGATATTCATTCCGAGAATAACTTTTTCTTCTTCTTTCTTTCTTAAAGAAGAGAAATGGTTAGATCTGGCCGTGCCAACGTCGGTCAATCCAGTGCTTCTCCTCAGGAGGGAGTATTTATGTCTGCCCAGCAGCTACTAGATCTTGTTAAGAATGCTCAAGCTATCGGACCCATTCCAGAGCCTACTCATCCTCGATCCGGTTTTGCACGCTTGTGTAGAGATTATACCGATTTGGGTGGAAGGCCATTCCGGGGATCCGAGAGTGTTATTGAAATTCAAGCTTGGCTCAAAACATGCGATCGCATCTTCTTTCGCATGAATCTTATTGATCTCCACCGAGTCCAAGTGGCTTCTAGCATGCTCCAAGAAAGGGCATTGGATTGGTATGAGCTTCTTATTTCTGAAATCGTTGAAGCTGATCTCACTTGGGAGCAATTCCGGGAGAGATTCGAATTGAAATTTGTGCCGGAGGCTGAAAAAGTAACCTTGGCCCGGCGATTTATCGACCTTGTTCAAGGTGAATCTTCTGTGACGGACTACGTCGCATCGTTCGAATCTCTTTCTAAATACGGGGTTGAATACATTAATACCCCATTGAAGAAAAATCAGAGATTTGTCTATGGCTTGAATAAGAATCTAAAGAAGCCATTACTCCTGAAACTCGAGGTTTCATTTGATCAGCTTATTGATATCGCTCTTCGTCTTGAAGAGGCCGATAGAGAGTGTGATGTTGAAGTTGTGGGTGCTAAACAAAACTTCAACAACAACATGAAAAGGCCTACTAAGTTCAAAGGCCCTAATCCAATTCCCGACAAGAAAGGGAAGCAAGAATCTTCGGTAGCAAAGACTCCTACCTCTAGTCGTGGACGATGCTACAATTGTGGCCTTACGGACCACTATGTAAATGAGTGCCCGAAACCATTTTTCTGTCGTTATTGCAAAGGTTCGGGACATCTTTTATCTTCATGCCTCAAACTTCCGGACAAGAGAGAGGGAAAGCTAAATGTTGTTCAAGTCCCTAGTGACACTTCCCATGGTCAAGGTATCCATTCTATCCTTGATGACATTTATTTCGTGAACATTTTTATTATTATTATTATTATTATTCGAGTTCTTTTGATATGGGTTTCGTCTCATTATTTTATAACAAAAGAACAGGTTGATTCCTTTTCTTTAGACATTTTTGGGCTTGTTGACTTCTTTGAGGATTGCGAATCCGGTTGGCGGATCCGCAACACTCAATTTTCTTTTTATTGATGTCGAAATTATTTTATGTGATTTTTCTTTCCGAACCGATTTCTACTTATGCTTCGGAATTGACTTTTGTAAGGACTGGCTTAATTACTATGAAGCCATATCCTTTGTCCCGTGTGGGATATTCATCTTCGACATTTTCAATCTGTTAAACAGATTTCTGTTTTTCCTCTGTGATTTTGATTCCAATTTGAGGGCATCATTTTATTCTTGTAGTTTGAGAATTTCCGGTATTTTTGAGCGTGTCTTAGGATTATCGCCTAAGAAATCTTTTGAGTGATGTTAAGGTCTTTTTAGTTCGACCTTGCCCTCGATTTTCATTTGCTACGAGTTGCGGGAGTTAGCATTCCCTTTACCGCATTCCGCGCTCAATATGATTCTTATGAATGACTTGTTATGTCATTCAGTTTATCCAGCTTATTTCATCCATTTTATAAATCGAGTATTTTACGATCTCGATGACTCCATTCTTTGATTTTGGATGAAAATAGCAATTTAAAATTTTTCAAATCTTTTTCATAAGATTTATTTATAAGTAAAATTGGATTTTTATTCTTTAAGCAAACAAAGAATATTCTTAAGAGTTTTTAAGAAACAATCTTGAAGATGATTTTGTGATTGTATTGCCCATTGAGTGCTTTAAGAATTTTGGTCGATGCGCTTGATCAACGTTATCGATAGAAATTTCCTAAACGCTTTGATGAGACAATCAGACACAGTAAAATGTAAATTTCTCTAGAAAGATTATTTGAAAGAATTCTTTTCCGCTACTTTTATTCTTGTGATTCCCGATGGAAACCAAGACTTTATCTTTTGTACCAATGCTAATTGTATTGGTTTGGTTGTCGTTCTTTTTCTTTTGCTTCTAAATAGTTATAGCCTATCGAGACTAGGTATGCCACTCATGATCTAGTGCTCGCGGTTATTGTTTTTCCTTTTGAAAATTTGGCATCACTATTTTTGGGTGAGAAATTTGTTCTCTACCTTAATCATAAATCTTTGGAATATTTATTGTTTATTAAATGATTTTCTATATAATTACATATGAAATGCATAAATTGTAAATAAAATTTAAAATTATATTTGAAGATGAAGAACTTAATAAATAAATAAAATAATCGTGTCTTTTGGTGATTGGTGATATAATTTAACCGAAGTTAAGAAAAGTTATAATTTAATCAAAACTAACAGGTAAATTACCCGATGAACTATGTGTTGGAATGAAAATAGTCTTCATACTTTGATTGCATTGGATGATTTCTTGTTCGAATCAATCCCCGAGAGTTTAGGATAATGTAGGTCATTGAGTAATATTAGAATGGAAAAGAATTTTTGAATGATTTAAATTCTTCTAAGCTGTTTAGCTTACCTGAGCTTGCTCAGATCGACCTACAAGATAATATATTAGAAGGAGAATTTCTAAATACCGATGGAAAGCTAATTTCTTCAAAACTCGAAAAGATAAATCTTGCAAATAATCGATTATCAAGGGAATTGTTTTCTTCAATTATGGATTTTTCAGGTATCCAGAACCTTCTATTGAATTAGAACTACTTTAACGATAGCAATGCTGAATAAGTCAAAAAACTACGGCAGTTGTATAATCTAAATTTGAGTGGAAATCGTTTTTCAAGTTTGATTCCTCCTGAGATCAAAAAATATAAATCGTTGATTTTTGTCCTTCTAACAACAGTTGATTTCTCCTATAATAAATTATACGTGTTGGTGCCTAGAACTGGCCAGCTCAACTACTTCAACTACACTTCCTTCGTAGACAACCTAAAACTATGCAGACCCTACTTGAGCCCGTGCAACTTTATTCCTTTTAACACTACCATATTAGACCACTCAATATTCTCCTTCTCACCTTTATTCAAGCTGCTAACTATCGATTTTCACATATGCTCAGTAACATTCGCAATAGCAACCATGCTCTTTGTGAAATATCCAGACATCAAACGTCCCACGATGAGAGAATATGATCAATGCTAAGATGTTTAAAGGGTTAGTGACAGTAATTCACCTTCGATTGTTTTTTAAGTTAATTTCATATGCAATTTGTATGGCCTAATTTTGCATAGATAGAATAAGTGAATGAATCACCTAAACCCAAAATCCTTTGTTTCTATGCCCCCACCAATAAAAATACATTTTTTTTGCACCAATCAAATCTTTTGTTGTGACATTAGAGGGGTCTCGAATTAACAAAAGATAGATTGATGCAGAGCCCTTGAAGTCAAGGTCGCAAGTTCAAAACCAGCGCCTACGATTTTTCCCCTTTACAAAAATTCCACTTATGGCTCCGTAGGTCCCAGGGCCGGTAATACAGGCTGACAGTGAATCTTTCAATAATAGTTTTCTATGACTCTAAAATCAAAAGGGGAATACGATGTACATTTTGCAAAGGAATAACTAAACAGTTTTGCATCTACATATTTCAGAATGCAGGTCAATCTACGTTCATTGGTAACAATACTGCAACACTATTAGACAAAAAATATATATAGGTTAATAATACATGCAATTCATCTTGGAAGAGATGAAATTGAGATTAAGAACTGAATCGCACAAGTGGGTGAGCAACAGAGCAAAAGAGGTCACCAATTGAAAACTTATAGCTACTCTTGGAATGTTGCCTTATACGTGAACAAAAACAACAGATAACATAAATTAATTGAAATCAAAAAATATTATCATGGAAAAATAATGTATAAAAAAGGTAAAATTAACAAAGGAGAATGGCCTCAGACATCCAAGGAAGGAATGAACAGCATAAGCTCTCAAGCCGGGCGAGGCGAAAGCTCTTAGGCGGCCACTGCGAATGTTTTGAGAAACGAGCCTTTCTTTCTTTCATCATCGACCGTTTCTTTTTTTGTGAAAAGGAAAATTCAACAAAAATGAACATATGAATGGTTCGATATCAAAAATAATAGTGAATGAAATAGGATCAGAACATTGGCTTGATTTCTCCGAGGAGAAAGACGAACGCGCAGTATAATCAGAGTCGATCATTCGGGGAAAGGAACATCACATCACTAATTTCATTCACTGCATGAGTATCTTCAGGAAAATTAAAAACGGAACATTAAAAAAGAAGGCGAGATAAATAAAATATAAAAGACATCTTAGGGTTAACTTAAAAGCGGCTGTGGATGAAAAGAAGACGGAGATTGAAGGCGAAATTAAAGAGTATTTATAAGAAAAACGAAACCCTAGATCTGGATTGACATGATTAACGGCTTTGATCTCGCAATGTTGACGGTCCAGATTCCTATTAATTACTCGATTTGTTCAAGGCAGCTAAGCTAGAGAGCTTATTCTACTTTAATCGATTAATCACCTTTCGCTTCCCATAAAGAACGTGTTTATACTGCCCAAACATATTGTAAATTGCCAAAGGTACTTTTCATTCGTATTTTTGAAATATTTCAAAACAAATATTTAGATGATCCTGAATGTTTTTAAATAGCTAAAAAGAAACCGACTTAAATACTTCTAAAGAAAACGTATATTACAAATTATGTTATATATTTTTAACTGTTGAAAATAGCATTCCCTTGTTTTCCAGTTTGATACATAAATACCCATTCTCAAAAACATGTTTTAGATTAACTTTTAATTTTATTTTTGGTTGAAAAAATTTCAAAATTAAATCTAAATTTATTCGTATGTTTTTAAGATCAAAATTGTTTTTTTATTGATGTTTTTTTAAATGCAAATATTTACTACAAATATTTGCAGTCTTTATTGTAAGTATTTGCATTTTAAACGGTAGGTATGCATTTTAAACCATGAACATTTGATTTTTTGAAAGTGCATGTATTTTCGGTTTAAATTCCGGATTTTTGCGCTTTTTGAAAGTGTAAATATTTGAATTTTACTTAAAACTTAAAACATAAGGCCCCATTTGGCTTGTTGTTTTTAGTTTTTAGTTTTCGTCTATACAAAAACGTAACCGTCGTATGTATTGTTGAAAAATAAACAATTTTGAAAAATGAAATTAACAAATAAAATAGAAAACAATTTTATTTTGTTTTTCGTGTTTCGAGAGATAGCAAAAGCATGGAGAATAATCCAACTTCTTCGTTGTCTGTTGGTCGTTGCAATGGCTAAGAATTATAAATCCTTTTCTCTTATTTCTTGCTATTTCTTAGTGCAAGTTGAAAACAGAATACTCAAAATACAAAACGAAACCAAATAGGCTCTAAGGTTTCTGAAACTTGCTTTTGAGGGAACGATTATATACTTTGATGCTTAAAAATAGTGTTTTACAGAAGTTCATTTTTAGTTAAAGATTTCTAACTCAACTGGTTAATGCTATGATGCTCTAGACTTCGGTTTTATAGGTTATGGGTTCAAACCACTAAGACGTCAAAATAAGTTGTAACGACCCGTATTTTACGGATCGAAACATCGTAAAACAGTTGACATTTGGTCGCACTGTTGCTAAGTCGTCTAGAGTCTAAGTATTAGGTCGTAGGAAGGTTTGGAGCGACCTAGGCATTGGGATAAGTCATGGGGAAATTAGGTCGTATGGGGTGGCTTAGGTCGAGTGACCGACTTAGGAAGTGTACGACCTAAGGGATAGACGATCTAAGGAACTGACCGACTTAGGAGAGATTGGGACGACTTAAGGATTTGGCGACTCAAGAATAGGCAGGCTTAAGGTAATGACCGACTTATAGATAGAAGACTTAAGTCGGTGACGACCTAAAGGGTAGGTCGGCGACGACCTAAGAGAATGGATGGGTTAAATGTTAGGTCGGCTGGGCGAGTTAACGACTTAAGGAGTGTTGGAGTTAGTATGTGAGCGACCTAAGTCTAGCAGTTAAGTCGTAACTCAGTTAAGTCGTTATGTCGTATACCCAGTTAAGTCGTTATGTCGTATACCCAGTTAAGTCGTTATGTCGTATACCTAAGAGTTAGGTCGTGGGTTCTGTGTTGCGTTAGGTCGTACCCTAGCTAAATGTTAGGTCGCGTGAGTTGTTAGCTTGTAAGCGACCTAAGGAGGATAGGTAAGTGTTAGGTCGCATCTTGGTTAAGTCGTAGACAGGTGAGTTAGCTAAGTCGTAGGTCGTCTGGAGTGTTAGGTCGGCACAGCAGCTAAGTCGTAGGTCGTCTGGAGTGTTAGGTCGGAGAAGAAGTTAAGTCGGCAACGACTTAAGAAGGCGGACGAGTTAAGGGGGTTTTCTGCTATAAATACTCGTCCATTTCTCACTTTTTGGGATCCGGATTTCGAAGCGACGAAGTGCTGACATTTTGAGAGCTCGACTTCTACACTTCTTCACTTCTTTTCTCTACTCTAATCTAGTGATTCCATCCATCCAAGTTGAATATCAAATTGAAGATTCAAGAGCTTAGATTGAAGATCTACATCCATTGAAGTGAGATTTCATCGTTTGAAGCGGATTCGTGATAGATCAAGCGAGATCCTTCGCTGTTCAGATATGAAGTGTGTTGATTTGGGGTTGTTTAGGTGATTTGGTGAGTGGTGATTATCTCTCACACGGATCCAAAGGAGTATATCAGATTGTTGGCTTGATTTGGTGTTAAAGTAGAGATTTCCATGCATTTTCCTAGTCATATGTGTAGATCCATATAGATCCATTGCTCATGATGATTTGACATCCATTTTACTACATGTTAACCTATGCAAGTTCATTCATCAAGATTATAGAGACATTGCTCATGTTTTCATGCTTATTAGACTTTCGACTCTTTATTTACGAAATTGCCATTATTGTTATAATTGTCTATTTAGATTATATTTGAATGCTTGATTACTTGGATTATTGTTTGACTTGATTGATTGCTATGAATTAGATGATTGATGATTTGATTTAGACTTAAGATGATTCAAAGCTAAGGGAAAGCTCTTGAATTGGAAAAGCTGCTCGTGGCATATGTAGCGGATGATGAAGCTCTTATGCATAGATTTGATGATGATGATGTTGAGATGAAGTTTTGCGAGGATGTGATGAAGCAAGACATGATATGAGATAGTCTTGGTCTAATCCAGACGGGATCATTCCAACCGTGTTGACAACTCGGTGATATGGTTCGAGTTGAGGATAATGGTTGGCTCGAGAGGCGCTTGAGCTAGTATGAAAATAGTCGTCGAGGAGGATGACTAGAAGGCTGAGGTATCATCGTTGTTGAAGGTTCTAGCATGCTCAAAGCAAGAGTACGTTGGGCAGATTCGATAGTCTCTGAAGGCTACTGATTGGATAGTCAAGTACTCTGGGCAGATTCGATAGTCCTAGGCACGGGTCACGATGACGTGTAGAGTTATGTCTAGAACCGGGGTTTCCATTAACCCTTGACGGACGGATGAAAGAATGAGCCGGTCATTCAATTAACGATGATATCGAAGCAATGATAACAGTGATAGCTAGAGTCATGGATGTTTGGTTGTATCGTCATTCGGTCTCAAGAGCGGTATTTTCTGGGTGCTTATCTGATCTTGGTTTAGGCCTTGGGGGTTTGTACTTGGAAAACATCGCCCTTGACTCGAGTGATAATTGCTTTACCTTAAATTGTGTGCTTTGCTATGTTTGCTTTTACTTAGTGTGTGTCTAGGGGCTATCACTATAGAAAGAGGTTGGAGTGGGAGGGTTGTATTCCTATTCCTTTTCCTTTATGCTCTTTTGGTATGTTGTTAGTTAATTTACTGCTCACTAAGACTGTTGTCTGACTGAAGGCTTTATGTTTTAACTCTTATTGCCTTGGACTATTCGTCCATTTTGGGATGGGCAGACTAGGTAGCAGGTGACAGGTGCTGTTCTTGCTTTCCACGGTGTTGATATCGAAGACGAGCTGGAGGGTTGCATATTATCTTTTTATTATATGTACTGGATGTTCCGCCGTTTGTATATTCTCTGAGTGTTATGTAGTGATGCTTGATGTATTGACTATTCGGATGTCTGTATTCAACTATTATGAAGTTTTTATATGATGATATTTTGTTCTGTAAAGCTTCACTATACATATGTTCTATTGTATTTTATCCATGCGCTGTGAGTAATACGATAGATTCTGATGTTTTAATTTACCCTGACAATCGTCCATGGTCGCCTGACACACTTTACAGCGCATTTTCTCTAGGTTCAGTGCAGGGGTCATGGGCGGTCATCACATTTGGTATCAGAGCTTTGGTTAATCGATTTTACCCAACGCTCGCTGACGTAACTACGTATGAGAGACGTAATTGTATTTTGATGGATGATTACTATATATAATATAGTAGCTTAGTAGAGTTTTAGTCCTTTATGCAGTTGTTTCTCTAGGTGTGCTAATCATTCCTTTTTATAGATATTGAGAATGAGTCGAAGAGGGAGACCAGCTGCTAGGGAAGGCCGTGCTACTGGAGGGGCTGCTGATTATGCTGCTATGTTCGAAGCTATGATGACTTCGATCATGAGAAGGATGCCAGCTCCGGGGCCATCGGTGGATGTTGGAGTTCAAGTTCAAACTCCAAGACCGGTGGATTTTGCTAAGCTGTGTAAGGACTATACTGCTCTTGGAGGAAAGGTT
Organism: Allium fistulosum; assembly: GCA_030737815.1. Classification (NCBI taxonomy): domain Eukaryota; kingdom Viridiplantae; phylum Streptophyta; class Magnoliopsida; order Asparagales; family Amaryllidaceae; genus Allium; species Allium fistulosum. The sequence continues at coordinate 100,722,433 of CM060904.1, forward strand.
TTCTTGGGAACAGAATCAACTATTGAGGTCCAAAGGTGGATAGATGCTTGTAGGAGGATCTTTGGTGATTTGGGAATTGAGGATGCAACTAAGAGGAAGTTAGCATCAAGACAGCTTCAAGGGAGAGCTTCTGATTGGTGGAACTCTATTACCATCAATACTCCGGAGGAAGAGATTACTTGGGAGCAATTCCAAGCCAGATTTGAAGCTAAGTTCATTTCCACTGCTCAGAAGTCTGTTCTGTTCAAGAAGTTTGTGGAGCTCAAGCAGGGAGGAAGACCAGTTCTTGAGTATGTTTCTGAGTTTGAAGCTTTGTCCAAGTATGCCCGGTCGTACATTGAATCTGCATATTAGAAGAATGAGAAATTTGTGACAGGCTTGGACAGCTATCTTGGGAGGCAGTTAGTGGATCATTTGGACGATTCATTTGAGAAGCTTGTGGAGAAAGCTCTCAGGCATGAGAGTCTGTTTCCTAAGGAAGGATCTGTTGTTGTTGTGACCAGGGAAGAGTCTAAACCCCAGCAGGGTGGAAACAAGAAGAGGAAGCAGCAGCAGAAGGGTAAGGATGGCCAGAAGAAGCCGAAGGGCGAAGTGACCTGCTTCAATTGTCAGCAGAAGGCCATTTCTCCAGGGATTGCAAGAATCCGAAGGTACCGATGAAGTGTCACAACTGTGACAAGCCGGGGCATATCAGGAAGAATTGTCCAGAACCGAGGAAGGACAAGCAGATTGTGCAAGCTTATGCTTTGGGGGCTGTTCCATCATCTTCGAAAGCTCCTACCGCTGAAGAGAAAGGAAAGAGTGTAGTGGTTCAAGGTACTCTTTTCCTATGTGGTGTTCCGGTTAGAGTGTTGTTTGATACTGGGGCGTCGCATTCGTTTGTTTGTAGTGAACTTGTAGGTCGGTTGGGTTTAGAACCGGATATTGTTGATAGGCCATTGGTTGTGACTAATCCAGTTGGGGGTTCGTCTTGTTTGTGTATGTTATGCCGTGGTCTGATTGTATCGAGTCATGGTTGCTCTTTTGTTTGTGATTGCTTTGTTCTGAACTTTGCGGGGTTCGGAATTATTTTGGGTATGGACTGGCTTAGGAAGTATGCGGCAAAGGTTGATTGTGAGAGGTTGTAGGTGACAGTCGAGAATGTGGGGGGGGCGAAAGATTGTGATACGATGTAAGCATGAAGAAGGCGTCTTCATGAGCTTCATGTATTCGCTGGTTGTTCCACGGGATGGACTGTCATCTGTGCCAATCGCTAATGGATTTGAGGATGTCTTTGACGAGGTCAAAGGGTTACCGCCGCATAGAGAGATCGAGTTTCGTATAGATCTAGTTGAAGGAGCCAGACCTGTTGTGATGCCTCTTAGGCGGATAGCGCCTAGGGAACAGCAAGAGTTGAGGGTGCAAGTTGATGATCTTTTGCAGAAAGGATTCATTCAGCGTAGTGTGTCCGAATGGGGTGCACCAGTTGTATTCGCAACCAAGGCAGATGGGTCGTTGAGATTGTGTGTGGATTATCGTGAGCTGAATAAGGTGACTAAGAAAAACAAGTATCCATTGCCGAGAATAGATGACTTGTTTGATCAGCTTCACGAAGCTAAGGTGTTTTCTCAGATGGATTTGGCAACGAGATTTCACCAGTTGAGAGTGGCTAAGGATAGTGTGCCGAAGACTGCTTTCAGGACACCATCCGGTTTCTTTGAGTGGCTGGTAATGCCATTTGGATTGACTAACGCGCCAGCATATTTTGTGGATCTTATGAATAGAGTGTTCAGAGATCAGTTGAACAAGTTCGTGTTAGTGTTCGTGGATGATATTCTGATTTATTCCAGAACCGAAGAAGAGCACAAGACGCACTTGCGTATTGTTTTGGAAATCTTACGGAAACATCAGCTGAAGGCTAAGTTTTCAAAGTGTCACTTCTGGAAGAGTGAAGTGAGGTTCTTAGGCCATGTTATCTCTGGAAATGGAATAGCGGTTGATCCCGCTAAGGTGGCAGCAATCCAGGATTGGGTTAGACCTAAGAATGCATCGGATGTGAGAAGTTTTCTTGGATTAGCAGGATATAATCGTCGATTTATCAAAGACTTCTCCAAGGTAGCTGCACCATTAACAGGATTGACGAAGAAGAACCAAGTGTTCAGATGGGATGCTAAGTGTGAGCAAGCTTTCGGAATCCTGAAAGAGCGATTGACGAGTGCTCCTGTTTTGACTATTCCAAGTGGGAATGATGAGATGGTGGTTTACACCGACGCATGTGGTACTGGACTTGGAGCAGTGCTGATGCAGAAGGATAAAGTTGTTGCGTATGCAAGTCGACAACTGAAGCCGCATGAAAGGAATTACCCGACTCATGATTTGGAGTTAGCGGCGATTGTATTTGCTCTGAAGATGTGGAGGCATTATCCATTGGGAGTTCGATTCGAGTTGTTTACAGATCATAAGTCGTTGAAGTATCTTTTCTCCCAAAAGGACTTGAATCTTCGGCAGCAATGTTGGCTAGAGTTTTTGGCATCATATGATTTTGGTATAGCTTATACTCCGGGAAAAGGTAACGCAGTAGCAGATGCGTTAAGTCGAAGACATGCAGGATTGGGAGCCATGTTTTCAGAATGGAAGAATCTCGAGTATTTAGCTGGATTCGACTTCAGGCCCAGATGTGAATTGGAACCTGAGATGTTGGCAAACTTATCGATAAGACCGACTCTTGTGGAAAGGATTGGCGAGAGCCAAAAGCGAGACGATAAGCTTGTCAAGATTATCCGTGATTTGGAATCTGGATTGGACCCAGAAAAGGATAAAGGATTCGAGGTCGATCGAGAGGGTTGGCTTCGGAAGCAAGGACGACTAGTTGTTCTCGATATAGATGAATTGAGGAGTGAAGTTCTGAAGGAAAGTCATCACTCGAAGTTGACAATTCATCCAGGTGGAAATAAGATGTATCGGGATATGAAAAGAACCTACTACTGGGAAGGTATGAAGAAGGATGTTGGAAATTTTATTTCCAAGTGTATGAACTGCCAGTTGGTAAAAGCCGAACAGAAGAAGCCAAGTGGATTGCTTCAGCCATTAGAAGTTCCTACATGGAAGTGGGAACAAGTATCGATGGATTTTATTGATGGGCTACCTAGAACAAGAACGAGAAATGAAGGGATTTGGGTCATCGTAGATCGTCTGACTAAGAGTGCGAGATTCATTCCTGTTCGATCGACTAGGACTGCATCAAAGTTGGCAGAGTTGTATGTTAAGTGGATAGTTCGATTCCATGGTATTCCGAAGAGTATAGTGAGCGATCGAGATCCATTGTTCACTAACGGATTTTGGAAGAGCTTCCAGGAAGTTTTGGGAACCGAGTTGTGTTTGAGTACAGCTTATCACCCTCAAACAGATGGTCAGACCGAGAGAGTCAACCGAGTTTTGGAAGATCTCCTCATAGCTTGTGTTTTGGATTTCGGAGGATCATGGGAAGATCACCTTCATTTGGTGGAATTTTCATATAACAACAGTTACCAGTCGAGCATTGGTATGGCACCGTATGAGGCATTGTATAGGAGACCGTGTAACTCTCCGACATGTTGGTTAGAGACAGGAGAAAAGCTGATACTTGGGCCAGAGATGATTCGACAGACTTCAGATTTTATAGAGATCATTCGGCAACGAATGAAGGCAGCCCAAGATCGTCAGAAAAGTTATGCTGATAAGCGTCGTAAGGATTTGGAATTCGACGTAGGTGATATGGTTTTTGTGAAGATTTCTCCACTGAAGAATGTTATTCGATTCGGGAAGAAAGGAAAATTGACTCCGAGATTTGTTGGACCATTTCCGATCATCGAGCGAATTGGAAAGCTCGCCTATAGATTGGAGTTACCAGAGAAGATGTCGGGCGTGCACAATGTTTTTCATGTATCATATCTACGGAAGTATGTACATGACTCGAATACAGTGGTTTCTGCTGATAGCTGTGAAGATTTCGAAGTTGATCCAGTCGATAGAAGACCTCGTAAGCCGCTTCGTGTTGTGGAAACCGACACGAAACAGCTTAGGAGGAAGATAGTTAAGTTACTCAAGATACAATGGAGTGATGATGATAACGACTGTACGTGGGAGGTGAAAGAGAGGATGAAGGCAGCTCATCCTGAACTCTTCAAGGTATGGCCCTAATGTGTCGTGTCATCTCACGATATTGTAACTTGTTCTGGTGTTAGAATTCTGTACGCTAAGCTAGAATTGGATGCATGGTTTGTTGATTGCTATGGATGGTAGGCGTGCAGAATAGTCTTTGATTGCCTTGTTTGTTTGGAATTTCGGGGGCGAAATTCCTAAGGGGGAGAGAATGTAACGACCCGTATTTTACGGATCGAAACATCGTAAAACAGTTGACATTTGGTCGCACTGTTGCTAAGTCGTCTAGAGTCTAAGTCTTAGGTCGTAGGAAGGTTTGGAGCGACCTAGGCATTGGGATAAGTCGTGGGGAAATTAGGTCGTATGGGGTGGCTTAGGTCGAGTGACCGACTTAGGAAGTGTACGACCTAAGGGATAGACGATCTAAGGAACTGACCGACTTAGGAGATATTGGGACGACTTAAGGATTTGGCGACTCAAGAAGAGGCAGGCTTAAGGTAATGACCGACTTATAGATAGAAGACTTAAGTCGGTGACGACCTAAAGGGTAGGTCGGCGACGACCTAAGAGAATGGACGGGTTAAATGTTAGGTCGGCTGGGCGAGTTAACGACTTAAGGAGTGTTGGAGTTAGGATGTGAGCGACCTAAGTCTAGCAGTTAAGTCGTAACTCAGTTAAGTCGTTATGTCGTATACCCAGTTAAGTCGTTATGTCGTATACCTAAGAGTTAGGTCGTGGGTTCTGTGTTGCGTTAGGTCGTACCCTAGCTAAATGTTAGGTCGCGTGAGTTGTTAGCTTGTAAGCGACCTAAGGAGGATAGCTAAGTGTTAGGTCGCGTCTTGGTTAAGTCGTAGACAGGTGAGTTAGCTAAGTCGTAGGTCGTCTGGAGTGTTAGGTCGGCACAGCAGCTAAGTCGTAGGTCGTCTGGAGTGTTAGGTCGGAGAAGGAGTTAAGTCGGCAACGACTTAAGAAGGCGGACGAGTTAAGGGGGTTTTCTGCTATAAATACTCGTCCATTTCTCACTTTTTGGGATCCGGATTTCGAAGCGACGAAGTGCTGACATTTTGAGAGCTCGACTTCTACACTTCTTCACTTCTTTTCTCTACTCTAATCTAGTGATTCCATCCATCCAAGTTGAAGATCAAATTGAAGATTCAAGAGCTTAGATTGAAGATCTACATCCATTGAAGTGAGATTTCATCGTTTGAAGCGGATTCGTGATAGATCAAGCTAGATCCTTCGCTGTTCAGATCTGAAGTGTGTTGATTTGGGATTGTTTAGGTGATTTGGTGAGTGGTGATTATCTCTCACACGGATCCAAAGGAGTATATCGGATTTGTAACGACCCGTATTTTTACGGATCGACATGTTCGTCAAAATCTGGAATTTTAGCACTTTCATGTCATTTCAGATTTTTAGGCAGATTTGTCTAAGTCCTAGGTCGTACGCGACCTAAATGTTGTTGGCGACTTAGAGAAGATCTGCGACCTAAGGGGATAGGTAAGTTAAAGGATAGGTCTGGGTCGAGTTGCCGACTTAAGAGGCTTAGGCGACCTAAGGAAGAGTAGTAGGCGACCTAAGTATTCTGGGGTAGAGTTGGGTCGGCAACGACCTAAGGGAATGTTGTGAGCGACCTAAGAGTTTCAGTGAGCTAAGTGTTAGGTCGGCAGGGTGAGTTAGCGACCTAATGGTTACCGGGTTAGCGACTTAGTATCTTGGAGCGACCTAAGGAGTTAGCGTGTTAGCGACCTAAGGAGTTAGCGTGTTAGCGACCTAAGGAGTTAGGTCGCATAAGTGTTAGGTCGCTGGGTTTTGCCTAAGTGTTAGGTCGCTGAGGTTATAGGTCGTAACCTTGTTAGGTCGTGAGTTGTTGGACTTTGTTATGTCGCTAGGTTTTGCCAAGTGTTAAGCCGTAAGCCTTTAAGTCGTTGAAGCGCCTGAGTTGTTAGGTCGCAGGGAATAGTTTAAGTGTTAGGTCGCGCGATTCCTAAGTCGTAGGTCGTTGGCAGGTTAAGTCGCAGGTGCGCATTTGTTTTAAGGCGTCTGGCTTTGGTTAGGTCGAAGATGTTGCTAGGTCGTAGGTCGTGGACGACCTAACTCCGAGCGACCTATGGAGATGAGCGACCTAGGGGCAGATTTCAGCTATAAATAGGAGGGGTTGTTCTCACTTTTTGGGATCCGGATTTTGAAGCGACGAAGTGCTGCCATTTTGAGAGCTCGACTTCTACACTTCTTCACTTCTTTTCTCCACTCTAATCTAGTGCTTTCATCCATCCAAATCGAAGATCAAGATTGAAGATTCAAGAGCTTAGATTGAAGATCTTCATCTTTTCAAGAGAGATTTCTTCATTTGAAGCGGATTTGTGATAGATCAAGCTTGATCCTTTGCTGTCCAGATCTGAAGCGTGTTGATTTGAGGTTGTTTAGGTGATTTGGTGAGTGGTGATTATCTCTCACACGGATCCAAAGGAGTATATCAGATTGTTGGCTCGATTTGCTGTTAAAATAGAGATTTCCATGCATTTTCTTCATACTATGTGTAGATCCATATAGATCCATTGTTCATGATGATGTTACATCCATTTTATCATATATTAACCTATGCAAGTTCATTCATCAAGTTTGTAGAGATATAATCCATGTTTTCATGCTTATTGGACTTTCAACTCTTTAATTACGAAAATGCCATTATTGTTATAATTGTCTACTTAGATCATTTTTGAATGCTTGATTGCTTGGATTGATGTTTGATTTGATTGATTGTTATGAACTAGATGATTGATGATTAGATTTAGATCGAAGGTGATTCAAAAGCTAAGGGAAAGGCTCTTGAATTGGAAAAGCTGCTCGTGGCATATGTAGCGGGATGATGAAGCTCTTATGCATAGATTTGATGATGTAAGGATGAGATGAGGCTTCGCGAGGATGTAATGAAGCAAGGCAATCATGTGATGAAGACTTGGTCTAATCCAGACGGGATCATTCCAAGCATGTTGATAACTCGGTGATATGATTCGAGTTGAGGATAATGAATGGATATGAGAATAGTCGTCGAGGAGGATGACTAGGAGGCTTGGATAGCATCGTTGTTGAAGGTTCTAGCATGCTCTAAGCAAGAGTACGTTTGGGCAGATTCGATAGTCCCAACGGTCAACCGTTGATGGTCGAGTACTCTGGGCAGATTCGATAGTCCTAGGCACGGGCTGCGACGACGTGCGGGAGTTATGTCTAGAACCGGGGTTTCCATTAGCCCTTAACGGACGGCTGAAAGAATGTGCCGGTCATTCAATTAACGGTGATATCGAAGCAATGATAACAGTGATAGCCAGAGTCATGGATGTTTGGTTGTATCGTCATTCGGACTCAAGAGCGGTATTTTCTGGGTGCTTATCTGATTTAGGCCTTGGTACTTGGAAAACATCGCCCTTGACTCGAGTGATAGTAGTTTTACTTTAAATTGTATGCTCTGCTATGTTTGTTTCTGCTTAGTGTGTGTCTGGGGGCTATCACTGTAGAATGAGGTTGGAGTGGGAGGGTTGTATTCCTATTCCTTTTCCTTTATGCTCTTTTGGTATGTTGTTAGTTAATTTACTGCTCACTAAGACTGTTGTCTGACTCAAGGCTTTATGTTTTAATTCTTATTGCCTTGGGCTGTTCGTCCATTTTGGGACGGGCAGACTAGGTAGCAGGTGACAGGTGCTGTTCTCTTCTCACGATGCTGATATCGAAGACGAGCTGGAGGGTTGCATATTATCTTCTTATTATATGTACTGGATATTCCGCTGTTTTGTATTCTCTGAGAGATATGTAGTGAGGCTGGATGTATTGACTATGTGATGCTTGTATTCAACTATTATGGAGTTTTATGTGATGTCATTTTGTTCTGTAAAGCTTCACTATATATATGTTCTATTGTATTTTGTCCATGCGCTGTGAGTAATGCGATAGATTCTGTTGTTTTAAATCTTACCTTGACAATCGTCCATGGTCGCCTGGCACACTTTACAGCGCTCTATCTCTAGATTCGGTGCAGGGGTCATGGGCGGTCGTCACAGGATTGTTGGCTTGATTTGGTGTTAAAGTAGAGATTTCCATGCATTTTCCTAGTCATATGTGTAGATCCATATAGATCCATTGCTCATGATGATTTGACATCCATTTTACTACATGTTAACCTATGCAAGTTCATTCATCAAGATTATAGAGACATTGCTCATGTTTTCATGCTTATTAGACTTTCGACTCTTTATTTACGAAATTGCCATTATTGTTATAATTGTCTATTTAGATCATATTTGAATGCTTGATTACTTGGATTAATGTTTGACTTGATTGATTGCTATGAATTAGATGATTGATGATTTGATTTAGACCGAAGATGATTCAAAGCTAAGGGAAAGGCTCTTGAATTGGAAAAGCTGCTCGTGGCATATGTAGCGGATGATGAAGCTCTTATGCATAGATTTGATGATGATGATGTTGAGATGAAGTTTTGCGAGGATGTGATGAAGCAAGGCATGATATGAGATAGTCTTGGTCTAATCCAGACGGGATCATTCCAAGCGTGTTGACAACTCGGTGATATGGTTCGAGTTGAGGATAATGGTTGGCTCGAGAGGCGCTTGAGCTAGTATGAAAATAGTCGTCGAGGAGGATGACTAGAAGGCTGAGGTATCATCGTTGTTGAAGGTTCTAGCATGCTCAAAGCAAGAGTACGTTGGGCAGATTCGATAGTCTCTGAAGGCTACTGATTGGGTAGTCAAGTACTCTGGGCAGATTCGATAGTCCTAGGCACGGGTCACGATGACGTGCAGAGTTATGTCTAGAACCGGGGTTTCCATTAACCCTTGACGGACGGATGAAAGAATGAGCCGGTCATTCAATTAACGATGATATCGAAGCAACGATAACAGTGATAGCCAGAGTCATGGATGTTTGGTTGTATCGTCATTCGGTCTCAAGAGCAGTATTTTCTGGGTGCTTATCTGATCTTGGTTTAGGCCTTGGGGGTTTGTACTTGGAAAACATCGCCCTTGACTCGAGTGATAATTGCTTTACCTTAAATTGTGTGCTTTGCTATGTTTGCTTTTACTTAGTGTGTGTCTGGGGGCTATCACTGTAGAAAGAGGTTGGAGTGGGAGGGTTGTATTCCTATTCCTTTTCCTTTATGCTCTTTTGGTATGTTGTTAGTTAATTTACTACTCACTAAGACTGTTGTCTGACTGAAGGCTTTATGTTTTAACTCTTATTGCCTTGGGCTGTTCGTCCATTTTGGGACGGGCAGACTAGGTAGCAGGTGACAGGTGCTGTTCTTGCTTTCCACGATGTTGATATCGAAGACGAGCTGGAGGGTTGCATATTATCTTCTTATTATATGTACTGGATGTTCCGCTGTTTGTATATTCTCTGAGTATTATGTAGTGAGGCTTGATGTATTGACTATTCGGATGTCTGTATTCAACTATTATGAAGTTTTTATATGATGATATTTTGTTATGTAAAGCTTCACTATACATATGTTCTATTGTATTTTATCTATGCGCTGTGAGTAATACGATAGATTCTGATGTTTTAATTTACCCTGACAATCGTCCATGGTCGCCTAGCACACTTTACATCGCATTTTCTCTAGGTTCAGTGCAGGGGTCATGGGCGGTCATCACATAAGTGGTCTAATTGAATAAAGTATCACCATAAAAAAAGGTTCCTACGATCGACAAAGTCTCCAAACACCATATTGTATGTGAGTGTGTGTTCAACGGACGTTCGTATTAGAGCGCTTATTGAACCAACGTCTAAAGTTTTTTTCGCATGATTAGCACACGCTTAACGCTTAACAATACTATAATTTTAATTTTAAGGAATGATTTCAAGTTATCGTCGTCATTATTATTCAGAATAACCGTGGTAATTGATTCAAACAGAACACTTATTTGGATATATGGAGGTTCGAATTGAGAACCTCTAAAATCTCAACCTATAGCATCTTACTGTGTAACGACCCGTATTTTTACGGATCGAAAGATCGTATAACAGTTGTGTTAGGTTGTTAGTGTTGTTAAGTCGTCCGGAGTTTAGGTCGACTAGGGCTTAAGTCATGTGGAAGTTAAGTCGTGTGTAGCTTAGGTCGCTGGGAGATGAGTCATGTGGTGGCTTAAGTCGTGGGGTAGGTTAGGTCGGATGAGCGACTTAAGAGGTTGGAGCGACCTAAGGAAGTGAACGACTTAAGGTAGTGGACGACCTAAGGGTTAGCAACCTACAGGAATTGGCGACCTAAAGAGTAGACGACCTAAGGAGTTAACGGCTTAAGTCAGTAGGCGACCTGGGGGGATTGAGTCGTTCGAGCGACTTAAGGAATGTAGTAGTTAGGTCGTGAGCAACCTATGGGGTGCTGTGTTTAGTTAGGTCGTAAGCGACCTAAGTTAGCTAGGTCGTCCAGACGACTTAGGTGTTAGGTCGTGAGACCCTGTGTTTAGTTAGGTCGCGACCTTGGATGAGTCGTTAGGACGTGCATTAGTGTTGAGTCTTAGGTCGTGACATTTTTAGGTCGCTAGGTCGTGCGCATGTGTGTGTGGTTAAGTCGCGTGAAGGCTTAAGGGGTTAGGTCGCTGAGTGTTAGGTCGTGAGCGACCTAGGAGCGAGCTAAAGTTAGGTCGTGACTTCTGTTAAGTCGTTGAGTCGAGTGTGCGCTAAGTCGTAAGTCGTAGGTCACGCGTATGTGTTAAGTCGCGCGAGTGTTAGGTCGGAGGATTTGTTAGGTCGTGGACGACCTAAGGGGGCGGACGACCTAAGGGGATTTCTGCCTATAAATACACGGGTTCTTCTTCATTTTTGGGATCCGGATTTTGAAGCGACGAAGTGCTGCTATTTTGAGAGCTCGAGTTCTATACTTCTTCACTTCTTTTCTCCACTCTAATCTTGTGATTCCTTCCATCCAAATCGAAGATCAAATCGAAGATCCAAGAGCTTAGATTGAAGATCTTCAACCATCGAAGAGAGATTTCATCGTTTGAAGCGGAATTTTGGCAGATCAAGCTAGGTCCTTTGCTGTCCAGATCTGAAGTGTGTTGTTTTTGAAGTGTTTGAGTGATTTGGTGAGTGGTGATTATCTCTCACACGGATCCAAAGGAGTATATTGGATTGATGGCTTGATTTGGTGTTAAAATAGTGATTTCCATGCATTTTCATAAACTTAAGTGTAGATCTATTGTTCATGATGATTTGACATCCATTTTACTACATGTTAACCTATGCAAGTTCATTCATCAAGTTGTAGAGATATTGCTCATGTTTCATGCTTGTTAGATTTAGACTCTTTATTTACAAGATTGCCATTATTGTTATAATTGTTTATTAGATCATGTTTGAATGCTTGATTACTTGGATTAATGTTTGACTTGATTGATTGTTGTAAATTAGTTAATTGATGATTTGATTTGGACAAGTTGGTTGAAGACGATTCAAAAGCTAAGGGAAAGGCTCTTGAATAAGGAAAGCTGCTCGTGGCATATGATGTGGATGATAAAGCTCATATGGATAGATTTGATGATGATGTTGAGATGAGGCTTTGCTATGATGAGATGAAGCGAGGCATGATGCGAGATAGCCTTGGTTTAATCTAGACGGGATCATTCCAAGCATGTTGATAACTCGGTGAAATGGTTCGGGTTTGAGGATAATGGTTTGCTCGAGAGGCGCTTGAGCTAGTATGAGAATAGTCGTCGAGGAGGATGACTAGAAGGCTGAGATTTCAGTGTTGTTGAAGGTTCTAGCAGGCTCAAAGCAAGAGTATGCTGGGCAGATTCGATAGTCCCTAAAGACTATGATTGTAGTCGAGTACTCTGGGCAGATTCGATAGTCCTAGGCACGGGCTGCGACGACGTGCAGAGTTATGTCTAGAACCGGGGTTGCCATTTACCCTTGACGGATGGCTGAAAGAATGTGCCGGTCATTCAACTAACAGTGGTATCGAAGCAAAGATAACAGTGATAGCCAGAGTCATGGATGTTTGGTTGTAACGTCATTCGGTCTCAAGAGCGATGTTTTCTGGGTGCTTATCTGATCTTGGTTTAGGCCTTGGGGGTTTGTACTTGGAAAACACCGACCTTGACTCGAGTGATAATTGCTTTACTTTAATTGTCTGATTGCTATGTTTATTTCTGCTTAGTGTGTCTGGGGGCAATCACTGTTGAAAGAGGTGGAGTGGGAGGGTTGGATTCCTATTCCTTTTTCCTTTATGCTCTTTTGGTATGTTGTTAGTTAATTTACCGCTCACTAAGACTGTTGTCTGACTCAAGGTTTTATGTTCCACTCTTATTACCTTGGGCTGTTCATCCATTTTGGGATGGGCAGACTAGGTAGCAGGTGACAGGTGCTGTTCTTAGTGACCGACGATGCTGATGACGAAGACGAGCTAGAGGCTTGCGTATTAGTTTCTTACTATATGTACTGGATGTTCCGCTGCTTGTATATTCTCTGAGTGATATGTAGTGAGGCTTGATGTATTGACTATTTAGATGTTTGTATTCAACTATTATGAAGCTTAATTGATGAGATTCTATTTTGTGAAGCTTCACTATATATATTCTCTATTGTATTTTATCCATGCGCTGTGAGTAATACGATAGATTCTGCTGTTTTAACTTAACCTTGGCAATCGTCCATGGCTGCCTGGCACACGTTATCTTGGGAGTTATCTTGGGAGGCAGCTGGTGGATCATTTGGACGATCCATTTGAGAAGCTTGTGGAGAAAGCTCTCAGGCACGAGAATCTGTTTCCTAAAGAGGGATCTGTTGTTGCTGTGACCAAGGAAGAGTCTAAACCACAGCAAGGTGGAAACAAGAAGAGGAAGCAGCGGCAGCAAAAGGGTAAGGATGGCCAGAAGCAGCCGAAGGGCGAAGTGACCTGCTACAATTGTCAGTAGAAGGGCCATTTCTCCAGGGATTGTAAGAATCCGAAGGTGCCGGTTAAGTGCCACAACTGTGACAAGCCGGGGCATATCAGGAAGAATTGTCCAGAACCGCGGAAGGACAAGCAGATTGTGCAAGCTTATGCTTTGGAAGCTGTTCCATCATCTTTGAAAGCTCCTACCGCTGAAGAGAAAGGAAAGAGTGTGGTGGTTCAAGGTACTCTTTCCATATGTGGTGTTCCAGTTAGAGTGTTATTCGATACTGGGGCGTTGCATTCTTTTGTTTGTAATGAACATGTAGACCGGTTGGGTTTAGAACCGGATATCGTTGATAGGCCATTGGTAGTGACTAATCCAGTTGGGGGTTCGTCTTGTCTGTGTATGCTATGCCGTGGTCTGATTGTATCGAGTCATGATTGCTCTTTTGTTTGTGATTGTTTTGTTCTGAACTTTGCGGGGTTCGGAATTATTTTGGGTATGGACTGGCTTAGGAAGTATGCGGCAAAGGTTGATTGTGAAAGGTTGGAGGTGACAGTCGAGAATGTGGAAGGGCAAAAGGTTGTGATACGATGTAAGCATGAGGAAGGCGTCTTCATGAGCTTCATGTATTCGCTGGTTGTTCCACGGGATGGACTGTCATCGCTGCCAATCGCTAATGGATTTGAGGATGTCTTTGATGAGGTCAAAGGGTTACCGCCGCATAGAGAGATCGAGTTTCGTATCGATTTAGTTGAAGGAGCCAGACCTGTTGTGATGCCTCTTAGGCGGATGGCGCCTAGGGAACAACAAGAGTTGAGGGTGCAAGTTGATGATCTGTTACAGAAAGGATTCATTCGGCGTAGTGTGTCCGAATAGGGTGCACCAGTTGTGTTTGTAACCAAAGCGGATGGATCATTGAGGTTGTGTGTGGATTATCGTGAGCTGAATAAAGTGACTAAGAAGAACAAGTATCCATTGCCGAGAATAAATGACTTGTTTGATCAGCTTCACGAAGCTAAGGTGTTTTCTCAGATGGATTTGGCAACGGGATTTCACCAGTTAAGAGTGGCAAAGGATAGTGTGCCGAAGACTGCTTTCAGGACACCATCCGGTTTCTTTGAGTGGCTGGTAATGCCGTTTGGATTGACCAATGCACCAGCATATTTTGTGGATCTTATGAATAGAGTGTTCAGAGATCAGTTGAACAAGTTTGTACTAGTGTTCGTGGATGATATTTTGATTTATTCCAGAACTGAAGAAGAGCACAAGACGCATTTGCGTATTGTTTTGGAAATCTTACGGAAACATCAGCTGAAGGCTAAGTTTTCGAAGTGTCACTTCTGGAAGAGTGAAGTGTGGTTCTTAGGCCATATTATCTCTGGAATCGGGATAGCGGTTGATCCCGCTAAGGTGGCAGCAATTCAGGATTGGGTTAGACCTAAGAATGCATCTGATGTGAGAAGTTTTCTTGGATTAGCAGGATACTATCGCCGATTTATCAAAGACTTTTTCAAGGTAGCCGCACCATTAACAGGACTGACGAAAAAGAATCAAGTATTTAGATGGGATGCTAAGTGTGAGCAAGCTTTCGGAATCCTGAAAGAGCTACTGACAAGTGCTCCTGTTTTGATTATTCCAAGTGGAAATGAAGAGATGGTGGTTTACACCGACGCATGTGGTACTGGACTTGGAGCAGTGCTGATGCAGAAGAATAGAGTTGTTGCGTATGCAAGTCGACAATTGAAGCCGCATGAAAGGAATTATCCGACTCATGATTTGGAGTTAGCGGCAATTGTATTTGCTCTGAAGATATGGAGACATTATCTATTGGGAGTTCGATTCGAGTTGTTTACGGATCATAAGTCGTTAAAGTATCTTTTCTCCCAAAAGGATTTGAATCTTCGGCAGCAACGATGGCTAAAGTTTTTGGCATCATATGATTTTAGTATAGCCTATACTCCGGGAAAGGGTAACGCAGTGGCAGATGCGTTAAGTCGAAGACATGCAGGATTGGGAGCCATGTTTTCAGAATCGAAGAATCTCGAGTATTTAGCTGGATTTGACTTCAGGCCCAGATGTGAATTGGAACCTGAGATGTTGGCAAACTTATTGGTAAGACCGACTCTTGTGGAAAGGATTGGCGAGAGCCAAAAGCGAGATGATAAGCTTGTCAAGATTATCCGTGATTTGGAATCTGGATTGGACCCAGAAAAGGATAAAGGATTCGAGGTCGATCGAGAGGGTTGGCTTCGGAAGCAAGGACGACTAGTTGTTCCCGATATCGATGAATTGAGAGATGAAGTTCTGAGGGAAAGCCATCACTCAAAGTTGACAATTCATCCAGGTGGAAATAAGATGTATCGGGATATGAAGAGAACCTATTACTGGGAAGGAATGAAGAAGGATGTTGGAAATTTTATTTCCACGTGCATGAACTGCCAGTTGGTAAAAGCCGAGCAGAAGAAGCCAAGTGGATTGCTTCAACCATTAGAAGTTCCTACATGGAAGTGGGAGCAAATATCGATGGATTTTATCGATGGGTTACCTAGAACAAGGGCGGGAAATGAAGGGATTTGGGTCATCGTAGATCGTTTGACTAAGAGTGCAAGATTCATTCCTGTTCGATCAACTAGGACTGCATCGAAATTGGCTGAGCTGTATGTTAAGTGGATAGTTCGATTCCATGGTATTCCGAAGAGTATAGTGAGCGATCAAGACCCATTGTTCACTAGTGGATTTTGGAAGAGCTTCCAGGAAGTTTTGGGAACCGAGTTGTATTTGAGTACAGCTTATCACCCCCAAACAGATGGTCAGACCGAGAGAGTCAATCGAGTTTTGGAAGATCTCCTTAGAGCTTGTGTTTTAGATTTCGGAGGATCATGGGAAGATCATCTTCATTTGGTGGAATTTTCATATAATAACAGTTACCAGTCAAGCATTGGTATGGCACCGTATGAAGCATTGTATGGAAGACCGTGTAACTCTCCGACATGTTGGTTAGAAACAGGAGAAAAGCTGATACTCGGGCCAGAAATGATTCGACAGACCTCCAATTGCATAGAGATCATTCGGCAACGAATGAAGGCAGCCCAAGACCGACAGAAAAGTTATGCCGATAAGCATCGTAAGGATTTGGAATTCGACGTAGGTGATATGGTTTTTGTGAAGATTTCTCCACTGAAGAATGTTATTCGATTCGGGAAGAAAGGAAAATTGACTCCGAGATTTGTTGGACCATTCCCGATCATCAAGCGAATTGGAAAGCTCGCCTACAAATTGGAGTTACTAGAAAAAATGTCGAGTGTGCACAATGTTTTTCATGTATCGTATCTACGGAAGTATGTGCACGACTCGAATACAGTGGTTTCTGCTGATAGCTGTGAAGATTTTGAGATTGATCCAGTCGATAAGAGACCTCGTAAGCCGCTTCGTGTTGTGGAAACTGACACGAAACAGCTTAGGAGGAAGGTAGTTAGGTTGCTCAAGGTACAATGGAGTGATGATGTTAACGACTATACATGGGAGGTGGAAGAGAGGATGAAGGCAGCTCATCCTGAACTCTTCGAGGTATGGCCATAAGGTGTCGTGTCATCTCACTACGTTGTAACTTGTTCTAGTTTTAGAATTCTGCATGCTAGGCTAGAATTGGATGCATGGTTTGTTGATTGCTATGGATGGTAGGCATGCAGAATAGTTTTTGATTGCTCTTGTTTGTTTGGAATTTTGGGGGCGAAATTCCTAAGGGGGAGAGAATGTAACAACCCGTATTTTTACGGATCGAAAGATCGTATAACAGTTGTGTTAGGTTGTTAGTGTTGTTAAGTCGTCCGGAGTTTAGGTCGACTAGGGCTTAAGTCGTGTGGAAGTTAAGCCGTGTGTAGCTTAGGTCGCTTGGGAGATGAGTCGTGTGGTGGCTTAGGTCGTGGGGTAGGTTAGGTCGGATGAGCGACTTAAGAGGTTGGAGCGACCTAAGGAAGTGAACGACTTAAGGTAGTGGACGACCTAAGGGTTAACAACCTACAGGAATTGGCGACCTAAAGAGTAGACGACCTAAGGAGTTAACGGCTTAAGTCAGTAGGCGACCTTGGGGGATTGAGTCGTTCGAGCGACTTAAGGAATGTAGTAGTTAGGTCGTGAGCGACCTATGGGGTGCTGTGTTTAGTTAGGTCGTAAGCGACCTAAGTTAGCTAGGTCGTCCAGACGACTTAGGTGTTAGGTCGTGAGACCCTGTGTTTAGTTAGGTCGCGACCTTGGATGAGTCGTTAGGACGTGCATTAGTGTTGAGTCTTAGGTCGTGACATTTTTAGGTCGCTAGGTCGTGCGCATGTGTGTGTGGTTAAGTCGCGTGAAGGCTTAAGGGGTTAGGTCGCTGAGTGTTAGGTCGTGAGCGACCTAGGAGCAAGCTAAAGTTAGGTCGTGACTTCTGTTAAGTCGTTGAGTCGAGTGTGCGCTAAGTCGTAAGTCGTAGGTCGCGCGTATGTATTAAGTCGTGCGAGTGTTAGGTCGGAGGATTTGTTAGGTCGTGGACGACCTAAGGGGGCGGACGACCTAAGGGGATTTCTGCCTATAAATACACGGGTTCTTCTTCATTTTTGGGATCCGGATTTTGAAGCGATGAAGTGCTGCTATTTTGAGAGCTCGAGTTCTATACTTCTTCACTTCTTTTCTCCACTCTAATCTTGTGATTCCTTCCATCCAAATCAAAGATCAAATCGAAGATCCAAGAGCATAGATTGAAGATCTTCAACCATCGAAGAGAGATTTCATCGTTTGAAGCGGAATTTTGGCGGATCAAGCTAGGTCCTTTGCTGTCCAGATTTGAAGTGTGTTGTTTTTGAGGTGTTTGGGTGATTTGGTGAGTGGTGATTATCTCTCACACGGATCCAAAGGAGTATATTGGATTGATGGCTTGATTTGGTGTTAAAATAGTGATTTCCATGCATTTTCATAAACTTAAGTGTAGATCTATTGTTCATGATGATTTGACATCCATTTTACTACATGTTAACCTATGCAAGTTCATTCATCAAGTTGTAGAGATATTGCTCATGTTTCATGCTTGTTAGATTTAGACTCTTTATTTACAAGATTGCCATTATTGTTATAATTGTTTATTAGATCATGTTTGAATGCTTGATTACTTGGATTAATGTTTGACTTGATTGATTGTTGTAAATTAGTTAATTGATGATTTGATTTGGACAAGTTGGTTGAAGACGATTCAAAAGCTAAGGGAAAGGCTCTTGAATAAGGAAAGCTGCTCGTGGCATATGATGTGGATGATAAAGCTCATATGGATAGATTTGATGATGATGTTGAGATGAGGCTTCGCTATGATGAGATGAAGCGAGGCATGATGCGAGATAGCACTACACCATATAGCTCAATTTGCCACACCCAGATGCGCAAAAATTGCCATGGTCTTAAGCCGTGGCAATTTTACCATGGTCCTGAGCCGTGGTAAAATAAATAATCACGGTTATTGACCATGGCAATTTTGGAACGACCTTTGACCGTGCCAAAGTTAATAAAGAAAATTTCACCCCCCATGTACCAGATCTAAACGTATTTCACGCCTTCTTCGAAAAAATAGAACGCCCCTTTCTAACCTCCTGCGCCCTAAATCTCGTAGTCGAAAATGGCTACTGTTTCTAATTCATCATCGAAACAATCGTCAACGATCATCTGTCTTTCTTCAGAGGAAGATTCCAAATCTGAACCCGGATCCGAATCCAAATCCCAATCTGAAACAGAATCGGAATTCGAAGATGAATCCGAATTTGAAGATGAATCCGAATTTGAAGACGATTCTGAAATCGAAGAGAAAAGCAACGTGGAGTCGGATAGGTAATTGATTTTAGCCTACAATGTTCTCAGTTTGCAATGTCTTTTCTTCTTCTTAAATTTCACTTGGATTTGTAGTGATGATGAATACGATGATTTGAAGGGAAATAACACTGATGAAGACCGATATAAAAGAGTTATCCATCTTATTCAAGGTATATATTGTTTTCATTTGCATAAACGAACTGTTATCAGGATTAATTTTAAGTTGATAAATTTGATTATCTTCGTTTCCACTTTTCAGTAGTTTTATGTTTTAATTCTAACATGAATTAGACCAGAAAACTATTTGTTATTCTGACATAAATTTGAAGATTTCAATGTTATTTCTGTTCCTCTTCGATTTATACCATTCTTGTTCACTAGTTAAATTATCTCCTTTTGAATTAGCTTTGCCTTTTTAATTTTTCCAATTCTCCTTCTCCTAAAGATGCATTCATTTCGTTTGTTTTAGATATAGTATACTGTTTCTGTGAAGGTAGTAAATGCTAAGTCTCGGTTCTGATCCTTACAGCTAAAAGTGGAGATAAGACGGGTTACTTCTTCCTTCAGCGTCATCGAAGTATCCGGTAATAGTTTCATCTTCAGTGTGAATAAGCCTCATATATATTTACTATAGTGACATTTGAAAATAAATGTTGTATGCTTTCTGGTTCCTGCTCACATAGCACACACGTTTCATCCATATTTATTTCTATTCTCCTTAATCTATCTTTAGTGCTTAATCGATCAATAAACGCTAGATACGTGCATAAAGACATTTTACTGTTGTTTTTGCTATGCTAGACAAGTACTATCCACTTACAAATTTACCATAGAGACCTTGAGACTGATGTTGTTTTGTTTCAGTGGTGATGAGTTTTCTATAGTTTGATGCGGTTTTGTTTAGATTACATATGCATTACCATGTTTTAGTTCTAACGAGTTCCAATTCCTTGATACCCACTATTTTGGTGTTTTCAGTTTTTACTTCTCATTCATATTTGTATGCACATAATATGTGAGGGAAGTTGATATAATTAGTAATAATTTGCCAGTAAATACTGAAGATGTTATTAACAACGCTAGCAGAGAATTTGAAACTGGATCGTTCCAACTTAACAATGGGAATTGCAGGGATGCGGAATTAAATTTATTACAACACGATTTACAGGCACATGATAACATAAATCTTAAACATCCTAGTATCATAACTAATGTAAATTGTCTCAATCCTTTGGTTCTGGATCATGAATTTCGTTCGTCGAATATTCAAGCTGAGGATAACGTGCAAGGTCTTGGACAGCCATCATCTGTTGAACAAAATTGTGCGTCTGTAACATGTGTTGATATACAAGTCCAAAACCCAGAGGAAGGTTTTGCATCTGTTTCAGAAACAGTTGTAAGTAAGTCTCAGACAATGAGTGCAAATGCGGTTGGAAGTTCATTAAAAGATAATGTTTCAAAACAATTAACAGAAGAAAAGGGTATGTTTAATTCTCTTTGTAATCTTAATGATAGCCAGCAGGTTCAGCAAACAGAGGGAGGTCCTAGCTCGTCGCTAGGGGCTGGAGAAGTCCTTGTTGATACTCTTTCTGACTCTGACGAGGAGTTAATAAATCAGATTGCTGTGGAGGATAATCCAATTAGTTCGCAGGAACCTGTTCTGAATGTTGAACATTTTGTTGAAGTTAACAAGGAATTTGTTGATGAAATTGACGAGATATATAATAGAAAGATGAATAAGAAAAATGGTAATGCTCTTTCTATATCCACTGCTCCTCCTAAAAGGCAAACAAGGAGCCACTCTAAAGTTAAATGACTATTATTGCTTGGAATGTTAGAGGTTTAAATGCTGCTGAAAAACAATTAGCAGTGTTTAAATTTCTAACAACTCATAAACCAACTTTGGTTGGTTTGCTAGAGAATAAACTTAGTAATGAAGCCAAAATTAAGCTAATGTCTAAAATGAATAGTGGCTGGTCTTCTTTAGACAATAACATTTGCTCTTGTAAAGGAAGAATCCTTGTTATTTGGGATAATTCTATTTGGCAGGTTGAGCCTACTCATATGTCTTCTCAGCATATCTCGTTGAATATTGTGAATTCTGGGGGATTCAAAATGAAAATTTCCTTTATTTATGCTAGTAATTTTCTAAAGGACAGAGAACTTCTATGGAATATTCTATCAAAGGAGTCAATATATACTGATGTGCCGTGGTGTTTGATTGGTGATTTCAACAATATTCTATCTAATTCAGATAAAAAAGGGGGGTAATTCTATCCCTTTCAGCCAAATGGAAGGTTTCAAAAATTGTGTGATCAATTCGGGTTTGGTTGATTTGCCTATCATGGTGTTCAACTATACATGGAGAAAAAGGGGAATGGCTACTAAAATTGACAAAATTTTATGTAATGATCTTTTAATGAACAAATTCCCTAACCTAGCCTGCTTTGGAGTCTCTAATCCCATCAATGACCATATCCCTATCTGCCTTAAATTACTTAATCCCTATATCAAATGTAGGAAAACCATTCAGATATGTGAACACATGGAATTTATTAGAGGGATATAGGGAATGTTTCTCTAATGCATTTAAATTATCTTTTGAGGGCTCTCAGTTACATATTTTTAGACAACAGTTGAAAGTTTGTAAACTGTACCTTAAAGACTGGAGTTCTAGAAGAAGATTAGACAGTCAAATAGTGAAGGAATTGGAACAGGAGTATGCAGCAGCTCTTAAGTGTGTAGACAACAACCCAGATAATTCTGCAGCTTTTGACAACTTAATGGAAGCCTGTAAAAGATGGAAGGATTAAAATCATATCGAATTTCTCAACGCTTCTCAAAAAGCTAAAGTGGATTGGCTCACAGAAGGGGATGAATGTACAAGTTTTTTTCACTCTAAAATGTCGATGAGGAAGCACAGATCTAATCTTAATTCCATTATTTCTATTGAAGGTAAACTTGTGCATGATCCCAATAAGATAGAAAATGAAGCTATTTTATATTTTACTCAGATTTTTAATGACGATAATATTAATACTACGCTACCTGATGTAAATTGTATCTGTCGTATTAATGAGGGAGGTAGAGAGTTCTTGTCTACCAGTGTTAGCTCGGATGAAATTTTCAAAGCCATCACTTCCATTTCTGATAACAGTAGTCCGGGCCCAGATGGATTCTCTGCAAAATTTTATAAACTACACTGGAATGAGTTAAAAAGTAACATGAATCGTATGATAAATCAGGTTTTTTCTACCTACAAATTAGACAAAGGTGTGAGCCATACTTTCATAACTCTGGTGCCAAAATTAATAATCCCACTTCTCTTGCTGATTATAGGCCTATATCGTGCTGCAATGTTATTTACAAAATTATTGCTAAAGTTATTTGTAACAGAATTAAGCCTTTCCTTAGCTATCTAATTTCAGAAGCTCAATCTGCTTTTATTCCTGGAAGAGTTATCTCGGAAAATATATTACTAGCTCATGAACAGGTAAGATTTTTTAATCGAAAAGGTGCCGGTAAATTTTGTTTGAAACTAGATTTACACAAAGCATATGATATGGTTAACAGGAAATTTATTTGCCATATGCTTAAAAAGTTGGGTTTTCCTGAAAAATTGGTCAAATTAATCTACAACTGCATCTCTACTCCTACTTTTTCTATTATGATTAATGGTTACCCTAAAGGCCTGATATCTAGCACTAGAGGTATTAGACAAGGCGATCCTCTCTCGCCGTATTTGTTTTGTGTGGCTATGGAGTATTTCTCTATTTTGATGATGAAGGCTTACAAAGTCAAGGACATTACTCCTCCTTTTAATTTTGAACCGGCAATTACTCACCAACTTTATGCTGACGATTTAATGATTTTTGTTCGGGCTTCCATTAAAAGTGCCAGGGTGATTAGTAAATGTTTAGAGAAGCTTAAAATCTATGTGGGGTTAAATGTTAACAATAGTAAATCTAAGCTGTATTTTAGTAAAGGCACTACAAGTAAGCATGAGATTATGAATATTCTTAATATGCAAGAGAGCAAACTTCCAGTCAAATACTTAGGGGTGCCTTTATCTCATAATTATCTTCATTTTGCTGATTGTGGGGCTCTTTATGATAACATTAATAATAGATTAAATGGTTGGAATAGCAAGTTATTATCCCTGGCTGGAAGAATTGAATTAATCCATTCTGTAATAACTCCTATGGTAATGTATTGGATGATGGTTTACCAGCTCCCTTTGGCCACTATTGACAAATTAAATAAAATGTGTGCCAATTTTATATGGAATGGTAAAGTTCATAAAATCGCTTGGAATACTCTATGCCGCCCTAAATTAGAAGGAGGAATTGGCTTGAGAAATTTTGTGGATATCAGAAAAGCGTTAAGTCTTAAACTTCTTTGGCATTTTATTAATTCTAAAAATGTTTGGTCTCGCTGGATGAGCAAAAGGTATTGCGACAATAAACATTTTTGGACCATGGAGATTGATAACAACTCCTCCTGTACTTGGAAATCCATTCTCAAGCATAGACAGGTTGCTCGGAATAATATTTCCAAAGTCATTGTAAATGGTAGAAATACGTTATTATGGCATGATCCTTGGATTAATAGTGAAAGCATGGTTTCTATTTTAGGATGGGATAGCTTATATCTATATGGCCATCAGAATGATAAAGTATCTTCTATCATTCAAGACGGAGTTTTTAATCTGGATTTAGTTCCATTCACTAGGCAACTAAATAATCTGATTTCAAGTGTTCATATAGATTCTTCGTCTTCCTCTGATTATTGGAAATGGACTAGTGATTTAAAAGGTTTTAGTTTCAGATCTGCTTGCAATGAGACTAGAAATCATTATCCTACTGTAGAATGGGGCAAAATTATTTGGAACAAGTGCAATAATCCTAGGATGTCTTTAACTGCCTACAAAGCTATTTACAATCGTTTGCCTACCAGAGATAAACTAATAGATTGGGGATATGTATCTGATACTATCTGTTTACTATGTAACCAATTCCTTGAAAACCATACCCATTTATTTTTTGCGTGTCCTTACTCTGCCTATTTATGGACTACGTGTTGCAAGAATTTAGACTTACCTAAGCCGAGATCTCTGACATTGGAAGAGGGATGCCAGTTGCTTATTATAAACTTCGCTGCAGCGGATCAAGCAACCGGATTAGCTTTTGCTAGCTTTTCTACTATAATTCACCACATCTGGCAGGAACGAAATTGTAGACTTCATGATGGCCGCAACTTCTCGAATCAGGATCGATGGAAGCTTATAGAAATAGATCTGAAACTGCTGGGTAACAACAAATTGAAGAAGATGAGTTTTATTTCTAATAGAAGCAAGAGCATTCTTGAACGATGGGGCATTGATCTGATGGGGGAATGAATCGCCAGTGCTCTTTCCTTTGTTGAAGATGGGTGTGATTCTCTTTTCCTTTTTTAATCGGTTTGGATGGACTAGAGTATTGATCTTTGATTGCTGCTGCGTTTGTTTTTTCTTTTCTATTTGTCTAGTTTGTTGGCATTTGTGACGTTTGTATATACATTGGTATTATACCTTTGCTTTGTTAATATGTTGTTAATAAAGCGCCGCACTCTTTTTCCCTGTCCTATTCCCACACTGGGTATAGGATCAGGTTTTTAATGAGGCGGTTTATCTTTTCAAAAAAAAATGTTCGGGAAAATGTTCCAATTGCTAATGACTTTTGTATACCTTCATGTTCATAGTTTTTCTTCCTTCTTCTTTGAAATCTAACTGCATACCTAAATATGAAATCATCAGTTTTCAGTTTTTATGTTAGAGACATGTTTTAAGGAATCTTTGTCTTATTACGTCAGAGTAATTCTTTGAAAATTTAACCATGGTCATACATTAATCTTTTTAGCATGCACTGTTTGTTGGTTCAATAAAATCTGAAAGTTCTTTTTTATTTTGTAAATTTTAGTACATTACTTCTATTTCCTTGTGGTTATGTTTGCCTTCTAGAAACAATACCAAGGTTACCCATGTTTTAATATATTCAAATTTTATTACATCTTTGATTTGTTATTGTTGTTTCTAATTTTGTTATTGCCACATTGATTATTCCTTAAATTGTGTAACCATATATATTTTTTCTGTCTACTTTGGATTTCTTTTGGTAAGATGCATATTTATGTAGTGTGAATAGATGATATAGATCGCAGCAGCTGTACCACGGCTTGGGATGTCAAATCTTCAGTTTATGCCAACTTTTACCATGTTGATTTCGTTTGCACTCCTAAAATCTTATTTATTTAGTTTAAGAGAGTTTCACTTTATTGTTTTCAGTTTTTTTCTTATGACATTTTATTTATTGCAGCTGTCATAATAACAAAAATTAGCTGAATATTCGACATCTATCATCTATCTTATATTTAATATATTATACTGTGGTATGATAAATGGCTTTTAAACTGATTAGGTATTAGGTATTAATTTACAATACTATATGTTCACTTAATCGTACTACCTATGAAATTTGTGCTAATTTTTGTTGTTGTTCACTTCAATAGATTTGGCGAACCTTGTTAACATTGCTGCCATCAAGGCTGCTGTTGAAGGTGTTGAAAAGCTAACAGCTTCGCAATTAGAATTTGCAAAGGACTTGATTATTGTGGGCACAGAGCGGAAAACTATGTTTGTTACTGAAGAATCTAAAAAGGTTTCTAGCTTTCTTCATTAGAGAAGAAATTTGTCAAAATATTAACCTTGATATAAATATCATTTTTTTTCCTTTAAAAAAAATGTAGCTCACAGCTTATCATGAGAGCGGACATGCGATCGTAGCTCTTAATACCGATGGTGCGCACCCGATACATAAAGCAACGATAATGCCTAGAGGATCAGCTTTGGGAATGGTAACACAACTTCCATCTGATGATGAAACTTCAATAAGTAGGAAGCAGTTGTTAGCACGCCTTGATGTTTGTATGGGAGGACGAGTCGCTGAAGAATTGATATTTGGTGAAGAATCTGTTACCACAAGTGCAAGTAATGATCTGCACTCTGCTACTGAACTTGCACATTACATGGTATATTAATTTTTTACTAAAAGAAAAAAAAGAAAAAATTTCACTTCATTTCTCAGTTATTTTAATTACTTGGAATATTTTGAAAATGTTATATCTATTAAAATATTTTGTCTACTTCTATCAATGTTCATTAGGTGTCTAGTTGTGGCATGAGTGATGCAATTGGTCCTGTGTATGTCAAAGAAAGGCCAGGTTTAGATATGCAATCACGAATTGATGCCGAGGTATGTGGAAAAGAGGTGTTGAGTTTGTGCTCACTTTTATGATTGCTTAGAAGGTAGTTTCTCAATCATGAGTGTAAAATGATTTCAGGTGGTTAAACTCTTATGAGAAGCTTATGATCGAGTCAAACAGTTGCTAAAAAAGGTTACCTGTTTTCCCATCTTTTCTTATTTTTTGAATTCATAGCATTGTTTGTGGAGTATCTTATGCTTCTCAATGAAAATATATGTATTCGTGTTGTTATTGTACAATACATGCACATGCCAATTTGTGTGCACGCGTGTGTAAACCAATAGGGAATTTTGATATAAACCCATCAAGAGAAAATGGATATATGTCTTACAAAATAAACGTTGAAAACTAACTGTGAAACAAAATCAATCGCTTTCAGTGGTGAAGGCCTTGTGCTACCTCTTCTTAAACTGACGTTCTTTCTTTGGGTCCTTTGGATAACTTAAGTCAGTCTACTTATTTTCATTTTTCCTTTTCACAGTAGTAACAGTAATAGTAACAGTAACAGTAACAACAACAACTACAAAAAAGTCAAATAAGAATCAACTACTTGTACTTTTGAGTTAATTTGAAAGCAATTATTCTTTGCGTTATGACATTCAAAATGTCTGATGTTAATCCAGTATTTGAACTTATAACTAGTGTTTGCAAAATTGGCTTTAACAGTTGTAGAATTTTAAAAAGCCAAAGGCATTTTGGAATAACAAAATCGGTTTTCCTTCTAATTGCCAAAGGGGTCTTAGTAAGTTTCATTGGTTGCTAATTGGTGTGGATTCCCTTTTGCAGCATGAAAGCTCATTACATACTTTAGCAAATGCACTTCTGGAGTTTGAAACCCTAAGTGTAGAAGACATTAAGCAAGTCCTAAATCCTTATGGAGGCGATCAGCTATCAGAACAACAAGAAGAGGAGCTTGCATTGACTTAAGGACAGTAATATGTATGTTTCCTTGCCTTTACCAATGTAAAGCAGCGTACAGTAACCAGTTATAGGTAATTTATATTAAATCATAGATTTTTTTGCCCCATTTTTATTTAAGGCCTTTTGACGATATTGATGCTTATTATTGCCACATTTTTCTGCATTAAGGCAACTCATCAAAAATTGGTAGCTATAAACGATCTTAATTATCATTCCATATTGTTGAAAATACGAACCCAGTTACTGGAGGAAGACTTTGTATTTCATGTAAAATTAATTTTTTAATATAAAGAGGGTAGAACTAGTTGGAACCTTTTCTTCTTATTATTATGGTTTCCATTGAAATCCTGGCATAATGTCCTGGCATACCTATGAAATTTGAGTTTTTCTTTATCCCTACAATACAATTATAAATTTGTTATTGGACCATATGAAACCATACGATATTTTTGGACAATTTTCTAAACTTTGATAGTTACCAAACGTTATCAGTGCAAATGCTATAGAGAAATTGTTGGATATATGATTTGATTGGTAAGTTTATAGAATCGCATTAAATAAATACGGTATGTAAATCAAAAGCTAATCATGTTTAGGACGGAGGTTCTGAGCTTTAGGTTGGCCTAAATGAATAAGAATTATGTTGCCTTTTATAGCAAGAAAAAGCAATAAACAAATCTAAATATAGTACTAATAATTATTACTGTTATCAATAAAGAATTCAACTTTTGTTATCTTATATTTCTTGATTAATTAATAATCAAAAGATTATAGAACAACAAACATGGACATTTAATTCTTACTTATTAAATCATAATAATCTGAACTGAAAATTTAGAGCACAAATAAATAGAAACTTGGTATTTCACAATTGAAATTAAACAACCTTTACAATTGGTCTTAATTAACTTTGAGAGCACAGTCAACTTGGGGACTGGACTCAAGAGCTCGAGCGTGTTTTTTCTTTGGCTTGTGAACCCCCACCCACTAGGAAGAGTGGTCTTCTTCGAGCAGATGAGACAACGAAGAAAAGGTACACTACCGAGCAATCTGATTTAGTGTTTTTTCTTTATTATTATTATTATTTAATACCACAAATCCCAATTGGAAGTTAATGGTTTATGGGTGTAGAGATAATTTTCTATCTTATGATAGCAAAGAACTTTAGGTCCATTTGAATAGCTTTCAAAAAATAAACCAGCTTAATATTATGTTTAACTTTATTTGAAAGAAAATATTATGCCTAAGCCAGCGAAAATTTTAAAAAATTCATGTTAGGCTTGTTAGTTTCTAAAATCAAAAGACTTTTCTAACCGATGAAAGCATTTTTTAAAACCTTTTATCTTTTTAGAGAAAAGACACTTTTATTTCATTTATCTTTTTATTTAGGATAAAAAAGATCTAATATTGTGAAAATAAATGTTATATAGTTTCGGCAAATATAATGTTGATTGATTTTCACAACGGTTACCGATTGTTTGAACTAAAGTGATAAATTCCTTTGTCTTTTTTGTGAATACTAAAAATTAACTAATTTTAATACATTATTACTAACTTTAATAAATTAAATTATGATACTTGAACAGATTTACATGTTGCCCAAACATATGAAACACATTAAACAGATTGCTCAAAAATTATATGAAACAATCTCTCAACCAATTGAAAGTAGCTATTTCAAACAGAAATTGAATGATCAAATAGAGCATCATAAACCCATGTCCTTTATATTACTTAAAAATGAGGCCCTGGCTTATAACAAAAAACTAAAATCTTAATACAAATAGGTAATTTCAAATGCAACATGTAATAGTATAAGATGTTGAAATATTAGATAGTAGATGACATAAGCTTTGGAAGAGCTGTTAGAGGGTGCCTTAAAAACAGATAGACTTGTTTCTAATGAAACAAAAAAGAGTATATGACTCAAAATAATCATAAAAGCTTCTGAATAAAAGATAATTATTGCAATGAAGGTTGTGTGTAATATAGCACTCAATCACGCTAAAAATGGTGTAGACATTGTTTCTGGAACAAAGGTAAATAAGATTGTTAACTATTTTAAATAGTGATATTAAACTTTTGAAAAAATACAGTAAGTTTTATGTTATTGTGTGAATTATTTGCAGGTGCATACACATTTTGCAAGACCAAACTGGAAGAAAGTTCATACCGGTGTCAACTTCATACTCACTTGCAGACAAATCAATTCTACTCTTTGCAATATCCTCTTAAGGAATGTTCGGGTTGTGCTAGTTCGAGAGAACTTTGTCCTCATTTTCATGTTGCTGACTATCTATAATTGCTGGCACACGAATTGTATATATTTGTTTTATGTGTTGAGATGTTCCCATTGTTTGTCTGCATCATAAGACCTTTGTTACATAAGAACTTTTTGTTGCTTGTATAACAAGGCCGTTGAGTCTTTAACTGACTACTATTCTTTGGCATTTTTGTTGAATTACTATGTTTAGGTTATGCTTCTTTACTGCCAATGACATTTATATTTGCAACATTAGTGTCATCGTCTACTTGCATTGAATTGATTGAGTTCTCTATTTCATTATTATGCTTTGACATCCATGTCTTTTGAAATGAACATCTGCTTTCTGAATGTCTGTAATAGTTGCACACTTTACATTTCACTGTAGTATTTGATGTTGGTTAAGTGTTTAAAACATGGTTTGTAATTTCAATGACTTTATTTTATCGCTGCGATTTAATGAAATAAAAAATAGTCACGGCTCAAAGCCGTGGCAAAATTTTATTCAGCCACGGCTCCGAGCCGTGGCTAATATTAATTTTGCCATGGCTCAGAGCCGTGGCTGAATAAAAGTTTGCCACGGATTGGAGCCGTGGCAAAAATTTTGCCACTCCCTATTTTGCCATGGCTCTGGGCCGTGGCAAAATTATTTCGCCACGGTCCAGAGCCGTGGCAAAATGGCTTTTCTGGTGTAGTGAGCCTTGGTTTAATCCAGACGGGATCATTCCAAGCATGTTGATAACTCGGTGAAATGGTTCGGGTTTGAGGATAATGGTTTGCTCGAGAGGCGCTTGAGCTAGTATGAGAATAGTCGTCGAGGAGGATGACTAGAAGGCTGAGATTTCAGTGTTGTTGAAGGTTCTAGCAGGCTCAAAGCAAGAGTACGCTGGGCAGATTCGATAGTCCCTAAAGACTATGATTGTAGTCTAGTACTCTGGGCAGATTCGATAGTCCTAGGCACGGGCTGCGACGATGTGCGGAGTTATGTCTAGAACCGGGGTTGCCATTAACCCTTGACGGACGGCTGAATGAATGTGCTGGTCATTCAACTAACGGTGGTATCGAAGCAAAGATAACAGTGATAGCCAGAGTCATGGATGTTTGGTTGTAACGTCATTCGGTCTCAAGAGCGATGTTTTCTGGGTGCTTATCTGATCTTGGTTTAGGCCTTGGGGGTTTGTACTTGGAAAACACCGACCTTGACTCGAGTGATAATTGCTTTACTTTAATTGTCTGATTGCTATGTTTACTTCTGCTTAGTGTGTCCGGGGGCTATCACTGTAGAAAGAGGTGGAGTGGGAGGGTTGGATTCCTATTCCTTTTTCCTTTATGCTCTTTTGGTATGTTGTTAGTTAATTTACCGCTCACTAAGACTGTTGTCTAACTCAAGGTTTTATGTTCCACTCTTATTACCTTGGGCTGTTCATCCATTTTGGGATGGGCAGACTAGGTAGCAGGTGACATGTGCTGTTCTTAGTGACCGACGATGCTGATGACGAAGACGAGCTGGAGGCTTGCGTATTAGTTTCTTACTATATGTACTTGATGTTCCGCTGCTTGTATATTCTCTAAGTGATATGTAGTGAGGCTTGATGTATTGACTATTCAGATGTTTGTATTCAACTATTATGAAGCTTAATTGATGAGATTCTATTTTGTGAAGCTTCACTATATATATTCTCTATTGTATTTTATCCATGCGTTGTGAGTAATACGATAGATTCTGCTGTTTTAACTTAACCTTGGCAATCGTCCATGGCTGCCTGGCACACGTTACAGCGCACTATTTCTATGTTCAGTGCGGGGGTCATGGGCGGTCGTCACATACTGTTTGTCACTTTAGCGAGTGGAGTTTGACGAAGTATATTTTAATTTTAAGTTTTAAGTAATGATTTTAGTTTTAGATAACAATTTTAATTCCGAGTAAACTTATACATTTTTTTGCATAAAGAGTGTTCCACGACTAAAGGAGAGCCCTCAAATAATGTAATAAATATATAATACTCAAAAAGCTAGTAAAAAGCCTAGTAGCTAGCGATATACATATTATGTAAATGTCAAGGATATCATCTGATGATAATAATACATGATCACTGTACTTTGGATGATATTATTGTCTGATATGTTAAAAATACATGTAAAATATGTTCTGGAAATAGGTTGAATGAAGAAAGAAAAAAACAAACAAAAAGGCTAAATATCATTGCCTTGACTAATTAAATTTGGGACATAGTGCATAATAAGAGTAATGATTTCCAAAAGGAGAAACTGCCAACGAAGTGAAGTGGTATCATATAATGTAGAAAGCAAGAGATCATGATAGACAGTGATTGCTAGACAGGAGTGAATTGATATATTAAAGCATTGACAATGATTAAACAGGTCTCGATATGCATGGTTGAAGATGCGAAGTAGCAACATGATAGACAAAACGAACATCGAGAGAATGGAGCTGCAGCTAAATGGCAATAAAGCATCCCGATCGGTATCAAAATATTTGGAAGCAGTATGGTAATAGCATCAGAAAATCTAGTTAGGGAGCAGATAACAGTGCATATGAAGAATTAGATGAGCCGAGCAGCTATGAGCAGAATTAGGTGCGTAGTAGATGATGAAACCGGTTAGTGACTACTTGAAGTTGGAAGGACATCCCAATGTAGCAAGACGACTGGTTCGAGTACGTGATCCATGTCCGTTCAAAGCGTGCTAAGTGTATAGATAAGGAAGATAACTATGGTTCATGTCAGTTAAGAATCCAGAGCTATCCAACCCTATGTATAGAGAGTGAGTTATGAGATTATGAAGTGCTCGTAACATCTGTTTTTAGAGGACTACCTTCTTCTACATGAATCTATCCACAGAGAAATGTGCTAGACTATAAATATAACAAAGAAGGTGTTAATTTAGAAAACGGATCAATGCCCAAAAATTAGATGAAAGCACTAGTTCAGGTAAAATAAACAATTCAAAAGGCATAATTTTCATAGTGGTTCGACGTAATATCTGACCTACGTCTACTTTGATCTCTTTTATTGGTCGTTCTCTCTATGGGTTACAACTAATTATCTCAGATATGACCACCATCCAATGGATCACAGATTTACAATGGAGTTTCTAGAGTGTTTGAGAGTCACTAGTACAAGGATTTACTGATCTAAGTCCTAGAATAGTGAATAATAGTTTCCTAGGTGACTTTAATGGAGGAGAGGTTAGATGTGAAGAAAAGAAAGAAGTCTATAATGGCAGAAGGACCAGATCCATGGTAAAGAGCATACGAAGATCCCGATCCCGTTTTGATTGCAGGTAGGTTGGTATTTACAGAGAAACAGAGCTATAGAGTCAGAAGCCCGCTTGTAATGAAGTCCAAAAGGTGGCGCGAAGTCACACAGGAAAAATCAAGTGCACACGAGCTAAAAGCATAGCTCGGTACTGACCTAAGGTCCATAGGTAGGTACCAACCAATACTGCTTGGCACAATGTAACAATCCTTATTTTACGTACCGAAGGATCGTAGAATATTTTTATTTTATTCGTATGAAATCATATGACACTATAATTTTGGGATATGACTCTTCAGGACATTTTAAATATCCATGATTTTTTTCCAAATTTATATGTGACCACTCTGACTCTGAAAATCTTATTTGGGCTATAACTTTTGAGAGGTGTTGAACTAGGGTCTCAAACCAATTCCATTACTTCAAGATGATGGTTTTCCATTCCGTGGAGTGGTCATAATAGGAAAACTCACTGACGGTTAGGAAGTTATGTCTATTTTAAGTTTAGACGGCTACTGGTCAATATTAGTTTGTAATTAATTAAGCCTATAAGTAGCCTCATCGGTCTAATTCAATAATGGTATAAATAGAGGGCTATAGGAGTCAAATTAAAAATGTTTCCTCTTTTCCAAATCCGATCTAAACCCCCATTATCCCTAATTTCATCCAAAATCACACAATTTACTCTCTAAATCTAGCTATAGAGAGAAGATCATTAATAAGAAGATAAAGATCATCATTTTGGTTGGTTTGCATTGCTTTCGATCGCTGTCCACATTGGATCTAAACTTGAATTGGTTTATTTTGATAATTGGTGAGTGGTTTATGCCTTCTTACTATCATACGTATGCTTATATGGTAGAATTACATGTTTTAACATGATTTTTGGTCTTAAACCTTTTTTAACTTTAATTACATGTCATCATATGCTTATGGCCTAACTTTGTGAATCTTTGAAATGGTTTTCAAAAATGATTTAGTAATTACCCTTATTCATATTCATATGTGCATGTAATATGTGGATTTAGATTAGAATTGGTTTGTTTACCATATTCTTGTGTATTGCTTGTAAGAATGGATGAATATGCATGTTGTTTCATGCTTGTATATTGTGATTTGATGTTGTTTGCTAGTATTTTGGATGCCTAGGAAGATAGGTTGGTGAATTTAGTAAATCGGCGGCAAAGTTGGTCGGAATTGGACGAAACTTGAAGGAGAGGCTCTGGAAAATGAGAGGAGCTTGTAGAATAATTCGCGCCTCAAAACTTTCTAAGGACTCAACAAGGTACCAAGTTAAATGACTTGGTATCGAGTCATTTTGGTTGGCCAGATGGGTCGGTGGATGGCATGGATCTCTAGGGCTTGGCTAAGGGAGGTGGTTTATAGAAAGATATAGAAGATTGGTTAAGTACTAGATGTTATGACGAGTTGTTCCAGAATTTGAAGATGAAGCTTTGGATAAGGGACCGAGTTGTTTTGATAGATGGGTCGGGGCTAAAGTACCTGTGTAACGACCAGCCTTTTTGGACAGTTTAAATCGACAATCAGACACACATGTCGAATCCAAACCATTCAAAAAGAAGGATTGTTATAGGGTAAATAAGAAGAAGAAGAGAAAAGAAAGAAATACAAACACAGAATCTCATAGCGGAATGACAAAATATAATAACCAAATAAACAGTTCATGAAGCTGTTCTACAAATAACATTTGATTACACTTTCACAATACAGATCATAGTTATAAATACAACAGGAATAAATAAATAATGTAACGGAACAACATGAGGTAGTGGAATAAATATAATAAATAGTAAAGATATACTGAATCTTTGTCTTTGTCCTCCAGAAAATAGTCTTCAATGCACTGAAAAGCTCAGACTGACCCGAGCGTAATGAAAAGACAAAACACTCGAGTCAGAACTAAAAGGTCTTATGTAATTTAAATCAAAATAAGTAAATATGAGTGTAATGGCGTCGGAGATGTTTACGGTATTTGACATCTCCTATCCAGTGTCTAACGTGCGTGCAATAACTTAAGAGATGTTCAGGATTCCATCTCCTAAGGATCCGTTAAACTATCTACATACATAGTACAATATGCTATTTTAATATGTCTACAGTAAAGTAAAGTATTAAAAAAGCGTTAAGGCGTTACCCACATCCCCCTTAACACATTTTTATATAAATTCCGTAGTCTATACAGCACCGTAAACTCTTTCGTAAACTGGAGGGATATTAGAGGGCACTCCATAAGTATGATATAAGCCAAACTCGTAGTGGGCGCGATCAGGATAAATATGACAAGACACGCGGGACAATGCCTAGGGTAGGATACTACCGTTTTGTAGATCCGGACTGGTGGTAACGCATTGCTGCTACTACTGCCCACCTCGAGACACACTCCCATAATCAAAATCGAGGGGTGGCCACCAAATCAATCACAATGTAATAAATATGGTATCGAAGAAATGCGCCCGATAGGAGGAGCAACCCCACTTGGCTCGGCATGGCTCCTGTTTTAGTCATTTTAATTATGACCCGAAGATCAAGGCTATCCATCATCGTTCTCTTACTTCATTCTAGTAGCGTTCGCCAAACCATACTACTTCTTTCTGAATTCTCCACCATGTGCACAGTTGTTAAAGTGGTTTTCGGTATTGGTAGAGAGTATGACAATATCTGATCCCGGTCTCTTTAACAACCAAACTCTCATTTCACACCGGGTTCTTTTACATTTCAAAAGCCAATTCATCATTGATATCAAAATATCATATTCATTTCAAAAGGAAATCATATCACTTTCGAAATCATATTCACTTCAAAATCATATCACTTTCGAAATCATATTCACTTCAAAATCATATAACTTTCGAAATCATATTTACTTCAAAATCATATCATTTTAGAAATCATATTCACTTCAAAATCATATCACTTTCGGAATCATATTCACTTCAAAATCATAACCACCAAAATAGGTTAAACCCTTATATCAAAATATTGCATTTAAATCAATTAAATCTAAACCATAACAGTTCCAACTTTAAACAGTTTGAATATTGAAAGTAGTTTATATATTGGAATAATTATACATTAAAAATAGTTTATATTTTAAAAATAGGTTATAGATTGAAATAGTTTATATATTAGAAATAGTTTATATATTAAAATAGGTTATATACTAAAATATATATATTAAAAGTTGTTTGTAGACTTAAAAAAAATTAAAATAGTTTATAAATTAAAAAAATAGGTTGTAGATTAAAATAGTTATAATTAGAAATAAGTTATATATTAAAATAGGTTATATATTAAAAATAGTTAATGTATAAAAAATTATTAATATATATTAAAATGGTTTATATGAGAAAATAGTTTATATGTTAAGGAGTTTGTATATTAAAAGGGTTATATAAAAAATAGTCTCAAATTAGAATTGTTTCTTCCAATTTCACAAATCAATTCAAATCAATTTCAGTTCAATGATTTCAATTCAAAAGGCTAAAGCTTTCAATTTAAATTCTCGTTAATTTCAATATACATCGATTTCAAATCCATGTTTAAACTACAAATTTAAACCATTTCGAATTCAATAGGTTTCAAAGTTTAAATATTCAACATTTATAATAACTCAATTTTGATAAATTTCATTTATATTTCAACTTCAACTTTAAGATTTCAATTTAAACCCTTTTAAACAATTCATATAAACCAATTTCAATTTTAACCTTTTAAAAGCTTGGATTCTGAAAATAATTCAGTTCATATAAATCAAATTTTATTTCATAATATCATTCCTCAAAAATTAAAGTTCTAAAATCATTTGATTTAACCAATCCAGTGTCCATATATAATTTTCTACCCTATGGTTAAGTGATAGATATATATCATTTCAACCCGCAAAAATTTAAATTTACGGATATATATTCTTTCAACCCGCAATCCCGAATAAAATTCAAAATCCATAAATTCGCTTGAGTTTATCATTTCAACCAATAACGATTTTTCCCTAATCTATAAGGTCATTCGGGTATGTATCATTTCAACCCATAGTGATTTTCCTATCAATAACTAAGGGAACTTGCAGTGTGATAATAATATAAAATTTAAACATACAAAATATCAACAATAAAACATCCATCACGATCATCATTCAAATCAACTAATAAATAACATCAATTAACTGATTATCATCAACTGATATTTAATTGACTATTTTAAATTCAATATTAAATTAAATAACGATTAAATTCAATAAAAGTCAGATTTAACTAGAATGACGATTTAAACATATCAAACAGCAATCAATCAACTTCAAATCACATCACAGATTTAATTTAACAAATATAAGACAATTTAGTAGTTGTGAATAGGTTAAAACACTCATCTTTGAATTTTCGACGATATAAAATCCAATTTAGGCCCAAAAATTTAACAGTCTTAGAATTCATTCAAACTAGTTCCGTAATGTCCAGAATTCCAATACGATCGCAACGGAGAAAACCGCGCTTGAATCCGAGCTCGTATGAAAATGATATGGTAGTTAGAACATTCAAACTTTAAATTTTAAATCAAAATAAATAATTAATAAATTATACTAGAACATCCACATCACCCCTATGCATTTGAAACACTAGCATTGCTCGACTTCAAAATGCACAGCCGCCGCCTAAATCGCTTGATTATCGCCGCCACACACGATTTCCACCAGATCAGACCACCGTGCCACCTTCCCCATGCCAGGCCGACCATCCAGGTGCCACGCAAGGCCGTACGACCCCACCAATCACCTACGCCACCGTTGATCTTCCAATCCAAATCATGGTGATTCTCGACCAAGTTACAACCAACGATCAACATTTCCAAGACCTGCTCGACGCCCTCTTCCCAATGCCACCTCCCGTTCGTTGATTGGATGAAGATCCACCATTGGATCGTGAAAACCTGATTTCTACGGTCGAGGTTCGTCGACGATTTCTGGCCAAACGATGAACCAAATTGAAAAACGAATTGTGGCAGTGGATTACACTTGTCGAAAGCTTTCCAATGATATATAACTTGCTATGCTTTGAGGAGTTTAAAATTTTGAAATTAATTTGGATTTGAATT
Organism: Allium fistulosum; assembly: GCA_030737815.1. Lineage (NCBI taxonomy): Eukaryota > Viridiplantae > Streptophyta > Magnoliopsida > Asparagales > Amaryllidaceae > Allium > Allium fistulosum. The sequence continues at coordinate 100,760,139 of CM060904.1, forward strand.
TGGATATGGGAATTAGGTTTTTAGCCATTGGGAAGAGAGAAACGACAGAAATTTTAGTACGTACAGTAATGAGCAATAAAAAAAAGCTGCTAGGGTTAGAAAAATCTATTTATATAGATAAGGCCCGATAAGAAAGAATAAGCCTATCGAATTAGTTCGAAACGACAATAACAACCCTAAAAACCCGTTCCGCTTTCGAAACGAAATAGGGTCATCCAATATATCAAAATAGATGTTTTCGATATTTTTAAACTCAATGGAATAGGTTTTAAGTCCTAATTACGTTGTATGAAGAAGTTAGATTTTAAAACCAGTTTATTTCAAACTGAATTTATTAAATTGATTTCTACACATTTCGAGCCCGCACGATCAAACGACAAGTTCGATCGCTACGAAACTTGAAATCTTACAACAATTCACTATTACGGATCCGATGAAACTAGTTTCATCAAAATCCGAGACAGTGGCCAAAATGGCTATTTTCACGTTAATTAAGTAAACTATTATTAAATTAATTTAATCACTTTTCAATTCAAATTTAATGGTTAACAATTTTTCATCATTTTTTATTACTTAGAAATTTATAATCTTTTAAAACAAATTTCCATGTCAATCTAAATGTTAAATATTGCACAAATTAAAGTGTTCAATTTCAATTGCAATAAATTCATTAATTATAATTTAAATTCCAATAAATTCATTTATTTTGATTTACATCTTATTATTCAATCAACTATCATCTTGTGGATATAATTAACATTGGTTTACGTTTTATTACATCAGTATTCTACAGTTATCATTTTAATTCATATTAACTGCCATATTTAATTAGATTAATTGCAATTGATTTCCAATTTAATTTCAACAAATTAAATACATAGGTGATGAATAACAGTTATTACCTTTTACTTACTTTAATCACATTTATAAGTTTATTATCTACAAACAAATGTTATAACTACTTACATAGCACTGATTATATTCAATTTTAATTAATTACATACTATCTCACCATTTAATATAACATTTAATTTATTTCCTTATTTACAATTTCTAACCAATTTAACTTTGCAATTATTTCAATTACTTGAGATTACATTCAAATAGTCATTGATTACATTAAATTAACATTATTAAATTTCCTTTTAATTGTTTCCTTATTAACAAATCATAAATTTTAAATTTCATACAATATTAAATCCTAAAATCTTATTAAATTCAATATTTTAATTATCGGAAAAATACGGGTCGTTACACTCTCCTCCACTCAAAACTTTTCATCCTCGAAAAGGGAAAAGAGGGAATTAATATATTTTATTCAGAGTATTCAATTTATAAACAATTAATTTACATAACTAAGTATTTTAAATAAAACATATCAATTTATAAACAATCAAATCCTTCATATTCAAGTTAGTAAAAGTTTGAAAATATCTCACTTTCACAAAAAAAATTCTAAGTCAAAAATTCACGGAAAATTTTGGCAGTCTCCTTTGTACGGAGAGGTCTGGAAAATATTGATATAGCAATATATATATCATATTTCAATAATAAAATATCCCAAACCATGGGAAAACAATAAAATATCGCTATAAAACCGTAATCCGAAAATGTACCTATTTGTCAGGCAAACAATGCTTTATTTATGAAACCAAAAGCAGTAGCTATTGCTTCCATAAACCTGTATTTTACTTATATAATCAAAAATAGTGAGAATTATGTACAAGAGAAATATTTAGTTGTTTCAAATTAATAACAATTGCAAATCACACAAACATAGGCAAACCAAACAGTACAATCATTACATGCAACAAAAGAACCAATTATACATCCATGGTAACCAATACTAATGGTTTGTTCTCGTTCAGAAACTTTTAATTGTACAAGGATGATAGACAAACTATCAAGTGTACCCTGCGCTCAACAGCCTTAGATAATAACTTCATAGTTTATTATACATCCTTATACAGTTAGAAGTATCCTTTCCCAAACATCCCATAAGCCAAAACAACCAAGAATTTCAAATATTATTTAAGTTTATTCTTATAAAATTTCTTTCATATCATTTACTGTTCATCTATTTTCATTCATTCATACAATGATTATTTTATTAATTTAACTTCATTACTTACAAAATTCATTTCCTATTCATTCATAAAATGCCATTTTTCCATTAATTTACATTCATTTACTTACATTATTTATTTCCATTCAATTATTTGGATCATCCAAAATCAATTCTTAAAATATTATGTAAGTCTCTTTGTAAATTTAATTCACCATTATTATTTACTTCGATTTCCTTTTTATATCGATATTCATTTGTGAAGCAGCTCATACTTAAAATTTTTATTCTTTTTCTTTTCACATTTATTCATATATAGTATTATTGAATATTAAATCTATTTCTGAATCGTTTCAACGTTATCTGAAGTTATAATCATTTACTTAATATATAGTATTCACTTTTACTATTCACTTCAAATAAATAGCTTCAACAATAACTTAAGTTTATAATTATTTACTTATATTATTCACTTTTCTATTAAATTTAATTACTAGCATGTCAAATTATTAACTTAAGTTTATAACATTTTTATAACATCAGAATTCTTATTTATAGAAATAATTCTATTGAATACTTTCATTATTTAAGTTTTACTTGTATAATTTCTATTACATATTTCTATTTAACCTTACAACTTTTAAACATTTCTGGTAAGTTATATATATATATATATATCTGTGTGTGTTTTAAGAATGTATTGAATGTTACACAAGTTTATCTTATTTATTTTAGTTAACAGAATGTTCAATAATTACATCTTTTACATTTTCATATCTTTTGATTTACAAGTTACAAATTTCCATTTTCTTATATATTTCATTAATCACTTAGCATCTAATTCTATTTTTTTTCATTTTAGAAGCTTCCAATTATTAAAATAGTTAAGATTTCATTCATTATTATGATAATAGAAATTTCTAATTTGCAGAAACTTAAGAACTAAATACCGGGTTCCATTTCCCAAATCAATTTAAAATAATATATATACTCATATCCTTTATATATATCGAATCATATTTAGAAAATTTAAAATTAAGATTTGTTTATCAAAACAAATGTGCAGTAAAACTACTACATCGGTCTTCCCACTTTGAAACTCGAAAATGAACGTCGATGATGCGTGCATTCATCACCGAAATTATTTTCCAGTGATAGAGAGGGGAGTACAAAACTTATTTCCTTTTAAACTTCCTTTATAAACATTTCTTTTAAATCACATTGAAAATATTTATATCTAAAATACTTCCAAATAATACTAATATCATATTCCAAAATCTTTTGAAAATCAGTTTCAAAACCCTGGAAATTAAGTTCTCAAATTCCAATTTATATTTACTTTACTTGTAAATCCTATTTTATAATCAATATTTATAAAATTTCTCTACCTAACAAACAATATATCACATCCAACTATATCATCTATAAAAATCATTCTTTTATATACAAAATATAACGCTAGGTAAAATTATTTCATTTACCTATATTTCAAAAATAATATTGTGTCGGTCTGCCCTATTAAGTGTTTAGAAATTCCTATCGATGTCATAGCATCCTATTTACCGACCGAAGTTTATAAATACTAAACAGAACAAATTAACACAATATAAAATATTTTATAACACTAACAAATACGCTCTCTCGTATATACTCTCAAACAACTCATTCTAGGGTATTACTACCCTGTTTCCAATGAGTCAGACCATGCAAAGCTAAGGTTATCGCTAAACCAAAGCTCTAATACCACTTATAACGACCCGCCTTTTTAGACAGTTTAAATCGACAATCAGACACACATGTCGAATCCAAACCATTCAAAAGGAAGGATTGTTATGGGGTAAATAAGAAAAAGAAGAGAAAAGAAAGAAATACAAACACAAAATCTCACAGCGGAATGACAAAATATAATAATAAAATAAACAGTTCATGAAGCAGTTCTACAAATTACATTTGATTACACTTTTACAATACAGATCAGAGTTATATACACAATAGGAATAAATAAATAATGCAGCAGAACAACATGATGCAGTGAAATATATATAATAAACAGTAAAGATATATTGAATCTTCGTCTTCGTCCTCTAGAAAATAGTCTTCAATACACTGAAAAGCTCAGACTAATCCGAGTGTGATGAAAAGACAAAACACTCTAGTCAGAACTAAAAGATCTTATGTAAGTTAAATCAAAATAAGTAAATATGAGTATAACAGCGTCGGAGATGTTTACATGATTTGACATCTCCTATCCAATGTCTAACGTGCGTGCAATAACTTAAGAGATGTTCAAGATTCCATCTCCCAAGGATCCATTAAACTATCTACAAACATAGTAAAATACGCTATTATAATATGTCTATAGTAAAGTAAAGTATTAAAATAGCATTAAGGCGTTACCCATATCCCCATTAACACATTTATATATAAATGTCGTAGTCTATATAGTACCGTAAACTCCTCAGTAAACTGGAGGGCTATCAAAGGACACTCCATAGGTACGACACAAACCAAACTTGTAGTGGGCGCGATCAGGATAAATATGACAAGGCATGCGAGGTAATGCCCAGGGTAGGATACTACCGTTTTGCAGATTCGGACTGGTGGTAACGCATAGTAGCTACTACCGCCCACCTCGAGACACACTCCCATAATCAAAATCGAGAGGTGGCCACCAATTCAGCCACAAAGTAATAAATATGGTATCACAGAAATGTGCCCAATAGGGGGAGCGATCCCACTTGGCCCAGCATAGCTCTAGTATTAGTTATTTTGATTATGACCCGAAGGTCAAGGCTATCCATCATCGTTCTCTTACTTCATTCCAGTAGCGTTCGCCAAACCATCCTACTTCATTCTGGATTCTCCACCCGTGCATAGTTGTTAAAGTGGTTTTCGGTATTGGCAAAGAGTATCACAATACCTGATCCCGGTCTCTTTAACAACCAAATGCTTATTTCACACCGGTTGGTTCTTTTACATTTCCAAAACCAATTCATCATTGATATCAAAATATCATATTCAATTCAAAAAAAATCATATCACTTTTGAAATCATTTTCACTTCAAAATCATATCCCTTTCGAAATCATATTCACTTCGAAATCGTATAACTTTTGAAATCATATTCACTTCAAAATCATATCATTTTCGAAATCATATTCACTTCAAAATCATATCACTTTCCAAATCATACACACTTCAAAATCATGACCACCAAAATAGGTTATACCCTCGTATCAAAATATTGCATTTAAATCAATTAAATCTAAACCATAACAGTTCCAACTTTAAACAGTTTGATTATTGGAAGTAGTTTATATATTGGAATAATTATACATTAAAATAGTTTATATTTTAAAAATAGGTTATAGATTGAAATAGTTTGTATACTAGAAATAGTTTATATATGAAAATAGGTTATATACTAAAATATATATATTAAAATTTGTTTGTAAACTTAAAAATATATATTAAAATAGTTTATAGATTAAAAAAATAGGTTGTAGATTAAAATAGTTATAAATTAGAAATAAGTTTATATTAAAATAGGTTATATATTAAAATAGTTAATGTATTAAAAATTATTTATATATATTAAAATGGTTTATATGAGAAAATAGTTTATATGTTAAGGAGTTTGTATATTAAAAGAGTTATATCGAATTTAGTCTCAAATTAGAATTGTTTCTTTCAATTTCACAAATCAATTCAAACCAATCTCAGTTCAACGATTTCAATTCTAAAGGCTAAAGCTTTCAATTTAAATTCTCGTTAAAACAATTTCAATTTATATCGATTTCAAATCCACGTTTAAACCACTTCAAATTCAATAGGTTTCAAAGTTTAAATATTCAACGTTTATAATAACTCAATTTTGATAAATTTCATTTATGTTTCAACTTCAACTCTAAGATTTCAATTTAAACCCTTTTAAACAATTCATTTAAACCAATTTCAATTTCAACCTTTTAAAAGCTTGGATTTTGAAAATAATTCAGTTTGTATAAATCAAATTTTATTTCATAATATCATTCAACTGAATTCATAAATTAAAGTTTTAAAATCATTTGATTTTACCAATCCGGTGTCCGTATATAATTTTCAACCTTATGGTCAAGTGATACGGATATATACCATTTCAACCCGCAATAATTTAAATTTACGGATATATATCATTTCAACCCGCAATCCCGAATAAAATTCAAAATCCATAAAATCGCTTGAGTTTATCATTTCAACCCATAACGATTTTTCCCTAATCTATAAGGCCATTCGAGTATGTATCATTTCAACCTATAGTGATTTTCCTATCAATAACTAAGGGAGCTTGCAGTGTGATAATAATATAAAATTTAAACATACATCCAATCTTACAAAATATGAACAATTAAACATCCATCACAATCATCATTCAAATCAACCAATAAATACCATCAATTAATTGATTATCATCAACAGATGTTTAATTGGCTATTTTAAATTCAATATTAAATTAAATAACGATTAAATTCAATAAAAGTTAGATTTAACTGGAATGACGATTTTAACATATCAAACAGCAATCAATCAACTTCAAATCACATCACAGATTTAGTTTAACTAACATAAGACAATTTAGTAGTTGTGAGTGGGTTAAAACACTCACCTTTGAATTTTTGACGATTTAAAATCCAATTTAGGCCCAAAAATTTAATAGTCTCAGAATTCGTCCAAACTAGTTCCATAATGTCCGGAATTTCGATAAGATCGCAATGGAGAAATCCGCGCATGAATCCAAGCTCGTATGAAAATGATATGATAGTTAGAACATTCAAACTTTAGATTTTAAATCAAAATAAATAATTAATAAATTATACCAGAACATCCATGTCACCCCGACGTGTTTGAAACCCTAGCATTGCTCGACTTCAACACACACAGTCGCTGCCTAAATCCCTCGATTTCACCACCGCCACACACGATTTCCACCAGATCATACCACCGTGCCACCTTCCCCATGCCAGGCCGACCATCCAGGCGCCACGCGAGGCTGTGCGACCCCGCCAATCACCTCCCCGCCGTTGATATTCCAAGCCAAATCGTGGCAATTCTCAACCAAGTTACGACCAACGAACAACATCTCCAAGACCTGCTCGATGCCCTCTTCCCAACCCCACCTCCCGATCGTTGATTGGATGAAGATCCACCGTGGATCGTGAAAACCTAATTTCGACCACAGAGGTTCTTCGACGATTTCTGGCCAAACGATGAACCAAATTGAAAAACAAATTGTTGTACTGGATTATGCTCGTCGAGAGCTTTCCAATGACATATAATTAGCTATGCTTTGAGGAGTTTAAATTTTTGAAATTGATTTTGATTTGAATTTGGATTTGGGAATTCGGTTTTCAGCCATTGGGGAGAGAGAAACAGCAGAAATTTCAATACGTACAGTAATGAGCAATAAAAAAAAGTCGTTAGGGTTAGAAAAATCTATTTATATAGACAAGGCCCGATAAGAAAGAATAAGCCTATCGAATTAGTTCAAAACGACAATAACGACCCGAAAAGACTGTTCCACTTTCGAAATGAAAGTGGGTCATACAATATATCAAAATATATGTTTTCGATATTTTTAAACTCAATGGAAAAGGTTTTAAGTCCTAATTCCATTATTTGAAGAAGTTAGCTTTTAAAATCAGCTTATTTCAAATTGAATTTATTAAATTGATTTCTACGCGTTTCGAGCCCGCACTATCAAATGACAAATCCGATCGCTACGAAACTTGAAATCTTACAATAATTCGATGTTACGGATTCGATGATACTGGTTTCGTCAAAATCCGAGACAGTGGCCAAAATGGCTATTTTCACGTTAATTAAATAAACTATTATTAAATTAATTTAATCACTTTTCAATTCAAATTAATGGTTAACAATTTTTCATCATTTTTTATTACCTAGAAATTTATAATATTTTAAAATAAATTTCCATGTCAATCTAAATGTTAAATATTGCACAAATTACAATATTCAATTTCAATTGCAATAAATTCATTAATTATAATTTAAATTTCAATAAATTCATTTATTTTGATTTACATCTTATTATTCAATCAACTATCATGTTATGGATATAATTAACATTGGTTTATGTTTTATTACATCAATATTCTACAGTTATCATTTTAATTCATATTAACTGCCATATTTAATTAGATTAATTGCAATTGATTTCCAATTTAATTTCAACAGATTAAACAAATAGGTGATGAATAACGGTTGTTACCTTTTACTTACTTTAATCACGTTTATAAGTTTATTATCTACAAACAAATGTTATAACTACTTACATAGCACTGATTATATTCAATTTAAATTAATTACGTACTATCTCACCATTTAATATAACATTTAATTTATTTCCTTATTTACACTTTCTAACCAATTTAACTTTGCAATTATTTCAATTACTTGAGATTGCATTCAAATAGTCATCGATTACATTAAATTAACATTATTAAATTTCCTTCTAATTGTTTTCTTATTAACAAATCTTAAATTTTAAATTTCATACAATATTAAATCCTAAAATCTTATTAAATTCAATATTTTAATTATCGAAAAAATACGGGTCGTTACAACCTGGAATGAAGTACTGGAAGCAAGGAAGGAAACTTAGCCAAAATTGGCTCAGTAAATGGGTCGGTGCCGAGTTGATCAACTCGGTACTAAGTTGTTTTGATGATTATCGTGGGGTTAGGTTTGTACAAGGAGGAAGCGGGGGACTCTGTAGATCATCCTGAAGGTGTTGGATCATTGGCTTGAGGATTGGATAGCGATGTAATAGCACGATAAAAGCTTTATATCTTCGATTGGTGGCTCGTGAAGAGAGTAGGTGCCGAAGATGACGTCTCAATAAAGGAGGGAATCATATATGGAGAACGTATTGGGTTCTGAATAATGGAAATTGGATTAAGCAAAGGATGAGCTCGAATCTGAATGGAGCAAAGGAGGGCTCAAATGTACGTGCTAAGGAATCATTGATACTCGGAGTATTTTCCGTGTACTCAAAGCATGGGTATTACAAGTAGGGAGGCCCATGGATCAATGGAGTGGATCTGAATACCCTGGACCAGTGCCTTTGAGATACGTATCTAGCTTTAGGCTACAGGATATGAGAGTACACCAAAAACTGGGATTTCCATTAGTCCTTGGCAGTAAGGAGGCCATACGATTTATCATATATTCAGGGCACATGGATGACAGTGGGGATTTCTTGATGGATGTTATGATGCTTTAGTTTCTTACCAGGCTATCACTTGGAGATATCATTGGGAGTGGATATTGGAGATAGGAATACCTAGAGAGCTGATATCCTTGTTTTGAGTAGATTACCTTTATGTTATTTGTACAATAGCATATTATGATGTTAGGTGTTAATTCTTTGGTTGCATGGAAAGGTCAGACATGATTCGTGTATGTAACGACCCATATTTTACATATCGAAAGATCATAAAATATTTTTATTTTATTTATATGAGGTCGTATGATTCTATAATTTGGGGATGTGACTCTTTGAACATTTTACACATCTATGATTTTTCCCAAATTTCTATTTGACTATCTTGACCCTGAAAATCTTGTTTGGGCTATAACATTTGATAGAAATCAAATTAGGGTCTCAAACCAATCCCATTACTTCAAGATGATGGTTTCCCATTCCGTAGAGTAGTCATAATAGAAAAACCGAGTTACGGTTAGGATGTTAAATAAGTTTTAACAACTGCTGGCAAGAATTAGTGTGTAATTAATTAAACCCATTAGTCTAATACAAGATTTACTATAAATAGGAGGCTGAAGAGTCAAATTAAAACTCCCCGCATTCCAAGTCAGATCTAAACTCTCATTAACCCTATATTCATCCAAAACCATCCAAATTACTCTCTAAATCAAACCGAAATGAAGATTAGTGAATAGATCAATGATTAGATGACATAAATCGTCGATTTGGTTGATTTGCATTGCTTTTAATCGCTGTCCGTATTAGATCTACACTCAAATTGGTTGAATTTGGTAACCGATGAGTGGTATATGCCTTCTCACTATCCTATACATGTTTATATCGTAGAATTGCATGATTTAACATGATTTTTGGCCACAAAACCTATTGTAACTTTGACTAAATGTTAATCTATGCATATGTTTTAAATTTGATTAGAAATTACCCTTATTCATGTTCATATATTCATGTAAAGTGTAGATCTAGATAAGAATTAGCTTGTTTATCATATTCTTTTGTTTTGATTGCTTAAATGAATGTATGTGCATGTTGACATATGTTTGCATGTTGTGATTTGATGTGGTTTGTTAGTGTTTTGGATGTTTAGAAAGATAAGTTGAAGAATTTGGCAAGTCGGAGGCAAAGATGGTCAGAATTGGACATTACATTGAGGGGAGGCTATGGCATATGGGAAGAGCTTATGGTTCAAGTCGCGGGTCTAAATTCTCAAAGTGCACAACTCGGCACCGACATGAAGAGGCTGGTATCGACTTATTTTTGTTAGTTAGAGAGCTTAGGGATTGGCATGGGATGATAGAGTATTACTTATAGAGTTGACCCAAGGCAAAAGATAGATGATTAGATAAGGGTTGGAAGTTACGCCGACTTATTTATTGAACATGAAGTGGAATGCTTTAAAGTGAAGACTGAGCTGTTTAGATGGATAGGTCGGGGTCAAAGCATCTAGGCATGGAGTATTGAAAGCAAGGAAGGAGTAGAAAGAAATTTGGCCAATAATTGGCCAAGAGGTGAGGTCAATATCGACTTTTTCATATTGATACCGAGATATTCTGGTGGGAGCATTGATGGTGGAACCTCTAGGGGATGAAGTAGAGGTCCTGTAGATCGTGTTGGAGGATTTGGTTCGTTCGCATCAATGTTGGATGGCGGTGTAACAACATCATAAAAGCTATGTATCTTTGATTTGTGACTCATGGTGGAAGTAGGTACTGAAGATAGCAACTTGATAAAGGAGAGATCTATAGATTAAGGAACGTGGTGGGTTCCTAGATAATGAATCTGGACTGAGCAATAGAAGGGCTCAGAATCCTAATGGAGCAAAGGAGGGCTCGGAGATCAATGATATAAGAAATCGTTGATACTCGGAGTGTTTTCTGTAGTGCTCGAAGCGTGGGCATTGTAAGTGGATGGATAATGTAGGGACCTATATACCCTGTACCGGTTGCTTTGGGTCTAATGTGTAGCTCTAGGCTACTAGATGCGTATCAAGCTTTAGGCTGCATTATACGAGAGTATAATGAAAATCGAGATTTCCATTAGAGCCTGACAATAAGGAAGCATTTTGAGTTGTCATATATTCATAGAACATGGATGAGTGATAGTGGGTATTGCTTGATGAATACTACGGTTGTGCTTTCTTTTGTAGGATATCACTCGGGGATATCATTAGGAGTAGGTATTGGAGATAGGAATATCTGATCATCCATTATTGTATTTTGTATGGTACCTTTATGATATTGTAGAATAGCATATTCTTGTGTTATGTGCTAACTCTTTGGTTGTAGGGACATGTCAGGTATGGTTCGTGCACCCTTGTTCCTTACCATATTTACATATATAGTATCTTGAGATTCATTTACAGCTCACACCAGATTGTTGTCTAACCCAAGGTTTTATGTTTTGTTTTTTTCATTATCTTGGATACTCTTAAATGAGTAGACTAGATAATAGGTCTAGGTGACGTAGTAGCTGTTCGGAGGATGAGTTGGATGGAGCTATCTTGTATTAAATGCATACATGGATTTCTATGCTTTTCCATTGAGCAACGCTATAGAGCCCATGGAAATGCTTGCTTATTTCTATTGATGGGACAATATATTTGAGTTGATCCTATTGTATACTCTATGACATTTGATGTATGACTCTGTGGAAATTGTACTCTGATGGTTAGTTTATATTGTTATTAATGTCTCTTTTGTTATATCTATGATATCATATTTTATTCGTTGTGAGATATACGATGAGTTATATGTTGTGTTTATTATTATTCATTTTGATGATCGTCCTATATCAGCCGGGCATGACTGCAGTACATTATTTGTATACTATTGGTGCCGATGGTGTAGGATGGTCGTCATATTTGGTATCAGAGCTTTGGTTACACGATTAACCGAAGTTGATATCATGATCCAGTAGAGACAGGGAAGGTGTTATCGCCTTAGACTGGATCGAGAGCATGTATATATTCGAGAGAAAGCATACTTGTTAGTACTTTGGTTTTCAAAACTATAGAGTAATATTATATACTATAATTCACATGCACCTTAGCACTATGGACACGATTTTCTTTACGATAGACTGATCATTCTTGTCATAGATAAGAATGCGCCGACATAAAAGGAATGCCCTAAGATTCTCTTTAGGAGTTGAAGAAGGAGCAAGATCAGGAGCTGCAATGCTTGATTTTCAAGCTACGTTTAATGTTATGATAACAACGATGATGAGGAATGCTCCTAGTATGGCTGTTGGTGGAGGTGCTCCCATGCAAGTGCCTAGGGTTGATTTCTCTAAGTTGAGCAAAGATTACTCTACTTTGAGACGAAAGCCATTCTATGGAACATAATCAGCCATAGAAGTGCAAGATTGGATAAATGCTTATGAGCACATCATTAGTGATGTGGAAGTGGATGACGCTGTTTGTACCAAAATTAGGCACAACGCTCTTCGGATGTAATTGAAGAGATTAGAATGAAGAATTTAAATGAAAAAGAGGCTAATCTAACAATCACACCAATAAAATCAAACAGAAATAGAAAGAGACGAGAATTTATAGTGGTTCGACATTGTAGCCTACGTCCACTTTGAATAGTTTTGTTGTTTATTGATGATTTCTCAACTGATTACAATAGTACAATCAATAGCTCTCAAGTTACAATGGATTTGCGGCAAAGTAACGGTGTAGAAGCTTCCAAAAGTCCTTTTTCTGTAGGCGTAGGGGTGCTATTTATAGGAGAAAATCAGAAAATATCTCCCTCAAAGCTTGAAACACCTCTTCTCACACGTGGGTGGGCCCACCAGATCGATCTGGGTTTACTTGGGATCGATCCCTGATCGATCCCCATTATCTTTGTATCGATCAATCTTAGCTCCATTTGAGCTGCAATCGATCATGGTGGTCCTTCAAGTGATAAGAAGGCTTCTGTGAAGATTTGGAGGCATTTGGACTTGTAGTTTTTGAGTTATGATCGATCCAAGATTGACTTTGCAAGTTGGTTGATGGATGCGTATCGATGCTCATTCATATCAATGACGTGGAGCAAGAGTTCAAGGGAGATCCACATTTCATGCTGAGAGGCCGCTTCCGCTGGTTAGACCACGTTTTTCGTATTCATCTGGCATATTGTCCTTCGTATCGATGCTCAGTTTGTCGCTTCTTATTGATGCTTGGCTCCCTACTTCGTATCAATCGATTGGTTGATCGATACGAAGCATATTGAAGTGGGATAGATACAAAATGGGTGAGTATGAAATGGATGGATACGAAGTACATGGATACGAAGGGGATGGATGTGAAGTTGATGGATACGAAGGTGATGGATACGAAGTAAACACGTTTCTCATGAATCTTGATCGATCCATAACTTGAGCATACGAACTCCGATCGACCTGAATTTGGAACATTGTCTTTCATAGCTTTGTTAGTCATACCATGCTAATTGTAGCTCGATCTGGACTCGAACCAAATTTGCCTACATCCATAGTGGACCTGTAGATAACCGATCTTCGGGACGGATTGTCTTTGGTCTCCAGTTGAGTCTTTGGTGTCACGGCCTTGCCAAAAGGCGAGATAATATTTGCCCCCCAAAGTACGTCTTGTGTGAACATGATGTGCTTTGAAAAGCTGCAACCCTTATTCTGAAAAAGTTCCATCCGATTCGTAGAACAATTGTTGTCTTTTCGCCAAGAGATGTAACCTTTGATTAATTTCTAGTAATATAAATGTTGAATCGTAGACTGCCAATGACCATGCAGTGTTTTGTTGTAACTGAAGGTCGAGTGCTAGCAATTTGTTGTTCACTGTTTTGGTGGTCACCAGCTAAGCATTTAATTCTTGTTAACTTTGAAAATTGAATGTTAGTTTGGCATAGATGCACGTATGTTAACCTGACTCATGTTCACGTTTTCACGTTCACGGGTCATTGTCAAGTTCTTTTGTTCTTGTTTGGATCGATATTCGTATCGATCCTCTCCTAGATTGATGTGAAATTCGAGTGGTAATAACGATTGATGGTTCCTTTAATTCACTCCTTCGTATCAATCCTCTCCTGGATTGATCTGAGATGTTGAATGTTGGTTTCGTATTGATGGCCATTGGCACAAAATAGATTAAGTATGGTGCTATGCATTTCCAATACAACATATGGGTTCTTGAATTGATGGATACGAAAGCTGCGTTTCGTATCGATGGAGTTGAATGGTAAAGGCATAACCAGGCTATGATCTTCGTATCGATGGATACGAGCTAGTGGTCTTCGAATTGATGGACATCAATGGATACGAAGCGATGATGGATATGAAATGCCGATGGATACGAACTGGTAAGTCCTGGACTGCCTTGTGTTGATGGATACGAAGTTGTGTCTTCGTATCGATGGAGTTGACTGATTCTCTTGGTATAATAACTGGGATACGAAACATCTTCCCTTGGGTATGAAACCATATAAAAGGATTTTGGACTTAGAAAAATTTTCACTTGCAACTTCTATCACGTTCACTTCGTATCGATCTGAGAAAGAAGAAAAGTGCAAAGCCTTCATCTCCAAAATAGTCAAACCATTAACCCTTAAAGCAATCCCTTTAACCTAGGTAATTAAGCGACCACAATCATGCTAAAACGATGAGATTTGAGTCTTGATGCCATTTCATCCAAGGTTACGGCCAACGCCGATGTCGCTCGTGCCGGAGCATGGCTAGAGTGGGGTCGAGGAAGTGCTCTAATGGTTGCTCGAGGAGAAGGAGAAAGAAAGCATTGTTGGGAGACAAAGAAGTCACTGACTTCTAACCTTCACCAAATACGTGTCGATGGCAGGGCGGATTGATCAAAGTAGTTTGGAGATGGATGAAGGCAGTCGTTCGTATCGATGGTAAATGGTGGAAGCTGCTTCGTATCGATTTGGAAATTGTGGGAGTTCATATCGATTCAGGTGGATGGATACGAAACTGCTCGCCTTGGATCGATACGTAGAGTATAGATATGAATAGGCTATCGGTCCAGGCTTTGCATTGATATGAAATTAGACTTGAGGGGATCGATCCAATTTGAACCATGATGGATACGAACATAGCCTTTTACATATTCGAACACTTGACTCCAACGAGCTTTAGCCTTGCATAACTGGACTTGACCATTAAACTGCATATTTGACTATCCTTCGAAGCTCGTCTATGGAACTGTAATTTTGGAAAAATAACAAACTTTAACATGGATCGTTCTTCAAAGTCAGGATGGCATGGTTGGGACGTTCAGCGATGACGGTCACTCCGGTCGAATCTTGAAGTCTTGTAATTTTATCATCTTTCGAACTTGTAGGAATTTAAAGTATTATATAGCACTGCACTACACAACATTATCACTCACTTCACACCGGGGGAACACGGGTTTATTTCCATCTAATGATGATTTTTACTGAGTTCAATAGCTATGGATCTTGAAAGCTCCGGGCAGTAGGAAGTTCAGAGTTCTCCACTTCCTAGAATCGAAGTGCCAGACATCGCAACAGATGTAGTAAGTCCTGCTCCGGATGAACTGCCCGGTGCAGCTTTAGTTTTGAATCTGAAGGATTCAGTTCGTTCCAAAATCTCCGAAGATATGCTAAGCAGAATCTCTCTCAGGCATGGTTTATCTCTAGAAGATGTTCTATTACCGGGGTCAGAAGACAGAGCGCATAATCCCCCGAAAGGGTTTACTGCTTGTAACAGATTTATGTGCATAGCCGGAACATTGCCCCCACTCAACCAATTTATTCGGGATGTGCTGTTCTTTTTTAGGATTGCGCCATCTCAACTGCATCCGGATGGATATGCACTTCGCAATAGCTTATACATCATCTTCATGGAGCACCTTTTTTGACTCCTAACCGTCGACGAAATCAAATACTTGTTCAATGTCAAGAGTCGTGGGGATAATACTTCGTTTACCTTCCTTGAAGCGGTCAGGAACTGCCAAGTAGTGGCAGGTGCTTGGAGTAAACTGAGCTACTTTAAGACTGAGTGTTTCTTTGTTAGATGCCCACCAGGATTTGCTAGACGGTGGTTAGTTAGACGTAAGTGTTCCAACTTCTTTATTATTTATCTGAGTAACATAAGTTGATGCTGAGTCTAATACTGCGTTTCTTTTACAGCTTCGATTAAACGGCCCGAAGGAGTGAAATTCAAGGAGATAGTGAGAACTCTCCAATCGGTGCCAGCGGAATTTAGAGAAATCGATGAAGTTCTTACTGATGAAAACTTGATCGTCGAGGGGCTTATAAAGAGAGATCAAAGCAATGAGCTAATAGAGTCCCTAGAGTGGCTCCGCTAAGGCGAGGAGGAAGAAAAGCTCCTATCATGTCCCCAACCGTGGGAGTTCAGGGTGCCCCTGGAGTTATAATCACTGAACAGGGCAACGACGAGAATATGCCAACTAGGGATGAGCCCGTGGTTGTGCCTCCGTAGGGTCTTCAATCATCAGAGTTGAAAAGAAAAGGCAAGACTCTCGCCCACAAAACCATGAGGCGTAAAACTGTTGTAATGTCCCTGCCTGTTGCGGCTGCTATAAGTCCAGAGACTTCTTCTCCGCAAATGGAAGGCTCATTAAGAGGATTATCAGACATCCCTATTCCGAATGATGTATCTTCATTCCAGGACCTTGGATTAGAGGGGCTCCACTCCCCATCACAGACTGACGCGGGCTTAACTGCTTTAGATATAGGGGAGTCGACTCCTACGAGCAAGGCCACCACTATCGGTTGGTTGGGGGGTTTGCATATGCATACACACACTTCATGGCACCACACAACTTCTAATCACATGTTTTCTAGTCTCAAGAGATAACTAACTCTACTTCTCTTTTCATTTTACAGAAACAATGGTGAAACAGGGGTCTATGCTCAGCAATCTTCATTCTTCGCGCCGTTCTTCCAGCTCTTATTTTGAATCTCATAGGCGTGAAAGTGAAAAAGACTACGATCGCGACCATTATTCCAGTTAAGAGCGCAAGCGTTATGAAAGGAAGAAAGAAAAGTCTTACCAAGCCAGGCACCGCTCTCGGTCGTGATCACCACCACCTAAAGGTTCCTCAAGATCATCCGGCTCTGGCAGGCAATCTTCTGAAACTATACACCAAGTAGTGCCACCTCACACCTCGAAATCTGGCGATCAACACCGTAAAACTAAAACAAAAGCTTCCATCATCACCGAACAAGCTGCTTTAGAAGCAATAGGGGAGGGAGCCATCCAAATAGCTAAGTTATAGAAAGACTTCCCGATTATCTATTTCAATGGCTTCCACTTCCCCCTAAACTTAAAAAGGATCCCGAACGACGTAGAAAAACTGGTACAAGACTACATGCATGACGTGTACAGCCAGGACCGGGAGTTGGTTAAGACTGCAGAAAAAGCTTCGGCGGTAGTTTTCGAGCGGGCCAAAACAATCGAGAAAATGGAAGGCGAACTAGCTCAGAAAGGAAAAATAATAGAAGTGCTTAACAATGAAGTTGAATCTTTAAGGAAATCGAAGATAGAAAGCGACCAAAGAGCCGAAGAGGCCAGACAGTCTATGGAAAAGATGAGAAAGACTCATATGGACTTAGTAGAGGAGATGGGACATCAGAATACCATTGTTACGGAAGAGAGAGATGCCGCACTGAAAGGGGTCGACGAGCTAAAGGGAAAACTGGCTGAGGCCCTTAAAGAGAAGGACGAAGGCAACAATACTGCCTAGTAGGCATGTGAATAGGCGATGGTACTTAAGGATGAGAGGGATGTGGCAAATTTAAAGGCCCAAGAAGTCGATGCCAGGGTTTAGAGTGAAATCAAAGCGGTGGAGGCTAGGATGGAGAATGAAGTTGAAGATCTTCTGGTCATGTACAATGTCAACAGCTTAAGAAACCGCAACTTAAATTGGCTCGGCGAAGATTATCCTTTTCAACTGTACAAGGCATGGAGTCGCTTGGTGGAGGAAGAGAAGGTGATCCGCAACATTTCAACCATTGATGATTTTGAACTAGAAGCTCAAATACTAGTCGGAGATGAGCCTAAAGTCCTCCACGATATTATCATCGCTCTTGAGAAAGAAAAGTTGGCTACCAAGTATCTGGATGTTGGGGAAGGATCCAGGATTGAACATCACGAAGTAGGTTCCGAAGTGCCTGCAACGTCCCAACCTTAGCCCACTTCTTTTGTCGATCCTTCAGTTGTCCCGGGGTATGACCCAGATAAGCCGCATCTTTCTCCGATACAAGAACATGGCTCGGAAGGCACATCAGCTCAATATGGGAGCCTAACTGAGGAAGGTATTCTGGACACTTCTCCCATTTATCCAAGTGCAGGAGCACTGTCAAAAGACCTTAGTAATATTTTCTCCTATCTTTATTCAGCTCTAGATTCTGCATCAATTGATCCTCCTGCAACTCAAGGAATGCATCATGAGCAGGAGGTGATAATGACGGAAGCTACAAATACAATAGTCGCCGCATCGGCTTGGGAGATGCATGAAAGCATCTGCATGCTTGATGAACAAATGATGGAAGCACTCCTCAGCCATCAAAGCGACCCGAACATTGAAATGCCTTTCAACGTAGACGAAGACGTGATCATCATGAGCTCCTCTGGCCCGACCAGTAGCATTCCAATGGGTATCGGCGTGGACCGGGCTGAGCAGATAATGGAGGAGATTAAAGCAGCGATAGAGCAAGCCGAGCATGCTCGTAGAGCTGGTGGTGGCATGGCAGGTCCCGATTCGGTCCTGATATTTGTTGTTTCTCCGGGTGGCACTATCATTAATACCGGCGCGCCTCCTCCTTCTAACATCGAGAGTACCACCATTCCTCCAGATCCACACACAGAAAATATTTCAATCTCTATGAGTTCCGAGGAGGAGACTGCTTCAATTCCCCCGACCGGAGACAAGCTGGCTGGAGCAGGCTGGGGCTGGAGCAGGCCGAGGAGGTAAAGGCTCAAAGAGACATCTGAGCGGCAGTTCGAGCGGGTCTACGTCGAAGAAAAGCAAGAAGGATAGAAAACCGAAGGCGTAGACTAGCATTTTTGTTTCCTCTTTTTGTAGATAGCTTCGAATAGGATTTCCTTTTGCGTTTGTAGGCCATGTATATATGAGGTTTTGGCCCCTACTTATAGGATTCATCGAACAGATTTTTGTACTTATTTTTTTCAAAGAATACTCAAAATAAATTTTTTTTCTTCAGCATAACTCCGTGTTCATTTGCTTAAGTATTTCAGCACTTGCATTTCCATTCAATGTACTTATGAGGCTTTAGTTTCTGAGTCGATCTTGATTTGGTCGTTATGTCCTGAAGTCATGGCTTCAGGTCATAATTAAACGCCAAGTCGAGTCCCAATGTTGCGTTGTCTTGGTCAATGGTTGGCACTTGAGTTATGCACCCAGTACTAGGGAGAATTGAAGTAGTCAGTCGGTAGTCGTCTTCTGCCTTCACTAACTTTAATTTAACTTAGTCGGAACAAAGTTAAAGCGAAATGAGTTTGAGTGGTCGGATCACACTCGTTCATTTGTAAGTACTTGCATCCGAACTCTGGGGATTGAACTTGTATACCGGCGGTCGGTCACGCCTGCTTATCGCTTAGAACCATAGCCGCTCTCCGGGGACATGAGCTAATTTATGGGCGGTCGGTCACATCCGTTTGGTATTTGGAATTATATCCACTCTCCGGGGACATAAGTTAATTTACGTGCGGTTGGTCACATTTGTTTAATGTCTGGAATCATATCCGCGCTCCAGGGACATGAGTTAATTTACAAGCAGGTAGTCACACCCGTTTAATACATAGAATTATATCCACACTCTGGGGACGTAAGTTAATTTATGGGCGGTTAGTCACACCCGTTTATACTTAGAATTATATCCATACTCCGGGGACATAAGTTAATTTATAGGTGGTTAGTCACACCCGTTTAACACTTAGAATTATATCCACACTCCAGTGACATAAGTTAATTTATGGGCGGTTGGTCACACCCGTGCAGCGTTTATACTCCAGTCCGCGCTCTTGGGACCATAGTTAGTCGATGGGTGGTCAGTCACACCAATTTAGTGTTTATACTCCAGTCCATGCTCTAGGGACCAGAGTTGGTCAATAGGTGGTCAGTCACACCCATTTAGTGTTTATACTCTAGTCCGCGCTCTCGGGACCAGAGTTGGTCGATGTTGCGGACGGTCAGATCACATCCACCTTGATTTTGCAAGAGAAGTCGTAGATGGATGGATCCATCCTCTTCGAGCCTGGATTTCGGATTTTGTACTCCATCTCGCACTCCGACAGTTGGAGTTCATTAGAGGATTGTCGTGTTTCAATCCTTCATGATTTTATCGTTGTTTCCCCTGAGCTCGGGGTTTCACTTAGCGAGTGACCAGTTGGATCACGATCACTCCCTATTGAATGAGTCCCACCATAGGATGGGACTTAGCTCTTCGTACATTGCGATGGTTGCACGATGCATTCCACAGATCGCCTATCTAGCTTGATGAGTCTGCATTTTATTGCTGAAATAAGGAAGTTTGGCAAAGTCAGTTGCCTTATTACAAGTTCAAATTCAAAAAATGCATAAAAAAATTTCAAAGGAAAAGGCAGGCTAAATGAATAAAAGCTAGTTATGTATAATAGCGATAGAGACTCTCGCTGTTCCATGTGCTCGGTAAAGTGAGACCGTCAACAGTAAATAGTTTGAATATGCCGTCTCCAAGTCTCCTCTCGATGACATATGGTCCTTCCCATGTCGCTTTCATGTGTGAAGGGACCAGATAAATTCTCTTCAGTGTGAGACTGCCAATTTTGAAGGTTTTGGGTCAGACCTTATCATTGTATAATCAGGCAACTCGATTGCAATGTGCGGCTACCCTCAAATCAGCCTCTTCACGCTTCTCATCCAGTAAATCCAAAGATTCTGCAAGTAGGATGGCATTTGCCTTTGGATCGTAATAGGTCACATGATGAGAAGGTACTTCTAGTTCAACTGGAATAATGGCTTTGGAGCCGTAGGAAAGTGCAAATGGAGTATGGCCAGTCGCGGACTTGTGGGTAGTTCGATATGCCTATTGGGCCATGGGAAGCTCATCGACCCACTTGCCTCCAGCCTTCTCCAGTCATTTCTTCAGAATGGACTTGATAACTTTGTTGACAGCTTCAACTTGTCCATTCGCTTGAGGGTGAGCTACTGCTGAGAACTTCTTCTGGATGCGGTAGCATTGACAGAAATCTTTGAACTCGACACTATCGAATTGGGCTCCGTTGTCAGTGATAATTGTTCATGGGAGGCCAAAGCGACATATGATGTTGCGGACAACAAAATCGATTACTTTCTTCATCGTGATGGTAGCAAGGGGCTCAGCTTCCATCCATTTAGTAAAGTAGTCAACTGCAACGATGGCGTACTTCGCCCTACCTTTTGCCAGAGGTATTGACCATATTATATCGATGCCCCATGTGACAAACGGCCATGGACTGACCATCTGAGTGATTTCGGTAGGTGGGGCTCTTGGAATTCTGGCATGTTTCTGGCATCTATCACATCTCTTGTCATAATCCGATGCGTCTCGGTTCACGGTCGGCCAGTAATATCCATATCTGAGTATCTTTTTTATAAGGGCTTGCCCCCCATTGTGGTCGCCACACTCTCCCTCGTGCACGTCATGTAACACTCATTTGATTTCATCGTGGGCGATACACCGGAGTAAAGGAACATAATATCCCCTCCTGTACAGGACTCCATTCTGGATAATAAATCGTGAAGCCTTTTGGAGAACTTGTCTTTTCTCACTTCTACACTGAGGTAAAGCTCCGTGCTCAAGATAATTTCTGAATGGAGTCATCCACGACTCCTTTCCGGGCGTTGCCTCGTGCACCCAGTCTGTCTCTATTTGATCAATGCTCAAAGCAGTAAGTGTATTGATGGGGATGAGTCCCATCTGTTGTGCTTCGCCAGTGCTGGCTAGTTTCACCAAAAAATGGGCATTCTGATTTTGCTCTCGGGGTATACAATGGATAGCATAGTAGTCGAACTGATTCAACACTTCTTGAACCCGAGTAAGGTAAGCAGCCAATCTCTGGTCTCTGGCTTGATATTCTCCTCGAACCTGGCATACGACCAATTACGAGTCATAATAAATTTCTACAGCAATAATGCCTAAGTCTCTGGCAAGCCTAATTCCAACAAGCAAAGCTTCGTACTCGGCTTCGTTGTTAGTTGCGCGGAAGTCAAACTTCAAATCATAGCATATGGATCGACCTTCGAGGGTTTCAAACTTGTCCTTGAATGGCTCACCTCGGTGTATAAGCAATATCAAATTGACTCAACTCGATGTTCCACTTGAGCAATCTACCGGACGTCTTAGGTCATGTTAGGATCTGTCGCAATGATTGGTTGGTGTAGACTGTGATCGGATGAGCCTGGAAATATGGACGGTGCTTCCTCGAAGCTATGACGAGACAATAAGCTAACTTTTCCACCCTTGGGTAGTTTCTTTCTGCCCCAGTTAACCTTTTGCTGATATAATAGATCGGTCACTAGATCCGATCCTCTTCTCGAACCCACGCAACACTGATCGCATTTGCTAAAACCACTAGATAGATATAAAATCTCTCATGATCAACCGGCTTTGACAAAATAAGAGGTGTCGCCAGATGTTGAATTAGTTCTTAGAATGCATCTTCACACTCCTCAGTCCATTTGAAATTCCACTTTCCTTTTCTGATCAGATCGAAGAAAGGGATTCACTTGTCTGTAGATATGGAAATGAATCGGCTCAAGGCTACCATCTTTCCATTGAGGCTCTGCACCTGCTTTATGGTTCTAGGAGTTTTGAGATTTCAAATCGCCCAGATTTTCTCAGGATTGGCTTCAATTCCTCGAGCGTTAATGATGAATCCAAGGAACTTTTCTGATGCAACTTTGAAGTGACACTTTAATGGATTGAGCTTCATTTTGTACCGTCAGAGTATGTTGAACATCATTTCCAAATCTTTGACATGGTTGATGGTCAGTCGCAACTTCACGAGCATATCGTCTACGTACACCTCCATGGTCTTCCCGATCTGGTTAGCGACGGTTAACGAGCCTCTGATAAGTTTCTACAGCATTCTTGAGTCCGAACGACATCACCTTGTAGCAATAGAGTCCCAAATCAGTGACGAAGCTAGTATGTTCTTGGTCAGGTAGACGCATTGGGATTTGATTGTAGCCGGATTATGCGTCCATGAAAGATAAGAGCTCGTGTCTGTCTGTTGAATCCACAGGTTGATCAATTCTGGGAAGTGGGAAACTGTCTTTGGGGCAGGCTTTATTCAAATATGAGTAGTCCACACATGTTCGCCACTTCCCTTTCGATTTTTTGACAAGCAATGGATTAGATACCATTACGGGTATAAAGCATCATGAATAAACCCATTCGACTTGAGTTTATTTACTTCTTCCTTTAGGGCAGCAGATCTCTCTGAATCCATACCATGCCTTTTTTGTTTCACTGGGATGTGCCGCGGGTCAATATTTAATGCATGGCTCGTGATGTCGAGTGAGATCCCATACATATCTGAATGAGTCGAGGCAAACAGTTCGCCTGGAGAAAATCAACCAATTCCTGTCTCATCTAGTGACTAAGTTAAGATCCGACCTTTACCATTTTGGAATCGTCGTCATCGTAGATCGAAATATCGACCGTTAACTCTACCGAGGAAGCCTGGCTGTAACGACCTGAAATTTTCAACCATTCGCATCCATACATGTCAGATTTAAATTGCTCAAAATATCAGATTGTTAATTTAAATTTGGCAAAAACTCAGCATATACAGTAAATAAAATAATCATAGATCACAAACACAGAGTAATATAACAATAATGCAGTGGAAACAAAAGAATAGTAGTTCATGAAGCTACTATGTATATATATAACAGAGTTAAACAAGATACAACTGAAGTCACGAATACATAGATGTCTCGATACAATAATCAAATACAAGATCTGAATACATCACTGGAATCAACTGAACAACTAAAAGCAGGATAGGTGGCTGGATCTCCAAGCGAAGCTCCAACTCCAAAGGTGAGTCTCGACACTGAACCACTCAATCTGACCCGAGCGTAAAGCAAAACACAAAACACTCGATTCAGGATTAACATTCTTATATCAATAAATCCAACTCAAGTGAAATGTCAATTAAAATACAGTAACTCAAAGGATGTTTGGGATAACCATCCTTTAAGGATCCGTTAAACTATCTACTATGTAGTAAATTCGCTATTATAATAATGTCTAATAATAAAATAAACTTACTTTTTAATAGCGTCAAGGGGTTACCCATATAGCCCTTAACACGTAATAGTCCCAGTAGTCTATCAAGTATTAGCATACTCCCAGATCGGGGGCTACCCTCAATACTTCACAGGCTACGGGAGAAATCCAAACTCGTAGTAAAGCTCGATATGGTAGGTGACACGGCACAACAAGGCAATGCCAAGGTAGATATACCAATTACGCATCCGGGCTGGTGGAAACGCATAGCAGTCACTACCGCCCACCTCAGAACACACTCCCAATCAAAATCGAAGGGTGGCCACCAAATCAATCACAAAGTAATATAATGGTATCGAAGAAATGTGTCCGATCAGAGGTGCTACCTCATTGGCCCGAGAATCGCTCTTGTTTTAGCCACCTTATGCCAACTCATGGGAGTTGGGTCCACGTATATACCTTTAGGATCGTCGCCACTGTAACGACCCGGGTTTTTCATACACGAAAAACCGGACCATTTGTGCTAAAAGAAGAAGAGGTAGAAGAAGAAAAGAGAAAACAACATCAGAATCTAACCATCGCAGCGGAATAAAATATAATATATCAACAGATCTTTACACAAATCAAAAACTATATCTGTTTATACAATACATCATCAGAATACATCATCAGAGTACATCAACATCCATAACACACAACTGAATACACAGCGGAAAAATAATAGCAAATACGGGAGTACGTATCGGCATCCAGCTCGTCTCCTGAGCTCCACAGCATCATATCCTGAACCTGTTTATCTCGGTCTGACCCGAGCATCATATAAAACAACACCCGAGTCAGTCTGGAAAACCAGCGTGAGAAAATCACACTCAAATTTATTATTAAAGTTTCAAAATCCTTTGAAAACAAAAGCATCTCGTAAGACCACGCCACAAATAAACATGTCGGGTTTTTACCTTACGATAGCTAAAACACTTTATATCAAAATCCTCTGATATTATAATAGTGTCTACAGAAAGTAAAATAGAATCTAGCTGAAATGCTTGCATCTCACATTTCAGCAATAGTTGGGCACAATCAAAACCGTACAGGCACGTAGGGAGAATGGATTTCCAACGAATGACTAGGCACTGGGGTACCACCTGTCACAGTACGTGGCCTAGATCACAGTACCGAGGAGTACGCCCGCTCCCCTGCAACACAAGGCCGGAACCATCCCTTACTGGATGATCCCGAATAAAATCACCCCACGGTTGGGATCAGCAACCGCACCACTAAGCCGAAATAAAAAAGGACATCTAGACAGGGATGACCTTACCCTCCAGTGGGAGCTACCCACGAAGCCTTGCTGCATAACCCCTGATTTTCAGTCATTCCCGGTTGATGAGGTTCGAGGCTAAACGATACCTTTTTCAGAACATATCCCTTAGAATGCCCATCGCCCACCTGACGATGTCACGAAAGCATTCGTCCATACAAGTCCGTCCCGGGTCCGAACGGAACCGAAGGCACTACTCCTACTACATCCATTTTGGAAATATCCTCAGGATTAGTAGCGACTAGCCCTTGCACTTCACAGCTCCATCTTCGACTCCGAAATCGTTACACGAAACGTACAAACCGGATCGAAGTGGTATTCGAGTCTCCAGACCTAGAATCCCGGTATACGGAAACTCGATCCCGGTCTCTTCGAAACGATCAGCGCATTGGCCAATATTGATAGTCGGTTATTTAACTATCAATTAACATCCACAAGCAACCATCACACAATAAATAATTTCCCACATTATTTATTTGCCCAAATATCTTTCCAAGATATATTTCCAAATTTTCAAACTCCTTTTGAAAACAATTTCAAACAGTTTCCGCTTACGGAATACATTTCCAAATATTTATTTCTCTGAAACATCCCTTTAAAAATAAATCAACACTTATTTTTAAACCAATTCATATCCCTTTATAAATTCCCACCTTGAATTTATATTTCAAATATCCTCTTATATTCCATTTCACTTTATAAACCCAGTTTATATCTCCAAAATCTCATTTCTCTTTAAATTTCAAATCCCAAAATATTTAAATCAAATTTATAATTGATTTCCCAATTTATTTTACTTTGAAATAAATTTCTTTACTTAATCCATTTATTTCCAAATTCATTAACTTTCAAATTTTATTTCTCATTATGATTTAAAATCTTTAAACCGAAACACAAGTTTCAGATTTCCCAAATTCCTTCTCTTTTTAATTACATTTAAACATTGAATTAAAATAAATTTTTATCCCTTTAAATAACATCACATAAGTCTTCTTTAAATTCAACATTTCTTTATTTATTCAAAATTCCTCTTTTCCATATTTAATTTATTCGAATTCACTAGAATTACTTAACTTAATTTTACTCTTTTATATTTTTCCAAAAATCCAATTCAATTGCTTTTGATAACTCATTATACTGGGAAATTCAATCCAACCAGATTATCCAATA
Source organism: Allium fistulosum (assembly GCA_030737815.1). NCBI lineage: Eukaryota > Viridiplantae > Streptophyta > Magnoliopsida > Asparagales > Amaryllidaceae > Allium > Allium fistulosum. The sequence continues at coordinate 100,787,209 of CM060904.1, forward strand.
TAAATTATCACAGGATAACAACATTCATATCACAGAATATTTAAACAAAAATTAAATATTTTGAGGAATCCAGTTGGATCCCTCCAACCTGTTTCCCTGCATCCACAGACGTTAGCACAATACCAATTCCACTTCGAGGGGGAATATCGCGGTATATGGGTTTATAAAATATCATCCGCTATTATGCGGCGCATAGGGTCTCATCCGCTATATAATGCGGGAATATCAACAACTCCAATATATACATATGCCAATATATATATATTGGTATATACTACTATATATAGTATAGCATATTCAATCAATGCAACCATTCAATCAATTATTTAAATTTAACCATTTAAATTTAAATCTAACTGAGTGAGATTAACTCACCTTTGCCCTTTGATTTGCAATCTGGTCCAAACCGGCTATTTCCTTCATGATTTTGGACCTTGTATAAACATTTACAGTTTATTAACATTTGAACTTATCGAGAAATAAATTACCATTTATAAATTTAATTAACTAATAATTTAATTACATAATTTTCCCTTAAAAATCTTTTTGTGACTAAAATAAATTAAATTAGTTCTATTAAATAAAACTACCTTTATAGTATATATATATACTGCATTTAAATTTTCCAGCTTACATATTAAACTGAAACTGCATAACAGTAACTATTATAATTTTAGCATTAACAAATTTTATCTTCGAAGGCTTACATAATTTCATATATGCAGTAATTTAATTTGATTAAAATCAAAAGAAATAAACAGCGATTACCTCAAAGCTACTGAAACCCTAGCCACTACCTAGCTCGAAACGTCACCGCCTCGACCATCACCCGAGCCTTCGCATCTGCCCTTCACGCGTGCGCAACCCAATATGTCTCCACCGTCCCTTCAGTATCACCATCGCGAACTCGCGAGACCCTAGAATCATCGCGACGTTGCCTACCCATTCGATTTCAGCCACCGCGACTAACTTGAGCGACCTCCCATTTCAAAACCCTAGCTTCGTGAGTTCCTACCTTGCACGCCTCTGATACCCCAAACTACCATCCCACCATCCTTCGCCGTGCTTGAGATAAATGGCTGGAGTCGATACTACAGTCGCCGATGAGGGTAGGCGATTCGTTTTGGATTGAGGAGGACGAGATTTGGATCTCGAAGGAAAAGAGAAACGAGCTTGATTTTGAACTAAATGTGAGATTCAATTCTTTGATTTTTAAAAGTACGAGCAGAAGAAACATTTCGGTTTCTTTTATTTGCCTAACGCGTGTCTTTAATTTGCCAAGTGTTGAATTAACAAGAGAAGAGATGTGTAATTTGCCTTGTGAAAACAGTATTATATTAAATATATATATATAATTTTTAAATTTAAATTTAAATTTAAATTGTCACAATTATGCAACTCACAATCTCGATCTCCTATCGAGGCGTGCCGCCAGGCGTTTATAATGTTATGCCCCTATTCCGAACGCACAGGAAAAGGTTTCGAGTCCTAACTCGGTCGTATGGAGAAGATAGCTTTTTGAACCAGTTATTATATTGGATTTCCTATATAAATTTTAACACGTTTATATACCGTATGCTTACATAACAACTCCAAACACTCCAAAATTTAAAATCCGAAAATAATACAATATTACGGATCCAATGGAACTGGTTTCGTCGAATTTCGAGACTGTGCCTCGAACGGCTATTTTTAAATTCAATTTCAACGATATATTTTAAAACTGAACAAAACTCTTTAAAATTCCATTTTAAAAGTTCTATCATCTTCAGTATTAACAATATAAATTTTCTGAACCTTTGAACTATTTTAACAAGCTTAAAATCAAGATTCAATATTTTACCCAATCCCGATAATTAAATTTAATAATTAATTATCCAAATAAATACTGTATATTTGAAATTAAAGTTAAAATTTAACCTTCGGATATTTAAAATAAATTAAATATTCACATTTCAAATATACAAAAATTCCGGGTCGTCACATTCCTCCCCCCTTAAAAGAATTTCGTCCCCGAAATTACCAGTTAAGAAGAATGTTCCATATCCCGTTAGCTATTTCCCCAAATTCAAACAGTTTTAACAATACCCAAACAATCTTTTATTAATGATACACTAATCATCCTTTAACTTCCCAAACTTATTCATAAGTTCAACCCATACCACCTACTTATCCATTCAAATTTAAATTTGAATTCAAATTTTGAATTATCAAAATTTTCCAAAATTTTTCTAACTCCCTAAATTTCCGAAAAATTTCGCCAGCGTCTCCTTTGCGCGGCTAGCTCGGTACTACTACAAAATGGCTCTACGGCCTCCCAATCTCAAAAAGAAAACAAAAAGCCAAGTGGCTGGATCAAAAACCCAATCAAATTTCATATAGAATTTCAAATACATACCTTTTTGTCGGGCCATTAAATTTTATCTTCTAAAATCAAAAATCCCAATTTATCCATTGCTTTTATACACCTGTATATCCTACTAAGCAATAATATCCACTCACAATTCCAAAGTCATTTTATCGACTTCTTTACAAATTTCCAAAATTTGTTTTACTTAAGCCCGTACGATGCACATATATCATCCGTACGCAATATCACATTCGATCGCTCAATCGATCACACAATTCCACTTCCGAACTAGTATTGTCCACCCGACTTCCTAGTGCGGACTCAGATCTGGTTTCTTGATCAGAAACCGTCATTCTCCTTGCATAGTCACAAACTATGATAGAGAATATCCAGAATCAATCAACAATCCATATCCAGGTTCGCCGTCGAAAATCGAGTGAAAAATTCTAACTCGGATCGATATAACTATCTCGAAATTCTGTGCTCGAATTCTGGATCAAATCGTTATGCGAATAAAATAATATACGTACATCTTACGTATAAATTCCAATTGATTACCAATTATATCAATTTCCTTTTTATTCACATTCATTTTGATTACATTCACTTATCCAAAATTATCCCATTTCACAACTTCCAATTTTAAATCTTTATTCAATTATTCACCTAGAATAATTTTCCCTCGATACCAAATTACTTAAGAATCTCACCATATTTCTTAAGTTCAAAATAAATATTTTACATACTGCTTATACTTATTTTCACTTCAATATCGTAGTTCATATCCATTTCTATTCACTTTTGTCTTACAATTCCATTTGATTTCAATTTGGCTTCCACTCGAATATTTAATTAGTTGCACTTACTAATTAATTTAAATTTCGATTAACAGTTTATTCGCAAACTTCACTTCTTTAGTTCCTTCGACTTCACTTTACATTCACATTTGAATTAGATTTCAATATCCAGTTTCAATTTTATTTGCTTAGAAATTTAAATCATTTATCGTTAATGAAAATTTTCTAACTCCCAAAATTTACGGAAAATTTTGGCAGAGTCTCCTTTGTACGGAGGGACTTCTGCGATATCGCAGGATGCACAAATATATATATACATCGGCATCAGGCCGGAAATCAAAATATATATCAATATATGCAGTTCATATTTCCTATTTTTGAATTTTTTTTTTGCATAAGCGTACCTTATTTAGCATTTATAAAGCAAGCAGCTATTTATTTTAGCAAATTTCGCAATCAAATCCAGCCAAACGGCTTCCCGGTACCTGTACTAACTCAACTTAAACAGGTAAGTGACACTATCCAAAGTTTGTTATCATTTCAATTAATTTCATTAGCTAACACATACAACATAAGCAATATTCACTAAACACTTCCATAAGTGAATTTATTAGGCCCAACACAAATTAAATGCTTCCATTTAAATGGTTTACACTACATTACTTACATTCTATTCATTTTAATCCAAATGAATACGTATTTATTACGATTGATTTAAAAATCAATTATATTTCCTATATTAACTCACATTTACTACAATTGATTCCAAAATCAATTTTATTTCCTTTCTATCAATTCATAGAATTTTATTTAACCTCGTTTTACCTCAAACGATCCATTTTCTAAAACAATTCGACAATATCAATGTGAATAAAGGATTACTTCAGCTTTAGAACCATTTAGGTTAAATCCAACTAAATTTACATTTAACCAATTCCATTTTAAATTTATTCACAACTTTCATTGTATTTCTTCCATATCCAAAGAGTTTGATTCCAAACCATTTTATTAAACTCAGCATCCAATACACCAAATAACCGTCACACAACTTACTTAGGTTATTTATTTCCTCCAAACAATTCCACCCAATAACTTAAGTTTATTTTATTCAACAACTTCCATTTAAATCTTTGATTTCATTTTCTTTTAATCAAATCCCAAGTTTGGATTTTTCATTTATTTGTTTTGAGTAGAATTTTATTCCATTCAATTAAACAATCACTTCATTTTATAACTATTCGAATTGATTCCAATTCAATTTATATTAATTCCACTCCAATTTAACATATTCTCTTTCCATTACATTCAAATTCTATTTTAATTCACAATCTATTATTGAATTTGTTTTATCAATAACAATGTCATTTTAATTCATTTGCAACCATTTCAATTTTATTTTATTTCTCAAGTTTGGATTTTCCCATATACTAAACAAATCTTATTTTGGTTTTTGTTTCACTTTCCAATTTCTTATAAGCCACATACTTACATTTTCATACTTCCATTTATTTATAATTAAACACATTCCCATTCATCTATTTTCAATCAATCCCATTCACATTTTACTTTTTAACTCGGAATTATACATCTAATTTAGCCATGTATACCTTTTCTTCATTAGTTTCAATTATTTAATAAGCCATCGAAATCTATTTATTACAATTCAAATTTGTAAGTTTCTATAAGTTCCCCAATTTACTTACCCTCTATTTGTTTACTTCTTTTAATTTACTACAATTAATTGGCTTATATTCGAACTTATTTTCATTTCCTTACTTACTTCAAATTTTGTAAGTGTCCAAACTTTATTTATTATCCCATAAACATTTTAAATAAAGTTTCAGAGCTTTACAAATTTTCAAAATTTCAAAATTCCCTTTTGAAATCAACTATATCCCAAAATCCTTTAGCAATTCAACTATTCCTTTGAATTTTCAAAACCAAATCCAGTTCGCAAACAAATCCCATTTCAAACAACTCGGTAGCAATTTCTCTCCTAGAAACTCGAAAATGAACATCGATGATGCTGCAGTCATCACCGAAATTATTTCCCAGCGACCGGAAGAGAATTAAATGCTTTTATTTCTTTAAACCACTTCAAATATTTTTAAATTTCAAATCTTTCTAGATTCCAAACTCAACTCAAAATATTCCTGAAATAATACCACTTATTATTTCTTTAAACTCTTTGAAAACTATTTTCAAATCTCAAGGAATTCAAACCTTTCCTAAAATTCCAAACTTAAAATCCATTCCGATTTATTTTCCACATTTCTCTGGAATTCTATTTTAAAGTACAAATCTCATTTGTATATGAAATTTATTTCAATTTTATAAATTACATTTGTAATCTATATCTCAAATTTTATTTTATTATAAAATTTTATTCTTTGCTTTGGTTATAAATTTCAATTTCTAGTTAAGTTTCCATATTATCACTTCTAACATCCAAACAACCATATATATATATTAACTAGAATAGTTTACAAAACTTTTCTTTTTATACAAAAAGAATTTGGGTAAAATTATTTCATTTACTCTACTTTAAAACAATACTGTGTCGAATTGTTCTATACAAGTGTTTAGAGATCCCTATCAATGTTGTGGCGTCCCACACATCGACCAGAATCCATAAACTACTCAATAAACCAATCAACACAATATAAAATAATTTTATATTCACTAACAAATACGCGCTCATATCTATTAATACTCTCAAAATTCCCACCAGAGCCAAGGTTATCGCTAGCCTAAGCTCTGATACCAAGTGTAACGACCCGGGTTTTTCATACACGAAAAACCGGACCATTTGTGCTAAAAGAAGAAGAGGTAGAAGAAGAAAAGAGAAAACAACATCAGAATCTAACCATCGCAGCGGAATAAAATATAATATATCAACAGATCTTTACACAAATCAAAAACTATATCTGTTTATACAATACATCATCAGAATACATCATCAGAGTACATCAACATCCATAACACACAACTGAATACACAGCGGAAAAATAATAGCAAATACGGGAGTACGTATCGGCATCCAGCTCGTCTCCTGAGCTCCACAGCATCATATCCTGAACCTGTTTATCTCGGTCTGACGACTCTGACCCGAGCATCATATAAAACAACACCCGAGTCAGTCTAGAAAACCAGCGTGAGAAAATCACACTCAAATTTATTATTAAAGTTTCAAAATCCTTTGAAAACAAAAGCATCTCGTAAGACCACGCCACAAATAAACATGTCGGGTTTTTACCTTACGATAGCTAAAACACTTTATATCAAAATCCTCTGATATTATAATAGTGTCTACAGAAAGTAAAATAGAATCTAGCTGAAATGCTTGCATCTCACATTTCAGCAATAGTTGGGCACAATCAAAACCGTACAGGCACGTAGGGAGAATGGATTTCCAACGAATGACTAGGCACTGGGGTACCACCTGTCACAGTACGTGGCCTAGATCACAGTACCGAGGAGTACGCCCGCTCCCCTGCAACACAAGGCCGGAACCATCCCTTACTGGATGATCCCGAATAAAATCACCCCACGGTTGGGATCAGCAACCGCACCACTAAGTCGAATAAAAAGGGACATCTAGACAGGGATGACCTTACCCTCCAGTGGGAGCTACCCACGAAGCCTTGCTGCATAACCCCTGATTTTCAGTCATTCCCGGTTGATGAGGTTCGAGGCTAAACGATACCTTTTTCAGAACATATCCCTTAGAATGCCCATCGCCCACCTGACGATGTCACGAAAGCATTCGTCCATACAAGTCCGTCCCGGGTCCGAACGGAACCGAAGGCACTACTCCTACTACATCCATTTTGGAAATATCCTCAGGATTAGTAGCGACTAGCCCTTGCACTTCACAGCTCCATCTTCGACTCCGAAATCGTTACACGAAACGTACAAACCGGATCGAAGTGGTATTCGAGTCTCCAGACCTAGAATCCCGGTATACGGAAACTCGATCCCGGTCTCTTCGAAACGATCAGCGCATTGGCCAATATTGATAGTCGGTTATTTAACTATCAATTAACATCCACAAGCAACCATCACACAATAAATAATTTCCCACATTATTTATTTGCCCAAATATCTTTCCAAGATATATTTCCAAATTTTCAAACTCCTTTTGAAAACAATTTCAAACAGTTTCCGCTTACGGAATACATTTCCAAATATTTATTTCTCTGAAACATCCCTTTAAAAATAAATCAACACTTATTTTTAAAGCAATTCATATCCCTTTATAAATGCCCACCTTGAATTTATATTTCAAATATCCTCTTATATTCCATTTCACTTTATAAACCCAGTTTATATCTCCAAATTCTCATTTCTCTTTAAATTTCAAATCCCAAAATATTTAAATCAAATTTATAATTGATTTCCCAATTTATTTTACTTTGAAATAAATTTCTTTACTTAATCCATTTATTTCCAAATTCATTAACTTTCAAATTTTATTTCTCATTATGATTTAAAATCTTTAAACCGAAACACAAGTTTCAGATTTCCCAAATTCCTTCTCTTTTTAATTACATTTAAACATTGAATTAAAATAAATTTTTATCCCTTTAAATAACATCACATAAGTCTTCTTTAAATTCAACATTTCTTTATTTATTCAAAATTCCTCTTTTCCATATTTAATTTATTCGAATTCACTAGAATTACTTAACTTAATTTTACTCTTTTATATTTTTCCAAAAATCCAATTCAATTGCTTTTGATAACTCATTATACTGGGAAATTCAATCCAACCAGATTATCCAATATAAATTATCACAGGATAACAACATTCATATCACAGAATATTTAAACAAAAATTAAATATTTTGAGGAATCCAGTTGGATCCCTCCAACCTGTTTCCCTGCATCCACAGACGTTAGCACAATACCAATTCCACTTCGAGGGGGAATATCGCGGTATATGGGTTTATAAAATATCATCCGCTATTATGCGGCGCATAGGGTCTCATCCGCTATATAATGCGGGAATATCAACAACTCCAATATATACATATGCCAATATATATATATATATTGGTATATACTACTATATATAATATAGCATATTCAATCAATGCAACCATTCAATCAATTATTTAAATTTAACCATTTAAATTTAAATCTAACTGAGTGAGATTAACTCACCTTTGCCCTTTGATTTGCAATCTGGTCCAAACCGGCTATTTCCTTCATGATTTTGGACCTTGTATAAACATTTACAGTTTATTAACATTTGAACTTATCGAGAAATAAATTACCATTTATAAATTTAATTAACTAATAATTTAATTACATAATTTTCCCTTAAAAATCTTTTTGTGACTAAAATAAATTAAATTAGTTCTATTAAATAAAACTACCTTTATAGTATATATATATACTGCATTTAAATTTTCCAGCTTACATATTAAACTGAAACTGCATAACAGTAACTATTATAATTTCAGCATTAACAAATTTTATCTTCGAAGGCTTACATAATTTCATATATGCAGTAATTTAATTTGATTAAAATCAAAAGAAATAAACAGCGATTACCTCAAAGCTACTGAAACCCTAGCCACTACCTAGCTCGAAACGTCACCGCCTCGACCATCACCCGAGCCTTCGCATCTGCCCTTCACGCGTGCGCAACCCAATATGTCTCCACCGTCCCTTCAGTATCACCATCGCGAACTCGCGAGACCCTAGAATCATCGCGACGTTGCCTACCCATTCGATTTCAGCCACCGCGACTAACTTGAGCGACCTCCCATTTCAAAACCCTAGCTTCGTGAGTTCCTACCTTGCACGCCTCTGATACCCCAAACTACCATCCCACCATCCTTCGCCGTGCTTGAGATAAATGGCTGGAGTCGATACTACAGTCGCCGATGAGGGTAGGCGATTCGTTTTGGATTGAGGAGGACGAGATTTGGATCTCGAAGGAAAAGAGAAACGAGCTTGATTTTGAACTAAATGTGAGATTCAATTCTTTGATTTTTAAAAGTACGAGCAGAAGAAACATTTCGGTTTCTTTTATTTGCCTAACGCGTGTCTTTAATTTGCCAAGTGTTGAATTAACAAGAGAAGAGATGTGTAATTTGCCTTATGAAAACAGTATTATATTAAATATATATATATAATTTTTAAATTTAAATTTAAATTTAAATTGTCACAATTATGCAACTCACAATCTCGATCTCCTATCGAGGCGTGCCGCCAGGCGTTTATAATGTTATGCCCCTATTCCGAACGCACAGGAAAAGGTTTCGAGTCCTAACTCGGTCGTATGGAGAAGATAGCTTTTTGAACCAGTTATTATATTGGATTTCCTATATAAATTTTAACACGTTTATATACCGTATGCTTACATAACAACTCCAAACACTCCAAAATTTAAAATCCGAAAATAATACAATATTACGGATCCAATGGAACTGGTTTCGTCGAATTTCGAGACTGTGCCTCGAACGGCTATTTTTAAATTCAATTTCAACGATATATTTTAAAACTGAACAAAACTCTTTAAAATTCCATTTTAAAAGTTCTATCATCTTCAGTATTAACAATATAAATTTTCTGAACCTTTGAACTATTTTAACAAGCTTAAAATCAAGATTCAATATTTTACCCAATCCCGATAATTAAATTTAATAATTAATTATCCAAATAAATACTGTATATTTGAAATTAAAGTTAAAATTTAACCTTCGGATATTTAAAATAAATTAAATATTCACATTTCAAATATACAAAAATTCCGGGTCGTCACAGCCACCATCCTACTTCATTCTGGAATCTCCACGGCGTACATAGTTGTTAAAGTGGTTTTCGGTATCGATAGAGAGTATGTCCATATCCGATCCCGGTCTCTTTAACAACCAATCGTTATTATAACACCGTGGTCATTTCAAAATAGTTTATACTTCAAAACCAAAATATCATTTCCATTTCAAATATATCCATTTCAAATATATCCATTTCCAAAAATCATATCACTTTCCAAAGTTATAACGCTTTCGAAATCATAGTCTTTTAAAATCAAAACACTTTGGAAATCACAGCTTTGAAATCATAGCATTTTGGAAATCATAATACTTTGAAATTATAGCATTTTGGAAATCATAACACTTTGAAATTATAGCATTTTGGAAATCATAACACTTTTGAAATTATAGCGTTTCCCTTAAACCGTTTAGATATCAATAATAGTATATAAAATAAAATAGTTTATAAAATAAAATAATTTATATAAAATAGTTATAAGTTAAAACAATATATATATTAAAATAATTATTATAATTAAATTGTTTATATTAAAATAGTTTATATTAAAAATAGTTTATATTAAAAATAATATAAAATAGTTTTAAATATAATTTAAAATACTTTATATAAAAATATAGTTTCCATAAATTCATAGATCAATTCAAATCAACTCGGATTCCAAAATTCACATTTAATTCAATCTCAATTCATCGATTTCAATTCAATTCAGTTCTAAATAAACTATTTCAGATTATATCGATTTCAAATACCGTTTTGAACCACAAATAAACCATTTCAATTCCAATATATTTCAAAGCTTCAAATATTCCACATTTCAAAACTAAATTCGATAATTTTATATATATATCAATTCAGTTTACTATTATTAGTTTTGAAGTATTTACTTAATCATTTCAATAACATCTAAATACAGCTTCAATTTACAAATTTTAAATAAAAAAAATATCCCATTTAAACTTATATAACTTTGAAATATTCATTTAATTCACTTTTACTCAAATTCAGGTTATAAAACATATCTTTAAAATTTCAAATTTAATAAATTTCCGATCAAACTAATTTAAGTATAATTCTTAAATAAATACAATTTCAAATCAATTTCAAAATCTAAATTTATTAACATCATTATAAACTCTATATTTGAAAAATATAGATATTAAATAATTACTTAAACATAATATATATCAACTTTAATAAATCTTGAAATCAATATTTATTAAAACCATATATTTCTTTTCAAAACCATAGAAATCATTTTCAAAATATTTATATATAGACCAACGGTGTCTGTATATAATTTTCTATCCTATGGTCAAGTGATATGGATATTTATCATTTCAATCCGTAATTTAAATATATATACGGGTATATATCATTTCAACCCGCAATCCCAAATTCAATTCAATGAAAATCACTTGGGTTTATCATTTCAACCTATAACGATTTTCTCCTATTCTACATATCGTTCGGGTATGTATCATTTCAACGCATAGTGAATTCTATACTAACAGGGAACTTGTAGAGTGAGAACAGATATAATAATAATTTAATATATCAACAACATGCATATAATATTAGTATAAAATAACAGATAATGGTGTCAGATGTCACAGGTGAACATGTGACGACCGCCCATGATCCCTGTACCGAATCTAAAGATAGTGCGCTGTAAAGTGTGCCAGGCGACCATGGACGATTGTCAAGGTAAGATTAAAACAACAGAATCTATCGTATTACTCACAGCGCATGGACAAAATACAATAGAACATATGTATAGTGAAGCTTTACAGAACAAAATGACATCTTATAAAACTCCATAATAGTTGAATACAAGCATTCATATAGTCAATACATCCAGCCTCACTACAAATCTCTCAGAGAATACAAAACAGCGGAATATCCAGTACATATAAGAAGATAATATGCAACCCTCAAGCTCGTCTTCGATATCAGCATCGTGAGAAGAGAACAGCACCTGTCACCTGCTACCTAGTCTGCCCGTCCCAAAAATGGACGAACAGCCCAAGGCAATAAGAATTAAAACATAAAGCCTTGAGTCAGACAACAGTCTTAGTGAGCAGTAAATTAACTAACAACATACCAAAAGAGCATAAAGGAAAAGGAATAGGAATACAACCCTCCCACTCCAACCTCATTCTACAGTGATAGCCCCCAGACACACACCAAGCAGAAGCAAACATAGCAGAGCATACAATTTAAAGTAAAGCTACTATCACTCGAGTCAAGGGCGATGTTTTCCAAGTACCAAGGCCTAAATCAGATAAGCACCCAGAAAATACCGCTCTTGAGTCCGAATGACGATACAACCAAACATCCATGACTCTGGCTATCACTGTTATCATTGCTTCGATATCACCGTTAATTGAATGACCGGCACATTCTTTCAGCCGTCCGTCAAGGGCTAATGAAAACCCCGGTTCTAGACATAACTCCCGCACGTCGTCGCAGCCCGTGCCTAGGACTATCGAATCTGCCCAGAGTACTCGACCATCAACAGTTGGCCGTTGGGACTATCGAATCTGCCCAAACGTACCCTTGCTTAGAGCATGCTAGAACCTTCAACAACGATGCTATCCAAGCCTCCTAGTCATCCTCCTCGACGACTATTCTCATATCCATTCATTATCCTCAACTCGAATCATATCACCGAGTTATCAACATGCTTGGAATGATCCCGTCTGGATTAGACCAAGTCTTCATCATATGATTGCCTCGCTTCATTACATCCTCGCAAAGCCTCATCTCATCATTACATCATCAAATCTATGCATAAGAGCTTCATCATCCCGCTACATATGCCACGAACAGCTTTTCCATTTCAATAGCCTTTCCCTTAGCTTTTGAATCATCTTTGGTCTAAATCTAATCATCAATCATCTAGTTCATAATAATCAATCAAATCAAACATCAATCCAAGCAATCAAGCATTCAAAAATGATCTAAGTAGACAATTATAACAATAATGGCATTTTCGTAATTAAAGAGTTGAAAGTCCAATAAGCATGAAAACATGGATTAAATCTCTACAAACTTGATGAATGAACTTGCATAGGTTAACGTATGATAAAATGGATACAACATCATCATGATCAATGGATCTACATGGATCTACACATAGGATGAAGAAAATGCATGGAAATCACTAATTTAACACCAAATTGAGCCAACAATCCGATCTACTCCTTTGGATCCGTGTGAGAGATAATCACCACTCACCAAATCACCTAAACAATCCAAAAGATATCAACTTCAGATCTGGACAGCGAAGAGCTAAGCTAGATCCGACAAGATCTCACTTCAAACGAAGAAATCTCTCTTGAAAAGACGAAGATCTTCGATCTAAGCTCTTGAATCTTCAATCTTGATCTTCGATTTGGATGGATGGAAGCACTAGATTAGAGTGGAGAAAAGAAGTGAAGAAGTGTAGAAGTCGGGCTCTCAAAATGGCAGCACTTCGTCGCTTCAAAATCCGGATCCCAAAAAGTGAGAACAACCCCTCCTATTTATAGCTGAAAACTGCTCTAAGTCGTAACTCGGCTATCTCCCTAGGTCGTTTCCGACCTAAGCCTCTCCGACCTAATAGATGCACGCGACATAACAGTCTTCGACCTAACGACTTAGCCAGACCCAGCGACTCATCGCACGCGCGACCTAACCTCTTACGCGCTTAGCGACCTAACAGGCCTCCCCATCTTACGACCTAACGATGTTACGACCTAACACTTAACTCCTAGGTCGCTTTCGACTTAAAGCATAGGCTACGACCTAACACTTAAACTATCTAAGCGACTTAACAACCTACGACTCAGTTGGGTTGCGACCTAACAACTTAGGCTCCTACGCGACCTAACACATGTCGACCTAAAACAACATACGACCTAACAGTTAGATCCACGCGACCTAACACTTAAACTATTCTAGCGACCTAACAACTCACGCGACCTACGACTCAGCAAACTCGCGACCTAACACACACGCGACCTAACCATCTTAGGTCGCCTACGACCTAACTCAACACAGATCTAACGACCTAACTACGCTAACACTTAGGTCGGTCAATCCCATAGGTCGCTAACTCTTATAGGTCGCAAACTGCTTATTCCCTAAGTCGTTAACTCTACTAGGTCGCTAACTCGAACTGCCGACCTAACACTTGACTCACCCAAACACTTAGGTCGCTCACACATTTTCTTAGGTCGCCTGAACCTCTTAAGTCGGTCACGACTTAACCCCTTAGGTCGCCTACGACCTAACCAAAGCCAACAACTAGTCTTCCTTAAGTCGTCTAACGACCTAACTCCAAGCCCTGAGTCAACACTCCCACCTCCTAAGTCGTATACGACTTACGACTTATGCTAAGTCGTGAACGACTTAGGACTTAGCCAAAAATTGCCTAAAATCTGAAATGGCTAAAAAAATGCTAAAACTCCAGATTTGACGAACTTTTCGATCCGTGAAAATACGGGTCGTTACATTCTCTCCCCCTTAGGAATTTCGCCCCCGAAATTCCAAGCAATCAAAAACTATTCTGTACGCCTACCATCCATAGCAATCAACAAACCATGCATCCAATTCTAACTTAGCGTACAGAATTCTAAAATTAGAACAAGTTACAATATCGCGAGATGACACGACACCTTAGGGCCATACCTTGAAGAGTTCAGGATGAGCTGCTTTCATCCTCTCTTCCACCTCCCACGTACAGTCGTTATCATCTTCACTCCATTGTATCTTGAGCAACTTAACTACCTTTCTCCTAAGCTGTTTCGTGTCGGTTTCAACAACACGAAGCGGCTTACGAGTTCTTCTATCGACTGGATCAACTTCTAAGTCTTCACAGCTATCAGCAGAAACCACTGTATTCGAGTCGTGCACATACTTCCGTAGATATGATACATGAAAAACATTGTGCACACTCGACATCTTCTCTGGTAACTCCAATCTGTAAGCGAGCTTTCCAATTCGCTCGATAATCGGGAATGGTCCAACAAATCTCGGAGTCAATTTTCCTTTCTTCCCGAATCGGATAACATTCTTCAGTGGAGAAATCTTCACAAAAACCATATCTCCTACGTCGAATTCCAAATCCTTTCGACGCTTATCAGCATAACTCTTCTGACGGTCTTGGGCTGCCTTCATTCGTTGCCGAATGATCTCTACGCAATCCGAAGTCTGTCGAATCATCTCTGGCCCAAGTATCAGCTTTTCTCCAGTTTCCAACCAACATGTCGGAGAGTTACACGGTCTTCCATACAACGCCTCATACGGTGCCATACCAATGCTTGACTGGTAACTGTTGTTGTACGCAAACTCCACCAAATGAAGGTGATCTTCCCATGATCCTCCGAAGTCCAAAACACATGCTCTGAGAAGATCTTCCAAAACTCGGTTGACTCTCTCGGTCTGACCATCTGTTTGGGGATGATAAGCTGTACTCAAACACAACTCGGTTCCCAAAACTTCCTGGAAGCTCTTCCAAAATCCACTAGTGAACAATGGGTCTCGATCGCTCACTATACTCTTCGGAATACCATGGAAACGAACTATCCACTTAACATACAACTCAGCCAACTTTGATGCAGTCCTAGTCGATCGAACAGGAATGAATCGTGCACTCTTAGTCAGACGATCCACAATGACCCAAATCCCTTCATTTCCCGTCCTGGTTCTAGGCAATCCATCAATAAAATCCATCGACACTTGTTCCCACTTCCATGTAGGAGCTTCTAAGGGTTGAAGCAATCCACTTGGCTTCTTCTGTTCAGCCTTTACCAACTGACAGTTCATACACTTGGAAATGAAATCTCCAACATCCTTCTTCATGCCTTCCCAGTAGTAGGTTCTCTTCATATCCCGATACATCTTATTTCCACCTGGATGAATTGTCAACTTCGAGTGATGACTTTCCTTCAGAACTTCACTCCTCAATTCATCTATATCGGGAACCACTAGTCGTCCTTGCTTTCGAAGCCAACCTTCTCTATCGACCTCGAATCCTTTATCCTTTTCTGGCTCCAATCCAGATTCCAATTCACGGATAATCTTGACAAGCTTATCATCTCGCTTTTGACTCTCGCCAATCCTTTCCACAAGAGTCGGTCTTATCGATAAGTTTGCCAACATTTCAGGTTCCAATTCGCATCTAGGTCTGAAGTCAAATCCAGCTAAATACTCGAGACTCTTCCATTCTGAAAACATGGCTCCCAATCCTGCATGTCTTCGACTTAACGCATCTGCCACTGCGTTACCTTTTCCTGGAGTATAAGCTATACCAAAGTCATATGATGCCAAAAACTCTAGCCAACGTTGCTGCCGAAGATTCAAATCCTTTTGGGAGAAAAGATACTTCAACGACTTGTGATCTGTAAACAACTCGAATCGAACTCCCAACAGATAATGCCTCCACATCTTCAGAGCAAATACAATCGCCGCCAACTCCAAGTCATGAGTTGGGTAATTCCTTTCATGCGGCTTCAGTTGTCGACTGGCATACGCAACAACTTTATCCTTCTGCATCAGCACTGCTCCAAGTCCAGTACCACATGCATCGGTGTAAACCACCATCTCATCATTCCCATTTGGAATAGTCAAAACAGGAGCACTCGTCAATCGCTCTTTCATGATTCCGAAAGCTTGCTCACACTTAGCATCCCAACTGAACACTTGGTTCTTCTTCGTCAATCCTGTTAACGGTGCAGCTATCTTGGAGAAGTCTTTGATAAACCGTCGATAATATCCTGCTAATCCAAGAAAACTTCTCACATCAGATGCATTCTTAGGTCTAACCCAATCCTGGATTGCTACCACCTTTGCGGGATCAACCGCTATTCCATTTCCAGAAATCACATGGCCTAAGAACCTCACTTCACTCTTCCAGAAGTGACACTTTGAAAACTTAGCCTTCAGCTGATGTTTCCGTAAGATCTCCAAAACAATACGCAAGTGCGTCTTGTGCTCTTCTTCCGTTCTGGAATAAATCAGAATATCATCCACGAACACAAGTACGAACTTGTTCAACTGATCTCTGAACACTCTATTCATAAGATCCACAAAATATGCTGGCGCGTTAGTCAATCCAAACGGCATTACCAGCCACTCAAAGAAACCGGATGGTGTTCGAAAAGCAGTCTTCGGCACACTATCCTTAGCAACTCTCAACTGGTGAAATCCCGTTGCCAGATCCATCTGAGAAAACACCTTAGCTTCGTGAAGCTGATCAAACAAGTCATCTATTCTCGGCAATGGATACTTGTTCTTCTTAGTCACCTTATTCAGCTCACGATAATCCACACACAATCTCAATGACCCATCTGCCTTAGTTGCAAACACAACTGGTGCACCCCACTCGGACACACTACGCCGAATGAATCCTTTCTGTAAAAGGTCATCAACTTGCACCCTCAACTCTTGCTGTTCCCTAGGCGCCATCCGCCTAAGAGGCATCACAACAGGTCTGGCTCCTTCAACTAGATCTATACGAAACTCGATCTCTCTATGCGGCGGCAACCCTTTGACTTCGTCAAAGACATCCTCGAATCCATTAGCGATCGGCACTGATGACAGTCCATCCCGTGGAACAACTAGCGAATACATGAAGCTCATGAAGACGCCTTCTTCATGCTTACATCGTATCACAATCTTTCGCCCCTCCACATTCTCGACTGTCACTTCCAACCTTTCGCAATCAACCTTAGCCGCATACTTCCTAAGCCAGTCCATACCCAAGATAATTCCGAACCCCGCAAAGTTCAGAACAAAGCAATCACAAACAAAAGAGCAACCATGACTCGACACAACTAGACCATGGCATAACATACACAAACAAGACGAACCCCCAACTGGATTAGTCACAACCAATGGCCTATCAACAATATCCGGTGTCAAACCTAACCGGCCAACGAGTTCATTACAAACAAACGAATGCGACGCTCCAGTATCAAACAGAACTCTAACTGGAACACCACCTAGGAAAAGAGTACCTTGAACAACCACACTCTTTCCTTTCTCTTCAGCAGTAGGAGCTTTTGAAGACGACGGAACAGCTCCCAAAGCATAAGCTTGCACAATTTGCCTGTCCTTCCTTGGTTCTGGACAATTCTTCCTGAAATGCCCCGGCTTGTCACAGTTGTGACACTTCATCGGTACCTTCGGATTCTTACAATCCTTAGAGAAATGGCCCTTCTGCTGACAATTGTAGCAAGTCACCTCGCCTTTCGGCTTCTTCTGGCCATCCTTACCCTTCTGCTGCTGCTGCTTCCTCTTCTGGTTTCCACCTTGCTGTGGTTTAGATTCTCCCTTGGTCACAACAACAACAGATCCTTCCTTAGGAAACAGACTCTCATGCCTAAGAGCTTTCTCCACAAGCTTCTCAAATGAATCATCCAAATGATCCACCAACTGTCTCCCAAGATAACTATCCAAGCCGGTCACAAACTTCTCATTCTTCTGATAAGCAGATTCGATATATGACCGAGCATACTTGGACAAAGCTTCGAACTCAGAAACGTACTCAAGAACTGATCTTCCACCTTGCTTAAGCTCCACAAACCTCTTGAACAGAACAGACTTTTGAGCTGTGGAAATGAACTTAGCTTCAAATCTGACTTGGAATTGCTCCCAAGTAATCTCTTCTTCCGGAGTAGTGATGGTAATAGAGTTCCACCAATCAGAGGCTCTCCCTTGAAGCTGCCTCGATGCCAACTTCCTCTTAGTTGCATCATCAATTCCCAAATCACCAAAGATTCTTCTACAAGCATCTATCCACCTCTGGACTTCAATGGTAGATTCTGTTCCCAAGAAAACCTTCCCTCCAAGAGCAGTATAATCCTTGCACAGCTTAGCAAAATCCACTGGTTTCGGAGTTTGAACTTGAACTCCAACATCGACTGCTGCCCCCGGAACTGGTATCCTTCTCATGATCGAAGTCATCATAGCTTCGAACATGGCTGCATAATCAGCAGTCTCTTCAGTAGCACGACCTCCCCTAGCAGCTGGTCTCCCTCTTCGACTCATTCTCAATATCTATAAAAAGGGATGATTAGAACATCTAGAGAAACAACTGCATAAAGGACTCAAACTCTACTAAGCCACTATATTATATATAGTAATCATCCATCAAAATACAATTACGTCTCTCATACGTAGTTACGACAGCGAGCGTTGGGTAAAATCGATTAACCAATGCTCTGATACCAAATGTGACGACCGCCCATGATCCCTGTACCGAATCTAAAGATAGTGCGCTGTAAAGTGTGCCAGGCGACCATGGACGATTGTCAAGGTAAGATTAAAACAACAGAATCTATCGTATTACTCACAGCGCATGGACAAAATACAATAGAACATATGTATAGTGAAGCTTTACAGAACAAAATGACATCTTATAAAACTCCATAATAGTTGAATACAAGCATTCATATAGTCAATACATCCAGCCTCACTACAAATCTCTCAGAGAATACAAAACAGCGGAATATCCAGTACATATAAGAAGATAATATGCAACCCTCAAGCTCGTCTTCGATATCAGCATCGTGAGAAGAGAACAGCACCTGTCACCTGCTACCTAGTCTGCCCGTCCCAAAAATGGACGAACAGCCCAAGGCAATAAGAATTAAAACATAAAGCCTTGAGTCAGACAACAGTCTTAGTGAGCAGTAAATTAACTAACAACATACCAAAAGAGCATAAAGGAAAAGGAATAGGAATACAACCCTCCCACTCCAACCTCATTCTACAGTGATAGCCCCCAGACACACACCAAGCAGAAGCAAACATAGCAGAGCATACAATTTAAAGTAAAGCTACTATCACTCGAGTCAAGGGCGATGTTTTCCAAGTACCAAGGCCTAAATCAGATAAGCACCCAGAAAATACCGCTCTTGAGTCCGAATGACGATACAACCAAACATCCATGACTCTGGCTATCACTGTTATCATTGCTTCGATATCACCGTTAATTGAATGACCGGCACATTCTTTCAGCCGTCCGTCAAGGGCTAATGAAAACCCCGGTTCTAGACATAACTCCCGCACGTCGTCGCAGCCCGTGCCTAGGACTATCGAATCTGCCCAGAGTACTCGACCATCAACAGTTGGCCGTTGGGACTATCGAATCTGCCCAAACGTACCCTTGCTTAGAGCATGCTAGAACCTTCAACAACGATGCTATCCAAGCCTCCTAGTCATCCTCCTCGACGACTATTCTCATATCCATTCATTATCCTCAACTCGAATCATATCACCGAGTTATCAACATGCTTGGAATGATCCCGTCTGGATTAGACCAAGTCTTCATCATATGATTGCCTCGCTTCATTACATCCTCGCAAAGCCTCATCTCATCATTACATCATCAAATCTATGCATAAGAGCTTCATCATCCCGCTACATATGCCACGAACAGCTTTTCCATTTCAATAGCCTTTCCCTTAGCTTTTGAATCATCTTTGGTCTAAATCTAATCATCAATCATCTAGTTCATAATAATCAATCAAATCAAACATCAATCCAAGCAATCAAGCATTCAAAAATGATCTAAGTAGACAATTATAACAATAATGGCATTTTCGTAATTAAAGAGTTGAAAGTCCAATAAGCATGAAAACATGGATTAAATCTCTACAAACTTGATGAATGAACTTGCATAGGTTAACGTATGATAAAATGGATGCAACATCATCATGATCAATGGATCTACATGGATCTACACATAGGATGAAGAAAATGCATGGAAATCACTAATTTAACACCAAATTGAGCCAACAATCCGATCTACTCCTTTGGATCCGTGTGAGAGATAATCACCACTCACCAAATCACCTAAACAATCCAAAAGATATCAACTTCAGATCTGGACAGCGAAGAGCTAAGCTAGATCCGACAAGATCTCACTTCAAACGAAGAAATCTCTCTTGAAAAGACGAAGATCTTCGATCTAAGCTCTTGAATCTTCAATCTTGATCTTCGATTTGGATGGATGGAAGCACTAGATTAGAGTGGAGAAAAGAAGTGAAGAAGTGTAGAAGTCGGGCTCTCAAAATGGCAGCACTTCGTCGCTTCAAAATCCGGATCCCAAAAAGTGAGAACAACCCCTCCTATTTATAGCTGAAAACTGCTCTAAGTCGTAACTCGGCTATCTCCCTAGGTCGTTTCCGACCTAAGCCTCTCCGACCTAATAGATGCACGCGACATAACAGTCTTCGACCTAACGACTTAGCCAGACCCAGCGACTCATCGCACGCGCGACCTAACCTCTTACGCGCTTAGCGACCTAACAGGCCTCCCCATCTTACGACCTAACGATGTTACGACCTAACACTTAACTCCTAGGTCGCTTTCGACTTAAAGCATAGGCTACGACCTAACACTTAAACTATCTAAGCGACTTAACAACCTACGACTCAGTTGGGTTGCGACCTAACAACTTAGGCTCCTACGCGACCTAACACATGTCGACCTAAAACAACATACGACCTAACAGTTAGATCCACGCGACCTAACACTTAAACTATTCTAGCGACCTAACAACTCACGCGACCTACGACTCAGCAAACTCGCGACCTAACACACACGCGACCTAACCATCTTAGGTCGCCTACGACCTAACTCAACACAGATCTAACGACCTAACTACGCTAACACTTAGGTCGGTCAATCCCATAGGTCGCTAACTCTTATAGGTCGCAAACTGCTTATTCCCTAAGTCGTTAACTCTACTAGGTCGCTAACTCGAACTGCCGACCTAACACTTGACTCACCCAAACACTTAGGTCGCTCACACATTTTCTTAGGTCGCCTGAACCTCTTAAGTCGGTCACGACTTAACCCCTTAGGTCGCCTACGACCTAACCAAAGCCAACAACTAGTCTTCCTTAAGTCGTCTAACGACCTAACTCCAAGCCCTGAGTCAACACTCCCACCTCCTAAGTCGTATACGACTTACGACTTATGCTAAGTCGTGAACGACTTAGGACTTAGCCAAAAATTGCCTAAAATCTGAAATGGCTAAAAAAATGCTAAAACTCCAGATTTGACGAACTTTTCGATCCGTGAAAATACGGGTCGTTACAGAACAGATACAGATAATGGCATATATAGCAATGTACATAACTAACAGCAACATATTTCAATTGTCGTTTCAATTGAAATCAAATTTAACAAATATAAGAACATTAATCATGAGTGATTGCTCACCTTTCGAAGCTAGAAAGGATAGACACTGAAATTGAGTTACGAATTCAAATACGAATTCCAAAGCAAAGTGAGATTGGCACGAATTCGATGATCAAAGCTGATAACAAGGAATTGATAAGAACAAATCTGCACCATCTTGATATAACTGAATCAAGATATATGTATATACTATTATTATTATGATTATTTATTAAATCAATATTTAAATTAAGAGAAACATTAAAAAGATATATTTATATATATACAATTTAAAAATCATTATTATTTACACATATGTAGAAACACAGATATTGAAATAAAATATAAATATACATAATATACTTTTGCAATAAGTTCTTATGTAGATATTCAAACATATCCCATGTATATATAATATACATTACAAATCTTATATAAACTCTCTATATATATATATATGCTTTAAAAATAATTGTATATAACATATAATACTTATAAAATATAATATACGGACCGAAAATATATAAATTACAAATCTAAATATATAATATGGTATACATACCGACTTAAAAAGAAAATATATATTATAAACATGGTAAAATATCATATATAGAACTCGAATACCCAAACAGACTTACTTAATGCATGTGTATATAAATATATATATATAAACAAACTTTCATCATATAAAACTTTATACTGTAGCATTTTTTAACATGCGTACCATCATACGCATAACTCTATATCAATATATAATTAAAAATTTCCATATATATTTCAAAGTCATGTAGCTTAAATTATACATAGATACACAGTATAAAATAAAATACCGAAATCATAATATATTTCAGCATAGCTTTAACACATATGAGTCACGGTAAAGACCATATACCTGTACTGCTATAAATTATATTATAAACTTTGCTTTATAAACAAATATATATAACCAAATACTTAACATAACACAGAGAGTATAGATTATAAAACCAATATATATAAATAACCTATACAGACTAATATATACAAATATATATAACTGGTACCTAAGTTTGAATAAGCTTATACAAAATATGATCGATACTTTATAACCACAGAAAGCAACATATATTTCCAGTCACTCATATATATATACTGTAAAACCAATATGTAGTAAATGTATAAACTTATACATATCACAATATAAACCGCGACTAAGAAAATCAAAACATCACAGCCAAATTTTTAACATATATAACATTTAAACTAACGGAGTATATATAAACAGACCATTAAACAAGTAATATATATATACACTAACCATATAAATAAAACTGATGTTTTAAAACATATATATAGTATAAAGTAACACGTATATAAAACCAGACATATATATCGTTCATAAACAGCATCCAAAATATATAAACATCTAGTAAATTATATAATTAACTTATTGTAAACTGACAGACCAAATTAAAATTTACATACAACTGTACATATATAACTAGATTTATACAATACGTATACCTTATATTGCCACAGCCGTATATAACAATAATATATATGTGCAGAGCTGCTAGGAAGGCACGGCGGTTAAGGAGGCGGAGGGGAAAGGAGCTCGGAGGTGATAGTGTGGAGGCAGATAATTGGGTTCGGTCTGTGGTCTCGGATTTGCGCATGCTTGCGTGGTGGCTATCGAGGTGATGGGTGGCGGAGTTTTGGGGGTGGAGAAATGTTGAGGCCGAGTTTGGGGAAGCGGTGCTCGCGGGGAAGAAGGAGCGTTAGGGAGGAGAGTGAACGAAGACAAAGAAAACTTGCTGAAGCCAGGGGTCTTCACGCGAATAAAGTTGGTACATATAAATTTTCTTTGAAACGGTACCATAAATGGACAGGACAAAAGAAAATAAACTGAGCAGTAATTATATCGACACATAGGTAATAGCAAAAGCCTTCAAATTGAATTCAAGAAAATATGTATAACCGATGGCTGTTTGAAATCAATCGACAGATGGATGAAAGGACATGGAATCCGAAAAGTTGGGAATTTGGTACCGGTGTGGTTACTGATTTATTGATTTCACTCGGTACCGGAAGCTGAAACACAGAAATGAATATTTTGCGGAGATCAGCACGACGAGACAATCAAAATGGTACACAGATCTTAGTGGTACGATCATCCAATCAAAAGTCGATAATCGGTACCGATAAACGCTGCTATTCCGTACGGAAAAATCCAAACGGAGCTAGAAACATCCAAAATTTGCAAAACGAATTATGAAGTCTTATTCAGAGTGTTCTAAATAAATTTTCTCATGTTGACATATTTAGGTTTCGGAACACTTTTAAATTCAACTGTTATTAACTGATTTAAATTGGCATAAAATTACACAAGAAAATAAACTTTCATATTTTTTGATGAAAATTCATCGGTTGCTATGTTTAGTTAGACGTATTCCAAATATCAAATTTTTATTTAAAACATTATTATTTAAAATTTCACAAAATTTCAAGTAATTTAAAAATAAAACCACAAAAAATTTCGGGTCGCTACACTCTCCCCCACTCAAAACTTTTCGTCCCCGAAAAGGATGTAGGAGAATAGAAACAACAAGAAAGAAATTAGATTGAAATACAAATAAAACAATTAAATTAACCATATAAATTTCAAATTAAACTAATTAATATTCAACATTTTGGTTTAATCCATTTGATTTCACTTAAGTTAAATCAATCTAACTATTTCTAAATTCATTATCTTATTATCTAATTATCCTAAATAAACAATTTCTAAAATCATAAATTTGTACAGTCATTTATTATACTCATATTTTAGTCAACAAATTTAATTCTCCTTTATTCCAAATTATTATTAACTTTATTCCACTTAATATAACTTATCACATATATTAAGTATATTTACACTTGTTATAACCACTCAAATTATTTATAAATTCCTTTGATATCATTTAATATTGTATAATATTCAATCATATAGTTAACTTCTGAATAATTTAGGTAAGTTATATATAGAATGCAATTGAGTATTATACAAATAAAATTTTCTAATTCAATTATTTCAAGTTTAAATATTTATCCAAAATTTTGGCTTCAGTTTATAATAAAAGTTATCTTTAAATCATAAAATTTAGGAATTTAAATCTTCGATTAACTTCAAGAATTTTAGAGATAAATATATATATATATATACACTATATATGTCAAATCAAATTAAATTTAAAATAATATACCTATATATATAAATCAAATCATACTTAAGAAATTCAAATCAAATTAATTTCTAAAACAAAAGTGTAGCAAAGCTACTGAATGGTCTCTCCACTTCGAAACTCGAAAATGAATGTCGATGATGCGGCCGTCATCACCGAAATTATTTTCCAGCGACAAAAGAGGAGAGCACTGATTTGAACATTTAAAATTCTTTGAAACGATTTCTATTTGAAAATACTTTAAACAATATGCACTTTAAAACTTAAACAAAGTTTGAATTCTCCGGAAGTTAAATTCTCAAATTCCTGATTTAGATTCATTTCAATCCCAAATAAATTTATAAACCACTATTTTATAAATTCATTTAGAACAATAAATGATAATCAAATATTATCATTTCAAACAATCAATTTAATTAACTTATTAAATTCCAGAAAATTTTACTTATATATATAATATAATCATATAAATTTTATTTACCAAATTTGAAAACAATATTGTGTTAGTTTGCTCTGTTCAAGTGTTTTGGAAATTCTATCGATAGCGTTGATCAGACGAATCAATCGAAAACCTAAATCAACATCAACAACTCAAACAACACACTATAAAACGATTTTAATTTTAATAATAATTACAAATACACTCCCTCACTCGATAATTCCAGAATTGGATTTCAAAACAAAGATAGAGATCCAAATATAGAGGGATCCTAACCAAAAGAATTCAACTAGAAGATAGGCTCGATAGGGTGATAAATAGAATTCAAGAGAGAAAAGAATGGATAGACTTATATAAATCGCGGGCAACCTTAACTGGATCAACCGTGACTTCAAAATAAGATCGAGGTAGTATTATGGAGCAAATCGATATTCGATCGCCAGAGATAGGATTCGGGTATAGCAAAAGCTAATAGCATCGTAAACCGAGGATACAGAAATCTCCGGTGAATCAATGCGTATTGTAAAGGAGTTTCACCCCTATAAAAATCATTCAAAGATTGGCAAGACCGCCGATTTATTACAGAGATCATCCGAAGTGGAGTTGTGGGATACTCCAGAATCAAAAGACACGAATAGGGGAGACACGAATGGATTTCAAAACAAGTGGGAGAGTTCCAAAATTCATAGGAAACCGAATCAAAGAGGAAGGACTCAAGCTCAAACGAAGGTAATTATGTAATTAAATTTACTATATATGCTGAGTTTCGCCTAAAACCAGAGCTCTGATACCACATGTAACGACCTGAAATTTTCCAACCATTCGCATCCATACATGTCGGATTTGAATTGCTCAAAATATCAGATTGTTAATTTAAATTTGGCAAAAACTCAGCATATACAGTAAATAAAATAATCACAGATCACAGACACAGAGTAATATAACAATAATGCAGCGGAAATGTAACGACCCGATATTTTGGACCATTCGCATCCATTATAAGTGTATAGGTAGACACTCATGCCGGAGTTGAATTGCTCAAAATACCGCGTTGTTAATTTAAATTTGGCAAAACTGAACATATACAGTAAATGAATAATCACATATCACAGACACAGAGTAATAAATGCAGCGGAAATAAAAGAGATAGTAGTTCATGAAGCTACTATATGAATATATAAGATACATCAGAGTTTACAACAGAAGAGTAATACGATATATCAGAGTTAAACCAGATACAACGGAAGAGTAATACGATACATCAGATACAAATCATAATACATCACTGGAATCATCGAATACTGAAAGCAGAATAGATGGCTGGATCTTCAAGCAAAGCTCCAACTTCAAAGGTGAGTCTCGCATACTGGTACACTCAGTCTGACCCGAGCGTAAAGCAAAAACACAAGACACTCGAATCAGGATTAACATTCTTATATCATTAAATCCAACTCAAGTGAAATAGCAATTGAAATACGAGTAACTCAAAGGATGTTTGGAATAACCATCCTTTAAGGATCCGTTAAACTATCTACTAGGTAGTAGTGTACGATAAGTAGATAATGCCTATCAGTAATATAAAATATCAAAATAGTGTTAAGTCATGGCCCATTCCACCCTTAACACATTTTTATTCCCAAGAGCATATACAAGACCGTAGTTTCCCCAAAACCGGAAGTCACCAGAGGGCAATCCATATACTAAAGGTACAAACCAAAATCGTAGTGGTCGCGTATAAAGGAATACAAGTATGACAAGGCACATGAGACAATACCCAAGGTAGTGAAACTACCGTTTGCCTGATCCGGACTGGTGAGAACGCATCGCCGCAGCGACCGCAACACCGCGAAACAACACTCCCAAAATCAAGGGTGCACCAATCGACAACAAGTAATGAGTAGTTCGAAGAAGTGTGTTCGCTTGAGGTAGCTGACCTCCATTTGGCCCGGCACGGCTCCTGTTTTAGTCATTTCCAATTTAATACAAGTGTCAAGGCTATCAATTATCGTTCTCTTTCTTCAGTCATCACGTACATCATTCCAACCACTTCATTCTGGATCACACTCTGCGTATAGTTATTAAAGTGGTTTTCGGTTTAGACGGAGAGTATGTCCATAACCGATTCCGGTCTCTTTAATAACTTTCGTAATTATTACACCGATTGGTCGTTTATATAATTCAAAACCAAACCAATTACAATTTACATCAGAGTTTGTAAATCAACATTTCATTGTCTTTCTAAATCAATTTCCATAATTTACGTTTCAAAACTTCCAAATTCACAATTTCAAAATCTTATAATTCAATTTCTATTTCTATTTAAAAACAATTCAAATATTGATTCAAGTTCGTATATAAGTTTCATTCTGAAATCATTTAAATAAATTTTATTTAACATTCAAATCAATTTAAACTCATTTATCGATTTCATTCAATATTCGTTAAGTAAATTTGTCACTCAAAACAATTCCTATTAAATTTCCAATTCATTAAATCCATTATTTAAATTCAACTTCCTTATTTCAAAACTTACAATTTGAATTAAATTAAATTCATCAAACCAAATTCTTTAAATTTCAAGTCTTACATTAATTCCAATAAATCACATTTTATTTCTTGATAAAGAAATTAAATTTCACTTATTTACTTACTTAAATGATTTTCCAAACTTAATTAATAAAGAAACTTAATTTCAATTATTACAAAGTAAAATTCACTTATTCAAAGTTCAATTTTACTTATTAAAGAATTCAATTCAATTTTGATCATTAAATCATTCAATCTTATTTAATTATTAAATAATTCAAAACTTAATTATTAAATAATTTCAAAGTTTAATAATTTCAAACTTAATTATAATTTCAAACTTAATTATTAAATCATTTCAAACTTAATTCAATCATTTCTCAAATTAAACAACATTCTTTCATCAATTACATTGTTAATATTTTATTTTAGAGTATTAAATATTAACATTTTCCTTTCATTAAAATTCAAATTTCAACTTCATTTCAAAACCATATTATTTATTCAAATAAAATCTTCGTTTACTTTTAAATCAAATTATTGACCAATCGGGTTTTATTAAATTCTCTATCCTAAGTCAAAGTTCAATTTGGGTATTTATCATTTCAACCCGATTCCAATTCAATTCAAAATCAAAATATAGCAAAGGGAACTTGCAGTGTGATAACTGGGATGGTGTCAAAGTAAATAAACAAGCAATAACAATCCAATAATCAATTCAAATAATCCCGAAATAATCGTATTAATTCACATTGTTATTTGTGCGAATTAATATAATTATTTCTAGAATCTACACTATCATTTCATGTAGATTAAAGATTATTACATTACAGTTCTTCACTTGTCATCTATTTACAATTTCATACATCATCAATTTAACAACATACATTCAGTGGTTCAAGGTGTAATTAAACAAATCCTACGTGTCAATAAATTTAACAGTTAAAGGGGTCATATTATACAAATGTCATTTAAATCAAATTTAACATTTAACTATCCTATATCAAGTTCAATTGCATACTATTTATCATTTTAACCTTAACAATTTAACGTCCAATATAAACATCAACAATCAATCAATTATCAGTTAAACTGTATTATCATCGCATAAATAATTAACAGATAATGGTGTCAGATGTCACAGGTGAACTGATACAGATAATAGCATATATAACGGTGTAATTAACTAACAGCAGCATATTTCAATTGTCGTTTCAATTGAAATCAAATTTAATAAATAAAAGAACGTTAATCGTGAGTGATTGCTCACCTTTCGAGGCTAGAGAGGACGGACAATGAAGTAAGTTACGAAACTGAACACGAACTTCAAAACAAAGCAAATTGAACATGATTCAACGGGGAGAACAGGCACGACGGACAAGGCTGGTAACAGAAGCGATAAAACAAATCAGAATAGATTTGATAGAACAGCAACGCTAACATATTATTATTATTATTTTGTCAACATATTCGCCAACCAAAATCCCAAAATAAAATAAAACTTTGGAACAGTACTCATAAACATATAAAATTGTGTGTATATATATATAAAATCACATTCTCATTTCAACATATATTACATAAAATAACTATATGTGTGTGTGTTTCTAGAATCAACATTTTAAACTAAAACTTGCATAATAATTTCTAGATTCGTATATATATAAAAAAACGAAATTTTAAATCGATACATTTAAAAATTTACGCGTTTAACACCTATATATACAACATTCTGTACTCGCCTATCATAAAATATATATCTCATAAAATATAACATTTGAGACATATTATAAATATAAATGATATATACATGCGAAAATAATGTACTTATGTACATCAACTTTTAACCATTTCCGTAACTATATATAAGCTGTAACCCAAATCACACTTATATGAACAACACTTACAAATATAAACCAAATATCTATACAATTACAACTCAAAGCAAGCGTTAAAACTGTATATATATAAACTCAATTATCATATTATATTAACAACAACATGCATATATAAATAGCATATAATATATGCCCGTATCTGTGACAGAAGAAACAACAAAGTACAACACTTATACAATGAAATCTATACAAAATCTTATATAAACTGGCATATATTTAACAAAGCAGGTTCATAAATTAAACTAATGTAGGCTATAATAATATATATTAATACATATACATATATCTAAACTTTATGCAATTAAGTAGTATATCAGCAATATAAACAAATCTATGGTTATTATATAATCAAAATGAACGTATAAACAAATCAAAGTGAATTAGTATATACAGTTTCGAAAATAGCACACTATATAGGCATGCACTGTAATCAAATACTTTAATATCTATGTACAGCTAGACATAATATTATAAAATAAACAAGTCTTAAAACCAAGTCCCAAAATAAAATATATGCAGTTTTTATTTCACCGTCCAATATAACATGTAAGAAAGCACTTATACTCAGTGGCGAAACAACTTATATAAATATATACACAGCAAAAAAAAACAAAGTACATAATACTATTTAAAATCAAACTATATAAATACTTCTCTGCCAACTTTCTAAAAGCAAGCCAAACCTTTATGCTTTTATATGAAATTATATAACATTCCATATTAAAATAACAACTTAAAAATCTTTATATAACTAGTATAAAATTAAACTGTAACTATATGTGTACAAACAGAAGCATGCAGACCAGAGTTTGGAAAACAGAGTATACATATGATAGTAAATGAGTAGCCTGAGATATCAACATAAAGTATTCATATACAAAACTTACACAAAAGAAAGGGAGGCTACCTGGCTTGGAGGCAAGTGGGTCAAGGCAGAGGGTGGCTCGTTGGAAGGCGGCACGAGTGGTGCTCGGCCGGTTTGGTAAATGAAGGCGAGATCAGGTCGGGCGAGAGGAACGCGGCAAGGACGACGTGGATAAAGTAGGTGATGGGTAAAAAGAGGGGAGGTGAGCTTGCGGCCGCGCAGGTGGAAGACGAGACTCGGGTGGGTGTGGGTGGACGTGGTGATTCGGCAGGAGGCTGGTGGTTGGTGGAGTCTTGGGTTGCTGACGCGGAGGGACACGGCGAATGGACGATGGTTTGCAACCATGGTTTCGGCCCCAAAGAAGAAGAACAGATGATAACATGAATAGACAGATATATATTTGTATTTTATATTAATACATCAGGCACAGAACGAACAGACTTTACAAAATAAGTAACCGAGAAATAAAGTGCCAGCTAGAAATGAATAGGCTACATTGGAAACTGTGGTAAAATATTGAAAGTCACGTGCACGAATCCAGGAAGTAATAAATTAACAATTGACTGTTGAGTTTGAACGGTTGAGGATAAAAGGAACAAAGACCAAAAAGTTAAAATTTGGATATCGGTACGACGTTTGCAGATTTCTACGAATACCGGATTCCGAAATACACAAATAAATACACTATTGAGATCAGCACGACGGGACGATCAAAACGGTATACAGATATCCGTGGTATGATTGAGTTATAAAAATTCGAATTTTTCTACTAACGGAAAATGCAAGAAAACGTAGAAAAATAAGATCGACGGAGCCAAAGAAGTTCGAATTTGGAAAAACGACAAACTGAAATCTTGCTCAGAAGATGGGTTAGAATTTTTCTATGTAAAAATATTTAGGTTTCGGAAACATTTTATTTTCATCGCTTTTTAACTGATTAAATTGAAGTAAATTTACGCACGAAATAAACTTTCATATTTTCGGACGAAAGTTTACCAGTTGCTATGTTTAACTAGACGCATTCCAAATATCAAATTTATATTTAAAAATTTTATCGTTTAAAATTTCACAAAATTTCAACTAATTACGATATTAAAACAGTTAAAATTTACGGGTCGTTACACTCTCCCCCACTCAAAACTTTTCGTCCCCGAAAAGGAACGAGGTAGGAGAATAGAAACAACCTGAAAGAAAACAGATTTGAAATACAAAATAACAATTGATTTAAGCCGTATAAATTCAAATTTAAATTAATTGATATTCAATAATTTGATTTAATCCATTTGATTTCACTTAAGTGAAATCAACCTTAATTATTTCTAAATTTATTATCTTATTATCTAATTATGTTTAATTAACAAATTTCTAAAATCATAAATTAGAATAGTCATTTAATAAAATCATATTTATTCATCAAATTTAATTTTTCTTTATTCCAAATTATTGTTAAGTTTATTTCACTTAATATATCTTTATCACATATATTTAACCCATATAAATTAATTTAAACCATAAAAGTTTTGATTTAAATTAATTTATATTTACTAATTGCTTTTAAATTCAAGGTATTTTCATAAGTTGATCAAATTTCAATTTATTAATTCTTTCAAAACAAATTTATTTCATTATTAACTGAGTTTTACTTATTATCATATCTAACTCTATTAACATCTTTATAATCAAAATTTAGTGTATAACATTTATTATAAACACTCAAATTTTATTTATAAAATTATTTTATATTGTATATTATCCAATTACATTTTAACCTATGAATAATTTAGGTAAGTTATATTGAAATGCAATTTAGTATTATACAAATAAAATTTTCAAATTCAATTATCTCAAGTTTAAATACTTATTCAAAATTTAGCTTTATTTAATTGAAAACATCTTTTAACATGATTTTGAAGAATTTAATTTCCGTTTAATTTCAAACCCTTTAGAAATAATTATGTATATACTATATATATTAAATCAAATTAAATTTAAAATAATATACCCATATATATATATCAAGTTAAATTTTAGAAATTCAAATCAAAATATTTTTTTCCAAAACAAAATCGTAGCAAAGCTACAGAATGGTTTCTCCACTTCGAAACTCGAAAATGAATGTCGATGATGCGGCCGCCATCACCGAAATTATTTTCCAGCGACAAAGAGAAGAGCACTGATTTGAACATTTTACAAATTCTTTGAAAACGATTTCTATTCGAAAATACTTTCAATACTATATACTTTAAAATTAAAACCAAAGTTCGAAATCACCGGAAACTAATAAATTCTCAAATTTCTGAATTAGATTCATTTCAAATTCCAATCAATTTATAACCAAGTTTATAAATTCATTTATTTATATTATGCAATAGTCAATGGTTTACAAAACAATAAATGAAAATCAAATATTATTATTTCAGACAACAATTTCATTAACAATTTAATTTCAGAAAACTTATATTTATATATAATATAATCATACAAAACTTTTTATTTTATTTATCAAATTTGAAAACGATATTGTGTCAGTTTTCTCTACTCAAGTGTTTTGGAAATCCTATCGATAGCGTTGATCAGACGAATCGATCGAAAACCCAAATCAACATAACCAACTCAAACAACACAATATAAAAACATTTTAAAATTAATTTACAATACACTTCCTCACTTAACGATATAATAATGGATTTCAAAGCAAGGATAGGGATTCAAATTTTTGATAGACTCAAATCAAAGAGAATTTCGATTCGAAGATAGGTTTGAACAAAGACGAGATAATTAAATAACAAAATAAGGCGATGGATAAGTTTATATAAATCGCGGGCAACCTTAACCGGGTCGACCGTAACTTGAAAAATAAGATCGGTGTAGAATTCCGAGGTAAATCGACATTCGATCTCAAGAATTAGAATTCAGGTATAGCAGGAGATAGATAGCATCGTAAACTGAGGATACAGAAATCTCCGGTAAATCAATGCCTATTGTAAAGGAGTTTTGCTCCTTTACGAATCATTCGAAGATTGGCGAGACCGCCAATCTATTATAGATATCATTCAAAATGGATTTATGGGGTGCTCCAGAATTGAAAGAAGACGAATGGTGAAGGACACGAATGAATTTCGGAACCGAGGGGAACGTTCCAAAATTCAAAGGAATTGAGTCAAAAGGAGAGATTGAAACTCGAATGAGAGTGATTCTGTAAATACATTTACCCTATATGTTAAGTTTTGCCTAGAGCTCCCAAAGCTCTGATACCAACTGTAATGACCCGATATTTTGGACCATTCGCATCCATTATAAGTGTATAGGTAGACACTCATGCCGGAGTTGAATTGCTCAAAATACCGCGTTGTTAATTTAAATTTGGCAAAACCGAACATATACAGTAAATGAATAATCACATATCACAGACACGGAGTAATAAATGCAGCGAAAATAAAAGAGATAGTAGTTCATGAAACTACTATATGAATATATAAGATACATCAGAGTTTACAACATAAGAGTAATACGATACATCAGATACAAATCATAATACATCACTAGAATCATCGAATACTGAAAGCAGAATAGATGGCTGGATCTTCAAGCAAAGCTCCAACTTCAAAGGTGAGTCTCGCATACTGGTACACTCAGTCTGACCCGAGCGTAAAGCAAAAACACAAGACACTCGAGTCAGGATTAACATTCTTATATCATTAAATCCAACTCAAGTGAAATAGCAATTGAAATACGAGTAACTCAAAGGATGTTTGGAATAACCATCCTTTAAGGATCCGTTAAACTATCTACTAGGTAGTAGTGTACGATAAGTAGATAATGCCTATCAGTAATATAAAATATCAAAATAGTGTTAAGTCATGGCCCATTCCACCCTTAACACATTTTTATTCCCAAGAGCATATACAAGACCGTAGTTTCCCCAAAACCGGAAGTCACCAGAGGGCAATCCATATACTAAAGGTACAAACCAAAATCGTAGTGGTCGCGTATAAAGGAATACAAGTATGACAAGGCACATGAGGCAATACCCAAGGTAGTGAAACTACCGTTTGCCTGATCCGGACTGGTGAGAACGCATCGCCGCAGCGACCGCAACACCGCGAAACAACACTCCCAAAATCAAGGGTGCACCAATCGACAACAAGTAATGAGTAGTTCGAAGAAGTGTGTTCGCTTGAGGTAGCTGACCTCCATTTGGCCCGGCACGGCTCCTGTTTTAGTCATTTCCAATTTGACACAAGTATCAAGGCTATCAATTATCGTTCTCTTTCTTCAGTCATCACGTACATCATTCCAACCACTTCATTCTGGATCACACTCCTCGTATAGTTATTAAAGTGGTTTTCGGTTTAGACAGAGAGTATGTCCATAACCGATTCCGGTCTCTTTAATAACTTTCGTAATTATTACACCGATTGGTCGTTTATATAATTCAAAACCAAACCAATTACAATTTACATCAGAGTTTGTAAATCAACGTTTCATTGTCTTTCTAAATCAATTTCCATAATTTAGGTTTCAAAACTTCCAAATTCACAATTTCAAAATCTTATAATTCAATTTCAATTTCTATTTAAAAACAATTCAAATATTGATTCAAGTTCGTATATAAGTTTCATTCTGAAATCATTTAAATAAATTTTATTTAACATTCAAATCAATTTAAACTCATTTATCGATTTCATTCAATATTCGTTAAGTAAATTTGTCACTCAAAACAATTCCTATTAAATTTCCAATTCATTAAATCCATTATTTAAATTCAACTTCCTTATTTCAAAACTTACAATTTGAATTAAATTAAATTCATCAAACCAAATTCTTTAAATTTCAAGTCTTGCATTAATTCCAATAAATCACATTTTATTTCTTGATAAAGAAATTAAATTTCACTTATTTACTTACTTAAATGATTTTCCAAACTTAATTAATAAAGAAACTTAATTTCAATTATTACAAAGTAAAATTCACTTATTCAAAGTTCAATTTTACTTATTAAAGAATTCAATTCAATTTTGATCATTAAATCATTCAATCTTATTTAATTATTAAATAATTCAAAACTTAATTATTAAATAATTTCAAAGTTTAATAATTTCAAACTTAATTATTAAATCATTTCAAACTTAATTCAATCATTTCTCAAATTAAACAACATTCTTTCATCAATTACATTGTTAATAGTTTGTTTCAGATTATTAAATATTAACATTTTCCTTTCATTAAAATTCAAATTTCAACTTCATTTCAAAACCATATTATTTATTCAAATAAAATCTTCGTTTACTTTTAAATCAAATTATTGACCAATCGGGTTTTATTAAATTCTCTATCCTAAGTCAAAGTTCAATTTGGGTATTTATCATTTCAACCCGATTCCAATTCAATTCAAAATCAAAATATAGCAAAGGGAACTTGCAGTGTGATAACTGGGATGGTGTCAAAGTAAATAAATAAGCAATAACAACAATCAATAACAATCCAATAATCAATTCAAATAATCCCAAAATAATCGTATTAATTCACATTGTTATTTGTGCGAATTAATATAATTATTTCTAGAATCTACACTATCATTTCATGTAGATTGAAGATTATTACATTATAGTTCTTCACTTGTCATCTATTTACAATTTCATACATCATCAATTTAACAACATACATTCAGTGGTTCAAGGTGTAATTAAACAAATCCTACGTGTCAATAAATTTAACAGTTAAAGGGGTCATATTATACAAATGTCATTTAAATCAAATTTAACATTTAACTATCCTATATCAAGTTCAATTGCATACTATTTATCATTTTAACATTAACAATTTAACGTCCAATATAAACATCAACAATCAATCAATTATCAGTTAAACTGTATTATCATCGCATAAATAATTAACAGATAATGGTGTCAGATGTCACAGGTGAACTGATACAGATAATAGCATATATAACGGTGTAATTAACTAACAGCAGCATATTTCAATTGTCGTTTCAATTGAAATCAAATTTAATAAATAAAAGAACGTTAATCGTGAGTGATTGCTCACCTTTCGAGGCTAGAGAGGACGGACAATGAAGTAAGTCACGAAACTGAACACGAACTTCGAAACAAAGCAAATTGGACATGATTCGACGGGGAGAACAGGCACGACGGACAAGGCTGGTAACAGAAGCGATAAAACAAATCAGAATAGATTTGATAGAACAGCAACGCTAACATATTATTATTATTATTTTGTCAACATATTCGCCAACCAAAATCCCAAAATAAAATAAAACTTTGGAACAGTACTCATAAACATATAAAATTGTGTGTATATATATATAAAATCACATTCTCATTTCAACATATATTACATAAAATAACTATATGTGTGTGTGTTTCTAGAATCAACATTTTAAACTAAAACTTGCATAATAAATTCTAGATTCGTATATATATATAAAAAAACGAAATTTTAAATCGATACATTTAAAAATTTACGCGTTTAACACCTATATATACAACATTCTGTACTCGCCTATCATAAAATATATATCTCATAAAATATAACATTTGAGACATATTATAAATATAAATGATATATACATGCGAAAACAACGTACTTATGTACATCAACTTTTAACCATTTCCGTAACTATATATAAGCTGTAACCCAAATCACACTTATATGAACAACACTTACAAATATAAACCAAATATCTATACAATTAAAAACAACTCAAAGCAAGCATTAAAACTGTATATATATAAACTCAATTATCATATTATATTAACAACAACATGCATATATAAACAACATATAATATATGCCCGTATCTGTGACAGAAGAAACAACAAAGTACAACACTTATACAATGAAATCTATACAAAATCTTATATAAACCGGCATATATTTAACAAAGCAGGTTCATAAATTAAACTAATGTAGGCTATAATAATATATATTAATACATATACATATATCTAAACTTTACGCAATTAAGTAGTATATCAGCAATATAAACAAATCTATGGTTATTATATAATCAAAATGAACGTATAAACAAATCAAAGTGAATTAGTATATACAGTTTCGAAAATAGCACACTATATAGGCATGCACTGTAATCAAATACTTTAATATCTATGTACAGCTAGACATAATATTATAAAATAAACAAGTCTTAAAACCAAGTCCCAAAATAAAATATATGCAGTTTTTATTTCATTGTCCAATATAACATGTAAGAAAGCACTTATACTCGGTGGCGAAACAACTTATATAAATATATACACAGCAAAAAAAAACAAAGTACATAATACTATTTAAAATCAAACTATATAAATACTTCTCTGCCAACTTTCTAAAAGCAAGCCAAACCTTTATGCTTTTAATGAAATTATATAACATTCCATATTAAAATAACAACTTAAAAATCTTTATATAACTAGTATAAAATTAAACTGTAACTATATGTGTACAAACAGAAGCATGCAGACCAGAGTTTGGAAAACAGAGTATATAAACATATGATAGTAAATGAGTAGCCTGAGATATCAACATAAAGTATTCATATACAAAACTTACACAAAAGAAAGGAAGGCTACCTGGCTTAGAGGCAAGTGGGTCAAGGCAGAGGGTGGCTCGCCGGAAGGCGGCACGAGTGGTGCTCGGCCGGTTTGGTAAATGAAGGCGAGATCTGGCCGGGCGAGAGGAACGCGGCAAGGACGACGTGGATAAAGTAGGTGATGGGTAAACAGAGGGGAGGTGAGCTTGCGGCCGCGCAGGTGGAAGACGAGACTCGGGTGGGTGTGGGTGGACGAGGTGATTCGGCAGGAGGCTGGTGGTTGGTGGAGTCTTGGGTTGCTGACGCGGAGGGACACAGCGAATGGACGATGGTTTGCAACCATGGTTTCGGCCCCAAAGAAGAAGAACAGATGATAACATGAATAGACAGATATATATTTGTATTTTATATTAATACATCAGGCACAGAACGAACAGACTTTACAAAATAAGTAACCGAGAAATAAAGTGCCAGCTAGAAATGAATAGGCTACATTGGAAACTGTGGTAAAATATTGAAAGTCACGTGCACGAATCCAGGAAGTAATAAATTAACAATTGACTGTTGAGTTTGAACGGTTGAGGATAAAAGGAACAAAGACCAAAAAGTTAAAATTTGGATATCGGTACGACGTTTGCAGATTTCTACGAATACCAGATTCCGAAATACACAAATAAATACACTGTTGAGATCAGCACGACGGGGCGATCAAAACGGTATACAGATATCCGTGGTATGATTGAGTTATAAAAATTCGAATTTTTCTACTAACGGAAAATGCAAGAAAACGTAGAAAAATAAGATCGACGGAGCCAAAGAAGTTCGAATTTGGAAAAACGACAAACTGAAATCTTGCTCAGAAGATGGGTTAGAATTTTTCTATGTAAAAATA
Source organism: Allium fistulosum (assembly GCA_030737815.1). Classification (NCBI taxonomy): domain Eukaryota; kingdom Viridiplantae; phylum Streptophyta; class Magnoliopsida; order Asparagales; family Amaryllidaceae; genus Allium; species Allium fistulosum. Next base: position 100,826,697 of record CM060904.1, read on the forward strand.
TTTAGGTTTCGGAAACATTTTATTTTCATCGCTTTTTAACTGATTAAATTGAAGTAAATTTACGCGCGAAATAAACTTTCATATTTTCGAACGAAAGTTTACCAGTTGCTATGTTTAACTAGACGCATTCCAAATATCAAATTTATATTTAAAAATTTTATCGTTTAAAATTTCACAAAATTTCAACTAATTACGATATTAAAACAGTTAAAATTTACGGGTCGTTACAGGAAACAAAAGAATAGTAGTTCATGAAGCTACTATGTATATATATAACAGAGTTAAACAAGATACAACTGAAGTCACGAATACATAGATGTCTCGATACAATAATCAAATACAAGATCTGAATACATCACTGGAATCAACTGAACAACTGAAAGCAGGATAGGTGGCTGGATTTCCAAGCGAAGCTCCAACTCCAAAGGTGAGTCTCGACACTGAACCACTCAGTCTGAGCCGAGCGTAAAGCAAAACACAAAACACTTAAGTCAGGATTAACATTCTTATATCAATAAATCCGACTCAAGTGAAATGTCAACTTAAATACAGCAACTCAAAGGATGTTTGGGATAACCATCCTTTAAGGATCCGTTAAACCATCTACTATGTAGTAATATTCGCTATTATAATAATGTCTAATAATAAAATAAACTTACTTTTTAATAGCGTCAAGGGGTTACCCATATAGCCCTTAAAACGTAATAGTCCCAGTAGTCTATCCAGTATTAGCATACTCCCAGATCGGGGGCTACCCTCAATACTTCACAGGCTACGGGAGAAATCCAAACTCGTAGTAAAGCTCGATATGGTAGGTGACACGGCACAACAAGGCAAGGCCAGGGTAGATATACCAATTACGCATCCGGACTGGTGGAAACGCAAAGCAGCCACTACCGCCCACCTCGGAACACACTCCCAATCAAAATCGAAGGGTGGCCACCAAATCAATCACAAAGTAATAGAATGGTATCGAAGAAATGCGTCTGATCAGAGGTGCTACCTCATTGGCCCGAGAATCGCTCCTGTTTTAGCCACCTTATGCCAACTTACGGGAGTTAGGTCCACGTATATACCTTTAGGATCGTCGCCACCATCCTACTTCATTCTGGAATCTCCACCGCGTGCACAGTTGTTAAAGTGGTTTCGGTATCGACAGAGAGTATGTCCATATCCGATTCCGGTCTCTTTAATAACCAATCGTTATTATAACACCGTGGTCATTTCAAAATAGTTTATACTTCAAAACCAAAATATCATTTCCATTTCAAATATATCCATTTCCAAAAATCATATCACTTTCCAAATTTATAACGCTTTCGAAATCATAGTCTTTTAAAATAAAAACACTTTGGAAATCTCAGCTTTGAAATCATAGCATTTTGGAAATCATAACACTTTGAAATTATAGCATTTTGGAAATCATAACACTTTTGAAATTATAGCATTTCCCTTAAACTGTTTAGATATCAATAATAGTATATAAAATAAAATAGTTTATAAAATAAAATAATTTATATAAAATAGTTACAAGTTAAAACAATATATATATTAAAATAATTAGTATAATTAAATAGTTTATATTAAAATAGTTTATATTAAAAATAATATAAAATAGTTTTAAATATAATTTAAAATACTTTATATAAAAAAATAGTTTCCACAAATTCATAGATCAATTCAAATCAACTCGGATTCCAAAATTCACATTTAATTCAATCTCAATTCATCGATTTCAATTTAATTCAGTTCTAAATAAACTATTTCAGATTATATCGATTTCAAATACCGGTTTGAACCACAAATAAACCATTTCAATCCCAATATATTTCAAAGCTTCAAATATTCCACATTTCAAAACTAAATTCGATAATTATATATATATATATATATATATATATATCAATTTAGTTTACTATTATTAGTTTTGAAGTATTTACTTAATCATTTCAATAACATCTAAATACAGCTTCAATTTACAAATTTTAAATAAACAAAATATCCCATTTAAACTTATATAAATTTGAAATATTCATTTAAGTCACTTTTACTCAAATTCAGGTTATAAAACATATCTTTAGAATTTCAAATATAATAAATTTCCGATCAAACTTATTTAAGCATAATTATTAAATAAATCAATTTTAAATCAATTTCAAAATCAAAATTTATTAGCATCATTATAGACTCTATATTTGAAAAATATAGATATTAAATAATTACTTAAACATAATATATATCAACTTTAATAAATCTTGAAATCAATATTTATTAAAACCATATATTTCTTTTCAAAACCATATAAATCATTTTCAAAATATTTATATATAGACCAACGGTGTCTGTATATAATTTTCTATCCTATGGTCAAGTGATACGGATATTTATCATTTCAATCCGTAATTTAAATATATATACGGGTATATATCATTTCAACCCGCAATCCCAAATTCAATTCAATGAAAATCGCTTGGGTTTACCATTTCAACCCATAACGATTTTCTCCTATTCTACAGATTGTTCGGGTATGTATCATTTCAACCCATAGTGAATTCTATACTAACAGGGAACTTGCAGAGTGAGAACAGATATGATAATAATTTAATATATCAACAACATGCATATAATATTAGTATAAAATAACAGATAATGGTGTCAGATGTCACAGATGAATAGATACAGATAATGGCATATATAACAATGTACATAACAAACTGCAGCATATTTCAATCGTCGTTTTAATTGAAATCAAATTTAATAAATATAAGAACATTAATCGTGAGTGATTGCTCACCTTTCGAAGCTAGAAAGGATAGACACTGAAATTGAGTTACGAATCCAAACACGAATTCCAAAGCAAAGTGAGATTGGCACGAATTCGATGATCAAAGCTGATAACAAGGAATTGATAAGAACAAATCAGCACCATCTTAATATAACTGAATCAAGATATATGTATATACTATTATTATTATGATTATTTATTAAACCAATATTTAAATTAAGAGAAACATTAAAATGATATATATATACCATTTAAAAATCATTATTATTTACACATATGGAGAAACACAGATATTGAAATAAAATATAAATATACATAATATACTTTTGCAATAAGTTCTTATGTAGATATTCAAACATATCCGATGTATATATAACATACATCACAAATCTTATATAAACTATATATATGCTTTAAAAATAATTGTATATAACATATAATACTTATAAAATATAATATACGGACCGAAAATATATAAATTACAAATCTAAATATATAATATGATATACATACCGACTTAAAAAGAAAATATATATTATAAACATGGTAAAATATCATATATAGAACTCGAATACCCAAACAGACTTACTTAATGCATGCGTATATAAATATATATATATATATATATAAACAAACTTTCATCATATAAAACTTTATACTGTAGCATTTTCAACATGCATACCATCATACGCATAACACTATATCAATATATAATTAAAATTTTCCATATATATATTTCCAAGTCATATAGCTTAAATTATACATAGATACATAGTATAAAACAAAATACCGAAATCATAATATATTTTCAACATAGCTTTAACACATATGAGTCACGGTAAAGACCATATACCTGTACTGCTATAAATTATATTATAAATTTTGCTTTATAAACAAATATATATAACCAAATACTTTACATAACACAGAGAGTATAGATTATAAAACCAATATATATAAATAACCTATACAGACTAATATATACAAATATATATAACTGATACCTAAGTTTGAATAAGCTTATACAAAATATGATTGATACTTTATAACCACAGAAAGCAACATATATTTCCAGTCACTCATATATATATATACTGTAAAACCAATGTGTAGTAAATGTATAAACTTATACATATCACAATATAAACTGCGACTAAGAAAATCAAAACATCACAGCCAAATTTTTAACATATATAACATTTAAACTAACGGAGTATATATAAACAGACCATTAAACAAGTAATATATATATACACTAACCATATAAATAAAACCGATGTTTTAAAACATATATATAGTATAAAGTAACACGTTTATAAAACTAGACATATATATCTTTCATAAACAGCATCCAAAATATATAAACATCTAGTAAATTATATAATTAACATATTGTAAACTGACAGACCAAATTAAAATTTACATACAACTGTACATATATAACTAGATTTATACAATACGTATACCCTATATTCCCACAGCCGTATATAACAATAATATATATGTGCAGAGCTGCTAGGAAGGCATGACGGTTAAGGAGGCGGAGGGGAAAGGAGCTCGGAGGTGATAGTGTGGAGACAGATGATTGGGTTCGGTCTGTGGTCTCGGGTTTGCGCATGCTTGCGTGGTGGCTATCGAGGTGATGGGTGGCGGAGTTTTAGGGTGGAGAAATGTTGAGGCCGAGTTTGGGGAAGCGGTGCTCGTGGGGAAGAAGGAGCGTTAGGGAGGAGATTGAACGAAGACGAAGAGAACTTGCTGAAGCCAGGGGTCTTCACACGAATAAAGTTGGTACATATAAATTTTCTTTGAAACGGTACCAATAAATGGACAGAACAAAAGAAAATAAACCGAGCAGCAATTATATCGACACATAGGTAATAGCAAAAGCCTTCAAATTGAATTCAGAAAAATATGTATAACTGAAGGTTGTTTGAATTCAATCGACAGATGGATGAAAGGACAAGGAATCCGAAAAGTTAGGAATTTGGTATTGGTGTAGTTACTGATTTATTGATTTCACTCGGTACCGGAAGCCGAAACACAGAAATGAATATTTTGCGGAGATCATCACGACGATACAATCAAAACGGTACACAGATCTCTGTGGTACGATCATCCAATCAAAAGTCGATAATGGGTACCGATAAACACTGCTATTCCGTACGGAAAAATCCAAACGGAGCTAGAAACTTCCAAAATTTGCAAAACGAATTATGCAGTCTTATTCAGAGTGTTCTAAATAAATTTTCTCATGTTGACATATTTAGGTTTCGGAACACTTTTAAATTCAACTGTTATTCACTGATTTAAATTGTTATAAAATTACACAAGAAAATAAACTTCCATATTTTCTGATGAAAATTCACCGGTTGCTATGTTTAATTAGACGTATTCCAAATATCAAATTTTTATTTAAAATTTCACAAAATTTCAAGTAATTTAAAAATAAAACCACAAAAATTTTCGGGTCGTTACACTGGCTATCTTTTACTTCCTCCTCATCATTATTATCTCGGGGATCAAGGTCCCTAAGGAACTGGTTGTGGCGCCCGGGCCTAGGCTCAGGCGTTAGCCGTCGATTTTCTGAAAAATGAACGTAGAGAGATTCCTTTACGCCCTTTCCTTTCTCCTTCCGTTGTGCATCCCGCAGCTCAGCAACATAACAAGCGCGTCTAGCCGCTTGATCACCATGTACTACTCCAACCCCATTGTCAGTGGGGAACTTCAGAGTTAAATACCATGAGGCAATTGCTGCCCTGAAATCTGCGAGGGTCGGTCAGCCTAAAAAAGCATTATAAGGTGAATGAATGTCCAATACAACAAATTGTAGCATTCAGACTCTCCGCCGATCTCCAATACCCAATTCAACGGGTAACTTTACCATGCCAGCTAGAATGGTTGTACTCCCGTTAAAACCATGTATGCGTGACCGACATGGTTTTAGATCTTTCGCCTCTATTCTCATTTGGTCGTAAGCGCGCTTGAAAAGAATGTTCATAGAGTTTCCGCTGTCGACTAAGATCGTCTTCATCCAAGCAGGACCTATCTGGGCTGAGATAACCAACAGATCAATAGTGGGGGCCTCGACTCTATCAACATCATGGTTTCTGAAAACGATGTTGTTTGTCATCGTCCTCTGTTGTTTTGCCAGGCCCCGTCATCGGAACTACTACAACACTCGAAGTCCACATGCCTAATCGAACTATCATATGACTCCATTTCCTTCCAATTCCGATCAGCTGGATGAGGACCACCACTTACAGTATTTATTACCAACCTCCCGCCAGTATGCGCAGGTTCTTTGGGCCTAGCTTGGCCTTGGCCTTGATTCGGGTTAGATGGGACCGCACCTCCATTCTGCGGTGCCCGAACAAACTGCTATAACTTCCTTTCTCTAATCAATTTCTCGATGATATCTTGTAAATGACGGCACTCATTTGAGTTATGACTGTAAAAATCATGGAATATATAGAACTTCTCGGTCTGAATTTGCTTCTCATATGACGGTTTCAGAGCTGGCTTTTTGTACTGTCCGGTATTACAAGTCTGCAGATAAACATTTTCTAGTGATGTTTTTAGGGGAGTATATCGGTCGAACATAGGATCTCTGGGTCTCGGTCTGCGACTTAGGTCTCTCTTCTTCCCCTGACCTCCTTTACCCTTCTGTTGACCTTGCTTATTCTGAATATTCAATTGCACTTTACCAGAGTTCTCACTGGCCTGTTTCACAAGAACATTACTTTAAATGCCTTCACCATCGGGCCTTCCTGCTTCCTAAATCGTCTAGCGTCTTCTCTCCTTAAGAACTGGGCTGCCTTAGCATAGAAACGATCCAATGAAGTGGGGGGTTTCCCAGCCAACCAATTGCCAAACTCGGAGTCAAGATTGATCCCTTTAGTCGATGCCATATTACGGTTGCTGACCTCAGCACAAGTAGCATGAAACCTTTCCAGATAACGCCTAAGAGTCTCTTCTGTAGCTTGAGTAACACTTGACAAGGTGTTGACATCCTTCGGTCTTGTAACATGCATATGGAACTGGTCGACAAAATTTGTAGCCAACTGGTTGAAACATGAAATGGATATGGGTGGCAGGCGAGTGAACCACATAGTTGCAATGCCTCATAGGGAGATAGGAAAACTCCTACACTTGACCATATCGTCAGCTCGAGCGGCATTCATGAGCCATTCATACTTCAAAATATGATGGTTAGGATCCGAACTTCCTTCGTACACCGGTAAGGTAGGCATCCTGAATCGACGAGGTGGCTCAGCATAAAGAATATGGTTGGTGAATGGAATATGACTCGGGGAGATTCCCCAATCGTCTTTAGTGATGTCTTGACTTTCTCTGATCATCTGGCGCATCATGGTTGGAATGTCAGGCATCTGGATGTTCGAGGCCAAGGCATGGTCGGGTTCCATGTTGCAGGGACAGTCCAGTCGCTATTTGTGGTCTGTTCCTCACCTCCTTGGCTCCCGATCCTTAGACTGAGGGTCCTAAGCATGAACGCGTTACGAAGGGCTGGATCTGGTTGGTTCTGGATCTCGGCTTCCAGATCTATAGCGGCAGCAGCAGCGTGTTCATGAATGGTATGATAAGGAAGTGCCCCTCCTTAGGAGGAAGGTATAACTAGACGCCCTGTAGAAGGACCAATCCCGGCGTGTCCGAGATTCATAGCATGCTGATGCCTGGAGGCTTCTGCATAGTTTCCATCTAGCCGATGGTGTGTAGATCTGTGATTGAAATCAGATGAAGCCGAGCTTTCGGCCGAGAAATGAGAGACATGATCCCTCCTAGATCTCCTTCGCCTTTCTTCGTTCAGCTGGTGTGCGAACCTTGTGTTGGCACGGATCTGCTGAGTGAGCTCCTGACGGCTCTTAGTAAGCTCTTGCATAAGGGTCTAGAACTCCTCTCTAGTTAAAGGAACTTGTGAATCTGGAGCTCCAGCTAATGTTTGGCCTGCTATGGCCAGCTGCGTGGGATTTTGCCTATCTCTTCCTTTCAGATCTGCAACATTTGAAATAGTTCTAGTAATGCACACCATGATGAATGTAGCTCTTTCCTAGAACGACAAGAAGATAGATCTGGATCTCCTCCTTAGATTTTAGCAATCCAACAACGGTAGTAGATCCAATTAATCAAAGAAAAACAGAGTTCTCTCAATGAAAGCACCAAAGTGTTTGTAACAAAATTGGGGACAACGTTATTCGGATGTAATTGAAGAGATTAGAATGAAGAATTTAAATGGAAAAAGAGGCTAATCTATCAATCACACCAATAAAATCAAACATAAATAAAAAGAGACGAGAATTTATAGTGGTTCGGCGTTGTAGCCTACGTCTACTTTGAATAGTTTTGCTGTTTATTAATGATTTCTCAACTGATTACAATATTACAATCAATAGCTCTCAAGTTACAATGGAGTTGCGGCAGTATAACGGCATAGAAGCTTCCAAAAGTCCTTTTTCTATAGGCGTAGGGGTGCTATTTATAGGAGCATATCTGGAAATATTTCCCTCAAAGCTCGGAACACTTCTTCTCACATGTGGGTGGGCCCACCAGATCGACCTGAGCTTGCTTGGGATCGATCCCTGATCGATCCCTATCATCTTCGTATTGATCAATCTTAGCTCCATTTGAGCTGCGATCGATCACGGTGGTCCTTCAGGTGATAAGAAGGCTTCTGTGAAAATTTGGAAGCATTTGGACTTGTAGTTTTTGAGTTATGATAGATCCAAGATTGACTTTGCAAGTTGGCTGATGGATGTGTATCGATGCTTGCGTATCGATGCTCATTCGTATCGATAACATTGAGCGAGAGTTCATGGGAGATCCACATTTCATGTTGAGAGGCCGCTTCCTCTGGTTAGACCACGTCTTTCGTATCCATCTAGCATATTGTCCTTCGTCTCGATGCTCCACCCTTGCCTTCGTATCGATGCTCGGTTTGTGGCTTCGTATCGATGCTTGGCTCCCTGCTTCGTATCGATCGATTGGTTGATCAATATGAAGCATACTGAAGTGGGATTGATACGAAATGGGTGAGTATGAAATGGATGGATATAAAGTACATGGATACGAAGGAGATGGATGTGAAGTTGATGGATACGAAGGTGATGGATATGAAGTAAACATGTTTCTCATGAATCTTGATCGATCCATAACTTGAGCATACGAACTCCGATTGACCTAAAATTTGGAATGTTGTCTTTCATAGCTTTTTTAGTCATACCATGCTAATTGTAGCTCGATCCAGACTCAAACCAAATTTTCCTACATGCATAGTGGACCTGTAGATAACCGATCTTCAGGATGGACTGTCTTTGGTCTCTAGTTGAGTCCTTGGTGTCACAGCCTTGCCAAAAGGCGGGATAACAGACACTATGAAGAGAAAGTTAGGTTCCAGACAACTTCAAGGGCGAGCCATGAACTGGTGGAATGCCGTGACTATTGCTACGTCTGAGGATCAGTTCAGTTGGGAATGATTTAAGACAAGGTTCGAGAAGAAGTTCATCGACTGCCCAGAAGTCAGCATTATTCAGAAAGTTTGCCGATCTTAGGCAAGGAGAGATATTAGTTTTTGAGTATGTGGTAGAGTTTAAGGCTTTTTCAAAGTATGGGATGTGAGTCATCGACATTCCATTGAGAAAGAATGGGAAGTTCATTATTGGCTTAGATGACCATCTTGGGGAGAAGCTGGTAGACCACATTGATGAACCATTTGAGAAGCTTGTGGCGAAGAAGCTTTGTCATAAGAATATATACCCCAAGTTTAGGACTGTTGTTATAACTTCCACGAAGAAGGAAGAGCAAAACCACAAAAAGGTGGTGGAGGCAAGAAAAGTGAAATGGAAAGAGAAAGCAGTCTCAAGGGAAGAATGGACAGAAGAATGGTAAGTGGAAACCTACTTGTTATGGGTGCAAGGAGAAAGGTCATTTGATCAAGGACTAAAAAACAAGTGAGAAGAAGAAGTGCTACAACTGCGATAAGCATGGGAATTTGAAGAAGGATAGCCTAGAACTAGTGAAGGATAAGTAGGTTGTGAAAGCGCATGCTTTGGACGCAATCCCTACTTCGTCGAGTGCTCCTTCGGTGAAGGAGAAAGGGAAGGGAGTCATCATTAAAGGTATGCTTTTTATTGGTGAAGTTCCTGTTTGATTTTTATTCGATTCCACGGCTTCACATGCATTCATATATATTGATCTATTAGACAGATTAGGATTGAGACCCCCCGATAATAGACCGGTCGTTGATCGTGACAAAACTTGTTTGAGGCTCTACTAACCCATGCATGGTTTGTAGTGGTTAAGTTTATCGAGTCATGGATGCTCTTTTGATTTTGATTGCTTTGTTTTGAATTTCATTAGGTTCGGGATTAACTTGGAAATAGACTGGCTTAAGAAGTATGCAGCGATAGTGGATTGCAAGAAGCTACTGGTAATAATCGAATATGTGCACCACAAGAAAATATATTATTCGTAGCAATAAGACGAAGCATTTTAATAAAAAAGCTACGATTATTTGGGTGGATAATTAAAATAAAAGAAAAAGCAAATCCTAAAACGCTATTGATGAATGTATGGAAAACTGTTCACGTAAAGCGGCAAAACAAGAAACTGGAAAATAAAAATATGTCGCCTCTATATTAAGTCGCTCAACATCGACCTCTCTCTCCCACATACTTTATCCCAAATTTAATTAATAATCAAACTCTTCTTCCTCTCTCACAAATCCACCATCGATTTCTAAAATACACAAACTGAAACCTTAAGCCATAACTCCACCGTCGATTCAACCTCTCATGAGCTTCAACAACCCTCCAGCTTCCTCGAGCTTTAGAAATTCTACAGCACTCCACGTCTCCAGAAGCCCTCGTTCTTCAACATCCACTCAAATCGCACTGCGCCAGTCTTTGAAGGTATGAACCATACTGCATCGTAGTTCTTGCTTGTTGAACTATTAAAGACCTTTTTGAAAGTTAAATTGTTTGAACCATAATACTGGCGATGATGTGTATTTAGTTTTTTTTCAAAGCATCTTTGTAATTATAAATTTACATTAGTCATAGGAGGGTATGAAACAGAAATTTGAACATATGATATCTATATTTACTCTCATATGGCATATTGCAAATATGAACACTAAAGCTGGCAAATGATATGGAACTTCCATTTCGAAACCACATTGAGGTCTTTGGAAAAAGAGTAGTCCCCATCTTCATAGTGTTAGTTTGATCTGTTGAGGTGGATGTAATTCAGTTGATTTGAGTACCTGAATTTAATATCCGTGTTTGTTTGCAAATAATATAGGTCTTTTTTATAAGCCCCTTGTTGTTAGAATATTTCACACTATTTTGCGATAATTTCAGTAAAGTTAGTTGCTTGTTAGTTGCCAATCAGTAGATCAACCACTCATCACTAAACATGTTCAATAGAATGCCTAGCTCAATTAAGCATTACTATTTCCCCCACCCGTTCAATAGAATGCGATAATTTTTTTTTATTTCGAAAATCAATTCCTAACTTAATTGTAGGTTTTTATGTAATATATATGCATGCAAAACTACATATGTTTTCAGTTTGGTTGAAACTGAAAACAAGATGCGTTTTTCTATCATAGGCTTATGTGAAGAGAAGCCAATAATTTTGAAACTTAAAAAGGTGTTTTACAAAAGTTCCATGTTTTTTTGTTTATTATCATTATCTTTACTCAATATGCTCATGATAGTCATTAACTTGTTGTTAAAATTAAGTACATAAAATGGGAGAAATAATCACTCAAAGTGAATTTCATTAGTACAGACGGCACATTTGTTTCCATCAAGTATATTACTTTGGCAGAGAGTAATAGACATCACAATTTACTTCATTAGTATGCGCTGACAGAGTCTGAAAGACATGTGGCCTTTATATGATTAACCGAGTAATTAACACATGAAATGCAATCTTCAACTCCAATGTCATTTCTGCAACTTGATGTGCCTTCCCCACAAGGAGATCTCAACTTGACCGTGTGGCTACGATCTGGTGCAGATGCAGTTGCAGAACGAATACTTTCAAGCACGGTTAGTATAATTGCTTTTGAACTAGTTCCAAGTTGATAAATACTTGGACGACAAGTTAGGTAGCTATAATTGTACTGGTCGATTATGTTACTTTGACGATTCTTCTATTTAATTTCTCTTATTTTTCTTCTTCTTATGTTTGTACTGGTTTGTTATTGACTTTTGTTGCAATTGTTTTCTTGTTGTGTCTTTTGCTTAGTTTGGGATTACTATGCAACATAACAATATTATAAAAGAGTGACTATGATGTGACATTGGAGAAAGGTTTTGCGATAGACATGGTATTAGGACCACATTTTGAATATCCGACTACAAATTTGTACACATTTTAGTTCAACTTTTATGCTCAATACAAAATAAAAGATTACAGCATTTGTTTTGTAACATGAAATAATTTATCTAAGAATACTATGCTGCCCACATTATTTGAAGAGCTCAAGTTTCATACCATATCCATCTCTCTCTGCTCGAACATACTAGAAAAGAACATGTTTATATAATTCAAGAAGATATAACATATATAATTTTCTATATTACATTGACATTTCTGTGTATCCTCGCCAGATCTCTAAATGTTCCTCTACTTTTATCCTTTAGAGATGGTCACTGGCAAATTCAGTAACATGATTTTAAACCAATAAGGTAATAAAGGAGGATTGACACATGATTCTAAATGTTCTGGTCTAAACATGTAGAAACACAGCAAGTCAGTGCATCATCTGCGTCAATTGACCTCTACTCTTATCCATTACTCTTTTTTTTCCTATTCTCAACTAACACTCCTATGTTTATCATTTCATACCACTTATCCGCATTCTAGTTTATGTTAAATGTTCCTTTTTACTTCTCAAAGCTTCTGTTAAAAAAAGAACATGTGAATTTACATCTCCATAAAGCTTTTGTTGGTCTGTGCCAAAAATGAATTTATTTATGTATATTCGATTATGTACTTATATTGATGTGTAAAATGTAGTAAGTTTTACTTTTTATACTACAATATATTAGGAAAGGTTTATTGATCAATACACAGAGAGATTATCATGTTAGAAACGAGGAGGAGAGAAGAAACTAATTGTATTTCATATAATTTTTCTTGCTTGCAAACAACACAAAATGACCACATATTTATAGTGGTTTACATACCCTTACAAATAGACATGACCCTTTAGATAGACACCTATTCACTCCAATGGACACGAATCTTCACTCAATAGACACGACTCTCCACCTTATTATTAATTTGAGTTTATTCTTTAACAAATTCCTCCCTCAAACTCAAACATTTTCCATCCTTCATTCCAATCATCATCTTACAATTTTCGAGCTGCACTTTTGGTAGCGGCTTTGTAAATATATCCGCCACTTGATAACGACTTGCAACATGACTCATTCGCACATTGCCTTTCTTCACATGTTCCCGAATAAAATGAAAGCGAACATCTATATGCTTGCTCCTTTCATGGTGCACTAGATTCTTTGCCAACTCAATTGCTGATTTATTATCGATTCGTATTTCAGTTGCTTAGTGTTGTTGGAGTTTTAACTCATATAACAAATTTCTAGACCATACTGCATAGCATACACACAAAGATGCTGCCACATACTCTGCCTCACACATTGACAGTGTCACTATTGGTTGTTTCTTTGAGAGCCACGTGAAAGCAGTATCTCCCGTATAGAAGACATATCCCGATGTGCTTTTTCGATCATCTACATCTCCACACCAATCACTATCAGAGTAACCCGCCAGCTTGTATTCATTTGTCTTAGAGTAGAGTAACCCAAGTGACTCCATTCCTCGTATATATCGAAGAATCCTCTTAACAACCTTCAGATGTGAATATTTTGGCTCCTCCATGAACCGACTTACTATGCCGACACTATACGCAATGGCTGGCCTTGTGCATGTGAGATACTATAGATTTCCAATCAAACTTCGGTATCTGTTTGCATCCACTCGATCTCCTTCATCAAATTTAGAGAGTTTCGTACCAAGTTCCATCGGTGTTGCTACTGGATTGCACTCTTCCATCTTGTTCTTCTTCAAAATGTCTTTTGCATAAGCCTCTTGTGAAACAAATATTCCATTTCTTCCTTGTCTAACTTCAAGACCAAGAAAGTATTTCATTAACCCTAAATCTGTCATTTCAAACTCTCGAGTCATGGCCTCTTTAAAATCTTTTATCATCTCCACATTATTCCCCATGAATATTAGATCATCAACATAAAGAGCAACAAATAGCAAGTTGCATTTTTCTTTCTTCATGTATAGTGCATGCTCGTAGGACATTGTACAAACCCATTATCCTTGAAATATGTGTCAATTCGAGTGTTCCATGCACGAGGCGCTTGCTTTAGCCCATATAGTGCCTTCCTTAACTTCAATACTTTACTCTCCTCCCCAGCTTTCATGTACCCTGGTGGTTGCTCCACGTATACTTCCTCTTCAAGCACACCATTTAAAAATGCTGATTTTACATCCATCTTACAGATCGACCACTTGAATTGTGCTGCTTGTGATATGAGAAGCCTGATTGTTTCCATTCTCGCCACCGGGGCAAAGACTTCATCATAGTCGATCCCTCCCTTTTGTTTGTAGCCCATCGCAACTAGGCGTGCCTTATACCTTTCTATCTCACCATGGGCATTCATCTTTTTCTTATATACCCATTTTAATCCTATGGGTTGATATCCTTCTGGCAAATCCACCAAGTCCCAAGTTTCATTTCTTCCGATAGCCTACATCTCTTCATCCATCGCAGCTTTCCATTTCTTATCTCTCACCGCCTCTTCAAAAGTAATATTCTCAGCATCTGCCAAGAGACATATCAAGTGTACTTCATCTGTTGACTCATATGGTCTTGCAAACTTCGCATCTTTGGTTGCCTTGGATCTTCTTTATCATTAGATATTTGAGGTGTTATTGGTGTGCATATCGATGTAGTAGTTAATGATTCTCCTTTTTCTTCCTTCTGCGTCACTTCCATTTGGTTGTTCCAATCCCACGTGCTTTCTTCATTCACCTGCACATGTCGGCTCACAACCACCTTTTTTTCAATTGGGTTGAATAACTTGAAAGCTTTTGTCTTTTCATCATATCCAATGAATACGGACTTCTTGCTCTTATCATCTAATTTGGTTCTTCTTTGATCTGGTATACGCGCATATGCCAAACTACCGAATACATTTAAATGTGATACAGTTGGTTTTTGTCCGCTCCAGGCTTCCTGTGGTGTTTGATCTGCCAATATCGTATGTGGACACCGATTTTGCACATACACTGCACTTTGTACTGCTTCTGCTCAGAATTCTTTCGGCATGCCTTTGCTTCTCAACATTGATCGAACCATGTCAAGAATAGTTCGGTTTTTTCTTTCAGCCACACCATTTTGTTGAGGTGAGTATGGTGCGGTTAAAAATCTTTTGATCCCTTGTTCCTCGTAATAGCTTGTGAATGCTGTTGACATGTACTCTCTACCTCTATCTGATCGTAAGGCCTTGATATAAAGACCGGTCGTCTTCTCTACTAATACTTTGAATTTCTTGAACATTCCAAGTGCCTCAGATTTTTCTTTCAAAAAATAAATCCAAGTCTTTCTTGTGTAATCGTCAATGAAAGTGATAAAATACCTCTTCTTGCTGAATGACTTAGGTGTGATCGGGCCACAAATGTCGGTGTGTATCGACTCTAGAGACCTCCTTGCACGATAATCAACCTTCTTTTGAAAAGAGTTTCTTGTTTGCTTGCCGAGCACACATCCCTCACAAAATTTCTTTGTGTAATCCATGTCTGGTAAACCGTAAACCATATCCTTCTTTGCTAACTCTTTCAAATCGTCATACTGTAAGTGTCCGAACCGTAAGTGCCACAGTGAGGCTTTATCCTCCACGTTGACTTGCAAACACCTTTCTCGCACTTTTCCCAGATTGAGTTTGAACATTCGATTCATGGCCATCTCTACATTTGCAAGTAAATAGCCATTTTTGTCCTTCAAATGTAACATCCGATCTTTCATGAAAACTGAATACCCCTTCTCCAATAGTTTCCCCATGCTAAGGATGTTGCTCTTCAGTTCAGGCATGTAATAGACATCTTCAATCGACCCTTCTTTACCATCCTTTTGAGAAAAACATATTTTTCCTTGGCCTTTGACTTGAACTTTTGATGCATCTCCAAATGACACATGTCCATCCTTTACCTTTTGCATCTCCACGAAAAGGTGTTTTTGTCCGCACATATGATTACTAGCACCGGTGTCGAGATACCACATTATATCGCTGTCAGAAGCATTGTCCTTGTAGGCCATCAAGAGAACACCATCGTCTCTTGTTTCTTCTTCTGCAACCAGATTCGCGTTTCCTTCCACCTTTTTCTTGGAATAGCAGTCTTTTGCATAATGCCCATATTTGCCGCAGTTGTAGCACTCAACATTTGGATGATTTGACCGACCACCTCTTCCATGACCAAGTCCTCGACCACGCCAATTTTGTTGTCTCGGCTGGCCTTTTTCTTCAGGATTGTTTCCAAATCCACGACCTCCACTACGGCCAAAACCACAACCTCCATGACCGCGTCCCCTTCCTCGATTTTGTTATGCATATATCGCCTTGTCTTCCTTAATACTTGCCTTAGCTTGTAAAGCCTCTTCGAGTAGCTCTTGTTTCTTTTTCATCCTCCGTTGTTCATGTGCTTTAAGAGAACCTGCAAGATCATCGATGGTAATTTCCGCCAAATTCTTCGACTCCTCAATTGCGCATACGATGTTCTCGAAATCGTCAGTCAATGATCGCAAAATCTTCTCCACAACCCTTGCATCGGTTAGGTTTTCTCCATTGCGTTTGAGTTGATTAACCACTGTTTGGACACGTGTGATGTAGTCGGATATTCCTTCTGATTTTTTTCATTTTCATCGCTTCTAATTCGCCTCGAAGAGTTTGAAGCCGCACTTGTTTAACTCGGTCGGCTCCCTTATAGACCTTTTGTAAAATGTCACATGCTTCCTTCGAATTTGTTGCATTGGTAATTTTCTCAAATCCCGACTCATCCACTGCATGGAACAAGAGGTAGAGAGCGGCCTTGTCTTTCATACGCATTTCTTTCAATATCTTTAACTGCATCACAGTCAAGTTCGTAGTCTTTTCTGTTTCTGTGTAGCCATTTTCGACTACTTTTCATGCATCTTGTGCACCTAGCAACGCATGCATCTGAATGCTCCAATTGTCATAATTCAACTTGGTTAGTCGTGGAATCGGTATTTGCCCCAACGATAAACTCCCAAAATTTGCCATAGCTCCGATACCAATTTGTTAGAAATGAGGAGGTGAGAAGAAACTAATTATATTTCATATAACTTTTCTTACTTGCAAACAACACAAAATGACCACATATTTATAGTGGTTTACATACCTTTACAAATAGATATGACCCTTTAGATAGACACCTCTTCACTCCAATGGACACGACTCTTCACTCAATAGACACGACTCTTCACCTTATTATTAATTTGAGTTTATTCTTTAACATATCATACCATTTTTTTGCTGGATTGGTTGTTACTTGCCCGATCAATATAATTAAAGGTCTGCTTTATTTGTTTAAATATGCAATTGATTTTTTCGATCTTGTTAACAGCCGTTATTTTCTTATCATATGCAATTGATTTATATGATCAATATAATCATGGGTCTACATACAGAGTTTATCTTTTATTGCCCATCTTCTTTTGTTGTTGTTTTCTTTCTATCCACAACCTTGCTTACAACTCCTAGCAGTACATGGCTTTAATCACAAATGGTTCCATCTTTTGCTCAGCTCATCAAGTTATATGCTCTGATCCTTGGTCCATTTAGATTGTCCGTGTACCTGCTTCGGTCTGTAATCCTAAATTTTTGCCTCATCTCTTTACCTTAGCTTGCAAAGGTTCATGCTCATCACACCAACTTGTTATCTGATTTAGTTTTTCGTTCTATCTTCATCAGCCTATTTCCTGTTAGGATATGCCATCTTCACTTTTATGTATTTCTTGCCTTAGTGATGGTGCTTATATATTGCTAGCTCATGTCCCTATCACGTGCAACACTATAAATCTGTTCCCCTTAATTAGCTTCATGACCATTAAAGCATCTCGGTCTGTAATTCAAGATTCATCCACCTCAAGCTCCATCTATCGTACGTTTCAAAACCCAGCCTCCCTATCTTAGAGATCCTTACTTCATTTAGCATTTGATTCGCCCTGTTTCAGGCTTACACGATTCTGTTTGATTCGATCTCTACCTCAACCTTCAGTTCTAGTTGATTCAACTGCCCCTATCGCAAATGCTTATTTTAATTACTACTCACTTCTTCTGTTTATCCACACCACTATAGTTGCTTCATATGGGATGTTCACTTCATGCCCTTTCTAAAGGCAGTTTGCACCAACTTGCTAAATTTACACCAAGTTCGCTAGGATGGAGATGAACCAGCTCAATATGTATGAACTTAATTGATCTATGGTTGTCCATTATTAACAGCATGAGTGCATGTTCTTATCCATCTTAGCATTTCTTTTCACAATTTCATGATTCTTTACTTCAGAAATTTTGATATATCAATAGTGCATGCATTGACTAATAGTTCATGCTCTAGTACCAGTTCAATTCGGTTTATAATTAAAGAGTAGCATGAGCTTTGATGCATCACAAATTCAGAAAATTGTTCATGCTCTAGTGCCAGTTCAATTCTCAACATTTACGCGCTTCCCAAACAGACAGTTTCGCACCCTTTGTTGCACCAATTTCGATGCCTGTTGAGCTCAGCTTCATGTCTAGATTAAGAGTAGAATGGTAGGAGATAATCAAAAAATACTTGTTTGTGAGTGGGGTGGTTACAGACATAAACATGTGTAATGAGGAGGTTAATGGACGTTGGTATTTGGTGAGCATTAGAATGTATACACTGTATATGATTAAGGATTCGAGTGATCGAGTAAGAATTTGGGTTCTACAGAATAATAATGGAGCATCAGAGAGTTTATGGTTGAAGGACTAGACTGGAGCAATATTTTTAGTAGCTTTGAGAGTTTCTCTTAGTTGAATTTAGTTTCACAAATTCTAATTAATTGAACTATGCGCACACTGATCTTAGCATTATTATTTTTATTATAGTTTTATGTTATCGGGTATGGAAGATCCATTGTAAGTTTGTTTTCTCATTTCGGTATAATAATAATATAAATAACCTTCAACTTCCTTTTATTATATTATTTTATTGTTCTTATTAAAGTTTACCTCAGTACCTTTCATTTTATTTCAGTAACAAACTCAAGGTATACAACTCTAACATTGTTACTGTGCTAATATATGTGTATGTGCAGTGGATTGAGTGAAATGTAATAGACACGTCCCATTCTTGCTTTATTGAAGAGCATGCCAAATATGAGACTTCTATTTGTATTACATTACATCGTCATATATGCCATTTATGCGCTTCCCAAACAGACAGTTTCGCACCTTTATTATTTACTTACATGTCAATAACAGAGATCTGATCTGTTTGGACATTAAAAAAATATCGCACAAATGCAATATGAACTAACATACTAAGTCCTTGTGTATTTGAAACAAGTGTGCTGTATAATCTTTAATTATGTTGAATTTAACTAAACAAGTGTGCTGTATAATCTTTAATTATGTTGAATTTAACTAAGTGAATCATACATACAATTGAGGCGTGCAAGTGGTGATGTCTGGATTAACGAACAAAGTGAGGATATTTTTTGCACTTCTTTTCTGGATATCATTATTCTTTTGGAGCATCCCAATATAACAAGTTTATAAATAATTTATTTATACTCACAAGTTTAATTTTTATAAGCTAACAAGTTTATAAATTTGCTCTTGTAAGAGCATCCCAATATAACTAGTTTATAAATAACTAGTTAACTAATGTTTTATAAAAATTAAAGGAGCCTATAATAATAATAAGTTAACTAAGATTTATAATAATAATAATAAAATTAAACGGGTATATAATAATAATAATAATAATAATAAATTAATAAGGTTATAAAATTTAACTATTTTATGAAAATTCAATAAGTTTATAAAAATTAGCTAAGTATTATAAAAATATAACTAAATAATAATAATAAATTAAGGTTATAAAAATTAACTAAGTATTATAAAAATATAACTAAATAATAATAATAATAATACTAAATTTTATGAAAAATTAACTAAGTATAATGAAAATAATAATAAATAAATTTATAAAAAATAACTAAGATTTATAATAATAATAAGTTAACTAAGATTTATAGTAATAATAATAAGTTAACTAAGATTTATAATAATAATAATAATAATAATTAAACGAGTACAATAATAATAAATTAACTAAGTTTAAAAAAATTAACGAAGTTTTATAAAAATTTAATAAGTTTATAAATATTAACTATGTATCATAAAAAACATAACTAAATAATAATAATAAATTTTATGAAAAATTAACTAAGTATAATAATAATAATAAATAATTTTATAAAAATTAACTAAGATTTATAATAATAATAATAAGTTAACTAAGATGTATAATAATAATAATAACAATAATTAAATGAGTCTATAATATAATAATAATAATAATAATAATAAATTAATTAAGTTTATAAAAATTAACTAAGTTCTATAAAAATTAACTAAGTTTTATAAAAATTCAATAAGTTTATAAAAATTAACTGAGTATTATAAAAATATAACTAAATAATAATAATAATAAATTTTATAGAAGTCATGATAAACAAAGAAACACATAACAAAAATTTTTTAGCAGCATTATAATTTTTAAAATATTTTTAGGAACCATCTTTTAGTTTTTGGGCCTACCATGTATCGGTAGTTACATGGAAATTCCATAATATGTACATGGAAGTTATAGTGAAACTCCTCTTTACATTAAATCTCAAAGGCTGCAAATCTTCTCAGGATTTGGTTTTTGAATTATTTGCATCTCTTGTTAATAAACACTTACATCAACCTATTATTGTATTAAGATTGAGTTTTGCGGTTCCTATTTTATATATGTTAATGAACTGTAATGTTCCATGATCCTTAACATTAGAACTCAGAATAGACATATTATCTTTTGTTCCATCTATTATTTTATTTATAGACCTGTTGTTCTTCCAGAATGGAATGCTTAACCTTAGGTTTCAAAGTAAAGGTCTGAAAGATGCCAATCAAGTTTTAGCTTACTTTGCCAATTCAGAGAGCCTCCTACTGATGGGATAACTGATACAAACCCCAAAGGCCTGACAGCTGCATTTGGCAAATGAGCATCAACTGTGGCATCTCAGTTACACAAATGAGGTCTCTCTCTCAAGGTATGAAATTTCTTTCAATTTTTTAGTAGAGTAAATTGCATAAATGTGATTTTCGTTATTCTTACTGGACGATCCATCACTAGGTAGATGCATGTAAGCGTCAAATACCCTGGATTTGAGTAGACATCACTCAGTATCCTAGAATTTTAACATTTCATTCGTTTTCAGTTTATTATGTAATTCTTGGTGACATGACCATGATGACACAATAGTTAAGATCATGTTTATATAACGGTCTATCTCATGCTTATCAGCTCTTGCTTTTAGCTAACAAATGGTTGATTTATGCATACAGATTTATAATATTAGTTCTTGTAAGTACAATAAACCACGATGTAAATAACAGGTTAATATTACCGGTTGATGTTAAGAACGAAGAAACTGAACAAGTTAAGTCTTCTGAACTACCTATTACCAATATTGTTGAACAATTGCACTATCAATTAAGAAACAGAACCATGTATACTTGTTTTTATCTAATGTATCCTATAATTGCATTTCAATCCCTCTCATAACTTGGTATAGAAAGCACTGTAGAATTTCGAAACAAAAAGAACAAATTTAATAGTGTTTATTGACTAATTGAGTTTTTGTTTGTGTAGGATATGGATATTACCTGATATTATCCCTCAAATAAATCTATATTGGATCAGATGATATTATGATGATAAGTATCCATAAGCTCGGTTGCAATATACACATCATGGAAAACATCAGGTAAAGGAGGTGGAACTACATCTTTTATTCCTATAACTAATTAGCATGCAAAGCACACATATTAAGCTATCACATTTCCATGAAAATATATAAAGTAAATTTCCTTGGCATACTTATCTAAGACACAATTAGTTTTTGTTTTTACCTATATGGATTATTTTATATTATTCATTGTCCCTAACTATTTGCAGTAGTTTTCACAGCTAGTATAAGAAAACCACGGCGGTTAAAACTAGGCATTTCCTAAGTTTCTTTTGACCATATGTAATGATTATATTATTGAGTAGAATAAGATAGAGATGCTTTTATATTGTGTAGATTGAATCGGATAGTGGTGAGAGAAGGAGGGGGTTGGTCGAACAGTAGTTGGTTTGGATGGGTGTGTTGCAGGTTGACTGTGCAAGTGGTTGGTTTGGATGGTGATTCACTGTGATGGAGGCGTATTTGATTGTTGTGTTTCATGTAGATTTGTGGTTTGGAGGGAGATAGTTTGCAGAGGAGTTTAGGAGAAAGTGGTATATAAGATGTGGTAGGAAGTGAGTTTGGTGTATGCAGTGTGTTGTACAACAATTTAAGGCGGGGCTGAGAAGTAGTTTGGATTTGATTTAGGTTGTGAGGTTATGCATGGAGTTGCTGGAGTGAAGGAGATGGTTGAAGATGTGGTTCTGGTGGTTGGGAGGAAACGAAAATATGTAGGGATAAAATTATCAGAAATGTCCCAATAATAGTACCCATTTTTTGGAACCGTATATGAATCATGCAAGTGGCATAGTAATTGTCTGTTTTATTTTTGGTGCTCAATTTTGTTTTTCATGCATTCTCTCTTTGTTTTGATTTTATTTTTTATGTTAGAAAGGATTAAGGAGTATTGTTAATTGAGATTCGTATGACTTAATTTATTTTATTCTTTCGTTAAGAGAGATTCATGGATATGTTGGGTCTATTGACACGTATTATAGTGCACTAAACCTGACAGTGAATACTTTACTTAATTTTGTAAGCGATTAAGATTGTCATCTTGTCTATTTTTCCCTTTCGAAACTTATTCTCTGTGTATTTTTTATATCTAGCAGATGCTCTTCTTATATTTATATAAATAAAACAGTTTTTTATTCAATATATTCAAAATATAAAATAAAATTTGAACAAGGTATGGTTGTATCATATAATGATTTATCTGTCTCCACGTTATCCTTGCGGCTTAATTTTACCAAACCTATTCATCGTTATGAATACAAGACAAACTGATGTTTATTGCAGAATCTGTAATCTATAACATACATGGCATCATTAATTTTTAAACCATGCACTTCTACTGTCATGGAGAACTAAGTGAAATTACTTATTTGCAGCCAGCTGTAATGTCTGCATCAGTCCCAATCAATTAGCAACTTAAAGTAAGCTAGTGCTGATCCAGATGTCTGCCCATGGGTTGACAAATATCAGAAAAGTAGGGATACTGTATCACAAATTGATTATGAGGTGAACTTTATTATTTGGATTATCAATTCATATTTGAATCTTGGATGCTAAAATAATATTCTATATATATATATACATGCACGCGTATGCACATACACACACATGCATAGCCTCTTCATGATACTCTCTCTCTCTCTATTATACTATCATTTTTCTGCCTCACTCATCATGAAATACAATCATTTTCTCAAACCCAATGGTTATAATGAAGGGACTACAAATGGGGTATACACATACATGCATACACATTTACTAACACGTACGCTCAGATACATACAATGATGTTGAAGGTTGGATGTAAGTGGTAGGTCGTTGTAGTGGCAGGGAGAAGGAATTGAAGGTTGTAGGATGTTGGTTTTGGCAAAGTAATTGAAGTGATGCGTGGATTGTAGTCGGAGCAGCTGAAGTGGATTCTAAGTGGTGTAGGTGAAGTGGATGGTTGTGATTGGGGTATTTGATGGAGTTTGATGGTTTTGGAAGGGTGCAGTGTTGTGATTGATGAGGAATGTGCTGCTATCGAGGAAATGTAATGCGGGTGGTAGTTGAAGGAGGGTGGATGAAATGTAATAACAACTTAATAGTGAATGAACAACTTGAAAACGCCAACTACAAATGAACATAGACTTTTGAAATGTAGTTGAAGGAAGGTGTTGCTAGTGAAATAATTGTTATTACTATGTATATGAATCACTGATGTACCCGTCATTACAGTTAAATAGATGCCATTCAAAAATTTCACATTTTACCATATTTGTTCTCTATTTCTAATCTTTAATTGCATTTTTTATAGGCATATTGGACTTTTTAAGGAGACGGGCTTGGACTTCACGATTTATATTTTCTCTTTTAGCAAGCACTTTTTGTATGATTTTATATCATTAACATTTATGGTTAAAACATATGAAATGTTGTATATGACTAAACTTTGGTGTATGAAATTGATGTAGCTTTGATTATGTTTAATTTTTATAACTTCTTATAATATCAGATTATATATATTAGGGTTTTATAAATTGAGCAATTTGTTTTTGAATACTTTATTCATGGCTTTTATAATTGTTTTAAAACTGCTGCAGTAATTGTAAAGTGAAGGAAAATTGTTGATATACCACAGGGTTTAAAAAGAGCTGCAACACTGAAAGTAACAAAATGCTGCAGAAAATCAAACTGAAGCAAAATGAGAACACTGCAAAATATTTTTGCAGCGTTTCAAAACTGATGTATATTGCTGGTTCTACTTGAAACATGCTATTAGACTGTGTTCTCAAAAACGCAACTGAATAAGTTTGCATCGTTTAATAGACGTTCGAAATTTATTTACTGCACCGTTTCACAAAAGCTTCAATAGCCTTTTTAGCAATTTTAGAAACGCTGCAGTATTCCCTGACTCTATTGCAGCATGACATTAGGCAGCCTACTTCGAAACGCTGCAAATAATTATGCCAGCGTTATTAAACACTACAAAAGCTCTTTTTTATTATAGTGGTGGAAAGGTGAACGGTAGTGATTAGCAGCCTATAGTGGATGGGTGAAGGTTTTCTTTCTATATTCGCTAGAGGTTCCACATGAGGGGTTGTCATCTGTGCCGATCGCTAGAGAGTATCTGGATGTGTAACGACTCGGGTTTTGCCCGCTCAAAAATCGACATCCGTACTTCACATTGTACTAGAATGCCGCAGATTCGACCGTTCAAATCCGATTCGCCGGAGCTATAACAACATTAAGTAAACAACACAGCGGAAAAGGAAAAGAATATAGATATACAACATCTGATACAATATCCAGATACAATGATGATACAATGAATATCTATATACATCAGAGATATGATACAACAAATAGCAGCGGAAAAGAAAAGATAACAACAGCAGCGGAACAATATCGATAGAAATGATAACTCCAAAATGATCTTCAGACAAGAATGAATCCACAACTCCAAGATAAGCAACTCCGATGAATGAACTAGCTCCAGATAATCTACTAAACCTGAATATCTGGAAAGAAACCCAACTCTAGACTGCTCGTGTGGAAAATTATGAGCATCCAGAGTTTAGGAAGGGAACAATAAACTCTGGATCAGTCATGGGACTGGTGTGAGCAACAAAAACAGTTTATCTTTAAACAAGCATAAAAGGCTTTTAAACATTGAAATCCGCAATGTTTTTGGAAAATGAAACTACCATAAGACCTCCCACCACACACACAATGCAATCGCAGACTTGGAGGAGATTTCTTCTTATGATAGTCAAAAATGCTTACTACGCAAAATCATTCGATATTATTATCATTAGTGCATAGTGTCGAAAACCATTTCGAAAGTATAATATCAATCTTAGCCAGCATACAACATTTCATCGTATGCCTACTATAGCTACTACGTTCAATAGCAGGTTACCGCCACATTCCATAGCAGGTAATACAACTAAAACCGTACAAGGTTCGTATTGTTTCTTTGGATTTCCAACAAATGATCAGGCTAAGGAACTTCCTTACCGAAATAGAAACGCCTCTGGAAAGACGCCCCGGATCCTAACCGGATCTCTGCAAACAAAAGGCCGACGCTACCTCACACTCTAACCGAGCTGTAACTAGGTAACTAACACACGAGTCATGTCATCCCCCGGTCGTTACCGACCTTTATCCGAGGGCCCTCGATCACAAAGCAACAACCACAAAGTATAATAACTGTGCAGCATCCACATAGGTAAAATATCTGGGCTCCATACCATGATATCACCTTTTATCCAGAAGGAAATGACATACCCTAGGGGCGCTACCCCTACAAACCTTTGTCGCAACATTCCTGTTTCGACCATTACCGGGTTGTGAGGCTCGACGAAGTCTCGTCCACAAAGCTACGCTTTTTCACAAAGCACGCTTTTTCACAAAGCAACGCTTTGACCAACAAATGATCATCAGCACTTCGTATGCCACATTACCAAATCGGGAATGTATCACTAGTAACCATCAACTACATAACCTCTGAGCTCGTACGTCTCAGAGAAGGGTGTTAAGCTAAGAGAATAAATTCTCCGCCACCAACAGAAATGTATTTGATAGAAACCAGCTTTACATCTCAAAGTGTAACGTCAGACACACATCCATACAAGTCTGTTCCGGGTTCGAACAGAACCGAAGGCACTTCCAAAGAAGCCCTTGCAAATCCGGGTATTCACAATCTCGATCGGATTTCCCATCACTTAAGAAATCTCTATACCGGCGCGACTCAGTGCAGAGACAATCGATAGGTCATCCTATCGTTCTCGCAAATACCCGGTCTTCACCACCGGTCTTCAAATGCTATCCATATCGTCGTATCACTATTCGGAATGGGTTATATGACACAAAGGTCTTCTCCCGGCTAAACCGAATAACGAGCGCAATTAAAAATCATATGGATACTGGGGTCTCAGTTAAATCACAGCTTAAAGCCAAAACTTTTCATTCGAATGGTTAAAACAATTTACCATTTCCAATCCTTTAAATAAAAAGATTCATTTCAAAAACCTTCAATGGTTTAAACAATTTCCACACTTTTAATCTTTTAAACAAAAGATTTAATTCACAAAGTTCACCCCATTCACAAAGATCCATTTATAGATTTCAAAACAATTTCCATTTCAATTGGATTAACTCGTTAAATCTTTAAATCAAGATTTAACTTATAGCTTTCAAAACTCGTTTCCAAGATTCATTCATAGCCTTTCAAAACAATTCTATTTCAAGTTAAATTAACTCATTCGGTCTTTGAATCAAAGACTCATTTCATAGTTTCAAAACATTTCAATTCTATTTCAAACTTGAAACCGTTCAACACAATTGGGAAATCCTTTCTTAAAATGAAAGCTATTATTATTTGAAAACAAGTCGTTTTCGTTTTGGAAAAATCCAGTTATATTTACACGAGTTAAAACCCTTGAATTCAAATTCAAATTCCCAAATCAATACCTTTAAAATGGTTTAACCCATATATAACTTGTACAACATTTTTAATCCCTAGTTCCAAATCATAGAATTCAATTTCAAACTTGAATTAAAATTTAAATCAAATTATTTAAATTTTCAAAACTCGATTAAGTTATTCGAAATAACTTTTATCTTTGAAATTCCGTTTCAAAAGCTTTTCATATTAAACCCCAAATTTCCAATTTCAAAATCAATTGAAATTAAAATTTCAATTTCAAAAAAAACATCAAATTTAAATCATCTGTGACTTAACCGATTTCCACGTGAAATCCATATTTGTGTGTGTAAAAGTGTAGTCCAGGGGTTTCACACAATAGTGCAACATCAATCATCACAGATATATCGATAAGCGGTATAATCGATAACGCTTATCCTCATTCACAGATTTATAGATAAAATAAATTTATTGGTCACAAAGATTCACCATTATAATTCGATGTGGGTTTCGGATAACCAACTGGAATCCGACTCCCTGTCGCATCGAAATTCAAGTGCCGTGTTATGGGCCATGGGTTGCATATTCATATAACAATATATACATCACAGATAAGTAAATTACAGATCACAACATAAATCAGGGTATATCACAAAGCATCATATATCAGGGATATCAAACAATCAAATCATCCAATATAATCCAAGCATCCATAAGTAAGGTCAGTGGGTTATCTGATAATTTCAAATCAGATTTATTTCTTATGAATTATTAATCCTGGTTAATTAACATTAATTAATTTCAAATCATTTGATTATTTGTCCTTTAATCATTTCATTGATAAATTTTAATCATTAAATTACCTTTAATTAAGTAGTTATCTTCAAGTAATTGATTATCTTTAATCACTTATACTAATTAATTATCTCTTAATTAATTTCAGTGAGTAATTATCCATTAACTACTTTCATTAATTGATTTTCCCTTAATTAATTTCAATTAATAAACTTTAATTATTATCTTAACTCCTTAAGAGTAATCAACCCTTAAGTATTCTATAATCAATTAATTTCCTCCCAATTTACTGATTTATTAACTATGTTTTATTCATAAAGCACTTATCACAAATAAACCATACAAAATCCGAACAGATAAATCACAGAGAATATCACCATATAGCCATTAAAATCCAGATATTCAAAGTAAATCAACAGATCCCAACAACAAATCGTATAGTTGGTTAAATTATCTTATATTAAATTGTTTCTTAAGAATTATCCAATCTGGACTTATAATCCATTAACTAATTAATTTATTTACTTTTCCAAATTTGAATTCAAGAAATTTTGAATCCAATCATTTATCTTGATTTTAAAACATTATTTCAAATCTTGTTGAGTTTTTAAACTTAAATCTTAAACCTGGAAAAATCAAATTATTAAAAACTGGAAACATTCCTCTGTCTCTCGACTTAACCCATCCTGCTCCGAGTCCTGACCCCCTTTGCTTCGAGACCCGCTCGCGTCTTACTCGAGATTTTCCTGAGCCACCATTCCACGCAAACACTTAACATTTTCGATCTGAAAAAAATACCACGCTACTTCGAGTTTTCGACCCTGCTTCGAGTAATACTCTCGAAATACTCGAGTTCTTCCCGAGTCACTCACGCATATATCTCGAGAACCATTTCCCTGTGATACCCAACACACACTGACACCACCTCATCGCTGTGCACCTGCACAAGCACTGCCGCCATGTCAGATCCTCCACGATGATCTTCTCAAGACATCGCCCAACCTCACATCTCGATCAACAGATCTTCACTCAAATGCTCGAATCAATTTCGAGTTCAAAATCAGGACCTGGAACAAGTCTGGAACCACAGCACAACCTAGAAACGCCTCGCACACGAAACTCCGATCGCCTGAACCCTAGCGCCTCCGGCTACAGCTTCGCCTACAGTCCCTCTACGAAATCCCAAACTCCGGTTGCACTCGATGCCCTGTGGCATTCGAACGAGACCAAAACGTAATCACCACTAAAACTAGGTTTATAAAATAAATCTCGTCGCCGTTTCCCCCACGATGAACTACAACGCCTTCGCCCATTTTTCCCTGCCTCTCCGTGCAATCCTCCACCACCACAGTGAACGCCAAGTATTCCGGTCAACTTGATCACCGAGAAATCGACAAAAACCCATTTTTGTTCTACTCAAAACTGCTCCTTAAATACAATGCTAAAAATTATGATATCTATTTTAAAAATCAAGTCTTTAGTTACTGATTCAGTTTATATACCTGGATCGATGAATTTAAAAGTTTAAATTTTTACAACTTGAGCTTCCCTGTCCTTCTTTGTGTTTTCCAGAGCAAGATCAAATTTTTGATTCACTTAAATAAATTTAAACTCAAAGTCATGATTTAAACAGACAGGTTTGTTTGAATACTAAATACAAATAACAATTGAATTATGCCGGTTGATTTTATTTTAAGCCTGAGCTTCAAGCTTTTATCACAGGGTTGTTTTCCAGAGCATAAACAGACAGCCATATATATATATATATAGAGCATTACATCATATACATCCACACAAACAGGATCATCACAGGAAACAATCAAGCAGCTATATTTATTTAAGTTGATTTAACATAAAATGTTACTCACAATCATCAAGATATCAAAACAGTTAAACTTCGAAAAATAAGAGTTGCTCACCTTTCATTTTAATGAACAGAGCCTGCTCCAATATTTGAAACAGCCTGAGAAATTACAAGTTGAAGCTTCCTTGATCTTTAATCCTCTGATTTGTATTGTTGTTGATGTTTAAATTGAGTTGCTTCAGGTTTTGGAAAAAATGGTTACTTAGTTTTCTTTTCTTTTTAAATGATCGAACTGAGGGAAAGAAGCTCCCAAGATGATATGTATAAAGTTGAGTTTACAGGTGATGATTTTTTTATTTGTTTGTATAAAGTAGGATCAGAGATTTTTTCCTTTTGCTTTAAGAAAATGGTGGCTGATATAGAAACAAGTTGTGTACTAAGGTGAAGGCATTTAATGAAATGGTCCTTTATGTTTCATTTTGCAAGCTATTACTTATACTTGTTTATTTGTACAAAGATATTTTATTTTGTACTTTATTTATGTTCTTGCCTTGCATACTACTTTACAGGCAACATAATATACTTGTCTAGTTGTCTCGGCTGTACAAAAATGGAGATGGTTTGATAGTATCTATCTTATGTACTAAAGGTATTTGTATTTGGTTTGGTTTCATACTTGATATTTGTATTTATCACTTTGGGGCTGCAGCTTACATGCTTGTCCTTTATTTTAAATTGAATTTGAAATTCTTTTCTTTTGTTTGCTTTATACATAGATTTGTTTACTTGTCTTCTTTTACAATCTAATACATTTATTTCTCTGCTTTGCCTTTGTTATTTATATAAATGAAGTTATGTTATGTTCATATTATCTATGTGTTTATTTTTTTTTTCCTATTTTACAAATCTATATAATTCATCTTATATATCAATGGTTTTTTTTATCTTTATTCATAGCTTAAGTATTAATTTTTATTACTTTATAAAATAAGCGAACTTGTATTTTTATTTCACTTTTGTAGTCTACTCTATTCGTTTAAGCTGAGATGAAAGTTGTAGAAGTGATATTTTTATTTTACTGATATATTTATTTTTATTTTTAAACCATTTATTTACAATTTAAACACAAATCAAATATATATTATATTATTTCAAATTTAATCAGATATGTTCAAATACAGATATATATTCTCATATATACAAGAATTTAAATTTTTAAACGATTTATACAAATATACTTGGATATCGGGGAAACTCGCATCACCTTATCGATTTATTTCACAAATATTAATTCAAAAATTAATAAATTATCATTTTAAATATTTATAAAATTCGGGGTCGTTACAGGATGTCTTTGAGGAAGTGACCGGATTGCCGCTGCATATAGTGATTGAGTTTCTTATAAGGTTAGTGAAGGAAGCCAGACCCATAGTAATGCCTTTGAGGCGCATGGCACCCAGAGAGCAGAAGGAATTAAAGGTGCAAGTGAATGACCTATTAAGGAGAGGGTTCATTCGAAAGAGTGTATCCGAGTGGAGGGAATTTGTAGTATTTGTGACTATGACAGATAGCTCTTTGAGGTTGTCTGTGGATTATCGTAAGCTGAATAAAGTGATGAAGCAGAACAAGTATCCACTACCATGCATCGATGACTTGTTTGATCAGCTTCATGGTGCGAAGGTGTTCTCTCAAAGGATTTGGCAACAGGATTTCACTAGTTAAAAGTAGTGAAGGAGAGTGTGTTTATTACTGCGTTTCGTACGTCATCGGTTTCTATGAGTGATTGGTGATGCCATTTAGGTTGACCAACTCTTTGGCATACTTTGTGGATCTCATGAATTGGGTTTTCAAAGACCAACTGAATAAGTTCATGTTTGTGTTCGTGAAACATATTATGATCTACTCCAGAACTGAAGAGGAGCACAAGATGCACTTGAGGATTGTGTTGGAGATATTAAGAAAGCATAAGTTAAGTGCGAAGTTCTCTAAGTGTCACATTTGGAGAGAAGAAGTGAGATTCTTGGGTCATGTTGCTTCGGGATAAGGTACATCAATGGATCCGACGAAGGTGGCAGCGGCTCAAGATTGGAACCAACCCAAGAATGCTACGGACGTGAGGAGTTTCCTAGGATTGGCGGGATATTATAAACGCTTCATCACGGACTTTTCAAATATAGCAACATCGTTAACCAATTTGACGAAGAAGAATTGGACTTTTGTTTGGGACGCAAGTGTGAGCATGCATTTGTGAATCTGAAAAAGAGGTTGACGACTGCACTGGTATTGACTATTCCAAGTGGAAATAAGGAGTTGAAAGTATACACAGATGCATGTGGTACTGAACTGGGTGCGCTATGATGAAGAAGGGAAGAGTTGTTGTCTATGCGAGTCAACACCTAAAATTGCACGAAAGGAATTATCCAACTCATGACTTGGAATTGGTGGCGATAATTTTTGCTTTGAAGATGCGGAGGCATTATCTGCTAGGAGAAAGGTTTGAGCTGTACATAGACCATAAACCTTTGAAGTACCTTTTCTCTCAGATGGATCTCAACCTTCATTGGCAATGGTGGTTGGAGTTCTTGACCTCTTTTGATTTTAGTATTTTCTATACATCAAGAAAAGGGAATGCAGTCGCTGATGCATTGAGTAGAAGACATGCTAGTTTAGGAGCAATGTTCTTGGAATGGAAGAAAATTGAGTATATTGTTGGATATAATTTTAACTAGGGCTGTCAACGTGTCGGGTCGGATTTGGTCAGATCAAGTCGGATTCAGGTTGATTTTAAATGAGTCGGGTCAACTCGTTTATTAAACAGGTCAAAAATAGCTCAACCCGAACCCGACCCGATTATAAACGGGTTGACCTGACCCAACCCGTGTAACCCGATTATAAATGGGTCGGGTGGTGAATGGGTCGAGTAAACCCACATAAGGTATAAATAGGTTATAAATCGGTTGTAAATGGGTAATAAGATGGTCAAATTAGGGTTCACGATCGTCGGGTTGGGTTATAGTCAGGTTGGGTCAACCCATTAAGTATAAACATGTTATAAAGTGGTCAAAATTGGGTTCACAGGTCAACCCGAAACCCACCCATTTATAAATGGGAAAATCGAGTTGGCCCGCCTACTTAACTGGGTCAAGTTAACTTGCTAATTTCCGTGTAACATTCGGGTCATACTGGAAATTAACAGCCCTAATTCCAGGCCTCATTGTAAGTTGGAACCAGAGATGTTAGCAAGTTTGTCGATCATACTTACTCTAATGGAAAGAATATGTGCTAGTCAGAAGCAAGATGCTAGGCTGAGGGAGATCATAGCAAAGATAGTAGAGGGGGTAGAATCTAAAGACATGAAGCAATACGAACTCGACCATGAAGGTTGGCTTCATAAGAAAGGAAGACTATTTGTTCCCGATGTTGATGGATTAAGAGATGAAGTGTTACGAGGGCATCATCATTTCAGGTTGACCATTCATCCTGGTGGTAATAAGATGTACCGAGATATGAAGCGAACTTATTATTGGGAAGGTATGAAGAGGGATGTTGGGGCATTCATCTCGAAGTGTATGAATTGCCAGTTGGTAAAGGCAGAGCAGATGAAACCTAGTGGATTGTTGCAATTGCTAAATATTCCTGAGTGTAAATGGTACCAAGTATCGATGGATTTTATAGATGGACTGCCGAGGACTCGAGCAGGGTACGATGGCATTTGGGTCATAGTAGGTCAATTAACCAAGAGTGCAAGATTTATACCTGTCAAGTCAAGTAGAACGACATCCAAGATGGTAAAGTCGTATGTAAAGTGGATAGTACTATTTCATGGTGTGCCAAAGAGCAATGTGAGTGATTAGGCCGATTGTTTGCTGGTGAGGTTTGGAAGAGCTTACAAGAAGCATAAGGGACCAAGCTGCACCTTAGTACAGCTTATCACCCACAAACGGATGGGCAAATTGAAATAGGAAATCGTATATTGGAAGATCTCTTGTGAGCATGCATTTGGTAGAGCTTGCATACAACAATAGTTATCAGTCTAGTATTGGTATGGCACCGTATGAAGCATTGTATGATCAAACATGTAATGCCCCTTCATGTTAGGAGCAAGCATGCGAGAAGCTTATACTTGCCAGATATGATTATAAAGACATCGGAGAAGATTGGGATCATTTGACAACGAATGAATGCTGCTCAAGATCGATGAAAAGCTAAGCAGATAAGTGAAAAAGAGATTTGGAGTTTTCTATCGGAGATATTTTATTTGTGAAGGTTTCTCCTTCGAAGAATGTAGTTCGATTTAGTAGAAAGGGGAAATTGGCATTGAGATTAGTAGGTCCTTTTCTGATAGCCGAAAGGATTAGGAAGCTAGAGTATATGATCAACTTACCTCAGAAGATGGCAGGCATGCACTATGTTTTTCATGTCTCCCATCCATGGAAGTTTGTGCATGGATCAAGAGTGATGATTACACCGGATCAGCTAGAAGATGTGAAGTTAGAACCAGAAGTTTCTAAGTTCTCATAGGCTACTTCATATTGTTGGGTATGATATGAAACAACTTAGAAGAAAGTCGATGAAGCTCGTAGAAGTACAGTAGAGAAAAAGCGACGATGATTGTACGTGGGAGATCAAGGAGAGTACAAGGACTACGTGTCCAAAGCTCTTTGAATGGTAAGAACCATCGTTTATCATATCTACTTTCACCATTGCATATCGTATTTGACAGGCTAGTATTCCGCATGCTAGGGTAGGTTCACCTACGCTATTGGTTGCATGGATGCATGTTTGATATGGTTTATTGTTGCATATGATTGTTAAGCATGTAGAGTATTTATGGCTGCTTATACTTTGGCTTATTTAGGGATTTCAGGGGCGAATCCTAAAGAGGAGAGTATATAACCATCGGTATTTACATATCGAAGGATTGTAAATATTTTTATTTTATTTATGTATGAGGTCGTATGATTCTACAATTTTATGATATGACTCGTAGGTATATTTTACACAATTTTTCCCTAATTCCTATGTGACTATTTTGACCCTGAAAATATTGTTTGAGCTATAAATTTTGATAGGAGTCAAATTAAGATCTCAAACCAGTTACATTGCTTCAGGATGATGGTTTTCCATTCCGTAGAGTGGTCATAACAGAAAAACAGACTTATGATTAGAAAGTTATTCATGTTTTAAATTTTAACAACTACCTACCAGAATTAGTGTGTAATTAATTAAGCCTATTAGTCTAGTATGAGATTTACTATAAATTGGAGGCTAGAGAGTCAAATTAAAACTGTTTTCTCTCTCCCAAATTAGATCTAAAGTCCCACTCACTCTAGATTCATCAAAATCGCCTAATTTACTCTCCAAATCAAACCGAATTAAAGATTAGTGAATAGATCATTGATTAGATGATAGAGATCGTCGATTTGGTTGATTTGCATTGCTTTTGATCGCTGTCCATATTAGATCTACGCTTAGATTGGTTGAATTTGGTAACCAGTAAGTGGTT
This sequence comes from Allium fistulosum, assembly GCA_030737815.1. NCBI lineage: Eukaryota > Viridiplantae > Streptophyta > Magnoliopsida > Asparagales > Amaryllidaceae > Allium > Allium fistulosum. Next base: position 100,862,117 of record CM060904.1, read on the forward strand.
TATGCCTTCTCACTATCCTATACATGTTTATATGGTAGAATTGCATGATTTAACATGATTTTTGGCCATAAATTTTTTTCTAACTTTAATTACATGTTAATATATGCATATGTGTTGAATTTGACTAGTACTTACCCTTATTCATGTTCATATATTCATGTAAAATGTAAATCTAGATATGAATTGGCTTGTTTATCATGTTCTTATGTTTTGATTTCTTGAATGGATGTATGTGTACGTTGACCTATGTTTGTATGTTGTGATTTGATGTGATTTGTTAGTGTTTTGGATGTCTAGAAAGATAGGTTGGAGAATTTGGCAAGTCAGAGGCAAAGACAGACATAATTGAACGGAACTTGGATGGGAGGCTTGGGAGTATGGGAAGAGCTTGGGGTTCAAGTCGTGGATCAAAATTCTCAAAGTGCACAGCTCAGCACTAACATAAAGAGGTCGGTACCGACTTATTTCTATTGGTTAGATAGCTCAAGGGTTGGCATGAGATGATAAAGTATGGCTGGGTGTTGACCCAAGGCAAGAGATAGGTAATTAGCTAAGGGTTGGAAGCTATGCCGATGTGCTTCTAGAAAGTAAAGTGGAATGCTTTCAAGTGAAGATCATGTTATTTAGATGGATAAGTTAGGGTCAAAGCATCTAGGCATAGAGTAGTAAAAGCAATGAAGGAGTTGAAAGAAACTTGGCCAATAATTGGCTAAAAGGAGAGGCCGATACTGACTTGTTCATATCAGAACCGAGACGTTCTAGTAGGACCAGTGATGGTGGAACTTCTAGAGGATGAAGTAGAGGTCCAATAGATCGTGTTGGAGGTGTTGACTCATTTGCATCATGGTTGGATGATGATGTAACATCAAGATAAAAGCTATGTATCTTCAGTTTGTGACTCATGGTGGGACTAGGTATCGAAGATAGCAGCTCAATAAAGTAGAGACCTGTAGAATAAGGAACATGTGGGTTCCTGAATGATGGAAAATGGATTGTGCAATAAAAGGGCTCGAAATCTGAATAAGGCAAAGGAGGGCTCGGATGTGATATGCTAAGTAATCGTTGATACTCGGAGTGTTTTTTGTTTTACTCGGAGCAGCGGTATTGTAAGTGGGGATGCCCATAGATCATGTAGGGATCTGTATACCTTAGACAAGTTGCTTTGGGTCTAGTGTCTAGCTTAGGCTAAGAGTCACATATCGAGCTTTGGGCTATGTGATACGAGAGTATACTGAAAACCAGGATTTACATTAGTCCCTGGTAGTAAGGAGGCCATATGAGTTATCATATATTCACGACATAGGGATGAGTGATATTGGGTATTACTTGATGGATGATTTGGTTGCGTTGGTTAATTTCTTTAGTGGGCTATCACTCGAGGATATCATTAGGAGTAGGTACTAGAAATAGAGATATCTGGACATCCACTGTTGCATTTTGTATGGTACCTTTATGATATTGTAGAGCATCATATTATAGTGTTATGTGCTAACTCTTTGGTTACAGGGACAGGTCGGCTATGGTTCGTGTACTCTTGTTCCTTACCATATTTACCTGTATAATATTTTGATTTATTTATCGCTCACATCAGACTGTTGTCTGACCTAAGGTTTTATGATTTGCTTCCTCTTATCTTGGGTACTCTTAAATGAATAGACTAGATAACATGTCTAATTGACGCAGTAACTGTTCAGAGGATGAGGTGGATTGAGCAACCTTGTATTATATACATATATGGATTCCTATGGCTTTCCGCTGAGTAATACTGTAGAGCCTGTGGCAGTTCTTGCTTATTTCCATTTGTTGATATTTGAGTTGATCCTGTTGTATACTCTATGATATTTGATGTATGATTCTATGGATATTATACTCTGATGATTAGTTCACATTGTTATTACTGTCACTTTGTTGTATCTATGATACTATATTTTATTTATGCCCTATGAGATATACGATAGGTTACATGCTATGTTTACTATTATTCATATTGATGATCATCTTATATCGACCGGGCACTACTACAGCGCACTATTTGTATACTATTGGTGTCGGTGGTATAGGAATGTCATCATATTGTACCTCTGTTCCTTACCATATTTACCTACATAATATTTTGAGATTTATTTACCGCTCACACCAGACTGTTGTCTGACCTAAGGTTTATGCTTTGTTTCTTATTATCTTGGTTAATTTTAAATGAGTAGACTAGATAACAGGTCTAGGTGATGCAATAGTTGTGCGAAGAATGAGCTGGATGGGGCTATCTCATATTATGTACCCATATGGATTGCTATGCTTATTCCGTTGTGCAGCACTGGGGAGACTTAGTAGTGACTACTTATTTTCATGTTATGAGACAGTTATTGAGTTTATTCCAATTGTATGAACTCTACTACATTTATATATAACTATATGGATCTATGTTTTGATGACTTGTTCACATAGTTATTGCTGTCTTTCCTGTATATATGTGATTTTATAGACTATCCATGTGCTATGAGAGATTTAATAGGTTATATGCCGTATTCGCTTCATTTTCAACTTGACAGTCGTCCTTATATTGACCAAGCATGGCTGCAACGCACTATTTTGATATTATTGGTGTCAGTGGTATAGGGCGGTTGTCACATTTGGTATCAGAACTTTGGTTACACTATAACCTAAGTTGATACTGGGATCTAGTAAAGATAAGGAGGGATTTACCACCTTAGACTAGGTCAAGAACATATATACATGAGAGAGTGTGTACTTGTTATATATTTTGGTTTTCAAAGCTGTATTGTAACATATATATTATATAGTGTAAGTGGCATGCACCCGAGCACTTTAGACATAAGATTCTTTATGGGAAACTTATCATTCTTGTTACTGACTAAGAATAAGCTGGCATAAAAGAAATACCATTTCAGGAGTAAAGGAAGGAGCAGAGTCAGGAACTGTTACACCTGAAGTTCAAGCGATGTTGAATGCTATGATGGCAACTATGATGGTGTGGTTGTTGGAGGAGGTGCTCCTATACAAGTGCCTAGGGCTGATTTTTCCAAGTTGAGAAAGGACTATTCTACACTATGAGGAAAACCATTCCATGGAATGGAGTCAGCCATTGAAGTGCATGATTGGTTAGATACCTACGAGTGCATCTTTAGTGATATGGAAGTGGATGATGCTATGAAGAGGAAGCTGGCCTCTAAACAACTTCAATAGAAAGCTATGAATTGGGGAATGCCATTACCATTACTACCCAAGAAGATCAGTTTACTTGGGACTAATTTAAAACAAGATTTGAAGAGAAGTTCATTCCAGCTACTCAGAATTTGGTGTTGTTTAGGAAGTTTGTTGGTCTTAAGCAAGGAGAGATGTCAGTTTCTGAGTATGTTGTAGAATTTGATGCTTTATCGAAGTATGGGATGTCATTTATCAACACTCTATTAAGAAAGAATGAGAACTTCACATTGGTTTATATGACTATCTTGGGGAGAAGCTAGTAGACCACATAAATGAGCGATTCAAGAGGCTTGTTGAGAAAGCTCTCCATTATGAGAATCTATATCTAAAGGCTTAAACAGTTGTTGTTGTTTCTGCTGAGAAGGAAGAGCCAAAACCGCAATAAGGTGGTAGAAGCAAGAAAAGGTGGAATGGAAAGAGAAAGCAATCTCAAGGGAAAAATGGCCAGAAGAAAGCTAAGTGGGAACCTACTTGCTATGGGCGTAAGGAGAATGGTCGCTTGATTAAGGATTGCAAAGTGAGTAAGAAGAAGAAGTGTTATAATTGTGACAAGCCTGGGAATTTGAAGAAAGATTGTTTGGAATCGGCAAAGGATAAGTGGGTCGTGAAAGCATATGCTTTGGACGCTGTTCCGACATCGTCGAGTGCTCCCTTGGCGAAGGAGAAGGGAAAGGGAGTCGTTATTCAAGTGACCTAGTGGATAGATTGGGATAGAGGCTCGAGATAGTAGACTAACCTTTGATTGTGACAAACCTATTAGAGGCTCTATTAGCCTTTGCATGCTTTTTCGTGGCATAGTGTTATCGAGTCATGGATGCGCTTTTGTCTATGATTTATTTGTCTTGAATTTTGAAGGGTTTGAGATTATCTTAGAAATGGGTTGGCTTAAGAAGTTTGCGGCAATAGTGGATTGCTAAAAGCTATTGGTGACAATCAGGGATGTGGAAGGGCGAGCGGTAGTGATTGGCTGCCTACCAGAGGATGGGGTGATTGTTAGCTTTCTATATTCACTTGAAGTTCCATAGGGGTTTGTTATCTGTGCATATCTCTAAAGAGTATTCGGATGTAATTGAGAAAGTGATCGGATTGCAGCCGCATAGAGAGATTGAATTTCAGATAGACTTAATGAAAGAAGCCAGACCTATAGTTATGCCTTTAAGGCGTATGGTACCCAGAGAGCAGAAGAAATTAGAGGTGCAAATGAATGATCTATTAAGGAGAGTGTTCATTTGAAGGAGTATATCCGAGTGAGGTGCACCGGTAGTATTTGCAACTAAGGCGGATGGCTCTTTGAGGTTGTGTGTAGATTATCATGAGTTGAAAAAAGTAACAAAGAAGAACAAGTATCCACTCCCATGCACTAAAGACTTGTTTGATCAGTTTCCAGGTGCGAAGGTGTTTTGTCAAATGGATTTGGCAACGGGATTTCACCAGTTGAGAGTAGCAAAGGAGGGTGTGCCTGTTACTGCATTTCATATGCCATCGGGTTTTTATGAGTGGTTAGTGATGCTATTCGGGTTGACCAATGCTCCAACATACTTTGTGGACTTTATGAATCGGGTTTTCAAAGACCAACTGAATAAGTTTTTGGTTGTGTTCGTGGATGATATCCCAATCTATTTCACAATTGAAGGGGATCACAAGCACACTTGAGGATTGTGCTAGAGGTATCGAGGAAGCACAAGGTGAGAGTGAAGTTCTCTAAGTGTCACTTTTGTAAAAAAGAAGTGAGGTTCTAGTGTTACGTCGTTTCTGGACAGGGTATAGCAATAGATCCCGCGAAGTTAACAAAGGTCCAAGATTGAGAACAGCCCAAGAACGCTACGGATGTGAGGAATTTCCTAGGATTGGTAGGATACTATAGGCATTTTATTAAGGTTTTATCAAAGATAGCAGCACCGTCGACCAATTTGATGAAGAAGAATCGGACTTTTGTTTAGGATGTGAATTGTGAGCATGCATTTGTGAGTCTGAAAGAGAGGTTGATGAGTGTACCAGTGTTGACTATTCCAAGTGGGATTGAAGAGTTAACGGTACATACAGACGTCTATGGTAGAGTATTAGGTGCAGTATTGAAGCAGAAGGGACAAGTTTTTCCTATGCTAGTCGATAGCTAAAGCCACACGAGAGAAATTATTCAACTCATGATTTGGAATTAGCGATGATAGTTTTTTCTTTGAATATGCGAAGGCATTATCTGCTAGGAGAAAGGTTTCAGCTGTTTATGGACCATAAATCCTTGAAGTACATTTTCTCTTAGAAGGATCTCAACCTTCGTCAACAATAATGGTTAAGTTCTTAGCCTCCTATGATTTTAGCATTTCCTATACACTAGGAAAAGGGAATGCAGTCGCAATGCATTAAGCAGAGGACATGCTATTTTAGGAGAATGTTCTTGGAACGAAAGCAGAATGCTATTTCAATAAAGAAATGAAGTATAATTCATTGTAATTTCACACAGAACACGAATCCTCTTTTAAGTGATTTAAAGAGAATTATAACATTAACAATTCCTCTTAAAGCGGGATGTAGTTCCAATCCATTAAAATATAGGATCCTTAACTATAATAAAAAGAAAAGTGTAGCAATTAGAAAAATTTGTAGGAGATTATGAAAAGAAATTCTGTTAAGTAACTAAATTTGTAGCAACATAGGAAATTAAATGCATAACAAAGGAAAAGTAGACATTTTCTATCGTTGCGTATATTTTTTGCATCTTTTAGAAGTCCCCCTAATATGATATTAGAGACCCCACTAAAGATTGAAAGTGGGGATATGAGGAATAATAGAGCAAGAGTTGTTCCTATCTACTCCAGTTTTACCTTTTAAATGTATAAAAGATGTTCTGGGAAAAACTGCAAAGTGCATTTTTAGAAAAGACTGGTTTGGTATAACGAATAACTTTTTGAAGGAAAAGCTTGATAAATAGTTTGATTAAAATCCCAATTTTTAAGAAGTAAAAGTTAAAAAGATCTCTTTGAAAAGAAAATATTAATTTGAAAAAAGAAACTTTTAGTTAAGTTTTGTCAACATTCACTTTTAGGTTTAATGGTCTAATTAACTTTAAAAGATTGTAAATTAAAGTTTTAAATGGTTAAAATTGTGACGCCCCACCTCTATACTCACACTAGCCAATGACACTACCGGGTAATGTCGTCAACTAGCACGAAGAATAAGGCTGTTGAGGAGCGACCATCTATGTAATTGCTTTGTGCGAGTACCGATATGTCAGATGGTATGACAATTTCTTTACAAGAGGAAATTCAACATATCAAATACAAACTCAAAGCTACTACATAATGGCTATGTGGGCCTCAAAAACAAATCTAGAAATAAGCATAACACAAATCAGTCACAGGTATTCATATCACAAAGGCGGAAACAGATATGAATATATCACACAAAGGTGTACATCAAAATAATGGTCATACAAGATCCACTACATCACAAAAGATTAGGTGCAAGTGCCAGACAAAAGAATATGTATACATCAAGGAGTCTCTCACTCAAATGTGTAAGAGCAAAAACTACTAATCTAAAGTAGTTAGCCAAAAATCAGATGATGGTCCCAGATAAGAAGTCAAGTAGAAGCACCTGAAATACCTCGGTCTGACCCGAGTATTATTTAAGAAGAAAATAATAAACGGATTAGTCTAGCTATAAATATCATATAAAATGAGATAGGATAAGAGATATCACAAAAACGTATGATAACAATTATGCCATACTGTGACAAGTATACATCTAACAACAAAAATCATACAATATCTCAAATATTCTCAAACAGCAAAAAGAATGACATATTCTTTAAATTATTCACCAAAACACAAATATTGATAGAGCTTATCAATGCATATCATCAAAATTGGTGAAACACAAATTCTAGAAATCAACCACCATAAATCCAGAAAACAGAAAGGGGGAGGCCTATCACAAACGGGAGCATGAAAACTCACCAATACGTGTGTCACAAATAGAATGCTATTCCATGGTCGCTAACCATCAAGTTTGAGCCGAAGCTCCACAAACGGCCCGAAGACCATGGGTCGCTACCCCACCAATTTGAACCGAAGCTCCACAAACGAGGTTTTTAGTCTCCTACACAAACAAAGAGACATCGCACATCGCTAGTCTAAATCACAAAATGATCATCATAGATCAATAAAAGTGTAAATTACACCAAGCTAGTAAATAGATGAGTTTAGCTTCATGTCCCATAACCACTGGCTTAACTTAAATATTTACGAACAAATTGTAGATTTCCACTCGAAAATTGTCACGAGAGTTCAATTGAACAAGTCCAAGAATTAACCGACAAAGTAAACGCAAGCGTTTCATACCACTTGTTTTACTAAGCCGTTTAATTAGATTTCTCATACGAATGAGGTAAAAGTTTGTATATACTAATAGATTGGAAAACGGTTTTAAAAGCGAGCTTTATATTTAAAATAGTGTCGAATGAAAGAGTTTTAGTATTTACTACTAGTATCGAAACCTTTGTAGTTTAAAGTGACAAATCACAAAAATGATTGTAAAAACAATCAATCACAAAAAATTCACATACGACAATGTGAATTAAATCCATAAAAATCGATATCAAATCCATCTAATGGATATTCCCAAAAATTCAAAGAAAGAAGTCATCAAAGTCGATAATAAGTGATAACAACTAACCGGATCGACAAAAATCGATTAAAATTGGAAATCCAATCAAAAACAGCCCAAAATAGGCAGAATTGGCAGTTCCAGATGTCTGGATTTAGGTTCTGGAAATATTCCAGAAACCTGCCAGACGTCTGAACCCCAACCAGACGTCTGAAAACTAACCAGACGTCTGGTAGGTTTGGACCAGACGTCTGGTCCAAGTCTCTGCTGTTTTTTTTTCATCTGCTGCCCAAACCAGACATCTGGACCTTACAACCAGACGTCTGGTTGCCTTTTCTGGGCAACAATTTGCATAGGCCAAGATGACCAAAATTATTCGAAAGCGATCAGATGAGCGACGGAGGCTAGGGATTTATGCCAAGCGACAACCCAGTCCTATAGGCTCTTCGATGCACCCAAAATATCATGTCCAAACATCCATAGTAGGATTTTCATAAAATTGGACTTAAAAACCAAAAATTGGAAAATTCACCAAATCAATTCAAATCAAAAGCAAATGAACATGAATAGATGTTAGGAATTCATACCTAACAACAATGAAAGTTATAGACGTAGATGTGAGTTCAAAAACTCACCTTTAAACCCAAAACAATGAATGAGAAGTTTTAAAACAAGGCAAGACCAATTCCTCTTCAATACACCTCTAGAATCTTCAATCTGTTATCAAAGGTGAAGTTTTTCCTAAGTTAGGTTATAGGAATTTCTGAAAATTGAAGAGAGATTGAGATGGAGAAGATGAAGAGGATGCTTACCTAAGCTTCTCTTTGATTTTAGAGCAAGAACTTGAATTTCCTAATAAAACTAGGGTTTAGGAATTTTAATTTCCAATCTTTTCCCCCATTTTTCTCTTGAGCTTGAGTGTTAGGAAATGAGGAATGAAATGAATGAAGAGGAGTTGAGTTAGAGTGTTTGATAAAGGAGTTGGGTTCTCTTATTGGGTTAGTGGGCTGAAACCCAAACCCAAAGCCCCAAATAAAAACATCAAAATTCTAATCAACTCCAAAAATATCGATGTTTATACTCAAAAAAGTTGTAAACGCCATTTTGGACTCAATGGAAGTGGTCTCGAGTCCCAATTCGACTGTTTACAAAAAGTAACATTTTGGACTTTAATCCGATTAACGATGCTATATTTAAATAAAACATTTAAATATACAATCGTAAAATATGCGGGTTGTTACAGACTCCCCTCCTTAAAGAAATTGCGTCCTCGCAATACTTAAGAACAAAATAAAAGGTAACAACCATACTAAGTCATAACAACACAAAAGAAGAAATTTTAGAAATGGGAAGTTCGCCTTAAGGAGCAAGAGAGAGTAAGTCCGGATGTGTTCGCTCAATGAATTCTCTGGATTCCCAAGAGCAATCCTTAGGATTTGAGGACCATTGAACTTTCACAAGCGGGACATCTTTATTACGAAGGCGTTTAACCTCCGTAGCAATGATACGAATATGATGTTGCTCATAAGTCAAATTTGATGAAACTTCAATTTCTTCGATTACACCGGGCTCAAGAATAGAATCGGAATCCCTAAGGCATTTCTGTAGTTGAGAGACGTGGAATATGTCATGAATAGCAGAAAACTAAGCCAGTAATAAAAGGCGATAAGCCACGGAACCAATGCGTTCGGTGATGGGAAATGGACTAATATATTGAGGTGCTAATTTTCCCGATCGACTGAAACACACAACACCCTTCATAGGTGAAACACGAATGAACAACAAATCTTCCACAGAAAATTCTAATTTCCTTCTTCGGTTATCGACATAGGATTTTTGTCTACTTTGAGCTACTTTCATCCTATGAGAATAAGGTCAATCTTTTCTATGGCATCACGAATAAAATCTGGACCTAAAACCAGCTTCTCACCGGTTTCAAGCCAACACGAAGGAGATCGGCATGGCCTTCCGTAGAGTGCCTCGAAAGGAGCCATAACAATACTAGATTGGAAGCTATTATTGTAAGAAAACTCAACAAGGGAAATATGATCTTCCCAACTTCCACCAAAATCAAGAACACATGCACGAAGAAGATCTTCAAGAGTTTGATTCACACGCTCGGTTTGTCCATCAGACTGAGGATGATAAGCAGTGCTAAAATTAAGCTTTGTTCCCAAAGCTTTTTGAAGACCTTTCTAGAATCCACTAGTAAATAATGGATCACGATCGCTAATAATAGAAGTAGGAACTCCATGCAATTTAACAATTTCTTTGACATAGAGTTTAGCCAAAAGAGGTATGGTCCGATTGGACCAAACAGGAAGAAAATGGGCGGATTTTGTAAGTCTATCTACTATCACCCATAGGCTATCATGACCCGAACGAGAATGGGGAAGATCGTCAATAAAGTCCATGGAGACTTGATCCCACTTCCAAACGGGAATGTCTAAAGGTTGCAATAACCCATTGGGCCTTTGATGCTTGGCCTTTATGAATTGGCAAGTCATGAAACGCTTAATAAAGTTAGCAATATCAGATTCATTCCATCCCAATAATAAAGTCACTTCATGTCCACGTACATTTTACTACTACCGGGATGAATGGTAAATCTAGAACGATGAGAATCTTATAAAATGTCTTTACGAAGATCACTAATATTTGGCACAATAACTCTACCAAATTTTAGAATACCGCCACGAGCATCAATATAAAAGTCTTTCAAACCCTCAATATCAATTTTATCCCTACAACTTTGGCTAAGAAGAGCCAATTTGAGATCATGCCTTTGAGCTTCAAGAATGAGGTCTAAAGCAGAAGGATGAGCTTTACGGCTACATAAAACAAGAGATGAACACGAATCGGATTCACGATCTCGGATCTCACAAGTAGACAAAGTCTCGAGATCATTCCATTCGGATATCATCATTGAAATAACCGCTTGTTACTTACGGCTAAGGGCATCGCCAACACGATTTCCCTTTCCGGGAGTATAAAGAATATCAGGATCATAAGATGCAAGGAACTCGAGCCAACGTTGTTGATGCAAATTAAGTTCCTTTTGAGAAAATAAATACTTCAAAGATTTATGATCGGTGTAGAGAACAAATTTCTCTCCCAAAAGATAATGACGCCAAATTCTAAGGGTGAAAATCACTACACCAAAACAGGTGATTCCCAACGAGTATAACTGTCGCAAACAGTTTCAGCAACGCTTATTAGCGTCGCTGTAGGGGCGTCGCAATTTATTGCCAACGCTTATAAGCGTTGGGGAGTTTAGTTTCCCAACGCTAATAAGCGTTGGAAGGTTGTATTCGCCAACGCTTATAAACGTTGGTGTATATTATTTAGCAACGCTTATAAACGTTGGCAAATTAACCATCCAACATTGTTTAATTTTCTATGCTGACGCTTATAAGCGTTGGTAAATTTTAATTGCCAACGCTTATAACGCTGAAATATTTTCATTCTCAATATAGTCAATTATTTTAACATTAATAAACAATTAATAACTAACATGATATGCATTATTATACTACATTCAATAGGAACCCAAAATTTACAATATTCATGATCAAATAACAACATAAATTTCATAGTCAACTACTTCATAACAAGTACAATACATAATTAAGTTGGTTAATTCAATACATAATCAACTACTTCATAACAATGTCAAATTGGAATTGATGGCATTATTAACTTGATTAGCTACTTGCCTTTCTATCTCCAATTTCCAAATAGACAAATCCATGGCTTGCTTCTTTTCAGTTACAGCTTTTACAGCTCGAGCCATCTTCATTGTTTTATAGAAGAAGTAGAAGTAATTGCTCGACAATAATTTTTCTTCATGTCGGAACCAAGCCGATAACGTTATGCTGTGGACTTCTCCAGTATACAAGATTTTGTTTCCAGAAGCATATCCTAAACCGAGTCAAAGAATCTTGTGCGAAATTTGATGAGAACTTCAGCGGTTCTGTGCCAGCTTCTGGAGTACTTAACTCACGTATTAAAGCTTCCCCTTCCCTTTAAAAATTAAGACATGTTACAGTTGCTATGTTATTGTAAAAAAATAATACAAATAACATCTTAGAAAGATGAAAAGATGAATTTACCTGGACTGATCAGAATTTCTGTAGACAGTGGCAAAATCTATACCAAGCTTTTCTTCGCACGCTGGGGTGGTGATTTCCAACATCCATGTCGCGGGATTATAACCATCGGAAATTTGAGGCACTCCACGAATTGCCTGCATAGTCAAGCGCACATGCACTTTTGTTTTTGCTATAAGGTATACACTATATAGTATATACTTCTTTATAAGAATTTTTTACCTGAAAGTAATTTATCATGATTTGTGAATTCACACCAAGCTTGCCACCATATATGACTTGTCCCCCTCTCTTCATGAGAAGAAGCTGCAATTAAGAAAAAGAAGGAAATTAAAAGATGAATGTGGGAATAATTATAAGAATCTAAGATACTTCCGTAATAAATAAATAAATGTAAAAAAAGGTAATTTAAACCTCACCAAATGCTTCAAATATATCAATGCTAGGTTGGTGAATAGTGCAAATAACAGTTCTTCCAGTATCGACAGTGTTTCGTACAGTTCGCATCACAATCGCTGCAGCTCTTGCATCCAAACCTGATGTTGGCTCATCCATGAATATAATCGAAGGATTTGCCACTAACTCCACTGCAATTGTAAGTCGTTTTCTTTGCTCAGTTGATAACCCAGTACTGCATAGATCACATGAAGGTTATGCAGCAAAATATTGGAAAAGAAAGTATGATAAAGAATACGAGTCTGTAACATACAGGATATAACAAATTTGCGATGACAGCTTCCTCAGTTTGGATGCTAGTTTCAGCTGAAAGTAGGCCCTTCTCGGTGAGACGAAGCACTGCACCTGAACTCCTAATGGAATTTATGAAGCAAAATAACAACTTCATATCCATATCATATTGCATTTTCTAAAATACATAATAAGTGAATTTTATAAGATCAATAAATGTACTATAAAATATGCATCCTCCATGTGTTCCCTTATTTGTTTCTGAAATTATGACTCATTTGTTAGAAAGGCTTGTAAACGGAGCTAAGACAGTTCCCTTATTTGTTAGAGGTAGGCATTGTTTCAACGGAAATAGTTTTAGATAGTAGTGAGTTACAAATATCTAACTTTGTTGCTTAATGAATGCCACAATACAATTCTTAAAGAGCAATAAATAGTAGACATTATCTAGCTCTCTCAAAATGATTCTCTTATGTGTGTGTAGTTCTTTGTTTATTCCTGGCTCTGCAACATAATTGTTATTATTTATGCTTCCATTAATACTGAAACTCATAAATGTTATCAAATACTATAATAAGCATATGACCTTCCAAATCAGAAATATTATTTGACCTTCTCAGATAAACTAACTTCTAGAGCAATCTACCAACACTTTTTAAAGTAATAAAAAGAAAATAATTTGTTAATAAGTGAATGCACAATACAAGCAATAGTGAAAGTCGGAATATCCACATACTAAAATATCTAACTGGGTATTCTAAGACAATTTGGAAGATATTTCTTTAGTGAATTAAGTGTGTGTTGAATGATTATTATCCAGTTGCAGCTTTTCTTCTTTTTCCAAAATTAATAATGTATGCACTTACTAATTTTTCAAAGAGCATTCATTTGTGTTATTTACCACTACACCAAAACAGAGGATTCCCAACCTGTATAACAATGATATAAATGAACAATAGAAATAAGAATAAGCTTTAAAAAGAGGTGTTATTAATTTAAGTTGCATTCACCTTAATTGAGGCAAATGATGCGGCATGAGCTTCAAGTGCTTGACTGCGTTGCTGATCAACAGAGAAAAGCTGCTTATTCCTTTAACCAGTTGAGGTCTCTGCCAACGAAATAAATTTATAGTGATTTTTTTCTTTTCCAACGGATTGCAAGATAAGTTGAAAACACATTTTTTGCAGGATAAATTAATAATGTAGGCGTAATGAAGCAAAGGATTGCAAGATAAGTTGAAAACACATTTTTTGCACAATTCTTACTCAGTTTTGAATGTGATTTTGTATGCATATTACAAAATACGTTTAGAATTTTTTTTAAATAATTTTACGTGGAAAAAATGGACCCTTGTATAAAAGTATTATATAAGAAATCAACAATAACAGAGTAAATAATAACATAGTGAAAGAAAACAACACAAAACCAAGATACCTTTCCTCAACTGAGATGAATTGGGGAATCATACGTGCAGTTTTGTAAATTTGCTGATAATATTATCAAGCATGTTCGAATAATATTAACTGGCAGGGAAGAATATTTCTTCTATATTTAAAAAAGGGGAACATTGTTTCATTATTGGAGAGAGTATTAAATTATCATATATTATTAACTTAAGTGGGGTGATATCATAACATACACCAAGTGAATTGACGGAATTCATACATAATTGCTTTCTCATTATTCAGTGTATAATTTTCTAGTTGACAGTGACCAGAATCCAAAAACTTCGGCATTGCATTCACGTATCAAGGGCATCATCGATTGGTATCAGTACAAACGGAACCAGGCATCACAAGTAACAGACGTAACTGGTTTTTTTTCTCGTTCACGGATCTATAGCAATGAGCAAATCGTAGTTTCAAGTGAGCACAAACTGCTCTGAGTACAATCTCGTTCAACAAGTCGGACTCTAACTCGCAACTTCAGATTTCACAACTCACATAGCAGGCACGACATCTCCAGATCCAAAAATTGGCACTGCTTTTCAGATCCATCTCCGATTTGAGCAAGCTAGGTCGCAAGCAACTCCAGCGTGTTTCCAAATCTAAATTGCGGCACCAACAATTCCAGGCCAATACGCAAGCTTCGGCGGTAATTTCTAGGAGCAGGCGATTATTTTTTGAGTGGGAGCAGTGAACGTTTTTTAACAAAAGAAAAGGAGAGAACGATTTCGTTTGGAGCGCCATTGAAGTCGATTTGTTTGGAGGGCGGCCAAAGTTGAATTCCACTGAATTCAATAAGCGTTGAGAAGTATTAGGGCTACGGATGTAAGAAAGCATGCTAATTTACCTTTTTTCCCCTGCAACTTTTGGGTTAATTTCAATTTAACTAGATTTTCCAACGCAAATATATGTTGGCAATAAAAAAATTATAAATATGTATTTTTAGCCACACATTTTTAACTTAGCAACGGATATTGCTGTGATTAATTTACAACGCAAATAAGTGTTGCCAATTGAAAAAAATAAGTGTTGCCAAATAGTTGTTATGGTGTAGTGAATAATAGCCGCGAGCTCTAAATCATGAGTGGCATATCTAGTCTCGGCAGGCTTTAATTGCCTAGAAGCATAAGCGATAACACATTCCCTTTGTATGAGAACGACTCCCAAACCAACACGACTACCATCGGTATAAACAACAAAGTCTTGGTTCCCCTTGGGAATCACAAGAATAGGAGCATCGGAAAGGAGTTCTTTTAATTTCTGAAAAGCAGTTTCACATTTGTCTGACCAAATGTATTTAACTCCCTTCTTTGTCAAACTAGTAAGAGGCACGAAAATTTTAGACAAGTCTTTTATGAATCGACGATAATAGCCCGCCAATCCAAGAAAACTATAGATTTCTGTCACACTCTCCGGTCTCTTCCAATTTTGAATCGCTTCAATCTTTGAAGGATCCATGGAAATTCTGGATTTGGAAATAATATGCCCCAAAAATTTCACACGAGATTGCCAAAAGTGGCATTTAGGAAATTTTGCTTTCAATTGGTTGCTCCTAAGAGTTTCCAACACAATCCGAAGATGTTTTTCATGCTCTTCCTCGGTTTTAGAATAAACAAGAAAATCATCGATAAAGATGAGAAAAAATCGATCGAGGAAGCCTTTGAAAACTCGGTTCATAAGGTCAACGAAATAAGCTGGAGCATTTGTTAAACCAAATGGCATAACAAGCCATTCATAAGATCCATAACGAGTACGGAACGATGTCAAAGGAATGCTATCCTCTGTAATACGGAGCTGATGAAAACCGGTTGCTAAGTCTAACTATGAAAAGACTCTAGCACTACTAAGTTGATCGAATAAATCATCAATCCGAGGTAAGGGATATTTATTCTTGATGGTGAGATCATTAAGCTTGCGGTAGTCAACGCAAAGCCTAAGTGTACCATCGGATTTCTTCACAAAGATAGCTGAAGCTCCCCAAGGAGAATAACTTGAACGAATAAACTCTTTGGCTTCCAATTCGGATAATTGTTTACGCATCTCCTCATTTTCCTTTTTAGACATACAATAAGGAGGACGAGTGATAGGTAGAGCTTCAGGTATTAGGTTAATTTTTAACTCAATTGCTCGCTTAGGTGGTAATCCTAAAACGGGCTCAAATATGTTGGGAAATTCACGAACAACATGAATGAGGGAAATGGCATCTTCCTCATCATCATTATCGTCATCATGAGGATTTAGAGAATATAATAATGCTACTGAATTGGAATCTGAATCTTTAAGAATGAGAGAAATCTGCTTAACAGATTGAGGATGTCAAAGATATATAGTCCGCTCAGGACATAGGATATGGGCTTCATAATGGTTAAGTCAATCCATTCCCAAAATCATTCCGAAACCTAGGTAAAGCATGACATGCAAATCAGCTCAGAAGGCATAATCACATAAAATAATCTCGACATCTTTACAAAGTAAACTACGTGTTGCGGATCCACCAACCGGATTCGCAATTCTCAATGAAGTCATCAAGCCAATAACATTCAAAGACAAAGCATCAACAAGTTCTTTTGATATAAAGGAGTGAGATGCACCCGTATCAAAAAGAACTCGAATAGGAAGATCACGAAATATAATAATGCCATCAAGGATAGAATGAGAAATACCTTGACCAAGAGAAGTGTTACTAGGGGCTTGCACCACATTTAGCTTCCCTTCCTTCTTGCTTTGAAGTTTGGGACATGAAGATATAGTATGACCCGAACTTTTGCAATAGCGACAAGTAAGGGGCTTCGGACACTTGTTTGCATAATGGTCCTTAGAACCACAATTGTAACATTCTCCACGACTAGAGGTAGGAGTCTTTGCTACCAAAGTTGCTTGCTTCCCTTTCTTGTTGGGATAAGGCTTGAACTTAAAAGGCCTTTTCTTATTGACGTTTTGTTTGGCCCCCACAACTTCAACATCACTTTCTTTATCAGCCTCTTCGAGTCGAAGAGCGATATCAACAAGCTGATCGAAAGAAACTTCTAGTTTCAGAAGTAATGGCTTTTTGAGGTTCTTATTCAACCCATAGACAAATCTCTGATTTTTCTTCAATGGGGTATTAATATACTCGACCCCATATTTAGAAAGAGATTCAAAAGATGCGACATAGTTGGTCACAAAAGATTCACCTTGAACAAGGTCGATAAATTGTCGAGCTAAAGATACTTTTTCAGCTTCCGGCACAAACTTTAACTCGAACCTTTCCCGGAATTGCTCCCAAGTAAGATCCACTTCAATAATTTCCGAGATCAGAAGCTCATACCAATCTATTGCTCTCTCCTGGAGCATGCTAGAAGCCACTTGGACTCGATGTAGATCAATAAGATTCATGCGGGAAAAGATGCAATCGCATGTTCTAAGCCAAGCTTGGACTTCTATAACGCTTTCGGAACCCTTGAAAGGCCTTCCACCCAAGTTGGTGTAATCACTGCACAAGCGTGCAAACCCAGATTTAGGATGAGTAGGCTCTGGAATGGGTCCGATAGCTTGAGAATTCTTCACAAGATCTAAAAGTTGTTGAGCAGACATGAATACTCCATCCTGAGGAGTTGCACTGGATTGACCGGTGCTGGGACGGCCTGGTCTAACCATTTCTCTTCTTTAAGAAAGAAGAGGAAAAAATGTTATTCACAGAATGAATATCAAACAAACTTGATTGATAAAACAAGGCGTCATAAAAAGAAATATGATAGAACGATACGAAGACTCGAATTAAATCCTATGGCACGATTCCTAAGAAAGACTTAGGACAATAATCCTTGCTAGATTATTCTACATTGTTCCGAAGTTTGGCTCTGATGCCAAGCTGTGACGCCCCACCTCTATACTCACAATAGCCAAGGACACTACTGGGTAATGCCGTCAACTAGCACGAAGAATAAGGCTGTTGAGGAGCGACCATCTGTGTAATTGCTTTGTGCAAGTACCGATATGTCATATGGTATGACAATTTCTTTACAAGAGGAAATCCAACATATCAAATACAAACTCAAATCTACTACACAATGGCTATGTGGGCCTCGGAAACAAATATAGAAATAAGCATAACACAAATCAGTCACAAATATTCATATCACAAAGGTGGAAACAAATATGAATATATCACACAAAGGTGTACATCAAAATAGTGGTCATACAAGATCCACTACATCACAAAAGAATAGGTACAAGTGCCAGACAAAAGAATATGTATACCTCAAGGAGTCTCTAACTCAAATGTGTTAGGAAGGTCAATTTTAATTTGTACCGGTAGTAGTTAGTAATGTTTTGTTTCCTTTTAGTATAATTTCTTTTTGTGGGTTGTAAGCATTAGCTGTTCCTATGAACTACGTACATTTATGAAAATATTCCTTTTTATATCCGCTATGATTTGAGAAAACAATAAAAATAAGGAAATTTGAGGATATCGCTTAACTAAAGCGAGGGAAAAGAAAATAATTGAAACTGGAAGTTAAGTAATAAATTAATAAAATTTATGAATAACTACTAAATAAAAGCAAATTGAAAATGTAGGTTCCGAAAAGATTAAGAATTTTTTGGAATGTAAATTTCAGTAGACAGAGGATAGGGGTATGTTAAGGCAAGCCATGGGTCAATGTTCTTGTGCCTCGAAGACTGAAATTTAAAATTTGATTGCTGGTTGCTGCTGTAAACAAAAGAAAAGTTTTTGAAAGAAAACTTAACATTTACCGTGTAAGTTAAGAGAAGTCGACTATGGACATTAGATTATTAACTAAACCGCGATTTCTTGTGATGTGGGAAATTTGTATTTTTGAAAACCTAAACACACACACACATAATTTTGAAAAATAAAATGTTTTTACAAATTGGTTTGAAATATTTTTATGAATATTTTAGAAAGTAATACAAAAATATTTTTGAATTAAAAAGAAAATTTCAAATTTTAGAAATGCCTCATACTTGACATTGGGGAATAGTTGATAGGTTGGTTAGTATGGATTTTACTGTGCAACAGAAGTGACAATAAAATAGAATTTGGTTAGAATCAAAGGAGAAAGCTGTTGTAGTTAGGGAATCACTTTCTCATATCTTATTAGTAACAAAACGACGACTTTTGAAAATAGCAATGTTTTTTAACTTTAAAATAAATAAATAAAATTAACTTGTGCAAACTATACTTGGAAAAGTTGAAAAAGGAATGGGACAAAAGAGAAGATTCTAAGATACAAGGGAAAGGGGTACATAAGAGAAGGATGTAAATATAGAATTTTCCGTTAAGACCCTTTGCTAGCAGTAACATCCCCTATCTTGAGGCTCAAAGCTAAGCGCTACAGATGTTGCAGTCATTTATAGTATTAACTTCCGATGACAAGATACGATAATGTTAATGGTATCCATAGTATCAAAAGCACATGAATATAAAACAAAATCATAGATTTCAATAACAACTTTTCTGATTACATTTCACAAAACATTTTTCATATCTAATTACATAATCCCAATCGTTTCCTTGGTTCAGATCAAATATAATTATTACATAAATACGCCTAGTGCGACATATAAAGATGCCCCCTTGGATGACCAGAGTACCATATAGACATAGACTGTCTTAATACATTACAGCGGAATAAAAAAACAACTCATAATTATGGCTAACATCAGCCTCCTGCTCGTCCCCGAAAGCTTTATTTGTCCTCCTACAAACCTGTAAACCCAAACTCTGAATCTACTCAAATCAATTTTGAGCACCCGAGAGTTTAAGGGAAAAAACATAAACTTTTAGTCAAACATAAAGCCTAGTGTGAATAATACTATTACATCTCGGTTTACTGATATTAAGTGAGACCACGCCACTTAGCGGAATAAGTTTCCCCTCACTAATATCCCTTTAAAACATATCATTTTGCAAATCATAATCCTGCAACCAAACTGGTTAATCAAACCGATTATATCAATAATAGCAAATATCATATATGCTTAAAAACAGGTAATGAATGGACCATCTGTCGGAAACAATGTAGTTTTGTTTGGCTAACTACTAACCATTGGCCGACTTGGGCCTACAAGACAAACTAAACAAATTATCCAATAACTGTTAGACATACTTCTGGATGATCTGTTCTTAACTTACTTTTCCAAGAGTCACCTGATCCTAATGGTTTTTCGGTCTCACCAATAACCTATCTTTTTTCTCTGTACATATATATTCCTTTCTATATGTAACCATCATTTAAGCCCTACCTGTGACTAAGCCCTACACACTAGAATTTTGGACTAAATTAGCTAAGGGATAATAGCTAATGTATAAGTTGCAACCCTGTACCTATCCCATCTGGTATACTAATATCTGAGTCATTTTATGGTTAACTACCCATTAAATGTCCCTTGAAAACCTCTTCAAAATGATTTAACCCTTTAAATAATACTTGTACAAGGAAAACATACTATTTTATTTACTCAAATCTCTTTGCCATGATATATGCTTTACTCAAAACAGTGTTGATGAAAACATTCGAACCTTTGTTTAAAACCTTTAAACAATTTCTTTCAAAACCAATGAAAGTACCCCTTTCGAAACCACTGAAAGTACCCCTTTCGAAACCATTGAAAGTACCCATTTCGATTCAAGTAAACTACTTTACCTTACAACCTTAGGCCTAAAGGCCAAAACATACCTTTTGAAACCATAGATAATAGTCCTTTCGAAAACATTAAAAACATCTTTTTTGAAAGCTTTACAAACCTTAGACATCCTCTTTTAAAACACTTTAGATATGCCTTTCAAAACCATTGGAAAACCTTCCATTTTAACACTAAGATAATGCAACGACTCTAATTTTGAGTAACATTATTTAGGACATTTAATTAGTTAAACTAAATAAAATAATGTAATAGTTAGGGGATTGAGATTTGTGTAAATAAGAGGTAGTCGTGCCAACTTAAACTAATGAACTAAAGAGGATTAAAATAAAATATATAAGGGTAATAGGTGAGTGCAACGTAGGAATAAGTATATTCTTATACTCTAAACTCTTAGGCCACATTCATTTTATACATTCAAAACAAAAATCAAATACTAGAGGCCGACCACCATTAGACAAACTAGAAGAAGAAAAGCTAATGATCAAGAGGAAGGTTAATCAAATCCATTCTCAAATCTTAACTCCTTAATCACAAAGCTAAGGTGAATAATATGTTACATCTCATGTTTTTATTATTTTCAATTTTAGATTGAAATCCGAACTATTTTGCAAGTGTATTTCCATGTTTTGATTGTTAAAAATGGATATGTATGCTTGTCGATTATTTATGCTATTTCATATGTATTTTATGATAAATTTTAACGTGAAAACCCTATTAAATGACATTCAAATGCCTTGCGATTTTGAGATAAGGTCAGAAATAATATTTTAGAGATGAGTTTCAAATTTCATAATTTTCTGAATTTACGTGGATTTATTATTAATTTTCTAGTGAAGAAAATGGTTATTTGGGTTTAAAATGAATTACGGCTAAATTATATTGTTTTTGGGTTAGAAATTCATAGATGTCAGGAAACATATTAAAAGTGATATATAGGAATTTTTATAGATTTTCCCTAAGTGTTTTATTAAGTATATAAAATTATCTAAGGTATGAGACTTAAATGTTTTATATATTTATAAAAGAAGAAGGGGCATTTTGTAAATAATTTAAATTGTTTATCTCTAAAAATTCGGCAGTGCTTCTAGAAAAGATTTTAGAAAAAGAAATTAGCAACCAATCATATGTTGACAAACAAGGCAGGTTAGATGAAAAGAATTGCTTTTTTAAGTTAAAATTCACTTTTTCTTTACTTTTGCTGTTTCGCCACTTTCGGCACCTAGCTTTCGACTAGGTACTTCCACCTCCATTCGGTCGAAACCAATACACATGGTATCAAAGGCCTTGGTACGTAGTGGATTGGGAATAGGCGAAAGGTATTGGGTTGAAACAACGGGTTTCGAAGGGTGGAAGCCTTACTTTGCTTTTAAAAGGTAATGCACTTGCTTTGCATTCAAAAAGAATGCTTTTGACTTGGTTAGCTTTTAACTTGGTTAAATGGTTCTAAAGAATGGTTTTAATAGAGGTTACACCTTTTTTTTATAAAGAAGCTTTCAAAAGGGGTTGAAACCCCTTGTTGTCGCTTCCTACCTTTCGAAGCGATGCTTTCGAAAGGGTTACTTTGTTTTAAAATCCAAGTCGCTTCTCTAATGCTTTCAAAGGGACATGTTTCGACACCATCCACTTCTTTACCTAGGAAATTGCTTTCAAAGGAGTGCTTTTAACTTAGTGGTTTTAGGACCCATTGTTCATAGAAAGTTAAACCTAAAAGGTTTCGAAAGGAATAGTTTTTAAATGGTTTTGAAAGGTTTTTCCACATGTTTTACTAGAACCAAAATGCTTTCGAAAGGTTTGATTTTATGAGAAGGACTTAGTGCTTTCGAAAGGTTTCGAAAGGGTCATCTATTAATGTTTTTGAAAGGTTTTAAATGGAAGGTTTCGAAAGGGTTCTAAAGGCATGTTTAAAGTGTTTTTTTAGAAGAACGAATGTGTAGCGTGGAACTACACAGCCGATTAGTGCTAAATATTAATATAGTAATATTACGATCAACATGCCTGATCGTTGGCCAGAAAAAGTGTTTTGAACTAACATACATCAGCAGCAACAGCTAAAAAGATTTAGAGTCATATTACCAACCCTAGCCCAATATATACATAAATACAAGACAAATATAGATATAGATGAAAAGATACATGCTACTGTCATGTACGGTTTCCATAACTATGAGTGTGAGGACCAACCGGCGCGGTAGATGAAGCACTGCCCACCGACTCAGCTGTGGGTGATCTGGGTGTCGGAAGACGGAGCCTAACTAGTGCGGAGAAGCTGGAGCCTGACCAAAAAGGAAAGACATTAATTATCCTATTGCAGATATACACCCTTGAACTAGCAGGTTTGTTAAAAACGCGGGTGTTTCTCTCTTTCCAAATTACCTAGCAAAAAATGGCTAGAAATGAATCGAGTAGAAGATCTGGAGCGTTGTACTGCCAAAAGTCGAAGAAGTTTGATATAGATGGAATAGAACCTAGAATATGAGCACTTGTTGAGACCCAAACGTAATAGGCAAAGTCGCATTCGAAGAAAAGGTGATTTATGGATTTGGCTTCAAGGTTGCAGAGGGCACAAGTCTGATCAGTTAAGATATTGAGGTGGGAAAGACGGTCTTTGGTGTTAATACGGCAATAGACACCATTGGAAAAATAGGATTCGGGGAGGGAGGTGGCATTTCCACAAACGCGCGAAGGAGAAGAGTCTACCATGGTGGTTCAGGAAGGAATAGCATTGGGACACAGAGAAGCCTTTTGAGGGGGATAAGGCCCACGAATAATGATTGGGGGAGGAAGGAGACAAGTTAACGGATTGAAGCAGGTTAGCAGCGGCAAAGAATTCCCGGAGCAGGTTATCACCAAAATGGGAAGCAGGACAAAGCGAAGGGGAACCGATAGTTACGGCATCAGCTACCACGAGAAACTGGTGGGGTGCGGAGGAGAAAAGGGTAGGGAATCTGCGATTTAGGGGAGAGTGATGGAACCAGGAATCAAACTAGAAAAGACAGTTAGAACCATCACCTAGGATCACTTGGAAGAGAGGCTTAATACGGTTAAGGGAAGCTAGGACGCCAAACCAGAAGGGGGAGGCTTTGTTGAGGGGAGCAAGATGAAGGACACAAAATGGGTTAGCTTGATAGTGAACTGAGAGAATCCAGTCTTTCCAGATGTAATGTCCAGGTGAAAGAAGACGCCATAGCCATTTGGCCAAGAGAGCAAGGTTGAGTGTTTGAAGGTTGACTATACCAAGGCCACCATGGTCTTGATGTAAACAGGCTATTCTCCAGTTGACAAGGCATTTGGCTTTTCCCCCATTCCAAAGGAAGGTTCTTCTAATGGAATCAATTCTCTTGGATACCCAGATAGGTAGTTTGTGGAACGAGAGCCAATATAATGGAATGAAAGACAGCACCGATTTAATTAGAACCAGTCGGCTCGCGGCCGAAAGTGCATCGGCTTTCCAGCCCGAAAGTCTGGCTTCAATTTTAGAGACAGGGGAATCCAATCGGCACGATGGAGTTTGGTGGGATGCAAGGGGATACCAAGGTAGGAGATTGGGAAGTGAGCAATGTTGTTGTTGAGGATGGAAGAGATGGAGGGACCGAGGTGATCAGCATTACCAAGCATGATGATAGAGCTTTTGTGAAAATTGATGGAGAGACCCAAAATGAGTTCAAAGACGTATAGGAGGACCTTTAGACAGTGGATATGATCTGGCGAGGGAGAGACGAAGAGAATGGTATCATCAGCGAATTGGAGGTTGGATACAATTAAGTTAGAGTTAGGAGGGCCAATACCGGCAAGATAGTTGTTCGAGATTGCTAGCTTAGCCATGCGGTTAAAGACGCCCGCCACCAGCACAAATAAAAGCGGCGAGAGAGGGTCTCCCTGCCTGAGACCACAGGGAGATTTGATAAGACCCCCCGATGAGCCATTAATCTGAATAGAAGAGATGCTGGAGATCAGGATGCATTTTATCCATTCACACCATTTCACGGGGAAGCCTCTATATGACAAGAGCTCAAGGATGAAGTTCCAATTAACAGAGTCAAAAGCCTTAGAGAAGTCAAATTTGAGGAGGACACCTGGTAGGTTGTTTGAGTGGCAAAAGGAGATAACTTCCTGTGTTGCCGCCACACAGTCTAGGATGTTGCAACCCTGGATGAAGGCGGATTGCTCCGAGCCTATCATCTGATTCATGTGAAATTGAAGACGGTTAGCGAGGACTTTGGTGATAAGCTTGAAAGAGGTGTTGAGGAGACTAATGGGGCGAAAGGCTGCAAGGGTATTGGCACCCTCAGATTTTGGGAGAAGGACAATATTGGCATAGTTGAGCCGGGATATGGTCATAGGGTTGGAATAGAATTCAGAGCACAAGTCTAAGATGTCTGTCCTGATAACATCCCAAAAGTGCTTAAAGAAAAAAGGGCCAAAGCCATCAGGACCCGGGGATTTGTTGTCGTCCATGTTCTTGAGAGCAGCCAGGATTTCTTCTTCGGTGAAAGGAGCATCAATTGGGATGGCGGATGGATTGGGGTAGAGGAGGTTCCAATCAATGGGAGGGAGGGAGGGGGAAGGTTTGCCAAGGATGGAGCGGTAGTAATTGGTAAAGAAATGTAGAATTTCAGTCTGATCAGTGACTGGCGAATCATTGTGGATAATTTCGGGGATGAACAAGGATCTGCGGAGGCCGTTAGCAAGTTTGTGGAAGTAGGCCGTGTTTTTGTCACCGTCCGCTAACCACTTGGCCTTAGAGCGTTGTTTCCATCCAATCTCCTCCTGTTTCATCAGCCTTTCGAGCTCAGCTTCCAGACTTCTAAGCTTAAGAGTCTCGGAATCATCGAGTGGGTGTGACTCTTCGAGAATATTCAGCTTAAGGATTTCATCTTGAGTGGAGGAGATACGGTTTCTGAGTGAGCTCCAAATGGATTTGGCCCAAGGTTTAAGAAGTCTCCTCAGCGATCTAAGTTTGCCTACTACTCGGGCCGAAGCAGAATTGGAACTGATGGGTTGAGCCCATGCAATTTTAATAAAATCTTCGAAGGATGGTTCAAGTAGCCAGAGTCTTTCAAATATGAATGGTCGATTGTAATTGGAGAGGGAGCCCGAATCAAGTACGAGAGGACAATGGTCAGAGAGGACAGTTGCGAGACCTTGACAGGTAGATAGAAGGTGGATATCGTCCCATGCAGAGTTGAAGAGAAAGCGATCAAGTTTAGCCAAGGCGGGGTCCTGACGCCTGTTAGACCAGGTAAAAAGACGGTTGTTGATAGGGGGTTCAATCAATGAGCAGGAGTTGATGAAAGCATTGAAAGCATCTGAATCAGGCGAGAAATTCCCTGAGTTTCTTTCAACCGAATATCTGGTTGTATTGAAGTCCCCGCAAGCACCCATGGGCCGTATATGTGTGTTGCAAATTCCATGCAGTTCCTCCAAAGATCTGCCCATTCTTGAGTAGTTTGAGGACCATAAATGTTTGAAAAGAAGAAGGTGGTGTTGGATTGCAGGTGTCTAAGAGCTAAATGCAGAACATATGGCTGATGAATGATTTGACCCAGAGACCATACAGATTCATCCCACATGGTTATTAAACCCCCCTGGAGCCAATAGCGTTTGCGTGGGCCCACCCAGAGAGCTGTGGACCACCAATTTGACGAATATGGGCGGGAGGTGGATCAAAAAGTTTAGATTCTTGGAGTAGGAGGATATCTATGTGTTGGGGAGACAAGGACGGGTAAAGTAAATGTCTTTTTGAGGGGTCCCCTAGCCCACGAATATTCCATGAGACAAATTTCATTGGGAAAGGGAAAGACGCTCTTGTTCTAGGGTTTGCATGGCAGAATAATGTTCATCAAGAATAGAAACACCCATGCAACGTGCTAATTTCTTATTTAATCTAGAATTAGCGGAAGAGAAAACTACAGGTTTATAAAAGCTACCTGTAGCTCCAGGCAAGGAAGAGGCTTGGGTGGTCCTCGAGCTTTGTCTGACTACCACTGGAGAGAGGCCTTGCAAGATAGGGTGAACTGGAGCCTGAGGAGGGGGGAGGCTGGAAAATAATCAGGTGCTGGAGTTGGATCAGGAATCGGGACTTGAAGGAAATAGGGCACAGAGAGGTCATAGTCGAGAACGGGGTCCCACCGCGGTGGAGTTGGCTCAGCATTATGGGCCATCATAAGGTTAACATCCTCGATAAAATTCAGAGGAGGGGAAGACGAGGCTGACTCATGGATCATAACATCGAAGCGTTCTTCGAAGTCCAGGTCGTCAGAAGGAATGTCAAGCGGGTCCTCAAAGCATTTGAGTTCCTTATCAATGTCAATACCAAGGGGGTAGGTCTCTGGTCTGAAACAAGGATGTGAATGGTCCCATCGTGAAATCATGATGAGGTAATCTACGTTGTTGAGGCGGACCATGTATGAGGAGGAAGCGTCTATTCCCACCAGGAACTACATTTTAACATAGATCAGACGGCGATCTAGCTCTGACCATTCGCATCTGTCAAATTCAATGAATCGCCCTACTGGATTTAGGGCAGTCTGGACAACATCCGGGTTGTTACGAAGGAGTTCCGAGAAGCCCTTGATGGTTGCCCAACTAGGCGGCTCAAGCTCAATGGATGGCGGTGGCTCATAGTCTGGCCATGCCTCAAGATAATCGAGCCACCAGCTTTGGTAAGGATCTTGGAGTTGAGCACAGTGGTTTTCATATAATTGGAGGTGCAGCAGACCAAGAATCGGTTGTTATCAAGAAGCCAGATCGCCCATTCCCTGTGGTTGAAGGTGGAGGACAGGACGGTATTGAGGCTTTCTACGGTCCAAATGCCTTCTATAATGGTTGCGGTGATGTAAAGCGAGTAATCTGCCATGGGAAAATTAAATGGAGGGAGAGAAGAATGGTGAGGAGAAGAAAGTGATTTGGTTTGGAGAAGAGAGAGGGAATTGAAGTGATTGGGTGGATTGGAGATAGTGGGGTTGGGTGCGGGTCCAGCCGTGGGTTGATTTGATTGCAGCACACGTGTATGCTTAGTAGTGGAATCGCCTAAAGTGTGTTTTGGAATTCGTGAATTGTGAGCAGGGAGATGATTACTAAGATAAACCGAAGAGTTTTTTGAGAGTCCCAATGCAGAAGGTTTAGAGGGACAACGGGCATAATAATGGCCATAATAACCACAGCGATAGCAGATCCTAGGGTCCCTACAGATGGATGCCACGTGGCCCAATCCTACGCATTTGAAGCATCTTTTTTTCGATTTCAAAAATTCGAAAGTTTGACGGTAAGTTTCGAATAACGGGATCAGGCGCCGACGGTTGAAATTGGGAGGGGTCGGGAGAAGTGGCTGTTGATTTGAAGGTGGAATGGAGCGAGGTGTTGCAGCTACTTGAGCATAAGATCTCCCATTGGTGAAGTTGACAGGCGGGGTGGGTTTTATAGGAGGAGCAGTATCGGATTCAGGGGAGCGTTAGAGGGGACATGCAAGAGATTGAGCTTTGAAGCCTGAAGATGGCACGGGTGGAGGATGAGGGGGATCCAGCAAGTATTTGGATGGGACGAAAGAGATTCCAGCAAACGAAAGAGAGGGAGAGAACGGAGGGGAAGACGCCATTTACTCAATAAAGTTTTGCAATGTGATTAACGTTTAATGTTTAAAGTGTTTTGAAAAGAGGATGTCTATGGTTTTATAAAGCTTTCGAAGGAGATGTTTTTCAATGTTTCCGAAAGGGCTATTGTTATTGGTTTCGAAAGGTATGATTTGGCCTTCGGTCTAAGGTTATAAAGCAAACTAGATTACTTGTTTAGAAAGGTGACTTTCAATGGTTTCTAAAGGGCTACTTTCAAAGGTTTCGAACATTTCATCAATAATGTTTTGTGTAAAGTATATATAACATGGCAAGGTGATTTGAGTAAAGCATAGAATAAGTATGATTTAAAGGTTTGAATCAATTTGAGAGAAAATCTTTTCAAGGAAAATTTTATGGGTAGATGACCCTAAGTATAAAGTATAAAATGTTTTCAAGGAATATATAGAGTAGAGATTGGTTATTGGTGAGCCCGCAATGCCATTAGTATCAATTGACCCTGGGAGAAATAAGTTAGGGACAAACCGTCCAGAAGAGGAGTATCCAACAAAAGTTAGATTATTTGTTTATTTTTTCTGGTAGGCCCGAGTGAGCCAAAGGTTAATAGTTGGCCAAACAAAACTATAATGTTCTAACAGATAGTCCATTGATTACATGATTTGTATGTTTACATGATGTTGCTATATTGTTTTAACAAGTTTTGGTTGCAGGATTTTGATTTGCAAAAAATATGTTTTTAAAAAGATATTAGTGAAGGGAAACCCGTTTCGCTAAGCGGTATGGTCTCACTTAATATTGAATAACCGAGATGTATAGTATAATTCACACCAGGCTTTAGTCTGACTCGAAATTTATGTTTTTCCCCTTAAACTCTCGAGTGCTTAGAATTGATTTGAAAAGGCTAAGTATTGAGGTTTACAGGTTTTAGCAGTTGGACGAATAAAGCTTCCGGAGACAAGTAGGAGGCTGATGTTAGCTATATTTAGGAGTTGTTATGTTTTTATTTCTGCTATGTTGTATTAAGTCTGTTGT
Source organism: Allium fistulosum (assembly GCA_030737815.1). NCBI lineage: Eukaryota > Viridiplantae > Streptophyta > Magnoliopsida > Asparagales > Amaryllidaceae > Allium > Allium fistulosum. The sequence continues at coordinate 100,891,436 of CM060904.1, forward strand.
GACTATTTAGTATTCTGGTCAAAAAAGAGGGCATCCTTATATGCACTCTTGGCGTATTTATATAATAATTATATTTGATTTGAACCTGGGAAATAGTTGGGGTTATGTAATTGGATATGAAACAAGTTTTGTGAAATGTAATCAGAAAAGTTGTTTTTTTGCAGTCTATGATTTTGTTTCATATTCATGTGCTTCTGATTTTATGGATATCATTAGCATTACTGTATTTTGTCGCCGGAAGTTAATATTATAGATGGCTGCAGCATCTGTAGCGCTTAACTTTGGACCTAAAGATAGGGGATGTTACAAATTGGTACCAGAGCATAGGTTTATGAAAAACTTTAAACTAAAATGATTTTTGAAAACATAATCCTAAGGAATTAGAGTAAAGGTCAGGGTATGAGATAACGCTATAATAACTTACTAGTATTTGCTATATATAAGTATACGCTATATCTCCATTCTCCTATTTCTCTTAGGCTATTCTTCTGTATCTTACGAGACTCGATTGCAGATATGGATGTTAGAAGTGGAAGAGTTAACCTTGGGGGAAGCACCATTATATTGGAAATGCTAGACCAAATACGAGGAGGAACCAAGGTCAGGCACAAGCTGGAAATTTTGGTGCTGAAGTCCCGCAAGTTGACATGGGAGCAATGTATCAGTTCTTTTCAACATGATGCAGGAGGGAGTTACTGCTGGAGTAGTCAGAGGGAATGCTCAAGGTTGAAATTAGGGAGCTCCGGTGGTCAACTATTATGTTGTTTTGAGTAGAGACTATGCTAGGCTGGGAGGAAAGCCATTTTTTTGAACTGAAGACGCTATTGAAGTAGAGAATTGGTTACTGCATTGTAAGAGGATCTTTGCAGATTTAGGGCTAAATGATGAGCAAAAGAGGAGGCTTGCTTCTAGGCAGTTACAAGGAGCAGCATTGTACTGGTGTAATAGTGTGACGATCAGAGTTAATGAGGAAACAATGGTATGGGGCTGAGTTCAAGAGGAGGCTTGAGGAGAGGTTTATGTTTGAGATTGCAAAGTCCACTCTTCTCAGAAAGTTTGCTGAGTTGGAGCAGGGGGATATGACTGTGCTAGAGTATGCGATAAGGTTTGAGGAGTTAGAAGATATGGCTATGCTACTATGGACACTATGATTAAGAGGAACGAGAAGTTTATTAGGGGGTTGAAGCTTGAGTTAGCAAAGGCTACATTACCTCATAACAGGGATCCTCGTGATGTTGTAGTTGAGATGGCTTTGAGGTACGAGGAGATGCTTGCTTTTCTAGAGAGAAATAACGTAAAGGAAGTTTAAGTAGGGTAGAGTCAGAAGAGAAAGTTTTTCCATAAGAAAGGGGCTAAGAAGGGTGCAACCGCAAAGAAAGGAAACCCGGAGGTTGTCTTCTTTAAGTGTGATAAGAAAGGGCATTTCACAAATGAATATCATTCGAGTGATGGAAAGAAAGTGATCGGGAAGAAGAATATCAGATGCTTCAACTGCGATCAAGTTGGACATTACAAGAACCAATGCAAGAAGCCAGCTAAAGACGGAAGGGGAAAAGTGTTTGCATTGGAGCCAACTACCTCAAGGCCAACAACAGAAGAAAAAAAAGGCTGTGTTGGGAGGTACGCTTTTGATTCATGGTATGTCATTTAGCGTTCTGTTTGATACCGGTGCATCGCATTCTTTTGTATCTCGTTATTTGGTAGATAAGCTTAACCTAGAAACTTCATATCTAATTACTTCCTTTAGAGTTGCAAATCGATAGGAGGGTACGCGGCACATGGCATGAGATGCTTCCACCTAGAGTTTGATTTGTTAGGTCATACCTTTGTTTGCAGTTTGCATGTGTTTGATTTCGTAGTGATTGGAATTATTTTGGGTATTGGTTGGTTAAGTAAATACGATGCTAGGATATTTTGCCATGATGGAAAAATATCGCTTAGACGACTGTAGTGATTGGATTGTATATTCCATAGAAAACCTAGTTGTGAGGTTAATGCTTTGTTGGGTGTTGTAGAGTTAGAAGATAAATTGATTATGTTTCATTGGTTAGAGAATTCACAGATGTCTTTGAACCCGTGGTAGGATTGCCACCAAAACAAGCTATTGAATTTCAGATAGATTTAGTGCCGGGAGCAGATCACTGAGTAGACCGCCAAGCAGAATGGCACCTACCAAGATAAGGGAGTTAAAGGTGCAGCTGGTTGATTTGGAAGGCAAGAATTTTATCAAACCAAGCAGTTTGCCTTGGGGAGCAGCTGCAGTGATTGCTAAGAAGCCGGATGGATCGCTAAGGCTATGTATCGATTATCGTAAGTTGAATGAGAAGACGATAAAGAATCGATATCCATTGCCTAGAATTGATGATTCGTTTATCAGTTGAGTAGAGCTAAGGTATTTTCCCAGTTAGATTTAGCGACACGGTTCCATCAGCTTAGAGTGGCAGAGCATAGTATTCCTTTGACGGCGTTCAGAACCAAATATGAATGGTTAGTGATGCTATTTGGACTAACTAATGCGCCAACATTCTTTATAGATTTGATGGACCGAGTTTTCCAAGAGCACTCGGATAGGTTCGTGTTGGTTATTATATATGATATATTGATATACTCTAAAGATGAAAGAGAGCATGAATTTCATCTTAGAGTGGTGCTTGAGACGCTGAGGCAACATCAGCTGAAGGCGAAATTTTCGAACTGTCATCTCTGGAAGGAAGTGAAGTTTCTTGGTAATGTAGTCTCAAAGAATGGGCGGTCTATAGATCCTACTAAGATTGCAGTGGTGAATAATTGGAAGTGACCTAAGACAATAACTGAGATAAAGAGTTTTCTTGGATTAGCTAGGTATTATCAGTGGTTCATAAAGGATTTTTCACGGATAGCAGCACCGATGACCAAGCTAATGCGGAAGGATGTGAAGTTCATTTGGACAGATAAGTGTGAGGAAGCATTTCAGAGATTGAAACACTTATTAACCCATGCACCTGTACTAGTTATTCTAGAACCAAATCATGATTTAGTAGTATATACATATGCATGTGGAACTGGGTTAGGAGTCGTGTTAATGTAAAGAGGTAAAGTGATTGCTTACGTTTCTCGATAGCTTAGACCGCATGAGGTTAGATAACCAACACACAATTTGGAATTAGCTATGGTGATTTTTGTGTTGAAGGTGTGGATACATTGTCTTTTGGGAGAAAGATTTGAGCTGTATACGGATCATAAGTCGCTGATGTATTTATGCTCTCAAAAAGAGATGAATATGAGGCAACATAGGTGGTTAGAGTTTATAGTTGCTTATGACTTTGGTATTGAGTAGACACCAGGGAAAGGCAACAAGGTGGTAGATGCACTTAGCACAAACATCAGAATGCAGTGTTGGAAATGATAGCTAAGTGGAAGGATTTGAAAGCATTAACGACATGTAGAATACAATGGAGATTCGGAGCTGGGTCAAATGGAGAAACCATTGTGTTGTCATGTTTGTAATTTTGACCAGTGATGATTGAGAAGATCGCTTCTAAGCAGAATGAGGATCCAGTACTAGTTGAGTGGATCAGGAAGTTAAGGGATGGAACATAGAGCGATGAGTAGAAAGATTTTAGTCTTGACTAGAATGGTGGTTGAGGTAGAAAGGAAGATTGTGTGTTCCGAATGTGGGAGACATTAGGAAGGAAGTTTTGGAAGAATGCCATCGTTCGAAGTTCACTATTCACTCGGGAGGAACCAAGATGTGTCAGGACATGAAGATGAGTTTCTTCTGGGAAGGTATGAAGAGGGATGTAGGCTTATGGGTGAAGCAGTGTCTGAACTGCCAAATGGTAAAGGTCGAACATCAAAAACCAAGCGGGTTAATTCAGCCTTTCGATATTCCTATATGAAAATGGGATTCTATCTCTAGGGATTTTATAGATGGGTTTTCGAGATCTAATAGAGGAAATGAAAGTATATGGGTCGTAATGGACAAGTTAACCAAGAGTGCCCATTTCATTCCAGTCAAGTCAACCATGATGGTACCTATTCTAGCTAAGTTATTTATGAAAAATGTAGTTAGACTGCATTAGATTCCTAGTAGTATCGTAAGTGATATAGATTCCTTATTTACTAGCGAGTTCTGGAGAAATCTATAGGAAATTTTGGGAACTAAGCTCTAGATGAATACCGCTTACCATCCATAGACCGATGGGCAAACAGAAAGAGTTAACAAAGTCTTGGAAGATTTGTTACAAGTTTGTATGCTAGATTTTGGGGGATCATGGAAAGACCATCTACACTTAGTCGAGTTTTCATATAACAACAGTTATCGGGATAGTATAGGGATGGCACCGTTCAAAGCTTTATATGGAAGGCCATGCAAATCTCTCACTTGTTGGTTAGAGACCGAGGATAGGTTAGTTCTTGGTCCGAAATTTGGAAGAGAAGCTACAGAGAAGATTGAATTAATTCAGGCTAGGATGAAGGAAGCTTAGTTTAGGCTGAAAAGTTATGCAGACAAAAGACGGAAAGAATTGGAGTTCTCGATTGGAGACCATGTTTTTATCAAGGTATCACCGACGAAAGGTGTGATTCGATTTGGGAAATCAGGGAAATTGGCACTGAGATTTGTTAGGCCATTTTCTATTGTAGAGAGAATTGGGATACTCGCATATAGAATGGAGTTACTGACCAATTTGGCAGCAGTCCACGATGTTTTCCATGTTTCTCATCTAAGGAAGTGTATTAGATACCCGAGGACTACTATAGCACCGACTACATAAGAGGACTTAGTAGTAGAGCCGAATTTGACTAGTTATAAAGCCAGTCCGTATAGTCATGAGAGATGAGAAGAGGCTAAGGAACAAGACAGTTAGATTAGTTAAAGTCCAGTGGAGCGACGACAAGAGAGACTGTACTTGGAAGACTGAGAGAAGGATTAGAGACGCTTATCCTGATTTGTTTGATGGTATATTTTACTTTATGTGTGATTGTTGCGAGTTCCTTATCGTAATTTCAAGGACGAAATTCTTTAACGAGGGAAGTCTGTAACGACCCTAATTTGGAGTAATATTATTTAGGGCATTTAATTAGTTAAATTAAATAAAATAATGTAGTAATTAGGGGATTGAGATGTGTGTAAATAATAGGTGGTCGTACCCAGTTAAACTAATGAACTAAAGGGGATTAAAATAAGATAATAAGGGTAATAGGTGAGGGAAATGTAGAAATAAGTATATTCTTATACCCTAAACCCTTAAGCTACATTCATTTTATAGTTCAAAAAAAATCAAATTCTAGAGGCCGGCCACCAATAGACAAAGCTAGAAGAACAATAGCTAAAGATCAAGAGGAAGATTAATCAAATCCATTCTCAAATCTCAAATCCTTAATCACAAAGCTAAGGTGAATAATAGGTTACATCTCATGTTTTTATTGTTTTTGGTTTTAGATTGAAATCTGAACTATTTTGCAAGTTTTTTGCCATGTTTTTATTGTTAAAAATGGATATGTATGTATGTTGATGATTTATGCTATTTCACATAGATTTATGATGAGTTTTAATGTGAAAATCCTATTAAATGACATCCAAATGCCTTGCGATTCTGAGATAAGGTCAGAAATAATATTTTAGAGATGTGTTTCAAATTTCATAATTTTCTAAATTTTGTGGATTTATTATTAATTTTCTAGTGAAGAAAATGGTTATTTGGGTTTAAAATTAATTACGGCTAAATTATACTATTTTTGGGTCAGAAATTTATATATGTTAGAAAACATATAAGAAGTGATTTATGGGAATTTTTATAGATTTTTCCTAAGTGTTTGAATAAGTATATAAATTATTTAAGGCATGGGACTTAAATGTTTTATATATTTATAAGAGGTGAAGGGGCATTTTGTAAATAATTTAAATTGTTTATCTTTGAAAATTCGGCAGTGTTTTTAGAAAAAATTTTAGAAAAAGAAATTAGCAACCAATCATATGATGACAAACAAGACAGGTTAGTTGAAAAGAATTGCTTTTTTAAGTTATAATTCAGTTTTGCTTTACTTTTGATGTTTTGCTACTTTCGACGCCTAGCTTTCAACTAGGTACTTCCGCCTCCATTCAGTCGAAACCAACACACATGATATCAAAAGACTTGGTACGTAGTGCATTGGACATAGGTGAAAGGTATTGGTTTGAAAAAGTGGATTCTAAATGGGTCGAAGGCTTACTTTTCTTTTAAATGGAAATGCCCCTGCTTTGCTTTCGAAAACCATTCTTTACTTGGGAAATTGCTTTCGAAGGAGTGCTTTCGACTTAGTTGTTTTAGGACCCTTTGTTCTATTGAAATTTAAATCCAAAAGGTTTAAAGGAATAGTTTTTAAATGGTTTCGAAAGGTTTTTCCACATGTTTTTTTCTAGGACCCAAATGCTTTCGAAAGGTTTGATTTTATGAAAAGGACTTAGTGCTTTCTAAAGGTTTAAGATAAAGGTTTCGAAGAGATGGTTTCCCAATGTTTTCAAAAGGTTTTAAATAGAAGATTTCTAATGGTTTCAAAAGGTATGTTTAAAGCATTTTGAAAAGAGGATGTCTATGGTTTTATAAAGCTTTCGAAATGATGTTACACACAAAATTCAGTGTGTATGGCTTTGTCACAGGTAAGACAAAAATGATGTTACACACAAAAAGGAATATATAGAGTAGAGATTGTTATTGGTGAGCCCGCAATGCCATTAGTATCAATTGACCCTGGGAGAGATAAGTTAGGGACAGACCGTCCAGAAGAGGAGTATCTAAAAAAAGTTATATTATTTGTTTATTTTTTCTGGTAGGCCCGAGTGAGCCAAAGGTTAATAGTTGGCCAAACAAAACTATAGTGTTCAGACAGATAGTCCATTGATTACATGATTTGTATGTTTACATGATGTTGCTTTATTTTTTAACCAGTTTTGGTTGCAGGATTATGATTTGCAAAAGATATGTTTTTAAAAGGATATTAGTGAGGAGAAACCCATTCCACTAAGCGGCATGGTCTCACTTAATATTGAATAATCGAGATGTATAGCATTATTCACACCAGGCTTTATGTCTGACTCGAAGTTTATGTTTTCCCCTTACATTCTTGGGTGCTCAAAATTGATTTGAGTAGGTGGAGGGTTGAGGTTTACAGGTTTTAATAAGTGGACGAATAAAACTTCCAGAAACGAGCAAGAGGCTGATGTTAGCTATATTTAGGAGTTGTTCTCTTTTTATTTCCGCTGTGTTGTATTGAGTCTGTTATGACTATTTAGTACTCTGGTCAACCAAGGGGGCATCCTCATGTGTCGCTCTTGTCGTATTTATGTAATAATTATATTTGATCTAAACCTGGGAAATGATTGGGATTATGCAATTGGATATAAAACATGTTTCGTGAAATGTAATCAGAAAAGTTGTTTTTTGTAATCTATGATTTTATTTCATATTCATGTGCTTTTGATATTATGGATACCATTAGCATTACCGTATTTTGTTGTCGGAAGTTAATACTATAGATGACTGCAGCATCTGTAGCGCTTAGCTTTGGGATTCAAGATAGGGGATGTTGTAGGTAAACCTTTCGAAAACACCAGGGAATCACCCTTCAAAATCTTATATATACCTTTCGAAAATACTGGGAAACCTCCCCTTCGAAACCTTTACTTGTTACCTTCCGAAAGCATTAAAGTATACTACTTAAAACAAACCTTTCGAAAGCATTAGGTTCAAGTTAAAACATGTGGAAAAACCTTTCAAAACCATTGGAAATCCTTCCTCTCGAAACCTTTGGATTTAACCTTCAAAATATCAAAAGGGTCTTTAAAAAACTAAGTTGAAAGCAACTCTTTCGAAAGCAATTTCCTAAGTAAAAGAAGTAGATGGTGTCGAAACCAATTCCTTCAAAGCATTGGAGAAGTGGCACTTATTTTTAAAACAAAGGAACCGCTTCGAAGGCACTGTTTCGGAAGGTAAAAGGGCAGCAGTCGGAGTTTCGACCCCTTCGAAAGCAATTTCTTAAAACAAAGGCGCAACCCATTTCAAAATCTCTTTTCTTTAAAATAATTTAAGCAAGTTAAAAGCTAACCAAATTGAAAGCCATCTTATTCGAAAGCAAAGCAAGCGCATTTCCTTTAGAAAGAAAAGCAAGGTTTCGACCCCTTCGGAACCCCTATTTCAACCCTTCCTTCCACTTATGTCCAATTCACTACGTACCAAATCTTTGATACCAAGTGCATTGGTTTATATATGGTTGGAGGTAGAGGTACTAAGTTGAAAGGTGGTTGCCGAAAGTGGTGAAACAACGAAACCTTAAAAAAACCTGATTTTTAACTTTAGAAAGTAATTCCTTTTAACTAACCTGCTTATTTGTCATCATGTAATAGGTTGCCTTTACCTTTTCAAAATCTTTTCTGAAAGGTGCTGCTGAATTTCAGAGATTGACATTTTAAAACATTTGCAAATAGCCCATTTTCCTTTTATAAACATATAAAACATTTAAGTCCCATACCTTAAATAATTTTATATACTTATTAAAGCACTTAGGAAAATTCTCAAAAAATTTCCCTAAATCACTTTTAATATGTTTTCTAACATATATAAATTTCTGATCCAAAAATTATATAAATTAACCATAATTAATTTTTAACCCAATTAACCATTTTCTTCATTAGAAAATTAATAATAATTCCACATTAATTCATAAAATTATGAAACTGGAAACTTATCTCTAAAATATCATTTCTAATCATATATTAAAACTGCAAGGCATTTGGATGTCATTGGTAGGTTTTTCAATCTAAAACTTATCATAAAATCCATATAAATAAACAAAGTTCATCAACAAGCATATATATATATATATAAAGATGGTAATATACTTACAAAAACATTTGGGTCCGATTCTAGAAACTGAAACATCAAATATACGAGATGTAACTATTATTTACCTTTAGCTTTGTTGTTAAGGAGTTGAGATTTGATCTTGGATTGAATTTGACTAAGCTTTTCCTCTTGATTTAGCTTTTCTTTCCCTTACTTCTCTTTAATGGTGGCCGACCTTTAGTTTAATTTTAGTTTGCTTGTGAATGTCAGAATGATATGGTATGAGGGGTTAGGGTATAAGAATGTGACTTATTCCTATATTGCCCTTATCTAATTTCCCTTTCCTATTTCATTTTAACTCTATTTAGTTCATTACTTAATTAGACACGGCTACCCCTTATTATACAAATCTCAATCCCTTAACATTTACATTATTTCATTTAATTTAACTAATTAAATGTCCTAAATAATGTCAATCAAAATTAGGATCGTTACATTAGAATAAGAAATTAAGTTTTGAAAGCTTGATTTTTCTAAATTTGGATGTTAGCAATGGTATGCTAAGATTTCTAATGGTAGGGATTGGATGCAAAATTGGTTAAACTATACTTCTATTCATAGAAGTGGGGGAAAACTTGGATGAAAAAGCAAGTTTTTGGTTTTCAAAAGAAGTTGCAGTCATGTAGAACTACCAGTATATTTAGGACGTTATCATCAAATTTTCGAAATTGGTTCAAAAGAAACCATTCATATAGGAGGCGCCAATTAGAAATTATTGTTCATGCATATCATATGTATTGTGATACAATATGCATATGTACATGGGTTTCTGCAAAATTTATTGCACAGTAATTGACTACTAGTATAGAATGGATGTGCGATTATTTACATGATCGAATCCTTAAGGAATTTAGGGGGCAAAATTCTTTTAAGGGGAAAAATGTAAAACCCTACGTTTTTATGTTAATTAACTAAAATAAGCATTAATAATAAATAATAAAATATGAAAAATAGGATTTTTACAAATTCCTGAATTTGGCCATGAAACTTATACCATTGGATTGGTGGCGATTTTCTGGTCCATTTTCATATATAAACTTTTCCAATTGGAGTTCAAACGAAAAAGATATAATTCTGTAATTATGCAATGATTAGGTTTAATTGGTATTTTGACAACAATTGAAATGAGTAAAATCATAATGAATGTGTAACGATTAGGGACTTCTTTATATTTGATGGATATAAATTATGTTGCAGTAAACTTCAATTTGTTATTTTGGAGTTTTTTTTATATTTTAATGTACTGGAACTTAAAATGTTGCAAGTAGATTTCTACATATTATTAAGTTTAAAATAAAGAAAAGTGTGACGTTTGGAATAACAATGAATGGACATATGAAGTAAAAAGGAAGAAATGTACGAAACAAGGAAAATTTACGTGTTTTGTGCTGTCTATTTCAAGAGAAATTAAAAAGGAAATCCCTTGTAATTACAAACACTGCACAAAACATCTCATCTTTTGATAAGATATGGAAATTTACTGTATTAACATATGTTGAATAGAAATGTAGTTCCAATATATTAAAATGTAGTAAATCCCAAAAGTTAAACATTTAAGTCAAGAATAAAATACAATCACCAATTAAAATGAAAAAAAGAGGTTTTGAGGAATAGGCAAGAAAAAGAATAGAAAAAAATAGGAAAAGAAATGTTAGTTGGAGCCAATAAGCAAAAAGACAACCATATTAAGAAATTGAAAAAGAAGCGGTAAATGAATTTGAAGATGGAAAAGAGAAATGCATGATTAAATGAAGACCTAAGGTCAAACATAAAAGATGTTAAGGGCAATAAAGTAAGTATAAGAAGAATAAATATACATGAATATTAAATATGTATAGATGTAGCCTCAGATTTGCATTTATGACAGGTGTGGATAGTTATAATTTAATAGAGGTAAATTATAAAATGTAAATGACATAAGGTCATTAGAGTTGGTTGGAATATGAAATCATATCTAACTATAGGACCCATGGAGAGTATACGCTTGCTTTTAGAGAAGGGATACCTTCAGGTTAGGACTGTCTTGAAACAGAAGTTTTGCAAAACGTAGGTAATTGGGCAGTCCGTTAGGTGTATGTCGAGGCTAGACTCGCACAGTCAAAGTAGGTCTATTTCTAATTTGTTTGAAGGGGTATTGCCTTGATTGCCTTAGGCAATCTAAACGGATTGTAGTGAGGATCAAACACTATGCAATATCATGTGGTACCAGTTTAAAAAGAAAAGGGTAGGGGTTATATAGTTCTCGGGTCTTCCATCAGCCCCTTATGGTCAATGGGAAGGACAGGGTTACACCTAATTGATCATCGCCGCCTACCAAGGTTGATTCAATTGGGTAATGCAATGCCATAGTTGTTTGTTAGTTTTTTTGATAGGGCAGGGATAGTTAACATATAACAAGATTCCTTTAAAATATGGAAGGGGTGGTTTGTGGAGCTGAGTCCATGTAATGGAAAGCAGACAAAGCAGAAAATCCCAAAAGTGAATCCGACCTAATGGAGGAAAGGTTGTCGGTGCGCACGATAGGATTTTCTCGAGATATGTAATGGCGAGATCATGATACAATGAAGTGATGGATCATAATGAGGTGCTGAACGAGAGATAATAGTGAGATAGTATCTAGGTCCATTAGGGGACCTTGAGATATATATAGTTATATATATATATAGATATAAATCTATGGGATGTAGATCGAAACGGTTCGTACCCAGAGATAAAGTCGAAGCGACTGACAATATAATCAAATATAACATGAAGTAGTGAATAATCAGCATAAGCTAGTGTTATGTATAAGATGTATAATTTTCCAGCCATCAGAAGTGTTCTGACCGCCTCCTCATTACAACCCATAGGATAGATTGAAGGACAAGTACTGGTGTTTGCACATGGTCGGTGCTGACAAGGATACTTAATTTTGAAATTGTCAAACTTTGGTCAGTTTTTATACGATCTATTATATTAAATTATTTTGTTAGAGCTCTGATATGCATTTTTTATTTTATTTGCATGATACCAAACCAATGATCCATACTTTGGTGGACTTGGATTTTATATTTAGAGAAAAATCGAGGCTCATTGAGGGTGCGGGTTCTCATATTAGGTGACTTTAATGGAGGAGAGGTTAGATGTGTAGAAGACGAAGAAGTCTCTAACGGCTGAAGGATCAGATCCAATGTGAAGAGCAGAAGAAGACCCCAATCTCATTTTGGTTGCAGGTAGTTTGGTGCTTGTATAGAAATAAAGCTATAGAGTCAAAAGCCTACTTGTAATAAATTCCATAAGGCGACTTGAAGTCACACAGGAAAAGTCAGGTGCACACGCGCTAAAAGCATAGCTCGGTACCGACCTAAGTTCCATAAATCGATGTCGACTTGTGATGCTTGGTGCCAGTTGCATCATTTCACTTGACTTGCTTTTCTTTTGTCCACTTGAGTTGTTTGAGCCTCTTTTCCATCGTCTTCGAGTTGATTCTAGTGATCTTCTTGATAGCACTTGAATTATCCTGATTTCTTTGTCATCAACTTAACAATCTTTGAATTGATCGTTCAAACTCTGGGAAAATCACTTGATACCAAGCCATTGGAGTTGTATAGGAGTTGTTTGAAGTTTTGAGGAGAATCTGTGATAGATCAGTGCCAACCTATGGCCACCAACTCGGTACTGAGCTAAGGTATATGCTCCAATCTTAATGGAATTCCATCAAGTTGCTTCTTTAGCTTTTCCAAGTGTATTCCCAAGTTCGTGAATCTTTTCATTCTTGTGCTGATCTTCAAAGTCCGGTTGAAATCTTCCATGGTCCAAAAGTTGGTTAACAGAAGGTACCGTTTTCAAAGTGCTACTAAAATAGATTGGTTTATTTAGATCAGGTGCATTAATAGTAAGGTATAAAAGACGAATTTCAAAAAAAAATCTTTTATTAATTTGCATAGAATCTTATCTGTGTTTATATCGATAATAAATATTATACCAAATCATATTTAGTATATAACAATTAAAGAGTTTGAGAAATATTTTAATTATATTTAAAAATATTTACTCCATTTGTCATTGTTTAACAAAAATATAGTATTATTAATTTAAATTAAATTTAGTTGACTAATTAACTTTAATTTATTTTCTTTTACTATTTTTAATATGTTTGTATCCACAATACAAACATCATAACCACATTGTAAGGAATAATCTAATCCAAGGGCAATTTTGGAACGATATTTAATTAACCATTGCGACTTATGGCTAATAAATATATATAGATGATGTCATAAGTCAACAATGATGTCAAAGTGACATATACACACACATCAAATAGTTAACTATATATACATTAATATAAACTGTTATTTTTCAAATTATTTAATTAATATTTATATCCATAAATGTGTACAAAATATATTAACGTAACAAATATAATATAAATATTTTATAAAATAATTTTAGCAAGTATATATTTAAACATTATATATATAATAATTTATTATAAAATAATTACAGTAAGTATATTTTTAAAACACACATATACATATACATACATATATACATATATATATATATATATATATATAAGTTTACATTAATATATATATATACACACACACAGAAAGAGGATTAGAAATTTAATAATTTAAGTAGTTTGACTAATTCAAATAAAAAAATTATCCCAGCAAATCATGATATTATTTATTAATTTTCTTCCATAAATAAATCCATTAAAATCAAATATATATAATCCTTTAAGAATATTTCAAATATATGAACTTCAAAATTCTTCTAACATTTTTAAAAATACTTTTTAATTTCTGGAAGCTCAAAGCTTCACAAAATATAATCGTTTTTTATTTAAATTTTGGTGTGGAAACATGACACACACGTACGAAAAATATAACTTTTTGTTTAAATCTGAAAATGAATATTAACTAGATTTTTTTAACATTAAAAGTTGTTGCTTAATTTTCTTGCAAGTAGTTAGCAAGCACGTTAAAGGTAGTCTGATCCAATCAAAGCTAGCCTAATTGATCTGCCATCGGCTTGGAAAGTCCGACCCAAGCTTATGTTGTCTCAATTCTCAAACCAATCATTCTACTCAACAGGGCGCCAAGATAAGGCCTGGGCATCTCATCCCAATGTAACCTTTAAAGTTAGACAAGATTTGGAACAGGTCCGGATCAGTCCCACCGGTACTTCTATATCGAACTTCTTCCAACAATAGCTAAAAGCCAACACAAATAACTCGACATCACATTAGCTAACGACTGACTCCTATCCAAGCCCGCCCCAATAGGCAGCACATCAGGCAAGAGTGGCCAAGCATGACCCGCCTTTAGCTTGGCTTCAATATTAATATATGGTCCTCATGATTCCATGCCTCTTCCATATTACCGATGGTGGTTCGGCCAGCTCAACCATGTAGGCACTCAAGTGAACAACAAGCTATCTAAAAGATAGAGAAATGGATAACTTTATCGTTCATGTGAGTACCCACATGGCTGAGCCGGCTGACAGACTGTCGAAAATATAAAAGAGACTTGGAATCTGAAGTACTATGTGGGAAAGACAGTTAATGACCGAGCATGAGGAGGTCGGGAAGAAGGTCTTATACTGGTTGGAGTTGGTTATACTGAAACCATGCTAAAGACGGGCCATGCTTAGGCCACTCTTGCCTAATATGTTGCATGTTGGATGCGGGCTTGGATAGGAGCTGTCCATCAACCATTGTGATGCTGGTGACCGATCGGGACCGAGCTGGACCTATTCTAGATCCTGTCTAAGAGCGAAGACCGCTTTAGGATGATACGGTCGATCCTTATCTTGGAGCCTTGTTGACTATGAAGGTTGGCTTGAAACCAATATGGGCTTGGACTGGCCTTTGCTGGCTGGTGGCATATCATGGCTGACTTTAATGGGCTAAACTGCCTTTAATAGGCCTGCTTACTACTTACGAGAAAATTAAGCAACATTTTTTCCCAAGTTCGTATCCACTTGCGGGTGCAAGCTTGAAAAATCATTCAAACCTTGCCAATTGATGGCCTTGTAATACATTTAATGCGATTTCTAAATGGGTCTGTGCAATTGGCTATGATGATTTGTTTGTTTAGATGTGTCATGTCTCCCAACGTGTATGACTTGACTTTGTACTAATCTCTTTTGAATGTCTGGGATTCTTTTGGCCTTTTGAATTCAATGCATGCGATGAAGGCGTGGGCATATAAATACCCATTCTTCTTCTTTAAGCCCAGAAAATGCTCTTCATAAAAAAACATTCAAAGCTTATGACTCATTCATAATTCTTTGCTAATAAAAAGCTGTTAGCTTCATCATCTGTTTCCTTTCCAAACTCTTTTGCATGCATGCCTCTTAATCAAATTTAGCTAGGATGTTGAGAAAGGAGAAAGCTCTTTAGTGCTTGTACCGGTGCCTGTTGATTGCAGCTCAACCATTGGATGAAAACTTCTGCTTTGGAAGGACTACGCATTACCGCTTAGATTGGACCCTTGCCTGCCATCCAAGGTTCGGATAGTGGTCGGATGTCCATCTCGGACTAATAATCCAAGCAAACCTAGTGCGTTCCTTGCTTTGAGGCTCTTACATTCCTGACCTCAAGTCGGTTAGGATGCTTCTAGGATTCATTGAAAGGTGTACAAGCTATAGCATCTGCTTCTTCTGCTATGGCTAAAGCCTTGGTTTTTTCCTTGGCAAGTTTGTCCAGTAGCTCTTCAAGACTCTTGTAAGGCTCGAAGTGGAAGGCTTCGAAGGTAGGAGCATGTTAAGTTTTCTTGAATAAGTTCAAGATCGATCGAAGTATTTAAAGTGCTTCTCCGATGAAGCCAGAGGCTTTCTGGGTGATGATAATAATGTAACACCCCTAATTTTTATACAACGTTATTCAGAAGATTTAATTAGAATAAATAAAATAAAATAATGTAGATAAGGAGATTGAGGTTGATGAATAAACTAGGTGGCCGTGCTAATTTAATCAGTTGAACTTATATAAATGGTTAAGAAATTAAACATAAGGGAATTAGGGAAATAACCATACTCCCCACCCTTATACAATTCCCATTAGGTTATGCACGTTCATTTTATCTCAAACAAAAACATATAACCGTAAGAAGCAAGGCTGACCATAAGAAGAGAAGAGAAAATCAACTTAAAATCTTAGGGTTCAAGTTTGAAGGAATCAATCTCAATCATACTTCAATTTCCTTATCCAATCTAAGGTGAATAATAATTTCTACATCTATATTTTGATTTATACATCAAATGTTTTTGATTTAAGGATAAATCTGTTTTATGATATGTCGAATGATGATATGCTGGTTTATGATTTATATGTGTTTAAACAAGGTTGTTTAATAAAGGATTTACACTGTTTAGGGCAAAACCGAGATGCAAATGATTTTAAATGCCATGGGAAAATTTTACGTTATAGAAAACATGATTTTGAAGATGGATTTAAATTTTCATAATTTTCAAAGTTTATATGGATTTTATATAAATTTTCTAGTAAAGAAAATGACTTATTGGGTTATAAATTATTTACAGCAAAATTAATGATTATTTGGGTTTGAAATTCTTATATGTTGGAAAACATATTAAAATAGATTGTCTGGGATTTTTCCTAAGTGTTTTGTTAAATATATAAAACAATTTAAGGTATGGAACTTAAATGTTTTATATATTTAATTAAGGAGAATGGGCATTTTATAAAATAAAATTATTATTTATATATGAAAATAGTGGTAGTATTTTTCTGCAAAGAAATTATTAACCAATGAGAATTTGACAAACAAAGGCAGATTAGTTGAAAAGATATCCTTTTTAAGTTGAAAACAAAGAAATCATACTTTTTGCATGTTTCAGCCTTTTACGGTAGAAAACCTTCCGACCTAGATTTTTCGACTAAGTCGAAAGGTTAAAGCATTCGACAAGGTCAAACCAATGCATATGGTATCAAGTATTTTGGTACGTAATGAATTGGAAAAGGTCGAAGGGTTCATAGTCGAAAGGTTGAGGGCCAAAGAGGTTGGGATATGTTTATTTTATAAACCAAAAGCTTTTACCTACTTTGCTTTCGAATAAGAGCTTTCGATTTGCATTTGACCAAGTCAAATGTTTAAATAAAGGTTTTTAAGCCTTTCAACACAATCAAAGGTTACTTCCACTTTGCTTTGTTTTTGAACCTTCTGACGCAGTCGAAAAGTTACCGCTTTTCTAACCTTTCGAAGTCATTGCTTTCGAAAAAGACGAAAGGTTTACTTGTTTTAAAAACCAGCCGCTTTCTTCTCCCATTGCTTTCGAAAGGTTTCAAAGCTTTTGACTTGGATGATTTATTCTTGTTTTATAATCGAAGTAAAACCCAAAGCTTTCGAAGAAGGTGATTTAAAGGCGGAGGCCTATTGTTTTAAATGAAAGGTTTTAAGGCTTTTGAAGCAGACCTTCCGACAAGGTGGAAAGGTTGCTTTTGTTGTAGTCGAAAGGTTTTAAAATGAGGACCTTCCGCATGTTTTAACTTGAACCCAGTAAGTTTTCGAAAGGTAAAATCCAATGTTTTTGAAAGGATTATATTTTATGAGTTCAATGCTTTCGAAAGGTTTAAATGGCAGAATGTTCTAATGTTTTTGAAAGGTTGTTTTGTAGACCATTCGACAAGGTCGGAAGGTTTGGTTTTGAAGGTTTGAAAACCCATACTCCAAATTTTAAAGGAAAAACCCACGGCTTATATAAAGGAGTTTGTAATAGTTCTAAGTATGAAATTTTGAGGAAGTATTGCCTTGATAAAATGTAAGTTAAAAGTGTTAACTATGTTATGATATGTATTTCAAGGACTTAAACCCACAGGAGTGGTATTGTTAAATTGTTGTTTACTTCTTCAAATATGAATATATTCACATGTTACAATAAATTCATTTTGGGAAAAGGGGTAGAAGAACCAGTAGGTTAACTGAATAGTGAATATAGATTGCTTAAACTCCTGCATGAGTAGAATTGCATCCATGGAATCAGGGTAACCAAAAACATACGATGCCTAAACTTTATAGTTATTGGTGCATACCAAGAGGTTCATAGTAAACCCATGAAAACTATGATAAGGTAATTATTGGTGCATACCAAAACGTTCATAGTTAACCCATGAAAACTATGTATTTAGGGTAGTTGGCAGCGGCTAATTGGTTTGTAGTAAACCCATGAAAACTATATCCAGATTCAGTATTGACATTAATCAATAGGTTCCTAGTGAATCCATGAAAACTAGGATAAGGAAGTGGTTAATGGAAGTATCGGTAGGTTCCTAGTCAACCCATAAAAACTAGGATGTGCAATGAGTTACTAGATAATTCCATAGGTTCTTAGTGAACCCATGAAAACTAGGATAAAGTGATTAGGTATTGGGAAGACCAATAGGTTCAGGAGGACCCATGAATTAATTAAGTTCACTGGCAGGAGCCTTTAGGTTCTTAGTGATCCTATGAAAACTGTGAATAGGATAGTGTGTTCTTTAATTATGTAAATGGTTATTAGTAAACCCATGAAAACTAAAAGGTTAAAAGTGTCTAAGGAACAATAATTAAGACATGGTGTCAGTTTAAATTGGGGAAGGGAAATATAAATTTTTTTCAAGTATGCATGTCATCATAATATTTTGGAAATTTATGTTTTAACCGTTGTGGATGCAGGAGCACAGTATATTGCTTTAAAAAGGTTTTAAGATACCGGTGAGGGGAAAACCCGTTTCGCTAAGCGGCGTGGTCACACTAGATATCTAAAAAGATTGAGATGTTAGATTATTATTCATACCAGGCTTTATGTCTGACTCAAAGTTTTTGTTTTCCCCTTAAACTCTCGGGTACTCAATTGATTTTGAGTAGTTTGAGATTTAAGGTTCTCAGGTTTTCTTCTCTGACGAATAAAGATTCCAGAGGCGTGCAGGAGGCAGATTGATATTTAGATTTTTTCTTTCAAATGTGTGTTTTGTTTGTAAAGGCAGATTTATTAGCCTTACTATATACTCTGATCAACCAAGGGGGCATCTTCATATGTCTCTCTTGGCGTATTTGTAATAATTATAGTTTGCTGATTGTGGTAAACGTGATTTGGAATTATGTAATAGACTTAAAATTTTATGATTTGAATATGGAAATATGTTTTTGAATTGCTGAAATTTTCCATATTTTAGTGATCTGTTTATCAATGTATCGAGCAACGTCATATTTGGTCATCGAAGATTAATAACTATGGATGACTGCAGCATCCATAACCGTTAGATTTGAGCCTCCAAGTAGGGGGATGTTACAAGTTGGTATCAGAGCATAAGTTTATGAAACTTTAAAAGAAAAATTAAACCTAAAAGTTTTTTCAAACATAATCCATTGAATTTAAAAATTGAAATCGGGGTTTGGGTTAACGCTATATTAACGTACTTGTGTTTGATATATAGGTATATATCTAGGTACGTATTTCCCTCTCTCTTAGACCGTTCTTCTATATCTTACTAATGCTCATATGCAGTATAAGAAAGAAATTATGGAGGTAGGAAACGGAAGAGGAAATCTAGGTGGAGCAAGCACCACAAGTAATGGAAATGCTCAACCTGATACTCGAAGAAACCAAGGTCGTTAAGCTAATGCTAACCAAAATGTTGAGGCCAATGTAGGTGTTGGAAATACACCAATAGATGCGAGGATGGTGTATTAGTTGTTGGCTAAAATTTTGCAAGTAGGAGCTGTTGGGAATGTTGGTGGAACTAATCATGTAGTTCTATTTGGTTATAACTATGCTAAGCAGAGTAGAGACTATGTCAGTCTGGGAGGAAAGCCATTTGCTGGAATGGAAAATGCCGCTGAAGTAGAGAATTGGCTATTGAACTGTGAAAGGATATTTACATATTTAGGTTTGAATAATGGAGAGAAGAGAAGGCTAGCCTCTTGACAATTGCAAGGGTTAGCGCTTCATTGGCGGAAAAGTGTGACGGCAAGAGTGCCGGAAGAAGAGTTGACATGGGCTGACTTCATAAGAAGGTTTGAGTAGAGGTTCTGGTTTGAGGTTGCAAAATCGATGTTGATGAGGATGTTTATGGATCTTGTCCAAGGGCAGATGTTTGTGATCGAGTATGCTGCTAAGTTTAATGCGCTATCTTGACATGATTATGCTTTGGTTGACACGGATGTCAGGAGGAACGAGAGATTCATTGAGATTTGAAGTCAGAGCTAGGAAGAATGGCTATGACTCATATTAGAGATCCCATTCATGTGATGGTGGAGATGACCGTCCGACATAAGGAGATGCTTGCTGTTTCAGCTAGAGAGAAGCCAGTTGAGTCCTAGGGTTCTCAAGGAAGGAAAAGGAAATTCTTTAAGAAGAAAGGAGCCCAAAAAAGGGTTGCTGCTAAGAAGGCAAAGGCTGATTTGGTATGTTGTAAGTGTGATAATAAGGGCCATTATGCCCACAAGTGCAGAACTGGTAAAGGAAAGAAACTTGCGGAGAAGAAAAATGTGAAATGCTTCAACTGTGACCAAGTTGGGCATTATAAGAACCAGTGTCCAAAGCCAGTCAGGGCAGACAGAGGGAAGGTTTTGCTATTGGACCACCGTCTTCTTCTAGACCTACTACAGTAGAGAAAGGAAAGACTGTGAAAGAAGGTATGCTTTTGATTCAGAGTATACCAGTTAAGGTACTTTTTGATACCGGTGCATCGCTCATTTATATCTCAATGTTTGGTTGATAGGTTATGTATGGAACCCACATACCTTGTTACTTCCTTAAGGGTTGCGAATCCAATAGGAGAGTATGCAACTCTTGGGATGAGATATGACCAGTTAGAATTTGATTTGTTAGGTCATGAGTTTTCTTGCAGCTTGTATTTTTTTATTTTGTAGATTTCGGGATCATCTTAGGTATGGATTGGTTGGGTAAGTATGAGGCTAGGATATTTTCCAAGATCGGGAAATATAATTGAGACACCCAGGTAGTCATGACCGAATCATTTTCTTAGTGGAGAATTCTAGTAAGAGTGTTTGTGCTTTGTTGAATAACATGGAGTTTGGATAAGAGCTAAGTCAGGTTCGTGTGGCTAGAGATTTTGCAGATGTCTTTGAGTCGGTTACTGGATTACCTCCGAAATGAAATGTTGAGTTTCGGATAGACCTTATATCGAGAGATGAACCTGTCAGTAGACCACCTAGCAGGATGACACTAACAGAGATGAAGGAATTGAAGGTGTAACTAGTGGATCTTGAAGAAGGAATTTTATTAGACCAAGCAATTCGCCTTGGGGAGCAGCTGCGGTATTTGTGAAGAAACCAGATGCATTGTTAAGGATGTGCATCGACTATCGTAAGTTGAACAAAAGGACGATCAAGAATAGATACCCACTGCCGAGGATAGATGACCTGTTTGATCAGTTGAGTGGAGCTAGAATATTTTCCCAGTTGGATTTAGCGACGGGGTTCCATTAGTTAAGAGTGGCGAAGGATGGCATTCCTTTGACGGCATTTCAGACTAGGTATGGTTCGTATGAGTGGTTAGTAATGCCATTCGGATTAACGAATGCACCCGCTTTCTTTGTTGATTTGATGAACCAGGTTTTCAGAGAGCTCTTGGATAGGTTTGTGTTGGTGTTTATAGATGACATTTTGGTGTACTCTAAAGATGAGAGTGAGCATGAGATTCATCTTAGAGTGGTGTTGGAGATGCTGAGGCAGAATCAGCTAAAGGCGAAGTTTTCCAAGTGTCATTTCTAGGAAAGAGAAGATAAGTTTCTTGGTCATGTGGTTTTAGAGGAAGGATTGTCAGTTGATCCAGTTAAGATCGAGGCAGTCAATAATTGGAAGAGACCACAGACGGTAACCGAGATCAGGAGTTTTCTTAGACTCGGGGCTATTACCGGAGATTCATCAAGGATTTCTCGCGGATAGCGGCGCCTTTGACTAAGTTGACCAGGAAGGAAGTGAAGTTTGTTTGGTCCAAAAAATGTGAGGAAGCATTCCTTAAGTTAAAGCATTTGTTAACCAATGCGCCAGTGTTAGTAGTTTCGGATTGTAACTAAAGGTTAGTAGAATACACTAATGCATGTGTAACTGGATTGGGAGCAATATTGATGCAAAGGGACAAAGTTATTGCTTATGCATCTAGGCAGCTTAGACCGCATGAAGTTAGATATCCTACTCATGACTTGGAGTTGGCTGCGGTGATCTTTGCCTTGAAGATCTGGAGGCATTATCTTTTGGGAGAAAGATTTGAGTTGTATACCGCCATAATCCATTAAAGTATTTATTCTTTCAGAAGGAGTTGAATATGAGGCAGCAGAGATGGTTGGAGTTTTTGGCAGCTAATGATTTCGGTATAGAGTATACTCCAAGGAATGGAAATAAGGCAGCAGATGCTCTTAGTAGAAAACATCAGAATGTGGTGTTAGCAGTGTTGGCAGAATGGAAGGATCTAGAAGCTTTAGCTAGTTGTGGTGTGCAGTTGAGACCTACTCCTAGTTCAAGCTAGGGTACTTCCATGTTATCTTGTTTAGAGGTTCGACCAGTGCTGATCGAGAGGATAGCTTCTAAGCAGAGAGAAGATCCAGTTTTAGCCGAGAAGTTTCGAAGGCTTGAGGGAGGATCAGTGGTTGATGATCTAAAGGATTTTAGTCTTGACTAAAGAGGATGGTTGAGGAAGTAGGGATGATTATGTGTTCCAGATGTAGAGAACTTAAGGAAAGAAGTCCTTGAGGAGTGTCATCGATCGAAGTTTACGATTCATCCTGGAGGAACCAAGACGTATCAAGACATGAAGAGGAGCTTATACTGGGAAGGCATGAAGAGGGATGAGGCTTGTGGGTTAGGCAGTGTATTAACTGTCTACAAGTGAAAGCCGAACATCAGATCAGTAGGTTACTTCAGCCTTTAGGTATTCCAGTTTGGAAACGGGATTCGATATCGATGGACTTTATAGACGGGTTGCCAAGGTCAAGTAGAGGAAATGATAGTATATGGGTTATGGTGGACAAGTTAACCAAGAGTGCTCATTTCATTCTCGTAAAGTCAACAAGGACGACACCTGTTTTGGCTAAGTTTTTCATGAAGAACATAGTTAGATTTCATGGGATTCCTAGTAGCATAGTCAGCGACCGAGATACATTATTCACTAGTGAATTTTGGAGGAGTCTACAAGAGGTATTAGGTACCAAGCTTAAGATGAGTACAACTTATCACCTACAGACGGACAGGCAGACATAGAGAGTCAATAAGGTACTCAACGATTAACTGAGAGCTTGTGTATTGGATTTTGGTGGATCGTGGGAAGATCATCTACATTTGATTGAGTTTTCCTATAATAATAGTTATCAAACTAGTATAGGAATGACGCCTTTTGAAGTTTTGTATGGAAGACCATGCAGATCTCCAGCATGTTGGTTAGAGACTAGAGACAGATTGGTCTTAGGTCCAGATTTGGTTAGAGAGGCGTCGGAAAAGATTGAGTTAATCTGAGGACGGATGAGGGAAGCTCAATCCAGGTAGAAGAGTTATGTAGATAAGAGGCATAAAGACTTAGAGTTCTCAGTGTGAGATAGGGATTTCATTAAAGTATCACCAGTGAAGGGTGTGGTACGATTTGAAAAATCGGGAAAGTTGGCCCCGAGGTATGTTGGTCGATTTTAGATTATAGAAAGGATTGGAAAGCTCGCCTACAGAGTAGACTTGCTAAGCAGTTTAGCAGGTGTCCATAATGTGTTCCATGTGTCTCTAAGTATGTGCATGATCCAGAGTCTACTATTGCACATACAGAGTTGGAGGACTTAGTAGTGAAGCCTGATTTGACTTTTGTTAGACAACCAATTCGGGATGTAGCGAGAGATGAGAAGAGATTGAGGACCAAGACAGTCAAGTTGGTAAAGGTTCAGTGGAGCGACAACGAGAAAGACTGTACTTGGAAGATATAGGATAGGATTTGAGAGGCTTATCCTGATCTGCTTTGATGGTATGTCTATGTTAGATTTATATAGATTGGTTGCTAGTCAGGTAGGCTAGTATAGATGTTAGGAGATGTTACAGATGATTGCTATATTTGCTAGTTAGTCCTTACAAAATTTCAAGGAAGAAAATTCTTTGAGGAGGGGAGTCTGTAACACCCCTAATTATTGTATAAAATTATTCAGGAGATTTAATTAGAATAAATAAAATAAAATAATGTAGATAAGGAGACTGAGGTTGATTAATAAACTAGGTGGCCATGCTAATTTAATCAAATGAATTTATATAAATGATTAAGAAATTAAACATAAGGGAAATAGGGTAAATAACCATACTCCCCACTCTTATACCATTCCCATTAGGTTATGCACGTTCATTTTATCTCAAACAATAACTTATAACAGTAAAAAGCAAGGCCAACCAGTAGAAGAGAGGAGAAAATCAACTTAAAAGCTTTGGATTCAAGTTTGAAGGAATCAGTCTCAATCATACTTCAATTTCCTGATCCAATCTAAGGTGAATACTAATTTCTACCTCTCCATTTTGATTTATACATCAAATGGTTTCAGATATAAGGATAAATCTATTTTATGATATGTTGAATGATGATATGCTGGTTTATGATTTATATGTGTTTAAACAAGGTTGTTCAATAAAGGATTTACACAGTTTAGGGCAAAACCAAGATAAAAATGATTTTAAATACCATGGGAAAATTTTATGTTATAGAAAACATGATTTTGGAGATGGGTTTCAATGTTCATAATTTTCTGCGTTTATATGGATTTTATATAAATTTTCTAGTGAAGAAAATGACTTATTGGGTTATAAATTATTTACAGCAAAAATAATGATTATTTGAGTTTGAAATTTTTATATGTTGGAAAACATATTAAAATATATTTTCATGGATTTTTCAAGATTTTTCCTAAGTGTTTTGTTAAATATATAAAATTATTTAAGATATGAGACTTAAATGTTTTATATATTTAATTAAAGAGAAGGGGCATTTTATAAAATAAAATTATTACTTAAATCTGAAAATAGTGGCAGTATTTTTCTGAAAAGAAGTTATTAACCAATGAGAATTTGACAAACAAAGGCAGGTTAGTTGAAAAGATAGCCTTTTTAAGTTAAAAACAAAGAAATCATACTTTTTGCATGTTTCAGCCTTTTACGGCAGAAAACCTTTCGAACCCAGACCTTTCAACTAAGTCGAAAGGTTAAAGCTTTCGACAAGGTTAAACCAATGCGTACGGTATCAAGTATCTTGGTACATAGTGAATTGGAAAAGATTGAAGGGTTCATAGTCGAAAGGTTGAAGGCCAAAGAGGTTGGGATATGTTTGTTTTATAAACGAAAAGCTTTCATCTGCTTTGCTTTCGAATAAGAGCTTTCGATTTGGTTGCTTTCGACCAGGTCAAATATTTGAATAAAGGTTTTTAAACCTTTCGACATAGTCGAAAGGTTTTTAAACCTTTTCAATGCAGTCGAAAGGTTACTGCTTTTCTAACATTTCGAAGTCGTTGTTTCGACAAAGACGAAAGGTTTACTTGTTTTAAAAACCTGCCACTTCTCCCATTGCTTTCGAAAGGTTTCAAAGCTTTTGACTTAGATGATTTATTCTTGTTTTATAATCAAAGTAAAACCCAAAGCTTTCGAAGAAGGTGATTTAAAGGCGGAGGCCTATTGTTTTAAATGAAATGTTTTAAGGCTTTCGAAGCAGACCTTCCGACAAGGTGGAAAGGTTGCTTCTATTGTAGTCGAAAGGTTTTAAAATAAGGACCTTCCGCATGTTTTAACTTAAACCCAATAAGTTTTCGAAAGGTAAAATCTAATGTTTTCGAAAGGCTTATATTTTATGAGTTCAATGCTTTTGAAAGGTTTAAATAGCAGAATGGTCCTAATGTTTTCGAAAGGTTGTTTTGTAGACCTTTCGACAAGGTCGAAAGATCTGGTTTTGAAAGGTTTGAAAACCCATACTCTAAATTTTAAAGGAAAAACCCATGACTTATATAAAGGAGTTTGTAATAGTTCTAAGTATGAAATTTTGAGAAGTATTGCCTTGATAAAATGTAAGTTAAAAGTGTTAACTATGTTATGATATGTATTTCAAGGACTTAAACCCACATGAGTTGTATTGTTAAATTGTTGATTACTTCTTCAAATATGAATATACTCAGATGTTACTCATAACTGCATTTTGGTAAAAGAGGTAGAAGAACCAATAGGTTAACTCAATAGTGAATATAAATTGCTTAAACTCATGAATGAGTAGAATTGCATCCATGGAGTCAGGATGACCAAAAACATAGGATGCCTAAACTTTGTAGTTATTGGTGCATACCAAGAGGTTCATAGTAAACCCACGAAAACTATGATAATGTAGTTATTGGTGCATACCAAAAGGTTTATAGTTAACCCATGAAAACTATGTATTAAGGGTAGTTGGCAGGGGCTAATTGGTTTGTAGGGAACCCATGAAAACTATATCCAGATTAAGTATTGACATCAATCAATAGGTTCATGGTAAACCCATGAAAACTAGGATAAAAAAGTGGTTAGTGGAAGTATCAGTGGGTTTCTATTTAACCCATGAAAACTAGGATGTGCAGTGAGTTACTGGATAAGTCCATAGGTTCCTAGTCAACCCATGAAAACTAGGATAAGGTGATTAGTTATTAGGAAAACCAATAGGTTCAGGAGGACCTATGAATTAATCAAGTTAACTGGTAGGAGCCTTTAGGTTCTTAGTGATCCCATGAAAACTATGAATAGGACAGAATGTTCTTTAATTATGTAAAAAGTTATTAGTAAACCCATGAAAACTAAAAAGGTTAATAGTGACCAGGAACTATAACTAAGACAGGGTGTCAGTTTAAATTGGGGAAGGGAAATATTAATTATTTTTAAGTATGCATGTCATCATGATATTTTGAAAATGTATGTTTTAACCATTGTGGCTGTAGGAGCACAATATATGGCTTTAAAAAGGATTTAGGATACTAGTAGGGGAAAACCCGTTCCGCTAAGCGGCATGGTCTCACTAGATATCTAAAAGGATTGAGATGTTAGATTATTATTCATACCAGGCTTTATGTCTGACTCGAAGTTTTTTTCCCCTTAAACTCTTGGGTACTCAATTGATTTTGAGTAGTTTGAGATTTAAGATTCTCAGGTTTTCTTTTCTAATGAATAAAGCTTTCAGAGGTGTGCATGAGGCAGGTTGATGTTTAGAGGTTTTCTTTCCGCTATGTATTTTGTTTGTAAAGGCAAATTTATTAGCCTTACTATATACTCTGATCAACCGGGGGGGCATCTTCATATGTTGCTCTTGGTATATTTGTAATAATTATATTTTGCTGATCGTGATTAACGTGATTTGGGATTATGTAATGAACTTAAAATGTTATGATTTGAATATGGAAATATGTTTTTGAATTGTTGAAATTTTCCATATTTTTGTGATCTGTGTATCAACGTATTTAGCACCACCGTATTTGGTCGTCGAAGATTAATAACTATGGATGACTACAACATCCATAGCCGTTAGTTTTGGGCCTCCAAGTAGGGGGGTGTTACAAAGAGTGCGAGCTGGCCTGCCTCAGAAGAGTCATTGACATGCTTCTTCTTCTCTTATCCTTCTCTTATTTTCAACTAGCTAGTAATAAGAATGTAATTGTAAGCCTAGTTGGGTAGGCATTGTGCCCTTGCACTCTTTTGATCTAAATGAGATAGATTTTTTGTTGCAAGCTCTGATTTAGGAAATTTTTTGTGTTTCTTGATCTCTTGTGCGTTTGTAGAGTGGAATATCTTGAGTATCTAATGGTCCTTGTATTTGTTATGCAGAAATTTCTTTCTTTTTAGGATTATGCGAACTATTAATGTGGTAATAAGGCAGGCTGGATACAACCGTTAATGCAGCCAAGTGAAGGTCCAATGTAGAGTGGTAATTTGTCCCGCATGAGCTGAAACACGAATAATATCGTGGCTTCTTTTGGGCGGCAGGCAATCAAGCATAAAGTGGCAGATGAGCGAAAGAGCATGGGGCTATGAGATTAAGATGGGTGACACATCGCCTATCGTGAGGCAACCATTGATCTTAAATTGAACTAGAGCGCATTTGTTTAGCTCAAACACTCTAGTAAAATTGAGTCGCATTATGGTGAGGCAGGATATATGCAGCCCGCTAATATGGTCCTGATGGTGAGGCGAACTATACACACTCCATTCACAAGGAATAGATAGATGAAAAAGTATTTATGTTATTTTTTATTTTTTGTGAAAGATAATTTATTCATAACAATGAGTCTAACCGAGGTTGTGATGCCCTTGCTTTTAGACGAGGCAGTGAGTTACGAGAGCACTGGGGCTTCTGCCAATGCCTTAGGGTTGGGGGTTGTCATTGAAAGAACCAGGGAACTGGACGGCTTGTTGGATCTGTTGAGAAACCCATTATTAATGGTAGAATGTTCTTAGTGCATTATGTTAATACCCTTATTTGCTTGCCTAAGGGAAATTCTGTAACTTTCCCTTTCTTTTTATTGGTTGCCCCTAATTTCACCGACCCCACCTTGAATAGGGAATTTCATGATGAGGCGGTTGTAAGAGCCGATGCCATCTAGCTTGGAAAGCATCGGTCATCCTACTAACAGGTTATAAGTAGATGATTAGTCACCTACTATAAAGTTAATGTGGATCTTTGTAAAGAGTGGCTCCTGATCGAATATTGTTACGAGCGAGGTTGTGCCCATCAGAACAATGTCTACACTCCCAAAGCCATAGTTTGGAAAGGCACATGTAGTGAGACTAGGGGTAGAAAGCCTAAGAGCTTCAAAGATGTTCTTAAATGTGACGTTGACCGAAATGCCACCATCCACGAAGGCCTGATGCACACTGGAGTTGGCCAAGGAAAGACCAATGACCATGGGATCATGATGAGGATAGGACATTACTTCCCTATCCTGGGCCGTGAAGCTGTTGGCCGCTCTGATTCTAGTTGGGGGTCTTGGATGCTCGGGACTTCGATGAGTAAACTGCTAGGTAAAGCCTACTTCTTATTTATACTTGGACTAATATCCTGGCCATTGTCGGCCATATGTGTTCCTCTGCGTATGGTTGGGACCTCGGTGATGAATCAAACCCTGGCACTATTGGGTTGAGGTGGCCAATTCTATCATTTTTCATGGTTTGCCCTTTGCTCGACTTGATGTTGAACAAATTCAAGGAGTAATCCTTCTTAGACGAGTCTTTCAATCTCATCCTTGAGAACACGACAGTCTACAGTTGAATGGACTTTGATTCAATGGAACTCACAGTACTTGGCATTGTGGTAGAGTTCCTTTTGTTTTTTGTATCTAACTGAAGCGGGCCTTTGATACTGCGCATGATTCCTGGTATTGAGGTAGATGGTGGCGACGTCCCTATTCAAGTGTGAGTAATTATGATATCTAGGCTTGTAATGAGGGTCGACCTCTAGACACCTTCTGAATATCATCTTGATGACTACGGTTTCATCAATTGTTGTTGTTATAAGGGACGGTTTAGGCAGGGCATTTTCCTCGTTGTTGCTGTTTGAAAGATCTGCATCTTCCATCCTTATCCTGTCCTTCGCATATTGATAAAAGCCTGTTAGGGACAAAGCCGGCTATTTTGGAGCTCTCTCCATATCTTGGACCTATACCTGACCTCTAAGCGTAGAGCCATGACCATACTACTCACGTCTGCACCCCTAGCCTAAATGGACTCTTTGTCAAAGTGGCTAACATGCAATCATAAGATTATAGAAGGACCTTGCTTGCTCATTGGCCTTCACAACATAAGTATGGGACATGAAAAAATGAGTCTTAAAGTCCATGCACGGTAGGGCCCAGGAGTACACACTTCCCAATTGCAGGTGCAAGAACAAGCGGGGGGGGGGGGGGGGGGGGCGATCCTCCAAGGTGAAAGGAAAGAGCGAGCATTTTGCTGAGCCAAAGAGCTGCCCAGCATGGATGATGGAGTTGAATGTCGTGATGTGATTGGATGAGTTTTCATTCCTATCATAATTGTCAATTGGTGATAAGGCATACCACTAATGGATGCAAGTGTCTAGGATTCCATTAAAGAACAGTTCCTCGATCTCGTCATCTCATAATGCCCAACCTCCAACATAGTGGGCTTACATTTTGTTGTGCTGTTGGAAGAGGACGTGCATTTGTTTCCTGAGGCTGGCATCGCCTATTGCGGGATGTTCTGGCTAACTACAGGCTAAGGACTCAGCTTGCGTCGAGGTAGAGTAGGAGATCGGTGATTAGATGAAGAACGATGAGGACGAGTTTAAGATCTCCCATATGCACTGAAGGGGATCTAGAATGCATGGCTTGCATTCCTATTTGCATGTCTCTGGATATACCTTATGGGATCGGGAGTATTGTCGAGGGAGCCGTGTGTTCCTTGCTGATGGCGGGGGCCATCGCTAAGATGGTTAAATGCAGAAGTTCATGGACGATTGGTGCTAGTAACCATTCCATTGAAGGGGAACGAAGGCAGGCTGGGCTCAAGGGCGAAGCCATGTCTATGGCGAGATCAATTTCGATAGGCGCATGCATGGTATGCCTTCTAGGATTGATTGGGACATCTATCAGTGAAATTTCTAGCACCACCCTCTCCCGGGCCTCAGCAGTGATCAAGAGATCGTAACCCCGAGGGCACTGGTCTACGGGCAGGCAGATTGACTAGATCGTAGTCAAAGGAATTAGTGGGATGAAATTCACGGTGGCTTGAAAATCCATCTGCATCCTCAAGCTATTTACTTTGTAGCTCAGCTGATCCACTTTTGACTTCCATTAGTATAGCACGATATGTCTTTATTGGAGCTAGTATTGGGTTGGACAACATCGACATGAGTTGTCATTGGTTCAATGCTTGTTAGAATTGCTACCTTCAAATAGTGGAAGATTGTCCATGGTAATAAGTTAGATAAGGTCTTATGGAGTTGAAAGGTGCGAAAAGGGGAGAGCTTTTAGTGAGAGGCCCTTCTTCTAGCACCAAAATATCGACTAGTTTTCTAGCCAACCTAGGAATGATACGAGTGCATTGTGAAAAGCAAAGATTACTTGTTAATCCCTAGGCTTAAAAATTGAGAAACGCAGTTGTAAGGTAAATAACACAAGATATAGAGTGGTTCAGCAAAGTTGCATGTCCATTGTGAAGTTCTCCTACTATATACTTCTCTTATAACTATTGGGAATTACAAGAGAATAATAGGAAAAAAAGGAGGCACTCAAGTGTAGTAAAGTTATGTAATCTTAAGGACTTATGTGGTAATAAGAGTGCTGAATTGTGCATCGTATTCATAATTAGTGAATGTTTCAAGAGTTCAATCCCTTTAAAGTTGCAAAGCAGAAATATTTATAGTAGCAGAAGTGGATGCTGGACTATTGTGATCACACTGTAGAGCTAGAGGGAAAAATGTTTAACTGTTGATCTGACTATAGAGGTAGATGGTTGACAGTTGTAAAGTGTGTCCTAAGATGTGTGGTGGATGTGAATGTACTCATTGTCTCTCTATACTAAATATGGGCTTGCTTTAAATGCACATATAATGCTACACATCAGTTCAACCTTTTAACAATGGTGGTTCGGATGGATGGATGGAAAACTTTGCCGTTCACTTGAATGCTACATGGTTGAGCTGGCCGACTGGCTATCGGCAATACGAATGAGACTTGGAATCTTAAGGATCATGTAGGGAAGATGGTTAATGACTTGGCACAAGGCGGCCGGGGGGGAGCCTTGATGCCGATTGGAGTTGGTAGTACCAAAGGCATGTAAAAGACAGACTAAGCTTAGGCCACTCTTACCTAATGTGCTGCTTATTGGGGTGGGCATGGAGAGGATCCAACTGTCAACTAATGTGATGTTGGGCAATTTGTGTTGACTTTTAGCTGTTGTTGGAAGAAGTTCGATATAGATGGTCGGGGCCGAGCTGGACCTATTCCAGTTCTTGTCTTAGTGTGAAGGCTACTTTGGGATGAGATGGTTGGGCCTCATCTTGACGCCTTAGTGAGTAGAAAGGTTGGCTGAGACTATTGGGCCAGTTTTGTGGGCCGATGGATATCGATTGGGGTGGATTTGGTTGGGCCAGACTGCCTTTAATGGGCATGCTAACTACTTGTGAGAAAATTGAGTAGTAAAAGCAAAATTAACCGGATAGTTAAATATATACATATATAATGTATGTATTAATATATATATATATATATCTGTGTGTATGAGCGCGCGCGCTCTCATGCATTTGTTTTATATGTAATTTCAGATAAATAAAACAACTTATTTTAATTTCAAAAACGAAACTAATTATATATGTATAATATTTAATATTTTTAAGTTTATGAATTAATTATTAAAAATTAATTTTAAGAAAATATTTTTTAATTAAAATATTGCCTAAATATATATAAAGGAATTGAACGCATACATATGAATATGATTTATATTACATTGTGTATATTTAAATAAAGAAGTTCCTCCTCCCTATGATTGAGCTGGTTGTTAACACCTTAGTTATTAGCTATCTCCTCTGTCTCAGTAACTACTTTTGCAACACCGTCTCCTTAGCTTCATCGATGTCTAATAGAGGCCGAAATTAGGTTGGTGGAGTGTATTGAAATGAGAATGGAGGACACCTTTTTACAGACCTCAAGCTATCAAATATCTCCCTCATTTTGCTCAAAACCTAGGAGACAAAGCCTCTTTGATGACCAAGTACGCATCTTTTCCTATATGCACTTTAATGGCCAGTGCTAATGATTAGCCTTCACTGTCCAATATGCCCATTAACTTGAGTCGAATCTACCATTAAATATTTTGTTTAAGTTTGTTCTTCAATTATATTGACTCACAACTTTTATACACCATTTCTAGTTCATTTTTCAAATAAATAATTAGAAGCCATTAAAATATGATACGTTATTTATACTAATTTTATTGCTAGTTTATAATATTTATATATTATTTTTACATTAGTTATATTTGGAAATAACTAACAGCTCGATTGTGCTTACTCTCTGGTTTGAACTCGGTTCTCAATCAATATTTAAATGATTTAACTGAAACATGTATGAACTTTACTTAAGTACGTATCAGATGTAAGTTCAACATTTATAGATCATTTAGGATAAATCCAATTTATAATATATTATAAGCTCACATAGTAACGATATTTTGTACACGTATTCTTTTCAACATCACTGTATCAGTTATTTTATTTGGTATTTGAACCAAGCGAAAGTTTGATAGGTTTGGACTTTAGAATGCTGATCAAAGAGCATGAAGAAATAAAGAATGGAGAAGCAAAAAAAGAGTTAATTATGGAACCAACAAAATTGATCGACCCATCCGATAGATTTAGGGGTATGCCCTATGGGCAATTATATAATTTGTTACATATATCGAACTCAATAACAATCTTTTACATAATAAAGGTGTTTGATTTATATAATATGCTTTGTTATGTTATGATCTAATTACTTAACTATTTAGTTTAAAATAGATTAAATAGAAAATCCTTAAATGATATGTTATGTGATAGTAATTACAATGTATTATAATCATTAGTAATTTAGCACGTTAAAATAATATATTATTTTAAATATTCATAATCAGTATGTTTCAAGAAAGATATGGATACATTCTTTGAGGCTAGAGTACGTAACACACTCCAAATGTTGGGCATTCTATTACTCATGGCTGTGGGGGACACCAAGAGGTTACATGTTGATAGTTATTGGATAACTATGAAACGACTCGCTTTAGAGTTTCCATTGGTTAACTACAAATAAGGTGGAACATGAGATCTCGAGTGATGATTTTACATAGTTCCATCGACTTGAAAATAGCGTGGAACTTAAACATGGATAGTCCACTTTGATTATAGTTGAATCATGGCATGGTGATTCATCGAGGGACTATAGTTGGGTTGAGTAAAAGCATTGGAAGTGAAATATTATTCAATACAGAATTCGTCTCCTCGGTTATAAGAGGTTAGTATTAAGATCAGCTATAGTTAACTCAAAGTTAAAGTCCCAGGCCAGAGCAATACAATTAATAATTAATTTCATTATTGAAAAAATGATTTTGTGTTTGGACCACTCGATTTGAATATGGAGGATATTGGAGTTTTGACCAAAACCAAATTCCACAAGTCTTAAAGTGGTGTGGTTTTAACGTAGAGAACTAGTGTAAATAATCATTACTACGAGGTATCAGTTAAAATAATAAATTGGATTTTACCGAAAAGTTGTGTAAGACATAAATTTGATCAAACTGTCATACCAGCTAAGGTAATGTGAGAACATTAATATTTGATATGTTTGGTATTATTCATTAATTGAATTTGCACCTCTTTAGAAAACCACACGATTTAATTAATTTATAAAATATTGTGAATTAATGATATAAATTAATATTTGAGAAATATTAATTAATATTTAATTTATTTGATATTTTCGAGTTGTTTGCTATTATTTGAATGCATTTGTAAAACTTATATTTGCATGCATCGATAAACGATATCAATGTAACTTTAAATAAGTATAAATGGAAGATAATTTCAAGAAGGGATTTATTTAAATTTTATGCCATTTAATGGAAAGTATTTTTGGCCAAACATGTAAAGAGAAAGGAGTAGGGGTGGGGAGAATTAAGGGGACTAATTAGAGAAGTTTTAATTAAAAGAATGAAAAGATTTCTTTTTTTGATAAAAACAAATCCACTATTTCATTTCCTATAGATATTTATTTTTATTCACTTTTCTTTTCTCTTCTCCTAAAACTCCATAGCAAAAAATAAAATTAATATTTCCAAAATTTTATCAACTCCAAATCAAATGCAAATATTAAATACAATTAAATAAGTGGTTCATCGTTTTCCTGCAAAGCTGGTGTGGATCTTGAAGATCTAAGGAGAAATCTTCATTCAAGGTATGAATTTTAGGCTACATCATAATGTAATTGTCTAATATCATTTTGATTATATGTTACATCTTGTTAGTATAATTTAGATCACATATCTTATACATCTCTTTTGATTATACGTGACATCAAGTTTGTATAATTTATATCCTATATCTTATACAACAAATTTATATATGCCTGTGTTGTCTATTCTATTTTTTACATTGTTTTTAAATTAATTTTAATAAAAATCAAAATTAAAAACAAACTAAAGGTTTCCTAAAAATGGAAATGAGAGTAAGGTTTGTAGATTAAAAAAATCACTGTATGGGCTCAAACAAGCGCCTAAACAATGACATGAAAATTGATGAAAATATGGTACTGAAATGAATGAAACAAATGCGTCTATTCTAAACATAAAAATGTGGGATATGTCATTGTATGTCTATATTGAGATGATTTACTAATATTTGGAAGCAATAAGGAGATAATAAAATCTACAAAAGATATGCTCTCCGCTCGATTTGGCATGAAAGATCTGGGAATCGCTGATGTGATACTTGGTGTAAAAATACATAAAACCAACCAAGGATATGTGTTGTTCCAATCGCACTACATTGGGAAAATACTTGAAAAAATTAAATAACGCAATATTATATCAGCGAAATCACCCATTGATTTGAACCAAAACTGGGTTAAAAATAGTGGTGATGGTATTTACCAATTTGAGTACCCTCGCATACTAGGCAGCATTATGTACGTAATGAACTGCACTAGACCTGATATTGCATATGCTGTAAGTAAACTCAGCAGATATACTAGTAACCTAGGAAAGAATCACTGGAAATCTATAATTCGAGTACTAGGATACCTAAGGTATACACAAAGTCATGGACTACATTATGAAAGGTACCTATCTGTAATAGAAGGGTATTGTGATGCAAACTGGATAACTGGTTCATCAGATACAAAATCCATTAGTGGATTGGATATGTGCTTACCTTAGCTAGTGGGGCAATATCTTGGAGATCCTCTAAATAAACTTGTATAGAAAGATCAACCATGGAATCAAAACATATTGTCTTAGACAAAGCCGTAGAAGAAGCGGATTGGCTTCAAGGTTTTTTAGAAGGTATTCCGAATTAGGAAAAACCTGTATCTCCAAGAAGCATACATTGCAATAGTCAATAAGCTAAGGGCCAATAGTAAGCTTTACAATGGTAAGTCTAGACATATTCGTCGTAATAATAAAATTGTTAGACAACTTCTCTCCAATGGGGTTATCACAATTGACTATTTAAGATCAAATGATAACATTGCAGATCCTCTAACAAAAGGTTTATCTAGAGAGAAGGTTAATATCATATCGATCAGAATGGGGTCAACGCCCATAAAACTAAATTTTTTCTTTACACGGGAACGCCACCTAGCTGACTGGAGATCCCAAGATCTAGGTTCAAAGGAACAACTAAGTTCGGATAAACTTGATAGCACTGTAAATATTCAAACCGTTCCTTTGATAAGTCAGTGCACTAATACCCGGGGAATAGGATAAGTTTTGATACTTTTAATGATGTCTATACTTGGTAATATTAAGAACAAGTGGGTTATTGTGAAATACCCTTTATAGATCACCTACGTGAGTGCGAAGGCGCCGCTTCAAGGAGAATTGTAAGGCCAAATTCTCCAAGCACCCATGAGACCAAGCCGATGTTCATGGAAAAAAAGAACACAAATATAGAACCAAGGAAGATAAGAAACACTTATTATGTGTTGTCTTTTTTAGATTTACACAAAAGACTTATAGTTTAAAGACAACCTAAGTCCACTGATTCGCCAGAAAGTTAAAAGGATAAACACTAGGAAAGCTCAAGGCCAATGTGCTAATTTAACAGATAAGATAACTGTTTCACAAAATTTAAGAACAAATTGAGCAATTACCCATTCATATGGGGGATTGTTAGAAATGAATGAGCGTTCAATTAGGAAATGTGAGGCATTGAATGCCTTGATAAATGAATAGTCCCACATCTTGAAATAAAGTATACATATTATGTTTATATAATAAGATGTGGACAGTATTATAGTTACTATTAGACAAAGAGAGACATGAAAGCATAACTATCTTGGCGGGTGGTGCATCGCACCACCTCGTACGTATGCGCCCGCACCCGCGCTCATGCCCGAGCCCGTACCTGCATCCACACCCGGATCCGCATCCGCACACGGGCGAATGGGCGTTTGAGGCATATTAGAGGCACTTAGCACTTTGTAGTTGGCGGTTGGCTTGGCTGTTTAGACCGAATAGTTTGGTTTTTTTTTCATTTGAACTCAAACGGTTGCACCATCTGGTAAAGGGTCACAACCTTTCCAATTTTCGCAACCATTCGAATAGGTGCACCTCCCAGTGCCTATATATAGGCAGAAGGAAAAGATGAAATAGAACCGAGTTTTTCTACACTTCTTCCTCTTCCACAAGTATCTATTCTTGCTTAAATTCTCTTGAGTTCGTCTTTGCTCTATGATTGTTGCGCAGCATCACAGAGACATGTCCATTTCATCTTAGAAAACAATTGCTCGATATCCTTAAGTGCCGTAGGAGTAATATTGTTTTAAGGAAACAGTTTTTCGCTGGACTTGGACAACCTATTCGGTATTATATCTATTTCATAATTTGTTTACAATTCGTAACTGTTTTTGCAACATATTTGTAACAGTTCTATAGTTGTAACAGTTTTGCGACGTATTCATAATGCTTTTACAACACATTTGTAACAACTCTGTACTTGTAACAGTTCTGAAGTTGTAACAGTTTTGCAACGCAATCGTAACAGTTTCGTAACACCTTTGTAACGTTACTGTTTAACAATCTTGAAACACTATTGATTTATTGTTGGCTATTTTTGTAGACGATAATGTCTCACGGAAGCAACACTTCTAAACCAACACAGACTTGATTATTACACAGTTTGCAACTATGGTTCCAACGATGGCGCTGTCTCATAAAGAAAGGCCTTAAAAATTCATAGAGATGGACTTTAAACGCTAGCAGCAAAAGATGCTATTCTATTTGATGGCTTTGGGCCTTGCAAAGTTTCTTACAGAAGATGTTTCCGTAGTTGAAGAATTGGAATCCTATGACACAAAAGTTGAAGCCTTGAATGTCCAGAAGAGTTCTGATTTCATATATAAGAACTACATATTAAATGGACTCGATAACAGCCCATACAATGTATACTATATTGCTTGAACTTCCAAAGAACTCTGGATGACATTAGAGAAAAGGTACAAAAATGAAGATGCGAGCATGAAGAAATTCATGGCAGAAAAATTTCTTGACTTTCAAATGATTGATGTGAAGACCGTTATCAACAAGATTCAAGATTTACAAGTCATTATCCACCAACTGCACGATGAAGGAATGAATCTAAGTGAATCCTTTCATGTTGCCACCGCAATTGAAAAGCTTCCTCCTTCATGGAAAGATTTCAAAAACTACCTTATGCACTAGCGTAAGGAGATGACAATGGAGGAACTTGTAGTTTGATTGAGGATTGAGGAAGATAACAGGAAATCTAAGAAGAAGACTTCGCATACATGATTGCCAAGGCAAATGCAGTCGAGTCAGAGAAACACAACAAAAGCAAACATGAGCATGCTCCTAAGAAATCAAAGAAATTTCAGGGTTCATGCCATAATTGTGGAAAGAAATGGCACAAAGCCGCCAAATGTCATGCATGGAAGAAAATGAAATCAGAAGCAAACATGGCTGACATATCAGAAGGCGTGTCTGATATGGACTTATGTGCAGCAGTGTCCAAATGCAACCTTGTTCGTAACTCGAAGGTATGGTTTGTAGACACAGGAGCGACACGACACATGTGCAAATAAGTGGATTTACAACCTACAAAACTGCTAGCATGGATGAATAAAATTTTATGGGTAATTCATCCACACCAAAAGTCGATGGCAAGGGAAAGATAGTACTGAAAATGACTTCTGGAAATGAACTAACTTTGGCAGATGTTCTTCATGTTCCATAGATCTGCAAGAACCCGATTCCCTGATCGTTACTTAGCAAGCAAAGTTTCAAACTCACCTTTTTGTCTGATAACTTTGTGTTGTCAAAGAATGGAGTGTATGCAGAAAGGGGATATGTTTGTGATGGTCTATTTAAAGAAAATGTTACCACTATTGTACTAAATAATGATATGAATAAAATTTAATCTTCTACTTATATTATTGACTCTTCTAACAAATGACATTCTAGATTAGGCCATGTAAAATTTGGTATGTTGCGAAAATTGATTAATCTGGACTTGATACCAAAATGAAAAATAGATTCCAACTATAAATGTCAAGTTTGTGCAAAAATAAAATTGACAAGAACCTCGTTTCACCATGTTGAACGAGAACTGAACCTCTAGATCTAATACATACAAATGTATATGACTTAAAAATTTGTCAAACTAGAGGTGGAAAAAGGTATTTCATTACCTTCATTGATGGTTGTACAAGGTATTATTATGTGTATCTCCTTAGAAGCAAGGACGAGGCATTCGACATGTTTAAATAGTATAAAGCAGAAGCTGAAAATCAATTTAACAAGAAAATAAAAGCTTTAAGAAGTGATAAAGGAGGAGAATATGAATTTCACTTTGAGGAATTCTGCGCTAAGCAATGGTATTATACACCAAACTACAGCCCCGTATTCACCTCAATCCAATGGTATAGCCGAACAGAAAAATAGAACTCTTAAAAAAATTATGAATGCCTTACTAATTAGTTCCGCCTTGCCAGGTAACTTCTGGGGAGAAGCTATCCTTTCTGCAAATCGTATTTTGAATAAGGTACCATGAAAGAACACATCTAAAACTCCCTGCGAATTTTGAAAAAATAGACCACCATCCTACAAATACTTAAAAATCTCGGGGTGGCTTGCGAAAGTGGAGGTACCTAAACCAAAGAAAGCCAAAATTGGACAAAAACAATCGACTGTGTATTCATTGGATATGCACAAAACAGTGTCGCTTATCGGGTTTTGGTACACAGATCCGAAATTGATGATATTCACGTAAATACCATCATCGAGTCGAAAAATATTAGATTTTTTGAACATGTATACCCTTTAAAATAGGGTACTGAAATTATACTCAAAATAGACCATGGGAAATTGAAATCTTCAGTTCTCTTAAGGATACTGAACAAAATATTGATAATGATTAGCAAAACAATACTAATCAACAAGTGGAGGAACCAAGGAGAAGCAAAAGATTAAGGAACTCAAAAACCTTTGGACCAGACTTCTGCACATTTATGTTAGAAGACGATCCATTAACATATAAACAAGCTTTGTCCTCCGTCGATGCCCTTACTGGAAAGAGGCCATTAACAATGAGATCGATTCCATTATGGAAAACCATACTTGGGAGTTAATTGATTTATCTCAAGGATGCAAGACCTTAGGTAATAAATGGATATTTAAGAAGAAATTGAAACCTGATGGTTCAATAGACAAGTATGAAGCTCCACTTGTGGTTCAAGGATTCAGATAAAACTAAGACATGGACTATTTTGACACGTACTCTCCAGAAACTAGAATAACATCAATAAGAATGCTGATAGCAATTGCATCCACACTTGATTTAAAAATACATCTAATGGATGTAAAGACAACATTATTAAATGGTGAACTAGAAGAAGAAACATACATGAAACAACCTGAAGGTTTCCTAAAAAATAGAAATGAAAGTAAGGTTTATAGATTAAGAAAATCACTATATGGGCTAAAACAAGCACCTAAACAATGGCATGAAAAATTTGATGAAAATATGATACTGAATGGATTTTATATAAATGAATGTGACAAATGCATGTACTCTAAACATACAAATGTGGGATATGTCATTATATGTCTATATGTAGATGATTTACTAATATTTGGAAGCAACAAGGAGATAATAAAATCTACAAAAGATATGCTCTCCGCTAAATTTGACTCTGGGAATTGTTGATGTGATACTTGGTGTAAAAATACATAAAATCAACCAAGGACATGTGTTGTCCCAATCACACTACATTGGGAAAATACTTGAAAATTTTAAACAACACAATATAATATAAGCAAAATCTCCCGTAGATTTGAACCAAAACTGGGTTAAAAATAACAGTGATTGTATTTACCAACTTGAATATTCTCGTATACTTGGCAGCATTATGTACGTAAGGAACTGCACTAGACCTGATATTGCATATGCTCTAAGTAAATTCAGTAGATATACTAGCAATCCAGGAAAGAATCACTGGAAAGCTATAGTTCAAGTACTAGGATATGTAAGGTATACAAAAAGTCATGGACTACATTATGAAAGGTACCCATATATAATAGAAGGGTATTGTGATGAAAACTGGATAACTGGTTCATCAGATACAAAATCCACTAGTGGATATGTGATTACCTTAGCAAGTGGGGTAATATCTTGGAGATCCTCTAAACAAACTTGTATAACAAAATCAACGGTGGAATCAGAATTTATTGCCTTAGACAAAGCCGTAGAAGAAGCAGATTGGCTTCAAGGTTTGTTAGAATGTATTCCGAACTAGGAAAAATCTGTATCTCCAAGAAGCATACATTGCGACAGCCAAGCAGCTATTAGAAGGGACAATAGTAAGCTTTACAATGGAAAGTCTAGACATATTCATCCTAGACATAAAACTGTTAGACAACTTCTTTCCAATGGGTTATCACAATTGACTATGTAAGATCAAATGATAACATTGCGGATTCTCTAACAAAAGTTTTACCTTGATAGAATATTAATATCTTATCGATCAGAATGGGGTTAAGGCCCATAAACTAAAACTTTATTTAAATGGAAACCCCACCTAGTTGACTGGAGATCCTAAGATCTAGGTTCAAAGGGACATCTAGTTTTGGATAAACTTGATAGCACTGTAAATATTTAAACCATTCCTATTATAAGTCAGTGCACTACTCACCGGAGAATTAGGATAAATTTTGATACTTTTAATGATGTCTATACTTGGTAATATTAAGAACCAAGTGGGTTATGGTGAAATACCCTTTATAGATTAACCTAAGTGAGTGCAAAGGTGCTGCTTCAAGGAGAATTGTAAGGCCAAATTCTCCAAGCACTCATGAGACCAAGCTGGTGTTCATGGAAAAAATGAACACAAACAGAGAACCAAGGAATAAAAGAAACACTTGTTGTGTGTTGTCTATTTTAAATTTACACAAAAGGCTTATAGTTCAAAGACAACCTAAGTCCACTGATTCACTAATAAGTCAAAAGGATAAACACTAGGAAAGTTCAAGGCCAATGTGCTACTTTAACCGATACGATAAATGTTTCGCAAAAATTTAAGAACAAATTGAGAAATTACTCATTCATATGGGAGATCATTAGAAATGAATGAGCATTTTATTAGGAAATATGAGGCATTGAATGCCTTAGAAAATGAATAGTCCCACATCTTGGAATAAAATATACATTTTGTTTATATACTAAGATGTGTACACTATTATAATTACTATGAGACAAAAAGAGACATGAACGCATAGCCATCTTGGTGGGTTGTGCAACACACCACCCCGCATGTGCACGCTCGATCCCGTGCCCGAACCGACACCCGCACCTGCATCCGCGGCACGGGAGAATAGGCGTTTGAGGCGTATTAGAGGCACTTAGCACTTTGATGTTGGCAGTTGGCTTGGCTTGGCTGTTCAGACCGAACAGTTTTGTTTTTGTCCATTCAAACTCAAATGGTCGCACCGCCTGGTAAAGGGTCGCAACTTTTCCAACTGTCGCAACCGTTTGAAAAGGTGCACCTCTCCGCGCCTATATATAGGTAGAAGAAAAACAGGAAACAGAACCAAGTTTTTTTGCACTTCTTCCCCTTCGACAAAAATCTGTTCTTGCTTAAATTCTCTTGAGTTCGTCGTTACTCTGTGATTGCCGCGTAGCATCACAAAGACAAGTCTGTTTTATCTTGGGAAACAGTTGCTCAATATCCTTAAGCGTCGTAGAGGAAGCAATATTATTTCAAGGAAACAGTTTTTTACTGGAAGCGGACATCATATTCGGTATTATATCTATTGCATAATCTGTTTACTATTCGTAACAGTTTTTGTAACATATTTGTAACAGTTCCATAATTGTAATAGTTTTGTAGCGTATCCATAATGCTTTTGCAACACATTTGTAACAGTTTTGTACTTATAACAGTTCTGAAGTGTAACAGTTTTGCAACGTAATCGTAATAGTTTCATAACATATTTGTAATGTTACTGTTTAATAGTACCTTTGACAATTATGCTGCTTTATTTGATAAAGGTTGCAAGCTATTATATCATACAGAGCGAAATTATAATATTATAGATGTAAGATTAGGGTTAGCCATTTGAACTACAAGTATGAGAAAGATATGTAGGCAAAGGAATTTGGAATCCAAGTAACAAATACGCTATCCACTTGTGAAGTAATGATCGTTCATCATCTACATGTAAGATTTAATATTCTCTTTACTATTTAAAGCAAAAAATATCAATGGTTGTCATCTTTGCTTGAACTAAAGTTTGGAGTAATAATACTATATGTAGTACTAACTTAGAACCTTATTGCATTTTTCAATGCTTGAATAATTGAATAATATGCCTATGTGGTTTACACATTTAACCATGAAAATTTTGATATGATTTTTTTAGGATTTAGAAGTATATGTTTGAATAATCTAAGCAAGGTAAGGCACTCATATATTTTTGTATATAACATAAAATGACATGGAGGTACATAGGATTAAGAAGTGGAAGAGGTTTTCACATATTTTAGACTTAAATTTTCTTAAATCAGCAGTAATTTGCACTATATCATTGGATTAGAAAGCTCATGTATTTGTACCCTACATGGAAACCTGGGATCATTTTATCAATTGTTTTATGGACATGTATTATGGTAGAGTATTAATTTGTTGTTTTCTATATTAGTAATGAACAATTATCATTCACTCTTAGATCACTGGATCTTAATTTATCAATTTCAAAGGTTCTATGCCAAAACTTCACATGTCTTGTGTCATTAGTATTCATAAAGTAATAATTATTATCAGGAATTTGCACAAAAAGTTAGTATGGTTTTGTTAATTGCGTTAAATTGATTTTATTGTTTCATTTTTTGTTCGCTTGGATGGTCTCGCTCATATATGTTTTTGACTTGAATTTTTATATGTAATTTTTCTAGCATTACTTACTTTGGATAGTTGCACTTTTAATTACTTTTGCACACAGCCACATTTAGTATACAAATATCTTTTCCTTTTATGCCACTCAGAATTTTGTATTTTTCAAATCCATATTTGTTACTCTTAGCAAATAAATTTGCCAACCTAAAAAATTCTTTGAGAAACTTGGTTATTCATGAGCCTTGAAGAGGCTCGTCGAAACACTAAGGGCTTTGGTATTCACTATTGTTGTTGTCATATTCGAAGTCACATATAACAGATGAGTATGAGTTCAAAGTTGTATTTTAAGGACAAGTTTGAGTTCGAAGTTATATGTGCAAAGCAAATTTAAGCTCGAAGTCCCAAAGTCGAAGTGGGTTATACGTAGTCACAGTAATTCAAATATGTGAAGTCATGAGTGTGTTTAATTCACAAGTTCGAATCAAATGCATATATGCTATGCCATGTCCTTGTATAATATTCAAGATCCTATGTGTACAATATTCTCGAATTATAATATGCTTTAAAATTCCCAAATTGAATTAGAGTTTACAATGTAAGAAATGAAAGAAGAGAATTTTTGACCCCCCAAAATGATGCCCCAAGATTCATATTTATAAGGGTTGTAGCCCTCACTCCGTGCCTTATGTCTTCGAATGTGTTGACTTCGATGATAACGAGTTCAGTCTAGGGCCGAGTCATCACTAGGTAGCAGTATGTAGGAACATCTTCGACGTGCGTGAATGTCTTCGATATGCAGGAGTGTCTCAGACCTTCTTTAGCATTAACCTCTTCACTTGAATGTATTCAATTTTATTGACTTAGAAGTGATTTAACCATATTCTCTTCATAAAGCGGTGTCCAATATGGTTTAAGGAATATTTGTATGATGCCGC
Organism: Allium fistulosum; assembly: GCA_030737815.1. Lineage (NCBI taxonomy): Eukaryota > Viridiplantae > Streptophyta > Magnoliopsida > Asparagales > Amaryllidaceae > Allium > Allium fistulosum. The sequence continues at coordinate 100,936,318 of CM060904.1, forward strand.
AGTCAATGTTATCCATTCTATTCTTTCAATTTTATACTTTGAAGACAATGAGAAGGCGCGTGCAAAGTCGATTAAGTGTGGCATTGATGACTTCGTGGTATTGACAATGTCCCTTGTCAACACCGCTTTGCATATGTATTTGGCTTCCCCAAAGTGTTATGCTGAATAGCTTGCAAGGTGGTATGGTAATAAAGAGCAATGTAGCATAGTGATCTCATGATATTGCCATAGGAACACCCTCCTCGTCATTGTAGGATAACTTCTTTGAAGTGTCTTGCTTATAAGTGACACATCGACTTTGTTCATCATCTTTCATTACTGAAGAGGGGTATTCTGTCTCTTCGTCATTAGCTTATAAGTGACACATCGACTCTACGTTTTCGATGCTAATTGTGGGAGCGACACTTTATCTTTTTTTTTCTTCCTAACTTCGACATTGGTTACCAAATTCATCTATTTAGCTTCACTGGTCAAAATTTTATTGCTAATTTCGACCGTTGATTCTTTGAATTTATTAATCAATGATTCTAATTTTGGGGGTCTAGGATTTTTGGCTGCGTACTGGATCCATAGCCGCTTCTACTTTAATCGGTTTTAGTGTTGCAGTTTTCCATATCATTGGAAAATTTAAAGTAGGTTGTGTAATCCAATAACTGTTAACATGTTAGTGTAATGTATTTGCATTGCTCAATTGGATTTTAATTTAATTTAGTTTTGATTTAGGATATTACGAGCTTGTTAGCTAATAAGATTACATGACTTCGATTCTAATCATTATCTTATCAACTTTGAACCTCATCGATTTAGTTATAACCCTCAAAGCTGATATGAAACCTCTCCAAATTACTGTTATGCTTCCTAAATTTTCTAATATTGTAAGAATAAATTGAATGTGACAGTAACAAAACTAAAGTTAACAAAATTACCATGTCTTTGCCGACATTGAAGTTTAGTTTTAGTAAGTTGCGAAGAGCCCTATCGTGGCAGTCATCGCTACTAAAAGATTCATTGTTTAACTAACGGAGTTAAAGTCATTTCATACCTCCTCGACTAAGTCGAAGAGAGGTTATTCTTAGCTGTGAGTCTATTAGTCATAGATGGTGCCTATTTTAGTTAAACATGCTGGTAACGTACTCGATGTTAATTAGGATCAAAGTTATTTGCCTTCGATGCTTTCTTATACATATGTTTTAATAACGATTTCCCCTATTGTTTTTTTACAATTAGCTTTAATTAGGGATTTATTTAACTTTGACACTTTTGATATCCCAATTTTTATCATGTTATAAAGTTGATAAATTAGCTACCATATTTTCAACTTACGTCATTGTTGCCTATTAAGTCGGAGTTCCTACCTCTCTAACATTGGTTATGGTTAAGAGACTCTTTAAGTTTTCAATTAAAATTGTTATTTTCCTTCTTTTAAGGGTGAAAGGATTGTTTAAATAACCAAACTCTTAACTTTACATGTTTCAAATATATTATCATGATTGACTTTTAAATAAAGAATAATATCACCTTGGCAGGACAATGGAGAGCAAGTAACCTACTAAGAAGCCTGTCAAGAAAGCTGCTACGAAGCCCAAGCCTTTACCTTCAACTGTTAAAAAAGAAAGCTATGTTACTAACTCATCATATAGTACTTCTCTAGCCGAAGTTGACTCCATTCTCGAGCAATTTGGGATTACTAAGACTGAGGCCATCCCTGCTAGCTCTTCAGACAATATCTATAATCCTTTAGATGGATATTTCACTTCACTCCTACTCGTATTTGGCACACAGGCTATCCCCCTTCCTGAACTTCCTTACCGGATATCTGGAGCACTTAGACATTGCATCGATCTAGCTTCGACCTAATGCTTACACATATTTAACTTGCTTGGAGGTCATTGCTTGGGAATCTAAGTTTCTATTTCTTAGTCTTGGTATTCTTTATTACTTAGCCGTCCTACTAAAGTGGGTGATCAGTTAGGCCACTACCTATATCGAGTTCATCCTTACCTGAAAAGTTTATTCTCTAAACCTGTTAATAAAGAAAGAGTGCGAGAAACACAATTTTTCTTCGTCAAACGCTTTTCTAAGATCAGAGGAAAATTTTCTACTATTGGTAAGCTTATTATCCTGGACTATTGTTATATGTTTACTTTTATTTATTGATAGTTTTCCTTTCCCAAATCCTATCAAAAGACCATAAACTCCCTAATTCTTTTAAGTGAAAATAAGAGAAATTGGCTTACACTCCTGACTCTACTGTAGCTCCTCCAATATTCTATTATCATGAACCACCATAAGATCTTAGGAGAGCCGCCCATGGTTAAGTACAACTCTTAGGGAGTTGGCTCGTTAGTGTTAGGCGATTCCAAAATTTTCACGGTTAATTCCCTAGTGCAGCCTGATACTGATCGTAATTTCTAATATAGTTAAAAAAGGAAATTATCAATGTGATTAGTTTCCCAACTTCCATTCTTTTTTTTAGGCTCAACTGCTCTTGTTACTGATCCCAAAGAGTCAAGAATCAACACTGCTGCATCTAGAAAAAGGAAAGGAGAAGAGGCATCTCCAGCCGTGCATTAGACAATCAAACTTGTTTCCTTTAAGAATAATATTGCCAAAGCTATCGAAGCATTTGAAAAAGAAGGGAGAAACGTTGATGTTCTTGACGATGCTCCTCCTCTTACTCAGGAAAAAAGGCCTAAATTTAGGGGAGAATTTACGCCTCTCATCGTGGAAGAGATAGAGCAAGTGAATATTGAATCAATTCCCAAAGCGGTTGCTTTAGATAAGGCTCCAGATAAGCTTAAAGAAACTCAAGTTGAGACATCCCAAGAAGTTCCGTCTTTTGATCCTCTTCTTAATGTTTCTTTTTCTCTCTCCAGCATCTATTGATCCTTTCTCGTGTTGATCCTCTTCCCTCAAGGGCTCAGCTTCAGTTTTCAATGATGAGTTTTGAGAAACTGGTTTGATTGTCCATCTAGTCCCCTTCTATTGCTTCCCTTGGATCATCACAACCTCTGGCCTAACCACCTTTTCATTATTATTAAATAGCTCATAACAGTATGTTTCTTAATTTACCTACCCAATTTCAACTTCTTGAATTTCATTTCAACTTAATCGAGTTATAAAATTTCAAGTTGGAAAACATATGTTCCTTCTTAGGAATGCTTCTTAGGAGCCTTCTACCGAAGTGGTTATGCTTAAATAAAAGGTTTCTTTCCTTCATAAGGATATGATCGATATTGTGGAAAAAAGAGATGAAGCGATTGCTGAAAAGGATACATTGGCTTCTTCTCTATAGGAGGGGTGAAAGACGTGGAAGCTAAAAACCCCAGGCTATCAATGACAATCTCTAAACTAATTGAAAGAGACAAATTGCTCGAAGGTCAATTGGAAAGAAAATATGAGCTTCTAGATTGTTCGAATAACATCGTAAAGGATGCTAAGTAGAAGGTTGCCTCCTTCCTCAATGTTTCTCTTCCAAATATCAACAAGAAGTGCTATGAAGAGGCACTGTATGTAGCCTACGTCAACAATATTCACAAATCTCCAGACTAAGATTTTGTATCTTTTCCTGCCTCGAATGGAAGGTGCAAAAGGAAGTTTAGTTTGAAAATGAAAAAGATAAAAAGGCTCTCGAGGAAGAATTCCCCATCGAGGAAGAAATTGATGCTGCAGAATTGTTATTGTTTGGTGACGCTCCTGTTGACGAAGTACCAAGGCCTGATGGAAAAGGAGATGGCGATGACGATGAAGAGGATGATGATGATATTGATGAAGATGATGATAATTATGGTCATAATGATAACAATGGCGGTGGTGGTGAAGGTGATGAAATGGGTCCACCAGATCAATCGAATAATCAAGATGAATTTAGTGGCGCTAACCCAGATATGTCTACCCAAGATGCAGTAGTTATTGATGCTACTGATTCCACAAAGAAGGGTCCTTCCAAGAAAGACAACTTCTTGAAGTCAGAAGCCCATCGATAAAGTAAAAACCTCATCGCCTTCTGTCCTCAATTCCCAGATATGGGTATCTTTATATAAATATCTTAGGCTATTAGTGATTTCTATTTAATATTTTAATTGTTTTAGCTAAGGAGAAAATTGAAATATTGTTATGACACTATACTTGAAAAGAATCAAGTGAAAGTCGATTAACAAAATAGAGAGCTTGACAAGCAAATGGAAGATTATAACAAGCTATCGAAGAAATACAAGAAGCTTGCGAAGCGTGCGTCCATACTTAGTCATTTCAAAGAAAAAGAGATCGCTCCTCGAATGAAGAAAGCCCATCATCATTGAACCAGGCTTGTAAAAGGGAATAACGAATTGACGACCCTTTTCTGGATAATAATCGACGACTAGGACACCCTGGTAGATTTCTTGTACAAAATTTATTGTTGGATATTGATCGTCGATTTATCATATTTAGGCGTTAACAGTGGTGGTTTGCTCAGACACCTTCATCATAAATATATGGATGAACTAAAGACTGATCCTCACTTCAGGGCATATTGGAGTCTTCCCCGAGTTGCTCCCATTCCTCTTTCCTTACACTCTCTTTCCTCCGAGAAACTTAAATATAATAGGAAGTTATTTTTTTTCAAAGTGTATAAGAAATCTATTTTGTATGAACCAAAATGACTTGTGTAATTATTGTATGCTATTGAATTTTCTTATGAGCTTTATCATATCAGTTTCTCTATTCTTAGCTTAGTTTCGACATATTACACATAACAAAGGCCTTTCAAGTAGCCCGGTTCCCTGGGATCTTTTAAGCAAATTCATCAAATGAAGAAACACTTTTCAGAGAAATCCTTAATTCTTAAAACATCACAATTAGAGAGACGTATCTTCTTTAGAGATTTGCAAGAAATTTACATGTGTTACCCTTATTTCTATTTTGACTTTCTAGGCAACGAGAAGGATAGATTACTTACCAAAATCCGATCCTTCCACACAAAATTAATATGCAGTCGTGATAGCCCTCCTGTTGGGGAATTGGATTATCATTGTTTTACCCCGATTTATACTCCGTATGAGATCATGGCTTCTTTTGGTTCTACACTTACTTTTGTCGACTTGGTCATTTGAAAAGGCTAAGGCCGCAGTTTCAAAACTTTGAACATTAATTAAACATTATTGAAATGAAATTGCAATGTAATCTTGACTCATGTTATTATTTATAAACTTTGTTTGTTATTAACGGAAGAGTTTGTCCTTCATGTGTCGATTTTTGTTTTCTTTATTTTTATTAGGACGCCCAGTTAGTATGGAAATCCGATTCCTTAGATACCTCACGAATTATTGAAGCTAAAGATAGGCTGTTTGCATACATGAAAAAGAAGCGATCATCTCGAGATGACTCGGCTTTATGATTCCCAAATAACCTCGAGGTATGAGAGTGGCATAGGAACTATTTCCTATTAAAATCAGCTAAGAAATGACCACTCTCATGGAGGCAAAACTCAAAGAAACAAAGAACGAGCTTTAGTTACTGAAAAAGAGAAAGGATATGGCTCATGGACCTAAATTCTCATTCGAAGCTGAGATTGAGATAGCTAAGCTTTATTAGAAAATAAGTGATCTCGAATTAGAGCTAATAAAAAGCCAAATATCATGCCAATATTTGGAGCTTATTATAAGTGGTGGTGATTCTAGCCTTCCTACTCCTACTTCGAGACGAAGAAAAAGATCCACATCCTCGACCAGTCATGAGTTTTCTATTTTACTAAACCCTCCTCCAGGTTTGAATAACATAGCGGTCTCTACATAGAGTAATCAAGTCAAATTTGAAATGAAGCAGTATTTCAACAAGAAGTGTGAGGAAAAAAAAAATCCCTATGCATTAATGAATACGAAGTTAAGGTTCAAAAAGTCGAACGCGAGAAGTATGATCTCAATCAAGAAATCAAAAGGCTAACGAGTATGATTCGGACTTTTCGAGGAGCTAATAAGACTCTTCGCCATACCTTGAGAAAGCAGATTAACTTGATTGATGATGCAGATGCTTTTCACAAACGGAAAAGATGCCTAAGGAACTTGTGGATGTACCTATTATCATATTACTGATCCTTTAATCGCTAAGGATCTGAACAAATCAGCACAAAATCTCAGGCTATGATGAGAATCTGCTTTTGATTAGTTTTTCTTTCTTTCATCAGCCTTTTGTGCCAGCAACTACATAAATAGCGTGTCAAATTGTAAATAATACGTAATTAAACAAATGTTACCTCGGATATGTAACTATGAATTGAATTCTGGTTTTGACTTGAAATTTCATGATGCTTTGCACTCCATGTTACTATAAGTTTTTCAAATTTGCTTTTTGCTTGTCTACTGAGTTTGTTGTTGATTGATGCTTTTATGATTTCGACATGAATAGTAAATAACGGAGATTCCCGCTTAACTAATATTAGATCTTAAGAAGAACCAAGAATTCGTATTTGGCAGACCAAAAACCCTGCTTTGGACATAATGAAGAGAACTAGAAATCTACAATTGACGGCAATGGGGGTTCAAGAATGCATATTATGGTGGTAATAGAAGATCAAAAACCTATATCTATCAATAATAGAAGACCAGAAACCCATGTCTTGAAATCAAGTATCTGATGATCTTTTTCTTCTTGGAGGTTCAATAGACTTTTAAGCATTAATTCGCTTAGAATTTGAAAGAATTGAGAGCGCTACTTTGCCTCTAGTTTTGATAGAACTGGGAGCCCTGCTTTGGCTTTGATTTTGGTACAATTGGAGCACTACTTGGCTTTGATATTGATAGAAGTGGGAGCACTACTTGGCTCTGATTTTAATTGATTTTGAGCACTATTTTGGCTCAGACCCTTTATCATCATTTTAGGTGATGGTTTAGGTCAGCTATCTGGTGCATTTGGTTAGCTATCTTAAGCAGGACCAAAGATTTACCCGACCTCCCTCTAGGAGGTGCTTTAGTGAGGCCTTTGATGGCAAGCACTGAAGACAGGTTCAATGCTTTAGTGAGGCCTTTGATGAGGACACTAAATGCTTACTCCATCCTTCCTCTAGGAGGCACTCCTTCCAGGCCCCATAGGCAGGAGTTGAAGGCTTGTAGAAACTTTGAACATGCCCTTTTGGATGACCAAAGGATTACTCTGGCCTTCCTCTAGAAGGTACCTTAACCGGGCCTTTGATGATGGGGTTAAGGGTTATGCTCCGGCCAAGCCACGTAGGTGGGACCAAAGGCTTAGTCGGTGCTTCATCCAGGCTCTTTCGGACGGGGCCAAAGGCTTACTTTGTCCTCCCTATAGGAGATGCTTTGTCTAGGATTGTGTTAGCTAGAGACAAAGGCTTTACCCCTTACTACCATTTTAGGTAGTGACTTAGGCTTTCCATTATACTAGGAGAATCTTACTTCTCAACCATGTAGAGTCAATTATTCTAAGAATTTCTTTTATTACTAAACTTGTCTTATATTTTCTTACAAAGTCATCAAGCTTGCCTTGTCTTAGAGAATTGATAATCAGTCCTTCTAGGCTTCTGCATTAATTAGTATCATGTCCATTTGTAAGATGGTAGTGGCAATATGATCACCCAAGATTCCTTTCAAACTTGGTTTTTTTCTTTTGTGAAGACCAATAATCATGCCTATCTTTGGTCAAGAAGAAATATTCTCAAGAGATGTAGTGAAGTTGCAATCCTTTGGAAGTCTCGATTTAGAGGCTAGCCTTCTTAGCTGATATCTAGCTCTTTTGCTGCTTGATGCGGGCATTTCACTTTCAATGATCAACTTTCTCGTCAAGGTCCTTTAATCTCGCTTAGAGCTAATGATTGACCTACGACTCCATGCCACTTTTGAGAAAATGCATAAAAATCACTTGTGATCCCTTTCTCGAATATAGTTCCCTTGGTGTGAAATTGAATGCCCTTCTTATCTTTAAGAACAAATTATTTTTCTTAGGCTCTCTCTCCCTAAAGCAAAAATTGAAGTAGGACCAATATGGAATGGGCTGATGCTCTAATTATCCAGATCGTTCGCTTGTTTCTTTTCATTTATAATTTATAGGGCCCTCATTCTCAAAACTTGCTCTCCGTGGACTCGTAGATCACTGATGATTTGATAGGTGGATTTAATTATCCAAGGTTCAGAAGATCCTTGTTCAGGCTGCCTAACACGGTTAGGCAAAATGGTGTTAGGGATTATGGTTAATCAATTAGAACTGGGATATGCTTGGAAAGGGAAGTTCTTTATGCCTTAGATATACAGGTCAAGGTAGTCCCACTTAAGGTTTTTGTAATGACCCAGAATTTTTGATAATTAAAATTTGAATATTTAATTAATTTTAAATATTAATAAGTGGGATTAAGAAGTCGAATGATTTATTTTTCGAATATTGGATTTAATTGGACAATTAAATCGATAAATAATAGTGAAATTCCAGAGATAATTGAAAATCGAGATTAAAATGATTGAAAATGACTTGTAAAATTTTATTTAATCATATTGGAGTTATATAAAGGTTATAGAACTTTTAAAATTGAATTTGGAGTTAATCTGTGAAAATTGAATATTTTAATATTTAATTATCGACTGTAAAAATAGCCAATTTTCGAACAGTCTCAGATTTCGACGAAACCAGTTTCATCGGATCCGTAATGTGATATTATTATAAGATTTCAAATTTCGTAATTTTTGGATTTATCGTTTGTCCGGGGCAAGCCAAAACGCATCGAAATCGATTTAAATCGATTTAATTTAAATTGATCGTTTTTCTCCGTATCTCGCTCAGATGTCCGAATTAGCTCCCGAAACACATTCCACTGCGTTCGGAACGCGGGGTAAACCTTAGAAACGTCAGCCGGCACGCTCGATTTCGAGTTCGAAAAATCCGGATGAATAGTAATTTGGAAAATTTTCTATAAAAGACCCCCTCTATCTTCACTTTGCAAACGACTCACAAACCCTAGGGTTTCTATCAGCAGCCGCCATGTTTATTTTCGATGGCCAGAAACTCCCGATTTTCTTCCCTTATTATCTTCCAATCCACTAAATATTTCAAGAAACTTTCTAAACGAAACTTGTAGCACTCGTCAAGCACTTCAGATCCATACGGGTACGATCTTCATCAGAGCGACGAGGGAGGAGAAAAAGAGCCGCGTTCGAGTCGACTTCGAAGTGGAAATGCACGTCGTAGACGAGGATGGGGGGGGGGGTGCGGTCGACTGGAGTTGGGGGAGCGAGTCTAGGCGCACGTACTGGCGTCGTCTGATCGAAGTTCGATCGAGTGTAGTGGGTTGCGTGATTAGGGTTTTTGGGCGGCAGAGGTGGGTTCGAGCACGAACGTGTTTTCACGCGTAAAGAAGAGAGGGAGGGGATGGCCAGATTTGATGCTGAGGGGATGAACGGCTGATGTGTGAAGGTTGTAAAAATATTAAAAAGAAAATGAAATTATTCTATTTAAAATTGTATAAAGTTTGAATTACCATAACTTCGTCATATATTTATCAGAATTCAACAAATTTGGTAGCGCCGGAATCGTAGAAACACGTACTACGCGATGCAACTGAATTGGATGCGATCGGGGTCAGTGAAAATTTTGAGTGAGATTAAACGTCCGTTTAATTTCATTCGAAATAAACGCTACAAATTTCTATCGGAAAAATCACGGTGAGAACTTCTCACTCAATCGAACAGTTTGGATGTTTATTTTAAATAGTTAGATTTAAAATTGTTGATTGTATGCCTGGATGATAAATTGTTGACTGTTTGGTTGAAATAGACATTATACGCCGTTAGTAAGCGGAGGTTAATTATAAAAACATATACCGCGATAATTTCATATTGATATGGAATTGGTATTATATATGTATATAGCAATATATATATATTGGCATATGTATATATTGCAGTTGTTGATTTCCCACATTTGATAGTGGATGAGACCCTATTGCGCCGTTAGTAAGCGGATAATATTTATTAAACCCATATACCGCGATAATTCCGTACTGGAGCGGAATTGGTATTGTGCTAACATCTGTGGATGCAGGGAAACAGGTTGGAGGGATCCGACTGGATTCCTCACCGTATTGATTATTTACAGATATTTTGATATATTCTGTTATCATATGATGATATATGATATTTGATTGTTGTGATTGATTGTTTGGTGCTGTTGCATCATCGGATCCATTTTTGAAGTTTAAGAATAACGATTTTGATTTTAAATTGGGATTTTTAAAAGATTTTAAAATTGATATTTATAAATTAAAAAAAATATTGGAATTATAAAACGAGTTTTTATAAGTGTTAAAAGGAAGTATAAATGGATTTCATAAGTGAACGGAATTTATAGATTTATAAATTGTGAAGTTATTAAATGAATAGATTTTGTAAAATAAAAGATTTATAAGTAGTTATCTTATAAATCGGATTTTGGCATTTAAATGAGAGATGAATGGAATTTGTTAATAAGGAGATTTATAAATCGAAGTTTTATAAATAATAATGGAATGTATAAACATTGTTTGTAAATCCGAAACCAATTGAATTTTATAAATTAAACATAAAAGTTTAATAAAGGAGATATATTCGCGATTTTGGACAGCAAATTATCCTTTAAGTTAAATGTTGTAAGACTAAGAGTTTGATTGGGAATTTTATCCACGATTTTGGACAGTGGATAATCTTTAAATAAAACGTGTAGAAATGTTGAATTTGGATAACGAAGTATATTCACGATTTTGGACAGTGAATATATTATTTAATAAAATGGATATGTTTTGGAGAAGTGATATTATGAAATGAAATAATTGTTTTAAAAGATGTTTTAAAACGTGTTAAATATCGAAATCATAGATTTCAACTTTTATTGTTGAAATAGACGTTTTCGAGAAATAAGGAAATGGTGGACTATAACACTGTTGTTATAGTAAATGATTTCCGAAAGGAAATGTTTTATGTAGTATGGGGATTTATATATCTATCTAAATTTCGAATCCCTATACTAGTGATTTTGAGTTGTCGTAACGATGTTTTACGTAACATTCGTTTTGACTCAAATAAAATTTATGAAAGAGAATGATTTCCTTAAAGAATGAGATATATACTTAATTTTGATTTAAGTATATCGAATATTTTCCAAGTGTTGAAAATAAATGATTTGTGAATTACTTACTTTTAAATAAGTATGGAAATGCTTTTCCAATATGAAATGAACTGTTTTGAGATTTTATCTTTTAAAGATAAAATGAAATGTGGAAATTGATTTGAAATTGTTTTCAAATGGTTAAGTGTGGAAATAATATATCTAGTAAAGATATTTTTGGAAATTAAATAATTTGGAAAATTATTTGGAATCTGATGATGTTGCGCATCTTTATTGATAGTTAAATAACCGACTATCGATAATTACCTTTAGATAGGTATTTGTTGTGAATTGGATGAATTTGAATGCCACACTTATTTTTGAATAATCGCTCACTATTCGGGTTAGCCGGGAAAGGACCATGGGGTCGTATAACCCATTCCGAATATGTGATACGTCGTTATGGACAGCATTTGATGACCGGTGTTGAAGACCGGATATTTTTGAAAACGGAAGGATTACCGTCGAGTTACTCTACATCGGCTGATCTCCGATTTAGAGGTTTTTATCACCCTTAGTGACGGGAAGTCCGGACGTGATTAGAAATTATCCGGATGTGCAAGGGCATCGTGAGAAGTGCCTTCGGTTCTGTTCGATCCCGGAACAGACTTGTATGGATGGTGTGTTTGACGTTACAAATTGAGATATAAAGCTGATTTCTTTCAAATACATTTCTGTTGGTGGCGGAGAATTTATTCTCTTAGCTTAACACCCTTCTCTGAGACGTACGAGCTCAGAGGTTATGTAGTTGAAATTTATCAGCGATATACTCCCAATTTGGTGATGTGGCATACTGAGTGTTGCTGTGAAATGATCAGTGTTTGATCATTTGCGATATGATCATTTGATTGATCTTATATCTTTGTGATCATAGGTTGATCATTTGTTTGACCCGAAGCATGGCTTTGTAGAAAGCGTAGCTTTGTGGACGAGACTTCGTCGAGCCTCACACCCTGGAAATGGTCAAAACAGGAAGGATGCAGCAAGGTTCTAGGGAGTAGCGCCCCTTACTGTATGTCATTCCTTCTGGATAGAGGTGGTATCATGGTATGGAGCCCAGATACTTAACCTATGTTGATACTGCCTATTATGTAGTTTGTTGCGAATCGGGGATCCTCGGGAAGATCGGTTACGATCGGGGGATGGCATACGCGTGTCAGTAGTTACCTATTTTTGCAGAGGTAACCTGGCCTTGTGTTGGCAGAGATCTGCTTAGGTTCTCGGGTCGTCTTTCCAGAGGCGTACCCATGTGGCAATGGGAAGTTCCTTGGCCTGACCATTTGTTGGAAATCCAAAGAAACAATACGTGACTTGTACGGTTTTAGTTGTAGAATCTGCTGTTTAAGATGGCAGTTATAGTAGGCATAATATATGGGTACCTATGCTGGCTAAGATTTATATTCTACTTTCAAAAAATGTTTTCCACTATGCACTAATGATAATATAAAAAATGATTTGATTTTGCGTAGTAAGCATCTTTGACTATCATAAGAAGAAATCTCCTCCAATTCTACGTTTGCATTGTGTGTGTGGCGGGAGGTCTTATGGTAGTTTCATTTTCCAAAAGCATTGCGAATTGACTTTAAAAATATTCCTTTGTTTATTTTAAAGATAAACTGTTTTACGATCTCACACCAGTCACCATGACTGACTCAAAGTTTATTGTTCCCTTCTAAACTCTGGGTGCCCACCAATTTCCACACGGGCAGCCTAGAGTTATGTTATCAGGATATTCTGGAGCTTTGGAGATAAGCTGGATGATGAGACGTAGTATTTGTATCTGATATTATTTATTCCGCTGTGTATTCTGTATGAGGACAAGTTCATATAACTGTCCATTGTTGTATATTGACTCTGATGATTGATGTATGTATAAAATGATATAGTTCTTTGTTTTAAAGATTATTCATTTATCTATTATATATTGTTCCGCTGCGATATGTGAGATTCTGATATTGTTTTCTGTTCTGATGTTGTTATGATGTTGTTCTGTTGTTCTTCTATCTTTCTTCTTCTTCTGTTCTCTTTTTTTCTACCTCTTTCTTCTTTCTTAAACCCTCAGGGTTCGTATTTCCGTTCATCTTGAGTTAATCAATGGAGATTAGTGTTTAATCAAGAGGTACGGATTTGCGGGTCTTGACAAATTATTATCAGAGCATATGGTTAAGCGACAACCCTGCTCTGTTGGGTATTACTCATTAGAAATAGAGTCAGTAGTACTCTAGAATGAGTTGAGTGTATTAATAGATATGAGTGCGTATTTGTTAGTGAATATAAAATTGTTTTATATTGTGATGATTGGTTTGTTGAGTGGTATATGGATTCTGGTCGGTATTGTCCGTACAACTCTATCGATAGGAATCTCTAAACACTTATACAGAAAAATTCGGCATGATATTGTTTTAAAATGGGTAAATGAATAATTTTACCTCGAGTATATTTTATATATAAAGGAATAATTTTTCAGAATTATTAAAGTATATATATGAATTGGTTGTTTGGCTGTAAAAATGTAAGAATATATATAAGTTAATTAAAAGTTGTTTGTGTAAGTTAAATAAAACAACAGTTGTAAAAGAATAACTTATATAAGCAAATGAATTATAATGTATGAAGTTATAATTAATATGATTTACAATGGTACAATGATCTTATATATATAATTAGTGAAGTTATATAAGTAAAAGATTTGTAATTGTGATTTATAATCTGAAATAAAATTCCAGAGAAGTGTTTTGAAAGGATTTGATATTTTGGAAAAATGTTTTAGAGTGATGAAAGCTCTAAACTCTTTTCAGGTCGCTGGAAAATAATCCTGATGATGATGGCCACATCATTAGAATTCATTTTCGGGTTTCCAAAAGAGGAATTGCTACCAGAATATTTTAAATAAAAGTTGATTGGGAAATTTTGGATTTTGTTTTGGGAATTCAAAAGATAAATTTGAACAGTTTTGAAAGATTGAAAAGACTCTGGAATTGAATGGATTGATAACTTATTTAATTTAAATTCTGATAGAATAAATTTAACTTAAAGGATGAAGTTAAATTAAAGTGAGTATAAGAGAATCAATTAAATCTAAGTTGAGATTGTGGAATATGAAATCCGGATTTAATATGAATTTTGAATAAGTGAAGAAATTTGACCTTGGTAAAAGTTAAATAGGATTGAAATTTGAATTTGGATTTATAAGTGGAAATGTAAGTTAAGTTAAACAAACGATGTTTAATGGGATATAACTTAAGTGTTGATTGGAATTGATTTTGGTGTCGAAGTAAATAATCAAAATGAATTAAATGAATATGAACTTGAGTTATATAAATGAAATTCAACATGAAATGTGAAATGAATTAGCTATTGAACTAATGAATGAATTGAATGTAAATCAATTGAATGTAAATGTTAATTCATTGAAGAAATTGAATAAATTGAATGTAAGTCAATTTAATATCAACCAATTGAAATTAAAGGTGTTGAACTAAATTGGATGGAAATCAAATAATTTGATTGTGTTGTTGTGCATTGGTTGTTATATGATTGTTAGTTGATTGTATATAAATTCATTAAGTGATTAATGAAATTGAATTAATAAAATTGGAAGCTAAAGTAGTTGAATTCAAATTGAAAGTGAACTAACATGAATGTAAATCAGTGAATGTAAACTAATTGGAAACGACTGAATGAAAGTTAGTTAAATCCAATATTAATGAATCAAATGTGATTAAATTGAAAACCAATTCAATGAATATTAATGTGAATATTGATTTGGTTATGGATTTGTTGGATGATAGTTATTAGATGTTTGCATTTGTTGCTATTTTTGCAATTGCTATGTTAGCATATGTAGTTATGTTGCTATATATTGTATATCGATATTATTTTCTATATACATGTTCTCATGTTGTTTGTTGAGTGTTTAGTAGGTGCAGATGGCGTTTGCTTCGCATTTGCAGCTCGCTTTCGCGCTATATTAGCCGTATACGCTCGCTAAAAATATATAAGGTACATATCTCGGATTAAATATCGTACTTTTACACTTTTTTCCCTATGGGATGCCTCATCACTTGATGAGATGTATATTTGTGATATATATACACTGTCATTTTTTTTTCGGATCGAGCCGCGCAAAGGAGGCTATGGCAAAATTTTCCGGAAATTTAAGGCGTTAGAATATTTTTGAGAAATTTGGAAATTTTGAAAACTAAGGAAAATTTTGGGAAACTTAGTAAAGCTTTTGTAAGAAGTTTAACTATGGATTTTTGGAAAAAGTTAAACACTTAAGTGGATTGTAAAATCTAGTTTGGATGAATCGTTTTGAAAAGTTAATGAATTCTGTAACTTTTTCTTACTTGGTAATTTCGAGGACGAAATTCTTTTAAGGGGGGAAGTTTGTAACGACCCAGAATTTTTGATAATTAAAATTTGAATATTTAATTAATTTTAAATATTAATAAGTGGGATTAAGAAGTCAAATGATTTATTTTTCGAATATTGGATTTAATTGGACAATTAAATCGATAAATAATAGTGAAATTCCAGAGATAATTGAAAATCGAGTTTAAAATGATTGAAAATGATTTGTAAAATTTTATTTAACCATACTGGAGTTATAGAAAGGTTATAGAACTTTTAAAATTGAATTTGGAGTTAATCTGTGAAATTTAAATATTTTAATATTTAATTATCGACTGTAAAAATAGCCAATTTTCGAACAGTCTCAGATTTCGACGAAACCAGTTTCATCGGATCCGTAATGTGATATTATTATAAGATTTCAAATTTCGTAATTTTTGGATTTATCGTTTGTCCGGGGCAAGCCAAAACGCATCGAAATCGATTTAAATCGGTTTAATTTAAATTGATCGTTTTTCTCCGTATCTCGCTCAGATGTCCGAATTAGCTCCCGAAACACATTCCACTGCGTTCGGAACGCTGGGTAAACCTTAGAAACGTCAGTCGGCACGCTCGATTTCGAGTTCGAAAAATCCGGATGAATAGTAATTTGGAAAATTTTCTATAAAAGACCCCCTCTATCTTCACTTTGCAAACGACTCACAAACCCTAGGGTTTCTATCAACAGCCGCCATGTTTATTTTCGATGGCCAGAAACTCACGATTTTCTTCCCTTATTATCTTCCAATCCACTAAATATTTCAAGAAACTTTCTAAACGAAACTTGTAGCACTCGTCAAGCACTTCAGATCCATACGGGTACGATCTTCATCAGAGCGACGAGGGAGGAGAAAAAGAGCCGCGTTCGAGTCGACTTCGAAGTGGAAATGCACGTCGTAGACGAGGCTGGGGGGGGTGCGGTCGACTGGAGTTGGGGGAGCGAGTCTAGGCGCACGTACTGGCGTCGTCTGATCGAAGTTCGATCGAGTGTAGTGGGTTGCGTGATTAGGGTTTTTGGGCGGCAGAGGTGGGTTCGAGCACGAACGTGTTTTCATGTGTAAAGAAGAGAGGGAGGGGATGGCCAGATTTGATGCTGAGGGGATGAACGGCTGATGTGTGAAGGTTGTAAAAATATTAAAAAGAAAATGAAATTATTCTATCTAAAATTGTATAAAGTTTGAATTACCATAACTTCGTCATATATTTATCAGAATTCAACAAATTTGGTAGCGCCGGAATCGTAGAAACACGTACTACGCGATGCAACTGAATTGGAAGCGATCGGGGTCAGTGAAAATTTTGAGTGAGATTAAACGTCCGTTTAATTTCATTCGAAATAAACGCTACAAATTTCTATCGGAAAAATCACGGTGAGAACTTCTCACTCAATCGAACAGTTTGGATGTTTATTTTAAATAGTTAGATTTAAAATTGTTGATTGTATGCCTGGATGATAAATTGTTGACTGTTTGGTTGAAATAGACATTATACGCCGTTAGTAAGCGGAGGTTAATTATAAAAACATACACCGCGATAATTTCATATTGATATGGAATTGGTATTATATATGTATATAGCAATATATATATATATTGGCATATGTATATATTGCAGTTGTTGATTTCCCACATTTGATAGTGGATGAGACCCTATTGCGCCGTTAGTAAGCGGATAATATTTATTAAACCCATATACCGCGATAATTCCGTACTGGAGCGGAATTGGTATTGTGCTAACATCTGTGGATGCAGGGAAACAGGTTGGAGGGATCCGACTGGATTCCTCACCGTATTGATTATTTACAGATATTTTGATATATTCTGTTATCATATGATGATATATGATATTTGATTGTTGTGATTGATTGTTTGGTGCTGTTGCATCATCGGATCCATTTTTGAAGTTTAAGAATAACGATTTTGATTTTAAATTGGGATTTTTAAAAGATTTTAAAATTGATATTTATAAATTAAAAAAAATATTGGAATTATAAAACGAGTTTTTATAAGTGTTAAAAGGAAGTATAAATGGATTTCATAAGTGAACGGAATTTATAGATTTATAAATTGTGAAGTTATTAAATGAATAGATTTTGTAAAATAAAAGATTTATAAGTAGTTATCTTATAAATCGGATTTTGGCATTTAAATGAGAGATGAATGGAATTTGTTAATAAGGAGATTTATAAATCGAAGTTTTATAAATAATAATGGAATGTATAAACATTGTTTGTAAATCCGAAACCAATTGAATTTGATAAATTAAACATAGAAGTTTAATAAAGGAGATATATTCGCGATTTTGGACAGCGAATTATCCTTTAAGTTAAATGTTGTAAGCCTAAGAGTTTGATTGGGAATTTTATCCACGATTTTGGACAGTGGATAATCTTTAAATAAAACGTGTAGAAATGTTGAATTTGGATAACGAAGTATATTCAAGATTTTGGACAGTGAATATATTATTTAATAAAATGGATATGTTTTGGAGAAGTGATATTATGAAATGAAGTAATTGTTTTAAAAGATGTTTTAAAACGTGTTAAATATCAAAATCATAGATTTCAACTTTTATTGTTGAAATAGACGTTTTCGAGAAATAAGGAAATGGTGGACTATAACACTGTTGTTATAGTAAATGATTTCCGAAAGGAAATGTTTTATGTAGTATGGGGATTTATATATCTATCTAAATTTCGAATCCCTATACTAGTGATTTTGAGTTGTCGTAACGATGTTTTACGTAACATTTGTTTTGACTCAAATAAAATTTATGAAAGAGAATGATTTCCTTAAAGAATGAGATATATACTTAATTTTGATTTAAGTATATCGAATATTTTCCAAGTGTTGAAAATAAATGATTTGTGAATTACTTACTTTTAAATAAGTATGGAAATGCTTTTCCAATATGAAATGAACTGTTTTGAGATTTTATCTTTTAAAGATAAATTGAAATGTGGAAATTGATTTGAAATTGTTTTCAAATGGTTAAGTGTGGAAATAATATATCTAGTAAAGATATTTTTGGAAATTAAATAATTTGGAAAATTATTTAGAATCTGATGATGTTGCGCATCTTTATTGATAGTTAAATAACCGACTATCGATAATTACCTTTAGATAGGTATTTGTTGTGAATTGGATGAATTTGAATGCCACACTTATTTTTGAATAATCGCTCACTATTCGGGTTAGCCGGGAAAGGACCATGGGGTCGTATAACCCATTCCGAATATGTGATACGTCGTTATGGACAGCATTTGATGACCGATGTTGAAGACCGGATATTTTTGAAAACGGAAGGATTACCGTCGAGTTACTCTACATCGGCTGATCTCTGATTTAGAGGTTTTTATCACCCTTAGTGACGGGAAGTCCGGACGTGATTAGAAATTATCCGGATGTGCAAGGGCTTCGTGAGAAGTGCCTTCGGTTCTGTTCGATCCCGGAACAGACTTGTATGGATGGTGTGTCTGACGTTACAAATTGAGATATAAAGCTGATTTCTTTCAAATACATTTCTGTTGGTGGCGGAGAATTTATTCTCTTAGCTTAACACCCTTCTCTGAGACGTACGAGCTCAGAGGTTATGTAGTTGAAATTTATCAGCGATATACTCCCAATTTGGTAACGTGGCATACTGAGTGTTGCTGTGAAATGATCAGTGTTTGATCATTTGCGATATGATCATTTGATTGATCTTATATCTTTGTGATCATAGGTTGATCATTTGTTTGACCCGAAGCATGTCTTTGTAGAAAGCGTAGCTTTGTGGACGAGACTTCGTCGAGCCTCAAACCCCGGAAATGGTCAAAACAGGAAGGATGCAGCAAGGTTCTAGGGAGTAGCGCCCCTTAGTGTATGTCATTCCTTCTGGATAGAGGTGGTATCATGGTATGGAGCTCAGATACTTAACCTATGTTGATACTGCTTATTATGTAGTTTGTTGCGAATCGGGGATCCTCGGGAAGATCGGTTACGATCGGGGGATGGCATACGCGTGTCAGTAGTTACCTATTTTTGCAGAGGTAACCCGGCCTTGTGTTGGCAGAGATCCGGTTAGGTTCTCGGGTCGTCTTTCCAGAGGCGTACCCATGTGGCAATGGGAAGTTCCTTGGCCTGACCATTTGTTGGAAATCCAAAGAAACAATACGTGACTTGTACGGTTTTAGTTGTAGAATCTGCTGTTTAAGATGGCAGTTATAGCAGGCATAATATATGGGTACCTATGCTGGCTAAGATTTATATTCTACTTTCAAAAAATGTTTTCCACTATGCACTAATGATAATATCAAAAATGATTTGATTTTGCGTAGTAAGCATCTTTGACTATCATAAGAAGAAATCTCCTCCAATTCTGCGTTTGCATTGTGTGTGTGGCGGGAGGTCTTATGGTAGTTTCATTTTCCAAAAGCATTGCGAATTGACTTTAAAAATATTCCTTTGTTTATTTTAAAGATAAACTGTTTTACGATCTCACACCAGTCACCATGACTGACTCGGAGTTTATTGTTCCCTTCTAAACTCTGGGTGCCCACCAATTTCCACACGGGCAGCCTAGAGTTATGTTATCAGGATATTCTGGAGCTTTGGAGATAAGCTGGATGATGAGACGTAGTATTTGTATCTGATATTATTTATTCCGCTGTGTATTCTGTATGAGGACAAGTTCATATAACTGTCCATTGTTGTATATTGACTCTGATGATTGATGTATGTATAAAATGATATAGTTCTTTGTTTTAAAGATTATTCATTTATCTATTATATATTGTTCCGCTGCGATATGTGAGATTCTGATATTGTTTTCTGTTCTGATGTTGTTCTGTTGTTCTTCTATCTTTCTTCTTCTTCTGTTCTCTTTTTTTCTACCTCTTTCTTCTTTCTTAAACCCTCAGGGTTCGTATTTCCGTTCATCTTGAGTTAATCAATGGAGATTAGTGTTTAATCAAGAGGTACGGATTTGCGGGTCTTGACAGTTTTAACGAAGTCGGAGGTTCAAGACCTCCTTCTAGCGCCAAAATGTTAGCAAATAAATTTGTCAACCTCAAAAGTGCTTTGAAAAACTTTGTTATTCACAAAGAAGCCTTGAAGAGGCTCGTCGAAGCACTAAGGGCTTTGGTATCCATTCTTCTCGTTGTCATATTCGAAGTCATATATGCCAGATGAGTATGAGTTCGAAGTTTTACTTTTAGGACAAGATAGAGTTCGAAGTCATATGTGCAAAGCAAATTCAAGTTCGAAGTCTATGAGTCGAAGTTGGTTATGCACAGTCACGATAATTCAAATATACGAAGTCATAAGTATGTTCAATTCACAAGTTTAAATCAATTGCAAATATGATGTGCTATGTCCATGTATAATACTCAAGATCCTATGTGTACAGTGTTCTCGAATTACAATATACTCTAAAATCCCCATATTGATTTATGCTTTATAATGTAAGAAATGAGAGGAGATTTTCGACCCCCAAAATAATGCCCCTAGGATCATATTTATAGGGGTTTGCAGCCCTCACTCTGTTCCTTATGTCTTTGAATGTGTTGACTTCGGCGGCATTGACTTGAGTCAGGGCGGAGTCATCACTAGTAGTGGCATGTAGGAACGTCTTCAATAGAAATGTCTTCAATATGCAGGAGTGTCTTTGACCTTCTTTGGCATTAACCTCTTTGCTTGTATGTCTTTAGTGGTATTGACTTCGAAGTGATTTAACCCCATTCTCTTCTTAAAGCAATGTCCAACATGGTTAAAGAATATTTGTATGATACCGTATTCAAAATTATCTATTCTATTCTTTCAATTTTAACCTTCGAAGTCAATGGGAAGGTGTCTGCGAAGTCGACTAAGTGCGGCAATGATGACTTCATGGATATTTACAATGTCCCTTGTCAACACCGCTTTGCATACGTATGTGGCGTCCTCGAAGTGCCATGTAGAACTAGTTTGCGAGGTGGTCTCCTAATAAAGAGCGAAGTGGCTTAGCGATCTCATGATATTGCCATTGGAACACCCTCCTCGTCGTTGTACGATAAATTCTTCGAAGTGTCTTACTGATTTACGGAGAGGTGTATTCTTGATTTCCTCGCCTCTTCGGCCACGTGTGACTTTGTTCATCATCTTTCATCATCAAAGGGCGGTATTCTATCTCTTTGTCATTAGCTTGTAAGTGCCTCATTGACGCTACATCTTTGATGCTGATCGTAGAAGTGGAACTTTATCTTTTCTTTTCTTCTTGACTTCGATGGTGGCTATCGAAGTCATGAATTAGCCGCCGTGCACATGTCTTCGAGTTGGGTTGCTTTGATAACTACGAAGCCATGGCTCTTTGACCTACTTTAATAAAATTTATAGTGATAACCGTTACCAAATTACATTTTCAAAGGAATCAATTTTGTTAATGAATATCATATTATTTGCAATAGGTTAGTAAAAAGTGTTGAAAACTTGCTTGAAATGCTCTTTAAAAAATATATTAAGTCCCTCTTTGTTATGATTTAATAGTACAGAACTAAGGAAACATTTATATATAATCGTGTATATCAATTATCAGCCAATTATATGTGCTATAACCATGCACGCATGTGCACTATAAGAACAATATTATCAAGCTTTGGTTGGTATATCAATATAGAAATGTTTTCTCTCAAAATCAGACTTTATAAATGTGCACTCAAACTATGAGATATAAAGACTAATAGATAAAAGAGTAGTGAACTATTCAACGACATATGAATTTGCTGCAGAATGAGCCATAGGTTTCTGATTTCAACTGACACGTTGAAAGTCCAACCATTTCGATCTGACATGGACGTTGAATAAACAGGCATTTGCTAAAAATCTAATTCCCGAGCCTCCTGGTAAAAGACACCACATAAGAATACACTACAACAATGATTCGAGAAAGAAAAGTCCAAGTAAATAAAAGAGCAAGCAAGAGAAAATGGGTAACATTGTTTTTCTTTTTTCTCTTTCATCGATTTTGCAAAGCGGAAAAAATGATGAGTTTTTAGGTTAGCGACTGCGGATATATTAGGCAATTTGAGAAGAATTGGGGTGTCTTGGAAGAGTTCTACTTGATTTCTTAATGAAATAATTGGATTTTAACCTCTTAATAATTGCACTGTTTTTGAAGAATTAGAACTGGACTTTTAGTTATATGGTTGCATTTTATTATTTTTTGAAGAGAAGTTGTATCATGTCAATACTCCTAAATATAAGTTTTTTAGCACTTACTGAAGTATGTAATCATAAGTTATTTTCAAAAAGTAATGAAAAATGAAGCTGGAAATCAAATAAAATTTCATTAATTTATGAAATAGAACAAAAGTTTCTTAAGATTGTCAAAATAAAATCAAAAGCTGAAATTTAAAACTTTGGAATGCTTAGTGACCAATAGGACAAATAATAACCTTGAATATTTGTAAAATAATAGTTAGGTGGGTTAATAAAGAAAATAAAATAATTCAACTGTGACGAACGCACTACACCACCAATGCTCATATAATCGAATAGTGCGCTGCTAGAACTCCCGGCCAATGTAGGACGGTTGTCAAGAGAAAGAAATAGAAATAGAGAAGAGGGACAGAAAAGAAGAGAAGAGAATATAAGAAGAGAAAAAAAAATATCACACAATCACATAACCTGTCGTATATCTCATAGTGCATCCAATAAAATATAATAGCCATCACATGTATAAAACAGGTGAGACAATAATAATTACGTGAGCCATATAATCAAAGCTCATCCGTTATATAATATAGCAGTAGAGTTTATACTGATAAATAAACGCAACTAATAAATTGTCTCTAATAATAGTAAGTCAACACTGTCAAGACTCCACAGTGTCACACAGTGGAATAACCAATAATAAACTCAACATATAAATATGGGAAAACATCACCTTCTGCTAATCCATCAGCACAATCACGAAGTGTCGTTTACACTTGCTATCTGCTAATCAATTAAGAATACATGAAATAATAATAAAAAATCATAAAACCCCGAGTCAGACAACGGTCTGGTGTGAGCAATAAATAATCTCAAAACACAATAAAAGTCAGTATAGTATATGGAACAAAGGGTATGGAGAATCATACCTGATCTGTTTCTGCATCCACAGAGTTAGCACATAACATAGGATACATGCTACTCTATATCATAGTCATCGTGGATGTACTATACATCAAAGTACTAAGAGTGTCTAGATATCGGCATCGGTAATATCTATATCGTGTGACATCACTGAGGTAATAAAAACAGTCAAACAAACATGGCATCCATCATTCATTCTCACATCCCCTTATTCGGTGCGTTGGATATATGACATTCGTACGACCCCGTCGTCAATTCAAGGACTACTCAACGTCATGGTTTCTCAATACTCGAACCTATGCCACTCGATAGGCTAGGAACAAGTCTGCATACTCCGTAAAAGTCTAGGGTAAATGGATCTCATCACACATACCCTTGCTTCATGAGTATATATCGAAACCTATGAATATCAAGGACTCCTTTGCACATGTTATTCATACCAGAGTTCACCCGGGAACGGTCCTTACGACTTCCGTCTAAAGTCATCGCAGTTGAGAACTATCCTAGACCATCATCATCCATCGTAAATATCGTCGTGCATGCCATACCCTTCCTATACAGTTCCTTTCATTCTACTCATAGTCTACCACTCTACGTCTCAAAGTACAACTGTCCATCATCAAAGCCGTCACTTACAATCATGAAATCACCATCGTCGAATCCAGAAATCATCGCATCGAACCATCACATCTTTGCTTCACCACGTCAAAGAGCAGTAACACCAAAATTGAATGTCGGATGGACGGATGAACCATCGCATTGTGCTCCTCGAAGCCTCTCCATCGTCCATATCAAAATTGGCCAAATCAGCCATCATCAATAGTGGTAGATATCAACCACTCCATAGTAGTCGATAGACCACTTTGGTCATGTACTTAACCAAAAATGGTTAAATACAAAAAAAACATCTGACATCCATCTAAAATCCAAAGTGCGTCTCCAAATCCATCGTTGATGTTCATATTAATCGGTGTGCACGATACTCCATGCAAAATCCTATCCTATAGGATATATTATAATACTATATCAGCTTTGAACGACGTTTTTCAATCAAACAATCAATCTAACATACATACATCCAACAATCATATAAATGCCAATGATAACCTATATACGTCGATAACAACACAATACGATCCATCCAAAGCAACCAATATGCGATAAATATCAGTAATAGCCTAAATCTATCGATATCGTCAGAATAGTACGTCAAATGGGAAGAATGTGATATTTAACTTAGAACCATTTTAAAACACTTTTAATTCTTTTTATAAAATAAGATACTGGTTTAACTATTTTAGATATCACATTTTAAAGTTAGAAAACATTTCAAAACATCATATAATACTATACTAACAATTATAGTATGGCGAGAGATAAAATCACTCACTTCAATCAAATTTGTCCAAACAAACGCCAAGTCTTAGACTCCCCATCACGAGCTCAATACAGGAAACGACATTCAAAACGGACCTCCTATGCAAAAGGTACGCATAATATAAGATATCCGATTAAATAAACAATCAAATAACTTAATTAGAGAATTACTTAACTAATTACCTTAACAAATCTCTCCCTCAATTGCTAAGTACCATGTACCTAATATATGCTTGTGCACTATGAACCCTCTGTCGTTGCATTCATTCCTTAATTTCTCACACATCTCTCGACGATTCTCGACGCCGTCTTCACAAATCCATCAACGCCCCCTTTCCACAACGCACATCATGAAGCCAAGCTCGGTCCCCCCAATGTAAAAGCGACCTAACCACCGCTCCTTGCCAGGGTGATGGTGCCATTTGCTACGGACGTTGGGGATTTCAAAACATGGTGAGAACGTGAGCGTTGGCAAGAGAGAGATGATGATGGCATCCGTTTCATATATCATTGCTCCAATTCTCGCTAATCTCAAATCGTAGGTTGAAAAGTATGCACGACCATTTCCAAAATTGCCGTCACGCCTTCAACGTGGACGTGGGTACGAAGATCTCTTCGATACGAGTTGAACGGAGGTTGGTTGGAAACTTTTCATGAAGCAGTTTAATGGATATTATTTTTTGAATATTGAAAAGGGGAGGCGACAATTTTCTTCAATGGAATAGTAATATGGAGATGAGTGAGATGAGGGAAGGGTTTAGACTGGGTTATTTATTAATAAAATGTTCATTTCTATTTAAATTCTCAAACAAAACGGTCATGCTTTTCGAGCTTGCATGATCAAATGGTGTGTCTGATCACCATGAATTTCGTCTGCATACATCATCTTATTTTTTCTATCCCAATGGTATAAATTTCATCGATATCGAAACTACGCTCCGGGATGATAATTACGCACTTTTCGAGATCGTCTCGGCTATTAGATCGTCTGATCTTCAAATATAGTGATCCTTATATTTATTTAATTTGCAACGTCGATGCGAACTCAACGGAAGCGGTCTCGAGCCATAATTCGATTGTATGTGAAAAATCATATTTTTGGGAAGTCAAATTAATTAATAATTCAATATGTAAATATATTATTTAAATATCCAATCGTTAAAAATATATATGGGTCATTACATTCTCCCATTCTTAAAATGGATTTTGTTCTCAAATCCTAAAGAAGAAGCAACATAACCCAACACCCTTATAATAAGCAACGATACAAGGGAAATCGTTGCTTATCAACTCACGACAACAATCACCGAAAGCGATTATAACAAAGGGAATAGCCTTGGAATTAGCATGGGACCGTCATCCTCGTCCCTAAGTACAATCACTATCAAATCCAAAATCAATATGGCTAAACTAAATGTCTAAGTTAGATACTTATTTCCAAAGAAACGGATAATGGAAAACAAAAGTTACAACTCACTAATCAAAAGGCAAATCAATTAGATATCGTACATTACTGACTCTCTCAACTATCGGCCACGTCTAATATTCTGTACATTAACTTTTCTCTCAATTTTGGCTTATGTCACTAAAAATTTTGACAGCACCTCCATTGCACAGTTAGGTCCGAGAAAAAAAATCTCAATACAACATAGATACACACACACATCTCATAACCGAGGCATCTTGTTTTCGAGAAAAACCAATCATATAAAGCCAAATCAATACTACAAGTGTTACATACCTTTTTTATAGCAAGAGCTATAACGTCCCGTATTTGAAGGCCAAAAGCTAAGCACTATAGATGCTGCAGTCATCTATAACATTAACTTCTGATGAAAAAATAAGGTAATGCTAATGGTATCCATAATATCAAAAGCACATGAATTTGAAACAAAATCACAATTTTCTAAAACAACAACATTTCTGATTACATTTCCAAAACATGTTACATATTCAAAATTACATAATCCCATAATCGTTTCCCAGGCTTCAGGTCAAATGTAATTATCACAATAATACACCAAGAGCAATATATGACGTTGCCTCCTTGGTTGACCAGGGTCAATATAGTCATATCTTACTTTATACAACACAGCGAAAATAAACAAAATAAAACTACAGTTCCTAAATAGCTATCCGTCCGCCACCTACTCGTCTCCAGAAGCTTTATTTGCCAAACTACTAAAACCAAAAAACTTAACCCTCGGCCAACTCAAATCAAGTTTTAGCACCCGAGAGTTTAAGGGGAAAACGGAAATTTCGAGTCGGACATAAAGCTTGGTGTGGATAATATTATACATCTCGGTTATTTAATGTTAAGTGAGACCACCCCGCTTAGCGGAATGGGTTTTCCCTTACTAATACCCTTTTAAAACATATCTTTTACAAATATTTATCCTATAACCAAAACTGGTTAAAATCTTTAAAGCGTCATTATGTATACATATTAGGAAATAAATGGACTATCTATCCGAACAATCTAGTTTCGTTTGGCTAACTACTAACCTTTGGCTGACTCAGGCCTACCAGTCAACATAAACAAAATTAATGTAACATCTGTTAGATACTTCTTTTCTGGACGGTCTGGTCTTAACTATTTGTTAAATACTTCTCTTCTGGACAATCTATCCTTACCTTAATTCCTCCCAGGGTCACCCGATCCTAATGGTTTTGCAGGCTCACCAATAATCTATATGTATACAAATATATATTCCCTTCTGTGTGTAATCATAATTTCTAGTCTCACCTGTGAAAAATCCCTACACACTGGAATTTTGGACTAAATAAGTTAGGGCTAATAGCTAATGTATAGGACGCGACCCTTTACCAGTCCCATCTAGTATTCTAATATCTGAGGCATTTTACTTAGGGTTAACTACACTTTAAATTTACCTTGAAAAACCTTTTATTCTCAAATTGATTTAGTATCTTTAAATCAAACTTAAACAAGGAAAATACATATATTATATGCTTTACTCAAAATCACCTTGTCATGTTATATATATACTTTACTCAAACCTTTATTGATAAAAACATTTAACTTTTGAAAGTACCCCTTTCAAATCTATTGAAAGTATCCCTTTTGAAACCATTAAAAGTACCCCTTTCGAAACCAAGTAAAACCCTTTATTCAAACTAGGCCAAAAGGTCAAAACTTCCCTTTCGAAACCATAAAAAATCTTCCCTTCGAAACAATTGAAAAACCTTCCCTTCGAAAGCTTTAAACCTTAGACGTCCTTCCTTAAAAACCTTTAAACATTGCAAACCTTTAAACATTGCCTTCAGAAACCTTTTGGAAAACCTTTCCTTTCAAACCTTTCGATACAGTTTGAAAACCTTCTCTTTCAAACCTTTCGAAACCATTGGAGAACCACCCCTTCAAAATCTTTCTTTAAATTTTTCGAAAGCATCAAAACAACAAGTATTTCGAAAGCATTTGGGTTCAATTTATATCATGCGGAAACACCTTTCGAAACCATTAAAAGTATCTCTTTCAAAACCATTTAGGTTCTACCTTTTATAGAGAAAAAGGTTCATTAAAACATTTCAGTTGAAAGCATCTCTTTCGAAAGCATTTCCTAAGTAAAGAAGTAATGGTGTCGAAATCATTCCTTCGAAAGCATTGGAGAAGCGGCTTGGTTTTAAAAACAAGATAACCCTTTCGAAACCAATCTGTTTCGAAAGGTAAAAAGCGGTAGTCTGGGGTTTCAACCTAGTCGAAAACAGTTACTTAAAAACAAAGGAACAGCCTCTTAAAACCATTTCTTTTAAAGTCATTGACCCATTCGTAAGCAGACCAAGTCAAAAGCTATTCAGTTGAAAGCAAAGCAGGCGCATTTTCATTTAAAAGCAAAGTATTGATTCAACCGCTTTGGAACCCCTGGTTTCGACCCAATACCTTCCGCCTTTTGTCCAATTCATTACGTACCAAGTATTTGATACCATGTGTATTGGTTTATATGGAGTCAGAGGCGAAGGTAAGGAGTCGGAAGCCTGGTGCCGAAAGCACTGAAACGGGAAAAAGCATGTACATCTGACTTTTTAAACTATTTCTTTGTACCTGACCTGACTTGCTTGTCAAATCATGATTGGTTGTAAAATTTTCTTTTCTAAAAGTACTGCCGATTTTCAGAAATAAAAATTTGAATTATTTCCAAAATACCCCTTCTCCTTTTTATAAATATATAAAACATTTAAGTCCCACCTTAAATAATTTTATATATCCATTAAAACACTTAGGAAAATTCTACAAAAATTCCAGAAAATCACTTTTAATATGTTTTCTAACATATTTAATTTCAGACCCAAGCTATTATTTATTTAGCCGTAAATAATTTTATATCCAAATAATCATTTTCTTCACTAGAAAATTCATATAAAATCCACATAAATTCAGAAAAAACTCAAAATTGAAACCCATCTTTAAAATATCATTTCTGATCTAAATATAAATTCAATTTGATGAATTGCAAGTGATGTGCTTCGAGTCTTTAAAGAGCCTTTATTGTTCTTGCATATACATATCATTGTTATTATTCCTTTTGGCACTAACACTGGTTATACAGCTTAACATTTTTGCAGAAAAAAGAGGCAAAATAAAGACAAAATCATGGGAAGAATGCTTGATCATGAATCATGGCATGATCTGCATTTTTGGTAAAATGTAGATGGATGTTAAGGAATCCATCTAAAGTCTCTATCTCTATTGTGTCTTTTTGAAATCCTAACGTTACCCTTTCCATTTCAGCGTCACGCCTTAGCCTTCAAACAATTCTAACCTGTTTTCAAAATTCCGAAATAAAAAAACCTTAATGTGTCCCATGCTGTTTGATATACCAACGACGTAACTTTGCCTTCATCGGTGGATTCTATCCCTTCTTATTCAAATGATTGTCTACGGGTGATTGAACTTATCACGTAAGTTAGTCAATTTGTCAAATTTGTTCTCTGATTAGTAACTGATGTTTGCTTCAGGTTAGATTTGATTGTTGTAACAATTATTTGTCTACTTAGTACCGGGGGTTCTGTTCTCATTAGATTTTTTTAACATGATTGGCTCTTACTAATGCACATAGACTGCTAGTCTGCTAATGTACAAAAAAACTGTTTCCATATAAAACATATGACCTTTTTGCATTACCTGATGGCTGAGAGCATTACCAGTTGAAAATTATATATTACAACAAGTGTTGAAAATTATGGCATCTGTAGCCAAGGCTGTGAATCTTTGCCCTTGGGTCATTGTAGAAGATTTCATGGTTGCCAATAAATGTGAGATTGCTTAGGCAATTAACTTGGTTAAAAGGAAATCATTGAGCATTTTAGCAGTTCGATTCTCAATTCGGACCTCTAAGATACCAAATTAATAGCATAGAACCTACTCAAACATGAAAGATTTTTTACTTGTCCATCCCTCTTTTCAATAAATAATTGGAAATTGAAGGATTATTCTGAAAGTAATAGCATGTATGATCCTTGAATTTACACTAAATGTATTTTTTTCACATACATTCTATCACATATATTCTATATTCTATTTATTTATTTATTATTACATCTATCTACAGTATATTCTTTTACACTCGCTTACCCACTCAAAAGAAACTTTTCCGCTTCGATTGTCTTCTATCGTGTATTTTAAATTCATTTTTTGCTATTAGAGAAACCAAATCTTATCGGTAATGATAACAGGTTTTTCCCTCTTTGGTTAAAGAAACTTTAGTTCTTTAAAGAGCCTTTAAAAAGGTACCTTTCGAAGGCAATGATAACAGGTTTTTCGCGTGTGTGCCAAGCCATTCAAAATGATTGGTTTCGTCATCATTTACCTCCACCAAAAGAACGTTTGACCATGGCAACCCTTTCGAAAGCATATATTAGCCTTTCGAATTGGTTTAAACTATCCATACCTATGAAGAAAAATCATATGAATTCAATATAACATCCTCAAACACATAAGAATGAGGTTTCGCACTAGCCAAAGAAGATGCTTTCGAATAGAATCTTTTGCGGGAAAGCTTACTACGGTGTTTCGACTCATTCGAAACCCAAAAAGTAAACTTTTCGACAGCGTCGAAAGCCTATGTCCTTTTCAACTTACACGGCACAATAACAGTTAGGTGAAGAGTGCTTCTATACCTTTTGACGAAGTCGAAAGCAATCGAGCAAGATAAAGAAAGCCCAAACATCAGCGGCAGCAGAAGGACGTCAAGATAATCCTTTCGACTAGGTCAAAAGGTATAATTAATAAGAGTGAAGGTGAAAGGATAAGCGAGAAAGGCTAGGAGAAAGGACTTTCGACTACACTAAAAAGGTGCGTGCGAAAGGAGGGAAGCAGGCCTTTCGACTGTGTCAAAAGGATGTAGGCAGAAGGTGGTCAAATGACACTTATAAATAAGACCCTAGGGGTCTTGTTTAGGTGATCCGATTTCACTCACTTCTCACTTGTACTTTCTAAAGCTTGTAAAACCCTAATTTCCAAATCAAATTGGAGATAAAATTTCTTTATACACTTGAGCTTCAATTAGAAAAAGGATATCTTTCCAAAACATGTATATAGCATTCTTGGAGATAATAGTTGGTTAAATGACTTTGTGTAACTCTGATTGAGGTCTGTTTGGATCAACACGCTTGAAAGGTTACCTTTCGAAGAGGTCGAAATCACTCAATTTAACCAATTTCCCTAAACCGTCAAGTCCCAACCTTAAGCCACCTTGGTAACTTCGACAGGAGGGTCTCGACAGAATCTTAAACCAGTTGAATAGGCGCGAAAGGTATGATAAATGGTAATCAGACCTAGTCGAAAGGGTATATAAGAAGGAATTTCAACCACCTCAACCTATTCGAAATTAATCTTAAGAGGGTAGGTCTTAACCATCCTTATCTCTTCGAAAGGTGCATTCAAAAGAGACACCAACACATTAAACTAAGCTTTGGGATGTTAACAAGCTTTCTTGTTAACACATTATTTAATTCGATTTAGAATTGTCGACAACCGAATTAACATGTAAAATGGTAGAATTAAAAAAATTATCTATTTGTTTTATTGAATAAAATCTACATTACGGATGCTTTCTTAGTAACAATTAATCATGGTTCTTTCTCTTTTGGAATTTCATCTACATATAGGTTTAATTTCTTAATTGATCACTGATTTAGATTATGGGCTAAAGAAGAAGAATGGTGAAGATTAAAGGAAATTAGGGTAAAAAATAAAGGGATAAATTGGTCAATTTACAACATAATTAATGAGAGGACTATTTTTGTTAATACCCCTCGTAATATTTTTTTTTAAATGACCATCTCTTAATCAAAAGTGGAGTGTTAGTAACAATACCCAA
The DNA here is from genome assembly GCA_030737815.1 of Allium fistulosum. Taxonomy (NCBI): domain Eukaryota; kingdom Viridiplantae; phylum Streptophyta; class Magnoliopsida; order Asparagales; family Amaryllidaceae; genus Allium; species Allium fistulosum. The sequence goes on from CM060904.1 coordinate 100,968,635, forward strand.
GTAAAATAACAGTCAAAATAAAAGTAAATGTTATTAACAATAAAGTTTTCGTAATAATGTGTTTTTATGCAGTTTAATTGCTTTTACTATATGTTTCACTATTTACGGTGCAAAAATCACTATTTACAATACACAATCTGTCAATGCTTCATTTTATTGCATTACACAAAATGATTATAAATTGGTATGCTTTGCTAAAGTAACTTAAGTTATACTTCTAAAAGTGTTATATTTTGATGAAACTAAATGAAAAATATATATTACATGTTCGAAATTTGATTTCATTTTCCTTTTTGTTTATTGTATTGAACATTACATTTTATATAGTGCAAGCTACTTAATTCGTCATTTTTTGTGTTTGATTTTAAGATTTTTTTTATTTGAAATTTTGGTTTAGATTACTAATTTGTATTATAATGTATTTATATGTGATTTATTTTTGTAAAATTTAGGGGCTTAATTTATAATACGAAAAGTAAGAATGACTTTTTCTCTATTATGATACATAATAAGGATGTTATTCAAAAATTCATTTTTATAAATAAAATTTATATGTTATAGATAAATCATGACAAAATTATAGAAAGTGAAACTCTTATTACAAGCGTTACGGCATGAACTTCGCGCATGAATTGCTTTTCTACAAATTATAAATATTTAGCACATAAAAGAGAAAATGATTGTAGAAGTATTTAGACATATTTTTCCGTTGAAATCATGTGAGCTAGTTTCAATTTTATTTTTAAGTTTTAAATCTATTTTTTTGTTAGTTTGATTTTTTATTTATATTATTAATAAAATAAAGAACGAATCTATAAAGGAAGATTATTTATTAGCTTCTATTCTTAAGTAATATTAAGATTCGATATTATTTGTAGATGGACATTTTGAATTTGTAAAGGAAATTTAAACGTTAGATCCAATTTTCAAACGATATTAAAATTTGCTAATATCAGCAGATGGACATTTTTGGTAGTTCATGCTGACACAAAAAAATGTGTAACACCAAATATATTACTACTATTATTAAAGATAATGGTTAACAATATGATTCATCAAGTGAAAGTCTAGAAGAAATTAAAACTGAAAATATGTGTGACTATGTATCTTTTAGATTGCGGCTTTATGGGACGCTGAAATGAAATAAAAAACCTTTAGCTCATGTCTAAACTGACAAAGTCCATATTTAACCCTAATAAATCACAAATCCAACTTATGTGGAGAAATGGAAGTTGTTAAATGTTTGGAAAGAACTAACAATTGAATGGCCATGACATTGTTGGCATGGATGATTTTACAAAGCTTCGAATTTTCTTTTACCACTCATAATTATGCGAATTAATGAAGTCAATATATTCCACCTAAATCAAGTCTTGATTATAGAAATTTAATCTCTTGTACGACCATACAATAACCAACGTACTTACATCATCTTAAAATCCAGTTCGAAAGAAAAAATAAAAATAGATCAATAGTAAACTTTTTATTGGAATTCTAGGCTTAATTCGTGCATATATTATTTAGGTTACAACTTTATTGTGATGAAAAAAATGAAAATAAAGTTACTCTACTTTTAACTAGCACCTTCCAAATTTAATTGTGATGTGTCAATAATTCAATTTAAAACAGATATGAAAGATGGAGAGAATGAAAAATGTAACATATAAAAAAGATTAACAACTAAACAATCGATATGTTAACTGATGATTTTACAAAGCTGCATTATTTTTCTTCCACCAATTAAAACCATGCTACTATACGAAATAAAATATTTATCCTAATGCCTTAATTGTTGAGTTTGAAATTATTAATCAACTATACAATAAACATTATGTTACGTTGACCTAAAATTAGGGTTGTCAATGTGTATCCAAATTAAAAATTTGAAATCCGTCTGTATCCGTATCAAAAATATGAAAAATTATCCGATATTCAAAAGAAAGATACAGATGTGGATATGACCATATCTGTACCTGATAATTATCCGTTTAGTTTTTATCAAGATTATAGTTATTTTTGTGCATTTTATTACATAAAATGATTGTTGTTTTAATATTTTACCTAGGTTTAAAAAAACTAATATGTATATTAAAATCTATATTTGCTGCTTAAAATTATTTTTTTTAATGTATTTATTGTTTTTATATTTTTAGTACTGAAATGAACTTATAATAAATCATAATTTTGAATTTATTTATTAAATTTATTAGTTCTAAACTGGTCAAAAATATCCCATAAATATCCGATACTCATCTACATCCATGGATACGGATATCCAAAAATGATTTCGTATACGGATACAGATAATCGAATCTGTATCCGACCGTTTACAAACATACCTAAAATATAGGCCAAATTAAATTAAAAACTGGGTTACATATGACCCTTTATCTAATTTAAGGCCCATATGTATGTATTTTTTAGGTTGTAAAATTATTGCTAAGAAAAAAAGTAAAATGGAGATATTTATTTTTATGCAAACGTCGTTCAAATTCAAACCCAATCTACCATTAATTTAACTCAAAATTAAAATGAATGGTGGAGAAATGCAAGAAAGTTATTTTCGAAAAAAAACAATAATAAGTAGCCATTACATGCTTATTAAAGATTTTACACGGCTTTGATTCAGCTTTCACAGGCAACCCCCAATTTATATGAAAATTATGTTTTCGCTCTCAAAATGTTTTAGAAAAAAAATATATAGAAAACAACCCTTAATTTATGATAATTCAAAGCATATCCTCCTTTTTAACCGTTATTTAAAATACAACATTAAAATATGTTGAGTTATGTAAGTAAATAACATTTAAAATAAAAGTAAATATTATTAACAACAAATTGTTCATAATAATGTGTTTTTATGCGGTTTAATTGCTTTTACTGTGCGGCATTGTTTACAATGCACAATCCATCAATACTTCATTTTATTGCATTATGATAGTACAACACGCATAATGATTCTAAATTTGTATGTTTTTGTTAAAATAATTTAAGTTATAGTCATAAAAATGTTATATTTCATGAAATTAAATGATATAAATATATTACATGTTCAAAATTCTATTTATTTTTTCTTCTTATTTATTATATTGAACGTTGCATTTTAAACAGTGCAAGTTAGTTAATTCGTCATTTTTTGCATTTGATTTTAAGATTCTTGATTTGATATTTTGATTTAGATTACTAATTTTGTATTATAATGAATTATACGTGATTTGACTTTCTTAAAATTTAGGGGCGTAATTTATAATATAAAAAGTAAGGATGAATTTTTTTTCCTATTATGATAAATAATAAGGCTGTTATTCAAAAATTCTCTTCCATAAACAAAATAGAGTACAGATAAAGCATGCCAAAATTATCGAAAGTAAAATTCTTATTATAATGGTTAACAATATGATTCATTAAGTTAAAGTCCATAAGAAATGAAAATTGAAAACTGAAAATTTGAATTGATAGTAATTCATTACTTGATCGAGAGATTGAAGGTCTCGAGTATGATTCCACTACTGGCAGTGAAGATATCGGAAGAAACAAAAAGTAAGGTTTGAATTTAGGGACTGAAATAAATTATGGATTGGAAAAATTGAATATTATGAGAAAACTTATCAATGAATGTAGAGGAAAAGGCAAAATAATTCTTTACATTTTGAATACACAATGAGTGACACATATCAGAATAAAGAGAGAAAGTTATGAATCAAGGAGAAAGCAAGGATGAGAACTCAGCTTTAATCGTATAGTATTTTATGTTTTGAGTTTTCAACATTAATTACAAAATATGAGAAGAATGAAGGGGGGTCGGAAGGGATGAACGGAAGATTGGTGGGGACCACGAAGTGGATGGAGGAACGACGGAAGGATAATTGTTGCTCGTGCTTCCGTTTTTCTCAAAACACGAAAAATGAAAAAAAAAAAGTTGTTTTCTATTTTGTGTGTTAAATTCGTTTTCTAAAATGATCATTTTTCATAATATACATGTGTCGTGCATATTTTTGTATGGACGAAAACTCAAAACTAAAAACGATAAACCAAACATAGCCTAATTTTCTGGTGTATTTTGAAAACATAATCATTTTAGACAATGCACTATAAATTATGGAAGCCAATGAACCAAATATTTAATATAACCATATGATTTAATCGTAGAATTTTAATAAAGATGTTTAATTAGCTTATACCATAAGTAATTTACGGTAATCAACATCATAGCGTGAAATGCATTAAACATGGATTGAAAACATCATGTGTTTCCCAATTTTGTTTCAACTATTTTCATTAAAAGGAATTAATTATGTATATTATGAACTAAAACATGTAACGTTTTCAATTAAGGCTACTGACTAAAACATTCTACAATTATTACCTAATAATGTAGGTGTACCATAATATTTTTAATTGCTGTAAGTTTCATTTAATATTGTAAATATATATAGGGGGATTAATTCAAAGGACAAAAATTTGTATATTTTTAGCCTCAAAGACACGATCTCAATATTTTAACCACAAGAACAAACATTTTTCTAAAAATTATTCATAAGGACAAACATTCTTTCAAAATTATTCATAAGGACAAACATTTTTCCAAAACTGTTACCGAATTAAAAGCTACTGATAACTACAAACTGATACCTAAAAACTTAAAAACTGATACCTAAATAAAGTTATCCTTAAGGCTAAAATACTGAAGCTTTGTCCTTGAGGCTAAAATGCTGAGAAATTTTGTCCTTGATAATAATTTCCTGATAGAGATATAATAGGTAATTTCAAGAGATGATTTGAAAAATCATTTTAAGCAAATTATTGAACCAATATTTAAGCTCTAAAATATTAAAGCCATATATAAATGTCGAAAAAACTAAAAGGTTGCAAATGTCTCTAAAAACTAGGTATGCAATAACTAAAAAATTCTTAAACTAAAGATACAGAAACACGAAAAAGCCATAGTTCAAAAAATGCACTTGTTGTGCATTTTTTGAAAGTGTATGGAAAATAGATGTTACTATCTACACACATCAAACATACATCTCTCATCCATATATCTCATCATCCACCACTTTACTCCATCCACCCATCCATACCCACCAACTTAATTTTCTTTTTTCCAATGTGCGTTTGTTCTTCTCATGAAAAACAATACTTGTCCTAAATCAAATTCCCTACCTCGTAAAAATGTTTTCCCTCAAATTAGTCCAGACTCTTCAGATCGATTACAGATAAAAAGAAGAAAATAAAAAATAAAAATAAAATTGAAGAAGAAGAAGCTAAATTAGTTTTTTACAACAAAATAAGACAATTTTCTAGCAAATTTATACAAATTTGCATTCATATACCCAATAGGAAAAAAAAGGGAAGATTTTCTGACAAAATTACTCGTACTCAAAATAAATACAAATAAAAGTGATGCAGATAAAGTTCCGAAAGTAGGATTTAGCATTATCACAACTACAAATGATAATAAATGAATAGAGGGGGAAAAGGTAAATAATTTATAATATATTTGATCGAAATTAGCATACGGTTTGAAGGCTTCTTCTAGTTGGTGGTCGATTTGGAAATTCAACCAATTTCAATAAAAAAAAAATTGAGAGGAATAAATGAATTTATTTCACCAGGGTGCTTGTTTATGTTTTTTAATACTCGCATTGTTCAGTTATGCAAAACCGAAAGATTAATTCTTTAATTGGATTTGTATAACCGATCAAAGTGTGTTTGTGGTGTCTTATCCAAACTAGATTTAATATTTATGTAAGCAACGGTAATAATAGTTTAGGTGTGTGTAGATAGTAACACCCATAAAAAATGTAAACTCAAGGTCCGGAATACATGAAATTGAATAATCAATATAGTTAGATCATAAAAATTCAAAAAAAATAACAAAAAGAAAAATAAATAAACTTATAACGAAAATATAAAATCTTATAGGAAAATGTACTTTTTAAAATTACATAAAAATATAAAATCGAAGTACAAAATATGTAGTCGTAAAATTAACTACTAAATGCAAAACAAAAAACGTTTCACGCAAAATGAACAAATTTTACATGCACTTGAGAAGTGCCACAATTATCACTCATGGAAAATATATACAAATAAACAAATATATAAATATGACAATTATTTGCAAAATTTACCAGTGTAATCAACAATCACATAGTACGTATAAAAAGTGCAACACATAACTGTTCATAACGGTAAATTTTCGTTTTTTTCCAAAAATGTGCATCTACAACCGCGTATATTTATTTGCTATCAACTAAGTAAATATTCATATCCTAATGGCAGTATTGTCGCTTCCATAATTTTCTCTCCACTGCAACATTTTCTCACTTCTTTGCCAATTTCATCTGATATGGTCCTCAATAATACTATATGTGTTGAAGTATCTATAATAGTATTTATTTAATTAAAGCATGCAAAAAGAGGAAAAGGATCATTCATAATTTTCTCCATGTTTTTGTCATCTTATCCAAATTTATATCATTTTTGCTACTTCCCAAATTGATGGACATCCAATTTTAAATTATATTAACCATAAAATATTGGAAAAAAAAATGTTTTTCTACATCTGACAGACATGGGGACTGACTATAGTAACAATTCTAATATCCCAAGATATTCAATATCGAGTAATTCAATTTCTATGATTTTCTTTGAAATCCAGGGATAAGTTGGTTTTTCAATATCGAGTTTTGTACGCGTTTTAACATATTGTTTTGCATCAAAAATTATTTAACCTACATTTTATCTACACACGTTCAATGGACATGTTTAAGTACTGGTTTATATATTGAAAAAAAAAAAAATCTTCGTTTTAAGCTTATGAATTTACGCAAATACCTCATAAATTTGTACACTACGGGAATGATATTTTGGACAAAACTCAAGTCCACTTTTACATACTTTCTCCGCATGTTCTTCAATTACTCATGGATGATCCTATTCCTCTTTTTGGAAGCGTCAATTTGGAAAGGAGGAACAAGTGCTATAAATTATGGACAGAAGGATAAAATCATAGATGATCTCGTTCCTCTTTTTGCATGCATTAATTAATTAGATAAAAATACTAATGTACATTTTTACACACGTATATCAAATAAAATGGCTAAGAAGTGAGAAAATCTGTAACTGAGAGAGTTATGAAAGCTATAACATTGCCACTAGAATATGAATATTACCTTATCTGTTACCAAATAAATGTGGTAATAAAGCACATAATCAGATAGATGACATAGACGTTAACAAAACAAAACAAGCAGGCCATGTTTTTTATGCTGTTATAGAAAAAATCTCTGTAGAAATGAATATGTAAATTTGGTCTATATTTTTTGAAAAATAAAAAACGCAAAATAACCTTCACTTTTCTTATTTTTGAATTTTTTTCAAAATTTTTAAAAAATTTAAAAATTTTCAAAATTTTAAAAAGCGCAAGTTAACTTGCACTTTCTATCAAGAAAGCGCAGAAAGCGCAAGCTAGTTTGCGCTTTCTGATTTTGAAATTTTCGAAAAATATTACGCTTTCTGATTTTGAAATTTTAAAAAAAAATTAATGTTTAAAAAGCGCAAGCTAACTTGCGTTTTTTTATTTAGAAAAAAACAGAGACCTAATTTACATACTCATTTCTACGGGGACTTTTCTTATAACAAACATTTCGTGCAAAGTCTCTTAAGAAAAACAATCTACATAGAAAGCTAATACTCTTCCAAAATGTGATGTACATATTACTTATTTTCCTTAAAACCGAACTTCATATTATTATTTTCTTCTGTTGTTGTAAAAGATTGTACTCTTACTAAATTAATGAATTGTACTGTATTTTGGCAACATCCATAATGATTTAGCAACATGGGACTTAAAATAATGAAAATGCCCTTTTATTGTTATGTTGTTTAGTGGGTATTTTGTTAGTTACAAAACGTTCAAATGAAGGTATTCTTATATTAAAATATAGACTAGTACGCAATGCTTGTCAAAGTTTGATGCTAATTAAGGGCAAATTACTTAAAGAGATGAATGCATGACTTAAGAGATGTATACTTTAAATTTAATACAATAACTAAATTACTTAAAGATTTTCAGCTTCTTAGTAAGATTTTTCAGCTCTTCTTCTTTTTTGTTTTTCATTGATTTTTGCTTGTTGGAGATGAGATATGGGTTCCATCCTATAATTTCAGGGCTGATTTGAATTTTAGTGGGTTTTGAACTTTTTAGTCTGATAAAATAACTCTTGCATGCGCTGACGTCTAAAACAAATAGGAATTCAAGGGGCATGCTTAGCAATTCAAGGGACAACCTGCAAACACCTTTTTCCAAAGTTGCAGTTTTGAAAAGAAAACAAAAGGAAATAAAAACTAAAATGGAATAATCGAAAGAGAATTATATTCTACAATGATTAATTATTAAATTATTAAATACTATTCCAAATGTATTAGAATATATAAGCTGCGCCTAGATTTTTTTTCCTTCATTTTTTCCTTCATTTTTTCCTGATTGACAACTGGCATTTACAGTTATAAAAGAACCTATTGGAACTACTTTTAACTATTATAAAAAAAATCTTATTGCACCGGTCGTTAGCAATTGCTGAAAACGGTTGTAAAATGTAACCATCCTATTATAACTTCGTATATTAAGATCGGTGGCTGCCGGATGAAGAGGCCTATTACAAGTTGCATTGTCAGTTGCGAAATTGGGTATTCTGTTGTAGTGTACTTTAAAGCGCAATGAATGTTCCAAACATAAATATGAACAATTTTTAGTTTGGTTAAATTGATAACCAGCCAAACTTAATTCGGTTGATTTGGTTTGTTTTTTTAGTTTAGTTTAACAATTTTTATTATTGGAATCAAACGAACCAACGAAATGTTCACCTCTAGTGGCGGATATGGCTATTATGGTGATGGTTACCGTTATCATTTTGTAAATATCATTACCGTACCGTTTTTACTAGTAAACTAAAATTGTTTACCGTTACCGATTAACTAGTATACCAATGACTGGTATACCGATAAACTGGTAACCGTTATACTGGTAATGGTAAATTACCATTTGTCTAAAAAAAAATTTGATATATTTTTAGGCCGATTGATACTTCATTATACATCTCATTGGATCGCTTAATAAAGGACATAGAAAATAAGTGTATTTATCATCATTTGAGTTGTATTACTGAAATAAATTGAACTGTTTTCTTGTTTCTAACTGTCCGTAATACAACATCTTACACAAATATCAATGTATTATGAATGGACTGATAAATTACCGTTACCGTTGGTTTTGGAAAAATATTACCGATGTTTTACCGTAAAAAATGGTAAATTTACCGCTACCGTACCGATTATGCTGGTACACCAACTTTACTTTAAAACGATAACCGATTGATTGGTAATGGTAAATTTACCGTTACCATAACAGCGTAGGGGCGGACGTGGAAGAGCTAAAAAGGAAGAAAAAAACAGAAAGCTTCAACCGATGCTACATCTTCTCTCTCCATACGACGTTTGCGCTCCACATAGGCGAGTTTAGAATTATGCATCTTTTCAAGTGAATGCTTCTCCATACAATAATTCAGCATCAGATTGGCAAGTTTTGCATCATAAGTCTTTTCAAGTGAACGCTTCTCCATACGATTCTTGAGCTTCAAATTGACAAGTTCAGTACCATTCATCTTTTTAAGTGAACACTTCTTTTCATCATACATTATATTGGCAAGACGATGAAAAGAACCATTAACTCGAAAAGAATGGTGCTAAACTTGCTAATCTAATGCTCAGCATCGTATATAGAAGCATTCACTTGAAATGATGTATGATGCTTGACTTGTTAATCTGAAGCTAAAAGCTTCATATGGAGAAGCATTCGCTTGAAAAGATACATAATGCTAAATTTATCACTTTGATGCTCAAGCATCGTATGGAGAATCATTCACTTGAAAACATGAATGTTGCTAAACTTTCCTCTTTTTTAAGCATCGTATGTGGGCATTTTTGTTTTGCCCATCCTTATGCGTTTCTTCTTAGCTATTTATTCATACAACGTTAACCAACTTTGCCTTGTATTATTTTTGTGGGGTTTAAGCTTGTTTCCCAATAAATTTGTTTTGTTTACACAATCCTAATACGTTAAAATGATATACTTTGAATCAATGGGAAAATTCATCATGGTTCTTTTCAGTAAGAAAATTTTTGGAATTTCAAAATGATATCAATTCTACCAATACTCTTAATGAAATAACAATGTATGGCCAGAGTCGGTCCTAGCGGTTTTGGTACCTAAAGCGAATTATGAAAATAAGGCCACGATACAAAACTAATATTATATTTGTTAATTAAATCATCAAGATAATTTATATTGTTTATAAATAACGAAAGAAGGAAAAAAATAACTTCATTCGTAACAGTAAATCAAGTCATACAACAAAATTAATACTAATTGCTTATGAACATTTTTCTAGCCTTCTGATTTGCAAAATTACTAATAATATTGTCATATTCAAGTTCGTTGACCATATCTTGTTCAATCGATAAAAGTGTCAAACCATTTAATCTTTCTTGTGACATAGTGGAACGAAGATAAGACTTGATCAACTTTAGCTTTGAAAAACTTCTTTCGACCGAGGCAACTGTAACTGGTATAGTTAGAATTATTCTATATGCAATCCAAGCATTAGGAAAATTAAACTCTCTAGAACAAGAATTTATGAAATTCAGCAACTCAGTTGCTTTTGTTTTTTCTTTTGGCAAGATAACTTTCAATACTTTTAATTCTGAAAATAGCTCTCTTCCATTAATATCAGATTGCAAATCATGTCTCAAATATTCCTCAAGTATAAAATTAACATGGGATAATATTAATTATTATAATAACCACAAAAAATTAAATTGCGTAAAGATTATACTAAGAACTCCATCGATTTTGAAGCAGTATTAAAAAAGTAACAATTTCATATCATAAGGAATTATGAAGAAACAAACATAACAGAGAATACTAGTCGCAATTTCAATCCATAAAGCAGTAGGAAGAAATAAATTAGTTTGTTTCTTCAGCCAAATCTGTCATCATATTTCTTATAATTTTTTTATTACTATGAAAGTTGTCAACTCAACCAAAATAAAAAAGTGCCCAAAAGAGTCTGGTAGTTGTTGTTAATGTTTGGTACATTTTTAAGTAACAATTGTGTATAAACTATAATCAAAATCACTGTTTGATTAGCTTGTTGTTAATGTTTGGTACATTTTTAAGTAACAATTGTGTATAAACTATCATGGGAAAACGTTCATCAACCACACGAGCTAACCATTTTCTATGAATTTTCTCTAACTTCTGAATGAGCAATTAAAATATTACAAGGAAAATTCAACCAAAAATGAAAATGTGATATTCGTACATGGATTCCTATCATCATCTTCATTCTGGGAATCAACAATTTTCCCTTACGGAAACTACTAACCATTTTTTATTTTCTAAATTCATGTTGAGGTAAGAAGCTCCAAAGCTTTGATTGGCATTGACACTGATATGTTCCACAATGTGTTATCCAACTGTAATTTAACGCCAATATAGATTACAAGGACTCAAACTCCACTGAAATTACTATCCTTCAATAACCTGAGATTGCTTTTCCCTACTTAAACCAACACTGGAAAAGGCTAAGTGATAGTTGAGGGTACAAAATAAGTTTTTGTGATACATTTCTTATTATCATTACTCAAATGGCTTGAGTGATTTTTGAGTTTTGTCCGTTTGGACCTCCAAATTGATCTTCTTTTCTAACTCACTTCATTAGATTTATAAGATTTGTTTCTCATCTCATTTACCAAAACATAATACCATTTACCTTCCTGTTGGCCTTACCTCTCCGAATCATCAAATTCAAGATATAGACAGTTTAAGGAACTACAAATTTTCCAGGTCATCGTATAATTGGTATTGGTTTGAGCACTTTGTTAAATAAATACTTTCAATTTCTAGTTGTAGTTGGAACATCAGAAAATCAGTTGTTGGTTTACAATATCACCTTTGAAAAACTAAGAGCAATATCAAATTTCTAAATCACCTTTGAAAATCAGTTGTTGGCAGTGGCACTTGACAGGCGGCAGGCGGAGGCGGCGCCGTGGAAGCTACAACCGTCGCTTTGAGAAATCGCGTCGCTTCGCTTCGAGAGGCTGCCGACTGGAGCAAGGAGAACAGTATCGCGTCGCTTCGAGAAATCGCTGATTCAGTTTTTGTTTTTATTTTTTTATAATCGAACGCGATTTTGATTTGGTATGGTGCCCTAGAATTTCTGATGCCCTAAGCGACCGCTTCAGTTGCTTTGGGGAAGGGCCGGGCCTGTGTATGGCTAAGCAATTATGACTTCATTTGCAATTGTACAACTTTGAATTTATATTAAAATATAAGGTGACCCTTACTTAGGATGGATTAGCTACAATCCTAATGCTATATGACGACCGCCCTACATCGTTGATACCCAATATAACATGTAGAGTGCATCGCCACGGTACCAAATCGATGTAGTACGATTGTCAGGGTGGTAAATAATAAAGTCTCCTAAGCAAAGCTTATTGTATATCTTACGACGCATTGAATAAATTACACAAATAGCTATGAAAATTTCCGATGTCATTCCGATGCCTAAAAGGCGAGACGTTGAAGTGGCATCAGAAAGCCCCAAAAAAGATTCTAAGCGTCAAAGTAGCGTCAGAAAATGTCGATGTCATGCCAATGCCGGTACAAATCCGACCATTATAATAAAGGCATCAAAAAGGCATCTGTATTTACCGATGTCTTTCTAATGCCAAACGGAAAGATATCGAAATGAAATCGATATTTTTCGATGTCTTTTCAATGCCATTGTTATTTTGCTTGAATAAATTCATGGCGTTGGAACGGTGTCGGTAAATTCCGGCGCCTCTTCGATGAATTAATGAAGATGGTCTGATGCTTTACTCTCATATATCTCAGCAGCTTCTATTGTAACCGTTGATATGCTCTTTTCTAATCAGAGCCGCTAATTTCACTACAAGAAATGCCAGCTATTCCAACGGCTCCAAGCCGTTGGCAGCCGTTGGAAATGACATTGGAATAGTATTCACGCTTTCCAACGGCTTCCAACGGAAGCAACGGGGCTATTCCAACAGCTACCAACGGCAATTAGCCGATGGACGTCGTTAGAAGCCGTTGGAATAAACTGATCAATTAGCCGTTGGTAGCCGTTGCTAATTTGGGTGAATTTTTTTTTATAGCAGCAAGTCATTCACCTTCCAGCCACACACAAAATTAATATATATCAATTTCCATTCCATTTCCATTCCATTTCCACTCCATTTCACATATATATCACATATTCAACACATTATACCACAAATAATATAAACAACCAAAAATCAACATCAAACATTACATTTTCAAACCAAACTCCAAGTCAATATGTACATAAACAACAAAACCCTCACCAACACCAACTCCAACTCCATATTCAAGTCAATATATACAATGCAAACACTTAAACCTCACCACCTCAAAGTCAATACATACACAATAACCATCAAACACAATCCTCACCACCTCAAAGTCAATATATACAATAACCAACCACAAAGACAATAATCATCATACCTCTCAAGCATCATCATCACCTCCGGAAGCACCAGACGACGAAGGAAAGGAACCATGCCTCTGCGCGTACTCCGCTAAACGTTGATTCAGCTGCTCCATTTGTATAGCGCGAAGACGGTCCTGCTCTTGCAGCTGCTCAACCATGGCTCTAAGCTCTTTTATTTCAGCTTTGTCACACGCCTTTTGAGCTGCTCGAACCTGCAAATAGAATATGAGATGTTCACATTTGTATTATAATCATTTTCTTAAGCAATGTATATTTTAAAATATAGAAATGTAAATGACGTGATCTTAAGCAATGCATATACCACAAAGAAATGCATATTTTTAATACAATATATAGGTGTTAAAAGTATTCTTATATTTTTTTTTGTTCATCCATTTTCATCACATATCTTTGTATATTTTTCCTTTTTTACTTATCTAATATTTATAAATCACGTATATGTTAGATTTAACTCAAGTAGAAATCATCATATGTATAGTGTATCTATAGGTTAATTTATTAAATATAATATTGCAATGTTTATAAGCTTACCGCTTGGTTTCCATAGCCATAGCGCCTATTCCGCTGCGTCGGATCCATAATAACGTCGAAAATATTATCTTGCTTCTCTACCGTCAACTCATCGCGATCCGATTCTTAAGGCAGCTCTGCCCGTGCCTCCTGAAACTTTGCCTAAAATAAAAAACAATTACAGGTTAAAATTAGTAGAATAAGATTTAAACATATCGATATTAATAAAATAAGATTTAAAATATACATACATATGCAGCCGTCGCCTTATCATCATCATCCCACTGATATGTAATATTGCCAGCATTGTCTGCTTGTCTTAATGCGTGGGTGCGGGTAAATACCTCCATCATAGACATGCGATGTCCAAGCGATCTTTCCTGCAATAAATAATTTATATATTTTAATTTTTCATAGCTAATTACCGAACTTATTAATATACAAAATGTAATAACGGTTTAGATTCGTAATTGATAAATTTACCAAGTCCTCACGGTGATGCTGAAAAGACTTGGATCCGCCACGATGCGTTACATGATTCCTACTTCTATTGGCAGAGTTCCTCTCCGACTCCATCTGCAATTTAAATTGAATATTATATTTATACTAATTGTGAAATAATTAACTATATATTTGGTAGATTTACCTTGAACTCGTCGGTCTCCCACCAACTCATCCAAGAATCCCATACGGAAGCACCCATCCAGTTCGGTTTCTTCCCCGATTTTTTAAGAGCTGACATTACCTCCCTGTAATTTTTGGCGACCTTCGAATTCCAGTGGCGCTGAACCATAGTGACATCGGCCTCCGCCAATTCCACTTGCCCCTGTACAAAGAGAAAACATTACTAATTGTTCATTTATACTTATTCATATAGTAAAGTGGTATAAACTCACCAAAAAATCCTGCCAGATGGCCTTCCTGACATGGTCAGGGATCTTACTCCACTTAGGCCAGCAATCTATCATCCTGCTCATATATGATTGCTTGGAAATGCCAAGCACAACTCCTGAGGGCTCCAAATCAAATCCTCTGTGTTAAATATAAAACAAAGCTTTAGACAAGTATATATATGTATGAACAAATTTATATTGTTATCATTTTAATTTTGATACTTACGCTCCATCAGCCTTCGGCTGCAAATATACAAGTGGTCGAGCCGGAGGCTCACCACTACTCTCACCGGCCGAGCGAGAAGAGCTACGACGTCTAGAGCCTGACATAATACATGTTGAAAGTTTCATTTTTAATTATAGACATAGATAAAATGATGATGATATGTGGTGCATGTAATGATGATGATGATATA
This sequence comes from Allium fistulosum, assembly GCA_030737815.1. Classification (NCBI taxonomy): domain Eukaryota; kingdom Viridiplantae; phylum Streptophyta; class Magnoliopsida; order Asparagales; family Amaryllidaceae; genus Allium; species Allium fistulosum. Next base: position 100,984,079 of record CM060904.1, read on the forward strand.
TATGTGATGCGTGTGCGTGAATAATTGTAAAAATTACCGGATATTACTCAGTCCTCGTCGTTTTCTGATTCAGACTCGATCTCGTGTTCTATATCGTTTTCCTCTACACTCTCAAATGCTTCGACTAATATATTTGTCTCATCATTTAATTGTCCAAAATCAGTTTGATCGTTTGTAATTGTGATTTCAACATTTTCTTCGATATCTGCTTGATAGGCTTGTTCTTCTGGAATATTCTTTCCATCGAATGTAAATCTCACCTTGGTTTTAAAAACCGCAGACCAATACAACGATCATATACAACACTTGTCAGACGGGGCCAAAAATTCACTAAGAGATTTAAATTTTGTTTGTCTAATAATTTAAAAGATATAATTTAAAGCAATCATATAGGCCAAAATTTCACTAAGAGATCATATTACTAAAAGATATAATTCATGTTCGTAAAATATTCGACTCATTCATGTTTGCCTAATATTTTACAAAACATACACAAAATAATTTAAAGCAATCCTACCTAATTTAACGCTAACTCAAATGCGCATTTACACTAAATTATCAACATATATATATATATATATATATATATATATATATATATATATATGCATAATATATATACACAAACAATTTGGATATTTGGATGGTAATAATTGTAATTAGCACTTAGTTTGGTATAATAAACAATCAATAGGCCATTAGATACAACTATAACAAACAATTAAACACAAAATTAGCAAAATTTTAAAATTTAGGGTTTTAGGCAAAACCTGATTTTGTAGTGGAATTGGATGGAGAGAGGCCGCTGGTGTTGATTGATGGCGTCGGAGTGGCTGCCGGTTGCGTGGGGATGCTGGGAGCAAGAAAAGAGGAGGAGTGGAGGAAGAGGGTGGAGGATTTGGGGTTTGTTGGGGGAGAAGAGGAAAATGAAAATTGCTCTCGGCCTGCTGCAGGTTTACACGAATATTTCCAACGGCTTCCAACGGCCGCAAACAGCAATTTTACAACGGCTACCAATGACTACCAACGGCATGTTAAAAAAATAACAAGCCGTTGGAAAATCCCATTGGCGGCCGTTGGAACACTGTCGTGGCTATATACTGTAGTTCTAGTAGTGTTTGTTGTGAAGCGGTTTTATGCTTTGGGTCTCACTGCTGTTAAAGCACATGTCATATTTGTATATAATGTAACAGTTGTGGAGTATTACCATTATCGAATTACTCTTCAAAACAAATACTGCAAATATAGATCATTGTATCAATTTGCTCTCAATAAAAATCTGATAATCTTTTCATCAATTCTTCACCATTCATTCTCAATATATCTTTACATGGTATCAGAGCGTCTAAAGGCTTAACAACCATATTTCTTGCTTGATCAGCCCCATCAGAGAAGTATCATCACTTGGGTGGTCAACCCTCATCAGAAACAGTGTTTCATCATCTGAAGGGGTTGATTCAGTGCAGTAAATCAGGTGTCGTGCCAATTAAACTTGGCTGCAACAAGATTTTCTCACCAAATCTTAAAGAAAATCAATCAAGAAAATCCGAAAACAATCAAGAAGTCAAGAATCATCACAAAACTGAAGAAAGTGCCTTCCTGCAAGACATATCAGATCAAGAAAAATAGGAAGATCATCATTTAAGCCTTGCGGTTGCATCAAATCCTGTTGTGAGAAATTCTTGCCTTTGTATTTTGAATTATGTCTCTGATTGACTCTTCTTTTTTGCCTGTCTTTGTTTCTTTATCTTTTCATTATCTGATATCATCATGACTAATGAAACAAATACTGCTACTTCTACCAATGAGAGCAATAACAATCAACCCAGTGTTACTGCAGAGAAGCTTGTTAACACTATGATCAACCCCAAAGCAATCTGGTCACAATTCACTTGAGTGAAGACAACTATCTCCTATGGAAACTGCAAATTGAGACTGCAGTCCAAGTATATGGACTTGAATGTCATATTCTTGGAACCATCTCAATTCCTCCTAAATGTATAACTGATCAAGAAAACAAAATAGTCAACAATGAGGATTACATAAAATATCACAGATAAGATAGGTTTATCTGTTCCTGGCTACTATCATCAATAAGCACAAATCTGATATCTCATGTTATTGAATGCAAAACAACAAATGATATTTGGACAAATGTCGAAAAGTGTTTAATACACAGTCTACAGCCAAGGTGATGTACCATAAGAAACAACTGCACAGTATGAAGAAAGATAACAACACTATGAGAGAATACCTATTCAAAGTTAAAACAATTTGTGACCTATTGGAGGCTGCAAATCAAAAAGTATCATATTCTGAGAAGATTTTAACTATTCTGAATGGATCAAGTGATGATTATGAATATGCAGTTGCTGTCATAGCATCTCAAAAGGATCTGCCATCTAGTAATGATGTTTACTCTATATTACTTACTCATGAGGCCAGAATAGACAACAAAAAGCCATAAGATTCTGAGTTCACAATTAATTACACAACTTACTCCAAGAACAAAAGTCAAGGCAACAACAACTCAGACCAAACTACAGAAAGAGGAGGTACACAAAGAGGAGGATACTCCAACAGGTTAAGGGGAAGAGGCAGATACAACAACAACAACAGGCCAAAATACCAAATCTGTGAAAAGATTGGGCATACTACAGTAAAATGCTATTTCAGGTATTTTAATCACAACAACAACAATCAAAGAAGTGGTAATTATAGTGCTAATGTGGCTCAAGCTAGTTCTAGCAATCAATCAGACAATAAAGATCACAATTCTAGTGAAAATAATCAATCTGAACATGTGAATGATGATTGATGGTACCCAGATTGAGGAGCTACCAATCACATAACTAATAATCTTGATAATTTGAATCTTGGCAACATGGAGTATAGAGGTAAACAATCTATTTGCATGGGTAATGGTAAGTGCATCAAAATCTCACATATAGGGAGTGCTATTATTAAAGGGAAGAAACAGTTATTTTTACATAATTTATTAAGAGTGCCAAATATAAAAAAGAATCTTATAAGTGTGTCTCAATTTGCTAATGACAACAAGGTTTACGTTGAATTCTATCCTAAATATTGTCTTGTTATAGACATACTTACTAGAGATATTTTATTGCAAGGTAATGTAGAAAAGAGACTATACAGATTTAAATCTATCAACTGTGCTGATCCTACAAATGAGGAAAACTGTTGTAATCAATGTGAAATAAAAAACAATAGTAGTGTATTTGATCTGTGGCACCACAGACTTGGTCACCCTAGTATTAAAGTTGTTAAGCAATTCTTACCGAAAATAGTATATTTTGTGATAATGTCTCCCTTATATATGCACTTACTGTCAAATGGGCAAGAGTCACAAATTACCATTCAATGACTCTCTAACCAAGTATTCTAAACCTCTTAAGCTTATTGCTACTGATCTTTGGGGACTAGCCCTAATATATTCAGATTATGGGTACAAATTTTACATATCATTTGTTGATGCACACACAAGATACACTTGGATATATTTTTTGAAAAACAAATCTGACACATACAATGTTGTGATAAATTTCATCATAATGGTTGAAAAACAACTTGACACACATGTCAAAATCATGCAATCTGATGGGGGAACAAAATATAAGTCTCTCAAAGATTATTTTAAGGAGAAGGGAATAATTCATAGATTTACACGTCCCTACACATCCGAGCAAAATGGTTTGGTTGAGAGAAAGCATAGGCACATAGTTGAATCTGGACTTAGCTTATTGGCTCATGCAAATCTACCTTTAAAATTCTGGCCTGAGGCTTTTAATACAGCTGTCTATTTTATTAACAGACTACCAACCAGAATTTTAGAGGGTATAACCCCCATAGAAAAACTGCAAGGGGTAAAGCCTGACTACTATAGTTTAAAAACCTTTGGGTGCCTATGTTTTCCATATCTTAAATCTTATAATAACAATAAATTAAATTTCAGATCAAAACAATGTACTTTTCTTGGATATGCTTCTAATAAAAAAGGTTACAAATGTCTTGATGATAATGGAAACTTTTTATTAGCAGACATGTTGTATTCAATGAAAATGTTTTTCCCTTCAAAAAATATGAAATGAAAACAACAAGTAAGGCATACAATCCATGTGTTCTATACCTGAGTTGCCTTTATGCTCTGAAAATGAGAATCCAACAGAGGTGAGCAGAACTACTGGTGATCATCAAACTCATCCAACCGTATCTACTCAACAAAACTTTGAGTGGGCAGATAATCATAGTCATGCCAGTCACTCACCTGCACACTCAACAAATAAAGAAGATCAAAATGAAGAAAGTCAACACAGTGATTCAAGAAACAGTACAAGTCGCAACAGAATTGTTGACTTAACTCACACTGAAGCCCCAATCAGACCTAGTCATTCCATGATCACCAGAGCTAAGAGTGGAATTTTCAAGCCAAAGATATATATAGCCAACACAAGCTCTGATGAACCATACACCTATGATCAGGCTGCAAAGGACAAAAACTGGAAAGCAGCAATGGATGAAGAGTATAATGCTCTCACGAAAAACAAAACATGGAATCTTGTATGTCCTCCTGCACATAAAAATGTTGTGGGCTGTAGATGGACATACAAGATAAAAAGGAACCCTGATGGTTCCATTAATAAATATAAGGCAAGACTAGTTTCCAAAGGGTATACCGAACATTATGTGTTTGACTTCACTGGGACATTTTCTCCAGTGGTCAAACCCTCTACTATAAGACTTATACTTACAGTTGCCTTACACAAAGGCTGGAACATAAGGCAATTGGATGTTAACAATGCCTTTCTGAATGGTATATTAGAAGAGGAAATCTACATGATGCAACCACCTAGTTATGAACAAGATACAAGTCTTGTGTGCAAACTAAACAAGGCAATATATGGCCTTAAACAAGCACCAAGAGTATAGTTTGATAGACTGAAATCAACTCTAATGTCAATAAGATATCAGTCTACCAAATCAGACTTTTCATTGTTCATTAAAGTTAATTCATCTTTAACCATTTACATACTAATCTATGTTGATGATTTAATCATTACAGGTGACAACCAAAGTGAAATTAATCAAATTATCTGTTATCTGAACAAGCAGTTCTCAATTAAAGATCTTGGGAACCTCAATTACTTTTTGGGAATTGAAGTAAACAAGATATCAAATTCAGAAATCATATTATGTCAAAGAAAGTACATATCAGAACTGCTTGCTAAGACAAAAATGGAATATGCAAAGCCTATGTCAACACCCATGATAAGCAATCAAAGTCTATCAAAAAACAGGGGAGAAGCCATAATTAATGTTAAACAATATATAAGTGTTATAGGAGCATTACAATATGCTACTATAACACGACCAAATATTGCATTTAGCGTTAACAAACTTTCTCAATTTATGCAGAATTCCCAAGATGAGCACTGGAAAGCAGTGAAGAGGGTACTCAGATATTTAAAGGGAACTACAAATCATGGACTGTCATTCAAAGCAAGCAGAAATCTTAACATAATTGGGTATGCAGACGTTGATTGGGCTACAGATCCAGATGATAGAAAATCAGTCACCGGATTCTGCATATTTATTGGAGGTAACTTAATATCATGGTGTTCAAAAAAGCAATCTACTATTTCAAGATCTAGCACTGAAGCAGAATATAGGAGCATAGCAAGTGCTATAGCAGAAGTAATGTGGTTGCAGTCAATCTTAAAGGAACTAAAACTGGACACAAACATCAAAGCAACACTGTGGTGTGATAATCAAAGTACTGTTTACATGGCTGTAAATCCCATACTACACTCTAGAACCAAACACATTGAAATAGACTTGCATTTTGTTCGGGATCAAGTATTTAAAGGAAATTTACAAGTGAATCATATACCTGCTACCTACCAGAAGGCAGACACGCTCACCAAGTCTTTATCAAAAAGGAACTTTATAAGGTTCAGATCTGACTGGGAATTGTAGAGAATCAAGTTTCTCCGGAGCTAAATCAGACATACTCTCACCAAATTAAGCAACCGGAGGAAAAACAACCACAAAGTCATCAACTTCCTCCCAATCTGAAGCAAGACAGATCAAGGTCTCGAAAAGGGAATCTCAAATCAGATCTCTCCAGAGCTCAATCAGACATACTCTCATCAAATTAAAAAGCAGGAGAAGAAAAGACCACAAAGTCATCAACTTTCTCATAATTCAAATCGAGACAGATCGAATTCTCTAAAGTCTCAACTTTGCAACTCAAATCAAGGAGAAGAAAGACAAGAGATTTAAAGAAGAAGTTAGGATTTGTGAATTTCATCGTGCAATTTCATCAAAATCAAAGTATCGGCTAATTTTGTTTCGCAAACCCTAACCCTAGAAATTGGGTTAGGGTTCGAAGGGGGGAATTAATGAAGACGGTATGATGCTTTACTCTTATATATCTCAGCAGCTTCTATTGTAACCGTTGATACGCTCTCTTCTAATCAGAGCCGCTAATTTGTTGTGAAGCGGTTTTATGCTTTGGGCCTCACTACTCTTAAAGCCCATATCATATTTATATATAATGTAACAGTTGTGCAGTATTATCATTATCGAATTACTCTTCAAAACGAATACTCTAACTATAGATCATTGTATCAATTTTCTCTCAATAAAAATATAATAATCTTTTCATCAATTCTTCACCATTCATTCTCAATATATCTTTACACGATGCCATTTAACCACTAAATTTTTAACCACACCCTTATGTTCTCCCTTATCGTTTAATTCCTTTTACCCGCGTAAAACAAAATCCATCCTAAATTAATAAAATCTTAATATGTGCCTCCACCTATAAATCGGTAATCTCCACCCGCGAAGTTGTACGACTCCACATACGATTCCTCTACCTTGAGCATCTCAAACCATGTGAATCCTCCATGGAAGCATATTTTCATCTCTAAGAAGTTTTAGAGCCTACTATGTCTTGTTCAAGGTGGAGAAATGTTTCTGGTTGAGTTTTGCAGGAAGTTGAGGTGTGTTGATGATGATAGTTAAGTGTAGTAAAGATTAATTAATCAATAATTATGAAGAAGAGAAGTAGATTGATAAGTAGAAGAAGCAGTAATATATGCAATTGCAAGAAAAAAAATAAGCAGTAAAGGAATAGGGTTTCATTCCTCACTTGTTCATGCAATTGAATCATACATTCACTTATATACGTGTGTGTATGTGTGTATATATATGTATGTATATAAATATACATACATATGTATATGTATAAGTATATAGATGTTTATGTACATGTATAGTACATGTACATACATATGTATGTATATATGTATATGTACATGTACATGTACATCTACATCTACATATACATATATGTATATGTACATATATATACATATACATATTTTTTTGAAAGATATACATATGTGTGTGTGTATAGCACATAACTATAAACTATGAAATGGCGGACAAGGCTTCAAACAGGCGGTTACACATGAACCGACCCTCCCCTCCAAACCACCCGACCCCAGTTCATCTACACAGCCAGCACAGATAAAGTTTTGATAGTAATAGAATTTGATGTTTATTGAACAAGAGTAAAACAATCAGAAAAGCTTTATTGATATCTTTTGATAATGAGATATATGATGTATACACTGTATTTATAGAAAGCAAAACATTGATGGGCTAGATAAGGCCCAATATGACTGCACACCCGAACTGATAAGAGATAGGCAAATATATCAGTGCGCATTACTTTATACTTCCCCTCAAACCTAACGTAGGGTTAGGGTTTGCGAAAACTCCAGCCGCACAGATGAGAGAAAAGAAATGGCTCTCGAGAAATGAAAGCTTGATAAGATCTAGTCTAGAAATCCTCATCAGGAAGATTGCACTTGATTATCAGGTGGAATCTTTCTTAGATTGAGGCAATACATACTGCTGAGCTTCGAGGTTGATTGAGTTGCCATAGATCTTTCTTGGATTGAGATAATAGGTGCTGCTGAGCTTCGAGATTCTCTGAGCTGTCATAGATCTTGTTCTGTTTGTTACTGTGAGCTTCGATGTAGTTCGAGCTTCCAAAGGTCTTGTCTTGCTTGTTGCTGTGAGCTTTGATGTTGTTCAAATTGCGAAAGATTTCGTCTTTCTCATTGCTGGTATGCTCAGCAACCTTCAGATCCATCTTAAACCGATCAAAGTTCCTTTTTGATAAAGGTTTTGTCATAATGTCAGCGATTTGGTAAGATGATGGTAAGTGATTTATGTTGAGTTTTCCCTCTGTAACTTTTTCTCTGACAAAGTAGAGATCCAGTTCTATGTGCTTGGTTCTAGCATGTAGAACTGGATTTGCAGAGAGCAGTACTGTACTTAGATTGTCACACCAAATTGTTGGTTTATCTGTGATAGTAACCTGAATTTCACTAAGTAGAGACATTATCCATATTATTTCTGCTGTTGCATTTGCAACACTTCTGTACTCTGCTTCGGTGCTAGATCTAGACACAGTAGGCTGTTTCTTCGAACACCATGAAACTGGATTGTTGCCTAGGAATATACAATAACCAGTAGTAGATCTTCTGTCATCCATGTCAGTTGCCCAATCTGCATCTGCATACCCCTTTATATGAATAGTTTTGCATGCTTGTAGCTTTAGACCATGATTTATGGTTCCTTTGAGATATCTTAAGATTCTCTTGACGGCTTTCCAGTGTTCATCAAGTGGATTTTTCATATATTGACTCACTTTATTAACACTATATGAGATTTCAGGCCTAGTAATAGTGACATATTGTAATGCTCCTACAATACTTCTGTACTGCTTGTCATTTGTTATGGATTCTCCTTTATATTTTGACAGATGAGAATTGCTTGCCATAGGTGTAGATATTGCATTTGCTTTGTCCATTTTTGCTCTCTGTAGAATCTCTGAGATGTATTTACTTTGATTTAGATGCATTTCAGCCTTGGAGATTCTTTTGACTTCAATACCAAGAAAGTAGTTCAAATTTCCCAAGTCTTTGATTGAAAATTCCTTGTTTAAAAGTTCTGTAAGATTGTTGATTTCTGATTCACTGCTACCTGTAATAATAAAATCATCAACATATATTAGTACATAGATTGTTACAGTATTATTGAACTTTGTAAATAAGGAATTGTCTGATTTTGTTGAGCTGTAGCCAAGTCTGATAAGTGTTGACTTCAGCTTTTCAAACCAGACTCTTGGTGCTTGTTTGAGCCCATAGATAGCCTTGTTTAATCTGCATACAAGTTTGTCACCCCCTTTTTGTATAAAACCTGGAGGCTGCTCCATATAGACTTCCTCCTGTAAAATACCATTCAAAAAAGCATTATTCACATCTAGTTGCTTGATGTTCCAATTTCTGTGTAAGGCAATAGTAAGAACGATCCTAATAGTTGAGGGTTTCACAACTGGTGAAAAAGTCTCAGTAAAATCAAAACCATTTTGCTGTGAATACCCTTTGGCTACTAGTCTTGCCTTATATTTAGAAATTGAACCATCAGCATTCTTTTTTATTCTATATGTCCATCTACAGCCTATGACATTTTTGTTGTGTGGCAGTGGGGTTAGATTCCAAGTTTTGTTCTTTATCAAAGCATTGTATTCCTCCTCCATAGCAGATTTCCAATTGGCATTCTGCAAAGCTTGATGATAAGTATATGGTTCCTCTGTGTCCATGATAGTACTGTATATCTTTGGTTTGAATATACCACTCTTGGCCCTTGTTATCATGGGATGTCTAGTTTGTGCAGGTAGTTGATTTGGCTCTACAGCTGTGGCATCCTGCTGATAATTAGGTGATTGTGAATCATCTAATGATTCATTGCAGTTAGACTGGTTGACAGGGAGCTGATGAGATGTCTGACTTGCATCTTCAGTTTGCTCAGCAGCCTCATGACCTGGCTCAGATTGAAGCATAGTGTGTTGTGAGGTGGTTCTGGCTAAGGACTCTAAGTTGATGTTGTCCTACATACTTTCTTCTTCAACTTGAGTTGTGACATCAAGTTGCTCAGGTATCGATGGTATGGAGAATTTTGAATTATATACTTTCTGAGAAGTTTTTATATTTGACTGACTAAAAGGAAATATTCTTTCATTGAACACAACATGTCTAGAGATAAAAAACTTACCATTGCTGTCCAGACATTTGTATCCTTTCTTGTTGGCTGCATAGCCTAAGAAGGTACATGGTGATGATCTAAAACTTAGTTTGTGTGTGTTATAGGGCCTCAAATAGGGAAAGCATAGACATCCAAAAACCTTTAAATTGTGATATTCAGGTTTAGTTTTGTAGAGAATCTCTACTGGACTTTTAAATTGTAAGATTTTTGTTGGAAGTCTGTTAATTAAATACACAGTAGTAGCAAAAGCATCAGGCCAAAACTTTAGAGGAAGAGATGCTTGAGCTAATAGTGTAAGTCCAGTCTCAACAATATGTCTATGCTTTCTTTCAACCAGTCCATTTTGTTCAGATGTATATGGACAGGTTGTTCTGTGAATTATTCCTTTCTTTTGAAAGTATACTTTAAGTGGTTGGAACTCAGTTCCACCATCAGTTTGCAAGATTTTTAGTTGGCAACTTGTTTGCCTTTCAGCCTGTGAAATAAATTGCAGAACTGCATCATAAGTTTCTGACTTTGATTTCAAAAAATAGATCCAAACATATCTTGTGTAAGCATCAACAAAAGATATATAATATTTATAGCCATAATCAGTATTAACAGGAGATGGGCCCCATAGATCACTAGCAACTAATTCTAAGGGTTTAGTATAACTAGTTGTAGAGACTGGAAATGCAAGCTTATGGCTTTTACCCATTTGACAATATGTACAAACATAAGGCATTGTGATATTTTTAACAGAAATATTGTCATTACTTAACACTTTTTTTACAATGCTTACACTTGGGTGTCCAAGCTTGGAATGCCAAATATCAAAATCTTTACATTTATCCTCATGTTCAATTTCAGTAATATTACACCATTTTCCTTGAAATACAGAGTTTCTTGGTTTTGCTACATCGAATTTGTATAACCCTTTAAATTCCTTACCCTGCAAAATTATTTCTTTAGTTAGAATATCTTTAATCAAACAGTATTTGGGATAAAATTCGAAATAAACATTATTGTCTTGGGCAAACTGAGATACACTCAATAAGTTTTTCTTAATAGATGGAACTCTTAGTAAGTTTTTTAGAAAGAGTTCCTTTCTGCCATTGAAACTAGCATTTCCAGTGTGTGTAATTTTAACTGATTCACCATTACCCATATGAATTAATTGTTTACCTCTGTACTCCCTGCTTCCCAAGTTTAGATTACTGAGATTGTTTGTAACATGGTTGGTAGCCCCAGAGTCTGGATACCAACTTTCATCTTGGATGTCATCAATCTTAGCAGTCTCTGTACCTTTATTATCTGCTTGCTCTTTAGAGTCAGGATGAGCATTAACCATATTTGCACTGAGATTCTGATTTCTTGCATTGTTGTTTTGTTGAGATGGTATGTAATTAGCATCAAATCTGAAGTAACATTTGTTGGCAGCATGACCAAATCTTTCACAAATTTGACATCTTAGTCTGTTATTGTTGTTGTTACTGTTGTATCTTCCACCTCTTCCCCTGGATCTGGAGGATTGACCACCTCTTTGAGAATTAAACTGGTTTCTGTTATTGCTGTTTCTTTCTTGATTCTTGGGTTTGTTGTTGCTGGTGAAGTTAACAGTAAGATCAGAAGCTATTGATCTTCGTTGCTCAATCCTCCCTTCATGGGCAAGAAGAGTGGAGTGAACATATTGAATATTTGGTGTTGTTTCCTTTGAGGATATAACAGCAACTACTGCCTCGTATTCTTCATTTAATCCCCCTAGAATGCATAGAACTTGCTCTGTGTCAGAAATTTTGTGACCTACTGAAGCGAGTTGATCACACAGAGTCTTGATCTTGGTTAGGTATTCTCTCATTTGCATGTTGTCTTTTCTAATGCTTTGTAGCTGCCTTTTGTAATACATGATTTTTGCTGCAGACTGAGTATTGAAAATCTGCTCCACTGTTGACCATATCTCATGTGCACTTTTGCACCCAATTAGCTGTGGTAGAATATTTGTACTCATGGAAGACAGTAGCCATGCACTGATTAGACTATCTTGTCTTTGATGAATAGTATAATCTTGATTAGTTACTAATTTGCCATCTTTATCTGCAGTGTATTTTGGTGGAGTGATTAATGTTCCAAGAACATGATCCTCAAGACCATAGCCTCTTACTGCTGTTTCTATCTGGAATTTCCAGAGCAGATAGTTACTTTCATCAAGTTGAACACTGACCAGTTGGCTTTGAGGTTTTATGATGGCTTTGATGAGATCTTGGGTGTTGGCAGTTTGAGATGCAGAATTGACTGTTCTTGATTCAGAAGTGGCTGAGTTGTTGATATCCCCTTCAGCCATTTTCAAGAACTTGAAAGATAAGGGAATTTATGCAGAAAAATTGCAGGTGTTAACAAAGAAGTGTAGCCAGAGACCAATTGTATGATTGGATTATCTCTGACAATTGGTTTCTTGGCGAGACACTGAAGAATATAATCAAGATACTGATCAGAAAGAGGAAGATGAAAGAAAGTTGATACAGAATTGATACCAAGGATAGGGTTGATAAACCACAATCAAATGATGAGAATGTTAATTCTCTGATGATCTTTATCGCAGCCTGATCTCTATGATGAAAAACATTTCAGAAAGAGATGCATCTCTGAGAGATTACTGGCATGGCGAGATGTTGTTGATCTTCAATTTCTTTCAATTTCTTTCTGTTGATTTTCTGATGATCTTCTCCTTTGCTGTTAAGCAATTTGATTTGGCTCTGATACCAAGATAAAGTTTTGATAGTAATAGAATTTGATGTTTATTGAACAAGAGTAAAACAATCAGAAAAGCTTTATTGATATCTTTTGATAATGAGATACATGATGTATACACTGTATTTATAGAAAGCAAAACATTGATGGGCTAGATAAGGCCCAATATGACTGCACACCCGAACTGATAAGAGATAGGCAAATATATCAGTGCGCATTACTTTATAAGCACCGAAGGAAGAAAGCAACAGCAACGACAACAGGATAGAATCGTCATCAGCAACGGTTAAGGGACAGCTGGCATGGTCGAAAACATGGGAAAATATGGTCAAGGAATTTGCATCTGAAAAGGAAGAGTGAATAACTGACTTGAACTTTTATGCACCGTATAGAAAAGACGGTCAAATTTAGGGGCAGTTACCACGATCTGTTGTTGCTATATCTGAACAGAAATGGATGAATAATTTGGTTGTGTGTATTTTGGGAAGGAGGTCACTTTATGAGAATTTCAAAGGTTTTATTGACAAATATGGAAATCAATTGGAAAATACGATTTGTATTACAAGAAAAATGGTTTCATATTCATCAAATTTTATAATGCTATCGATTGTTCAAACATTATAAAATCTGGTCCATGTAATATGGGCTCAAGAATTTTGATTATAAAGAAATGGAAACCAGGTATGATTCTTACTAAAAATGTTTTCTCCACTATTCCAATTTGGGTCCGATTGAGAGATTTAGAATTAGATTATAGGAATAATGAGGGAATAGTCGTATTTCTAGTTTGTTGGTTACTCTATAAAAATGGATTTGACTACGGTTGCGGGGAGTAGGTTAAATTATGGCAGATTATCGATAGAAGTAAATGTTGATTTTCAATATCCTACCGAAGTTGTTATCGAATTATATACTAGAGAAACTGAATGCATACAAGTTGAATATGAATAAAAATTAAAACCTTGCAACAACTGTAAATCATACGGCTATAATGAGAACTCTTGCATTATAGTAAAGCGTTGGCAATCAAAAGGAATGAGAACAGTCCAGGAGACCAGTTTTACAATAAAGAATCAAGAAGTTCACGAGGAGGCCGTAACTCCCTTACACATGCGAACTCGGAACATACAATACAAATTTCAATTGACTCTACTTCTGCGCATATCATACTAGAACGGAGGCCTCATACTGATGTTCATCTGCATAACTCATTCACCATATTGGCTTCAAATGAAAATGACCAGCCTTGTGTTATTTTTGCACCTACAGACACAGGAAAGCACCAAGACAGTAACACCATACAACAAAATATTACGGCAGTTAGCGGTGGAACTTCAACATAAGGTGGAACTGATGTGGATGCAAGTAAACAGTTAAATATGTATGATGCAGTTATCACAGAGGATGTAGTGACATCTACAAATGAAGAGGATAATTCAGAATTTTATTAAAAAATTTAATTCAAGATGTTGATGCAAACATTCAAGAAACTAGTAAACATCATACAATTAATAAAAATGTCTCCCCCATGTTAACGGCAAACCCCCATTACAAGCAAAAGTGTAAGATGATAATGAAACCCACTTATTTTTGCTCCTCGAAAAAGATCTACAAGGAGCAATTTTAAAGGTAAATGAATTGTTTTATGGAATATTAGAGGTATGAATGTTGATGACAAAGTTAGTCAAGCATTCACACTTCTAAACATCACGGCTTACTATATTAAGCTTGGTGGAGGATAAATAAGTACAGAAAACATTGAATTTTTGAAGCCTCGACTACATTCAAACTGGACATTGCTACACAATAATGAGATGGGTAGTAAGGGCAGAATACTGATATTTATAGATGAATCGGTATGGACATTTAATGTATTCAATATGACAAAATAACATATAACTATGATGTTACAAAATAAGGGGGGACTGCAATGTATATGTACATTCATATATGCTAGCAACTCTTTTATTGAAAGACATGAATTATGGGATACTCTATGTCTTGATACTTCAACTATCAAGCTATCGTGGACTGTGATGGGGCATTTTAATAATGCTCTTAATCCGAAAGATAAAAAGGGAGGTTTGCCTATCCCTTTTACCCATATGAATAGTTTTAAAAACTGCCTTTTGAAATGTGGTTTGGTTGAATCTTGCATGCAGGGGTGCAAATACACATGGAGGCGAAGGGGTACGGCAAAAATATAGGCAAGGTGCCGGTGAACTAGGAATTCCTATCTATATTCCCATAATTTTTTACCATGGCCATCCCTTCACCTATTAGTGATCACACCCCATCCTTATTCGATTCAACCCTCAAAGAGCAATCGAATAAGGGTGTTCTGTTTAGATATGCAAATAATTAGCATCACATGCAAGGGTATGACCACTGTATCATGGAGGTTCTTGTAGCACAGACACGGGGTTCTACAACATATCAATTTATGCATAGGTTAAAGGAAGTTAAAACAAAATTGAAGGCGTGGAATAGATTAAGAGCTAAAGAAAACTCCATTTCCAAATTACACGAAGATTTTTCTACAACATTCTCTCAAAGTGATGATGACCCAGAAATGAAGAACTATTCGAAAAAATATTTCATTTAAGTACACAATTAAATGAGCAAACAAAGCAATTACAGGAGCTACTAAGGCAACAAAGCAAAATTATGTGGCTACACGCAGTAATACAAACTCAAAGTTTTTCTATGCAAAAATGTCAATGCGAAGACGTAAAAATAAAATTCTTGCATTGTTAGATGCTCGGGGGAACTATAACGAGGACAAAATTAAAGTGGAGGCAATAACTTATTATTGCTCCCTCTTCGGAGAACAAATCTACTTTTGTCCCCCTGTCTACAAAGAATGACATTAAATGATAGAGGGAAAATGTATTTATGTTCACGTTCTCTTTAGAAGAGATTAAAATAGCATTATTCTCCACTGAAGGCTCTAAAAGCCCTTAACCAGATGGTTTCTCATCGAAATTTTACAAGCTCCGCTGGAATTTGCTACAATACAAAATGATGGAGGTTGTATCAGAAATGTTTCAAACAAGGAAGTTGACAAAAGGCCTGAATCATGATTTTATTACGCTGATTCCTAAAATAGATAAGCTTCAATCTATGTTGATTACAGACCTATATCATGTACCAATGTTCTATATAAAATCGTTGCTAAAATATTATGTAACAAAATTAAAGACTTTATGCCTTTCCTTATTGCATAAAATCAATCGTCTTTTATTCCTGCAAGAAGCAGGGGCGGAGCCCCCTTGTAAATGGGGTAGGCACGTGCCTACCCCAGTCTTGAAAAAAAATGCAGAAAAACTGAAGAAGAAAAAAGAGCATAGTAGATTTTTTGTCTAAAGAAAATAAAAGAACTGAGTCCTGTCTTTTTTGGTTTTCCGGTCTTTCGAGACATCCGCGTTCTTTTCCTTCTCCATCAGACAATCTCACATACTCTTTATCAGACAATCTAGTGCGGCACCCTTTTCCTTTCGAAAACTTCAATTGAGTTATCTCTTGTGGAATTCAAAACTCAGAAATTTGTAAAATGCGTAATTATTTTTGTTTTCTTTCGGTTTTTTGCGTATCTTGAAAAATCAATTACTGATCATTTATGCAATGAAACTCAAAGTCTATTGAATGCTCAAGGTATTATTTATCTTAATTTAGTCATACAAGTTTCTTGTGTAAATTTTGTTAAAAATCAATGCCATTAAAAAAATCGCAACGGAGATTGTCGCAGTCGAAACTCATTTTACTTTGTGCCCACGCCAAAGTTACATCCTGCCTACGCCACTGACAAGAAGTATTGGTGAAAATATAATATTGGCTCATTAGCAAGTTCAAGACATTACAAAAAAGGATATGGGTAAAATATACATTAAAATCAACCTACAAAAAGCATATGATATGGTAAACTGGAATTTTGGGTGTCACATACTTCAGTCAACGGGCTTTCCTCTATCATTCACTAGTTTAATCAACGAATGTATATCTACACCTACATTTTCAATTATGGTAGATGGACATCCGCGTGGTTTTAATGAATTGACTAGAGGCTTGCGACAAGAAGAT
The DNA here is from genome assembly GCA_030737815.1 of Allium fistulosum. Lineage (NCBI taxonomy): Eukaryota > Viridiplantae > Streptophyta > Magnoliopsida > Asparagales > Amaryllidaceae > Allium > Allium fistulosum. The sequence goes on from CM060904.1 coordinate 101,001,032, forward strand.
CCTTTGTCCCATTATATTTTTTGTGTTGGAATGGAATGCCTCTCTTTATTAATGGAAGAGGGTGTGCATAAAGGAAAATTAAAGCCCATTTCTAATATTCAACCTAGTATTATACATCTCTTGTACGCGGATGAAGTTATGATATTCCTAGTAGCTACTGTAGAGAATGCACATTATATGAATGAAGTGTTCTTTAAACTCGAAGAAACGGGGGATTAAAGATTAATAAAACAAAATCATAGGTGTTCTTCACTTTTGGTGCAATTTAAAAGGCAGAAATTTCAACTATTTTGAGTATCAAAGAGAAGAAATTGCCTATCAAATATCTGGGTGTGCCTCTTACTTTCGATTATTTATTGTCAACAATGGGAAGAGCATGACGCATACACAACACAATCACACCAATTGTTATGTATTGGCTCTTAATATATCATATTCCAGCCATAGTGTTGAATAAAGCAGATAAAATGTGTGCTGAGTTTTTCTAGGATGACAAATTTCACAAAATTTCATGGGATATATTGTATAGACCGAAAGCAGAACGAGGAGTGGGTTTACGGAACTTTTCAAATCTTAATACTACTGCCAAAATTAAACTAGTTTGGAACTTAATTACAAAAGATTGTTTATGGTCCAGGTGGATGAAATCTAAATATTACTCGAACTCTAACTTTTGGACTGTGGTGATTAATAACAACTTTCCTGGTACTATGAAACATATCTTAAGACACAGAGATACTACCTGCATATTGATGAATAGAACAATAGTCAATGGAGAAACAACATCACTGTGGTTTAATCCTTTGATCAACAAAAAATCCCTTGTTGATTTGATAGGATGGAGTAGACTACACCTAAGCAACAACAAACAATTTATAGTCAATCGAATTATTCAGAATGGGGAATTGCATCTAGAACTACTTCCAGAGGTAAGGGAAGTTTCTACCGCAATTCATTAGGTTAGACTTGCCACTAAAAGTTTAGAAGATTATTAGAAAATTACGTGCACCAAAGGTTTTTAATTTCTGCTGGTGTGGAATGCAACCAAGCAGCATGCAGACACAAGAAACTATTCTACATTAGTGTGGCACAAAACAACGGCAAAGAAAATTTCTTTCTTTGTGTACAAAGCATGGCTATAGCACTTTCGGACAATGGACATGCTTACAAATTGGGGGATCACGAATAACAACAATTGTGAATTATGTGCAAACCATTTAGAGACCCATGGACATCTATCTTTTACAGAATGTAGCTGTAGTACTTATCTCTGGGATTTTGTTCCAGCAAGGTAGGAGATCCCACCATTCACCAATTTAACGTTGCTGCAAAAATTAATGAGATCACTGGCAGATTTTGCACTCTAGGAACTTTCCAAGACGTAGCATACATTATGACTTAGACTGCAATATACCATATTTGGATGGAGTGTAATCTAAGGAAATTCAAATGGAAATCTTGCTCACTGTCCAACACTTCAAACTTATCGAAGTAAACATTAGAATCCATATCATCAGGTGAAGACGAATTAGTAGACTTTCGAAGAGGGGGATAGAAATGATGCAAAGGTGGGGAGCGGAGCAAAAATATAATAGCTAATTTGCAGCGCTATAGAAATATATAGGGATTTCGTTCTTGGGCTTATTGTATTTGCAGGTGGTGTGTGCTGATTAGGCTTTTAAGGATAGGCCTTCTCTTATTTACATTGAGTTTGTTGTTTAATTTGTTGTACTGGTGATATATTGCACGCTGTATCAAAAAGGAATGTTGTGCTCTTTTTCCTTACTGCTCTGGTAAGTTTTTTAAGGAGGCGAGTTTCTTATTGGTTCTTCAAGTCATTAACAATGAACCTATTATATATATATATATATAGTGTGTGTGTGCGCGCGCGCGCAAATGTAATGGCTATATTAGCCAGCTAATCCAATACAAATAACACAAACACCAAAGCCTAATTTAAATTACTACATTTTATGTACATGTGCACGTTGTGCACATGCACATAGTATACACCACCTTCCAAAAAACTGGCTATAATTGGGATTGACTTGGACTGCAGATCCAGTCTTTGATCTTTAATGATCTTCTTCGGTCGCCCCAGTGATATTACCAATGAACATGACCTCGAGCATGCCGACAAAGGATCTTGAACACGCTTTAATGGCTTGATCGGTTTGGGGTTGTTACAACTCCCCTCTTCTTGAAAAATGGATCTTGTCCCAAGTTCTAGGGTAGGGAATTTTCTGATGATCTCCCAATAATCCTTCCATGTAGCATCTTCCATGGGCTGACCAAAACATTTTCTTATAGGTTTCTTTTTTTTGGTACCATCCTCCTATCCAATATTTTTTCTGGTTCATTAATAAATTCTTCAACAAAAGAGGAAAATTCTCTTCAATAATCACTCCCCGCCCTTACCTTCTTCTTCAGCAGAAAGACATGAAACACATAATGGATTTTAGAATGAGTTGTCAACTTTAATTAATATGCACTCTCCAATTTTCTCCTTAACTTCATATGGCCGATAAAACTTAGGAGAAAGCTTATGAGTCGTTTGATTTCTAATAGCAATTTGCTTATGAGGCTGAAGCTTATGGTACACCAAATTTATAATCTCTTTCCCGATCTCCTAATATCAGCATACCTTTTCATCCAATCTCCGGTGAGTAACAAGATATCTTTTAATAATTGAATAACATCTCTAGAAAACAATACTTCTTTAACTTACCACACCTGTAATGACCTGCCAATCTGTACAATTCAAGTTGACAATAAACCACACATATCCAACCTAAATCGAACGGAAGACGGCTAGTTAAGTGAAAGAAAGAAGAAAGAGGAAGAGAAGAGAAAGAGAAAAGAAATTAAAAACAACACAAAATCTCATAATCGCAGCCGAACAACATATAATATAATATCCACGATCTTTACAAAAGAGAAACTGTTACATACACACATCCATCAGAGTATAACAACAATCCACTATCATCAGCCTGAACAACAATCCAGTATCATCAGCCTGAACAACAATCCACTATCATCAGCCTGGACAGTTATAATAGCATGTCGGCATGTCCTCATAATTACAGATTGTTAGTCCATGAGTTGATGGTTTTGATGACAACAACCTTTGAATAAGATTATAAAATATAAATACTAACATTATAGTTTAGATATATATGTATATGCAGGATTTAATCATGCAGGTACCAAGAATGAAGACTGTACAGTATAGAGATTCAAGATATCAAGATTGAAGACTCATGAGTATCAAGAATATCAAGATTATCAAGAGTTCAAGATTTCAAGATAAGTATTGAGTCTAGAATTATGTTAAAACTTCATAATAGCACTGAAATCTTCACTCCAATTTTCTTTTGGGATGGAACCCATTTCTACCTTTTTAGTGGCTTACAAATCCACGACAAGTAGCTTACAAACCTACGACAAGTGGTTTACAAACCCACGAACATCCTGGTTTTGTACAAGTTCTCGAGTCCTGATGTGATGAGATATTCTGCAGGAAGAAGCTTGCAAAACTACTTCAAAATGATTTTCAAAACTACTTCAAAATGATTTTCAAAACTGCTTTTCAAAATGTTTTAGCCTTAAAAATTATCTTTTCAAATGATTTTCAAAAAGATGTTTTAGCCTTAAAATATTCTTTGTTTTTGTTTTTAATAAACTCTTGTTTTAAACTTCGTTTGTTTTAAACTATCTTTTAATTATAATATATTTATACTTAGATTTAAATATAAAATTATAGTAAAATTTTATATATATTATTCTCTATATTTATCTATGTATTTTATCTATAGTCAAGTATATTTATAAAGTTTAAATAGTTTTTAATATAAGATAAAGGTTATTTTCAAAGAAAAACAAATCTTCAAAAAATGCTTTGGGATGTCGACATGCCCTAGTACCCCATGTCGACATAGTGTCAGTTAGGACCAAAAATTTGAATTTCAAAAGAACTGTCTATTCGCCATAACCTTTCATGAATAGACATGGCTGTTGTTCTTCTATAAATAGGGGTTGGTTTCAACGAATTTTATATCAAATTTTCTGGTTTTTCACTTCTCTTCTTCTTCCACATTTTCTTATTCAAAATCCTATCATCACTCTGCCGAAATCAACATTGAATCTAACAAGATCATCTCTGGTTTGATTCTCTGTCACTATCTCATCAAGATCCTCAGTCTTATTCAGAGTTATAGGCTTCTTTGTAATCAATAGAATAAAAGGTGTGATTGTAGCCTTGGAAATCAATCAAGTGAGAAAAGGTGTGATTGTAGCCTTGAGAAATCAATTGAGTGAACTTGTTGCCCGGAAATCAAGTATCTCTACTCGGAGGATTGTGATTCTGGAGGGTGTACCTTGTGGCCTTGAAATCGAGGGTTGTAATTGTTGAATTGCTTTTGAAAGGAAATCCATACTTAGTTGTGCGGGACTGGATGAGGGTAACTCCGAACCAGTATAAAATCCGGTGTGTTCTTTCCTTTACTGCATTTACTTTATTTCTACATCTGTGTTTGATTCTGTGATTATATCTGTGTCTGAATATTGCATACATTTGTGTACAAATCAACAATAACTCAAAAAGATTTAGTAATTCTTATAAACACTATTCACCCCCCCTCTAGTGTTCATTCTAGCCTTAAGATCCATATTCCGCATTCCTCACATTTGGTATCAGAGCAAGGTTTTCAAAAGTTTCATAATTTGATTTTTGAAAAAGTTTTTTTAATGGCTATGTTTAAGAAATTTGTTAATGCATGTTTAGAAATATTCAGATCATCATTGTCTCTTGAGTCTGTATATAATCAATATTCAAATACAAGTTGTCTACTAAGATTGTTTGATGTGCAGGAATCATGCTTTATGGGAGTTGAGGAATCAATCCAGAACAAACAAACTGTGCCGATCAAAAAGAACAAATGGATACTCGATAGTGGATGTTCTAGACACATGACTGAGAATCCAGATATGCTGAATGATATAATATACAAAGACAGAGGACTGGTTAACTTTGGAGACAATTCAAACGGTTATGTGATCGGCATCGGCAAAGTCGGTAACTCTGAAACTCCTATTATTACTAATGTTTTGCTAGTTAAGAATCTGAAACACAATCTGCTAAGTATAAGTCAACTATGCGATAAAGGATATAAAATTAAATTTGAAAAAGATAAGTGTCACATTGAAGATAATAATTCAACCATAATATTTGAGGGAATTAGGAAAAAGAATATTTATATTCTTAGTATGAAAATTTCAAATGATAACTTGTGTCTTTTGGCAAATGCAAGTGACCCTTGGATTTGGCATAAGAGATTTGGGCATTTGAATTTCAAACTCTTATCTAGACTGTCAAAACATGATCTAGTAAGAGGCCTCCCTAAAATGAATTTTAAAGTAGATAGTCTATGTGATGCATGTCAACTAGGAAAACTTAGAAAAAGCTCCTTTAAATTAAAAAATATAATTTCTACTTCAAAACCTCTTGAATTACTTCATATTGATCTATTTGGTCCATCTCAAATTCTATCAATAAATAATAGTAAATATGTTTTTGTAATTGTAGATGATTATTCTAGATTTACATGGACAATATTTTTAAAACATAAAAGTGATACTTTTGAATATTTTAAGAATTTTTCAAAATGGGTTCAAAATCAACTTTCTCAAAAAATTATAACCATCCGTAGTGATCACGGTGGTGAATTTGAAAATGAAAAGTTTGAAGAATTCTGCAATAAAAAGGGAATAATTCACAATTTTTCATTTTCAAGAACTCCACAACAAAACGGAGTAGTAGAACGTAAAAATAGGACGATTCAAGAGTGTGCGAGAACTATGCTTTCTGATAGTAATTTACCAAAGTAATTTTGGGCAGAAGTAGTTGCTACCGCCTGTTATATTTTAAATAGAATTTTAATTAAACCTTTAATTGATAAGACATCTTATGAACTTATTTACTCAAAGAAACCTAAGGTATCTTATTTTAGAATTTTTGGAAGTAAATGTTTTATTTTAAATACAAAAGATAACTTAGATAAATTTGATCCTAAATCCGACAAAGGTATCTTTATCGGGTACTCTAATAGAAGTAAAGCATATAGAGTATTTAATTTAAGAACTAATACCATCGAAGAAACAATGCATGTTTCATTTGATGAAAATTTCAAAAATTTTGAAGAAATAAATGATGAACATGATTTAATCACTCAAAACCAAGAGTCAACTGAAACTAATAATGAATTAAATCATCCAAATAAAAGGATTAAACTTTTAAAAGATCACCCTATAGAAAATATACTTGGAGATATGCAATCTGTTGTTAAAACTAGAAACCAACTAAGTCAAATGAGTAATGTAGCTTTTATATCAACTATTGAACCCAAAAATCCAGAAGAAGTGTAACATTCCCCCTTCTGACCGCCTCCGGTCGGTAATTAAACCAACTAGAAACGTTCAAAAAGGCGAATTGTTATTTAGTTTATAAGGTTTAAACAGAATCAGCCACAGAAACACAGATAATAACAATAAATTAAAACAAATGAGAATTTATTTCATTACTATAAATTTCTTTTACATACATACATCAGAGTTTATACAATGTATTTAACTGATACAGCGGAATATCTTAAAATACAATTTTCTTGAAAACTTAAGTGATTCTTTTACACTCTCTCTCTCTAACTTCGCTGCTCGAAAATCTTCAAGCTGTAAAAATACTCGGTCTGACCCGAGTATTATATTCAAAAGAAAATAATACACAAGTCAGTCTAATTCAAACCAGTTTTTATTAGTGCATAGAGGCAATAATAATTTAAATAGACGACAGTCACAATAATTCCCGTCTATCCAATCCTTTTAACAAAGAAATCTGATAACGAAAATTTTAACACTAAACAGTGTTAAACTATAAATCAGCAGATTTAAAACATCAACAGAGATAGATGCAAATATTTCTAAATGAAGATGATTTAGAAAAGAACAGAATTGCCGAAACGGCGATTAACAACAAAAATCATCAAATCAATCTAAATCAAAATATGATTCAACACAAATGCAAATGGCCTCAATCAAAATTCAAAGTGTAACTGCAACAAGACTACTCAAGTTCAAAAACAAGCATCAGTGTACACTAGGATGAATGCAACTTCAAATGACTACTGGAATGAATGCAACTTCAAATGACTACTGGAATGTGGAACTAACCAGACAATTGAACAGCAGTGCAGCAGCTACAAACAAGTAGACATGTAACAGTTTCAAATAACATCAATATCTACAACAAATGCAATTGCATGTATGCAATGCAGACAGTCAGTGGCAAATGTTCAAGTAAAACAGTGTTGAACAAGATGATCAAGTAACCAAAGCTACTCAGGGTACATAAGCTACAAGTATCAGGTCATCAGACTACTACAACAAGCTACATAGAACAATCAACCAGAAAATCAAAACAACATCAGTGGGTAACAAATTCAAGTGAAGACGGTGGCAACTACACAATGCAACTGGTCATAAGTGAACAAACAAGTTCAAGTAACTTCAAGTACATGAATGCACAGGTTAAAGTGACTCAAAAACAGAATGAATGCAACCAAACAATGAAGTGCACAGCTCCAAAAGTTACAAGTAATCAGATCATAAAGAATGACAACATACATGAATACACTGGACAACAAAACAGACTCAACAGTTATCACAACAGATTAACAGGGAAGAACTCAGAGATGATCAAGAACAAGTATATATATGAATGCAGTGAAACTCGAGGCAAGTCAAAACAACAAGCTTCAAACATGTATGCAGCAGGAACCCCACAAACAAGGTCAAATTGAATGCAAGTATTTCAAAAATGTACATATGGTCAGTCCAGTTCTAAACATGCAACAGAAGTGACTTTAAAATGAAGACTGCTTCAAATTAGACTCCAAATAATGCAAAGGCAACATGTCAGCAGTTCAGATGCCAGACAAACAAATGCCAAAACTCGGTGAAACGTGATACCAATATCATGAATATGAGGACAAGCATACATGAAGTAGTGCAATGCAGACAAGTATAAGTGAAGTCATGAAGGCTACACGGCAGTAGACAAAAAAATGCCAGCAGTGGACCTCAATATGAAATTGTTCATATACAATGGAGTCAGCAAATTGAAGCTGAGAAAGTTCATATATACAAGATGGACTAGACAGTATCAATATCAAGTAGAGATGATGCAAGTATACAATAAAAGCCAACCAACAAATTCATGAGAAAGAATGATAAATCGACCGAGTTCAAAATATTCGCCTCTACTCAAAGTCGAATTCAAAATTCACAAATGAAAAAAATCAAGTGCGTAAGGTTTTCTTTGAAATAGTCAAAGTAATCAAAAAGAGGAAAGTTTTAATGCCGTATGAAACAAGAAAATCGAACAGAACAAAATTGAAGCCGTGCTTTGAAAGGAATTTCCAAAGATACCAAAGTATAAAGAAGGAAAGAATCAACAATATCAGGCTTTAAAGAAACAGTTTGCTCACCTGTCTGTTTTGACAAAGCAGAGAACAGGGATTTAAAAGTTTGAATTTTCCACTTAAGTACAATCTAAAGCTGAAGTTTATGACTTAACAAACAAATTTCATTTGAAACTTGGATTCAATAGTGTTAAGATCAAATGTTTGAAAGCCTGTAAACTAGGAACAAGGACTTGTATATGTGTATTCCCAGGCATGCCATTCGAAATTTTATTTTTAAACAACATGCAGAAGTTTCACAAAAAAATGACCGAAGGCCAATATAATCAACTCGAAGTCCAGAGAATTCAAGGCAACAATTTCCAACAAAATCAAAACCATGGTAATCAGAAACAAAAGATCATAGGACTTTAAATTAGATGTGAGTAATAAAATTACTCACCTCAGCTTCGACGAGCACGACAACTTGATCGGTAAGCAAGGACGAGCAAATCACGAATCGAAACCTTAATTTTTGCAAAGCTTCGAGAAGACGATGTCGCAAGGATCCAGATCAAAGAAGAATAGCATCTGAGCTAGTGAACGAACATAAATCAAAGTTTCGACAGTTCAGATTGAACAAAGAAAATCGCCTGCCGCCATTTTTTTCTTTTCTCGCTTATTTCGTTTCTAGGGTTTTGGAATGAATGGGTAAAGGGAAACGGGTTTGGATTTATCACGGTATCAAAGAAAATAAGGGCAGTATTATTTTTATTTTTTTTCAAAGCCCACCAACACTTCACAATTTTTTTCTTTTCAAAAGAATTTTAACCGATTCAAAAATTCCAACAACAATTTTTTTATTAAACGAATTCCAATTCGAATCGAAACTCCTATAAGCAATTAGCTAGCAGAGAAATCGTTTAACGATGATATCAAATCGATGCAAAAACCCCGGTTGTTACCGAAATTCAAATTGAATTCGATTTAAATCTTTACGCGTTTATACGTCGTGTGTTCACACAACAATTCTGATAAATACGAAAATTGAAATCCAGTAATAATTCAATATTACGGACCCAATGGAACTGGTTTCGTCAAATTCCGAGACTGTGCCTCGGAAGGCTATTTTTAAATTAAATTTAAACGATACAATTTCAAACTGAACAAATCGTTTTCAAATTCAATTCTGAAACTTCTATTATCTTCAGTATTATCAATATGAATTTTCTAAGCCTTTAAATTATTTTTAACCGGCTTAAAATTGAAGATTCAAATTTTATTCAACTTTCAATAGATTAAATTCAAAATTTTAATCGCCAATTCATTCTGATAATTTGAAATTCAAGTCAAATCATCATTCAAATATTTAAAATTAATTAAATATTTTCAATTTAAATTGTTCAAAATTCGGGGTCGTTACAATCTCCCCTTCTTAAAACTTTTCGTCCACGAAAAGGAAAGGTTGTTAAAATTTCATTAATATTTATACCCTACACAATTTTTTACTAAGCTTGAAGCTTATTACAAATAAATGAATATATGTAGAATTCATTCTATTCGATTTAATCTCACTAGCTTTGTTCATTATCTCCTTTGTTTATTGATTTCTAAAATCAAAACGCAAAAGTCTTTTACCAAAATTTTCGACTTACAAAACTCAGATTTAAACTTTAAAATTCTTCACGTTAGAGATTTGCATAATATATATCTTCCAAAGCTGTGGACTTTCAAAACATTTCAAAGATCCTCTTCCTTAGTTTATTAGGTAGGAATTATGAAAATTTTAATTTCAAACTATTGATTTGCTATTTACAGTTTGAAAATACTTGCTAACTCGAAATTTAACAAGTCCATCTTCGTTCTCACAGACATTAGGCATACGCTGGCCAGGCGCAGGTCTAAAAATCTCCAAGTACTAAATATACTTGCTTCAATTCCCAGTGAAAATACTTTAAAAATTCTTTTTCAAAAATGGATATGGAAAGCACGTTCCCCCATGGATCACAGTTTACTCGGCGGTTACGCTACTATCCCAGTAGAATCGCTTGTAACCGTAGATTTCACATCTCTCTTGAATTTCGCCATGGTTGTTGCCATAGATCGCGGTCCACACGGCGGTTACGCTACTATCCCAGTAGAATCGCTTGTAACCGTAGGCATCTCGCCCCTCGAATTTCGCTTGGCATTTAGATTGCAGTTTACTCGGCGGTTGCGCCATTATCCCAATGGAATCGCTTGTAACTGTAGGCATCTCGCCCCTCAAATTACGCTAACATACATCATAATCAACATGATCCCATCACGAGGGATTCTAGTCCAAATGGACATTCCAACTTATGGAAAATTCTACGTAGCTACGAATTTCAAATGGACACTCTTCACGAGTTCCAATACCTTCTCCAATAATAAATGGAAGGTACTTTTCCATATCCTCAGTTTAGAAAACATAATATCATATATATGTAGTACTTCATTTCACATTTCGTACATATCATATCCATGTAAACATACATAAGATTTCCATAACAATGTCTTTCTAAACTAACGGTTTTCAAATTTACCGCATTCATATATATAAGTTCTAAAAACTTACATATCCATATTCATAACAAAATAGAGGATTTCAAAATTTTCCTCTAAGTCGATTTGGAAATTTTAAGGTTATCTCAAACCTAATTCATATTCATAATTCCATTTATTATCGACTTTCACATTCGATTTGAATTACACGTTACATCGTCAATTCTCAACACAGAATTGATGTCTATCGATATATAACCTCTGAGCTCGTACGTCTCAGAGAAGGGTGTTAAGCTAAGAGAATAAATTCTCCGCCACCAACAGATATATATTTAATAGAGATCAATTGCTATGTCATCAATTCACAATGTTAGACATACAATCCAAATCATCATCTGAAATTCAAAGCTCAACTTATATTGTCTTTGATGTCGAAGTTAAACTCAATTTTTAACTCAACAATTCAATCTTTTTGAAAAATTTCAAATTGAACAAATTGTTCAAATTCTCTCATTTAACTTTTCAACTTTGACTTCAAAAATGAATTTCAAATCATTTATCCCTTACGGAATATATTCACAACATTTCATTTCATATTTGGAAAAACATTTCCATACTTATTTAAAAATAAGTAATTCACAAATCCATTTTTTTATTTCCAACATTTGAAAATATTCGATATACTTAAATCAAAATTAAGTATATATTTCATTCTTTAAGGAAATCATTCTCTTTCACATGTTTATTTGAGTCAAAACGAATGTTACGTAAAACATCGTTACGACAACTCAAAATCACTAGTATAGGGATTCAAAATTTAGATAGATGTATAAATCCCAATACTATACAAAACATTTCCTGTCGGAAATCATTTACTATAATAACAGTGTTATAGTCCATCATTTCCTTATATTCGAAAATGTCTATTTCAACAATGAATGTTGAAATCTATGGTTTCGATATTCAATGCCTTTAAAAACATCTTTTAAAACAATTAACTTCGTTTTAAAATATCACTTTCCCAAAACATGTCCATTTTATTCAATGATATATTCACGGTCCAAAATTGTGAATATACATCTTTTAACAAGCTATAAGAATTTACTTATCAAAATAAGTCATTTCAGATTTATAAACAACGTTTATAAATTTCATTCCTATTTATAAAGACTTCAATTTATAGAAATTTACTTCATTAACCATTTCTTCTATAACTCAGTTTTATATCAGAAATTTAATTTATAAGTAAATTACTTATAAATTCTTTTATTTTTCAACATCAATTCATTTTTATAACTTCACTTATGAAATACATTTATATTTCATTTTTAACACTTATACAAACTCATTTTATAATTCCAATATAACATCAATTCTTTTCAAATCTTCTATACAACCGTTTATAATAATTCAAAAATTCAATTTTAAACTATTATATAAATTTATCAATTTTCCATTTCCAAGATAATCGACTAGTTCTTTAGTAAATCATTCATTGAATTGATTTCCAATTTAATCATATTTGATTTATTCACATTGGATTTTACTAACATTCATTCATATTCAATTAGTTCACATTCACTAATTTATATTCAAGTTCGTTTGCTTTCAATTCAAATCAAATTTGATTCTATTTAGATTTACTTATCTTTCAATTTGAATTCAATTTCTTAACTTTCAATTTCCATTAATTCAATTTCATTAATACTTAATGAATTTCTATACAATCAACTCTTAATGACATTTCTATTTTATGTTTTATCCACTAATTCACTTTTACAATTAAAGTTGAATTTCCTTTATATAACTCAAATTCATATTCATTACTTCCCTTAATTAATTCATTTTGATATCAAATTCAACCTCATTCAACATTACTTAAGTTATGTTTCATTTTATCTTCACTTGCATTTATTTTCACCATACTACTTAAGTTCGCCTCAAATTTATTTGAAATTCTATTTTATTTAACTTTACTAAAGTCAAATTCATATCACTATTCAAAATTCAGATTTTGTTTTACTTAACAAAACTGTTTAACCATTTAACAACTGGTTTTACTTAATTTTCTCATTTTTATAAGTTATACAACTTATAAATTTAAACTTTCCAATTCATATCATATAATCACTTCTCTTTTAAGTTTAAATTTCCATCTCAATAATTTATCAAATCAAGTTCAATTTATTTAACTTCCTTTAGTTAAATTTCCAAATCAAATATTTATTAATACTAATTCAATTCAATTTAACTTTCTTAAGTTAAAAATCTTTATTTTCAAAAACAATTTTATACTTCTTTAGATTTGAAAAACATTCTCTTTTAAAGTGTTTCTAGTAACTATTCATATTAAACATCATAAACTAAGCTTTGTGTAAACCAAAGCTCTGATACCACTCTGTAACATTCCCCCTTCTGACCGCCTCCAGTCGGTAATTAAACCAACTAGAAACGTTCATAAAGGCGAATTGTTATTTAGTTTATAAGGTTTAAACAGAATCAGCCACAGAAACACAGATAATAACAATAAATTAAAACAAATGAGAATTTATTTCATTACTATAAATTTCTTTTACATACATACATCAGAGTTTATACAATGTATTTAACTGATACAGCGGAATATCTTAAAATACAATTTTCTTGAAAACTTAAGTGATTCTTTTACACACTCTCTCTCTAACTTCGCTGCTCGAAAATCTTTAAGCTGTAAAAATACTTGGTCTGACCCAAGTATTATATTCAAAAGAAAATAATACACAGGTCAGTCTAATTCAAACCAGTTTTTATTAGTGCATAGAGGCAATAATAATTTAAATAGACGACAGTCACAATAATTCCCGTCTATCCAATCCTTTTAACAAAGAAATCGGATAACGAAAATTTTAACACTAAACAGTGTTAAACAATAAATCAGCAGATTTAAAACATCAACAGAGATAGATGCAAAGATTTCTAAATGAAGATGATTTAGAAAAGAACAGAATTGCCGAAACGGCGATTAACAACAAAAATCATCAAATCAATCTAAATCAAAATATGATTCAACACAAATGCAAATGGCCTCAATCAAAATTCAAAGTGTAACTGCAACAAGACTACTCAAGTTCAAAAACAAGCATCAGTGTACACTGGGATGAATGCAACTTCAAATGACTACTGGAATGAATGCAACTTCAAATGACTACTGGAATGTGGAACTAACTAGACAATTGAACAGCAGTGCAGCAGCTACAAACAAGTAGACATGTAACAGTTTAAAATAACATCAATATCTACAACAAATGCAATTGCATGTATGCAATGCAGACAGTCAGTGGCAAATGTTCAAGTAAAACAGTGTTGAACAAGATGATCAAGTAACCAGAGCTACTCAGGGTACATAAGCTACAAGTATCAGCCTATCAGGTCATCAGACTACTACAACAAGCTACATAGAACAATCAACCAGAAAATCAAAACAACATCAGTGGGTAACGAATTCAAGTGAAGACGGTGGCAACTACACAATGCAACTGGTCATAAGTGAACAAACAAGTTCAAGTAACTTCAAGTACATGAATGCACAGGTTAAAGTGACTCAAAAACAGAATGAATGCAACCAAACAATGAAGTGCACAGCTCCAAAAGTTACAAGTAATCAGATCATAAAGAATGACAACATACATGAATACACTGGACAACAAAACAGACTCAACAGTTATCACAACAGATTAACAGGGAAGAACTCAGAGATGATCAAGAACAAGTATATATATGAATGCAGTGAAACTCGAGGCAAGTCAAAACAACAAGCTTCAAACATGTATGCAGCAGGAACCCCACAAACAAGGTCAAATTGAATGCAAGTATTTCAAAAATGTACATATGGTCAGTCCAGTTCTAAACATGCAACAGAAGTGACTTTAAAATGAAGACTGCTTCAAATTAGACTCCAAATAATGCAAAGGCAACATGGCAGCAGTTCAGATGCCAGACAAACAAATGCCAAAACTCGGTGAAACGTGATACCAATATCATGAATATGAGGACAAGCATACATGAAGTAGTGCAATGCAGACAAGTATAAGTGAAGTCATGAAGGCTACACGGCAGTAGACAAAAAAATGCCAGCAGTGGACCTCAATATGAAATTGTTCATATACAATGGAGTCAGCAAATTGAAGCTGAGAAAGTTCATATATACAAGATGGACTAGACAGTATCAATATCAAGTAGAGATGATGCAAGTATACAATAAAAGCCAACCAACAAATTCACGAGAAAGAATGATAAATCGACCGAGTTCAAAATATTCGCCTCTACTCAAAGTCGAATTCAAAATTCACAAATGAAAAAAATCAAGTGCATAAGGTTTTCTTTGAAATAGTCAAAGTAATCAAAAAGAGGAAAGTTTTAATGCCGTATGAAACAAGAAAATCGAACAGAACAAAATTGAAGCCGTGCTTTGAAAGGAATTTCCAAAGATACCAAAGTATAAAGAAGGAAAGAATCAACAATATCAGGCTTTAAAGAAACAGTTTGCTCACCTGTCTGTTTTGCCAAAGCAGAGAACAGGGATTTAAAAGTTTGAATTTTCCACTTAAGTACAATCTAAAGCTGAAGTTTATGACTTAACAAACAAATTTCATTTGAAACTTGGATTCAATAGTGTTAAGATCAAAGGTTTGAAAGCCTGTAAACTAGGAACAAGGACTTGTATATGTGTATTCCCAGGCATGCCATTCGAAATTTTATTTTTAAACAACATGCAGAAGTTTCACAAAAAAATGACCGAAGGCCAATATAATCAACTCGAAGTCCAGAGATATCAAGGCAACAATTTCCAACAAAATCAAAACCATGGAAATCAGAAACAAAAGATCATAGGACTTTAAATTAGATGTGAGTAATAAAATTACTCACCTCAGCTTCGACGAGCACGACAACTTGATCGGTAAGCAAGGACGAGCAAATCACGAATCGAAACCCTAATTTTTGCAAAGCTTCGAGAAGACGATGTCGCAAGGATCCAGATCAAAGAAGAATAGCATCTGAGCTAGTGAACGAACATAAATCAAAGTTTCGACAGTTCAGATTGAACAAAGAAAATCGCCTGCCGCCATTTTTTTCTTTTCTCGCTTATTTCGTTTCTAGGGTTTTGGAATGAATGGGTAAAGGGAAACGGGTTTGGATTTATCACGGTATCAAAGAAAATAAGGGCAGTATTATTATTTTATTTTTTTTCAAAGCCCACCAACACTTCACAATTTTTTTCTTTTCAAAAGAATTTTAACCGATTCAAAAATTCCAACAACAAATTTTTTATTAAACGAATTCCAATTCGAATCGAAACTCCTATAAGCAATTAGCTAGCAGAGAAATCGTTTAACGATGATATCAAATCGATGCAAAAACCCCGGTTGTTACCGAAATTCAAATTGAATTCGATTTAAATCTTTACGCGTTTATACGTCGTGTGTTCACACAACAATTCTGATAAATACGAAAATTGAAATCCAGTAATAATTCAATATTACGGACCCAATGGAACTGGTTTCGTCAAATTCCGAGACTGTGCCTCGGAAGGCTATTTTTAAATTAAATTTAAACGATACAATTTCAAACTGAACAAATCGCTTTCAAATTCAATTCTGAAACTTCTATTATCTTCAGTATTATCAATATGAATTTTCTAAGCCTTTAAATTATTTTTAACCGGCTTAAAATTGAAGATTCAAATTTTATTCAACTTTCAATAGATTAAATTCAAAAATTTAATCGCCAATTCATTCTGATAATTTGAAATTCAAGTCAAATCATCATTCAAATATTTAAAATTAATTAAATATTTTCAATTTAAATTGTTCAAATCATCATCATTGCCTGGTTTAGTAAAAAGCTAAACACAGTTTCTCTATCAACAACTGAAGCAGAGTATATTTCTGCTACTTTGGTTTGTTCTCAAGTAATATATATGCAACAAACTTTAAAAGATTTTGGTTTAAATATCTCAAAATCACCAATTTATTTTGATAATACTAGTGCAATAAATTTATCCAAAATACTACTCAACATGTTCGAACTAAACATATTGATATCAGACACCATTTTCTCAGAGCTAATATAAGTAGAGAAGTAATTACTCTCGACTATTCAATTCTGAAAATCTAATTGCTGATATCTTAACAAAACCCTTAAATGAATCTTCATTTACTAAATTAAGAAGAGAATTAGGTATTTGTTCATTAACTGAAATATAAAATATAAATAACAAAGTATAATTAAAAATTAAATCAAAATAAATCAAATAGTAAAATTATTGAGAACCATGTCGACATCTCCCATATACCCATGTCGACATATAACGTTTTTTTAATTTTAAAATTTTTTCCACCAAAATTCAAACAATTGGTTATATATTCTTCTTATTTTCAAAATTTTCTTCATTCTCTCTATTCTCTTTCTATTCTATCTTCTGAAATCAATGGCTTCCTCTTCCAAATCAAACATAAAATCAACCTTTTCGTTCCCTTCTCCAACCTCTGGTCCGTTCCAACGTACTACGCTCGCCCGAGTAACAAAAATGGAGGATTCTCTGAAGGATGCAATTCAGTTAATGACTGAAATTCAAATAGTGCAACTCCGAATGGCAAAAGAACAAGAAAGGCAAGGGAAAATCCTTAGAAATTTGCAAAAATTTCTAATGGACAATCATGCTAATCCAATCTTGATTTACGAGGACTCTTCAGGATATCATGAACAAGAGGAAAGTGAAGAAGAAGAAGAACCAATGGAAGAAGAGCATGCGGAAGACAACGACAAAGTCATTTGCGTTGGCGAAGTATGTTTTGACAAGGACGGAAACTTGGTTGAACAACGTGGAAATTTCTGTTTCCATTTTCCAAATTGTTCGATCCATAGATCTCCATTTGTCAAAGATACTCAGTAGTTTCTTCTTTTTCGTTTTTCATCGTTATGTGTATATTTGTCACGTTGTACGAAAATATAAATATAAACATATATATATATATAAATAAATATTGTGTGTTCTTATATATGATTCCTATATATGTTATATATAAATTATATAGGTACTTAGTTAGGAATGTTAGTGGTTTAGGACTAAGTTTCAGGTTTACAAGTAAGTATTGATTATGTATGATAACACTATCATCATATAGGATATTAGACTAAGAGTTATATAGTTTAGAGTTAGTTTGTTTTTGTTGATGACAAAGGGGGAGAAATATAAAATAGGAGAGTTAGGCATAGATTAAGGGGGAGTTATCAGTTTTAGGGGGAGTTATTAGGATAGAAGTAATATTTTATAAACAACGGTTGTCATCATCAAAAAGGGGGAGATTGTTAGTCCATGAGTTGATGGATTTGATGACAACAACCTTAGAATAAGATTATAAATATAAATACTAACATTATAGTTTAGATATATATGTATATGCATGATTTAATCATGCAGGTACCAAGAATGAAGACCTTACAATATAGAGATTCAAGATATTGAGATTGAAGACTCATGAGTATCAAGAATATCAAGATTATCAAGAGTTCAAGATTTCAAGATAAGTATTGAGTCTAGAATTATGTTAAAACTTCATAATAGCACTGAAATCTTCACTCCATTTTTCTTTTGGGATGGAACCCATTTCTACCTTTTTAGTGGCTTACAAACCCATGACAAGTAGCTTACAATCCTATGACAAGTGGCTTACAAACCCACGAACATCCTGGTTTTGTACAAGTTCTCGAGTCCTGATGTGATGAGATATTCTGCAGGAAGAAGCTTGCAAAACTACTTCAAAATGATTTTCAAAACTACTTCAGAATGATTTTCAAAACTGCTTTTCAAAATGTTTTAGCCTTAAAAATTATCTTTTCAAATGATTTTCAAAAAGATGTTTTAGCCTTAAAATATTCTTTGTTTTTGTTTTTAATAAACTCTTGTTTTAAACTTTGTTAGTTTTAAACTATCTTTTAATTATAATATATTTATACTTAGATTTAAATATAAAATTATAGTAAAATTATATATATATATTATTCTCTATATTTATCTATGTATTTTATCTATAGTCAAGTATATTTATAAAGTTTAAATAGTTTTTAATATAAGATAAAGGTTATTTTCAAAGAAAAACAAATCTTCAAAAAATGCTTTGGGATGTCGACATGCCCTAGTACCCCATGTCGACATAGTGTCAGTTAGGACCAAAAATTTGAATTTCAAAAGAACTGTCTATTCGCCATAACCTTTCATGAATAGACATGGCTGTTGTTCTTCTATAAATAGGGGTTGGTTTCAACGAATTTTATATCAAATTTTCTGGTTTTTCACTTCTCTTCTTCTTCCACGTTTTCTTATTCAAAATCCTATCATCACTCTGCCGAAATCAACATTGAATCTAACAAGATCATCTCTGGTTTGATTCTCTGTCACTATCTCATCAAGATCCTCAGTGTTATTCAGAGTTATAGGCTTCTTTGTAATCAATAGAATAAAAGGTGTGATTGTAGCCTTGGAAATCAATCAAGTGAGAAAAGGTGTGATTGTAGCCTTGAGAAATCAATTGAGTGAACTTGTTGCCCGGAAATCAAGTATCTCTACTCGGAGGATTGTGATTCTGGAGGGTGTACCTTGTGGCCTTGAAATCGAGGGTTGTAATTGTTGAATTGCTTTTGAAAGGAAATCCATACTTAGTTGTGCGGGACTGGATGTAGGGTAACTCCGAACCAGTATAAAATCCGGTGTGTTCTTTCCTTTACTGCATTTACTTTATTTCTACATCTGTGTTTGATTCTGTGATTATATCTGTGTCTGAATATTGCATACATTTGTGTACAAATCAACAATAACTCAAAAAGATTTAGTAATTCTTATAAACACTATTCACCCCCCCTCTAGTGTTCATTCTAGCCTTAAGATCCATATTCCGCATTCCTCACATTTGGTATCAGAGCAAGGTTTTCAAAAGTTTCATAATTTGATTTTTGAAAAAGTTTTTTTAATGGCTATGTTTAAGAAATTTGTTAATGCATGTTTAGAAATATTCAGATCATCATTGTCTCTTGAGTCTGTATATAATCAATATTCAAATACAAGATTTCTACTAAGATTGTTTGATGTGCAGGAATCATGCTTTATGGGAGTTGAGGAATCAATCCAGAACAAACAAACTGTGCCGATCAAAAAGAACAAATGGATACTCGATAGTGGATGTTCTAGACACATGACTGAGAATCCAGATATGCTGAATGATATAATATACAAAGACAGAGGACTAGTTAACTTTGGAGACAATTCAAAAGGTTATGTGATCGGCATCGGCAAAGTCGGTAACTCTGAAACTCCTATTATTACTAATGTTTTGCTAGTTAAGAATCTGAAACACAATCTGCTAAGTATAAGTCAACTATGCGATAAAGGATATAAAATTAAATTTGAAAAAGATAAGTGTCACATTGAAGATAATAATTCAACCATAATATTTGAGGGAATTAGGAAAAAGAATATTTATATTCTTAGTATGAAAATTTCAAATGATAACTTGTGTCTTTTGGCAAATGCAAGTGACCCTTGGATTTGGCATAAGAGATTTGGGCATTTGAATTTCAAACTCTTATCTAGACTGTCAAAACATGATCTAGTAAGAGGCCTCCCTAAAATGAATTTTAAAGTAGATAGTCTATGTGATGCATGTCAACTAGGAAAACTTAGAAAAAGCTCCTTTAAATTAAAAAATATAATTTCTACTTCAAAACCTCTTGAATTACTTCATATTGATCTATTTGGTCCATCTCAAATTCTATCAATAAATAATAGTAAATATGTTTTTGTAATTGTAGATGATTATTCTAGATTTACATGGACAATATTTTTAAAACATAAAAGTGATACTTTTGAATATTTTAAGAATTTTTCAAAATGGGTTCAAAATCATCTTTCTCAAAAAATTATAACCATCCGTAGTGATCACGGTGGTGAATTTGAAAATGAAAAGTTTGAATAATTCTGCAATAAAAAGGGAATAATTCACAATTTTTCATTTCCAAGAACTCCACAACAAAACGGAGTAGTAGAACGTAAAAATAGGACGATTCAAGAGTGTGCGAGAACTATGCTTTCTGATAGTAATTTACCAAAGTAATTTTGGGCAGAAGCAGTTGCTACCGCCTGTTATATTTTAAATAGAATTTTAATTAAACCTTTAATTGATAAGACATCTTATGAACTTATTTACTCAAAGAAACCTAAGGTATCTTATTTTAGAATTTTTGGAAGTAAATGTTTTATTTTAAATACAAAAGATAACTTAGATAAATTTGATCCTAAATCCGACAAAGGTATCTTTATCGGATACTCTAATAGAAGTAAAGCATATAGAGTATTTAATTTAAGAACTAATACCATCGAAGAAACAATGCATGTTTCATTTGATGAAAATTTCAAAAATTTTGAAGAAATAAATGATGAACATGATTTAATCACTCAAAACCAAGAGTCAACTGAAACTAATAATGAATTAAATCATCCTAATAAAAGGATTAAACTTTTAAAAGATCACCCTATAGAAAATATACTTGGAGATATGAAATCTGTTGTTAAAACTAGAAACCAACTAAGTCAAATGAGTAATGTAGCTTTTATATCAACTATTGAACCCAAAATTCCAGAAGAAGCATCAACTGATGATTCATGGATTTTGGCTATGCAAGAAGAATTAAATCAATTCACTAGAAATGATGTTTGGGAACTTGTTCCTATACCTAAAAATAAAACAATAATTGGAAGTAAATGGGTTTATAAAAATAAAATGAATGAACAAGGGGAGGTTGTTAGAAATAAAGCCCGGTTAGTCGCTCAAGGTTATTGTCAAGAAGAAGGAATAGATTTTGATGAAACCTTTGCCCCCGTAGCAAGATTAGAAGCCATTAGGATTCTACTTGCTTTCGCAAATCATAATAATTTCAAATTATTTCAAATGGATGTTAAAAGTGCATTTTTAAATGGTTTTGTAAAAGAAGAAGTATTTGTTGATCAACCACCACTATTTGAAAATGATAAATTTCCAAATCATGTTTACAAACTTAAGAAAGCTCTATATGGTCTAAAGCAAGCTCCTAGAGCCTGGTATGATAGACTAAGATCTTACTTGTTACAATCAAATTTTGAAATAGGTAAAGTAGATAATACTCTTTTTATTAAAAGAAATAAAAATGATATTCAACTAGTACAAGTCTACGTAGATGATATCATTTTTGGATCAACTAATTTTGAAATGAATAAAAAAATTTCTAAAATAATGGCAAAAGAGTTTGAGATGAGTCATATGTATGAATTAAACTTCTTTTTAGGATTACAAATAAAACAATTAGATAATGGTATCTTTATTAGGCAAGAAAAATATGCTAAAGACCTAGTTAGTAAATTTTGTTTGACTACTGCGAGTGGAAAACCCACTCCCATGGCAACCAATGAGTACCTTAGTAAAGAAGATCTCTCGAAAGATGTAGATCAAAAGTTATATAGAGGAATGATTGGATCACTACTCAATATCACTACGAGTAGACCTGATATCATGCATAGTGTCTGTCTTTGTGCAAGGTATCAATCCCAACCTAAAGAAACTGACTTAAAAGCTGTAAAACGTATTATAAGATATGTTAAACACACCTTTGATTATGGCTTATTTTATCTTAAAAATGATTCGTTTGACTTAATATATTACTGTGATGCTGATTATGCTGGTTGTAAATCAGACCGAAAAAGTACAAGTGGAACTTGTCACTTTTTAGAGCATTCTCTGATTGCCTGGTTTAGTAAAAAGCTAAACACAGTTTCTCAATCAACAACTGAAGCAGAGTATATTTCTGCTGCTTTGGCTTGTTCTCAAGTAATATATATGCAACAAACTTTAAAAGATTTTGGTTTAAATATCTCAAAATCACCAATTTATTTTGATAATACTAGTGCAATAAATTTATCCAAAATACTACTCAACATGTTCGAACTAAACATATTGATATCAGACACCATTTTCTCAGAGATAATATAAGTAGAGAAGTAATTACTCTCGACTATATCAATTCTGAAAATCAAATTGCTGATATCTTAACAAAACCCTTAAATGAATCTTCATTTACTAAATTAAGAAGAGAATTAGGTATTTGTTCATTAACTGAAATATAAAATATAAATAACAAAGTATAATTAAAAATTAAATCAAAATAAATCAAATAGTAAAAATATTGAAAACCATGTCGACATCTCCCATATACCCATGTCGACATATAACGTTTTTTTAATTTTAAAATTTTTTCCCACCAAATTTCAAACAATTGGTTATATATTCTTCTTATTTTCGAAATTTTCTTCATTCTCTCCGTTCTCTTTCTGTTCTATCTTCTGAAATCAATTTAGCTATGGCCTCCTCTTCCAAATCAAACATAAAATCAACCTTTTCGTTCCCTTCTCCTACCTCTGGTCCGTTCCAATGTACTACGCTCGCCCGAGTAACAAAAATGGAGGATTCTCTGAAGGATGCAATTCAGTTAATGACTGAAATTCAAATAGTGCAACTCCGAATGGCAAAAGAACAGGAAAGGCAAGGGAAATTCCTTAGAAATTTGCAAAAATTTCTAATGGACAATCATGCTAATCCAATCTTGATTGATGAGGACTCTTCAGGAGATCTTGAACAAGAGGAAAGTGAAGAAGAAGAAGAAAACCAATGGAAGAAGAGCATGCGGAAGACAACGACAAAGTCATTTGCGTTGGCGAAGTATGTTTTGACAAGGACAGAAACTTGGTTGAACAACGTGGAAATTTCTGTTTCCATTTTCCAAATTGTTCGATCCATAGATCTCCAATTGTCAAAGATACTCAATAGTTTATTCTTCTTCGTTTTTCATCGTTATGTGTATATTTGTCGCGTTGTACGAAAATATAAATATAAACATATATATATATATATATATATATATATTGTGTGTTCTTATATATGATTCCTATATATGTTATGTAACGACCCAGAATTTTGAACAGTTTAAATTTAAAATATTTAATTGATTTTAAATATTTGAATGACGATTTGACTTGAATTTCAAATTATCAGAATAAATTGGGCGATTAAATTATAAAATTTAATCTATTGAAAATTTGAATAGAAATTTGAATCTTCAGTTTTTTAGTTGATTAAAAAATATTTCGAAGGCTTGTAAAATTCATATTGATAATACTGAAAATAATAGAAGCTTCAGAAATTGATTTGGAAACAATTTGTTCAGTTTTGAAATTACATCGTTTGAATCGATATTTAAAAATAGCCATCCGAGGCGCAGTCTCGGAATTCGACAAAACCAGTTCCATTGAGTCCGTAATATTGAATTATTATCGGATTTCAAATTTCGTATTGATCGGAGTTGATATGTGACCGTACGGTGAGTAAACGTGTTGGAATTTAAATCGAATTCAATTTAAAATTTATATTTATATTAATAAATATCACACGTTTCTTCCCTTAACTCACGCCTACAATCACGGATACGAAGTCGTGCAACCCATGTTCTCCTGTCCCCCTCCATCCTTTATTTTAATTCACAAATTCCCTCCTCAGTTCAAAAATCAGAAACAAAAGAAACAAATAATGGCCGAAGCCAGGAACAAAATTATTTCCTCTTCTTGTTCAAATCAATTCATTTACAAATCGATCGCGAGTTGGTTAGGGATTCGCGAACCCTTTCTTCGACGCGACATTATTGCGATCGTCACGACAGTAGGAGGGAAGTCGATTCGTGGGCAAGGAAGTCTGGGTAGCGATGGCGTTCAAATAGACAGTGGTCGATCGAATTCATGTAAAGGCAGTAGCAGCGGTGCGCGAGGAGGAGGTCGGCGCTACAGGCAGCGCGATGGCGGGGCATCGATGAGGCGCTCGAAAATCTGGGGGCGCACGCGCGAGGCCTACGGCGATGCTAGCTGGGCCGTGGCGATTTGGCGATCGGGGTTCGAGGCTGGGTTTCGATTCAGACAGTGGCGATTTTGAACGCGAGCACGCGAGTGAGCTTCGCGTGGGATGTCAGGCAGTTGCGATGGAAGATAGGAGAGCAATGGGGCACTCGCGAGGTTAGGTTGGTACAGTGATGTTCGAGCGTGTTCGTTCGTGGTCACGATTCCTGCTGAGGGTTCTCGAGCAAGGCCGTAAGGTACGAGATGTTTCATTTCTAATTAAAATTAACATGAATAAAAGATGTTCAGGCACATTTATATGTACAGTTTGTTTCTTTACAGTGAGGTATTAAAATAAAAATGCTGAATTTGAGAAATCAGTGATCTGTAGGCGTATTTTACCTACTGAAAATTTTAAAGATGTAACTTAAGGAAATTTACAGTAGGATAAATATATAGAGTGTTTCTATTTTAAAGTTTAATTTTTGATTTAAATATATACAGATTTTGAAAATATAGATTTATATATATCTAGCCCACTGTTCCTTTAGGAAATATTTTGTTAAAAGAAAAGTTGTTCAAATAAAATTTTTAGTTTAAAATTTAAATTGTTAATTTAAATTAAAATCATTGGCAAATTTAATTTATTAAATGGGAAATTTATTGTTCGATGTTTGAATATTAATAAAATCATATAATTGTTTATATAAGGTTAAAAGTCAAGAAATCAAGCCGAGAATGAAAATGGGATTGCAAAATAAAAGCAAAGGTGAGATGTTTCTCACTCGAATGAAATTAAATTTTACAGTTATTGATTTGATTGATTGACTGTTTGGATGTGATATTAGATATAGTAGGATATATCTATATATATATAGCAATATATACATATTGGCATATGTATATATTGGATTGATTGATTTCCCGCATTGTATAGCGGATGAGACCCTATTGCGCCGTTAGTAAGCGGATGATTTTTATAAAACCCATATACCGCGATATTCCACCTCGAAGTGGAATGGGTATTGTGCTAACATCTGTGGATGCAGGGAAACAGGTTGGAGGGATCCAACTGGATTCCTCACCAATATTTATTTATTTACATATATTGTGATGTATTCTGTTATCATATTGATATATGATATTGAATGTTGTGATTGACTAATTGGTGCGTTGCATCATCGGATTCACTTTTGAAATTTAAAAATAACGATGTTGATTTTAAAAAAAGATTTTTAAAGTGATTTTTGAAAGTATACGTTTTGTTTAAATTTTTGAATTGATTTATTTTAAATAAACAAACGTTCCAATTTTAAAGTTATAAAAATTATGATTTTTGTGAAATATAACCGAAAGGTAATTTTTTTGAAATAAATGGTTAAGTAATTTATAAAATGGTTTGGATTGGGATTTTTGAATTATTAAAAACGAAGTATTATAAAAGATGTACAAAAATGGATATTTATAAATTTAAAATATTGGGATTATAAGACAAGTTTCTGTAAGTGTTAAAATGAAGTATAAATGGGATTTCATAAGTTAATGAAATCTGAAAGTTTTAAATTTTGTGAAGTTTAAAAGAACGATTTCTTTTAAAATAAATGAATTATAAGTTATTAACTTATAATATGGACTTGTGATATATATATATATATATTGAATTATAAATTTAATTTGTTAATAAAATAAATTTATAAATCGAAGTTGTTATAAAATAGAAGTAGAATTTATAAACGTTGTTTTATAAATTCGAAAATCAATCAAATTTGATGAATTTAATATAGAAGATTATTAAGGGAATTTTATCCATGATTTTGGATAGTGGATAATTCTTGAAATAAATGTATAGAAAAGATTGAAATGTGGTTAGTGAAGTATATTCACGATTTTGGACAGTGAATATATTTTTAAGTAAAATGGATATTATTTTGGGGAAGTGACATTTAAAATGAAGTTAATTGTTTTAACGATGTTTTAAAATATTTTGGATATCGAAATCATAGATTTCAACATTTATTGTTGAAATAGACATTTTCAAGAAATAAGGAAATGGTGGACTATAACACTGTCGTTATAGTAAATGATTTCCGAAAGGAAATGTTTTTATGTAGTATTGGGATTTATACATCTATCTTAAAATCCGAATCCCTATACTAGTGATTTTGAGTCGTCGTAACGATGTTTTACGTAACATTCGTTTTTGACTCAAATAGATTTCCTTAAAGAATGAAATATATACTTAACATTTATTTAAGTATATCGAATATTTTCCAAGTGTTGAAAATTTATAGATTTGTGAAATACTTATTATTAAATAAGTATGGAAATGCTTTTCCAAAATGAAATGAAACGTTTTTGAGAATTTATCTTTGTAAAGATAAATTGAAATTGAATAATTGAAATCGATTTGAAAATCGTATATCAGTAGATATTTGAAAGATATAAATTCACTATGGAATTTATAAAAGAAATGGAAATTCGTTTTAAAAATAAACGTTGATTTATTTTTATTGAAGTGTGGAAATTATATATCTAGTAAAGATATTTTGGAAAATAAATAATTTGGAAAATTATTTGGAATCTGATGATGTTGCGCATTTTTATTGATAGTTAAATAACCGACTATCAATAATTACCTCGAATGGGTGTTTGTTGTGAATTAGATGAATTTGAATGCCACACTTATTTTTGAATAAGCGCTCACTATTCGGGTTAGCCGGGAATGGACCATGGGGTCGTATAACCCATTCCGAATATGTGATACGTCGTTATGAATAGCATTTGATGACCGGTGTTGAAGACCGGATATTTTTGAAAACGGAAGGATTACCGTTGAGTTACTCTACATCGGCTGATCTCCGATTTAGAGGTTTTATCACCCTTAGTGACGGGAAGTCCGGACGTGATTAGAAATTTATTCAGATGTGCAAGGGCTTCGTGAGAAGTGCCTTCGGTTCTGTTCGATCCCGGAACAGACTTGTATGGTTGTGTGTCTGACGTTACAAATTGAGATATAAAGCTGATTTCTTTCAAAAACATATCTGTTGGTGGCGGAGAATTTATTCCCTTAGCTTAACACCCTTCTCTGAGACGTACGAGCTCAGAGGTTATGTAGTTGAAATTTATCAGCGATATACTCCCAATTTGGTGGCATGCTGAGTGTTGTTGTGAAATGATCGTTGTTTGATCATTTATGATATGATCGTTTGTTTGATCATTTATCTTTGTGATCATTTCTTTGATCATTTGTTTGACCCGAAGCATGGCTTTTGAAAAGCGTAGCTTTGTCGACGAGACTTAGTCGAGCCTCACACCCCGGAAATGGTCAAAACAGGAAGGATGCGGCAAGGTTCTAGGGAGTAGCGCCCCTTAGTGTATGTCATTCCTTCTGGATAGAGGTGGTATCATGGTATGGACAGATACTTAACCTATGTTGATACTGCTTATTATGTGGTTGTTGGAAATCGGGGATCCTCAGGAAGATCGGTTACGATCGGGGGATGGCATACGCGTGTCAGTAGTTACCTATTTTTGCAGAAGTAACCCGGCCTTGTGTTGGCAGAGATCCGGTTAGGTTCTCGGGACGTCATTCCAGAGGCGTTTCCATGTGGCAATAGGAAGTTCCTTAGCCTGACCATTTGTTGGAAATCCAAAGAAACAATACGAGCCTTGTACGGTTTTAGTTGTAGAACCTGCCATTTAATATGGTAGCTATAGTAGGCATACTATAATGGTACCTATGCTGGCTAAGATTTATATTTTACTTTCAAAATGTTTCTACACTATGCACTAATAATAATATCAAAAATGATTTGATTTTGCGTAGTAAGCATCTTTGACTATCATAAGGAGAAATCTTCTCCAATTCTGCGTTTGCATTGTGTGTGTGGCAGGAGGCCTTATGGTAGTTCCATTTTCCAAAAGCATTTCGAATTGACTTTAAAATTATCCCATTTTTGTTTTAAAGATAAACTATTTTACGATCTCACACCAGTCACCATGACTGACTCGGAGTTTATTGTTTCCCTTCTAAACTCTGGGTGCCCACCAATTTCCACACGGGCAGCCTAGATTTATGTTATCAGGATATTCTGGATATTCTGGAGCTTTCGAAGCAAGTTGGATGGCGAAACGTACATACGTACTTGTTTATTTATTCCGCTGTGTATTCTGTATGAGGACAAGTTTATATAACTGTCCATTGATGTGCTGTATTGTATTGAGTTGTATATTGACTCTGATTGATGTATGTAAAAAAAACTGATATAGTTATTTGTTTATAAAAGACTAGTGATTATCTATTATATATTGTTCCGCTGCGATATGTGAGTTTCTGTTATTGTTTCTGTTTTTGAAGTTGTTATGTTGTTCTTCTTCTCTTTTTCTTCTATCTTTTCTTCTACCTCTTCTTTTAAACATTAAAGTTCGCGTTTCCGCCATCCGATTGTTCGACAGTTGCTACAGTGGACGTATCAGTGTCGGGTTTTCGGAAGACGGATTTGCGGGTCTTTACATGTTATATATAAATTATATAGGTACTTCGTTAGGAATGTTAGTGGTTTAGGACTAAGTTTTAGGTTTACAAGTAAGTATTCATTATGTATGATAACACTATCATCATATAGGATATTAGACTAAGAGTTATATAGTTTAGAGTTAGTTTGTTTTTGTTGATGACAAAGGAGGAGAAATATAAAATAGGAGAGTTAGGCATAGATTAAGGGGGAGTTATCAGTTTTAGGGGGAGTTATTAGGATAGAAGTAATATTTTATAAACAACGGTTGTCATCATCA
The DNA here is from genome assembly GCA_030737815.1 of Allium fistulosum. NCBI lineage: Eukaryota > Viridiplantae > Streptophyta > Magnoliopsida > Asparagales > Amaryllidaceae > Allium > Allium fistulosum. The sequence continues at coordinate 101,030,747 of CM060904.1, forward strand.
AAAAGGGGGAGATTGTTAGTCCATGAGTTGATGGTTTTGATGACAACAACCTTAGAATAAGATTATAAAATATAAATACTAACATTATAGTTTAGATATATATGTATATGCAGGATTTAATCATGCAGGTACCAAGAATGAAGATTGTACAGTATAGAGATTCAAGGTATCGAGATTGAAGACTCATGAGTATCAAGAATATCAAGATTATCAAGAGTTCAAGATAAATATTGAGTCTAGAATTATGTTAAAACTTCATAATAGCACTAAAATCTTCACTCCATTTTTCTTTTGGGATGGAACCCATTTCTACCTTTTTAGTGGCTTACAAACCCACGACAAGTAGCTTACAAACCTACGACAAGTGGCTTACAAACCCACGAACATCTTGGTTTTGTACAAGTTCTCGAGTCCTGATGTGATGAGATATTCTGCAGGAAAAAGCTTGCAAAACTACTTCAAAATGATTTTCAAAACTACTTCAGATTGATTTTCAAAACTGCTTTTCAAAATGTTTTATCCTTAAAAATTATCTTTTCAAATGATTTTCAAAAAGATGTTTTAGCCTTAAAATATTCTTTGTTTTTGTTTTTAATAAACTCTTGTTTTAAACTTCGTTTGTTTTAAACTATCTTTTAATTATAATATATTTATACTTAGATTTAAATATAAAATTATAGTAAAATTATATATATCTTATTCTCTATATTTATCTATATATTTTATCTATAGTCAAGTATATTTATAAAGTTTAAATAGTTTTTAATATAAGATAAATGTTATTTTCAAAGAAAAACAAATCTTCAAAAAATGCTTTAGGATGTCGACATGCCCTAGTACCCCATGTCGACATAGTGTCAGTTAGGACCAAAAATTTGAATTTCAAAAGAACTGTCTATTCGCCATAACCTTTCATGAATAGACATGGCTGTTGTTCTTCTATAAATAGAGGTTGGTTTCAACGAATTTTATATCAGATTTTCTGGTTTTTCACTTCTCTTCTTCTTCCACATTTTCTTATTCAAAATCCTATCATCACTCTGCCGAAATCAACATTGATTCTAACTAGATCATCTCTGGTTTGATTCTCTGTCACTATCTCATCAAGATCCTCAGTGTTATTCAGAGTTATAGGCTTCTTTGTAATCAATAGAATAAAAGGTGTGATTGTAGCCTTGGAAATCAATCAAGTGAGAAAAGGTGTGATTGTAGCCTTGAGAAATCAATTGAGTGAACTTGTTGCTCGGAAATCAAGCATCTCTACTCGGAGGATTGTGATTCTGGAGGGTGTACCTCGTGGCCTTGAAATCGAGGGTTGTAATTGTTGAATTGCTTTTGAAAGGAAATCCATACTTAGTTGTGCGGGACTGGATGTAGGGTAACTCCGAAACAGTATAAAATCCGGTGTGTTCTTTCCTTTACTGCATTTACTTTATTTCTACATCTGTGTTTGATTCTGTGATTATATCTGTGTCTGAATATTGCATACATTTGTGTACAAATCAACAATAACTCAAAAAGATTTAGTAATTTCTTATAAACACTATTCACCCCCCCTCTAGTGTTCATTCTAGCCTTAAGATCCATATTCCGCATTCCTCACATAGATGATTTCAACAACAAAGCAGCGGAAAATAACATATACATGAATACGACTTGAAGACCTCCAACTAGTCTCCTGAGCTCCAATGCCAAGGTAAGCTATAAATATACTCGGTCTGACTCGAGCATTATAATAAAATAACACCCGAGTCAGTATGGAAAACCAGTGTGAGAAAACACAGCCAACTGAACTTTTAAAGTTATAGAAACCTTTGAAAACAAAGATATCTCATAAGACCACACCGCATATAAACACGGATAGATTTTTACCTTACGATAACAAAATTATTTCATATGAAATCCTCTGATATTATAATAATGTCTAGGATAAAAATACTCATTAATCATAGCCAAAATTGTTACATCATTAAATTCCACCATAATAGGTATATAATCAAGTCCAAAGGCACTTATTGGAGAATGGATTCCAATGAAAGGGTAAGGGTCTACACACCGAATCCGTACACCTCTAGATAAAATGTACGGGAGGTTACAACACGTTTCATCTCAGCTACTCAGGATCGACCCTACCCCTTATTGAATAGCGCCAAATATGATTACCCCATGTTGATAAACAACCATCTTGGGCCCCGAAGCATACATAAAGATATCGACTCTAGATCTCGGGACAATCATACCCTAATGGAAGCGACTCACATAGCCCTACCGCATGTCCTTGCCTTAGTCATTTCTCGGTTGATGAGGCTTGAGGCCACATTTATCTTTATATAGCACTTCCCACATGGAATGCTAACACTGCCCTCCAAGCAACAACGCAATGCCAGCGTTCATCCATAAAAGTTCGTTCTAGGACTGAATGAAACACTTAAGAGCTCCATCTCTAAATTCCATCATCTTCAAGATGTCTTCACTTTGAAACACATTTGTTGGACTGAAGTGGTTTTTGGATAACATCCAATCCCGGTCTCTTCGAAACAACTTTTCGATAGTTCCCGGTAAACTCAACCCCAGTTCTTTAGGAAATAAACAGTCAAAGATAAGAGCGTAGATCACCTCCCAACCATTAGTGGATGGATTTCCTTATCATTGTCATAGGAGAACGAAATGAGATTTATACGCACGGTATAACATCATCGGCGATGACTGTGCCATAACACTCACGCGTTTCTCTAAATATTTTCAAAGTTACATTCTGGGTCTAAATTTGATAGTCGATTATTTAACTATCGCATAACAATCATTCAATCAGGAATTAAATTCCATAGGAAAAACAAACATTGGTTAAGCACCCAGCAACACTAAGCCTCTTTTAACAAATCCTTCCATTAACTCAAATCACTTTGTAAATATTTGTACCAAAATACTTTTACAAAGATATATATACCCACAAAACCCTATATTTTCAATACTTAGAAAAATATCCATATACTCATCTCAACTGTATAAGTATATTCTCCAATATTTGGGAAGATTTCCCTTTTTATTCAATTCTAAAATTATTCATAACTCCATTTTAAATCAAAAAAACCATTTGTAAAACTCCTTTTATAAATCTATAAACCCACTTCTAAAATTCTTTTACAGATATCTAAAACCATTTATCAAACTCCTTTATCTTTTGACCAATCTTCCTTTACGTTTTTACAAAACATATTATAATCCTTCGCTTATAATCCACATCCGCATATAAAATCCCATTTATAAAACTCTAAAACATTTGAAATATAAATTCTAATCATTATAAATTCTAATCATTTACTTAAATATATTATCACATAATAGTAAACATTGTAAATAAATAATTATTAACTTTAAAACACTTTAAAATAGTAATTAATAAATTCCAAAATATCTTGAATAAACAATAATAATTTATCTTCAACATTTTTATAACTACCAATAATTAATTTATAAAACTTTATTGATAAATAATTAAATCAATTTCAAACCATATTAATAAATTTAAATAATTAACTTTTCAAAATATTAAAATATTGATAACCAACCTTAAAACAATAATAGTAGAAATAAACAACTTTTAAAACATAAATATTTTTCTTTAATAAAAATCCATACTTAACTATGCACATAATCATTCCCATATTTTATAAAATAAATTCATAAATCTCTATCTATTTTACCAATCTTCCTTTTATAAAATCTCTTTATTTATGAACTCCATTTATAACTCCATTCCTTTATCAAACTCATTTATTCGCAAAGTCCCATTCAAAACATAATTTAACTGTTTTAACCTTGCTTCCATAGGTATGAATTTCTTTTATGAAATTTCTTTCAATTTATAAATATCGTTTAACAATCCCAATTTTACCCTCGCTTTCAATTTCCAAAATGGAATCAATTATTTTCTAAACGACATTCCACATCATATAATAAATCAACAATTTGATCTATTTTTCCAAATCTTTCCCATGATAATAGTTTCCATTATAAACACCATTTATAAATCCATACTTTTACTAACAAAAATACGATTTTGCAAATCTTCTCTTCTTTTGTAAAATATCACTTATGTAAATTATCATAATTATAAATTTCACCTTTATAAATAAATTATAATATATGTGCCTATATAAATACATATACACTTTATATAAAATGATTAATAAATATTTATATAAAAATATTTCTATTTTCTTTTTAATACCATATCCTTTACTATAAAAGACTGACTTATCTAAGATTTTAAAAATCCTTATTTTATAGCTCGAAAATCTCTATTTAAAATATTTTATAAAACTATTAAATTATAATATCCAAAAATCATACCTTTGATTTTTAAAATAAATTTCTTCTTCAGATAATTCAACAATAATTATTTAAACATATATAATTTTCAAAAAATAACTTGAAATCCTCTTTTAAAATCGATCACTATTTTATGGTGTATTAATATACCAAAATATATGGCCCAGTGCTACTAAAGCACTAAATAAGCAAAGTTGTGTCTATGTCATCAATTTTAGCATCTAACATATCATATATCAATTTATATGAAAATAAATCATCAGTGTGAGGAATTCTGTTGGATCCCTCCAATCTATCCCCCTGCATCACATATAGTATATAACCATAAAAATATAAATCAACTGCTTCGATGCGGAATTCGTATACGCAGGGTCGTCCGCTCTTATACGGGAACGTAATAGGGTCTCATCCGCTCCAGGGGTGGGAATATATCCAAACAAACTAATTAAATAGTAAATCATCTAAACAATCAATAACAATCAACGGTAAAATATCCACACTTCCAATAAATAATTATATTGATTATATAATGTTTAATGATTAACCAAAAGAGTGCGATTAACTCACTTTGATTTTAGATCATCAAAACGCTCTGGTTTGGATTAAAATCGAACGGTTGTTTAATTTAACCCAAAATTTCCACTAGATCTGGATCCATCCAATCCAATTCATAGCGTAATACTCGCTGATATGAACACAACGCAAGCGCTTAAAACGGACTTCATATGAATAAGTTATGAATTAATTAATATTCAAGATAATTAAAATTAAAATTAACTAAATTTTAGTAACAATTAAAAACTTTAAACCTTCTTCCTTTCCTCATCTCATGCATGCAATCTAGGCCGCGTATCCCTCCTATTCTTTTTCTATTTAAAACTTGATCGAACGCCACCCACGACCCACCGCCGCACCCACGATCGTCGACCAACGCATGCACCGCCGTCACTGCTCCCCTCACTCGCCACCTCGCGCGCGCGATCGTATGCACAAACCCAAAAAACCACCGCGAGCGCGGACCCCCTATCGCTGCCGTGGTCGACGATTCGTCGATCCCACCGTTGATTGCGTAGAGCTTGCCGAGCTCTCTAATTTTCACGTTGAAGTCGAAGGCTGGAAGTGAATGGAGCGGCTCCGATCGATTTAAGTCATTGGATAAAAGGTTTAATTTAATCGTGGTTGGAAATTTAGGTTAGGGTTTGCAAAATTATGAAGGGTTGAGATCCTTTTATAGCAAACTTTTCAAAGCACTATTCACTCTTAAAAATTTCGAACTCCAAACGAAGCGTGCCGCCTAGCGTTCTATATGTTATACCATATTCTAAACAAAATGGAATATATGTCGAAAGCCAATTCCATCATATACCGAAGTTAGCTTTTCAAATCGAATTATACTTAATTAAATTCCTTTAATTATTTTCTACGCATTTAGAGCTTACACGACCAAACAATACATCCAATCGCCATGAAATTCGATGGCATTCTATAATTCACTATTACGGATCCAGTGGAACTGGTTTCGTCGGAATCCGAGACAGTGGCCCAAAAGATTATTTTTACACGTTAACTAAAACAAGTTATTTCCAAAATCAGTTTAATCACTTTTAAATCCAATTTAAAAGTTTACTATTCTTATTCAAATAGAATTTTAACCAACTTTAGAAATTGTTTTCATTCATATTAAATTCAAGCTTCAATTATTTAAACAATTTCAAACATTAAATTTAACAATTTAATTATCAAATAAATCGCTGTATTTGAAATTCAAGTTGTTTAACTTATAGAATTAACATTTCAACATTTAAAATCAATTAAATATTCTAAATTCAAATGACTGAAATTCTGAGTCATTACGACACATTTGACATGTTAGGTACGTATGACAATAAGGTAGGCGGTGGCACACCATACACTGCCTGGACAAGGGTGGTGTTTGTAGAGGACTTCCAAATAGTATTATACCAATATTCAACCAAAGTTGGTATACTAGACCTTTCGTGAGGCTTATGACACAAAGAATTTCAAATCCTCTTTTAACATTTTGTCTGACTTTAGTTTGTCCATTTGTTTGAGGGTGGTAGGTAGAACTTAATTTCAATGAGCAGCCCTGTAGTTTAAAAAATTATTGCCAAAATGTACTTGAGAACAAAACATTTTTACCACTGTCTATGGAGGAAGGTAGGCCATGCAATTTGATTATTCCACTGAAAAATATTTAAGCTATATCTCTGGCTATATAGGGATAAGACAGTAGGAAAAAGTGAATATATTTCGATAATCTACCTACTACTACATATATGACTGTATATTTTTGACTTTTAGGCAAGCAAGTGATGTAATCCATACTAATATCCATCCAAATCTTCTTTGGAATAGGAAAGGGCTGTAATAACCTTGGAATATTAATATTTTCTTCTTTATTCATTTGGGAAGTTTTACATACTTTCACATAATGTTCAGCATGCTTCCTCATTATCTTCCAAAAGAACACTGGTTTGATCGTTTTCAATGTTTCTTTAATGCCTAAGTAGCCTCCAAGGGGTGTAGAGTGGAATACATTCAACAAGATCTTGATGAGGTTATCATTATGATGGTCAGTCAAGGTCCTGCGTTTATAAAATAGCAAATTGTCCACTATTTCTTATTTATTTGTTAGCTTATTTCCATCTCTTATTTGTTAATGTGTGGATGGATAATTGGGCAAGTTGTTCTTTAGCTCGTATAACCAAGCAGGTTGCACACGTAAGAGGGCCATACACTCAGGGTTAATACCATCAACTCCTTCATCTCTTCTTGATAGAGCATCTACTACATCATTCTCCCTTCCACTCATGAATCCACCATGCAATTTAGCCAACCATTTTTCATGTATTCCTATGTGTAACTTCTGAGTTATCAAATACTTAACCCTCTGATGGTCTGTTCTAATGAAAATCGCCTTCCAAGTAATTAGTGTGACCACTTTCTAGTAGTTAAGATTGATACATGTAATTTCTTTTCATATGTAGACCAGTTTAGTGCACTTCCTTACAAAGCTTTGCTCAAAAATGATAAGGGTTTGTTGCCTTGAAGTAGTACTGCACCAATGCTAACTCCACTTGCATCACACTCCATGAAAAATTTCTTGTTAAAATCTAATATAACAACCTGCTCGAAAATGCCTAATTTTCAACCAATAAATACCCATCGAACCTTTGGTCCATTCTGAAGTTGGCTGTTAGTTGGTATAAATAAACAATTCATAAAGCTATCTATGTATTATTTTATAATCTCACAGTGGAAAGGATAAAATATACTAATTAAATAAGTACCCATTGCATAATGACCATGTCTCATAAATAATGTGTCAAAACACATAAACCAAGTTAAATACATTGTTTTTAGGGTACATCAAAATATAAATAGATACTAATATTGCCACCAGGTCTTCGCCATCTTATCCTCCACCCGCATCATCAAATCTAACATGTGTGTTGTAATGAGGTGGGGGTCAAAACAACATGTTGGAATTAGACCATCCCACAAAAGAAGTTATGGGTGAATTTTAATTTTTTTTAACCATATTTGATCTTTATTGGACCTATGCAGTCTAATTTATTTAGAAATTTCTAAATGTCTTTTAAATTAGATTTATTTTATTTAAATTTATAAAATGATATAACATTATTTAATTTAATTTATGTTATATTATATATATGTGTATATCATATACACATATATGTGTGCGCGTGCATCCGTAACATATCAATCCGTGCAAGGTATAGCATGCCCGTGTAAAGATATTGAGATTTACAATGCAATAAACATGTTAGCTCGTCCAATATACAAATATATGGTCAAATACATGTTTATATACTTTTACTTATATGTATAAAATATTAGATATATATATATATATGTATATGTATATATATAAACTCTAATTCTTTTATAATAATTTTGTGTAAATACTTGAATATGTATATATAAACATAAATATTAATTATATTATAACTACAAATATGTTTAAGTCATTTACAAAATATATTAAACCTTTTTTTAGGCCGAAAGCACTATTTGTTGTGTATGTAAATGTACATGCTTAAATACTTATATATATATAATAAATATATATATATTAATACAGATAAAAATGCAAAATAATTTATATTAAATATACAACTACCCAGTCAGGTGCATGGCTCTATTTTTAAAATTTTAAATATGTATATTATAGTAAAAGTCATATGAAAACTATTAACATTAACAAAAAAATATTTATTTGAACCTAATTTGAGGTTTAAATTTCCATGAATTTTCAGATGACAATTTTGTAAGTTGAAATTTTATTATATAATTTTGAATTTAAAATGATTTTTAATCTGATTTTTAATTTAAAATGATTTATAATCTAATTTTTAATTTTAGGTTTATATTTAAATATTTTAAAAATATAAAAAATGTTATTTTTTAATTTTTAAGCTAAAAGTGTAATATGTATTAATCTAATTTTTTAAAATATAAAACACTATTTATAATGCAATATATGTATTTATTTAATTATTTATATGATTAAATATTATTTAAAAATAATATATAAATTAAAAATAATATATAAATAAACAAAATATTTTTCCCAATCTAAAATATTATATTTATTAAACTTTATGTATAAAATTATATTTTCATGTTTTACATAAGTATAACTAATATTTATATATATATAAGAGTTAATCGCACGTATGCACATTTAATACAAAATCGATAGATGATGTGTGATATAAGTGCAAAAGCATTTATGGTGACAACAAATTTATTTGAAGCAGTTTTATTGGTGGTGTCAAATGCAAATCGATAGTAAAATTCCATCGATAGATGGTCAGGAAGAAGATGATGATGGAGGTTGCAAATTGTTGGTGAGATTCCATTGATGAATAGTGGGTAATTTTGGAATTTCAAAAGGGCGCCGTGGAATTCTATTCTTTGAATTCTCTTTATTAATAGTAGAGATATATGTAATGTACTATATTATTTAAATTAATAAAAAATTAATTTTTTTAATTTAGGGTTGTGCTGCATATAGGTATATTTGCATAATTTTTTAAAGCATATACATACATATAACAAATCAAAATTGTGACAATATATTTATATGTTGGAATCGTCACCCAACTAACAATATAATATATGAAATAAACATTATAAATATAGACTAATATCTATAAACATGTTTGGAGTATACATTAGAGTCAAATCCTCTAACGGATTTCCAATTTAAAAGAGTGCTAGTCCCCGAGCTGTCGACCACTGGCTATCGAATAACACTCGATTTGTTTTGATTTGAACTTAGAGAGCTAGACAGATTGAGGGAGAAGTTCGACCAGATCTAGAGGGGATATGGAGTCTCCAAAATGTATCAAAAGGTTGAGGGTAGAGATGTTTATATAGCGGGGAGTTTAGTGATATTTTAGGATCAATATCCTACATTATCTCTTACCAATTCTCTTCCATCTTAGCCCTCCATCTCAAAGTCTCTCTAGCTCATCTTTTATCCTCCTATAACCTTGTAGCAGAGCTGAACTAACCAGTCTCCTTTATTGGCTTTAAACCCATTTAAATCCCAAACAAAACTTTTACATTTAAATCAAATTTAAATGCCGCATATCGATTAATATATTTATAACTATTATAAATACATTTAATAATATTTGTTTATCAAATCAAAATCAAATTAATAATAAATATTTTAAAAATATTAATTTATTTAATCAGTTTATAACAATTGCAAACTAACTAAATTGTTTGGTCAACGGAGTATTCATCTTTTTGGTTGTGTGGCTCATTAGGTGTAAATTTGGTCATCGATTAATATTAAACTATTCAAATCTTAACATTCACATGACACTTAAAGGTTCTGTGACATATGGATAAATTTATCGCTTACTTAGTTTCGGTAAAAAACCAATTTTACTCTATTAAGCATTACCCAGTTGTGACTATTATTTACACTAATTCTCTTTGTCAGAACTACATCACTTTGAACTGATGGAATTTGGTAATGGTAAAAATTCCGATATCGTTCGTATTTAACTCCATAGTCTAAACACAAAGTCATTGGTTTAGTAATAACAATTATTATTAATCGAACTTGTAACGACCCAGAATTTATATTAATTAAAACTTGAATATTTAATTAATTTTAAATATTAACAAGTGAAATTAATAAGTTGAGTAATTTATTTATCGAATATTGGATTCAATTTGGATAATTTAATCGATAATTTAATATTTAAATTCCAGAAATAATTGAAAATTGGGTTTAAAATGATTAAAATTTATTTGGAAAATTTTATTTAATCATACTGGAGTTATAGAAATGTTATAGAACTTTTAAAATTGAATTTGAAGTTAATCTGTGGAAATTGAATATTTTAATATTTAATTATCGACTGAAAAATAGCCAATTTTCGAACAGTCTCAGAATTGGATGAGACTAGTTCCATTGGATCCGTAATAGTTAGTTATTATCGGATTTCAAATTTCGTAGCAAACGGAGTTATCATTTGACTGTGGCAGCTCGAAACGCATCGAAATTGTTTTAATTTTAATTCGGCGAGTTAAAATAGTCATTTTTCAAAAGGGCTCGGATTTCGACGAAACCAGTTTCATCGAATCCGTACTGTGATATTATTGTAAGATTTCAAATTTCAAGTCAATTGGATTTACCGTTTGTCCGGGGCAAGCGAAAACGCCTCGAAATCGATTTAAATCGGTTTAATTTAAATTGATCGTTTAATTCCATAACTCACACAGACGATCGAATTAGCTTCCGAAACCTGTTCCATTATGTCCGGAACGCGGGATAAACCCCAGAAACGCCAGTCACCACGCGTAAATCGGAGTCTGGAAAATCCGGAATGAATAGTGTTCGTCGGTTCTCTATAAAAGGACCCCTATCTTCACAAAATTATCAAAACCCTAGTTCTAATGGCCAGCCGCCACTATAATTCAAGCGGATGAAATCTTCTAACCTTCTTCCTCAAATTTCTTCTAATCCAAGCATCGATACAGAAAGTTATCTACTAGGAAATTGTAGAGCTACGTGAGCTCTACATTCTCAACGGTCAAGATCGTTTAATTCGTAACAGATCGTCGGCAAAATGACCTAGAAGGCAGCCGCTTGTCACACGTTTTTAGGGTGGTAGGTAGGTCCGAGCATGATGCTCCTCTGGCCGTACGTGCGGCATTGGTAGGCGGAGACGATGGCGTTGGTTGATCGTTGAACGGACGAGAGTTGGTGGAGCAATGTTTGGTCAAAGGGGCTGCTTCGTTTGGGTTAATCACGTACGTGATTTCCTGGAGCAAGACGATCGGGGAAGAAAGCATTTGGCGGTCTGGATTCAAGGGTTCAAAAACGAACGGTCTGGATCTGATTGGGTTTGAAAATAATAATTAAAGTTGTAATTAATTATGTAATAATGTGTATAAACTTTAAAATTGTATATCTTTTCCATACGAGATCGGAAAATTACGAAACGAAGTGCGTTGGGTTTGTATGGACGAGCTCTTCGCGATGCAACTGGATTAAAGTCGTTTGGAGCTAGTTTGAATTTCGGGTAAAATTAAACGTCTGTTTAATTTTATTCGAAATAAACGCTGGAAACGGAATTCAAAATCAAGGTGAGAACTTCTCACTCAATCGAACAGTTTCGATGTTAATTTTAAATAGTTAGATTTAAAATTGTTGATTGTATGCCTGAATGATGATTGTTATCTATTGATTGTTAAAATAGACATTATACGCCGTTAGTAAACGGAGGTTATTTATTAAAAACATATACCGCGATAATTTCACATTGATGTGAAATTGGTATTATTTATGTATATAGCAATATATATATATATATTGGCATATGTATATATTGCAGTTGTTGATTTCCCGCATTGTATAGCGGATGAGACCCTATTGCGCCGTTAGTAAGCGGATAATATTTATTAAACCCATATACCACGATGATTCTGTACTGGAGCGGAATTGGTATTGTGCTAACATCTGTGGATGCAGGGAAGCAGGTTGGAGGGATCCAACTGGATTCCTCACCGTATTGATTATTTACAGATATTGTGATATATTCTGTTATCATATGATGATATATGATGTTTGATTGTTGTGATTGATTGTTTGGTGTTGTTGCATCATCGGATCCATTTTTAAAGTTATAAAAATTATGATTTTTGTAAAATATAACCAAAGTGTGATTTTTGAAATAAATAGTTGGTTGATTTATTTTAAATGGTTTAAATTGAGATTTTTGAATTATTTCAAACGATTTTATAAAAGATGTACAAAATTGATATTTTATAAATTAAAAATATTGGAATTATAAAACGAGTTTTTATAAGTGTTAAAAGGAAGTATAAATGGATTTCATAAGTGAACGGAATTTATAGATTTATAAATTGTGAAGTTATTAAACGAATAGATTTTATTTGTAAAATAAAAGATTTGTAAGCAATTATCTTATAAATCGGATTTTTGGCATTTTAATGAGATATGAATGGAATTTGTTAATAATGAGATTTATAAGTTGAAGTTTTTATAAATAGAAATGGAATTTATAAACATTGTTTTATAAAATCCGAAATCAATTGAGTTTGATAAATTAAACATAGAAGTTTAATAAAGGAGGTATATTCGCGATTTTGGATAGCGAATTGTCAATTATATGATAGGTGTAGTAATGAAGAGTTTGGTTGGGAATTATATTCACGATTTTGGACAGTGGATAATCTTTTAAGTAAAATGCGTAGAAATGTTGAAATTGGTTAATGAAGTATATTCACGATTTTGGATAGTGAATACATTGTTAAATAAAATGGATATGTTTTGGAGAAGTGATATTACGAAATGAAGTAATTGTTTTAAAAGATGTTTTAAAACGTGTTAAGTATAGAAAACATAGATTTCAACATTTATTGTTGAAATAGACGTTTTCGAGAAATAAGGAAATGGTGGACTATAACACTGTTGTTATAGTAAATGATTTCCGAAAGGAAATATTTTGTATAGTATTGGGATTTATATATATCTATCTAAATTTCGAATCCCTATACTAGTGATTTTGAGTTGTCGTAACGATGTTTTACGTAACATTCGTTTTGACTCAAATAAAATTTGTGAAAGAGAATGATTTCCTTAAAGAATGAAATATATACTTAATTATGATTTAAGTATATCGAATATTTTCCAAGTGTTGAAAATAAATGATTTGTGAATTACTTATTATTAAATAAGTATGGAAATGCTTTTCCAATATGAAATGAACTGTTTTGAGATTTTATCTTCAAAGATAAATTGAAATGTGGAAATTGATTTGAAATTGTTTTCAAATGGTTAAGTGTGGAAAAATAATATATCTAGTAAAGATATTTTGGAAAATAAATAATTTGGAAAATTATTTGGAATCTGATGATGTTGCGCATCTTTATTGATAGTTAAATAACCGACTATCAATATTTACCTTTAAATGGATATTTGTTGTAAATTGGATGAATTTGAATGCCACACTTATTTTTGAATAAGCGCTCACTATTCGGGTTAGCCGGGAAAGGACCATGGGGTCGTATAACCCATTCTGAATATGTGATACGTCGTTATGAATAGCATTTGATGACCGGTGTTGAAGACCGGATATTTTTGAAAACGGAAGGATTACCGTTGAGTTACTCTACATCGGCTGATCTTCGATTTAGAGGTTTTATCACCCTTAGTGACGGGAAGTCCGGACGTGATTAGAAATTTATTCGGATGTGCAAGGGCTTCGTGAGAAGTGCCTTCGGTTCTGTTCGATCCCGGAACAGACTTGTATGGTTGTGTGTCTGACGTTACAAATTGAGATATAAAGCTGATTTCTTTCAAATACATTTCTGTTGGTGGCGGAGAATTTATTCTCTTAGCTTAACACCCTTCTCTGAGACGTACGAGCTCAGAGGTTATATAGTTGAAATTTATCAGCGATATATTCCCAATTTGGTAACGTGGCATACTGAGTGTTGCTGTGAAATGATCGTTGTTTGATCATTTATGATATGATCATTTGTTTGATCATTTATCTTTGTGATCATTTCTATGATCATTTGTTTGACCCGAAGCATGGCTTTGTGACAAAGTGTAGCTTTGTGGACGAGACTTCGTCGAGCCTCACACCCCGGAAATGGTCAAAACAGGAAGGATGCAGCAAGGTTCTAGGGAGTAGCGCCCCTTAGTGTATGTCATTCCTTCTGGATAGAGGTGGTATCATGGTATGGAGCCCAAATACTTAACTATGTTGATACTGCTTATTATGTGGTTTGTTGCGAATCGGGGATCCTCGGGAAGATCGGTTACGATCGGGGGATGGCATACGCGTGTCAGTAGTTACCTATTTTTGCAGAGGTAACCCGGCCTTGTGTTGGCAGAGATCCGGTTAGGTTCTCGGGACGTCATTCCAGAGGCGTTCCTTCGTGGAATAGGAAGTTCCTTAGCCTGACCATTTGTTGGAAATCCAAAGAAACAATACGAGCCTTGTACGGTTTTAGTTGTAGAACCTATCATTCACTTATGGTGGCGCCCCACTGTTTGGATGGTAGCTATAGTAGGCATAAGTGCGAAATGCCTATGCTGGCTAAGATTTATATTATACTTTCGAAAAGTTTTCTACACTATGCACTAATAATAATATCAAAAATGATTTGATTTTGCGTAGTAAGCATCTTTGACTATCATAAGAAGAAATCTCATCCAATTCTGCGTTTGCATTGTGTGTGTGGCGGGAGGTCTTATGGTAGTTTCATTTTCCAAAAGCATTGCGAATCTATTTTATTTTCTTTGTGAAGAATAAACTGTTTTACGATCTCACACCAGTCACCATGACTGACTCGGAGTTTATTGTTTCCTTCCTAAACTCTGGGTGCCCACCAATTTCCACACGGGCAGTCTAGAGTTAGGTTATCAGGTCATTCTGGATTCGGGATGCTGTAGAGCTTAGAGACGAGCTGGATGGCGAGACGTACCACTTGTATATGATATTATTTATTCCGCTGTGTATTCTGTATGAGGACAAGTTTATATAACTGTCCATTGATGTATTGATTCTGTTGTTGTAAACTCTGATGATATGATGTAATGTGATGTGATGCAATAACTGATATAGTTCTTTTAATTAAAGATTATTCATTTATCTATTATATGTTGTTCCGCTGCGAATGTGAGATTCTGTTATTGTTTTTGATGTTTCTGTTTCTGTTTCTGTTCCCTTTTCTTTTTTTTTCTTTCTTTTCTTCTATCTTCTTCTTCTACCTTTTCTTGTTATTAAACCCTCAGGGTTCGTATTTCCATGCCTCTTGAGTTAATCAATGGAGATTAGTGTTTATTCAAGGAGTACGGATTTGCGGGTTTTGACAGAACTACCCTGGCTATAGATTTTGACTTCGAGTTGACTTAAGTTGATCGTGATATTAGCCCAATATAACTAAGAAGACGAATCCTCTATTGAATAGTGCTTTACTTCCAATACTTTCACTCGACCAGCCTATAGTCACTCGATGGAATTTGTGCCTTAATTTGACTATAATCAAAACGGAGCTTTCATATTAAACATCGACAGTATTCTTAAGTCGAGAGAACTGTGCAAATCAGTCACATCGATATTTTCTGTTTGACCATGTGCGGTTAAAGCCTTACATAAGCCCTGCAAAATCCATACTATAACACATAGCGCCCTTCGACCACTATGCTTTCTCAATGTAGCATTATTGAATAGTATATCCGCTTTAAGTCCTACTATTTTTCATTATACTCGCTAAGTAGGGGTTTTTTTACCACCCGCTTTAGCAACATTTATATAAAAATGTTGCTTTGACTAGTTCTTCATTGAATCAAATCAACAAAGTTAAGGTAAAGAGCTAGTTTTAAGCATAAATGCTCAATATAAGTTAGTAATCTATGCAGTCACCAATTTAGACAACACAATCATGATATCCTACAATTTTGTTTTATAAGATTAAACAATATTTAATTTTCCTAGACAAATGATGTGAGAATGAGGATATTTTAACTTCAAATATTTGGTTTTATATATAATGAAGCCTTTTGAACTTCCTCTATTTTTTGCTATATCCCTGCTTTATCTCGCTATAACTTTTTGCACCTCCACCGCTATGGAATCGCTAAGCACTCTAACTGCACAAGTTTGAACTTAGTTATATTTATAAACAAAAAATCGTTGAATATGTCATTCCATAGTTATCCAATAACTATCAATATGTAACATCTAGTGCCCCCAGTAGTCATAATACACTGCCCAAACATTTAGAGAGCATTACATACTTTAGTCTCAACGGTTACATCGATATCCTATCTTGATATATCTTGACTAAGGACATTTAAAATGATGTGCTTATTATATTGTGGTACTGCAACACCCAGTAATTTGGCATTATTTATTTGATTAGTTAGTTAGTAAATTTGTGCAAATGATGGAATTTGTGCAAATGATGGAATTTGACCATGAAACATGCACCATTGCGTTCGTGGCGAAATTCTGAGCAACATTCAAATTTGAAATTTTACGATCGGTGTCAAATCGAAGAAGTTACGGACGGAAAACGAATTTGGAACGAAAATAAATGAAAAAGAAAAATTTAACGTTTATTAATTAATTGCTCGGGCCTACAGCATGACCTATTATTGGGACCGATCGACCCCTAGTGCTCAACTAGTGCTCCATAGGCGGTCAACCAGTCAGCTTTAGGCGGCTAGGGTTAGCCTAGGCCGAAGGGCTGGGATTTAATATATTTCAATCTAACGGTTCTGCTTGATTCAAGCGCCTATAAATTCAGGCCTAACTCTCCCTTCTCTTTTCATATTTTTCTGGTGGTAGTAGCGAAGCCCTATCATTTCTCCTCCTCCACTTTCTTTCTAAATTATAAACATAAGAATTTTTATTTATATTCATGCAAATTGAAGAAAAATAGAAATCAAATGAAAAGGAGAAGAGAAGAGAATCAACTATATGCATATTTGAGGTAATTTATATATATTTGATAATTGTATTTGTTTTATGTCCCATTCCCAAATCTCTTTTCAGATCTATAATTATAATATATGTATATAGCCTTTTTAAACATATTTATTAGATTATAAAGGATTTGGAGATGAATCAAAGATTCTACTTCAGATTTGGAGATTTGGATCGCTTTTAAAAGGTGAGTGGGAAATTGTATAGATTGTTATAATATGAATATTATTCCATTGGTGTTTATTGATTTTTATTCCCAATTGGATAATTGTATATTAGTTGTATGCAACAAATTAAATATAATCTGAATATAATAAATATTGCCTACATATTCTTACTTATGAATTGATTTAGAATTATTTACAACCTGATCTAGAAATCAATCACAAAAGTATGAATTTAGAATATTGATTTGAATGAAATTTATTCTTGATCTGAAAATAGGTTGTAGAATAATGTTATAAATTTGGATTATTACCCTAATCTTGTTGGAATGTAAACTTTTCTATGTTTTCAATTGTTGGAATTTAGATCTGTTTAATATTTGTAAATTAATTTGATTTCTTTCCCTTTTTGAAAAATACAGTGTTTGATCTAACAATGAATACATGTAAACAGGAAGAGAAAGAGATGTATAAAGTATGAATTCATTGTAATTTACACTGTCTATTTTAGTTATAAAAAGAAATAATTATTCCTTGTACTCAAACAATGTAATCTTTAAAGCTAAATATTTTGTTTTGAGCTAATTTATGGAAATTATAGTAGATAATATTTTTTGATATGATTCCAATAATTGGACATGGAAAAGAATATTCTAGTGAAGATATATAACTAGAATATATTTAATAAAAGTAGATTTTGTACGTAATTTATTACGCTCATAATAATAAAAATTAGCTAATAATGACGATTACACATAATATCCATTTTTAGGATAATTAATTAATAGGAAAGGAATTTAAAAGATTGTAGCTCAAATAAATGGAAAATAAACAGTAATAAATATAGGAGTTGCAATAATTTGATAGGGTAAATGGATTAATGGGATTGATAAATAAAGAAGTTGAATTAACAACTATGGAATAGTTAAAAAGGCTACTAATTTGAAATTATTAATCATACTAAATGTCTTAGGAAATGTCTGTTAGGATTTCGTGGACAAAGTGACAATTATGAGCATTAGAAGGGGATTTATGGGTAGATAAGCATTTAAATTAAATCTTGTTGCCTTAAATAAAAAGAGAATTAGTTAGCTAAGTCCAATGTATACCTAAGATAATATAAGAAAAAACTTAGGATGGTTAATTGGACTTAGTATGTTAGTGATGCGAGGTCAGAATAGCCACTCGATGGAAGACTATCCTTCACTTTGAGGTCACCAGCAGTTGGGTGCATCACTACTGACGTGAGATATCACTAATCCTAGGACACATGACGATGTGAGAGATTGGGCCTGCTTTCTTAATTGAAAAGTGTTAAGTGGTCCAAATTTGGAATTAGGAGCGATAAGGGATATCTCCATAGGGGTTCGCTTCTGGTTTGAGGTACTAAGTGGCTGTAGGGTTCGCTTCTCTCTTAAAGGAAGTGTTAAGTAACCTAATGATATTCCAGATAAATAAGGATATCTCTAAAAGGGTTTACTTAAGTGTTGAGGTATTAAGTGACTATTTTAAGGCCCATCTCCCTACCGAAAGAAGTAACCTAATGAGATTCCATATTTATAATTAAGAGTGATAGGGGATATCTCAAGAAGGGTTTGCTTTGGGTTTGAGGTAAAAAGTGACTAATCTAAGGGTTCGTCTCTCTCCTAAAAAGAAGTATTAAGTAACCTAGTGATATTCCAAACGATGTCAGCAAGATAGAACCAGTGAGGAGTCCGCCATGGGGTTAGGTATTAAATGACAAAGGCTTGCCTATAAATAGGTGTTAAATGGTTAGGGGTCTGCCTAGTCCTTATTAATGAGGTATTAAGTGGCTTGGATACAGTCTCTCACATTGCTAAGGTCGTAATAATGATGGTACCAGTGAGGAGTCTGCTTGAGGATAGGTATTAAGTGACGTAGGATCTACCTAGAATATATGTATTAAATGGTTAGAAGTCCGCCTAGTCTTTTTAAAGGTATTAAGTGGCTTGGGTACTATCTCTTGCATGGCTATGATTTTATTGGTGATAGATACGGTAATAGTTGGACATTAAATGTTAGAAGTCTTAAACAATGGTTAGGGCTCTTTCTAGCTAGAACCCACCGACCATTGACAACATTGTTAGAAAACACCTTGGGAATAGGTCTTCAATGATGGGGTCTACCTTGATTGAGGTCTTAGATGGCAGAGTCTGTCTATTTCTCTTTTAAAAGTATTTTGTGGTGATGATAGAAGCCCACTTCATATTTAGAAGTATTAACTGGCAAATGGTTTTGGAAGTATTGGGTGGTTGATAAGGCTTTATCAGTATTCTATACCTTGGGAATGGGTAGGTAAGTAATCATGCGTGCAATGCAAGGTCAGGTTGGATTGCTAACCTTAATAGACATAACTATTAAACGGAAACCAATTGGTATAAATTTATGTTATGGACAGTTCATAGATTTTCCGATCACCAAAACGTTGTTCTAACCCCCTTTTCATTACAACCCACACGGTAGATTTAGAGGAATAGGTCATTGGAGCTGGATGTGTTTAGTAGTTGAAGAAGTCTTCCTTTCTCTCATGCTCGATGCTGATGTGACAATCTGTTATCCAAGGAATACCATTAATTACAAGGTAGTAGTCATAGTCGGTATTCTTATCCTATTATTGTTTCCGCCGTGAGTTTAGATTTCTATCAATCTCTGATAATGCTCATGCTTATTTGCAGGTACCAAATCCAATATTCTGTGCTTTTATGGACTATGGTTTCGATATTTGTCGAAATTTAGGCCTACTAAAGTAGGTCGTTACATTTGGTATAAGAGCCTAGGTTAGTAGATCAGAGGAATTAGGATAAACCGAGAGAACGTATTCATACTTTCCAATCTAGTAATATTATACTTTTATGTTAGATTCTAAGAATTCCTAGTATAAATGTAGTTGTAGTTCCACTTCGAAGGAACGGAAAAAGAAACTATGGGTTGAAAATATCTTAGAGTTAAGATTTTCACGCTGACTCCGAAGTATCCTACAGAGTGCTGGCGATGTGTAAAGCGCTGTTGATAAAGAGCATGAGTATGGAATATGGTAGAATCTCTAAGACTGAAAGTGCTCGACTTGATGGTTGAGATTTTAGCTACCTTATGATTTTAGATTTTAACGATGGGTTCCAATCGGAGACACATTTATTCCAAATTGGTGGAAAATTAGAGTCTGTATGTTGCAATTGTCTAAAGCAAGTATTTGCTAGGGTGCATTCATTGATCACCTCTTTGATGGCAGAACTGGATTTTTATTTAGATAATTAATTTCATTTCCTTAGTCTAATCCTGTGATAGAATCTTTATAAAGTATATGTTGGAAATACCTCAGAGTTTGGAAATAGGATTTTCAAAGGATTTATTTTCCAAGGATTATTTTGGAAATTTTGTTTTGGGTAAGTTTTGAAATTTTAATTTTCAAAGAAACAGGTATACCACGAAGTTGTTCGTGTTAAGAAATTCTTAGTTTATAAAAGATTAATTCTTTAAATCCTTAATATATATATATATATTAGTAAAGGCTTGATTTTAATTTTTGGCAAGGAAATAGTTTTCCAATTTGGGAAATTTGTGTTTTAAAAAGAAGCTTTTGGAAACCCTAATACACACACACACATACGGATACATACATACATATATATAAGTTTGATTTTTAAAGGGAATTTTAGTATGAAAGAGCTTCTATTATTTAGAAACAAGTATAAAGGAGCACACGTTTAACTCGGTGATTTTTCAGTTTATAAAATCGAGATTATTATATTTTCTCTCTTTAAGGTACAGACAAAATAGGAACGACATTCAACTTTATTGGGATAATGTAATTCTAAGTGTTGTTGTACCACCGGTCGTTGGAAGAAATGTCTCAGTGCGAAATAGGTAGGAAATAATAGCTGGAATATTTTTGGGTTTTTGAAATTGTAGTTAGTCGCAGCAATTTTGTTGGGACTACTGTGAATTGCTGGAGCATGATTCGGGACTAGATGGAAGGCTTTCACACCGTCGTGATGAGGATAGGAATTTTTCAGATCGTGTCGAATCGAAGGAGACGGTGCGAAATGATTATTATTATTTAATCCGATCCTAATCAGGTCTAGGTTGAATTAATGCCCAAAGTCCGTCTAGCGGTTGACCATCTAGTGGTAAACCTATATTTTTCTAGCAGCTATCGAGTTTTGGCACAACTTGAACCTGGAATGGGATTATAAAAGTCGCGTCTGAATTCCCGCCATTGCCTTCTTTTGTTCATCATTCCTTAACAAGTCAAACCCAATCTCCATCCTCCTCCTCATCCAAGTATCAGCCTCTCTCTTTCGTTCCTTCCTTACGCGACGCCGTTTTTTCCTAGGAGTAGTAGCCTCGCCTCCCCTTCATGATGGTTTGCACATTAGATCTACCTCCACCATCACTCCAGATCTAAACCCTATTCCTTCACCCCAACCACTTCTTAGCCTAAGAAACCTTTCTACATTTCATGTTATTCTTCGCACCATTATGGTCTCAACCCTTAAGAGACCACTTTGCTGGATATGAATGAACAGAAGGTATCTTCCTTTTTGGGCTGGAAGAGCTATTCATCACGATAGGATTTTCATTGATCCTCTGCTTCGAGACTTTTGAGCAGGAATGTTAGCCATGTTGCATCTGCCTTTTCAACAGAAGTAATAGTTTGATTTGTTTGGAGGTGAAGGGTATCTTAATTTAACTGATTAATTATGATCTCACTGGGATTTTGGAGGCCTCCACAAAGGACGCAGACTTGGATATTTTGAAGTGATCGACTCAAAGATTTTGCAATGATCTTTTCCCAAGATGCCAGTGTTTGGAAGATGGATAATCTACCTTTGACCGCCTGTTTGATTCTGTGCATCATTCAGTGCAACGTCATCCCTAAGACGGGAAGTTACGACTTGATTTATCCTACGGTGTGAAAGACCACCTATTCTAGTATTGGCAGCATCGCCATCATTTGGACTTGCACTCTTTTGATTCAATTTGTTGATCAAGGATTCACACTCAATAGAGTCACTTTCATATTTGCATTTATCTACTCTAGTATTTAGGTGATACGGTTGAACCTCCATGGAGAGGCAGTTTAGTAGAAGGTTCCTTCTGCCATCATTAGATCCTTCCTTGGGAAGATGGAAATAATGAAGCCATCAGCAACACCAGTAGCAACAGTTGCACAAGATTGGGTGTATTGCCGCCATGCTAGATCAATCAAGGGTAGTAGTAATGGATCGAGCTCCAGCCATGGAGCTAGGGATATCGTAGTTTGTAGGCATTATTTTAAGATTTATAGTGCTGTCGTCTTTTTTCCATCCAGCATTTGTTCTTTTCTTTTTGGTTATTCGGTTTGTAACTATTAGTTGTCTCTTGCAAAAGACACACACGATATTATGAGTTTCTATTTATTATTGTGTTATTGTTTTTGGACATGCGAACCGCTTTTATATCTATGCATAGTAAAGAAGCAGTATAAATATGGAAATATCGTAAACAAACTTGACTAACAGTAAATGCAATATAAGACTGGAAGTTTAGAATAGTTGGAAAATTTTAATAAAGGACATGATAAAGTTTTATTGGTATCATGGGTCATTGCTCATGATTCTTAAAAGTTAAAATTTTAAATAATAGATGTGATGATATTTTTGAACAAAATGTCAAGTTTTATGGGTAAAAGTTGGTTGTTGTTGGCGTCAACACACCCAATTATGCAAAAGCTCCAATATATGATCCAATCACAGAAATATAAAGAAAAATAAATGAAGAACAAAATGAAAACAATTAGAAACAAGTAAAAGGAGACAAGATTTATTGTGGTTCGGCTAACTCTGGCCTACGTCCACTCCTAAATAATCATTTTTATTATATTGAAGTTTGCTTACAGTTACAATCCAAAATCCAAGAATAAAATTAATAGAGTATAGCCTAGGTTGAAGATAAAGAGAAGCAGAAAGAAGATCCTTTTTCTGATACTATACTTGCTGTATTTATAAGGGAAGACGTGCACGGATCAGGCTGAAATTTTGGCAGAAGGTTCGGGAGACCAAGACGAGGCCACCCAAAAATTTCCAAGCCCATTGAGGACCACAATAGGGATAGTTACCGATTCCTATTTTGGTGCCCAAATGGGGTGCAATCCATCTGGGTGGTTTCCCATGCTGTTAGCTACTTGGTTCCCAAATTTCGTGCAATTTCGACGTACGGTTTACGAGATATCGAATTTTCCGTGAAGTGGTATTACTTGAATTCTGATTTCTGCCGATCCCTCTAGAGGGATAAGTACCGATCCCTCCAACTTTCTCCAAATACCATGCGATCCCTAAGGGAGCTTCTCCATGCTGTATTATGCTTAGCCTCTGAGTTTCATGCTAATTGGACTAGTAGAACTTGAATTATTGATCAATCTTGTTGCAATATGGTGTTAAGGCGGGTTATAAAAGATCCCTAAGGAGGGCTAGGTACCTATCCCTCCATCTTACTCCAAATGCTATGTGATCCTTATGGGCATTCCACATGTTCTAGTTAGCTTGTCCTCTAAGTTTCGTATCAATTGGATGTGTAGATGTTGAGATATGGATCGATCTTTGTTATGAAGTTAGGCTTAGCCGATCCCTAAGCGGGATGGGTATCGATCCCTATTGAGGGATTGATGCCGATCCCTCAAACCTCTCCAAATGCCATGCGATCCCTAGAGTGGACTCCCTAGGGTCCCCTAGTCTTATTTCCAAAATTTCACTTCAATCCACCTTGTGATTGTTGAGTTATGGAGCGATCATCGTTGGGTTGTGCTACTGAGCTGAATATGATCTGATCCCTCTTCTTTTGCCCATAACTCTAGCATATAAAATCCAATCGACTTTAAATTTGAAATGTAGCCTTATGAGGCCTCCCTTATCACTGTATACTAATTGCACTGTGATTGGGACAAAAATTAGGGATCAGAACTGAACTTATAGCCGATCTCTGAGCTAGGTAACTGTTTCTCCTAGCTTCTCGCCTTGTTGATCATGATGTCCGTTGGCTTAAATCCGCCTTTGTACTGCCTTGCCAAAAGGTGGGTTAACACTTTGCCCCCCATAACATGCCTGATAGCAAGGCGTGTTTCGAATTGCCATAAATCCAAAATCTAAAGTCCATAATTCATCGATAACCATATTATCCAATCCGTTGCCAATCCAAATCCATGATCTCTTCGGATCATTAGTGAAATCCATGACCATTCCGAGTCAATCACATTCCGAATCCATGATCTCTCCAGATCGTTTAATCCAAACCCTCGACGTCACCGATCATTGGCCAAATCCCAAACAGTTTCGGGCCCATATCCAAATCCATAACTGTTCCAAGATGATATACAAATTCATAACCTCTCTGGGTTGTTGTCTTAATCCAAATCGTCAATCTCACCGGATCCTTGTCGAGCACAATCCACACTCGATGACTTGAGTAGGTCGATCCATCGCATTCGACCGAAGTAACCTACCCTTTGCCAAGCATAGTCTATACATGACAACCTTGATCTCTCCGGATCCTTATCGAACAGAATCCATACTCGACGACTTAAGTAGGTCGATCCATCACGTTCGAGCGAAGCAACCTACTACTTACCAAGCATAATCATACCTGATGGCCTGTGTTATCCATCATGTTGATCCAAATTTAAGCATTCCTGAGTCCATAAAATAAGAGTCCGTACAACCAATAAACTAGAGTTCAAATAAAACCAGAAAAAAAAAAGAATTCGAAGAAAATAAGAAGAAAGGGAAAAAACAAACTTCACAAACCCTAGCATTACGGTTTATCATCATCTTAGAGCATGCCTAGGGACCATCCTCGGTCCCTAATTATGTAAGTGACTTAGTCGTCTCACTGTGCAGCTTGCTACTTATTCCATGCCATCCCGATCAATTGATGACAAGTTGATGATGGTGCCTTGATCCAGTGCCATTTTCATTCGAGGTGGACGGTGGCTGCTCCCGTTCCACCATCGCAGCCTGAGTCCTCATGTATTGTTGTAACTGACCATTCCTTACGTTTTCCTCAACGATATCATTCAAATGCCTGTAGTCATTCGTATTATGCCCATCCAGCTCATGGAATAGGCAGCGCTTTCCTGACGCTTATTCACATTCGAAAGGTTCCCTCCTTGCCGACCTCCGATATGGAAGGCGCCCTCGAGTACCCAGATTTATCCATTCTAGGGTTTCATTCAATTCCGAGTAAGAAGAGAATTTGGGTTCCCCGCTCTATCGCTTCGATCCATTGAGGCTATTATTCATGTTCTGTTTACCTTTGTCCTTTTCGAAACTTTCACTGAGCGGTTCTCCACCCCATACCATATTACTTCCGTTTCCTTTTTATCAGCTTTCACATCTTCTAGTCATAAAAAAATTTCTTCTTTATGGTAGAATTCCCCTAGATCCATCAGTGGATCCGGTATCAGTGAGATCTTAAAAGCTGGATTATCTGCAACTCCTGACACTACCGCCATCAAAACCATCGATGGATATGGTCTATCCACTGACGCAACTGTCGTCATTGAACCTGGTTAAGAAATTCTTGAGTGATTCTCCTACTCACTGCTTTATTGATGTCAATGTCATCATATTCTTGGGTCTCCTAATGTGAACCCAAAACTGCTTCATAAATCTTTCGACCAATTCCGTTGTTCTAATAGAACCTGTCTCCAACTGCCTAAACCAGGCTGCAACTACATCCGTTAAGTGTAAGGGGAAGCATCGTGCCAGGACTTCTTCTAAAGCCCCCAATATTTCCATGTGCTGTGTATACCTCATCATATGCATAGTTGGATCCGACTTTCCATCATAAGCTTCCAGTGTTGGTAATTTGAATTTTGGTGAATTTCTAGCATTCCTGATATTTGGAGCAAATAGACTTCTATTTACATCCTTCGAATCATTGTTCACTAATCCTCCACGCATAGCTCGCTTGATCATCTCTGCAAACCTGTGATTGTCTTACTGTGGTAGTCTCCTATCATCATGTCCAAGTCGCCCCCACCCCAAGTTTACGAGGGAATTCTAGAACATATTCCTCTAGACAAGCATCCAAATTCCGATTCGCACAAACCTCTACACGATCAACTGCAGGTCCTCCGACATCACGACCAACCAAACAGGGGGCATGCCCCCATGTCTTTTGAAGATTGGTATTGATCCCTCTAGAGGGATCAGTGCCTATCCCTCTAGGATGGCATGGGACCGCCCCCGACTGCTCTGTTCTACTCGTTTGTCTATTGGCTCCATCTTCATTTTCCCAGTTCTTATTTCCAACGATTCCTGCTGTTTCAACACCTTGATTCTGTGCTCCAACTTTCCAATATATTGGAGCAAGTTCTACATCATCTCCTCCTATCTTTTCAACATCCTCTCCAGCATAACATCCATCATCGTTTCTATTTCATCCCTGGTGATGTAGATAGATGCTTGATTAGCTCCAGCTCCTGAGAAAGACTCCTGATTCCCTCTATGGTGGCTCCTTTTAGGTAATGCTCTTCTTGGTTATTTCCTAGTCATTGCTTTCTAGATCCAAGCTTCCAAATCAAAGATCCTAGCTTCCAAATCTGTGGGTGAAAATCTTCTCAGTGAAAGCACTAAAATGTTGGTGTCAAAATCAGCCACCAACACCCAATGAAAAAGCTCCAATATCTAATCCAATCATAAAAATATGAAGAGAAAGAAATGAAGAATAAAATTAAACAACTAGAAAGAAAGTAAAAGAAGACAAGATTTATAGTGGTTCGGCAAACTCTGGCCACGCCTACTCCCAAATAATCCTTTTTACTATACTGAAGTTGTTAACAGTTACAATCCGAAATCCAAGAATAAAATTGACAAAGTGTTGCCTGAGTTGAAGATAAAGAGAAGTAGAAAGAAGATCTCTTTTCTGACTCCATCCTTGCTGTATTTATAAAGGAAGATGTGCACGGATTAGGCTGAAATTTTGACAAAAGTTTCGGAAGACCAAGACAAGGCCATCCAAAAATTTCCAGGCCCATTGAGGCCCATAGTAGGGACGTTACTAAAGTGCGATCCCTCTGGGTGGTTCCCCATGGTATTAACTACTTGCTCGCCAAATTTCATGCAATTTCGACGTACAGTTTGTGACATATCGCATTTTCCGTAAAGTAGTATTACTTGAATTTTGATTTCTACCGATCCCTCTAGAGGGATAGGTACCGATCCCTCCAATTTTCTCCAAATATCATGCGATCCCTAGAGGAGCTTCTCCATGTTGTATTATGCTTAGCCTCCAAGTTTCACGCCAATTGGACCAGTATAACTCGAGTTATTGATCAGTCTTGTTGCAATATGGTGTTAAGGCTGATTATAGCCGATCCCTATGGAGGAATAGGTACCGATCCCTCCATCTTGCTCAAAATGCTATGCGATCCATATGGGGTGTGCCACATGTTCTAATTAGCTTGTCCTCCGAGTTTCATGTCAATTGGATGTGTAGATGTTGAGATATTGATCGATCTTTGTTATAAAGTTGGGCTTATCCGATCCATAATGAGGGATAGATTCCATTCTCCAAATGTCATGCGATCCCTAAGGTAGACTCCCTAGGGTCCACTCGTCTTTCCAAAATTTCACTTCAACCCACCTTGTGCATAGTCTCATTTATAGCGGATCTCTAAGCTTGATAACCGTTTCTCCAGGCTTCTCGCCTTGTTGATCATGATGTCTGTGGGGCTAAATCCGCCTGTGTACTGCCTTGCCAAAAAATGGGTTAGCAGTTGTAGATTTTATTATTTGGTTTATGCATTTAGCGCATAATCGACTTCCGACTACACTGAGATTGTGGCCTGGTTTATCAAAATTTTTTAGAAGGAAAATATTTTGAAAAGTTTTCCCTTGATTTGAAAAGTTCTCTTTCAAAAATAAGTTTTGTATTTTAGTTATTTTTTACTCTCAAATTACTTTTGGAGTTTCTGTCCAAAAATTTGATTTCAAGGGAAAATATGCATTTAAATATTCTGGGATCTTATTTTGATGTGCGAATTTGAAAAGCGAGAAAGATTTTTGTGAAATATTTGATTTTAAAGGCTACATGTTAAGTGTATGGAAGGCAAGTAGAATTCATATTTCTGAATTTGTGGTGCATTCGGGTCGATGATGCGATAAATGTAAGCGGTAACAAGGTAAAAGTTATTTTAGCCTTAGATTTCTACTTTCATACCTTGTCGACGATTCGCGCAAGCTATATTTAAATTTAGTTCCATTTTAGAACTTGAAATAAGTCTCCTTATGCGTTTTACATGGAAAATTTGGAGTACATCCAGCACAGTGAGGAAACTTCCACTATACTAGAGGAATGGGAAGGTTAAAGAGTGGTAAGAATGTTAAATTCTCTATCTAAATTCTTTTTTTTTGACGTAGGAGTAAAGTTTAGGATGCGATATTTTCAAAGCGTTAGATTATTGAGTGGTAGGAAATGGATGCAAAATTGGTTGCTTCATACCACTAGTCGTAGAAGTATGGGGGTTTTGGTTGAAACGATTTTTCAAAAAGCTGCATACATGCAGAACCTCCAGTATATATAGGTTGTTTACATCATATTTTTTAAAAATATTTTTAAAAGAAATGCACTCATATAGGGGGATACAATATAGTATCATTCTACATATATATTTTCTATGTAGTGATACGGTAATACACTACGCACTTGTGCACCTTTGGTTGCAAAATTTATTGTACACTCATTGGTTGTGTAGTTTAGAATAATTAGAAGCCAATACCATGACTTGGTTATTGGTGAAATTTTGGAGACGAAATTCTTTTTAAGGGGGAAGAATTAACACCATGTAATTTAGCATTAGTTATTTAATTAGTTAGTTAATTAATTTAGACCCAAAAATGGAATTTCTACAAATGATGGAATTTGACTAGGAAACTTGCACCGTTGCGTTTATGACGAAATTCTAAGCAACTTTCATATTTGGAGTTTTGCGATCGGAGTCAAACGTTGAAGTTATGGATGAAAATCGAATTCGAAATGAAAATAAACAAATAATTTTTTTAACATTTATTAATAAATTTCCCAGGCCCACAGGCCGACCAGTCATTGGGATTAGTCGATCCCTAATGGTCGACCAGTGCTCCATAGGCCGTCAACCGGTTGCCTTTAGGCGGCTAGGGTCTACGTAGGCCCAACGGCCCGGATTTAATATATTTCGATCTAACGGTTTTGGTTGAATCTAGCGCCTATAAATTCAGGCCTAACTCTCACTTCTCTTCTCATATTTTTCTAGAGGCAGTAGCAATACTCTGTCATTTCTCCTGCTACACTTTCTTTCTAAATTATAAAAATAAGATATCTGTATTTATATTCACAAAAATTGGAGAAGAATAAAAATCAAATGAAAAGGAAAGAGAAGAGAATCAACTATACGCATATTTGAGGTAATATATATATATTTGTATAATTGTGTATCTATTTTCTCTCCTAATCCTAAATCTCTTCTCAGATCTGTAATTCTAATATATGAATATACCTTTTTTATACACATTTCCAAAAATATAAAGGATTTGGAGATGAATCAAAGTTCTACTTTAGATTTGGAGATTCTGATCGCTTTTAAGAGGTGAGTGGGAAATTTTATAGATTGTTATAATATGAAAACTATCCCATTGGTGTTTATTTGATTTTTTTTGCCTAACTGGATAAATGTATATGATTTGTAGGCAATAAATTGAATAGATCTGAATATAATAAATATTGCCTACATATTCTTATTTATGAATTGATTTATAATTGTTTACAACCTAACTTGAAAATCAGTCCCAAAAGTATGGATTTAGAATATTGATTTGAATGAAATTTATTCCAGATCTGAAAATAGATTGTATAATAATGTTATAAATTTGGATTATTAGCCTAGTCTCTTTAGAATGTAAAATTTTCCTTGTTTGGAATTGTTGGAATTTAGATCCGTTTAATAATTATAAATTAGTTTGATTTCTTTCCCTTTTTGAAAAATACAGTGTTTGATCTAACAAATAGTAGATACAAATAGAAAGAGAAATAGATGTGTAAAGTATGAATTCATTGTAGTTTATATTGTTTATTTCAGTAATAAAAAGAAATGATTATTCCTTATAATTTCAAGCAATGTAATCTTTTAAAGCTAAATTTTTGTTTTGAGCTAATTCATGGAAATTATAGAAAATAATTTTTAGATATAATTCCAATAATTGAACATGGCAAAGAATATTCTAATGACGATATATAACTGGAATATTTTGATAAAAGTATATATTACACGAAGTTTACCATGCTTATAATAATAAAACTTAGCTAATAACGACGCTTACCCATAATATTCACGTTTAGGAAAGTTAATTAATAGGAAAGGAATTTAAAAGGTTGTAGCCCAAATAAATAGGAAATAAATGGTAATAAATATAGGAGTTGCAATAATTTGATTGGGTAAATGGATTAATGAGACTGATAAATAAAGAAGTTGAATTAATAACTATGGAATAGTAAAAAGGTTACTGATTTAAAATTAGTGCTCATACACGAATGTCTTAAGAAATGTCCATTAGGATTTTATGGACAAATTGACATTTTTGAGCATTAAAAGGGGACTTTTGGGTAGATAAGCATTTAAGGTAAATCTTATTGCCTTAAATAAAAAGGGAATTAGTAAGCTAAGCCCAACGACTACCTAAGATAATATAAGTAAAGACTTAGGATGGTTAATAGGACTTAATATGTTAATGATGCAAGGTCAGTAGAGTCACTCGACGGAAGACTGCCCTTCACTTTGAGGCTACCAATGGTCGGGTGCACTTATTACTGATATGAGATAACACTAACCCTAAGACCCATGATGACGTAAGAGACTAGGCATGCTTTCTTTATGAAAAGTATAAAATGGTCCAAATTTGGAATTAGGAGTGGTGAGGGATATCTCCATAGGGGTTTGCTTCTGGTTTGAGGTATTAAGTGGCTGTAGAGTCTGCCTCTCTCCTAAAAGGAAGTATTAAGTAACCTATTAAGATTTCAAATAAATAAAGATGTCTCTATAAAGGTTTACTTCAGTGTTAAGGTATTAAGTGGCTATTTTAGGGCCCGCCTCCCAACCGAAAGAAGTAATATAATGAGATTTCATATTTATAATTAGGAGTGATAGTGGATATCTTGGGATGGGTTCGATTTGGGTTTGAGGTATTAATTGACTAGTCTAAGGGTTCGTCTCTCTCCCAAAAAGAAATATTAAGCTACCTAGTGAGATTCCAAACAATATCAGCTAGATAGTACCAGTGAGAAGGCCGCCTTGCGTTTAGGTATTAAATGACAAAGGCCTACCTATAAATAGGCGTTAAATGGTCATGGGTCTACCTAGACCTTATTAATGAGGTATTAAGTGCTTGGGCATAGTCTCTTACAGTGCTAAGGTTGTAATAAGGATGGTACTAGTGAGGAGTCCACCTGAGGATAGGTATTAAGTGACGTAGAACCTACCTAGAATATAGGTACTAAATGGTTAGAAGTTCGCCTAGTCCTTTTAAAGGTATTAAGTGGCTTGGGTATTATCTCTTACATGGTTACAATTTTATTGGTGAAAGATGCGGTAGTAGTTAGATATTAAATGTTGGAAGCTTTAAACAATGGTTAAGGGTCTTTGTAGGTAGGACCCATCGACCATTGACAGCATTGTTAGGAAAACACCTTGGGAATAGGTTTTAAATGATGGGGTTTACCCTGATTGAGGTCTTAAATGGTAGAGTCTGCCTATTTCTCTTTTAAAAATATTTTGTGATGATGACATATGCCTACTTCATATTTAGAAGTATTAGGCGGTTGATAAGGCTTCGTCGATATTTTGTACCTTGGGAATGGGTAGGTAAGTAATTATGTGTGTAATGCAAGGTTAGGTTGGATTGCTAACCTTAATAGACATAACAATTAAATGGAAACCAATTGGTATAAATTTATGTTATGGGAAGTTTATAGATTTCTAGTCACCAGAACGTTGTTCTGACCCCTCTCCTCATTACAACCCACAGGACAGATTTGGAGTAATAGGTCGCTGGGGCTAGATGTGTTTAGTTGTTGAAGAAGTCTTCCTTCCTCTCATGCTCGATGCTGATGTGAAAATCTGTTATCCAAGGAATACCATTAATTCCAAGGTAGTAGTCAAAGTCAGTATTATTATCCTATTATTTTTTCCGTTGTGAGTTTAGATTTCTAGCAATCTCTAATAATGATCATGCTTATTTGCAGGTACCAAATCCAACGATCTGTGTTTTGATGGACTTCTGTTTCAATTTTTGACAAAATTTAGCCCTATTAAGATACAGGTCGTTACCATGACCACGGGCGCAATAATCATAGGTTAGAATGGCCCGGATTTAACATTTTAAATCGAATGATTAAGGTTGATTCATATACCTATAATTCAGCCATAACCCACCCTTCTCTTCTTATGTTTTCTGGAGGCAATAGCGAAGCTTTGCCATTTCTTCTTCTCCATTTTCTTCCTAAATTATAAAAATAAGATATTTATATCTACATACGTACAAATTAGAGAAGAATAGAAATCTATTAAAAAAGAGAAGAGAAGAAAATCTACTAACACATATTTGAGCTAATTTATATATTTTTATCCATTTTCTCTTCTAATCCTAAATTTCTTCTCAGATATGTAATTCTAATGTACTATACCCTTTTTATATATATTTCTTGGGTTATAAAGGATTTAAGGATGAATCAAAGGTTCTACTTTAGATCTGGAAATTTGGATCGCTTTTAAAATGTGAGTTGGAAATTTTATTGATTGTTATAATATGAAAATTATATGGTTGGAGTTTATTTGATTTTTGTGCCTAATTGATGATTGTATATGAGTTGTAGGCGACAAATTGAATATAATAAATATCGCCTATATATTCTTTTTTATGAATTGATCTAGAATTTTTTACAACCTGATTTGGTAATCAGTCCCCAAAGTATGAATTTAAAATATTAATTCGAATGAAATTTATTTCAGATTTGAAAAAGGTTGTATAATAATGTTATAAATTTGGATTATTACCCTAATCTTGTTGGAATGTAAACTTCTCTATATTTGGAATTGTTGGAATTTAGATCCGTTTAATATTTGTAAATTAGTTGATTTCATTCCTTTTTTGAAAAAATACAGCGTTTGATCTAGCAAGGGATGGATGCAAATAAAAAGAAAAAGAGATGTGTAAAGTATGAATTCATTGTAGTTTGCACTTTCTATTTTTGAAATAAAAAGAAATGATTTATAATTTCAAATGACGTAATCTTTTATACTTTAAAGTTAAATCTTTTGTCTTGGACTAATTTATAGAAATTATAGAGAATAATCTTTTTAGATATGATTCCAACAATTGAACATGGAAGAGGATATTTTAGTGAAGATATATCATTAGAATATATTTGATAAAAATAGATATATGTACGTAATTCACTGCGCTTATAATAATTAAATAAAAAGCTAATAATGATGCTTACATATAATATTCTCATTTAGGATAATTAATTGATAGGATAGGAATTTAAAAAGGGTTGTAACTCAATAAATGGGAAATAAATGGTAATAAATATTAGAAGTTGTTATAATTTGATATGGTAAGTGGATTAATGGGACTCATAAATAAAGAAGTTGAATTAATAACTATGAAATAGTTAAAAAGGTTACTAGTTTGAAATTAGTAATCATACATAATGTCTTAGGAAAGGTCCGTTATGATTTTGTAGACAAATTGACATTTATAAGCATAAAAGGGGGATTTATGGGTAGATAAGTATTTAAATAAATCTTACTGCC
Source organism: Allium fistulosum (assembly GCA_030737815.1). Classification (NCBI taxonomy): domain Eukaryota; kingdom Viridiplantae; phylum Streptophyta; class Magnoliopsida; order Asparagales; family Amaryllidaceae; genus Allium; species Allium fistulosum. Next base: position 101,065,123 of record CM060904.1, read on the forward strand.
TTAAATAAAAAGGGAATCAGTAAGCTAAGTCCAATGCCTAAGAAAATATAAGTAAAGACTTAGGATGTGTAATTGGACTTAGCAGGTTGGTGATGCGAGGTCAGTAAAGTCACTCGATGGAAGACTGCCCTTCACTTTGAGGCTACCAGTAGTCGGGTGCAGTTACTACTGATATGAGATATCACTAATCCTAGGACCCATGACGATGTAAGAAATTAGGCTTGCTTACTTGATTAAATAGTGTTAAATGTTCCAAATTTGGAATTATGAGGGGTGAGAGATATCTTTATAGGGGTTCGCATCTGGTTTGAGGTATTAAGTGGCTGTAGAGTCCAGCTCTCTCCTAAAAAAAGAAGTATTAAGCAACCTAGTGAGATTCCATATAAATAAGGATGTCTCTAAAAGGGTTTGCTTCGGTGTTGAGGTATTAAGTGGCTATAGGGCCCACCTCCCTATCGAAAGAAGTAACCTAATGAGAATCCATATTTATAATTAAGAGTGATAGTGGTTTGTTTGGGTTTGAGGTATTAGGTGACTGATCTAAGGGTTTGCCTCTCTCCTAAAAATAAGTAACCTATTTTTGGGTGATTTTTTGGAGTTGTGAAGCTTTTCAAGTTCTAAAATATTTCAAGATTAGGAAAGCTTTATGTTGAGTAAATTATTAACTTTTTGGGAAACATCTTTCCTTTATATATTTGTTGGTTATATATATATATATATGATGTTGTGTCTGGATTATGATATGGCTTGGATGTTTTGTGTATGTGCTAACTTATAGTTTAGCATTTGATTTGAAATTGATGGTTAAGTGATGTGTTTGGATATGAATGTGGTGATTTTACTACAATATGATGATGATGTGATATCTTTCATATATGCTTGGGTTATGGTTGAATGGTATGGAAGATGGGAACTTGAGTTGTTAGTAAGGGTCTTGAGATCCATTTTGAAAATCTAATCATTTACTAGTTTTGAGTTAGTAAATGTTTTGTTTAAATTCTAACTCGAGTTAAGGTTGTCAAAACCCTTTCTTTTATGTATTAAAAGATAATCCAAAATGGAAGGTTAAAGTTTTAGATGGTAACTTAGAGAAGCAAATTCTAAGTTATTGCGTCCATAACGATAGTCGTTATGGATGCAGTTTGGAAAAGTTTGATTTCTAACTTTAAAGTTTTTTTTACAATGATTTGAAAACCTATTTTCAAACTTAATTAGCAACACATAAGGTAATTATAACTTGGTTAAGTATGTTTTAGAATTAATTTATTATTTAAGGATGATTATTTATTAATTAATCAGTAATTCAGTTAAGTAATTAGTGACTAATTAGTGATAATTAAGTAAGTTATTAAGAAGTTTAAATTAGTGATTAATTAAGTTAATAAGGGTAATTATTTTATGTAATCAAGTTTAATTATTTTAATTATTATTAAATTAAAGTTGAATTATTTAATAAATTATTTTCTTAATTATTACTTAATTTGGGATTAATTTTACGTAAATGGTTACTTGTTTAAAGTTTAATTATTAATTTACTTATAATTAATTAAGACTTAATTATGATTTGATTTTGATTATTTAAGATTTAATAAAACTTCAATTTATATTAAATTATGATTTAATTATCAAAATTTATTTTAAACTTTATCGGTTATGTTTTATGTTGGGTTTTTTTCTAAGTGGTTTGATTTTAACCAAAGGATCTCTTTTCCATGATATTAAATAGACAAACAACTGTGAATAAGTTAGAATGTGATTGTTTGTGTTGTATGGACATTCATTAGCAGAATAAAACACCATTCTGCTATAGGGTAATTGATTGGATTGTTTGGACATGTGTTTAGCAAAATGAATTCCATTTCTGCTATTAATTGATTAAATTGTTTTGGACATCTATTTAGAAGGACAAATCACCATCCTGCTATTATGTTGTTTAGACATGTATATGCTAGTTGATTTGTATTGACATATTATTCCCCGATTTGATAACCAGTTGGATTTACATATATGTTTGCCTATGTAAATAATTGATAAGTGCCTTGGAATTAAACTGGAATAAAATGGTAACTTAAATCAGTACAATTGGGACTGCTAAGCCTCATTTGGAATTTATAAAGTATTTTTTTGAATTTACTTAAATTCTTTAATCAATGTGAGGCTAAGAGTTTATAAATGGTTTTTCAAGTTATATAATTCTTATAAAGATATTTATAAATGATAATTTGTGTATAGAAAGTGGTTTTACTGTCATAAAGGGTTATTAAGGTGTTTTACAAATGATGTTTTGTAAATGATATTTATAAAGGAGTATAGAAAGGTTCATATAAAGAGTTTTAAAAATAGGAAAAAGGTTTATAAATCATTTCAGAGATTTGGAAAGAGGTTTATAAATTAACTTAAAGTTTATAAAAGTGGGTTATAACTTTACTGTGAAAGTTATAAGTTAATTGAAATATGAGATAAGCTTTTAAAAAGGGAATTTTTGATAAAGGATAAGCATGATGTTTTATTTGAAAGAAATGTTTGGTTATTTAATATGGGATTTGGAAAGAAGAAAACTATGAAAAGTTTGTAAATATACTTATACTGATAAGATAAGTATATGATTTTGTTTCAAGGCATGAAAAGTAAATTTTTTTGGTAATATGCTTATAACATTGAGATAAATATATAAATGTTTCCCAAGTATAAAAGGAATTGTAAGGGGTTTGGAAATAGTGTTTTGAAAAGATCTTTTGACCAAGTTTTATAGATTAAAGAGAATTAATAAAGGCGTAGTGGATCCCATATGGAAATTAAAACCTGATTGGATGTCTGATTATTTGATAGTTAGGTAACCAACTATCAAAACCGGACCCAAAACTTAACTTTGGAAATATCTAGGAGAAACGTGAGAATTATATGGTACAGTTAACGTCGAAGGTGCTATACTATACGTATAAACTCGTTTCGTTCTTCTAGGACGAATGATAAGGAAATCCATCCACAAACGGTTGGGAGGTGAACTCCGATCTTGTCATTGTCTGTTTATTTCCCAAAGAACCGAGGTTGAGTTTACCGGAAATATCGAAATTTGTTTCGAAGAGACCAGGATCGGATATGTTATCTAAAAACCACTTCGATCCAACTCAAGTGTTTCAGAATGAATTCATCTTGAAGCATGGGATCGAAGTTGGAGCCATTGAAGTGCAAGGGCTGCTTGATACTAATCCTGAGGGTGGTTCCAAAATGGATGCAGTCGAAGTAGTGCCTTCGGTTTGTCCTTATCTTGGATAACTTGTATGGATGAATGCTAGCACTGTATTACTGCCTGGAGGTTAGTGTTAGCATTACAAGAGGGATTGCTATTCATAAAGGTAAAACGTAGTCTCAAGCCTCATCAATCGGGAATGAATAAAACATAGAAGGTGCAACAAGGCTATGTGGGTCGCACCCATTAGGGTATGCTGTCACCCTTCTAGATACAATACATCTACATATTTATGCATTAGTTGTGCATGATAGCTCGATATGAAAGGGGTTGCAAAGCAACCGGGGTGATGACATATTCGGTATTATCCAGGAAGGAGTAGGCCGGTCTTGTGTTGGCAGGGGTCGTTAGGTACGATCTCGGTACATTTTCTAGACGTGTACTGTGTGGGCGGTACCCTAGTAGCCCAGTCATTGTATGCAATCCAATCTCCAATACGAGCTATACGGTTTTAGTTGTATATCAAATATGTTGGAACATGAGATGCAAGCATTCCAACGATTTTAATATTTTACTTTGAACCCTTAGACATTATTATAATTTCACTGAATTTCTATAAAATTGTTTTGGTTATCACAAGGTAAAAACTCATTCGTCTTTATATGCAGCGTGGTCTTATGAGATACCTTTGATTTTAAAAAGAGTTTTAAAAGTAATAATTCAATTGCTTTGAGTTTACTCACACCAGACCCATGCCTGACCCGGAAGTTTATTTTCTTTCCCTAAAACTCTTGGGTGCTCAAAATTTTACGAGCAGCCAAGTAGTTCAGGTTTCTACGGATGCATTTTTTTCGAGGAGCTTGGAACTAGAGGCTTCATCGATAAATAGTTATCATCCTGTTCTGCTGTATATTATGTACTCTATATTTGTGTATAAGGACAGGCTGTTATAACTGTCCTAAGTTAGGAATTGTATTAGTATGACTCTGATGTATTATTTTGTAAATGACTTTGTAAATATTATATTGACTAATATATGTTATTCTGTTGCGTTGTGAGATTATGTGTTTGTTCTTAGTTCTTCTATCTTCTTTCTTTCCCCTAACGATCGGTGTTTTTCAGCACTTGAATACTCAGCATGTAATACATGGACCTATTAGTTTCGATTTTCGAGGATCAAAAGCCCGGTTTGTTACAGATTTACTACCATTTATATCACTTTGAAAGGTTGAATCTGTATACCCCTACATAAGGAGGTCTCCATTCCTATATATAAGGAATAAGTCTGGAGTATTTCTTAAATACTTCAATATATATTCTACGACCATATAATGTTTTTCCCATGATAAGACTGATACCGGCTTATGCATCTTAAAGCGTATGCCACATCCGGTCTAGTACATATCATAGCGTACATTATGGATCCTATGGCTAAAGCAAAGGGGATTCTCTTAATACACACTTTCTTATCATCGTTATGAGAAGCATTCTATTTTAGAAAGGATGATCCCAAACTGTGTTGGAAGGTTTCCATGCTTGGAATTCCCCATACCGAACCATTTCAGTATTGTATGTATGTACTGGGACTGAGGAAATCCCAATAAACTCTTATATCTATCTCTATAGATCTTTATACCAAGTATATAGGCTACTTCTTCCAAATATTTCATGAAAAAGTTCTTGGAACGCCAAGCATTTACTGATTGCAACAACGAAGTGTCATTGCAATCAATAATAGATCATCGACATAGAGCACTAAGAATACGATAGCCTTGCCCTATTCCTTTTTGTGTACGCACTCTTCCTCTATGTTCTGATAAAAACCAAACTGTGTGATTACCTTATCAAAACACCTGTTCCAACATTGTAACAACCCTGGTTTTGGTGATTACCTATAATATTAAATTATAACGGTGGTTATAATTTAATATTGGCGAAATAAAATAAATTGGAGATATAAATTTGTTAAAATTGTTTATTTTAAATAAACAATGGGTTTTAAATGTAAAATGTTGGAAAATAAAGTTTTAAAAACTTTATCATGTTAGTTTGGAGAAAAATGAGCATTTTATGGTTTTAATTTAAGAAAATGCAATAATTTTGCAAATTATTGCCAAATGTGATTTTTAGAAATTTTAAATGAAGTTTTTGAATTTATTATGATATGTTTTATAAATAAAAAGGTGGAAATTTGTTTAAAAATAGTTTCTGGATGTAAATATGATGTTAATGTGGTTTGTTGTATTTAATTATACAAGAAAATGATTTTTGTGTAAAATTTGATGTTAAAAATAGTATTTTATGTATTTAATAGTGAAAATTGAAGTATTTAATTAAAAATGGACTTTTAATAATAGAAATTGGTTTTAAATAGCTAAAATATTTTTTTATTATGTTATGAAACATTTTGGTATACATAAACATTGGTTGTATAAATTTTGTTTGATTAAATATGAATACATTTGTGAAGATGGGGTGAATTAAGGTGAAAACATGTATAACTTAGCTTATTTTCACTAGGTGTTTGTAAATAGGCTAATGGGTAGTGGGTTTGAGTCCAAACTCAAATTCTGGAATACTCAGGAGAAACCGTACGTAGTTTCTTTCTCACTTTACTTCATCTTCTCAAAACAAAATAGAGAAAAGAAAGAAATGGCCTCCTCTTAATAATTTTCAAAATCTAGGTTCAGTGTGACGCCCCACCTCTATGCTCATAATAACAAAGGTTATTATAAGGAATAATGTCTGCTATTGCGAAGAATAAGGCTTGTTAGAAGCGACCATCCGTAAGTTATGTCTTAGACGAGTATTGATTACATCGATAGGAGTTGTATAAATTACTCCCAACGATATACATTCAATCCAAATCTAAAACGAAACTACGGTGGCTTAAGAAAAATTCAGAACAACTTATAATAATTACAACACAGATAAGTATAATCACAACAGAACAAAAATATCAGATATATAGCGGAAGATAAGTATGGATACATGCTACAACAATCGATAGTTCCCATGAACTAAATGTACATATACATGTCATCAACATACATGAGACGAGAGTCAATATACCAAAAGTACTCCTCGAAGTCTAGACAAAAGATGATGTGAAATCCCAAAAGCTGAAGCGGCAACAGAATCAGAGATAGCGATTAGCCTGAAATAACTCGATCTGACCCGAGTATTATTTAAAAGAAAATAATAAACGGATCAGTCTAATTTAAACTTAGAAGTAAGTGTATGATAAACAACACTTAAGCAAATAATTATAGTCTCGAATGAAACTATTCGGCATAAGTAATCAACATAGTTTAAATGAAGGAATCTCATTAAACTCCATCAAATCAATTTTCAAATTCACAATTGAATTCAAAACAGCAATTCACAAAATCTAGAAATCAAAAATAGATAACTAGACAAATCAGCAGTCGCAAAATCTAGAAATCAAAATAAGATAACTAGAAAATCAGCATAAAAGTGGATCGATCCCAGCAGATGGCGAGTCTAAGCTACGCCGCACATGCATTCATATGGCCGAAGCCTACCAAGTACTAAAATTTTTGGCGCCCAACAAATGACCCGAAGGTCCAACATATGACCCGAAAGTCTAGTACTGGTAATTGACCCGAAGGTCCATTATATGACTCGAAGGTCCAGCAGAGTGGCTCGAAAGCCCAACAAAATCATCAAACAGCAAATCCTCAGCAATTATTTCAATTAACGAGTCCGGAATTAACCGAATTAGTAAAAGTGTGGTTCCATACTCCGCACTTTTGCTAAATCGTTTAAACCTCTTCATCGTTTCCTTGAAAGTGCAAAATTGTGTGTTTTAAATGAATAAAATTTGCGTTCTCAAATGGACAAGTCCGGAATTAAGCGAATCAGTAAAAGTAAGGGTTCGTAGTCCTCAATTTTGTTGAAGCGTTTAAATCGCTTCCTCATTCTTTTGAAAGCGCAAACTGTAAATTTTTTGGAAACAATTTTATTTTAAAACAATTTTCAAAACACATGATTAAAACAGCAACATCTGTAGCAATTTCGATGAAAAAATTGCGCTTCACAAAACACCGTAAAAACGGATACCAAATCAGCATTGCGGGATAACCGCTTAAAAATTCACTTTAAATTGACGGTTACTGAACTCAAAATAACAGTGATTTTTATTCGTCAAAAATGTCGTCAAAACAACACGCTTCAAAAATATAACACCGGAGTAAAAATCCGTTATAAAAATAACGGCAACAAAATTCGTTCCAAAACGAAACACCGGTTCAAAATAAATTAATAACTAGACTGCACTACTATATACGTATAATATTGCACTGCCTGGGCAACATACACTTTGCACAAACGAACCCAAAAGATGGCTGTGCAATGTTACATGTAGGAACGTAACAATTATAGGCAAAATTATAAATGACCTGGACATGTTTTCTTATACTTCAATTTGTGCACACGGAATGAAATACATATGATGCCTGGGTAATATATAAGTGCACACGGAATGTAATACATGTGATGCCTGAGTAATACTTCATGCACTCACACTACAACATCATGTAGGCACGTTATATAATATTTTAAAACATTCCTGCACGAAAAATGAAATAGATGAAAATTTAAAGTAACCTGAACTTAGCTTTTGAACATAACATGCTTGCAAAAAAAATGGCCTGGACATAATTTCGTGCCATACATCTTTGCACGCAAGTAGTAAAATAATGGTCTGGACAACATATTTTTGGTGCATATCCTATTGCACGAATGTGCAACAAAATATTGCCTGTGCTTGGATTTTTCTTTTGTGCATACGCCGTTTTTAACACGCACGTAACACTAGATGATGGCCTGGGCTCATGCATGCAACTAAAGTGAAAAATAATATATCCTCGACTCAATTCACACTTTGCACGAAATTGCTACATATATTAGCATGCAGTGATGAAGTTCACATACGTACTAAAATATGAAGAAAGGCCTGGGTACACTATATGCACGCAAGAAATCAACAAAAACAGGTAGCATAGTCTTTAAATCAGAAATGTGAGTATAAAACTCACCTTTAACTCGTTTCAAAATCGACTAGCACCCGAGATTCAAAGGAAAGGAAGCAAGCATTTATGAACCACCATTTTCACTTTGCAGAGCTTCTGGAAATTTGAAACGAAAAGTGAGAGATGCAGTTTCTTTCCTCTTACTTTTTTTCAAAATTGTGTATAAGTCAAAGATGAAGATGCTCTGGCTAACACTTTGTACATACGCATTTAATGCAAACGTGCACTAGTGGGAAGGAAGGACACAACTTCATTAATGAGGATGGTTGCAAAATGTTCTAGCTTTACTTTTAAAATGAGTGACAGCAAGTTCATATTGTTTTTAATAAAATGAGACAGCACTTGTTCATTTTGCATAAAATGGACCAATACATTTTACACGTGAAAGTCAAGGCAATATAACACAAATTGTTATAAAGTTGGACCACTTCTCATATTTGTGTGTTTTATTTTGCTTTTAAAAACTGGATCCTATATGTTACATGTGAATGAATTTTGCAAATTCATTTCAGCTGCTACCCTATGTAGGAATTCAACTGACTTTTAAATAATTTTGCACTATATTATTTTTTTTAATTTTTTATTATGACGGTAATGAAATCACGGTAATTACATTCAAATTAGCTGAAATTAAGAGATAAATTTGCAAATTAAATTTAATAGCAGGTAATCACAACCAAAATCTCAAATTGTTTCATCAATTTTCTATTTTGAGTAGAAATATTATTTGTAACTTCTTTCTCTTTGTCTGCATGCTTTTTCTCTAGCTTCTACAGGTCCATGAAGCCTCTTTGGTCCAAAAAAGACATCAACTTGCATCATAAACTTGCTCAAATTCATGCTAAGGTGAGTGAAAACTCACAAATTCTAACTTTGAATGAGTTGTGTGCTGAAATTGATTGAATTTGTGCTTACTATAACAAGAATTTGCTGTTTGAAAAGTTACAGTGCAAATATGTTCCATAGTGCTTCTTCTTGTGTTCATATATCCTGGTTCTTGTCTTGAATCCATGCCGGATGGTTTCCAGACTGTTGTTCATGTGTTGTAGTTTGCGTATGCAAAATTTTACTGTCAAATACATCTTGAAAGTGCTCCAAAATCTAGCTCAAAAGTTGAATCGGAGAAGGGACATCTGATAAAATTGGAACGATACAGAGAAGATTGGCATGGTCCTTACACAAGGATGACACACACAAATCGAGAAATGGTCCAAAAAGACATCAACTTGCCTTACAAACTTTCTCAAATTCATGCTAAGGTGAGTATAATCTCAAAAATTCTAACTATGAATGAGATATATGCTGATATTGTTTGAATCTGAACTTACTGTAACTAAAAACTTGCCGTCGAAAAGTTACAGTGCAAATATGTTCTATAGTGATTCTTTTTGTGCTTATAACTTTCTGATTTTGCCATGAAATCATGTCGGATCTTCTCCGGATTGTTGTTTGAGTGTTGTAGTTTGTGTATGCAAAATTTCACTGAAAGATTCATCATAGAACTGCTTCAAATTAGTGCTCAAAAATCGAATCGGAGAAGGAAATTTGTCTATAGAAAATCGCGTATGAATGGTCGACCGAGCAACTATAGGGGTAGACCTTAGGGTCGACCCAGACACTACATAGATTGACCTTAGGGTCGACCTATGCACTAGAATGGTCGACCCTAAGGTCGACCTATGTAGTGCCTGGGTCGACCCTAAGGTCGACCCATGTGTTACTAAATCATTTAGAAAATTCATGCTCGAAAACAACAGAAATCTTCGAAAACGTTGAAAATCAGCATATGAAATAGACTTGAAAACTCGTCAATCCAGAGTATGGATCAACCAAAAATATTGGCTTACCTATTGATAAGTTTAAGCCCTTCGAAAACGTCTCAAAAATATCACAAAATGGTTGCAAAAGTTGCTGAAACAAGTTGAAGAACACAGCAGAACACAAGAAAGAAAACTTCAAAAATGGACATACTCAGGTCGACTTAGGTCTAGTACTGGTGATCGAAGTCACATATATCTCGTGGTGAGCGAAGTCACATATATCTCATGGTGACCGAAGTCACATATATCTTGTGATGACCCAAAGGTCTAGTACTAGCAATAACTCGTGAATGTGTTACAAACTCTTAGATAGGAACCCAAAAAGCGTTAACAGTGCGTCTCTTACAACACGTTCTCATTTAAAGGTTTACTAACTGTTAGTCAATGACACACTAGAAAACAAAATCATTTAAATCACAAAAAATGCCTCATATCATCGACATATACAAAAGTCAATATAATGGTTTTCCTAAACCATAACTCCCAAATAGGAGATCTCAAATCTCAAAGTCTGCCAAAGATTGGCAATCTCAAATAATTCCTAAAAATAGGGATTAACAAATCTCAAAACACACCAAAGAATGGCAATCATAAATAACAACCCGAAGGTCCATAGCTTCAAACGAACAAGTCCAGAATTAACCGAAAAAGTAACACATGTGTTCCATACCACATGTTTTACTAAATTGTTTAATTCTCTTTCTCATACATTCGAAGAGTGCAAAATAGTGTATTTATATAGAAAATAACTTATTTTGTGAAAACTAGTTTTAAAACAATTATTGAAGTTGTTTAGAAAACATTTCCTTTGAAATTTCCCTTTATTATAGAGAATAAATATATTTTTAATAGCTTAAAAATAATTTTTAAATATTGTAAAACATTTATTTCAAAAGCCATTTAATTATAAAAATCATTTCAAAATCATTTTAGAAAACCCTTGTTCGAAAACAAAAGAAAACATTGAACACACTAAAAATTCAACATATGAAAACATCTCAAAACTCGTCAATCCAAAGTACGGATCAACCAAAAATATTGGCTTTGCTATTGGTAGGTTTAAGCCCTTCGGAAACGTCTCAAAAATATCACAAAATGGTTGAAAAACTTGCTGAAACAAGTTGAAGAACACAGTAGAACACAAGAAAGAAAACTGCAAAAATGGACATACTCATGTCGACCTATAGGTTAACCTATAGGTCAACCCTTGTATGGCATAGGTTGACCCTAAGGTCGACCTATGTAGTGCCTGGGTCGACCCTAAGGTCAACCCATGTGGGTGCTTGGTCGACCTGTGCATCGTGAATTCTACAGGTTAAACTACCTTCTTCGATTCAACTTTTGAACTAGATTTTGGAGCAGTTTCAAGATGTATTTGATAGTAAAATTTTGCATACACAAACTACAACACATGAACAACAATCTAGAAACCATCTAGCATGGATTCAAGACAAGAACAAGGATATATGAACACAAGAAGAAGCAATATGGAACATATTTGCACTGTAACTTTTCGAACAGCAAATTCTTGTTACAGTACGCACAAATTCAATCAATTTCAGCACACAACTCATTCAAAGTTAGAATTTGTGAGTTTTCACTCACCTTAGCATGAATTTGAACAAGTTTGTGATGCAATTTGATGTCTTTTTGGACCAAAGAGGCTTCACAGACCTGTAGAAGCTAGAGAAAAAGTTAACTAGAATGGTCGACCATAAGGTCGACCTATGTAGTACCTGGGTCGACCGTAAGGTCGAACCCTGTAGTTGCTCGATCGACCATTCACACGCGATTTTCTACAGACAAATTTCCTTCTCTGATTCAATTTTTGAGCACTAATTTGAAGCAGTTCTGAGATGAATCTTTCAGTGAAATTTTGCATACACAAACTACAACACTCAAACAACAATCCGGAGAAGATCCGGCATGATTTCATGGCAAAATCAGAAAGTTATAAGCACAAAATGAAGCACTATAGAACAGATTTGCACTGTAACTTTTCAACAGTAAGTTTTTGGTTACAGTAAGTTCAGATTCAATCACTATCAGCATATATCTCATTCAAAGTTAGAATTTGTGAGATTATACTTACCTTAGCACGAATTTGAGCAAGTTTGTGATGCAAGTTGATGTCTTTTTGGACCATTTCTCGATTTGTGTGTGTCATCTTTGCACAAGGGCCATGCTAATCTTCTCTGTATCGTTCCAATTTTATCGGATGTCCCACACTAACAAAGAGTATTACTAGGTAATACTGTCTGCTAGTGCAGAGAATAGGCTGTTTAGGAGTGACCATCCATAGCTTTGTCTTAAACATCTATTGAATACGTCGATTGAGTGCTCTAGATTTTTTTCTTTTTATCTTTCTCAAGTGGATCGACATACTCAATAAATGCTTAATACAAAACTATGTGGCTAACAGATCTATCAGAACAGAATATAGTAACAAACACAATGGATCACAGAACAGTAGTCAAACATATATATAAATATATACACAGATACATCATAGTACAATACAATGTGATACAACACTAGTGGTACATAAACCACAATATATACATACATCGAGTCAAATGAATAATTACATAACAGAGTTTACAAAAATGACTACAAGACTATGCAGAAGATAGCTAACAAATAATCCAATGTGGAAGCAGTATAGTGAGATCTACGGCAGGTGACTAACTTGAAATAACTCGGTCTGACCCGAGTATATAAAAATACACAGGTCAGTCTAGCTTAAATAAACTGATTAGTATATGATAGGTAAGGAGTAAGGATAAATGATAACAATTCTTCTCAAAAGAGATGAAGAAACACTAACTATATGTCATAAGGATTTCTCGAAAGAGATAAGTTCAATAACAATATCAAATATCCACAAATGCATGCCTCATATCTTTGGCATAATCAATAGCCAATATAATGGCTAAGATAAACAACAATTTCAAATATCCAAATATACGCCTCATATCATCAGCATAACAATAGCTAATATAATGGCTTTCATTAACTATAACTCCTAAATAAAAGATTACAAATCTCAATAACGCCAAAGAATGGCAACTATGAATCACAATATATAGAACTCGACTAAGAGTTCAAACTCCAAATTGTAATCACCATATAATCAACACAATAGCACTCGAGCTATATAAATAATCCAACAAAGACAACTATGGTGAAAACATATATGAATCATCAAAATTCTAGAAATCAACATAAAGAAATCTAGAAAAGCAACGAAGTAAATAATAGGACCCAACAGTCCAAAAATTAGCCCAATAGCTATATGTAAATAGGACCCAACAGTCCAATAAGTGGTCCAATAGCCTGCCAAGTACAGTGTATAAGTGACCCAACTGCCTCAAATAGGACCCAACAGTCCATGATTAGTATAACATCTATATATATACGCATAGGACCCAACAGTCCAATAAGTGGCCCAACAGCCTAAGTATTAGCAATAACTCGTGAATGTGTCACAAACTCTCAGATAGGAACCCAAAAAGTGGTAACAGTGCGTCCCATACCACACATTCTCACTTATCGGTTTACTAACCGTTAGTCAATGCCACACTAGAAAACAAAATCATTTAAATCACAACCCGAAGGTCAATGAATGTGTAGCTTCGAACGAACAAGTCCAGAATTAATCGAAAATGTAAACGCATGTGTCCCATACCACATGTTTTACTAAATCATTTAATTCTCTTTCTCATACGCTCGAAGAGTGCAAAATTGTGTATTTTATATAGAAAATAATTTGTTTTGAGGAAACTAGTTTTAAAACAATTTTCTAAAATCGTTTGGAAACATTCTTCAAAAATTTCTCTTTATTATAGAGAATATATAAATTTTATTAGCTTTAAAAATACTTATAAATATTGTAAAATATTTATTTCAAAGCTATTTTAATATAAAAATCATTTCAAAATTATTTTAGAAAACCCGTGCTCGAAAACAATAGAAATCATCGAAAACACTGAAAATCAGCATAGGAAACCGTCTCAAAAACTCGTCAATCTAGAGTACGGATCAACCCAAAATGTTGGCTAACCTTTTAATAGGTTAGAGACCTTCAAAACAATAAAAAATATCACAAAAACAAGTTGCAAAAATCGCTGGAATAAGCTGGAGAAAACAAAAGAACAAAAGGAAGAAAGTTGCAAAAATTTGCAAAGGCCAGGTCGACCTTCACATTGGATAGGTCGACCTATCACTTGTCTGGGTCAACCCATATGGTCTTCTGGTTGACCATTCTAACACGATTTTCTACAGGCCTTTTCACCTTGTTCGATTCGATTTTTAAGTGAAGTTTTGAAGTCGTTCTCAGATGAATTTAACAGTAAAATTTTGCATGCACAAACTACAACACTCTAACAACAATCCGGAAAAATCCGGCATGATTTCACGACACAATCAGAGATTTATAAACACAAGAAGAAGCACCATAACTCATATATTACTGTAAATGATTAAATAGAGAAATTTTTGTTTACAGTAAGCGATTATCATCAAATTTCAGCTAGCAAACTTACTTAAGCTAGAAATTGTGAGTTATATACTCACCTTAGCATGATTTTGAGCAATTAAAACTTGCAAGCTAGGATCTTTTGCCTTGAATTAGTTGTAGAAGCCTGTAACTTGAAAACAACAGACATGCAACATAGAAAATAGAAGTTAAAGACTAAAATTTCTCTCTAATAAAACCAACGGAGGAGGAATTAAAGGTTTTGATAAGATTACCTGTATTAGATTGAGATTTACTTAATTTCTGACTTGGATTTAATCTAAATTGAAGACATTTGATAACTTAAGCAAATTTGTGCTTACTCAATATCTAATTAAAAATGGAGTTTTAATAATAGAAATTGGTTTTAAATAGCTAAAAAATAATTTATAAATATCGTAAAACATTTATTTCAAAAGCCATTTAATTATAAAATCATTTCAAAATCGTTTTAGAAAACCCGTGTTCGAAAACAAAAGAAAACGTTGAAAACACTGAAAATTCAGCATATGAAAACATCTCAAAACTCGTCAATCTAGAGTACGGATCAACCAAAAATATTGGCTTTCCTATTGGTAGGTTTAAGCCCTTCGGAAATGTCTCAAAAATATCACAAAATGGTTGCAAAAGTTGCTGAAACAAGTTGAAGAACACAACAGAACACAAGAAAGAAAACTGCAAAAATGGACATACTCGGGTCGACCCTTGTATGGCATAGTCGACCCTAAGGTCAACCTATGTAGTGCCTGGGTCGACCTTAAGGTCGACCCATGTGGGTGCTTGGTCGACCTGTGCATCGCCAATTCTACAGGCTAAAACTGCCTTCTCTGATATAACTTTTGAGCTAGATTTTGGAGTGGTTTCAAGTTGTGTTTGACAGTAAAATTTTGCATACACAAACTACAACACATGAAAAACAATCCGGAAACAATCTGGTATGGATTCAAGACAAAAACAAGGATATATGAACACAAAAAGAAGCAATATGGAACATATTTGCACTGTAACTGTTCAAACAGCAAATTCTTTTTACAGTAAGCACAAATTCAATCAATTTCAGCACACAACTTTCAAAATTAGAATTTGTGAGTTTTCACTCACCTTAGCATGAATGTGAGAAAGTTTGTGATGCAATTTGATGTCTTTTTGGACCAAAGAGGCTTCACAGACCTGTAGAAGCTAGAGAAAAGGCATGCAGATAAAGAGAAAGAAGTTACCGACAATATTTCTACTCAAAATAGAAAATTGATGAAACAATTTGAGATTTTGGTTGGGATTACCTGCTATTAACTTTAATTTGCAAATTTATCTCTTAATTTCAGCTAATTTGAAGCTAGACTTTGAAAATTATTAAGAGGAGGCTATTTCTTTCTTTTCTCTGTTTTGTTTTGAGAAGATGAAGTAAAGTGAGAAAGAAACTACGTACAGTTTCTCCTGAGTATTCCAAAATTTGGGTTTGGACTCAAACCCACTACCCATTAGCCTATTTACAAACATTTAGTGAAAATAAGCTAAGTTATACATGTTTTCACCTTAATTCCCCCCATCTTCACAAATTTATTCATATTTAACCAAACAAAATTTATACAACCAATATTTATGTATACCAAAAATGTTTCACTACATAATAAAAAATATTTTAGCTATTTAAAACCAATTTCTATTATTAAAACTCCATTTTTAATTAAATACTACAAATTTCACTACTAAATACATAAAATACTATTTTTAACATCAAAATTTGCACAAAAATCATTTTCTTGTATAATTAAATAAAACAAACCATATTGACATCATATTTACATCCAAAACTATTTATAAAAAAAATTCCACCTTTTTATTTATAAAACATATCACAATAAATTCAAACACCATTTGAAATGTATAAAAATCACATTTGGCAATAATTTGCAAAATTATTGCATTTTCTTAAATTAAAACCATAAAATGCTCATTTTTCTCCAAACTAACATGATAAAGTTTTTTAAAACTTTACTTTCCAACATTTTACATTTAAAACCCATTGTTTATTTAAAATAAACAATTTTAACAAATTTATATCTCCAATTTATTTTATTTCTCCAATATTAAATTATAACCACCGTTATAATTTAATATTACAGGGAATCACCAAAACCAGTGTTGTTACAGACTCCCCCCTTATAAAAATTGCGTCCTCGCAATTTCTAGACAAGAGCTGTATTCAACACAATTTATTTCATTAAACAAAGGAAAAAAAAAGCTTGAGTTTAAAATTCTCGCCTTTAGTATGAGAAGATAGAAATCAAGGTTAAGATCGCTCGATGAATTCTCTGGTTTCCCATGTGCAGTCGTTGGGATTATCTGACCATTGAATCTTCACGAGCGGCGCACTCTTGTTTCGAAGGCGCTTAGCCTCCAAAGCAAGAGCATGCATAGGGTGTTGCACGATTGATAAATCAGGAGAGACCTCAAGTTCCTCTAATGCATGAGTATACATCACAGAATCAGAATCTCGTAAACACCTCCTCAACTGAGAGACGTGAAACACGTCATGAACTCAAGAAAACCGATCAGGAAGTGCTACTCCGTAAGCAACAGGACCGATTCACTCTGTAATAGGAAATGGCCCTATATATCGTGGTGCCAATTTCCCAGTCTGGCTAAAGCGTACCACTCCTTTCAAAGGAGAAGCACAGATACTGATATGATCCCCAATAGAAAACTCAAGAGGCTTCCTACGGTTTTCCGCGTAGGATTTTTGGCAACTCTGTGCCTCTTTCATTCTTTCTCATAAGAACGATCTTCTCAGATGCTTCTCTAATAGATTCGAGGCCTAACATAAGCTTTTCCCCGGACTCAATCCAACAAGAAGGATAACGACATGGTCTCCCATATAAGGGCTAAAAGGAGCCATGCCGATAGAAGATTGGTAGTTGTTATTATAAGTGAAATCAACCAGAGGAATGTGATCTTCCCAGCTACCACCAAAATCAAGAATGCAAGCTCGAAGTAAATCCTCAAGAATACGATTCACCCGTTCAGTCTGTCCACCAGACTACAGATGATAAGTGGTGCTGAGATTAAGCTTTATGCCCAAAGCTTACTGAAGACTCTGCCAGAAGTGACTCGTGAAGAGTGGATCACAATCACATACTATAGAACTAGGAATACCATGCAATCGCACAATCTCCTTAATATAAAGCTTCGAAAGATGAGATGTCGTCCTATTAGATTTAATAGGAATAAAGTGTGCGGACTTAGTAAGACGATCCATAATAACCCAGATGTTGTTGTGGCCCGACCTCGAATGAGGTAATCCATCAATAAAATCCATATAGATTTGGTTCCACCTTCCACAACGGGACCTCCAAAGGCTGAAGAAGACCACCGGGTCGCTGATGTTCAGCTTTTACGATCTGACAAGTCATGCAGTTGCTTACATAACTTGCTACGTCTGGTTTCATACCTTCCCAGTAATATAAGCGACGCATGTCAGCATACATCTTGCCACTGCCTGGATGGATAGTGTACTTAGAACGGTGACACTCAGCTAGAATGTCCCACCTAAGATCTAGAATAGATGGCACGACTAATATGTTCTTCTTACGAAGATATCCATGACTGTAGGTGCTGAAATCCCTCATGTCAATATCATCGCGGGATTCAGACTTACACTTCTGAATAAGAGAAGAAATATCGAAACCTGCCACTAAGCCTCAGCAATCCGATCTCATAAGCTAGGACGAGCGTCCATGCTATATAGTGAAATAGGAGATTATTATGTAGAAGATCATGGATATCACAAATAGATATTGTCTCTAAAGCTTTCCATTCTGCAAGCATCATGGAAAGAACAGCTGATTGCTTACGACTCAATGAATCAGAAACTCGATTTCCCTTGCCCGGAGTATACTGAATGTCGAAGTCATAAGAAGCAATGAATTCGAGCCAACGTATGTAACGACTCGGGATTTTGGACATCCCGAGTTGTGAATATTAATTTATAATATTCAATAATATTGTATTTTAATATTCAAAAATCCCAGATAACGGATAATAATATACCAATTTTTCTGAACCAGTATAATTTAAATTTTCCAAATCAGTATAACTTGAGTTTTCAAATCTATATTAAATTATAGATTGATTTAAATGGAATTTCTTACATATATATTGTGGCTTAAAATAGGATATACATATTTTGTTTTGGATAAAATATGTGTAGATTGTTTTGGAGACATATATGCATTTTGTTTAAAGATTAGATGTGTATATTTTATTCTAAAGATAAACTATATTAGAGAATTTAAATTTATTAAAATCAAATGCTCATAGTCTTATATATCGGAAACAATAAAATTTACACATAATGAGAACATGAATCCATGGCATTAAATTAAATCTATATGTATATAATTTGGATAGGAATAGATAATAAAGTAAAAGGGTATTTTGATTTTGGGTATATAAACAAGATTGTTTATATTAAATAAAAAGGAGTTTTAAGTTTATAAAATAATGGTATGTGTACATTGAGTTAGAAAATTGGTATATGTGTAATGATAAGTTAAAAAAAGGAATTTATAATATTTAAATTGATAAAAGATTATAATATAAATAGTTGTGTATATGAATCACATAAATAATTGGGAGAAATTATATACACATAGATAGTAAATGACTTGGTATATTTGGAAATAATATATATTTATATTATAAATTAAAAATTGTATATATGGTTACATATATACGCAAAGGCTTAAAATTAGTTTAATATCACTTTGTAATTCTTGTTTGTAACATATGTATAAGAAATCATGTTAACTAGAGAATGTTTTATGAAGTATTATTTTCTATTATCTAAAATGACAAGTCTCATTTCTAAAATTTGTACAAAATGCAAACATTTATTTTATAAGGCAATAATCAACTTTGGGTTATCCAACATCATTGAAATGATTTCATTTTGTTCATGTATATGGGTAGTGTTATTTTAATTCATTTGTTTCTCACCTTTATTTTAAAATGTATAAGAGTACATACCTTAAGTATTATTTTAATCTAGTTTCTTATTTTTGTTTAAAATGTAATAGTGACAATTACATTTCTTCTTCGTCAATATTTACTATGTGCTGATTTATTTTATAATAGTACTTACACATACTTTAAAGTATTTAAAGGTTTATATATATAACTAAAGTGAAGAAAAGATAGCAAAATCATTTACTGTTAAGTGAAAAACAGTTAACAAAAACAGTTTTTAACAAAGTATAAAAAAATGGATGAATGGTGATAAATTTTATTAGTAAACAAACCTACATTTGGCAGTAAAACAACTGATAGGATATTGTAATAATTACCCGTCTTTTTCAAATGTCACCCAGTTGAGAAAATATCAACTTCAGCCTCAAAAATTTCTTTTCAAATATCTCTCAGCTCAGACAATATCTACACAGCCTCTAAAAATATCATTTCTTCCTAAAATGTATGCTGCAAGTTTATATATGTATAAGTTTAGGTAAATAACTGAGGAGAAATATCTCTGTTCAAATTGTTAAGCAACTGGAATTAAAAAGAAGAAGAAAAGCTACTCTGTAACTTGTTTGGAAGCTTAAGAAACATTCTATGTTTTTTTAAATTCAAACCACCAGAAGGATTCAAAAGCAAGTTTCAAGTTTCAGTTTAAAGATTTCAAAACTTCAACTTTAAAAGATTCTAGAATCAATATGGAAGGTGAGAAACATTAATCTTTTAACCTGGAAATGCAATTGATCTGTTATTCTGTTTATTTGTGAAATTTTTGCTCATTCCAGTAATTCAAAAATCCATATCTCTTCACCTAGATCATTTTGCATGTTGATGTAAACTAGAAATATGTTTATATTCTAGTGTAGTTTAAGTTAAAAATATTTTCATGAATGATTTATGCTGTGTAGTTAGCCCGGGTCTTGTTTTACAGTAAAAATCATATTTTTTGTGAAATTTCAATGTAATTGAATCAAAGATTTAAACATGCATGTTGATTTCCCTTGTAGAAATAAGATTTTTAGAGATTAAATCATGATTTTT
The DNA here is from genome assembly GCA_030737815.1 of Allium fistulosum. Taxonomy (NCBI): domain Eukaryota; kingdom Viridiplantae; phylum Streptophyta; class Magnoliopsida; order Asparagales; family Amaryllidaceae; genus Allium; species Allium fistulosum. The sequence continues at coordinate 101,085,754 of CM060904.1, forward strand.
AACAACCTATATAGTAAGAAATTTGGGAAAGAACATTTTTCGTTCAAAAATTTATTTCTGGTGATCTCGTCACCATGGGGTGGCTTGGCCAGGACTGGGAGATGCTGGTGGACTTGGGAAAGATGATGACCGTGGCGGAATTTGTGTTTGAGCCTTAGATTGTGTGAGTGTGTTGCTTTTAGGGTTTAAGGGTGTGCCGATTTGGGGTGAAGTCGCGATGGTTTTACGGCATGATAGTGCGACCGGAATTCACGAGGGTAGGCTTGAAGGTGGATGCATGGCCGAGCTTTCGTCGGAGGTCGGAGGTGGTCGAAGTAAGGGACGATCGACGCTGGGGTGGATCAAACTGTGATGACAGGGTAGTTTCGTGGTTTGAATTGGTGATCTGGGAATCGACTTTTTTTTGATCGATGATGTTATTTGCAGTGGTGAGTGGGGATTCTGGGTCTGGTTTCGATAAGTGGTTGATCGACGGTAGCGCGATGGCGAGAAGGTCAGAGATGGGGGCGTGTACGTGTGACATCGTGCACAAGTGAATCCCATGCAAGCGTTTTGGTCGAGGTGATGGATCCGAAATAGTAGCAGTTTGTCAATCGAGATGGTGGAAGGTACGAACGATTAGGTTCGGCAATGCCCTCGAGTGGTTCGCGATTGGATCGACGCTGGATGGTGTCGTTTGTCGATTGATTTGGGGATTCTGGAGGTAGGACTGGAACCGGAGTTTTAGTATGGGGAAGAGGGAAGAATGTTATCGGGTTGTGATAATGGCTGTGGGCTTCGGCCCGTTCTAATTTAAATAGTGAATTGTAATTAGAGTTTGGTTTATTTAGCATTCTTTTTAAAGAAATTCTAATCTAGCAAGTTGGTTGGTTGAGAATAATAGTTAAAACAAATTCCCTTTCATATGAAATGGCAATTTTAAAACAAGATTTTTGTTAATGAAAGATTTGATTATAAGGTAAAAACAAAATCCATAATTTATTACTTTCCAAATATTTATAACAAACATGTTGTTTAAATAAATGTTTAAAACCAGTTTTCTTTAGTGCTAAATGCTTATTTTAGGTTTATTTAAGACAAAGAAAATTGGAAAAATAAACTTGATCTTTTCTTGGGATTTTATTAAGTCATTTAAATAAGTGATTTATTTATTAAGTGGACAAGCTTTTTAAAGTAATAATTTATTATAAATCTTTGAATTTATTTGAATTAAGTGAAGTATAATTAAGATAATAAAGAAAAATAAATGTTTATACTTTAAATTGAATTCAAGTTTTAAGTGATATTATATTAATTACTTAATTTCATCTATAATGGTGTGTTATAAGAAGATGGTTCGTATCGACGGATGGTACGTCATCGTACGATCCATTGTGAACTTAAATAAGTGAAAGTTTACAAGCTTGTACCGATAAGGTTTAATTACCAATTGGAAAGGAATGCCGTTGTATATCTATATGGCCTACTGTTAAGATGTTCCCAAACTGAATAAATGTGATCATTTTAGATTATTTAAACTTGCTTGAACGGAATCAAACACCATTCCATTAAATAGATAATTTTCTGCTTTGGGTAGTTGATGCCATCGATATGATATTTTTGTATGATTGTGGTAAATATTTACTAGCAATGATAAATCTTTGATCTGCTTATTCTTGCATATATCTGTTGTTTCCCTGTTAGTTATATTTGAGCATGTAATGTGAATCAATCTATAGAAGTTGATTGATATTGAATATTTGTATTGTCATACTGAACTGTGATTGAAATTTAATGGTAACTTGATAAGTACCATTAAGACGGATAAGCCTTATTCTGTTTGGGTTGATTTTGAAACTAGTTTTGTTTTAAAATGTTGTAAAGGAATTGATAAATATTTTGGAAATATCAAAAGTAGTTATTTACTATTATTTTCGAAAATCTTTATAAAGGTATTATTTAAACTATTTTCAAGTATTTAACTATTTTGAAATGATCCTTTAAAGATTAATTTTTATTAAATTAATATTTAAGTATATTTTCTTCAATATAAATCTATTAAATATAAATGTTGTTTTAAATAATATTTTATAATAACTTTTATAAAGTGTATTTTATTTAATAAACTTGGAAATAATATTTGGAGATTTCATAAGAATGATTTGGAAAGAAATGGTTTTAAATATATATTTATCAAATGGAATAAGCTTTCTCAGTAAATGTGAATCCGTTGGATTTTAAATGTGAACGAGGCTTAAGAGTTGCAATGGGAAATAACTTTGTTGTATTGATTGATTGTTTGATAGTTAAACAACCGATTATCAAAATTGGACAAAACCTAACTTTGGAAATATCTAGAGGGGACTCGAGAATTATATGGTACGGTTACCATTCGAGGTGCTATACCGTACGTATAATCTCGTTTGTTCTCAAGGACGAATTATAAGGAGACCCGTCCACAAACGGTTAGGAGGTGAACTCTGATCTTATATTTCATCGGTGTATTTTCTAAACAACCGGGGTTGAGTTTACCGGGAAATAGCGAACGTTGTTTCGGAGAGATCGGGATCGGATTTGTAATCCGAAAACCACTTCGATCCAACGAGTATGTTTTCGTGATTAAGACAAGAGCTTGGAGTAGAAGATGGTACAGTGAAGTGCAAGGGCTAATCGCTACTAATCCTGAGGGTGATTCCGAAAAATGGATGTAGTAGGAGTAGTGCCTTCGGTTCCGTTCGGACCCGGAATGGACTTATATGGATGTATGCTTGCAGAACATCGTCAGGTGGACGATGAGCATTCTAAGTGATATGTACTAAAAAGGTAACGCTTAGCCTCGAGCCTCATCAACCGAGAATGACTGAAAATCAGGGGTTATGCAGCAAGGCTATGTGGGTCACACCCATTAGGGTGAGGTCATCCCTGTCTAGATGTCCCTTTCTATTCGACTTAGTGGTGCGGTTGTTGATCCCAACCGTGGGGTGATCTTACTCGGAATTATCCAGTAAGGGGTAGTTCCGGTCTTGTGTTGCAGGGGAACGGGCGTGGTCCTTGGTACGCTGATCTAGACCAGGTACTGTGACAGGTGGTACCCCGGTGCCTAGTCATTAGTTGGAAATCCATTCTCCCTACGAGCCTTTATGGTTTTGATTGTAGAACCCACTTTCTGGTTAGTATGCTGGAATTTAATCATGTAACAATTTCAGCTATTTTAAATAAGTATTTGTATATAGACCCTATTGTAATATTAGAGGATTTTGATATAAAAATGTTTTAGCTATCGTAAGGTAAAAACCCGACATGTTTATTTGTGGCGTGGTCTTACGAGATGCTTTTGTTTTCAAAGGGTTTTCAAACCTTAATAATCAAGTTGAGTGTGTTTCTCACGCTGGTTTACCAAACTGACCCGGGCTTGGTGTTTTCCTATATGCTCGGGTCAGACCGAGCATATTTCCAGGTTTAGCTGGAAGAATGGAAGCTTTAGGAAAGGAGCTGGGATCGGGAGACGTATTGGCGTAGATGTTTATATACAGTTGTATTTGTTGTGTGATCATTGTTGTAAGGGCAGGATTGTTATAAACTGTCGAAGTTGTATGGTTGTAACTCTGATATAGAGTCTGTATATGTTATATAAAGCAACAGTTTTAGTTTCATGTAAAGATTTGTTTATATTATAGTTTATTCGTTCCGCTGTGAGATTCTGATTTGTTCTCTTTTCTTCTATATTCTTTCTATTTCTACCTTCTTTCTTTCTTTCACTATCGTCTTCCCGTACTATTTAGCTGACAAGATTGGTTTAAAGTCGGTTTAAATCGGTACAGATAAATGGGTTGTGACAACGTTGTTGTCGCATGTTGAGCTCTTTCCAGGTGAAAAAATATTTGAGTGACCTGTGGTCGGTATAGAGAACAAAGTGCTCACACAATAAATAATGGCGCCATATCTTCAATGCAAAGACAATGGCGACAAGCTCTAAATCATGCGTAGCGTACCGAACCTCTTTCAAACGTAATTGCCTTGAAGCATAGGCAACTACCCGGTCCTTCTGCATAAGAACAGCACCAAGGCCGCAATGATTGGCATCGGTATATACAATAAGGTCTTGGTTCCTTTCGGGAACCACAAGGATAGGAGCAATCGTGAGAAGTTCTTTCAATTTCTGAAAAGGAGGTTCACACTTATCAGACCAAATAAAACGAACGCCTTTTCTAGTAAGGCTAGTGAGAGGAAGCACGATGCGGGAAAAGTCCTTGATGAAGAGAGGGTAATAACCTGCCAATCGAAGGAAGCTACGAATCTCAGAAACATTCTCAGGCCTCTTTCAGTTTTGAATAGCTTCGATCTTAGACGGATCGACCAAAATACCCTCAGAGAATACTACATGGCCTAAGAACTTGACTTGCTTTTCCCAAAAATGGTACTTAGAAAATTTTGCTTTGAGTTGATGTTGCTGAAGCGTACTCCAAACAACTCTCAGATGATAGGCATAATCAGCTTCAGACTTAGAATAAATAAGAATGTCGTTGATGAATACAAGAACAAACTTATCAAGATATTCTCGGAATACTCGATTCATAAGGTCGACGAAGTATGTGGGAGCGTTCGTCAAACCGAACGGCATGAAGAGCCACTCGTAAGAACCATATCGAGTGCGGAATGCTGTGAGAGAAATGCTGTCCTCCGCAACTCGAAGCTGATGAAATCCCGTGGCGAGGTCAAGTTGGGAAAAGGCCTTAGCACCACTCAACTGATCGAACATGTCGTCGATCCTAGGCAATGGATACCAATTCTTGATGGTTAACTTGTTAAGCTTGCAGTAATCAACGCATAGCCTAAGAGTCCCATCGGATTTCTTCACGAATACCACCGCGGCTCCCCACGGTGAAGAACTAGACCGAATAAATTGCTTTGCTTCAATTTCTAAAAGCAGCTTCTTGAATTTCTCATTTTTTTTAGTCGACATCCTAGTAGGAGGACAACTAACTGGCTATGCTCCAGGAATGAGGTCAATGTGGAACTCCATGGCCTGCTTGGGTGGTAAACCCGAAACAGGCTCAAATATATATCTAGAAATCACACACAACTGGAATCCGAGATACTTCTTCCTCATCTCGGGACTCAAGAGCAAATAAAGATGCCTCGGAATCATGATTGACATTCCAAAGAATAAGGGAGAGCTGTGCTGATTAATCGGGATGTCGAAGATATATAACTCGCTCAGAACAAAGAATCCAAACCTCGTATCGAACTAGCCAGTCCATACCCAAAATCATTTAAAAACCAAGGAAATGGATCACGTGCAGATTTGCACGGAAAGGAAAACCACAAATAAATAATCAACATCTTCACATAACATGCAAAGGATCAAGGATCCCCCGATAGGATTTGCGATCCTCAAAGAAGTAACAAGGCAAGAAACATCCAAAGGAATAACATCAACAGTTCCCTCGATACGAATGAATGCGACGCATCCGTATCGAATAGAACTCAAATAGAATGGCCATGAAGTAAAATAGAACCCTCCAGAATAGTAGAAGATGTACCTTGAGGCTGAGATGGACCACCAGATGCTTTCGCCACATTAAGATTTCTCGAACGAGAATCCTTTTTCTTCTTAAGACACAAAGAGATCAAATGCCCTTCTTGCTTGCAATAAAGGCACCTACGGGGTTAAGGACAGTCTTTGGCAAGATGATCATGAGAGCCACAGTTGTAACACTCTAAGAATTTAGCTGAATGAGGTGCTACATGAGAGTGCAAACTAGAACCACCCCGATTCTTCTTCTTACTTGGCTGGAATCACTTAGATTTATGGAAGGGAAAGTGCTTCTTGTTCGGATTTCTCCAAACCTATGTCTCAACATCGCTATCCCTCTCATTCTCGACCGCTTCGAGATGTAGGGCCGCATCCACAAGCTCTTCAAAAGATAGCTTAAGCTGAAGCATAAGAGATTTCTTTAGATATTTATTAAGGCCAGAAACAAATCTATGATTCTTCTTATATGATGTGCTAATATGCTCAAGACCGTATTTGGAGAAGGCCTCGAAAGATGCAACATACTCAGAAACAGTCGACTTCCCTTTCTTAAGGTCAAGGAAACGTTGAGCTAGAATAGCCTTTTCAGACTCTGGAACAAACTTAAGCTCGAATCTCTCTTTGAATTGCTCCCACTCCAAGGTAGACTCATCAATCTCTGCCACGAGCAACTCATACCAATCCAACGCACGTTCTTGCAACATACTAGATGCGACAAGAACGCGGTGACGACTAGAAATCTCCATGTGAGTAAAAATGCGCTCGCATGTACGGAGCCATGCCTGGACCTCTAAAACTGCCTCCGAGCCTTTGAATGGCTTGCCTCCTAAACGAGTGAAGTCACTACACAAGCACGCAAATATGGATTTGCACGGAGGAGAAGAATGGGCTAGAGCTGGAGGCTGAGTGCTCCGGATAAGCTCTAGAATCTGATCGGTCGACATATACACACCTTCGGGACGTGAGCCACCGGACGGCTCAGCCCCCGAAGTGCGACCTCTTCCTCTTCCAACCATAAGCTGAAAATTAAGATAAGATTGAATTATTCATTGGGGTAGATATTATCAATTGAATTCATTAAATAAGGAATACTGCGGAATTTAAAAATTACATTCCTAGACGTATTCCCACTTATCTACCCCCAATGGACTCGAAAAGGTTAAAGCACGATTAGAAACAACTTTGATTAGGGACGATGTTTTCACTCATATTATACTTGATGTATTGTAGCATGTATATTGTTCTGTGTTTATAACATTTTGTTCTGAACCTCGCTCTGATACCAAGCTGTGACGCCCTACCCCGAGACCCACACTAACAAATAGTATTACTAAGTAATATTGTCTGCTAGTGCAGAGAATAGGGCTGTTTAGGAGCGACCATCCATAGTCTTGTATTAAATAAGAATTAAGTATGTCGATCCACTTAAGATGAAATGAAAATGAAAAAAAATGAGCACATTATCGACATACTTAATGCTTCTTTAATACAAGACTAGGGATGGTCGCTCCTAAATAGCCATATTCTCTGCACTAGAAGACAGTATTACTTATTAATACTCTTTGTCAGTGTGGGTCTCGAGGTGGGGCGTCACAAACACCACGAAGCTTGTTTAAGTCCATAAATGGACTTAATAGCTTGCAAGCCTTGTCCTTACTTCCATTGGTCATAAAACCCTCGGACTACGACATATAGATAGTTTCTTCTAAATCATCGTTTTGAAATGTTGCATGTGCAACCATTTGCCATATTATATAGTCATAGAGTGTAGCAATGATAGAATAATCTAAATGAACTTAAGCATGGCTATATGCAAAAAGGTCTTGTCAAAATCAACACCTTGAATTTGATGAAATCCTTTCGCAACTAACCTAGCTATATAAGTCTCTACTTCTCCATCTACATTTAGCTTTTTCGTAAAAATCCATTGTAGCTGATGGGTTTTATCCCTTCGGGTATGTCCGACAAAGTCCAAACTTTTTTTTGTACATGGAATCCATCTCATATTTGATTGCTATAGACCAAAGTGCAAAGTCTTTACTCTATAGTGCTTGTTAGAAAGACAAAGGAGTGTCATCATCTACAACACGGTCCTCCTTCTCGCCATCCACAAAAAACCCATAGTACCTTTCTAGTGTGCAAGGTTCCCTACTAGACATTCTAATAGGTTGCATGTTTTTGTATACGGATGAACTCGGTTCTCCCACTGGTTCGATTATAGTATTAATTTCTTGGATCTCATCCAAGTCCATATCTTCACTGTTAATTTCCTTTGACAAAAATTCCTTTTCTAAAAAGTCATCATGTTGAGAAATAATAACTTTTTATTCCTCAGTGTTATAGAATATATATCTCAACAAGATTTTCGAATATCTTATAAATTCACACAATACCGATCTTGCCTCTAGTTTATTCGGGTCAACATTCTTAACGTATGCCGGATAACCCCACACTTTCAAATATTTGAGTTGGGGTTTCTTACCATACCATATCTCATATGGTGTTTTAGGCACAGATTTAATGGGTAATAAGTTCAACATATGCGCGGCAATTTCTAGCATACATCGCCAACAGGACAGATGTAACTCAGTCTTACTCATCATGGAATGAACCATATGTAATAAGGTTAGATTCCTTTGCTCCGACACACGGTTGTGTTGTAGAGTACACTGTGGAGTAACCTGAGAGATAATCCCATTATCTTTTAAGTGCTGTTGGAAATCTTGTCTAATATACTCATCTCCTTTAACTAATCAAAGAATTTTAACCTTGCGACCCATTGGGTTTTCTACTACATTTTTAAACTCAACAAATTTCTCATATACATCGAATTTGTTCTACATAAGATACACTTATCCTAGTCTCGAGAAATCGTCTGTGAAGCTAACAAAATAAGAACTGTTACATTCGGTAATTATAGGCATCGGGTCATATACATCAGTATATACTAACCCGAAAAGTTCATTAACTTATTCATTGCTCCCAATGAAGGTGTGTTTGGTCATTTTACCTTAGAGACATGACTCACATGTGTCAAATTTTTTAGAATCAAGTGATGGGAGAAAACCTTTGGTCTTCAGTTTGTGTAGTCGTTTCCCACTAAATTGACCTAGTCTACAATGCCAAACATAACTATCATTTATATTATTAGAAGAATTATGCTTAGAACACACATAATTATTATTATTGTATAAGTACTATTTTCTAGAATACCATGCAAAATTTATTTCCAACCAAACTAATCTTCATAACATTATTTGCACAATGAAACATATATCCAGTCTCAAACAATCTAGAAACAGAAATAATCCCATAAATAAACTCATATACAAATATTTATTTAATTTAATATCAATCCACCATGCAATTTTAAATGATAATATCCTACTTCCGTTGCATCTACCATAGATCTATCGGCAACTTTGAGTCTAATCTCTCCTTTTGCCATGCGGTGCCACTTCCTAGGTGCCTATAAAGGATTACATATATGAGTATTAGATCTAGTATCTAAGACCCAAGACATCTTGTTGACTACAAAAAAATTTTGAATCACAAATGTACCTGGTGGAGTTGAAGAATCATTATGCTTCTTTTCTCTAACAATCTTCAAGTAGTTCGAACAATTCCTTTTCCAGTGATCTTTCTTGTGTTAATGGTGGCACTCATCCTTGTCATCAGTCTTGTTACTTTTCTTTTTCTTACCTTCTCTTCTCCACTTCTTCGAACTTTTCAAAGATGATGCACTGCCCTTAACAACAAGTACAGCCCCTTGATCCTTTGATGTAGACTTGGCCGACCTCTATATATTGAGGAGCTCCATGAGATTCATATTTAATTGATTCATATTATAATCCAATATGAACGGTTCATACTGGGGAGTTAGAGAACCAAGGATCAAATCAACTTGCAATTCATTGCTTATTTGTACATCCAACTACAAAAGTCTATCAATATAGCTCTTCATCATCAGCACGTAATCGTCCACTTTATGTCCTTTGGTCATTTTGGTATTGAACAACTTCTTTGTAAGTTCATGCCACATAACATGACTGTTTACCAAATAGGGCCTTGAGGCTATCAAATATCTCATGGACAGACATATTTTCATCTTGCCTCTACAATGGCTAGTCTAACGTAGACAACACAAAAACTTGGACGATCTTTAGGTCTGACACTCATTTTTATAAGCAAGTCGTAGATTGGGATCTACATCATCAACGGGTTGTTCTTTGGGTTCACATGTAATAGCTGAGAATAAGCGCTCGTAAGTTAATGCTATTTTGATTGCTCTTAGCCAGTCGGTGTATTTTGGTCCAGTAAGCTTGTCGTTTTCAAAAAATAGTTTGGAGTTATCATTTCTACAAGTTTAATTAGTAGATTATTAGGGAAAATCATAGTAGATGTTCTTATAATATTAGTGAGATTAAACTTTATGCTTCATTTTACTAATAAGCTGTCACTAGCCTTTTATGTTTCGTCACACTCTAAGTCGAAACATATAAGTTTATAGACTTGACTCGTGGGTGTTAGGTCTCGTACATCTTAGAATTTTGACTTTGAGTTTGCTCAACAAGTCATAGATCCACGAATGATGGACAACCCTTTATTGGTTATATCATATACAATTACTAACCCTAGGTACTTTGTACTATTTTCACTTTGACCTTGAGTTTGCTCAAAAAATCAAAACAAAATTATCCACTTGTATCTACCATATTGCGATGGCCTAAGTATAGTATATGAATTATTCTCATGGTACAAGTGTCAGACCATCGAAAATCATGGTATACGTACATTTACGTATGTATTTATTATTTAAGTCTAGTTAGGGTTTCTTAATGTTCCACCTTTAATTTATACTTATATAAGTTTTATTATTATATAACTTTTGTATTTCATATTGTTTATATAATTAACTTATGTATAATATTACGTTAATTAAATAATAATTAATCAATTTTCACTAATTTTATATTATCTTTATAAAATATTTATATTGAATATTTATTATATATTATAACCTTTATAATATAACACATATAACATACACTTATTTAATTAATTAAACTTTAATTTATTTATTTAATAAAATTATATTAATTTCAAAATTCATTTCTTATACATACATGTATTTTTTATGTTATTTTAAACATTTTAAAACAACATAACATATATCATAATATATAATACATGTACATGTTTATTAATTAATTAACTTATTTGATTTATTTGCTTTATTAACCGTATTAATAAATTTTTAAAATTTCAATTTTAATTTATATTGTTTTTCAAACATTTACAAAAATTTATTATATTATTACTTTTATAATATGTATGCATTTTATTTTAAATTTATTAAATTTAAAATCTTTATTTTTTCAATTTTTCAAATAATTTTGAAAATTAGCCCAAGGCCCAATTAAAATTTTACGCATTTCCTATTAGAGATAACCTTTAGGCTCACATATTTGTTCGGGTAGGCTAGTAGTCAGGTAGGGTGAGTACTTGATTACCCAAACCCAATGTTAGACACTACCTTTCTGGACACCATATTGTTTGGGCTATGAGCTTAACAGTTAACCCTAACATGACTAATTTAAGCCACATAGGCTATTAGACTCTGATGTTGTTGGAACTATGCTAGCCCGCAATGGAAGTTATGGGTTAATTTTAATTTTTTTATCATATATGATCTTTATTGGGCCTATGGAGTCCTATTTATTTAGAACATTTCTAAATATCCTTTAAATAAAATCTTTATCTTATTTGAATTTATAAGACGATATAGAATTCTTTAATTCATGTTATATTATATATATTTGTGTATCATATACATATATTATGTGTGTGCACATATGACATATCAATCCGTACAAGATATTGCATTCCCATGTACAGATGCTAGGATTTACATCGCAATGGGAGAATTTAGATGGGAATAAATTTTAGTTTTGCGTGAGGATATGCACTCATTTATTACAAGTCATTTACTGAATATGTGTAGTTATTAGTCTAGTTGCTTGACATCGTTTTATGTATAAGTAGATTAATACGCCTCAATACTAGTTGAGTAGTATGTAGTGGTGCGATGTGTATTGTACTATATTTTTTAGAAGCAAAAAAGGAAACTGTTTAAGTTGGAATTGTTATGATTTAGATTTAATGGATTTAAATGGGAATACTTTGATATGATGGTTCAACCTATTTGTGGTTATGATTTTTAAAAGTTAATTATAATGTAAAGTGAATTATAATTTAAAGTGAATAAGATTTTGAAAGTGATATGATTTCGAAAGTGATATTATTTTTGAAATGAATATGATATTTTGATATGAAGTATGAACTATTTTGAAATAAAACGACCACAGTGTGAACTAAGCATTTAGTTGTTAAAGATACTGGGATCGGATATTGTCATACTCACTGCCAATACCGAAAACTACTTTAACGACTATGCACATGGTGGAGATTCCAGAACGAAGTAGGATGGTTTGGCGACGATTCTGTATGAGGTATTAACGTAGCACTAACTTCCGTGAGTCAGCTTGATGTGGCTAAAACAGGAGCCATGCCGGGCCAAGTAAGGTCGCTCCTTCGATCGGGCACATTTCTTCGATACCATTCTATTACATTGTGATTTGATTGGGTGCACCTTTGATTTGGGAGTGTGTCTCGAGGTGGGAGGTAGTAGCTACTATGCGTTACCACCAGTACGGATCCACAAAATGGTAGTATCCTCCCCTGGGCATTGCCTCGCGTTCCTTGTCTCATGCCTTATCGCGCCTTCTTTGAGTTTGGTTTGTACCATACCTATAAAGTGCCCTCTGATAGCCCTCTAGTTTACGGAGGAATTATGGTACTGTATAGACTATGGGATATATAAAAATGTAATAAGGGGGATATGGGTAACGCCTTAAAGCTATTTTAATAGTTTGCCTTACTTTAGACATTATATATAGCATATTGTACTATGTATGTAGATAGTTTAACGGATCCTTAGAGGATGGAATCCCGAACATCCTTTGAGTTACTTTGTATTTCACTTGAGTTAATTTACTGGTATAAGAATGTTAATCATGACTCGAGCGTTTTGGGTTTTGCTTTATGCTCGGGTCAGACTGAGTGTCACAGCATTTGAGACTCACCTTTGGAGCTTGGAGCTTGGCTTGAAGATCTGTCTTTGTCTATTCAGCTTTCCAGTTATATCAGTTATTTCCACTTGTTTATGTTCAGACTTGTCAGTTGCTTTATATTAGTGACTTTTATGTACTTGATATTTTCTATTATTTGTTTCACAATCTGATGTTTATGTAGTAGCTTCATGAACTACTATTTATCTATTCCGCTGCTTATTGTTGTATAACTCTATGTCTATGATTCTATGATTAATTTTGTTTACTGTATATGCTAAGTTTTGCCAAATAAAAATTAACAATATGTTGTTTTGAGCAATTCAAGTCTGACATGAGTGGATGATTGTCGATTTGAATGGTTCGAAATAGCGGGTCGTTACAGTTGGTATCAGAGCTCTGGTTTAGGAAAAACTTAGCATATGAAGAAAAATTCATTAGTGGTAGGGTGGTAATACCCTACAATGAGTGAAATTAATTGCAGAATCATCTTCATTCGAGCTTGAAATTCTTCGTTAGGATCCTCCTAGATTAGGATTTCTTTTGAATTTTGGAACTATCCCTTTGTTCTGAAAATCCATTCTTTTTTTTCTTGTCCGTGTTCTTTGACACTGGTGCATCCCATAGCTCTATTTCTGTTGATCTCTGTAATAAATTTGAGCACATCTTGCCATATCAATTGGCAATTCCATTCTTATGTGTGACTAATCCTATCAGCGGTCTCGCTAATCTTGTATGATTTATAAATGGGTGAAACTCCTTTACAACAGGCGTCGATTTACCAGTGATTCCTACGTCCTCGGTTTTGATGTTGTTATCTCTTTCAAAGCCGAACTGTTTCTCTAGTAGACGACCAGGGTAATTCTCTTGTGATCGTATGTCGTTTGCCTCCGGATTTTGCAGGCAGTTTTATCTCGTCGCTTGATGCTCAGTCTAGTGATATTGACTCCACCCGATGGTAAGGGATTATCCTGATGTCTTTGGTGAAGTCACTTTTCTTCCTCTCAAGCGGGAATTTGAATTCCGCATCGATCTTATTTCTGGAGCTCGACCTGTTGTCCTCCCTCCCGGACGAATGGCTTCTAGGAATGGTTAATCATGCCCTTTGGATAAACCAGTGATCCTGCCTTCTTCGTCAACCTTGTGGATCGCGTTTTCCACGATGTTCTCAACAAGTTCGTCTTGGTTTTCGTTGATGGTATTCTTGTCTTTTTTGAGTCTCGGTTGACTCGGTTAAGGTCGCCGCGATCAATGTAAGTCTATCCATCTTTCCTCATTTGTAATTTTATTATCTTATCGTCCTTTCGAGCCTATCTTCTTGGTTAGAATTCTCTTTGATTAGGGTCCCTCTAAATTTGAATCTCTATCCTTGTTCTAAAATCATTCTTGAATCACTCTATAAGGGAACGAATTTGCAACTGACATAAAAATGATTTGTATTGTGTTGTTTGAGTTGTAAATTTTGAATTTTGGGGTTTCGATCGATTCGTCTAGCCAACGCTATCGATAGGAATTCCAAAACACTTGAACAGAGCAAATTACAAATGATAATACTAAATTATCATTTATTGTTTTGTTAACATTCCTAAACCATTAGCAATTGTTATATGTTATAAGGATTTGAGATTTTAAAGCATCGTTTATAAACTAATTTGCAAATGAAGTGAATTTTAATTTAGGACTTGAGAATATGATTTTCCGATGCTTTTCAAAATGTAGTTTCAAGGTTTTGGAAAATATATTATTATTTGAAAGTATTTTCGAATGAAAATTGTTCTCAAAGAATTTTAAAAAGAAGTAAGTCTGTACTCTCCTCTTTTATCATTGGAAAATATTTTCAGTGATGACTGCAGCATCATTGACATTCATTTTCGAGTCTCAAAGTGGGGAGACCACTTAGTACCTTTGCTACACTTTTGTTTTGGAAATGGATTTGATTTGAATTTCTTGAGTATGATTTGATACACACACATATATACATACATACATACATACATATACATATACATATATATATACATATATATATATTATGTAATGAGAATATGTAATTGAATAATATACAATATAAATGTAGGTAATAAAGATGTCCAAAAATGAAATTTATATGGTTTTGAATTAATTATTGTATCTGGTACTATGTAATTCAAATCTATCTTTCCTTTCTATTGTTTCTATTCTCGTATCTTGTTCTTTTTCGGAGACGAAAAGTTTTGAGTGGGGGAGAGTGTAACAACCTATAAATTTTAATGATTTTTAATAACGTAATTAACTGAATTTTCCATGAAAACAAAATAATAAAATTTTGCAATGAAATTTTGATATTTGATATGCGTTTATTTAAACATAGCAAATGGCAGATTTTCATCAGAAAATATGAAAGTTAGTTCTGTTGTGTAATTTGCAATTTCAATTTAAAATCAATTAAATTGATGAAAATAAAATATTTTTGAAATCTGAATATTTTTATATAATAAAAATGTAGACCATTTTCTGAGTGAGACGTCATATTTCGTTTCGCCAAATTTGGACCGCTATAGCTTCGTTTATCTTATTTTCGACGTTTTAGCAGCATTTTGGCAGCGGAATCTGACTTTTGATGGGATGATCGTATCGCTGATATCTATGTACCATTCTATTTGTCTCGTCGCACTGATCTCCGCAGTATATTAAATTATGTATTTCGGTGTCCGAAACGCGGTGAAATCTGCGAAACGGTTAGCCGTATCGGTAACCGTTTGTGTTTTTTTGAGCTCTTATGTCCATTCAATTATCCACCGTATAATACCAATAGCCATTAGCATTTATATCTTCCTGAATTCAATGACCTGACTTTTATAATTCCAACTTGTTCTATATTTTATGTTCGTTTCATATGCTTTCGGCTCCTTCATCATTTCGTTCTGCAACTAAATTTTTTTTATATAATAATAAGTAAAGCTTATACACATTTTTTCTAAAATAAAGCTTATATTATATATATTTCGAAAATTTGCACGTGTACTTCTCTCTGAAGCCTGTCATCATCTTCATCAACGTAACCTTCCTCATTTTTCATCATCCGCCTTCCACCACGGCTTGTCACCCTCTGTCCTCCCTTGCTACACCTTTCATTTCCCAAGGCCTCGCCTCCCCTCTTCCTCCAAATCTCTGGCCTCACCACCGAGCAAAACTTTCCACCACGCAACTCAAAAACACCGTACGCAAACTCAGACCATCCGTACTGCCGAGCACGACTCACCACCGGTGAAGTCCATCCTCTCCAACATCAAAGCCTCGCCTGCAACCGAAGCCTGCCTTGACAACTGCCATTCCACCACAAACCCTATCTCCACTCTTCCTTCCACGGCCGCAAAATTCCACCACAACCTCACTTGACTGCCCTTTCCCCAACCCTGACCTGCCTCCATCGCCAAATCCATCTACACCCAGCGAGCAGCCGAGCATCCAGCATCCACCATGCGCAGCAGCCACCATTCCTTTCCCCTCCCCAAGTCATCACCCTAACAGCCGTTTCCAAGCCCAACACCACAATCGACTACCTCCACCGCAAGCCTCACCACCCAAACGCCGCTAGCCGACCCGAGCACCAGCAAACCCCATAGCACTGACCTCCAGCTCACTGCTGTTCCCCTGACACTCCTGGCCATAGCACTCTGACCACATCAACCTTGCTTCATCCTCCTTGCACCAGTCTGCCGAGTTCCAGCCCTTGCACGTTTCTAGACTCGTGAGTGTATCTGTTGTATACTGATACTTGAATTTTATATATATTACGTTTATATTACATATATTCGATTACATATATATTACATATATATTATAATAGATATTTGATATATTAGTTATGATTTCTTTGTTTCATACTCATTCTTATTAATAGTTTTATAAGCTTGAGTATTAAATCTTATTTATATATATTATAAGATATATATATATATATATCGCATATATATATGTGATATAGATTACACCTATATTACATATGTAGATTATATTTGACATTTGATATTTGGCTCCACTAGCTTAGTTCTTCTCCTTTAAATTTTGATTTTGGAGAAAAGGTGTATATAATATATATATATAAAGCTTTCGCATGTTCTAATGCATATTTTTTTCCATTAATAAATATATATTTAAAGTATTTCAATTTGTATGTTTAAGGTGTTTATATATATTATTTCAATTTAAAAATATGTTTAAAGGTTTATTTACAATTTATATTTCTAAATAGATTTTGTTATAACATAATGTATACATATTATGATTAAATATAATTTGAGAATTTGAAAGGAAAATATAGGTATTTTAATAAATATTGATTTTCAACATAATATGAAGATTTTGATTTTATTAATGTTTTGATTTTTTTCAAATATAAATTTTAAGATTTACTTATGATTTTATTATTTTAAATATATGTATGATTCGTCGATTTCGAATTCAAGTTCTTTGTTGTGTTTCGCCTCTGTCTGGAGATTACAGCATCAATTTTCTAGCTTGTCGCAGTCCCGCTTGTCGATCCATGCTTATCTGTGTCTATCAGCATCTCATTCTTGTTATTTCTCTAGCCTCGGAAGGTAAGCAATCACTCACGATTAACATTCTTATATTTCGTAAATCAATTCACATGAAATGAGGATTGAAATATGTTGTTAAATTTAAATTGTTAAATATGATCTGCTATTATTTGCATTAGTTCACCGATGTTAATTGACGTATGCCACCCTACCCTGTTAATATATATTAAACTTAAATTGTTAATGATTGTATATGCTCATCATTGAAATCTTATGTTGTTTTATATTATTATTATATTGTTGTGACGCCCCACCTCTATACCGACGCTAGCCAAGAACACTACGGTGTAATGCTGTCAACTAGCATGGAGAATAAGGCTGTTGAGGAGCGACCATCCGTGTAACTTCTTTGTGCGAGCACCGATATGTCAAATAGTATAGAATGCATATCATTTAAGGAGGAAATCCGACATACCGATACAAACTCAAAGCTATCACACAATGGCTATATATATAATCTTCGGAAACAAATATAGAAATAAACATAACACAAATCAGTCACAGACAATTCATATCACAAAGGCGGAAATAGATATGAATATAACACATGAAAGTGTACATCAGAGTAGTGGTCAAATAAGATCCACATAACACAAAAGAATAGATACAAGTGCAAGGTAAAAGAATATGTATACATCAAGGAGTCTAAATCTCAAATGTATACAACAAAAACTACTAAACTAGAGTAGTTAGCCCAAAAGTCAGAGGATGGCTCCAGATAAGAAGTCATGAGGAAGCACCTGTAAAATCTCAGTCTGACCCGAGTATTATTTAAGAAGAAAATAATAAACGGATCAGTCTAGCTATAAATATCAGATAAAATGATATAGAATAAGAGATATGACAAAAACGTATGATAACCATAAAGCCATACTGTGATAAGTATCTAATCAAAAATCAATCCAGAGATTAATCAATATCACAAGAATCTTCTCAAAGATTAAAAAGAATGTCAAATTCTTAATTTAATTCACCAAGCCATAATAAATGACATACATATCAATGCCAACTGAAAAAGGTGGTGAAACATAAATCTCAGAAATCAATAATTAGAAATCCAGAAATCATAAGAAAATAGGATGGCCAATCCCATAAACTGAACATCGACGCACCTAGAAAGATACGACCCATGTAGAGTCTAGCATCGATACACCTAGAAAGATGTACCCCATGCAAAGTCGAACATCGACGCACCTAGAAAGATACGCCCCATGCTCTAGCATCGACGCACCTAGAAAGATACGCCCCATGCATAAATAAACATCGACGCACCTAGAAAGATACGTCCCATGTAATGTCTAACATCGATGCACCTAGAAAGATACACCCCATGCAAAGTCGAACATCGACGCACCTAGAAAGATACGACCCATGCATAGACGAACATCGACGCACCTAAATAGATATGCCCCATGCCCCGACTTATTGAGCCGATTGCTCCACGAAGTAAATAAACATCGACGCACCTAAATAGGTACGACCCATGCGAGAAATAAACATCGACGCACCTAAATAGGTACGTCCCATGCGAGAAGTGAGACGAAGCTCAATAAAACGAGGAACAGTCCTCCACGTGGACAAAAAGACATCGCACATTGCTAGTCTAAACCATAAAATGATCATCATCGATCATCAAGAAGTGTCGATTACACTAAGCTAGTAAATATAAGAGTTTAGCTTCATGTCCCATAACCACTTGCTTAACTCAAATATTTACGAACAGATTGTAGATCTGCAGTAGAAAATTGTCACAAGAGTCTCAATATGTGTGAATCGAAATCACACCAATGAGGTATAGACTAACCTTGAAGATAAAGAGATATGTGTGAATCGAAATCACACAAATGGTGTCTAGTCTAACCTCGCAAACAAAGAGACATCGCACATTGCTAGTCTAAACCATAAAATGATCATCATCGATCATCAAGAAGTGTCGATTACACTAAGCTAGTAAATATAAGAGTTTAGCTTCATGTCCCATAACCACTTGCTTAACTCAAATATTTACGAACAGATTGTAGATCTGCACTAGGAAATTGTCACAAAAAAGTTTCAATCGAACAAGTCCATAAATTAACCGATGAAGAAACGCAAGCGTTTCATACCACTTGTTTTGCTAAGCCGTTTAATTAGATTTTCTCATACGAATGAGGTAAAGGTTTGTATATACTAATAGATTGGAAAACGGTTTTATAAACAAGATTTGTATTAAAAATAGAGTTGAAATCATCTTTGTAAAGAGTTTGAATATTTACTACCAGTATAGAAAACCTTTATATTTTAAAGTGACAAATCATAGAAGTGATTGTAGAAACAATCAATCATAAAAGTTCACATTTGAAGACGTGAATAAAATCCAAAGAAATCAATTCCCAAAACCATCAAAGTAAGAAGTTCTGTTGAATGTTTTACAGATAAGATCGCCTACGCAGAGGTGTACGGGGTTCGACCTGCCCGGTCAGGTCGCGGGGATCCAGGGGGCAGCGCCCCCGGCGGGATGCGGGGCAGCGCCCCGTCAAAACGGTACGACTTTTTGAAGGCAAGTTACAAAATGGTTGTAGAAACAATCAATCGTCAAAATTCACATTCGAAGACGTGAATCAAATCCAAAGAAATCGATAATAATTGATAACAATAAGTCGGATCAACAAAATCGATAAACAAATGGAAATTCAATCTAGCAAAGCCTAAACAGGCAGAAATGCATGCTTCCAGACGTCTGATTTGGAATCCAGACGTCTGGATTTGCTTTCAGGAAATAGCTCAGAAAATACCCAAACGTCTGGAATAGCAATTCAGACGTCTGAGCCATTGCCAGACGTCTGGTTTGGTTCCAGACGTCTGGTTTCGTTCTCTGGAAAATTATCCAGAGAACACCCAGACGTCTGAAACCTCGAGACAGACGTTTGAGACTCATCTAGACGTCTGATCTTGAATTTCAGACGTCTGGAAATGGTGTCTGGCATTTTTTTATAAAATGCGTGCATACATTTATCTCTCCAGGTCCAAACCAGACGTCTGGGCTTGGTCACCAGACGTCTGGTCACCTGGTCTGGGCAACATTTTGCCTAGGCCAAAGTGGCCAAAACGATTCGGAAGCGATCGGATGAGCAATGGCGACTAAGGATTTACGCCAAGCGGCAACCCGGCCTTAAAGGCTCCTCGATACACTCCGAATATCAATGTCCAAATGTCCATAAAAGAATTTTCATAAAATTGAACCAAAACACCAAAATTGAAGAATTCACAAAACCAATTCAAATCACAACAAGTGAACACGAAATAGATGATAGGAATTCATACCTAACAACAACGATAGTTATAGGCATAGATGTGAGATAAAAATCTCACCTTTTACACAAAAACAATGAAGAGGAAGCTATAGAGCAAGGCAAGGACAATCACTCTTCAATTTCAACTCAACAAGCTTGAATCTAAGCTTAAAAGAGAATCATTTCCTAAAGTTAGGTTTAGGAATTTCTGAGAT
Organism: Allium fistulosum; assembly: GCA_030737815.1. NCBI lineage: Eukaryota > Viridiplantae > Streptophyta > Magnoliopsida > Asparagales > Amaryllidaceae > Allium > Allium fistulosum. The sequence goes on from CM060904.1 coordinate 101,106,466, forward strand.
TGAAAGGAGAAAGAGTTGGAAATGCATACCTTAGCTTCTCTTTGGATTTGGAGCTAGAATTTGAGATTGAAAGAGGAACTAGGGCTTAGAGTTTTAATTTCCCATCCCTCCTACCATTTTTTCTTTAGAACTGAAAATAGGAGGAAGTGAGAGTGAATGGGGAGGGATGGTTCAGTTTGGGGGTTAAGTTGGCAAAGGGGGCTGAACCCAAAACCAAACCCAAAGTGCAAATGGTCAAATTTTTGACTAGCTCCAAACATATCAAAGTTTATACTCAAAAAGGTCGCAAACGGCATTTTGGACTCAACGGAAGTGGTCTCGAGTCCCAATTCGCCTATTTGCAAAAAGTAGCTTTTCGGACCAAAATCCGACTAACGATGAAATATTTAAATAAAATATTTAAATATAAAATCGATAAATATGCGGGTTGTTACAGACTCCCCTCCTTAAAGAAATTGCGTCCTCGCAATACTTAAGAAGAAAATAAATAGTAACAACCATAGAAGCATATCAATATAAAAGAAAATTTGAAATAAGAAGTTCACCATAAAGAGCACGAAAGGGTAAACCCGGACGAGTTCGCTCACTGAATTCTATAGATTTCCCAAGAGCAATCCTTGGGATTTGAGAACCATAGAACTTTCACAAGAAGGACATCTTTATTTCGAAGGCGCTCAACCTCCGAAGCAATGATGTGAATAGAATGTTGCTCAAAAGTCAAATCTGGTGAAACTTCAATTCCTACTATAACACCAGGCTCAAGAATAAAAATAGGAAACCAAAAATCATTTCCATAGTTAAAAGACGTGGAAAACGTCAAGAATAGTAGAAAATTGAACCGGTGCAATGGCGTAATACAATAACAATACGCCCGAGAAACTGGAAACACGAATAACTCCGAACATCGACGTAGTACAAAAACGGTACGTCCAATGAAACAAAGCTCAAATAATTCGGAACACCGACGCAGCACAAACGATAAGTCCAATGAACCGAAAGCCATAAAAGAACATCGGACGCTAGTCCATAAAAGAAATGAGATAAAACTCAATAAAATGAAGTATATCAAAAACGTCCGATGAACTTGATAAAAAGATAATTCCATTCAGACATCATCAAAGAATCAACCACTTGTTGCTTATAACAAAGTGCATTGGCAACACAATTCCCCTTTTTGGGAATATACAAAGAATATCGAGATCATTAGATGTAAGGAACTCGATCCAATATTAAGTTCCTATGAGAAAATACATATTCCCAAGATTTATGATCGAGGCGGAGAACAAATTTCTCCCCCAAAAATGATGATGCCAAACTCTAAAAGCGAAAACAATAGCCGCGAGCACTAGATCATGAGTGGCATACCTAGTCTCGATCGGCTTAATGATTTAGAAGCAAAAGAAAGAGAACGACATCCAAACCAATACAATTAGCATTGGTACAAAAGATAAAGTCTTGGTTCCCTACGGGAAACACAAGAATAAGAGTATCGAAAAGAAAGAATTTCTTTTAAATAATCTTCTTTCCCGAAAAGCTAAAATTTTCAAAATTACATTTATCTTTATGTAATAATCTTTCTAGAGAAATTTACATTTTTACTAGTCAATTTACTGTGTCTGATTGTCTCATCAAAGCGTTTAGGAGATTCCTATCGATAACGTTGATCAGGCGCATCGACCAAAATTCTTAAAGCACTCAACGGGCAATACAATCACAAAACCATCTTCTAGATAATAAACATGTTTGTTAAAAAAACTTTTAAGAATATTCTTTGTTCTTTTAAAGTACAAAATCCAATTGTACTTATAAATAAACCTTATGAAAAAGATTTGCAAAATTTTAAATTTCTATTTTCATCCAAAATCAATATATACAAGAATGGAGTCATCGAGATCGTAGAATACTCGATTCATAAAATGGATGAAATAAGCTGGACAAACGGAATGACATAATAAGTCATTCATAAGAATCATAACGAGTGCGGAATGCGGTAAGTGGAATGCTAACTTCCGCAACTCGTAGCAAATAAAATCGGTGGCAAGGTCGAACTGAAAAGACCTTAACACCACTCAAAAGACTGCTTAGGTGATAATCCTAAGACAAGCTCAAAAATACCAGAAAATTCTCAAACTACATGAATGAGAGAAACATAACTTTCCTCATCAAGTGAGCTTAAAGAATAAAATGATTCCATCAAATTGGAATCAAAATCACAAAGGAAAAAAAACGGAAATCTGTTTAACAGATTGAAAATGTCGAAGATGAATAGTCCACATGGAAATATAGGATGTGGGCTTCACAATGATTAAGCCAATCCTTTCACAAAAATTAATTCCGAAACCTAAGTGGAAATCGGTTCGGAAAGAAAAATCACATAAAATAATTTCGACATCAATAAAAAGCAAATTGAGTGTTGCGGATCCACCAATCCGGATTCGCAATCCTCAAAGAAGTCATCAAGCCCAAAATGTTTTAAAGAAAAAGAATCAACAAGTTCTTTTGATATAAAAAGGATGAGATGAAACCCATATCAAAAAGAACTCGAATAAGATAATCACAAAATAAATGTCATCAAGGATAGAATAGATACCTTGACCAAGAGAAGTGCTAGAAGAGGCTTGCACAACCTTTAGCTTTCCCTCCTTCTTGCTTGAAGTATGGGACACGCAGTTATATGATGACTCAAACTTTTGCAATAGCGACAATAGAGGGGTTGCGGACACTCCTTTGCATAGTGGTCCATAGAATCACAATTGTAGCATCGTCCACGACTAGAGGTAGGAGTCTTTGCTACCGAAGATTCTTGCTTCCCTTTCTTGTTGGGATTGGGATAGGAGCCTTTGAACTTAATAGGCCTTTTCATGTTGTTGTTGAAGTTTTGTTTAGCACTCACAACTTCAACATTACCCTCACTATCGGCCTCTTCAAGACGAAGAGCGATATCAATAAGCTGATCAAATGAAACCTCGAGTTTCAGGAGTAAAGGCTTCTTAAGATTCTCATTCAAGCCATAGACAAATCTCTGGTTCTTCTTCAACGGGGTATTAATGTATTCAACCCCGATTTGGAAAGAGATTCGAAAGATGCGACGTAGTCCGTCACAGAAGATTCACCTTGAACAAGGTTGATAAAACGCCGGGCCAAAGTTACTTTTTCAGCCTTCGGCACAAATTTCAATTCGAATCTCTCCCGGAATTTCCCCCAAGTGAGATCCACTTCAACGATTTCACAAATAAGAAGCTCTTACCAATCCAATGCTCTTTCTTGGAGCATGCTAGAAGCCACTTGGACTCGGTGGAGATCAACAAGATTCATGCAAGAAAAGATGCGGTCGCATGATCTAATCCAAGCTTGGATTTCAATAACACTCTCGGATCCCCGGAATGGCCTTCCGCCCAAATCGGTATAATCTCTACACAAGCGTGCAAAACCAGATCTAGGATGAGTAGGCTCTGGAATGGGTCCGATAGCTTGAGCATTCTTAACAAGATCAAGAAGCTGCTGGGCAGACATAAATACTCCCTCCTAAGGAGTAGCACTGGATTGACCGGCGCTGGGACGGCCAGGTCTAACCATTTCTCTTCTCTAAGAAAGAAAGAAAGAAGAGGAAAAAGGTTATTCTCAAAATGAATATCAAACAACCTTAACTGATAAAACAAGGCATCACAAAAGAAAAATAGGATAGAACGGGTCCAATTAACTCGAATAAATTCCTAAAGCACGACTCCTAAGAAAGACTTAGGACATGATCCTTGCTAAATTATTCTACATTGTTCCGAAGTTTGGCTCTGATACCAAGCTGTGACGCCCCACCTCTATACCGACGCTAGCCAAGAACACTACGGTGTAATGCTGTCAACTAGCACGGAGAATAAGGCCGTTGATGAGCGACCATCCGTGTAACTTCTTTGTGCGAGCACCGATATGTCAAATAGTATAGAATGCATATCATTTAAGGAGGAAATCCGACATACCGATACAAACTCAAAGCTATCACACAATCGCTATATATATAATCTTCGGAAACAAATATAGAAATAAACATAGCACAAATCAGTCACAGACAATTCATATCACAAAGGCGGAAATAGATATGAATATAACACATGAAAGTGTACATCAGAGTAGTGGTCAAATAAGATCCACATAACCCAAAAGAATAGATACAAGTGCAAGGTAAAAGAATATGTATACATCAAGGAGTCTAAATCTCAAATGTATACAACAAAAACTACTAAACTAGAGTAGTTAGCCCAAAGTCAGAGGATGGCTCCAGATAAGAAGTCATGAGGAAGCACCTGTAAAATCTCAGTCTGACCCGAGTATTATTTAAGAAGAAAATAATAAACGGATCAGTCTAGCTATAAATATCATATAAAATGATATAGAATAAGAGATATGACAAAAACGTATGATAACCATAAAGCCATACTGTGATAAGTATCTAATCAAAAATCAATCCAGAGATTAATCAATATCACAAGAATCTTCTCAAAGATTAAAAAGAATGTCAAATTCTTAATTTAATTCACCAAGCCACAATAAATGACATACATATCAATGCCAACTGAAAAAGGTGGTGAAACATAAATCCCAGAAATCAATAATTAGAAATCCAGAAATCATAAGAAAATAGGATGGCCAATCCCATAAACTGAACATCGACGCACCTAGAAAGATACGACCCATGTAGAGCTAGCATCGATACACCTAGAAAGATGTACCCCATGCAAAGTCGAACATCGACACACCTAGAAAGATACGCCCCATGCTCTAGCATCGACGCACCTAGAAAGATACGCCCCATGCATAAATAAACATCGACGCACCTAGAAAGATACGTCCCATGTAATGTCTAACATCGATGCACCTAGAAAGATACACCCCATGCAAAGTCAAACATCGACGCACCTAGAAAGATACGACCCATGCATAGACGAACATCGACGCACCTAAATAGATATGCCCCATGCCCCGACTTATTGAGCCGATTGCTCCACGAAGTAAATAAACATCGACGCACCTAAATAGGTACGACCCATGCGAGAAATAAACATCGACGCACCTAAATAGGTACGTCCCATGCGAGAAGTGAGACGAAGCTCAATAAAACGAGGAACAGTCCTCCACGTGGACAAAAAGACATCGCACATTGCTAGTCTAAACCATAAAATGATCATCATCGATCATCAAGAAGTGTCGATTACACTAAGCTAGTAAATATAAGAGTTTAGCTTCATGTCCCATAACCACTTGCTTAACTCAAATATTTACGAACAGATTGTAGATCTGCACTAGAAAATTGTCACAAGAGTTTCAATATGTGTGAATCGAAATCACACCAATGAGGTATAGACTAACCTTGAAGATAAAGAGATATGTGTGAATCGAAATCACACAAATGGTGTCTAGTCTAACCTCGCAAATAAAGAGACATCGCACATTGCTAGTCTAAACCATAAAAAGATCATCATCGATCATCAAGAAGTGTCGATTACACTAAGCTAGTAAATATAAGAGTTTAGCTTCATGTCCCATAACCACTTGCTTAACTCAAATATTTACGAACAGATTGTAGATCTGCACTAGGAAATTGTCACAAAAAAGTTTCAATCGAACAAGTCCATAAATTAACCGATGAAGTAAACGCAAGCGTTTCATACCACTTGTTTTGCTAAGCCGTTTAATTAGATTTTCTCATACGAATGAGGTAAAGGTTTGTATATACTAATAGATTGGAAAACGGTTTTATAAACAAGATTTGTATTAAAAATAGAGTTGAAATCATCTTCGTAAATAGTTTGAATATTTACTACCAGTATAGAAAACCTTTATATTTTAAAGTGACAAATCATAGAAGTGATTGTAGAAACAATCAATCATAAAAGTTCACATTTGAAGACATGAATAAAATCCAAAGAAATCAATTCCCAAAACCATCAAAGTAAGAAGTTCTGTTGAATGTTTTACAGATAAGATCACCTACGCAGAGGTGTACGGGGTTTGACCTGCCCGGTCAGGTCGCGGGGGTCCAAGGGGCAGCGCCCCCGGCGGGATGCGGGGCAGCGCCCCGTCAAAACGGTACGACTTTTTGAAGGCAAGTTACAAAATGATTGTAGAAACAATCAATCGTCAAAATTCACATTCGAAGACGTGAATCAAATCCAAAGAAATCGATAATAATTGATAACAATAAGTTGGATCAACAAATCGATAAACAAATGGAAATTCAATCTAGCAAAGCCTAAACAGGCAGAAATGCATGCTTCCAGACGTCTGATTTGGAATCCAGACGTCTGGATTTGCTTTCAGGAAATAGCTCAGAAAATACCCAGACGTCTGGAATAGCAATTCAGACGTCTGAGCCATTGCCAAACGTCTGGTTTGGTTCTAGACGTCTGGTTTCGTTCTCTGGAAAATTATCCAGAGAACACCCAGACGTCTGAAACCTCGAGACAGACATCTGAGACTCATCTAGACGTCTGATCTTGAATTTCAGACGTCTGGAAATGGTGTCTGGCATTTATTTATAAAATGCGTGCATACATTTATCTCTCCAGGTCCAAACCAGACGTCTGGGCTTGGTCACCAGACGTCTGGTCACCTGGTCTGGGCAACATTTTGCCTAGGCCAAAGTGGCCAAAACGATTCGGAAGCGATCGGATGAGCAATGGCGACTAAGGATTTACGCCAAGCGGCAACCCGGCCTTAAAGGCTCCTCGATACACTCCGAATATCAATGTCCAAATGTCCATAAAAGGATTTTCATAAAATTGAACCAAAACACCAAAATTGAATAATTCACAAAACCAATTCAAATCACAACAAGTGAACACGAAATAGATGATAGGAATTCATACCTAACAACAACGATAGTTATAGGCATAGATGTGAGATAAAAATCTCACCTTTTACACAAAAACAATGAAGAGGAAGCTATAGAGCAAGGCAAGGACAATCACTCTTCAATTTCAACTCAACAAGCTTGAATCTAAGCTTAAAAGAGAATCATTTCCTAAAGTTAGGTTTAGGAATTTCTGAGATTGAAAGGAGAAAGAGTTGGAGATGCATACCTTAGCTTCTCTTTGGATTTGGAGCTAGAATTTGAGATTGAAAGAGGAACTAAGGCTTAGAGTTTTAATTTCCCATCTCTCCCACCATTTTTGCTTTAGAACTGAAAATAGGAGGAAGTGAGAGTGAATGGGGAGGGATGGTTCAGTTTGGGGGTTAAGTTGGCAAAGGGGGCTGAACCCAAAACCAAACCCAAAGTGCAAATGGTCAAATTTTTGACTAGCTCCAAACATATCAAAGTTTATACTCAAAAAGGTCGCAAACGACATTTTGGACTCAATGGAAGTGGTCTCGAGTCCCAATTCGCCTATTTGCAAAAAGTAGCTTTTCGGACCAAAATCCGACTAACGATGAAATATTTAAATAAAATATTTAAATATAAAATCGATAAATATGAGGGTTGTTACAATTGTTCTCACTCTACAAGTTCCCTATTAGTTTAGGAATCTCTATGGGTTGAAATGATACATACCCGAACGATCTTATAGATTAGGGGAAAATCGTTATGGTTTGAAATGATAAACCCAAGTGATTTCAATTAATTTTGAATTTTGGGATTGCGGGTTGAAATGATATATACCCGTAAATATAAAATTTAAATTGCGGATTGAAATGATAAATATCCTCATCACTTGACCATAGGATATAAAATTATATACGGACACCGTTGGTCTATTTTTGAAAAATGATTTCTTGAGTTTTGAAAGGAAATATATGGATTTTAATAAATATTGATTTTAAATATAATAGAAAGATATTTTAATTTTAATATATGTGGAAAAATTTAGATTTTTTAAATTATATGTTTTGGAAATTTTAAAATTATAAGTTAAGTTTTAAAATGTAAATTATAAAATTTTACTTATAACTTTATTATTTTAAATATATATAAAGTAAGATTTAAAATAGATTTAATAATAATAAGATTTAATTTAATAATAATTAATATAATAAAATTTAATAGTAATTTAAATTAACTTTTATTCATAATATTTTTAAAAATTTTGTTTACATTTTATACTAATATTTTAAAATAGATCTTGTAATAACTTTAATAGAATTAAGGTCGGAAAGATAAATTAAAGTTGACTTGGAAGTTAAATTGGTTAATAATTGAATTTAAATACGGATTGATTTGGATCTTATTGATTCTGAGATTCAAATATATGTTTTAAAACTTAATAACTTGATTTTGATTTAAGTGGATTAAATGAATATTTTAAATTTAAATAAAATTGAATTTGGATATTTAATTTTGATTTAAATTGTAATTTGCGATTTTATTTAAATGATTAACTAAGGGTGATTAAATGAATATTTTAAGTTTAAGTAAAATTGAAATTGTATACTTAACTTTGATTTAAATTGTAATTTAGGATTTTATTTAATGGTTATTAAAACGATTAAGTGGATATTTTCGAATTTAAATAAAATTAAAGTTGAATTTTGAAATATAAATGAAATTTATCAAATTGAGTTATTATGAATTGTTTTAATATTTAACTTTGAAACCTATTGAATTGGAAGTGGTTTAAATTTGAAGTTTAAACCTGGATTAGAAATCGATATAAATTAAAATGGTTTAATGAGAATTTGAATTGATTTGTGAAATTGGAAGAAACAATTCTAACTTAAAACTATTTTCGATATATATTTTGATATATAAATTATTTTAAAATATAAACTATTTTAATCTATAACCTATTATATATATAAACTAAATTTTTATTTATAACTATTTCAATATATTTAAACTATTTAAGTTGGAATTGTTATGATTTAGATTTCATGGATTTAAATGTGAATACTTTGATATGATGGTTCAACCTATTTATGGTTATGATTTTTAAAAGTTAATTATAATGTAAAGTGAATTATAATTTAAAGTGAATAAGATTTCAAAAGTGAAATGATTTCGAAATTGATATTATTTTTGAAATGAATATGATATTTTGATATGAAGTATGAATTGTTTTGAAATAAAACGACCACAGTGTGAAATAAGCGTTTAGTTGTTAAAGAGACCGGGATCAGATATTGTCATACTCTCTGCCAATAACGAAAACTACTTTAACAACTGTTCACATGGTGGAGATTCCAGAACGAAGTAGGATGGTTTGGCGATGATTCTGTATGAGGTATTAACGCGGCCCTGACTCCCACAAGTCAGCTTTATGTGGCTAAAACAGGAGCCATGCCTGGCCAAGTGTGGTCGCTCCTCCGATCGAGGACATTTCTTCGATACCATTCTATTACATTGTGATTTGATTGGGAGCACCTTTGATTTGGAAGTGTATCTTGAGGTGGGAGGTAGTAACCGTTATGCGTTACCACCAGTACAGATCCGCAAAACGGTAGTATCCTCCCCTGGGCATTGCCTCGCGTGTCTTGTCACATGCCTTATCACACCTTCTACGAGTTTGGTTTGTACCGTACCTATGGAGTGCTCTCTAATAGCCCTCTAGTTTACGGAGGAATTACGGTACTATATAGACTACGGGAATATATAAAAATTTGTTAAGGGGGATATGGGTAACGCCTTAACGCTATTTTAATAGTTTACTTTACTTTAGACATTATATATGTAGCGTATTGTACTATGTATGTAAATAGTTTAACGGATCCTTAGAGGATGGAATCCCGAACATCCTTTGAGTTACTCTGTATTTCACTTGACATTTCACTTGAGTTGATTTACTGGTATAAGAGTGATAATCCTGACTCAAGCGTTTTGTGTTTTGCTTTATGCTCGGGTCAGACTGAGTGTCACAGCATTTGAAACTCACCTTTGGAGCTTGGAGCTTGGCTTGATGATCTGTCTTTGTTTATTCATCTTTCCAGTTATATCAGTTATTTCCAGTTGTTTATATTCGGACTTGTCAGTTGCTTTATACTAGTGACTTCTGTGTACTTGAGATTTTCTGTTGTATTTGTTTCAAAATCTGATATTTATATAGTAGCTTCATGAACTTCTATTTATCTATTCCGCTGCTTATTATTCTATAACTCTATGTCTGTGATTCTGTAATTGATTTTATTTACTGTATATGCTAAGTTTTGCAAAATAAAAATTAATAATCCGTTGTTTTGAGCAATTCAAGTCTGACATGAGTGGATGATTGTCGATTTGAATGGTTCAAAATAGCAGTTGGTATCAGAGCTCTGGTTTAGGAAAAACTTAGCATATGGAGTAAAACTCATTAGAGATACGGTAGTAATACCCTAGAATGAGTGAAATTAATTACAGAATCATCTTCATTCGAGCTTGAAATTCTTCATTAGGATCCTCCTGGATAAGGCCTTCTTTTGAATTTTGGAACTATCCCTTTGTTCTGAAAATCCATTCTTGTTTTTCTTGTCCGTGTTCTTTGAAACTGGAGCATCCCATAGCTCTATTTCTGTTGATCTCTGTAATAAATTTGAGCACATCTTGCCATATCAATTGGCAATTCCATTCTTATGTGTGACTAATCCCATCGGCGGTCCCGCCAATCTTGTATGGTTTGTAAAGGGATGAAACTCCTTTACAACAGGCGTCGATTCACCGGCAATTCCTACGTCCTCGGTTTTGATGTTGTTATCTCTTGCAAAGCCAAACCGTTTCTCTAGTAGACGACCAGGGTAATTCTCTTGTGATCATATGTCGTTTGCCTCAGGATTTTGCTGGCAGTTTCATCTTGTCGCTTGATGCTCAGTCTAGTGAAATCGACTCCACCCGATGGTCAGGGATTATCCCGATGTCTTTGGTGAAGTCACTTTTCTTCCTCCCAAGCGGGAATTTTAATTCCGCACCGATCTTATTCCTGGAGCTCGACCTATTGTCCTCCCTCCTAGACGAATGTTTTCTAGGAATGGTTAATCATGCCCTTTGGGTAAACCAGTGCTCCTACCTTCTTCGTCGACCTTGTGGATTGCGTTGATGGTATTCTTGTCTTTTCTGAGTCTCAGTTGACCCGGTTAAGGTCGCCACAATCAATGTAAGTCTATCCATCTTTCCCCGTTTGTAATTTTATTATCTTATCCTTCTTTCGAGCCTATCTTCTTGGTTAGAATTCTCTTCGATTAGGGTCCCTCTAAATTTGAATCTCTATCCTTGTTCTAAAACCATTTTTGAATCGTTCTATGAGGGAACGAATTTATGATTGATATAAAAGTGATTTATATTGTGTTGTTTAAGTTGTTAATTTTTAATTTTGGGGTTTCGATCGATTCGTCTAGCCAACGTTATCGATAGGAATTCCAAAACACTTGAACAGAGCAAACTGACACAATATTGTTTCAAAATTGGTAATTGAAATAATTTTATGATTATATTATATATATAAGGTATAATTTTCTGAAATTTGATAATTAATGAATTGGTTGTTAGAAATGATAATACTAGATTATCATTTATTGTTTTATTAACATTCCTAAACCATTAAATATTGTTATATGTTATATGGAGTTGAAATTTTAAAGCATGGTTTATAAACTAATTTACAAATGAAGTGAATTTTAATTTAGGACTTGAGAATATGATTTTCCGGTGCTTTTCAAAATGTAGTTTCAAGGTTTTGGAAAATATATTATTATTTGAAAGTATTTTCGAATGAAAATTGTTTTCAAAGAAATTTAAAAAGAAGTAAGTCTGTACTCTCCTCTTTTTTCGCTGGAAAATAATTTCGGTGATGACTGCAGCATCATCGACATTCATTTTCGAGTCTCAAAGTGGAGAGACCACTTAGTACCTTTGCTACACTTTTGTTTTGGAAAATGGATTTGATTTGAATTTCTTGAGTATGATTTGATACACACACACACACACACACACAGATATATATATATATATATATATATTATGTAATGAGAATATGTAATTGAATAATGTACAATATAAATGTAGGCAATAAAGATGTCCAAAAATGAAATTTATATGGTTTTGAATTAATTGTTGTATCTGGTACTATGTAATTCAAATCTATCTTTCGTTTCTATTGTTTCTATTCTCATATCTCGTTCCTTTTCGGGGATGAAAAGTTTTGAGTGAGGGAGAGTGTAATGACCCGTAAATTTTAATGATTTTTAATAACGTGATTAACTAAATTTTCCATGAATATAAAATAATAAAATTTTGCAATGAAAATTTCATATTTGGTATGCATCTATTTAAACATAGCATATGGCAGATTTTCATCAGAAAATATGAAAGCTAGTTCTGTTGTGTAATTTTCAATTTCAACTTAAAATCAGTCAAATTGATGAAAATAAAATATTTTTGAAATCTGAATATTTTTATATAATAAAAATCTAGACCATTTTCTGAGTGAGACGTCATATTTGGTTTTGCCAAATTTGGACCGCTATAGCTTCGTTTATCTTAGTTTCGGCGTTTTAGCAGCATTTTGGCACCGGAATATCGACTTTTGATGGGATGATCGTATCGCCGATATCTGTGTACCATTCTGTTTGTCTTATCGTGTCGATCTCTATAGTATATTCATTTCTGTATTTCGGTGTCCGGAACTCGGCAAAATCTGCGAAACGGTTAACCGTATCGTTACCCGTTTGTGTCTTTTTGAGTTCTTATGTCCATTCAATTATCCACCGTATAATACCAATAGCCATCCGCATTTATATCTTCCTGAATTCAACGACTTGACTTTTATAATTCCAACCTGTTCCATATTTTCTGTTCGTTTCATATGCTTTCCGCTCCTTCATCATTTCGTTCTGCAACTAAGAAAAAAATTTATATAATAATAAGTAAAGCTTATACACATTTGTTCTGAAACAAAGCTTATATTATATATATTTTGAAAATCTGCACGTGTACTTCTCTCTAAAGCCTGTCATCGTCTTCATTAACATAACCTTCCTCATTTTCCATCGTCTTCCTTCCACCACGGCTTGTCACCCTCTGTCCTCCCTTGCTCCACCTTTCATTTCCCAACGCCTCACCTCCCCTCTTCCTTCGGATCTTTGGCCTCACTACCGAGCAAAACATTCCACCACGAAACCCAAAAACACCGTACAAAAGCTCAGACCATCCATACTGTCGAGCACCACTCACCACCGAGGAAGTCCATCCTCTCCAACATCAAAGCCTTGCCTGCAACCGAAGCCTGCCCTGACAACTACCATTCCTCCACAAACCCTATCTCCACTCTTCCCTCCGCGGTTGCAAAACTCCACCACAACCTCACCCGACCGCCGTTTTCCCCAACCCTAACCTGCCTCCGTCGCGGAATCCATACACCCAGCGAGCAGCCGAGCATCCAGCATCCACCATGCGCAGCAACCACCATTCCTTTCCCCTCTCCACGTCATCACCCTAACAGCCGTTGCTAAGCCCAGCACCACAATCGACAACCTCCACCGCAAGCCTCACCACCCAAACGCCGCTAGCTGACCTGAGTACCAACAAAGCCTATAGCACTGACCTCCATCTCACTGCTTTTCCCCTGACACCCCTGGCTATAGCACTTTGACCACACCAACCTTGCTTCATGCTCCTTGCATCATTCTGCCGAGCTCTAGCCCTTGCACGTTTCTAGAATCGTGAGTGTATCTGTTGTATACTGATACTTGATTTTTATATATATTACGTTTATATTACATATATTCGATTACATATATATTACATATATATATTATAATAGATATTTGATATGTGAGTTATGATTTCTTTGTTTTATACTCTTTCTTATTAATAGTTTTATAAGATTGAGTACTAAATCTTATTTATATATATTATAAGATATATGTATATATATATCGCATATATATATTTCATATTGATTACACCTATATTACATATGTAAAGTATATTTTACATTTGATATTTGGCTCCACCAGCTTGGTTCTTCTCCTTTAAATTTTGATTTTGGAGAAAAGGTGTGTATATATATATATAAAGCTTTCGCATGTTCTAATTTTTTTTCCATTAATAAATATATATTTAAAGTATTTCAATTTGTATGTTTAAGGTGTTTACATAAATTATTTCAATTTCAAAATATGTTTAAAGGTTATTTAAAATTTATATTTCTAAATAGATGTTGTTATAACATAATGTATACATATTATGATTAAATATTATTTGAGAATTTTGAATGGAAAATATAGGTATTTTAATAAATATCGATTTTCTACATAATATGAAGATTTTTGATTTTATTAATGTTTTGATTTTTTCAAATATAAATTTTAAGATTTACTTACGATTTTATTATTTTAAATATATGTATGATTCGTCGATTTCGAATTCAAGTTCTTTGCTATGTTTCGCCACTGTCTGGAGATTACAACATCAGTTTTCTAGCTTATCGCAGTCCTGCTTGTCGATCCATGCTTATCTGTGTCCATCAACATCTCATTCTTGTTATTTCTCTATTCTCGGAAGGTGAACAATCACTCACGATTGACATTCTTATATTTAGTAAATTCAATTAACATGAAATGACGATTGAAATATGTTGTTAAATTTAAATTGTTAGTTATTTAATTGTTAAATATGATATGCTATTATTTGCATTAGTTCACCGATGTTAATTGACATATGACACCCTACCCTATTAATATATATTAAATTTAAATTGTTAATGATTGTATATGCTCATCATTGATATGTTATGTTATTTTATATCATTATTATATTTTTCTCACCCTGCAAGTTCCCTGTTAGTTTAGGAATCCCTATGGGTTTAAATGATACATACCCTAACGATCTTATAGATTAGGGAAAAACCGTTATGGGTTGAAATGATAAACCCAAGCGGTTTTCATTCATTTTGAATTTTGGAATTGCGGATGGTCACAAACCCCAAGTGTTGTGAAAGCACCAGTGTATGAATACAAATCAGCAATATTCAAACACAAATATCAGATCTAAACAAGCAACAAACAACAATCCAGAGATAATGAACAGTGACACACAATTTATAGTGGTTCAGCTATCTCTGGCCTACGTCCACTTCAAGGTTTTTATGATTTTATTGCTCGATACTTGAAGATTACAATTTCTAGTCGCGTAGTACAACAGATTTTATGATTATAATCTGAATCTAAGGCTGCAATGGTGATCTGGAGTAAATCTGGCAGAGTCTGGGCGCTTATTAGCTCTCAAAATTGTCCGACCCCCATTTTGAATGACCTGGGGCTCTATTTATAGATGTAGGAGGCTGATATTTCGCCTAAATTGAGGGGAGACCAGTTCTAGCACGTGAGGGAGCCCACATGCCCGCTTTCTGGAAATCCGGGCCCACTTTGGGATCGATTCGAAGCTATGTTCGAATCGATCAAAAAATTGTCCAATCGAGCTGAAATTTTGTGTGAACATTCTTCATCATGTACTCAAGCTACTGTGAAAATTTTGTAGCATTTGGACTCGTAGATCTCGAGTTATGATCGATTCAAGGTCGCTTGTCTGGTTGCAGTGCTCTGCTCGAATCGATTACGTTCGAATCAATTGCTTCGAATCGATCCAAGCATGCGCTTCTATGATGACGTGGAGCGCCTCCTTCGTATCGATCCGACTTTTATGCCGAGTTGACTGGGTCAACTCCATGATTCTAGCCGCTTTGACTTGGTGGGTTCGAGGTAATGGATTCGAAGGCATGCTCCTTCGCTCACGGACTCGAACGTGTGCTTGTTCGAATCGATTGTGTTGCACTGTAGCCCATCGATTCGAAGCCATCATAGCAGGATGGGTTCGAAGCTAAGTCACTGGACGGATGCAAAGTAAGACACCTTATTGAATACGAATACTGGTGGATTCAAACTACTTTCTTTGGCTGATAGACACAAAGCGTTGCGTGTCGATGGATACGAAGCATGGTGTCTTGATGGGTTCGAAATCACTCATGGGATGAAGTCGAATTGAATCCAGTTCATGGATTCGAAGATCTTCCCTTTGATGAATTCGAACTAAAGCTCGGTGCTGATGGATTCGAACCAAGGCCTCGTGGATGGATTCGAACCAATGTGTGGTTGATGGATTCGGAGCATGGCTTTCTTCTGATCGATTCGAGCCTATGCTATTCTCGAGGGATTCGAACCCAAGGCTAGGCTTATGGATTCGAACCTAGGGCTATTTCCTCCAACTTGCATCGATGATATCTTGAGCGTACGAACTCAGATTGACTCGAGATTTGGAATGTTGTTTTATCTGGCCTTGCTTGACATGTCTTATCAATTGTAGCCCGATCCGGACTCAGAAAAAATTCATCGATATCCATGGTGAACCTGTGATGCACAATCGATGTTCATGACTAATAATCATTGATTTTTAGTTAATCTTTGGGTATCTCGGCTTTGCCAAAAGTTAGGATAACATTTTGCCCCCCAAAACATGCCTTTTGGTAAAAGGTGTGTTTTGATCGGTCTCAAGTCAAATGCAGTGAGTTCATGTTTTACTCATAGCTTATAGCATTTTTAATCAAGTCCATGGCTGTTCGAAGCCGAATTGTTATCAATTTCTTCGAGCGGAAGTTAAGAATGAAATTCTTCAGTCTCCCCATACTATCGGTGGTCACTCCGAACCCTTGCCAAGCCCATTCCAGACTTAGCGGTCGAATAGAAAGATCCTACTGCACTCCGGCGTTGCTTTCTATCCCTTGCACTCTGGCCCCAGTTAGGGCGTAAAGCGATGTCTTGATCGTTCCAGACCGATCATAGCCTCTCCGGGCTCCTGCTGGATCCCGTCCTATCAGTTTCCAGTGAAAGGGAAATAGCGTTAAGTGAGTCAATCCTGTCTTTCTCCGGCGAAGCAACTCACTTCTCGCTCTCCGGTTCAGTGTATCTGAACATTAAGCGATGTCATGGCCTAAATCGTGGGCCGATCATAGCCTCTCTGGGCTCTTATCGAATCCCGATCCAATCACTCTCCGGTGAATAGGAAACGATGCTTAAGTGAGTCGATCCTGTCGCTCTCCGGCGAAGCAACTCACTTCTTGCACTCCGGACCCCGCCTCTCCGGGTAATGTCATAAAGCGATCATGTTTATTTTGATATTTAATGTTCATCCTTTAACTTTCCGGTTAAAAGGTTTATTTTAATAAGTGTTTCTTTATTACATTCGAATCCTTGATGTTCAATCTCAAACACCAGGAAAAACAAGACAATGCCTCTCCGGGCGGAGCGGTCCATTACCATCTTAGAGCATGCCTAGGGATCTCTCCGGTTCCCGTACATGAGTAAGTGGGATAGCCGTTTTATTTTGGAAAGCAAATCTAATGAAATTATTTGACCGAAGTCCAAATCCTGAACTTGGCCCTTGCCATCTTAATCAGTGGATGACGAGTCGTGATCCTGATCCAGGATCGTTTCTGTTAGGTGGAGGTGGTAGTTATTCAGGCCTTACTGCCGCTACCCGTTCTTTGACATATTGTGGCAATCTACCACTCCTGGCATGTTCTTCCACCTCATCCTTTAGGTGGCGGCATTCGTCGGTTGTGTGCCCATCTAACTCATGGAATAGGCAATATTTTCCGGTTCTACGTTCCCGCTCTGTGGGATCTCTCCTCGGTGGTTTTCGATAGGGGAGTTGCCCCCGAGTTTCGGTGTAAATTCGTTCCAGTCCTGCCACCAAGTCTGTGTATTGCCTGAATCTAGGCTCTCGGAATCTCTTCCGTTTATCAGGAACATCATGCGCGTCATCCTGCTTTCTCTTTCCTTTGTCCGCCGTGGGCTGTTCCCTGGCGGTTCCTTCGCCTTGTACAACATTTATTACCTGCCTCTCGGCTCGTGATTCTTCTAATCGAATGAATCGTTCAGCTTCATGGTAAAACTCTCCAAGATCTTGCGGTGGGTCTCTTGTTAAAGAGTCTTTGAATTCGGTGCCTTCTCCAACTCCTGCCACTGCCGCCATCAAAATCATCGATGGGTCCGGGCAATCTACAGAAGCCACTGTTGCATTAAATCGTAACAGAAAATCTTTTATGGACTCTCCAGTCCTTTGTTTTATTGATGCCAAAGTCATCACGCTCTTGGTTCGTGTTACGTGAACCCTAAACTGCTTCATGAAGCAATCCACAAGCTCGCCCCATGTCCTGATTGATCCTGTCTCTAGCTGTCTAAACCAAAGCGCAGCCAAATCTGATAAGAATAAGGGGAAACATCGTGCCATTACTTCCTCGGATGCTCCCAGCACTTCCATGTGTCTGATATATCAGGTGATATGCATGGTCGGGTCTGACTTTCCGTCATAAGGATCCAGCATTGGTAGTTTGAACTTTGGAGGGTTCCTTGCATTCCGGATATTCAGAGCGAACGGACTTCGACTAACCTCTTCCAATCCTCCGCCTGACAATCCCCCTCTCATGATCCGTCTCACTAGGCCAATCATTCTTTCATCTCCATCCAGGGGTTGCCCCCTTGTCATGTCTCTGTCTTGCCCTCCGAGTCTTGTAGGGAAGCCTGGTACATACTCTTCGGGTGGCTCGTTAGCATTTGTGTTGGCCCTAGCCGGTTGAGCTCCTTCCAAAGGTCCTTCTGCATTGGATCCTGCGGGCCTGCCCCCAAGCCCTTGTTGATTGCCTTCTGGTTCTGTATTCTATCCTCCGTTGGGTTCCATAGCCCTAGCTCCTTGTTCCACATTCACAGCCGCTGTAGCTGGTCCAAGGTTCTGTGTCCCTGCAGCTCTCATCTGCTCGAAGAAATTCTACAGCATCTCTTGTTGGCTTTTCATCATTCTTTCCTGCATTAGGTTATTCATAGCCTCCATCTCATCTCTAGTAATGTAGATCGAAGCTTGTCCTTCTCCAGCGCAAGAGGATGCCTCTTGACTTCCTCCCTGTTGGCTCCTCTCAGCTCTTTCTCTTGTTTGTCGAGTCATTGTAGAGCCAAATCTGAATCCTTAAAATTTCAAATCTAAACTTTGAATCTAGTGTAGCGGGTGCTAGTTCTTCTCAGTGAAAGCACCAAAGTGTTTGCGCCAAAAATGGTCACAAACCCCAAGTGTTGTGAAAGCACCAGTGTATGAATACAAATCAGCAATATTCAAACACAAATATCAGATCTAAACAAGCAACAAACAACAATCCAGAGATAATGAACAGTGACACACAATTTATAGTGGTTCGACTATCTCTGGCCAACGTCCACTTCAAGGTTTTTATGATTTTATTGCTCGATACTTGAAGATTACAATTTCTTGTCGCGTAGTACAGCAGATTTTATGATTATAATCTGAATCTAAGGCTGCAATGGTGATCTGGAGTAAATCTGGTAGAGTCTGGGCGCTCTTTAGCTCTCAAAATTTTCCGACCCCATTTTGAATGACCAGGGGCTCTATTTATAGATGTAGGAGGCTGATATTTCGCCTAAATTGAGGGGAGACCAGTTCTGGCACGTGAGGGAGCCCACATGCCCGCTTTCTGGAAATCTGGGCCCACTTTGGGATCGATTCGAAGCTATGTTCGAATCGATCAAGAAATTGTCCAATCGAGCTGAAATTTTGTGTGAACATTCTTCATCATGTACTCAAGCTACTGTGAAAATTTCGTAGCATTTGGACTCGTAGATCTCGAGTAATGATCGATTCAAGGTCGCTTGTCTGGTTGCAGTGCTCTGCTCGAATCGATTACGTTCGAATCGATCCAAGCATGCGCTTCTGTGATGACGTGGAGCGCCTCCTTCGTATCGATCTGACTTCTATGCCGAGTTGACTGGGTCGACTCCATGATTCTAGCCGCTTTGACTTGGTGGGTTTGAGGTAATGGATTTGAAGGCATGCTCCTTCGCTCATGGACTCGAACGTGTGCTTGTTCGAATCGATTGTGTTGCACTGTAGCGCATCGATTCGAAGCCATCATAGTAGGATGGGTTCGAAGCTAAGTCACTGGACGGATGCGAAGTAAGACACCTTATTGAATACGAATACTGGTGGATTAAAACTACTTTCTTTGGCTGATAGACACAAAGCATTGCGTGTCGATGGATACGAAGCATGGTGTCTTGATGGGTTCGAAATCACTCATGGGATGGAGTCGAATTGAATCCAGTTCATGGATTCGAAGATCTTCCCTTTGATGAATTCGAACTAAAGCTTGGTGCTGATGGATTCGAACCAAGGCCTCGTGGATGGATTCGAACCAATGTGTGGTCGATGGATTCGGAGCATGGCTTTCTTCTGATCGATTCGAGCCTATGCTATTCTCGAGGGATTCGAACCCAAGGCTAGGCTTATGGATTCGAACCTAGGGCTATTTCCTCCAACTTGCATCGATGATATCTTGAGCGTACGAACTCGGATTGACTCGAGATTTGGAATGTTGTTTTATCTGGCCTTGCTTGACATGTCTTATCAATTGTAGCCCGATCCGGACTCGGAAAAAATTCATCGATATCCATGGTGAACCTGTGATGCACAATCGATGTTCATGACTAATAATCATTGATTTTTAGTTAATCTTTGGGTATCTCGGCTTTGCCAAAAGTTGGGATAACAGATATATAACCGTAAATATAAAATTTAAATTGCAGATTGAAATGATAAATATCTGTATCACTTGACCATAGGGTAGAAAATTATATACGCACACCGTTGGTCTATTTTTGGAAAATGATTTCCTGAGTTTTGAAAGAAAATATATGGGTTTTAATAAATATTGATTTTATATATAATACAAAGGTATTTCAATTTTAATATATGCGGAAAAATTTAGGTTTTTTAAATTATATGTTTTGGAAATTTTAAAATTATAAGTTAA
This sequence comes from Allium fistulosum, assembly GCA_030737815.1. NCBI lineage: Eukaryota > Viridiplantae > Streptophyta > Magnoliopsida > Asparagales > Amaryllidaceae > Allium > Allium fistulosum. Next base: position 101,127,228 of record CM060904.1, read on the forward strand.
GTTTTAAAATGTGTATTAAAAAAATTTACTTATAACTTCATTATTTTAAAAATATATAAAGTTAGATGTAAAATATATTTAATAATAATAATTAATATAATAAAATTTAATAGTAATTTAAATTAACTTTTATTCATAATATGTTTTAAATATTTAGTTACATTTTATACTAATATTTTAAAGTAGATTTTGTAATAAGTTTATAGAATTAAGGTTGGAAAGATAAATTAAGGTTGACTTGAAAGTTAAATTGGTCAATAATTGAATTTAAATACAGATTGATTTGGAACTTATTGATTTTGAGATTTAAAGATATGTTTTAAAACCTGATAACTTGATTTTGATTTAAAAGGATTAAATGAATAATTTAAATTTAAATAAAATTGAATTTGGATATTTAATTTTGATTTAAATTGTAATTTGAGATTTTATTTAAATGATTAACTAAGGGTGATTAAATGAATATTTTAAGTTTAAGTAAAATTGAAATTGTATACTTAATTTTGATTTAAATTGTAATTTGGGATTTTATTTAATGGTTATTAAAATGATTAAGTGGATATTTTTGAATTTAAATAAAATTAAAGTTGAATTTTGAAATATAAATGAAATTTATCAAATGAGTTATTATGAATTGTTTTAATATTTAACTTTGAAACCTATTGAATTGGAAGTGGCTTAAATTTGAAGTTCAAACCTGGATTTGAAATCGATATAAATTAAAATGGTTTAATGAGAATTTGAATTGATTTGGAGAATTTGAATTGATTTGTGAAATTGGAAGAAACAATTCTAACTTGAAACTATTTTCGATATATATTTTGATATGTAAACTATTTTAATCTATAACCTATTTTTAAATATATAAACTAAATTTTTATTTATTACTATTTCAATATATTTAAACTGTTTAAGTTGGAATTGTTATGATTTAGATTTAATGGATTTAAATGCAAATACTTCGATATGATGGTTCCACCTATTTGTGGTTATGATTTTTAAAAGTGAATTATAATGTAAAGTGAATAATTTAAAGTGAATAAGATTTCGAAAGTGATATGATTTAGAAAGTGATATTATTTTTGAAATGAATATGATATTTTGATATGAAGTATGAACTGTTTTGAAATAAAACGACCACAGTGTGAAATAAGTGTTTAGTTGTTAAAGAGACCGGGATCGGATATTGTCATACTCTCTGCCAATACCGAAAATCACTTTAACAACTGTGCACGTGGTGTAGAATCCAGAACGAAGTAGGGTGGTTTGGCGATGATTTTTGTATGAGGTATTAACGCAGCCTTGACTCCCATGAGTCAGCTTAATGTCAGCTTAATCCAGAACTATTTATCTATTCCGCTGCTTATTGTTGTATAACTCTATGTCTGTGATTCTGTGATTGATTTTATTTACTATATATGCTAAGTTTTTCCAAATAAAAATTAATAGTATATTTTTCTAAGTAATTCAAGTCCGACATGAGTGGATGATTGTCAATTTGAATGGTTCAAAATAGCAGGTCGTTACACAATAGAAGCTTCTCTTCATATCTTGATATATCTTGGTCTCTCTAGGATGAATTGTATATTTTAATCAATGACATTCTCTGAGAAATTCTTTCTGTAAGTCCTCCACATTCGGAACACACAATAGTCCCTTCTTTCTCAACCATCTTCTCTGGTTAAGGCTAGAATCCTTTAAATCATCGATCTTAGTTCCAACCTCAAGCCTTCTGATCTTCTCAGCTAACACTGGATCTTCGTTTTGCTTAGAAGCAATCCTTTCGATCTACACTGGTCGAACTTCTAAACAGGATAACATGGTGATACTCTGACTAGAACTAGCATTCGATTTTAACTACACGCTACAAGTAGTCAAAGCTTCTAAATCTTTCCATTCTGCCTACATAGCTAACACCATACTGTGATGTCTTCTGCTAAGAGCATCCGCTACTTTTTTCCTTTCCCAGGTGTATATTCTATACCACAATCATAAGCAGCCAAAAACTCCAGCCACCTCTGCTGTCTCATATTCAAATTCTTCTAAGAGAATAAATACCTTAAAGACTTATGATCCATGTATAGCTCAAATCTCTCCCCTAAGAGATAATTCTCCAAATCTTTAATGCGAAGATCATTGCAGCCAACTCCAAATCATGAGTAGGATATCTCACTTCATGCATTCTAAGCTATCGTGAAGCGTAGGCAACGACTTAACCTTTAAGCATCAACACAGCTCCCAATCCAGTCCCACAAGCATTAGTAAACACCACCAACCCTTGGTTTCCGCTTGGAACTACTAACACTGGTGCGTTAGTCAACAAATGCTTTAACTTAAGGAATGCTTCCTAACATTTGTCGGACCAGACGAACTTCACATCCTTCCTGGTTAACTTAATCAAAGGTGTTGCTATCCACGAGAAATCCTTGATGAATCTTCGGTAGTGGCCAGCAAGTCTAAGAAAACTTCTGATCTCAGTCACCGTCTCTAGTCTCTTCCAATTACTCACAGCTTCGATCTTATCTGGGTTGACTGACAAGCTTTTCTATGAAACCACGTGACCAAGAAACTTAACCTTTTTTCTTTCAAAAATGACACTTGGTAAACTTTGCTTTCAGCTGATGCTGCCTCAGCATCTCAAGCACTAATCTAAGATGATTCTGTAACAACCCTGGGATTTTTGTAACAATTATTTATCGTCAAAATGACGATTAAATCGTCGTTAATTACTAATGCAGATTTTAATCAAATTGAAGTCCTTTCATAATTTGTTGAATGTAGATGGGCTTTTGGAAATTTAATGTTGGCCCATATCTCTTTGTTTTGCCGAGATTGTATCAAGAAACAACGGGTCCCCTTTCATTTTCTTCATTCATTCGCAAGCCCATTTCAAAGAACAAAAACCCAAATCACCATACAAAAAAAAGAAAAATAATGGCAGCACGAATTCGTTGTTTTCGTTCGTTCCTCATCTAAGAACTTTAGGGCATGCTCATTAGTTTTGTTTGTCTCTCAAAAGAGTAATGGCGACTTCTAACCTCTGCGTTCGTTCGCTCGAGACTAGGGCTTCTGCCGATTTGCGTAGCTCGATCGAAAGCTCATTGCTCGCTCGTCGATGCTAAGGTGAGTGATTTAAACTTCGCTCACATCTAATTCGAACAGTGGTGGCATTTGATTCTCTCAGTGTAGATTTTTACTGGTTCATTTTTATGGCTTTGAGAATTTTTGGATTTTGTTCGAATTCAAATTCTTGTGAATTAGGAGGGGTTCAAATTCATGAATTTCTTGCTTGATTTCTGATTTTGTCAAATTCATATATTTAGACTTGGTTTTACGATGTCGAATTTTTGGACGAGGTTGATTCCTTTCTTTGTGCTGTTCATCTCTTGCTACCATAGTTTCGAATTTGTTTGCATTGGAATTTATGTTGATCTCGGCTTGTACCTTAATTTACTTGGGGCCATTAACTGTTGATCTCGGCTTTGATTTTAAAATGTGAAACTGCTTCTGACTTTGGTAGTTTCATATTTTATGATTTTGTGCCTGCATATATAGAGTCTTGTATCACTCGTTGTCATTGGTTCTTGCCTCTTGGATGGCCTTTTTGGTATTGCTGTTGGTCTTTGGTACAACTTGCTACTTCAGTTACTTAAATATGTGATTTTTCACCTGGCTTTGGCCTGAGTGCGTCTGCATACTGTTGCATTTGGACTCGAGTACAATTGAATCTTGTTATCACTTGCATTTCATTGTTCACTTTGACTTTGTACCTACCCGTTTGCATTTGCAGTCACGCACTGTACACTGGATATGCTCCTGATAGAATTGGTGTAGTTGTTATGCATATCCATTTGCACTCGAGTTCAACCTGTAGCTTGCATTGTCACTTGCACTGTCCAGTGTTAAAGTTGCATATATGTTGTATCCTTTTGTCGATGATACTCGAGATTTTGTTGTACTTGGCATCGTGATAATGTTGTTCCACTGTTTGTTGTCATGTTGCACTATAAGTTGCCTTAACTTCCTCCTGTTCACTGTGTTGTTGTGCACTCTGGTATTTATTTGAATTTCTTCATTGTCACCATTTTTGGTTGCACTGTCACTTGAATTACATTCATTCTTGTTGTCAGTTCCTTGGTTTGTTGATTTTACTTGAGTCTGGGCATTTCTATGCTCTGGTCTCCACAGTAGCATTCATGCTTTAGTTGCTGACTGCTGCATTGCTCCAATGTATTCATGTGTAGCCTTCATATATGTGCATACATTTGTTCTGAAGTGTAGCTTCACTTGAGTCATTTACTTGATATTGCTTTACTTCTCTGTTGCCATTTTTGTTTCACTGGTCATTTCCAGTTGCTTGAACTGGTCTGGTTGCTTCCATACCATGGCTGGTTTGGGTTTGCCGTTACAACATGTATACATACATGTGTGTATACATGTTTAAGTATTGTCTTCAAGTAGTTTCATTAAGTTGGTCATTTATATACTTTATATATATATCCTTGAGTTTGACCGGAAATAGTTTATCACTATTTTTGTGATATTGCATTCCTGTATATGCAGTACTGGGCTGATGTGCACAATTCATCTGATCTTGTGCATATCTAAATCTTTTGCATATTTCATCATATACTGTATTGGCGAGGCAGTACACGTGAGCTGCGTGTACTGCAGCCAAAATAGCATTGACTCTTTAATTGAAATTTCAATTGTTTGAAATTGTTCGTATGTTCAATCCAATATAGTTTGAATTGTATTTTGATTTGAGTTGTTACCATTTGCTTCTGTTTCATTGAGCTTTTGTGGATTTCATCACTGTATTGGCGAGGCAGTGCATGCGTGCGTGTACTACAGCCAATTCAGAATTTGACGTTTTGAATTGATTGATTTCAATTGATGAAATTGTTTTGTGTGCCAACTCGATAGTTTGATATTGTTTTGCTTTGGTGATTTGATCATTTTGTTGTTATTTGCCATTAAGCAATTCTGTTGTTTTTCGAATTATCTGCATTGGTAACCTTTTATTTATCTTTTTTGATGATTTGGATTTGCTGGTTTGTTGTTTAACACTGTTTAGTGTTATATCTGTCGTTATCCGATTCTCTTATCGAGGAGTCGGATATACGAGATTTCTGTGACTATCGTATATTCGTTATTTGATTATTATTGCTTCTGTGCATTAATAACTGAGTTTGAATTAGACTGACCCATGTATTATTTTCTTTTGAATTTAATACTCGGGTCAGACCCGAGTTATTTCACGTTGTAGATTTCCTGCTTTGAGTTGCTGTTGAGCTATGAAGACTTTTCATATCATTTGAAGTGTTCTGCGTCTTTTTGTAGTAGTCAGTGTATTGATTAGGTTGATATGTATTCATGTACATTAGTTGATAATGTATCTGTATATATAATTTCCAGAGTCGACAGTTGTAGTTGTATCATATGGATTGTGTCAAATGTATTGTAACTGACATCAGTTATATATATATATATATATATATATATATGAGATTTTTGTTAATTTGTGTTCTGCATTTATATTATCTGTGTTATTATTATATTCATTGTCCTAAACTATTATGAACCGTCGTAGTTCGTTTTGTACTAGAATTGGGTATGTCGATGGGAGTAAATAAATAAGAGATGAAAAATAAAAAGTATATACCACTCCTATCGAGGTAACCAATATTAGTGGAAGGCCAACTACGGATGGTCGCTCCTATCCAGCCTTATTCTTCGTAATAATGGACAGTATTTCTTTTAATACTCTTTGTTATTATGAGCATAGAGGTGGGGCGTTATAGTTGGTATCAGAGCTTGGGGTTTATGGACATAATATAAAACATAACTTAGATGGAACATGTGTTACAACTATTGGTCGATGTTTTTATTTGTGCTTTGAGTCAAAACTAAAGTTTTGAAATTTGGATGAAATTTTTAAATATCTTATTTAAAAATAAAAAGTGGAGTTGTGTTTTATTGATTGATAATATTGTGTTCTGTTTATCAGAGTACGCAGCGGAAACAGTGAAACTGTCTTCGCTAAATACAGCTGATAAATCATTTTGATTTAAAAATCAAAATACGAAATTGATATGAATTTCAGTTGTTGTTAACATAGCTGTATTTATTTTGTTTCTTTGAGAATTTCGATTCCAATTTGAGGATTCGAAACGATTGCAGTTATGTGATTTTTGTTGAGATCTTTGCTGGTTTTCTTTTATGCTAATCACATGTTGATTAGATTCAGCTGTTTTGGATTATCTTCATTGAAGATACATTCGAATGATTTCTTTGTACATTTTGTAGTGTGCGTGCAAATATGATTTGCACGTTACTGCATTAATTTTACGTTGAACCGAGGCTTGGTTATGAAACGTATTTTGTTGCCGTTACTTTTATAACGGGATTTTTACACTAGTGCTATATTTTGAAGCACGGTGTTTAGTTGAAAATTTACTAGTGTTACATTTTGATGTAAATCATTTTGATGAGATTTTGACGTTTAAAAATTACTGTCGCTTTGGCTTCAGTAACCGTCAAATTTTTAAAAGTGGATTTTCAAGCGGTTATACCGCAATGCTGATTTGTGACCCGTTTTACGATATTTTGAGAAGTGCAATTTTCTTTTCGAAATTGCTACTGATGTTGTTGCTTTAATCACGTGATTGGAAAATCGTTTTAAAATGAAAATTGTTTTATAAATTTTTAACAGTTTGCGTTTTCAAAAGAATGAGGAAGCGACTTAAACGATTCAGCAAAATCGAGGATTATGACCCCTTTCTTTTACTGATTCGCTTAACTCCGGACTTGTTCAGTTGAGAGTGTGAATTGTTATTTTTATAAAATAAATAAAATTGTTTTCAAAAATTTTACAGTTTGCGCTTTCAAAAGAATGAGGAAGCGATTTAAACGTTTCAGCAAAATCGAGGACTATGACCCATTTCTTTTACTGATTCGCTTAATTCCGGACTTGTCCGTTTGAGAATGTAAAGTGTATTTTTACAAAATACACAATTTTGCACTTTCAAGGAAACGATGAAGAGAATCAAACGATTTAGTAAAACACGTGGTATGGGACATGTGCATTTGCTATTTCGGTTAATTCCGGACTCGTTAATTGAAATATTTGATGTTTTAATGATTTTGATGCTTTCGTGTGCTTTCGAGCCACTATGAGGACCTTCGGGTCATATGTTGGACCTTCGGGTCATATGATGGACCTTCGGGTCAAATACTAGTACTAGACCTTCGGGTCACTCTGCGGACCTTCGGGTCAATCTGATGGGCGCCAAAATTATGTTGAGTACTTGGTAGGCTTCGGCCATTTGTTGATGCACGTGCGGCGAATTAAAAACTCGCCATCTGATGGGATCGATCCAAGCTTTTATGTTGATTTTCTAGTCTTCTTAATTGATTTCTAGATATTTGTTGTTTCTAATTATCTGCAGGTAATTAGATATCTGATGTTATTAGATTTAATTATCGTATCGGTAATTAAATATTTACTGTTATGAGATTTAATTATCGCTTGTGATAATTAAATATTTGTTGTTTCTGATTATCGTTTTTGATAATCGGATATTTGTTGTTTCTAATTATCGCTTGAGATAATTAGATAATTGTTGATTTGTTTTCTAATTATCGCTTGTGATAATTGGATATTTGTTGATATGAGTTCTGATTATCGTTTTTGATAATCGGATATTTGTTGCTTTTAATTATCGCTTTTGATAATTAAATATTAGCTGATTTGAGATTTAATTATCGCTTTTGATAATTAAATATTTGCTGATTTGAGATTTAATTATCGCTTTTGATAATTAAATATTTGCTGATTTGAGATTTAATTATCGCTTTTGATAATTAAATATTTGCTAATTTGAGATTCAATTATCGCTTCTGATAATTAAATATTTGATGATTTGATATTTAATTATTGCTTTTGATAATTAAATATTTGCTGATTTGAGATTTAATTATCGCTTTTGATAATTAAATATTTGATGATTTGAGATTTAATTATCGCTTTTGATAATTAAATATTTGCTGCTTTGAGATTTAATTATCGCTTTTGATAATTAAATATTTGCTGATTTGAGATTTAATTATCGCTTTTGATAATTAAATATTTGATGATTTGAGATTTAATTATCGCTTTTGATAATTAAATATTTGATGATTTGAGATTTAATTATCGCTTTTGATAATTAAATATTTGATGATTTGAGATTTAACTATCGCTTTTGATAATTAAATATTTGCTGCTTTGAGATTTAACTATCGCTTTTGATAATTAAATATTTGCTGCTTTGAGATTTAACTATCGCTTTTGATAATTAAATATTTGCTGATTTGAGATTTAATTATCGCTTTTAATAATTAAATATTTACTGATTTGAGATTTAATTATCGCTTTTGATAATTAAATATTTGCTGATTTAAGATTTAATTATCGCTTTTGATAACCGAATACTTGTTGATTTGAAATTTGATTACCGTTTGTAGTAATTAAATATTTTTTGATTTGAAATTTGATTACCGGTTGTGGTAATTAGATATGTGTCGATTGTCTTCTGAGTATCGTTTGGGTAATTGGATGTTTGTTGACTTGTTGGTTATGAAATTTTCCAGTCTCTAATTGATTCTAGAGTATGCTAATTTTATCGAATTACTGTATCCTATCTATCTATGTTGATAGTTAGAGTTTGCTGATTTTGAAATTCGTGTTTTCTAGTTATGTGTTGGATAACTAGATATTTGCAGTTTTGCGAATTGTGGTTTGTGCTTTCTAATCATCTTTTGTTGATAATTAGATATTGCTGTTTCGTGATTTCTGTATTCTAATTATCTAATTGATAATTGAATATTGCTGATGATTGCCTTTATTCAGCTTTGCTGTTTTCTGGTTATCTATTGGTAATTAGACTTTGTTGAGAAATTGCGAATTTCCTTTATGAAATTAAAAGATTCTTTGGCGTTTGTATTCCCGACTTTATTTTTCTAGCATAACCAGTTTATGTTAGAAAAATAATTGTTATTGACGACTTTATTTATGAAAATTGCGGGGACGCAATTTTTATAAGGAGGGGAGTCTGTAACAACCCTGGGATTTTTGTAACAATTATTTATCGTCAAAATGACGATTAAATCGTCGTTAATTACTAATGCAGATTTTAATCGAATTGTCCTTTCATAATTTGTTGAATGTAGATGGGCTTTTGGAAATTTAATGTTGGCCCATATCTCTTTGTTTTGCCGAGATTGTATCAAGAAGCAACGGGTCCCCTTTCATTTTCTTCGTTCATTCGCAAGCCCCTTTCAAAGAACAAAAACCCTAATCACCATACGAAAAAAAGAAAAAGAATGGCGGCACGAATTCATTGTTTTCGTTCGTTCCTCATCTAAGAACTTTAGGGCATGCTCATTAGTTTCGTTCGTCTCTCAAAAGAGTAATGGCGACTTCTAACCTCTGCGTTCGTTCGCTCGAGACTAGGGCTTCTGCCGATTTGCGTAGCTCGATCGAAAGCTCATTGCTCGCTCGTCGATGCTAAGGTGGGTGATTTAAACTTCGCTCACATCTAATTCGAACAGTGGTGGCATTTGATTCTCTCAGTGTAGATTTTTACTGGTTCATTTTTATGGCTTTGAGAATTTTTGGATTTTGTTCGAATTCAAATTCTTGTGAATTAGGAGGGGTTCAAATTCGTGAATTTCTTGCTTGATTTCTGATTTTGTCAAATTCATATATTTAGACTTGGTTTTACGATGTCGAATTTTTGGACGAGGTTGATTACTTTCTTTGTGTTGTTCATCTCTTGCTACCATAGTTTCGAATTTGTTTGCATTGGAATTTATGTTGATCTCGGCTTGTACCTTAATTTACTTGGGGCCATTAACTGTTGATCTCGGCCTTGATTTTAAAATGTGAAACTTCTTCTGACTTTGGTAGTTTCATATTTTATGATTTTGTGCCTACATATATAAAGTCTTGTATCACTCGTTGTCATTGGTTCTTGCCTCTTGGATGGCCTTTTTGGTATTGCTGTTGGTCTTTGGTACAACTTGCTACTTCAGTTACTTAAATATGTGATTTTTCACTTGGATTTGGCCTGAGTGCGTCTGCATACTGTTGCATTTGGACTCGAGTACAATTGAATCTTGTTATCACTTGCATTTCATTGTTCACTTTGACTTTGTACCTACCCGTTTGCATTTGCAGTCACGCACTGTACACTGGATATGCTCCTGATAGAATTGGTGTAGTTGTTATGCATATTCATTTACACTCGAGTTCAACCTGTAGCTTGCATTGTCACTTGCACTGTCCAGTGTTACAGTTGCATATATGTTGTATCCTTTTGTCGATGATACTCGAGATTTTGTTGTACTTGGCATCGTGATAATGTTGTTCCACTGTTTGTTGTCATGTTGCACTATAAGTTGCCTTAACTTCCTCCTGTTCACTGTGTTGTTGTGCACTCTGGTATTTATTTGAATTTCTTCATTGTCACCATTTTTGGTTGCACTGTCACTTGAATTACATTCATTCTTGTTGTCAGTTCCTGGGTTTTTTGATTTTACTTGAGTCTGGGCATTTCTATGCTCTGGTCTCCACAGTAGCATTCATGCTTTAGTTGCTGACTGCTGCATTGCTCCAATGTATTCATGTGTAGCCTTCATATATGTGCATACATTTGTTCTGAAGTGTAGCTTCACTTGAGTCATTTACTTGATATTGCTTTACTTCTCTGTTGCCATTTTTGTTTCACTGGTCATTTCCAGTTGCTTGAACTGGCCTGGTTGCTTCCATACCATGGCTGGTTTGGGTTTGCCGTTACAACATGTATACATACATGTGTGTATACATATTTAAGTATTGTCTTCAAGTAGTTTCATTGAGTTGGTCATTTGTATACTTTATATATATATCCTTGAGTTTGACAGGAAATAGTTTATCACTATTTTTGTGATATTGCATTCCTGTATATGCAGTACTGGCTGATGTGCACAATTCATCTGATCTTGTGCATATCTAAATCTTTTGCATATTTCATCATATACTGTATTGGCGAGGCAGTACACGTGAGTTGCGTGTACTGCAGCCAAAATAGCATTGACTCTTTAATTGAAATTTCAATTGGTTGAAATTGTTCGTATGTTCAATCCAATATAGTTTGAATTGTATTTTGATTTGAGTTGTTACCATTTGCTTCTGTTTCATTGAGCTTTTGTGGATTTCATCACTGTATTGGCGAGGCAGTGCACGCGTGCGTGTACTGCAGCCAATTCAGAATTTGACGTTTTGAATTGATTGATTTCAATTGATGAAATTGTTTTGTGTTGCCAACTCGATAGTTTGATATTGTGTTTTGCTTTGGTGATTTGATCATTTGTTGTTATTTTCCATTAAGCAATTCTATTGTTTTCCGAATTATCTGCATTGGTAACCTTTTATCTATCTTTGTTGATGATTTGGATTTGCTCGTTTGTTGTTTAACACTGTTTAGTGTTATATCTGTCGTTATCCGATTCTCTTATCGAGGAGTCGGATATACGAGATTTCAGTGACTGTCGTCTATTCGTTATTTGATTATTATTGCTTCTGTGCATTAATAACTGAGTTTGAATTAGACTGACCCATGTATTATTTTCTTTTGAATTTAATACTCGGGTCAGACCCGAGTTATTTCAGGTTGTAGATTTCCTGCTTTGAGTTGCTGTTGAGCTATGAAGACTTTTCATATCATTTGAAGTGTTCTGCGTCTTTTTGTAGTAGTCAGTGTATTGATTAGGTTGATATGTATTCATGTACATTAGTTGATAATGTATCTGTATATATAACTTCCAGAGTCGACAGTTGTAGTTGTATCATATGTATTGTGTCAAATGTATTGTAACTGACATCAGTTATATATATATATATATGAGATTTTTGTTAATCTGTGTTCCGCATTTATATTATCTGTGTTATTATTATATTCATTGTTCTAAACTATTATGAACCGTCGTAGTTCGTTTTGTACTAGAATTGGGTATGTCGATGGGAGTAAATAAATAAGAGATGAAAAATAAAAAGTATATACCACTCCTATCGAGGTAACCAATATTAGTGTAAGGCCAACTACGGATGGTCGCTCCTATCCAGCCTTATTCTTCGTAATAATAGACAATATTTCTTTTAATACTCTTTGTTATTATGAGCATAGAGGTGGGGCGTTATAGATTCTCATGCCCTCTTTCATTCTTAGAGTGTACTAAAATGTTATCTATAAACAGAAATACAAACCTATCCAAGTACTCTTAAAAACTCAGTTGATCAAATACACGAAGAAAGCAGGTGCATTTGTTAACCCAAATGGCATCAGTAACCACTCATATGAACCATACCTAGTCTGAAATGCTATCAAATGAATAATGTCCTTTGCCACTCTTAACTGATGGAAACCCGTCGCCAAATCCAACTGGGAAAACATTCTGGCTCCACACAACTGATCAAAAAAATCAAGAGTTCTTGGCAAAGGATACTTATTCTTGATCGTTCTCTTGTTCAACTTATTATAGTCGATACACATCCTTAACGACCCATCTGGTTTCTTCACGAACATCGCAGTCGCTCCTTAAGGAAAATTGCTTGGTCTGATAAAATTCCTTCCTCCAAGATCCACTACTGCACCTTCAATTCCTTTACCTCAGTCGGTGTCATCCTGTTAGGTGGTCTACTTACAGGTTCAACTCCTGGCAGAAGATCTATGCAAAACTCAATAGCTCGTTTCAGTGGTAGTCCTGTAATTGGCTCAAAGATATCTGCAAGCTCTCTTGCTTTCGAACCTGACTTAACTGTTCTCCCACTTCCATCGCACTTAATAAAGCAAAACATTCCGGTCAGAATTCTCTACTTAGAATATGATTTGGTTATGACTATCAGGGTGCCTTAGCAATATCTCCTTATCCTCGCAAAATATCCTAGCCTCGAACTTACCCAACCAATCCATACCCAAAACGATCCCAAATTCTACAAAGTCAAAAATATACAAACTGCATGCAAACTTATGGTCTAACAAATCAAGTTCTAACTGATCACATCTCACTCCTAGAGTTACATACCCTCTTTTTGGATTTGCAACCATTAAGAAAGTAACAAGGTTGGTGGGTTCTAAGCATAACCAATCAACCAAACAGTAAGATATAAATGAATGTAATGCACCGGTATCAAACAGTATCCTAGTTGGTAAACCCTGAATCAAAAGCGTACCTTCCATCATAGTCTTCCCTTTTAAGGCTCCAGTTGGCCTAGCTGATGACGGTCCAATAACAAAAACCTTCCCTCTATCTACCCTAACTGGCTTTGGACACTGATTCTTATAATGTCCAACTTGATCACAGTTGAAGCATTTCACCCCCTTCTTATTTGCAGCCTTCTTTCCCTTGCCTGACCAGCACTCATGCTGTAACGACCCGTAAATTTTAACTATTTAAATATCGTAATTAGTTGAAATTTTGTGAAATTTTAACGATAAAATTTTGAAATATAAATTTGATATTTGGAATGCGTCTAGTTAAACATAGCAATTAGTAAATTTTCGTCCGAAAATATGAAAGTTTATTTCGTGCGTAAATTTACTTCAATTGAATCAGTTAAAAAGCGATGAAAATAAAATGTTTTCGAAACCTAAATATTTTTATATAGAAAAATTATAAAACATCTTCTGAGCAAGACGTTATTTTTCGTTTTTCCAAATTCGGACTTCTTTAGCTCCGTCGATCTTATTTTTCTACGTTTTTGCTGCATTTTCCGCTAGTAGAAAATTCGAATTTTTATAATTCAAATCAAACCACTGATATCAGTATACCGTTTAGATCGTCTCGTCGTACTGATTTCTGCGGTATATTCATTTCTGTGTTTCGGATTTCCGGTAAGTGGCGGAACCCTTCGAACGATTTACTGTAACGCTTCTGTATTTTTGGCTTTTGGAATTTCTCTTGCCTCTTCATTTTACCGTGCTTGTCAATGCATCAGCTAGCCATGGATATTCCCAAAAAAAAAATTTAATTCGTGACTTTTGTTTTCCCACGTAAAATTTATATCGGTTCATTTTTCCAAACTGTTCATTTACTTTTGAGGTATTTGCCAGCACATCCTCCCCAGCTCCAACATTCTTCCCTCAGCCTTTCCTCTGCCTCATTATTCCCTGCTCCTCTTTGTTTTGCCTTTTGCCTAGCTATCTTCTTCCTCCACACCCGAGCACTTCGGCCACCATCTCCGAGCAACCGACCAAACCCCTGCTCCTCCAACCCACCTGACACGTCAGACCCCTACTGCCCTCCACCACTCCCTCCTCCGCCGTGTAGCAGCCGCAACCACCTGCCAAAACTCGTACCTCCCCAACACCAACGACCATCGCTCCTCACGGCATCCGCACGTCCTACCCAGCAACCCACGTCAGCGACCACCTGACAACCTCCTCAGGCCGTGGCCTCCCTTCCATTCGCCAACCCGCTTCACCTCAAACCCAACGCCTTCAACCTTTTTTTTCCGCCTGGGTCGTCGCCACACAAACCTCCTTTCGAACCGTGCTCATCTACGTCTCGGCAAATCCCACCACCTTGTTCACTACCACCCACCTATCTCTTTCTCTTGCTAATTCACCCGATCTGATTTTGCAACCATAACAGCTCGCCTTCTCTGGCATAGCAGGCCGAGCTTACTTCTCTGGTGGTATATGTTGAGGTATATATTATATAGTTCATTTATATGTACAAGTGTATACCTGAGTTGGTTTTGAAAGTAAATATACTTTGTCTGCTGTACATATCTACTTGTAGAAATGATACGATAGTTTCTATGTTCTGATAGCTTATATATATTAGCAGTTGATAATATGTTAGTTATATATGATTAGTTTATACAAATTTTATAATACGTCATATAAGTTATAACATGCCTAGTTATATGGTACTTTAGATTATATTCGTATGTTGGGTTGAATATATATATTTACAATAGATTATTTCATATATATATAAGCTGATGTCCATGTTGTAGAATATATATATAAATATAAGAGTTGTATCCATAGATCTCTATAAGTTTATACGTCCTTTCGAGTCATATATGGTCGGGATTTTTTTATAAAATGTTAGATATACTCATGTCATATAAGGTAATACTGTTTGGGTATACAGTGTTTGCAGCTTCCATATTTTTATAATATAGTATATAGCTATAGTTAAAGGTTGTCTACATATATAGCTGTATTTTTGTGAATATCAAAGTTTGCATAAGATTTTGTAGTCTCTCTGTTGTGTGTAGTTGGATATATATATATATGTTAAGTAAAGTTTTATGTCAGTCTATGATTTATATTATAATGTATGTCTATATGGGTTGGAGCTGTGATATGTTTGGATTTAGCCGCATTATTTATATATATTTATTGTATAAAACTTAGTTACGGCATATAGGAGTTGATATAAATTTATATGGATAAAATAAGTTTTAGTTTCTATGAATGTTTATATGTATTTTATTACACTTTATTATATTAAGATATAACCTATATAAATTTTTGTCTATTGAGTTTTGATGTGTAAAGTTATAAAAGTTATATTAGTTTTACTATTAGATTTATATATATATATATATCTGTATATGTTTTGGTAGCTTAGGTCTGCATATATTTTCGTATCAGTTATTTATGGGTCTGCATTTGTTTGGTTATATATTTTACATTCATATGTATTGTTTGTAAACGCTATATTTATACAATTTTACATGAATTTGGTGTTGAGTAAAAATATTGATTTGAAATTATATATACATATATATATATATATATATATATATATATATTATTTAAATGTGTGTTTTAAAACAAATTTGGTTTTAAGGGAAAATTTATAACGTATAATTGTTTCAGTTATATCTGTTGGTTCTGATTCGTTTTTCGATCCCTATTATCAGCCTTGTCCGTCGTGCCTGTTTTCTCCATCGAATCGTGCCCATCCAGTGTTGCTTTGAAATTTGTAGCTCATTGCTTGGTCAAATCATCTCTAGCCTCGAAAGGTGAGCAATCACTCACGATTAATGTTCTTTATCTATTAAATTTGATTTCAATTGAAACGACAATTGAAATATGCTGCGGTTAGTTATTTACACTGTTTTATATGCTACCATCTGTATCAGTTTACTTATGACATCTTATACCCTTGACTGTTACTTATGAAATGATAATCTAGTTGGTTGATAAATGATTGATTTTTGATGTTGATATTGGACGTTAAATTGCTAATGTTGTAAGTGATAAATAATTTGAAATTGAAATTCACGTAGGATAGTTAGTTTTGATATATATGTTAAATTTGATTAGATGACATTTGCATAATATGACCCCTTTAAATGTTAGATTAATTGACACGTAGAAATTTGGTTATGTACACCTTGAACCATTGAATGTATGTTGTAAAATTGATGTAGTTGAAATTGAACAATAGATATCAAGTGAAGAACCGTATTAAATATTAATGTAATAATCTTTAATCTACATGAAATGATAGTGTAGATTCTAGAAATAATTATATTAATTTGCACAAATAACAATGCGAATTAATACGATTATTTCGGGATTATTTGAATTTATTATTTGATTGTTATTGATTGTTGTTATTGCTTGTTTATTTACTTTGACACCATCCCTGTTATCACACTGCAAGTTCCCTTTGTTATGCTTTGATTTGTGAACTGAATTGGAATCGGGTTGAAATGATAGATACCCAAATAACTTTGACTTAGGATAGAAAATTTAATTAAAACCGGTTGGTCAATGTTTTGATTTAAATAAAATGAAGATTTTATTTGAATAAATAATATGGTTTTGAAATAAAGCTGGAATTTGAATTTTAAAGAAAGGAAAATGTTAATATTTAATAATTCGAAATAAAATATTAACATAGTAGTTGTTGAAAGAATGTTATTTTAAAATTAATTATTTAATAATTAAATTTGGAATTATTAATAATCAAGTTTTGAAATTAGTTAATAATTAAGTTTTGAAATTATTTGATAATTGAATGAGATTTAATTATTTAATAATTAAATAAAAATTGAATTCTTTATTAAGTGAAATTGAACTTCTTGAATAAGTGAAAGTAAATTTCTTTATTAATTGAGTTACGAAATCGTAACTAAGTAAATAAATCAGTGAAATTGAATTTCTTTAATAAGAAATAAAAATGTGATTTATTGAAACAAATGTAAGAATTGTAATTTAAAGAATTTGATTTGACGAAATTAACTTAATTAAATTTGTAAGCTTTGATATAATGGGGTTGAACTTAAGTAATTGATTTAATGAATTGGAAATTTAATAGAAATTGTTTGAATGATAAATTAACTTAATGAATATTGAATGTAATCGATCAATGAATTTAAATTTATTTGAATGTTAAATTAAATTAGTTTAAATGATTTTGGAATGAAATTTATTTATGAACTTGGAACAATATGTGAATTGATTTAAGTAAAAGTTGAAATCTAATTATAAGATTTTGAAATGAATATGGAAGTTTTGAAACGTAAATTATGGAAATTGTTTTAGAAAGACAAATGAAATGTTGATTTTTGAATTCTAATTGAAATTGAAATTGATTTGGTTTTTTTGAAATTTATTAAATGACCAATCGGTGTAATAATTACGAAAGTTATTAAAGAGACCGGAATCGGTTAGGGACATACTCACTGTCTAAACCGAAAACCACTTTAATAACTATACGCGGAGTATGGTCTAGAATGAAGTGGTTGGAATGATGTACGTGATGACTGAAGAAAGAGAACGATAATGGATAGCCTTGACACTTGTGTCAAATTGGAAATGACTAAAACAGGAGCTGTGCCGGACCAAATGGGGGCTAGCTACCTCGAGCGAACACACTTCTTCGAAAACTACTCATTACTTGTTGTCGATTGGTGCACCCTTGATTTTGGGAGTGTTGTTTCGCGGTGTTGCGATCGCTGCGGCGATGCGTTATCACCAGTCCGTATCAGGCAAACGGTAGTTTCACTACCTTGGGTATTGCCTCATGTGCCTTGTCATACTTGTATCCCTATATACGCGACCACTACGATTTGTTTTGTATTATACCTATGGAGTACTCCTTGATATCCCACTAGTTTACGGTGGAGTTTACAGTGCTGTATAGACTATAACGCTTATATAAAATGTGTTAAGGGGGATAATGGTAACGCCTTAACACTATTTTGATACTTATATCACTGTTAGACCTTATCTACTTATCGTATACTACTACATAGTAGATAGTTTAACGGATCCTTAAAGGATGGTTATTCCAAACATCCTCTGAGTTACTTGTATTTCAATTGCTATTTCACTTAAGTTGGATTTATTGATATAAGAATGTTAATCCTGACTCGAGTGTTTTGTGTTTTGCTTTACGCTCGGGTCAGACTGAGTGTACCAGTATTCGAGACTCACCTTTGGAGTTGGAGCTTCGCTTGGAGACCCAACTATCTATCTAGATTTCAGATATTCAGTTGATTCCAGTGATGTATTCTGATATTGTATTCGAGACATCTGTTGTACCTTATTTAACTCTGATATGTATATAGTAGCTTCATGAACTACTATCTTTTATTTCCGCTACACTTATTACTCTGTGTCTGTGATCTATGATTATTTATTTACTGTATATGTTCAGTTTTGCCAAATTTAAATTAACAACGCGGTATTTTGAATTATTCAAGTCCGACATGTGTGGATGCGAATGGTCCAAAATAGCGGGTCGTTACAGTTGGTATCAGAGCTTTGGTAGCTCTAGGCAAAACTCAGCATATAGGGTAAATGTATTTACAGAATCACTCTCATTCGAGTTTCAATCTCTTCCTTTTGACTCAATTCCCTCGAATTTTGGAACGTTCCCTGCGTTTTCAAAATTCATTCATGTCCCTCACTATTCGTCTTCTTTCAATTCTGGAGTATCCAATAACTCCACTTCGAATGATCTTTATAATGAGTTGGCGGTCCCGCCAATCTCAAATTGATTTGTAAAGGGGTAAAACTCTTTTACGATAGCATCGATTCACCGAAGATTTATATATCCTCGGTTTAGATGCTGACATCTTTGGTTATGCCGAATTCTATCTCTTGAGTTCAATGTCGATTTGCCTCGGAATTCTACATTGATCTTATTCTTGAAGTCACGGTCGACCCGGTTATCGTTGCCCGCGATTTATATAAGATTATCTATTTCCTTATTCGGTTAAATAATCATCTTATCTTTCGTTCCAACTTATTATCAAATCAAAATTTTCTTTGATTGAATTAATCAAATTTGAATCTCTATCCTTGCTTTGACATCTGTTACTATATCGTTGAGCGAGGAAGTGTATTTGTAAATTAATATTTTAAAATGTTTTAATATACATTGTGTTGTTTGAGTTGTTGATGTTGATTTGGGTTTTCGATCGATTCATCTAATCAACGCTATCGATAGGATTTCCAAAACACTTGAGCAGAGCAAACTGACACAATATCGTTTTCAAATTTGGTAAATAAAATAAAAGTTTTGTATGATTATATTATATATAAATATAAGTTTTCTAAAATTTAATTTGTTAATGAATTTTTTGTTAGAAATAATAATATTTGATTTTCATTTATTGTTTTGTAAACCAATGATTTTTGCATAATATAAATAAATGAATTTATGAAACTTGGTTATAATTTGATTTGGGATTTGAAAGGAATTTAAATAAAGAATTTGAGAATTTAATTTCTGGTGATTTCAAACTTTGATTTGAAAGTTTTAAAGTGTATAGTATTTAAAATATTTTTGAATATAAATCGTTTTCAAAGAATTTTAAAATGTTGAACCAATGCTCTTCTCTATGTCGCTGGAAAATAATTTCTGTGATGGCGGCGTAATCATCGACATTCATTTTCGAGTTTCAAAGTGGAGAGACTATTCTGTAGCTTTGCTATGGTTTTGTTTTGAAAAAATAAAAATAAAT
Organism: Allium fistulosum; assembly: GCA_030737815.1. Taxonomy (NCBI): domain Eukaryota; kingdom Viridiplantae; phylum Streptophyta; class Magnoliopsida; order Asparagales; family Amaryllidaceae; genus Allium; species Allium fistulosum. Next base: position 101,147,254 of record CM060904.1, read on the forward strand.
ATATTTTGATTTGAATTTCTTTGGTATAATTTGATTTATATATATATAGGTATCTTATTTTAAAAATTTAATTTGATTTGATATAAATATATAGATATATCTCTAAATTGTTTGAAGAAAATCGGAGATTTAAATTCTTAAATTTTAGGTTAAAGATGATTTCAATTATAAACTGAAGTCAAAATTCTTGGATAAATATTTAACTTGAAATAACTGGATTGTAAAAAATTTATTTGTATAATACTCAATTTCATTTCAATATAACTTACCTAAATTATTCAGAAGTTAAAATGTAATTGGATAATGTACAAAAAAAAATTGTCTTTATAAATAAAATTTGAGTGTTTATAATAAATGTTATACACTAAATTTTGATTATAAAGATGTTAATAGAGTTAGATAGGATAATAAGTAAAACTCAGTTAATAATGAAATAAATTCGTTTTGAAAGAATTAATAAATTTGTTTTGAAAGAATTAATAAATTGAAATTTGATCAACTTATGAAAATACCTTGAATTTAAAAGCAATTAGTAAATATAAATTAATTTAAATCGAAACTTTTATGGTTTAAATTAATTTATATGGGTTAAATATATGTGATTAGATATATTAAGTAGAATAAATTTAACAATAATTTGGAATAAAGAAGAATTTAAATTGCTGAAAAAATATGATTATAATAAAAGACTATTCAAATTTATGGTTTTAGAAAATGTAAATTGAAGATAATTGGATAATAAGATAATGAATTTAGAAATAGTTGAGATTGATTTTAGTGAAATCAAATGGATTAAATCAATTGTTGAATATAATTTATTTAAATTGAAATTTATATGGTTTAAATTAATTGTTATTTTGTATTTCAAATCTGTTTTTCTTTCTGGTTGTTTCTATTCTCCTACCTCGTTCTTTTCGGGGATGAAAAGTTTTGAGTGGGGGAGAGTGTAACGACCCGTAAATTTTAACTATTTAAATATCGTAATTAGTTGAAATTTTGTGAAATTTTAACGATAAAATTTTGAAATATAAATTAGATATTTGGAATGCGTCTAGTTAAACATAGCAATTGGTAAATTTTCGTCCGAAAATATGAAAGTTTATTTCGTGCGTAAATTTACTTCAATTGAATCAGTTAAAAAGCGATGAAAATAAAATGTTTTTGAAACCTAAATATTTTTATATAGAAAAATTCTAAACTATCTTCTGAGCAAGACGTCATTTTTCGTTTTTCCAAATTCGGACTTCTTTAACTCCGTCGATCTTATTTTTCTACGTTTTTGCTACATTTTCTGCTAGTAGAAAATTCGAATTTTTATAATTCAAATCAAACCACTAATATCAGTACACCGTTTTGATCGTCTCGTCGTGCTGGTTTCTGCGGTATATTCATTTCTGTGTTTCGGATTTCCGGTAAGTGGCGGAACCCGTCGAACGATTTACTGTAACGCTTCTGTATTTTTGGCTTTTGGAATTTCTCTTGCCTCTTCATTTTACCGTGCTTGTCAATGCATCAGCTAGCCATGGATATTCCCAAAAAAAAAATTTAATTCGTGACTTTTGTTTTCCCACGTAAAATTTATATCGGTTCATTTTTCCAAACTGTTCATTTACTTTTGAGATATTTGCCAGCACATCCTCCCCAGCTCCAACATTCTTCCCTCAGCCTTTCCTCTGCCTCATTATTCCCTGCTCCTCTTTGTTTTGCCTTTTGCCTAGGTATCTTCTTCCTCCACACCCGAGCACTTCGGCCACCATCTCCGAGCAACCGACCAAACCCCTGCTCCTCCAACCCACCTGACACGTCAGACCCCTACTGCCCTCCACCACTCCCTCCTCCGCCGTGTAGCAGCCGCAACCACCTGCCAAAACTCGTACCTCCCCACAGTGTTTTAAATCTCGGATTTTCGCCAATATCTCGGGAAAATATCTCGGCTATCTCGGGCGATATTTAAAACACTTATAACTAAATAGGCTGCCAAATCTCGGATTTTGGCTGATATCTCGGATTTTTCATCCCGGCCATCTCGGGGAGATTTAAAAGCCTGCCTCCCCAACACCAACGACCATCGCTCCTCACGGCATCCGCACGTCCCACCCAGCAACCCACGTCAGCGACCACCTGACAACCTCCTCAGGCCGTGGCCTCCCTTCCATTCGCCAGCCCGCTTCACCTCAAACCCAACGCCTTCAACCTTTTTTTTTCCGCCTGGGTCGTCGCCACACAAACCTCCTTTCGAACCGTGCTCATCTACGTCTCGGCAAATCCCACCACCTTGTTCACTACCACCGACCTAGCTCTTTCTCTTGCTAATTCTCCCGATCTGATTTTGCAACCATAACAGCTCGCCTTCTCTGGCATAGCAGGCCGAGCTTACTTCTCTGGTGGTATATGTTGAGGTATATATTATATAGTTCATTTATATGTACAAGTGTATACCTGAGTTGGTTTTGAAAGTAAATATACTTTGTCTACTGTACATATCTACTTGTAGAAATGATACGATAGTTTCTATGTTCTGATAGCTTATATATATTAGCAGTTGATAATATGTTAGTTATATATGATTAGTTTATACAAATTTTATAATACGTCATATAAGTTATAACATGCATGGTTATATGGTACTTTAGATTATATTCGTATGTTGGGTTGAATATATATATTTACAATAGATTATTTCATATATATAAGCTGATTTCCATGTTGTAGAATATATATATAAATATAAGAGTTGTATCCATAGATCTCTATAAGTTTATACGTCCTTTTGAGTCATATATGGTCGGGATATTTTTATAAAATGTTAGATATACTCATGTCATATAAGGTAATACTGTTTGGGTATACAGTGTTTGCAGCTTCCATATTTTTATAATATAGTATATAGCTCTAGTTAAAGGTTGTCTACATATATAGCTGTATTTTTGTGAATATCAAAGTTTGCATAAGATTTTGTAGTCTCTGTGTTGTGTGTAGTTGGATATATATATGTTAAGTAAAGTTTTATGTCAGTCAATGATTTATATTATAATGTATGTCTATATGGGTTGGAGCTGTGATATGTTTGGATTTGGCCGCATTAGTTATATATATTTATTGTATAAAACTTAGTTACGGCATATAGGAGTTGATATAAATTTATATGGATAAAATAAGTTTTAGTTTCTATGAATGTTTATATGTATTTTATTACACTTTATTATATTAAGATATAACCTATATAAATTTTTGTCTATTGAGTTTTGATGTGTAAAGTTATAAAAGTTATATTAGTTTTACTGTTAGATTTATATGAGTATGTGTAAGTTATTTGTTTAATAAAAAAAAATAGTTGTTTAAAATATATATATCTGTATATGTTTTGGTAGCTTAGGTCTGCATATATTTTCGTATCAGTTATTTATGGGTCTGCATTTGTTTGGTTATATATTTTGCATTCATATGTATTGTTTGTAAACGCTATATTTATACAATTTTACATGAATTTGGTGTTGAGTTAAAAATATTGATTTGAAATTATATATGCATACATATATATATATATATATATATATATATATTATTTAAATGTGTGTTTTAAAACAAATTTGGTTTTAAGGGAAAATTTATAACGTATAATTGTTTCAGTTATATCTGTTGGTTCTGATTCGTTTTTCGATCCCTATTATCAGCTTTGTCCGTCGTGCCTGTTTTCTCCATCGAATCGTGTCCATCCAACGTTGCTTTGAAATTTGTAGCTCATTGCTTGGTCAAATCATCTCTAGCCTCGAAAGGTGAGCAATCATTCACGATTAATGTTCTTTATCTATTAAATTTGATTTCAATTGAAACGACAATTGAAATATGCTGCGGTTAGTTATTTACACTGTTTAATATGCTATCATCTATATCAGTTTACTTGTGACATCTTACACCTTAACTGTTACTTATGAAATGATAATCTAGTTGGTTGATAAATGATTGATTTTTGATGTTGATATTGGACGTTAAATTGCTAATGTTGTAAGTGATAAATAATTTGAAATTGAAATTCACGTAGGATAGTTAGTTTTGATATATATGTTAAATTTGATTAGATGACATTTGCATAATATGAACCCTTTAAATGTTAGATTAATTGACACGTAGAAATTTGGTTATGTACACCTTGAACCATTGAATGTATGTTGTAAAATTGATGTAGTTGAAATTGAACAATAGATATCAAGTGAAGAACCGTATTAAATATTAATGTAATAATCTTTAATCTACATGAAATGATAGTGTAGATTCTAGAAATAATTGTATTAATTTGCACAAATAACAATGCGAATTAATACGATTATTTTGGGATTATTTGAATTTATTATTTGATTGTTATTGATTGTTGTTATTGCTTGTTTATTTACTTTGACACCATCCCTGTTATCACACTGCAAGTTCCCTTTGTTATGCTTTGATTTGTGAACTGAATTGGAATCGGGTTGAAATGATAGATACTCAAATAACTTTGACTTAGGATAGAAAATTTAATTAAAACCGGTTGGTCAACGTTTTGATTTAAATAAAATGAAGATTTTATTTGAATAAATAATATGGTTTGGAAATGAAGTTGGAATTTGAATTTTAAAGAAAGGAAAATGTTAATATTTAATAATTCGAAATAAAATATTAACATAGTAGTTGTTGAAAGAATGTTGTTTTAAAATTAATTATTTAATAATTAAATTTGGAATTATTAATAATCAAGTTTTGAAATTAGTTAATAATTAAGTTTTGAAATTATTTGATAATTGAATGAGATTTAATTATTTAATAATTAAATAAAAATTGAATTCTTTATTAAGTGAAATTGAACTTCTTGAATAAGTGAAAATAAATTTCTTTATTAATTGAGTTTCGAAATCGTAACTAAGTAAATAAATCAGTGAAATTGAATTTCTTTAATAAGAAATAAAAATGTGATTTATTGAAACAAATGTAAGACTTGTAATTTAAAGAATTTGATTTGACGAAATTAACTTAATTAAATTTGTGAGCTTTGATATAATGGGGTTGAACTTAAGTAATTGATTTAATGAATTGGAAATTTAATAGAAATTGTTTGAATGATAAATTAACTTAATGAATATTGAATGTAATCGATCAATGAATTTAAATTTATTTGAATGTTAAATTAAATTAGTTTAAATGATTTTGGAATGAAATTTATTTATGAACTTGGAACAATATGTGAATTGATTTAAGTAAAAGTTGAAATCGAATTATAAGATTTTGAAATGAATATGGAAGTTTTGAAACGTAAATTACGGAAATTGTTTTAGTAAGACAAATGAAATGTTGATTTGTGAATTCTAATTGAAATTGAAATTGATTTGGTTTTTTGGAAATTTATTAAATGACCAATCGGTGTAATAATTACGAAAGTTATTAAAGAGACCGGAATCGGTTAGGGACATACTCACTTTCTAAACCGAAAACCACTTTAATAACTATACGCGGAGTATGGTCCAGAATGAAGTGGTTGGAATGATGTACGTGATGACTGAAGAAAGAGAACGATAACGGATAGCCTTGACACTTGTGTCAAATTGGAAATGACTAAAACAGGAGCCGTGCCGGACCAAATGGGGGTTAGCTACCTCGAGCGAACACACTTCTTCGAAAAATACTCATTACTTGTTGTCGATTGGTGCACCCTTGATTTTGGGAGTGTTGTTTCGTGGTGTTGCGATCGCTGCGGCGATGCGTTCTCACCAGTCCGGATCAGGCAAACGGTAGTTTCACTACCTTGGGTATTGCCTCATATGCCTTGTCATACTTGTATCCCTATATACGCGACCACTGCGATTTGTTTTGTGTTATACCTATGGAGTACTCCCTGATATCCCACTAGTTTACGGTGGAGTTTACAGTGCTGTATAGACTATAACGCTTATATAAAATGTGTTAAGGGGGATAATGGTAATGCCTTAACACTATTTTGATACTTATATTACTGTTAGACCTTATCTACTTATCGTACACTACTACATAGTAGATAGTTTAACGGATCCTTAAAGGATGGTTATTCCAAACATCCATTGAGTTACTTGTATTTCAATTGCTATTTCACTTGAGTTGGATTTATTGATATAAGAATGTTAATCCTGACTCGAGTGTTTTGTGTTTTGCTTTACGCTCGGGTCAGACTGAGTGTACCAGTATTCGAGACTCACCTTTGGAGTTGGAGCTTCGCTTGGAGACCCAGCTATCTATCCAGCTTTCAGATATTCAGTTGATTCCAGTGATGTATTCTGATATTGTATTTGACTATTGTATTCGAGACATCTGTTGTACCTTATTTAACTCTGATATGTATATAGTAGCTTCATGAACTACTATCTTTTATTTTCGCTGCACTTGTTACTCTGTGTCTGTGATCTGTGATTATTTATTTACTGTATATGTTCAGTTTTGCCAAATTTAAATTAACAACGCGGTATTTTGAATTATTCAAGTCCGACATGTGCGGATGCGAATGGTCCAAAATAGCGGGTCGTTACACATGCGCATAATGACCCTTCTTATCGCACTTGAAGCAAACTAAATCAGCTTTTGCCTTCTTGGCAGCATCTCCCTTCTGGGCTCCCTTCTTCTTAAAGAACTTTCTTTTCTTTTACTGAGAATCCTTAGTTTCAACTGGCATCTATCTAGCACAAATAGAAAGCATCTCCTCATGGAGGATTTCCATCTCCACAACTACGTTACTACGATCATGGAGATGTGGCAGGGTCACCGTAACAATCTCGGGCCTCAATCCCCTAATAAGCTTCTCATTTCTCCTGATGACGGTGTCTATAGTAGCATACCCATAATGGGAAAACTCATCAAACTTAGTGGCATACTCAATAACCGACATCTCTCCCTGCACCAGATCCATAAATTTTCTCAGCAATGCTGACTTAGCAACCTCAGACAAAAACCTTTGCTCCAATCTCCTTTAAAATCCACCCATTCCTTCGGAACTCCAGCTGTAACACTATTCCACCAATGAAGCGCTGAACCTTGCAATTGCCAAGAGGCCGCCCTCCTCTTCTGCTCAACATCCAAACCCAAATTAGCAAAGTTCTCTCACAGTGCAACAGCCAATTCTCAAATTCGATAGCATCCTTTGTTCCCATAAATGGCTTTCCACCAAGTTTGGTGTAATCTATGCTCAGTTCAACATAATTATTCCCAACTGGAGCCACATGATTAGCTCCTCTTGCATTCCCAGCAACTCCAGCAGCAACTCCTGCTTGCATCAGATTGGCAATGAACTGATACATCATCCCCATATCTACTGGTGGATTTCCAGCACCAACATTGGCATCAACATTTTGGTTAGCATTAGCCTGTCGATCTGGGTTCCTTCTGGTGGGTCGAGCATTTCCATTGGTTGTGGTGCTTCCTCCACTGAGATTTCATCTTCCGTTTCCTGCTTCCATATCTTCTTTCTCGTAAATCTGCATACGAGCCATAGTAAGATATAGAAGTGTGGTCTAAGAGAGCGAGGAATACGTACATATATATATATATATATATATTATATCAATTACAAATACATTACTATAGCGTTAACCCAAACCCCGACCTTGTTTTCTGATTCATTGGATTATGTTTTGAAAAAGATTTTAGGTTTAAATTTCTTTTAAGTTCTCATAAACCTATGCTCCGATACCAACTTGTAACATCCCCTACTTGAAGGCCCAAAATTAACGGCTACAGATGTTGCAGCCATCCATAGTTATTAATCCTCGGCGACCAAATACGGTAATGTTAGACACATTGATATAATAGAAACACATTGATATGTAAAAAATTTAAAATCATCAAACAACTTTCACATTTCCAATTCAACACCTTTCAAGTTCATTACATAATCCCAACATGAGAACCACGTTCAAATAAAATATAATTATTACAACATACGCCAAGAGCAACATATGAAGTTGCCCCCTTGGATGATCAGAGTATATAGCTAGGCAAACGAACAACTTTTTCCTTTGCAACACAGACACAACGGAATCAAAATAAAAAGAACACTTATTAACTAGCTTGCCTCCTGCACGACTTCGGAAAATTATTCATCTAAAGAGGTACCTGAAAACCTCTACTCTCAAACTACTCAAAATCAATTAAGCACCTGAGAGTTTAAGGGGAAAACATAAACTTCGAGTCAGACATAAAGCTTGGTATGAATAATAAACTACCATCTTAAACCATTTAGATATCTAATAAGACCATGCTAATTAGAGGAACGGGTTTTTCCTCACTAGTATCCTAAAAACTTTATAAAACCATATACCATGCTCCTACATCCACAATGGTAAAAACATAGCAATTCAAAATATTGTGATAATATGCATACAAGTAAAACAATTCTGGGTTTTCCTTCCTCATTCATTATTGACTATCTGTCTAATTTATGGTTCTAGGGTCATTATTAACCTAATAGTTTTCATAGGATGACTATAACTTGTTTAATATTTATGGACTTTCTGTCCAGTTTCATAGTTTTCATGGGATCACTAAGAACCTATTGGCCCCTGCTAGTAACTTTACTATTTCATGGATTCTCCCTGAACCTATTAGTAACTTCAATAACTTCCCTCTTAGATTAGTTTTCATGGGTTGACTAGGAACATATTGACTTTTGTCAATAACTCAATCTGGATATACCTTTAACTCTTTCTTATCATAGTTTTCATGGGTTTACAATGAACCTATTGGCTTATGCTAATAACTTTTCCTAAACATAGCTTTCATGGGTTTACTATGAATTTATCTACCTGACAACTTCTTTAATCCATATTTAGTCATCCTATATTATGGTCTTCCTGCCCTCTTAGATGCAATTCTACTCATTCAGTAGTTAATTCAATTTATATACACTACTGGGTCAACCTAGCTAGTTATTATGCCCTTCCCCAAAATACTGTTATAGGTCCATTATAATGTGAATATACATATATATGAAGAAGTAAACATAATAACACCAACACCTCTTATTTAATATCCTTGAAGTCATTTTATTTAAAACTTGGTTAATCCCTTTAACCTATTAATCAAGGAAAACTTCTTCAAAAACTCCATACTTAAAATCATTTCAAAACTCTTTATTTATGCCATGGTTTTTCTTAAAAATGAGATTGGGTTATTTTCTTTGAAAACTAAGGCTTTCGAAACCTTAAAACATTACCTTCGAAACCCTTGGATAACCTCCTTCAAAAACATTTAAATCTTCTTTCCAAAACAGTAACATATAGCTTTCGAAACACTTTAAAACATCTCTTTCGAAACCATTGGGTTTTTCCTCAAAATTATCTTTTGGGTCAAAAAGAATGTATTCAAAAGTACCCCTTTCGAAACCATTAATCTTTATATAAAATTATTTGGGGAAAACTCGATGGCTTCGGAACCATACCTTCGAAAGCTTCAAATCCTTTAAGTAAAACACTGAAGGATAACTTCGAAACCCCCTTTTGAAGCCATTGCCTTCGAAAACCTTGAACCCTTTCAAAAGCTTGAGAAAGTGGCATTGTATAGGTTTAAGAAAAATCTACATTTTGAAAGAATTGATGACTTCAATACATTCGAAAGGCATAAGATTGGCAGCAGTCTGGGTCGAAACCACCCTTTTCGAAAGCATTTTTCTATAAATAAAGGAACCCATTCGAAAGCTTATACTTTAAAATAAAAGATGGAATCCCTCTTTGAAAGCTATTTAGAAGACCCTTTCAAAAGCATATATTTTGACTCCTTCGAAAGTTTTATTAAAACAAGGCAGCAGCTTATCATTTGAAAGTAAAACAAAGGTTTCGACTCCATCGAAAGCGGTGCTTTCGACGCCATGCCTTCCGCCATTCTCCAATCCACTTCATACCAGCTTTTTGATACCTTATGTATTGGTTTCAACTTGGTGAGTTTCGGTTGGTTTTGACTTGGTCAAAGCGAAAGCATGGGGTCGAAAGATGCTTTTGAAAGAGGGGGAACCCACTTTTCTGAGCAAAGACTGAATTAATGCTATTTGAAGTAATAACTTTATAACTAACCTGCCTATTTGTAAAAAATTAATTAGTTGCCTTAATGTTTTCAAATTCTTTCTCAAAATAATTGCCTCTCATTTTTGGACCTAAATCAAGGATAATTTAACAAATAAGCCCTTCCATTAAGCGAAACTAATAATGCAATTAACCCTTCTTCTAAAATAATTTAATTTCCATAGTAAATCACTTAGGAAAAATCCCCAGAAATTACAGAAATTCACTTTCAATATATTATCTAACACATAAAAATTCCAGGCCCAAATTCTTCATTAAATAATCTCAATAAAATTTTAAACCCAATTATACATATTTTCCTTCGAAAATTCGTATTGAATTTTCCATAGCTTGGAAAATCACAAAAATTGAAACCTATCTCCAAAATCAAATTTTACATGACATAAAATTTTCTCATGGCATTCAAAATTAATTATAATCGGTTTTACCCTTAAAACCATATAAAACCATATTTAAACAATTTTATTTAAATCAAACATGTTATAAATCCAAGCATATCATCATCCAAAGCATCGTTAAATGGATTTAATCTTAAACCCAAAAACAAATGATCATAAAAAAAATAGAGAGGATTTAGATTATTATTCATGTTGATAGGATAAGGACTTTGAGATTTGATTGAGATTAATTCCCCTTGCTTAAATTCTTTGCTATAATTTGATTTCCTCCTCTTTCTTTCTCTAGTAATGGCTGGCTATACTTCTTTTAATTTGCATTTTTAGGAAATGAAAAATGAACGTGCATAATGAAGGAAACGAGATATATGTAAGGGTAATGGGTTATGTGCGGCTATTTATTAGTATACTCTTGTTTTAATTAATTAACATATAAAGCATTCTTAAGCCCATTTAAATAATTAAGCAAAGCCTCTAAGTATTTATTCAAATCTCAATCCCCTTATCACTGTAATATTTACATTATTCTATTTAATTTATCTAATTAAATCTTCTGAATAATGTTATCAAAAATTAGGGGTGTTACAAATAAGACAGCTTATAACTTGCTAAAGGAGGAGAAAACGCGACAATGCTTACGGGTTCGAGTCCCAACAAGCTGCACTGTGTAATCTTTAAGACCTAGAGAGGTTATTCCTCAAAAAAGCAAGCTGGCTAAAATAAGGGTTGGTTGTGGCGACTGAATCCTCTAGCTATACACCCCGAAGTAGGGTTTTGCTTAAAAAAATACTCAATATTTCACAAATATTAATTAATTTAACTAATTTATAACAATTGCAAATAAGTTAAGTTATTTGGTCAAAAGAATATTCATCATTTCGGTTGTGTGACCCGTTAGGTGTAAATCTGGTAAACAATTAATGTCATACTATTCAAATATTAATGTTCATATGTGACGTAGCATGTGGTGTGCCATTTTGGCCAAATTTATTACTTACTTGGTTTCGATAAAAATCCTATTTCACTTTGTTAAGTGTTACTCTATTGTGACTATTATTTACACCAATTCTTCTCGTCAAAACTATATCACTTTGAACTTATGAAATTTGATAATGGTCAAATTTTCAATATTCTGTATTCAACTCTATAGTCCAAACATAAAGTCCTTTGTTCAGTACGTAACCCTAGTGCCTCCGGCAGTCATGGGTAATACACTCCTAGCATTTGGAGAGCGTTATGTACTCTAGTCTCAATGGATACATCGATATCCAGTCTTGATGCATATTGACTAGGAACATTTAAAATGGTATATTTATTTTCGTTTTGATAAATTACTCACGGTTACCTCACTTTGTAACTACTATCACAAAGACATACCATTTATGGATTTTCTATTGAATATACTTTTAATTAAATTAATTAATACAGTGGACAGTCCACTATAAAATCGGCTTGCCTTGCCAAAATTAATTAACACAACATAATATATCAATATAAGATATTTCTATTAAACATAACAATTATGGATTTTTATATGAATCTTATTCCAACTTCTCTAATGGTTTTTTCCAAACCAAGTTAGTTAGTCCCTCGGTGAAATGGGTTTGCTATATTGTTTCAATATTCTACTCTGTCAATCAGCTCTCTCTGATGCTGGAAAACTATCATTATCATGTGCAACAATTCAGAGTAGCTCTCTTGACTTCCGATGAGCTCTAAGTTCTATTATGAACTATACCATGACATTGTTTCCATATAACAATGTTATGGAATTCTCAACATTTGGAATCACCCTCGACTCAGTGATAAATATATGCATTTATATTTATTTACATTGCTTCTATTATAGCGATGTTCAAGGTGATGTACTTAGCCTTTTTCATTGAATTTACCATAATATTTCATTTGGAACATTTTCAACTTAAAGATTCTTAACTTGAATTTATTATTGACATATTATACTCAATGTCACTGATGAAAGTTTAAGTCCTAACACTCCTTCATAAGGAATTTTTTATTTCTGAAAACAATTCTCTAGTCTTTGATAGATACACAAGAACACATGAAAAAACCATTTAGTGATATATATTTGGATTTGATATTTTCTTTATGTATTAGATACATAAACAAATCACGATATTGTTAACAACATAACATGTATGGTAATTCCTATTTCCAATACATAAGGAATCAATCTTACATATTTTGTATTAAACATTTTAATAAGATATCCTTGGATATCGTTTGGGACATCCCAGTATCTTTTATACTTACTATAAAAGACATTATTTATGAATCCAATGTCGAGTGTTAAAACAGCTAAAACTAATTTTAACATAAGTACTAATCATCAGTAGTGTGTTGTTTACTTACGATTTAGAAATACATTGTACATTTTAACATTCTTTCTTATGAACATACGCTTCCTTTGCATTTTGATTGACAATCATTTGATATTTTGATCAAAACACTTGTTCAATTTTGATGCTTGTCGAATGACACTTTCATATCAATCTTTGGATCACATCCTAAAACTCACAAGTTCAATATAGCTCCCATAAACTTTGAGGCACTTTCATATTCAGAACTTGTTTCAACAAAACAAAAAGTTATGCTAGGCTATAATTTTAGAGGTAAAATTCAAACCAACTTGAGCACATTAAATGGTGAATCTATTACTTTAATTTCAACAGTTGAAATTCATGATAATATTCTTATCAATGTGGCTCATTATATCTCAACAACATTTGTCTTTGTCAAAAAGATACATTGGTAGCCAATGGACATATTCCTTCAGATACAATTATTTTAATCATATTTTGATAATGTACTTGGAATCTATTTCAGATTTGCACATCATACCATATCATAGAGTCGATACTCTTAATGGTTTAACTAAACAACCAATAATTATTTATTCTTGACATTGATGTGAAACTCATAGTTTCTCTTTAATGTATGAAAATACTCATTAAACGTTCTAATGTATTTGCATTCATTTAAGTTCGATCAATTTTATTTCATCCCCTTAACCAGTTTTATTATTGGATCATATCCAAATTCATTTTATACCAATAATTTCTTAAAGAAACTCCTTCGTCGTGAAGTTGGTATTTCTTGAAACAAAATTTGGTTCTCAGTGCAACAGAATGGGCATTCATAAACATTTTATGAATTTCCTTATAAAACTGATTTTTCATTAGTTCGTAATATTTATATTCACAGCATAAATCAGTCATTTAGTGACTATTGTTCCTAAATTTTCTTGGAACGATTCATACAAGATCTCTTACGTATAATTATTATGCCAGTCTTCCGACTTGCACAACCCGCCAACTCATTGGCCTAGGATATGTAAGGGTTTCTCATAAACCCTTATCTCATATGGTTTTGTAAACTATTCTTTCGATGATATTAATTTCAACATTGTGTAGTACTCTTAAGTACACACATTGTAGAACAAATTCAACTTAACTTATCATTAATTATGCTTTGTCTAATAAATTTCAATTACTTATTATCAAAACATCAGTATGTATTACAGGGATGAGTGAATTTTGCGACTGAATCTTTATCCATATTAGGTATATATGGAACTCTTTCTAATATACTCACCCACTCGATCAGATCCAATTGTTTTTGTTGCATGTTATTATTTACTTCCGTTTTACATTCTATGAGCTTATCATAGACTTATACATGCATATCATATATGCAAGTCCATGTATCAAATACATATATCATTCTCTATGATAAATCATCGGTGAATATGACGAAGTACGTGGAACCATTTTGGTTTTAGTAGACTTACGATTACATACATCTATTTGAATCAATCCAACGAGTTCATAGACTCTTATGACGCTCCCACTAATTGATCATATACCTTATTCATTTGAGATATAATTAACTAGTATCATATATTCATGGTCATATAATAAAAATTATTTCTCAAAACTACGACTTAGTCTATTATTCCAAAATAATTGCAAATAATTTTAGATACTTCAGTATTTTCCAATGCAACACTTTCGTTATAGAAACAAATACCATAGCTTAGTATTATTTCATAACGAATATTCTACTTGTTCGTAACTCGACGAAATCAACTCCACTTCATAGACAATGTCAGACGGGCGTAATGCACAAGACCGTGTCTCAACTGGACCTCGTATGGAGAAGGAATGAATTTTATAACAATTTGATTAATAAAAATTAAATAACTAAATTAATTAATTAATTACCCTTAATCCCTTAATCCATCTACCTCCCTAATTCATATTTGCATGGTCGTGCACAGGTGATATGCAAACCCACTATTAACCGATCCTGTAACACCCGTAATTTGGCGATAATTATTTAATTAGCTAGTTAGTTAGTTAATTATTTATGCTTAGAAAATGGAATTTTTGCAAACGATGGAATTTGACCATGAAACTTGCACCATTGCATTCATGGTGAAATTCTGTGCAATCTTATTATTTGGAGTTTTGCGATCGGAGTCCAAGTGTAGAAGTTACGGACGAAAAAGAATTCAAATGAAAATAAATAAATAAATAAATAAATAAGGAATAATTAATGTTTTTATCTTAATTAATCGGGCCCACAGGACGACCCATCGTTGGGGATGGTCGTCCCCTATCGGTCGACCAGTTACCCAAGGGTGGTCGACTGGTGGTGACCAGGTGAGTCTAGTAAACCTAGGCCGCAACGGACTGGATTTAATATATTTCGATCGAATGGTTCTATTAGATTCTAGCGCCTATAAATTCAGGCCTAACCCTCCCTTCTCATCTCATATTTTTATAAAGGCAGTAGTGAAGATTTGTCATTTCTTATTCTCCACTTTCTTTCTAAATTGTAAAGATATGGTATTTTTATCTATATTCATACAAATCGGAGAAGAGCAGAAATAAAATAAAAAGGACAAGCAAAGAGAATAACCATATGCATATTTGAGGTAATTTATATATTTGTATCTATCTCTACCAATCCTAAATCTCTTCTCAGATCTGTAATTCTAATGTATGTATATACTCTTTCATACATATCTCTTGGATTAAAAAGGATTTGGAGATGAATCAAAGGTTCTACTTCAGTTATGGAGATTTAGATCGCTTTTAAAAGGTGAGTGGTAATTTTTATAGATAGTTAATATGAAAATTATCCAGTTGGTGTTTATTTGATTTTTATGCCTAATTGGGTAATTATATATGAGTTGTAGGCAGCGAATTGAATATGATCTGAATATAATAAATATTGCCTACATATTCTTGTTTATGAATTGATTTAGCATTATATATAACCAGATCCAGAAACCAGTCCCAAAAGTATGAATTTAGAATATTAATTTGGATGAATTTATTCTAGGTCAAAAATAGGTTATATAATAATGTTATAGATTTGGATTACTACCCTAATCTTGTTAGAATGTAAACTTTTCTATACTTCGAATTGTTGAAATTTAGATCCATTTAATATTTGTAAATTAGTTTGATTTCTCTCCCTTTAAGAAAAATACAACGTTTGATCCAACAAGGACTAGATGCAAATAGAAAGAGAAAAAGATGTGTAAAGTATTGTAGTTTACACTGTCTATTGCAATAATAAAAAGGAATGATTATTCCTTACAATTTCAAACGGTGTAATCTCATATATTTTATTAAAGATAAATATTTTGTTTTGGACTATTTTATGACGGGTAATCTTTTTAGATATAATTCCAACAATTTAACATGGAAAAGTATATTCTAGTAAAAGTATATAACTAGAACATATTTAATAAAAGTAAATATTTGTATATAATCACTACGCTCGTAATAATTAAATAAAAAGCTAATAACAATGCTTGCATATAATATTCACGTTTAGGATAATTAAATAATTATAAAGAATTTAAAAGGTTGGAACTCCAATAAATGGTAATAAATATGGGAGTAGCAATAATTTGATATGGTAAATGATTTAATGGGACTGATAAATAAAGAAGTTGAATTGATAAAAATGGAATGGATATAAAAGTTTACTAATTTAAAATTAGTAATCATACATAAATGTCTCAGGAAATGTTCTTTGGGATTTTATGGACAAACTGACATTTATGAACATTAAACGGGGATTTATGGGTAGATAAATATTTAGGATAAATCTTATTTCCTTAGATAAAAAGGAAATTAGTATGCTAAGTCTAATGTTTACCTAAGATAATATAAATAAAAACTTAGGAGGGTTAATTGGACTTAGTAGGTTAGTGATGCGAGGTCAGTAGAGTCACTCGATAGAAGACTGCGCTTCACTTTGAGGCTACCAGCAATTGGGTGTACTTATTACTGATTTAAGATATCACTAACCCATCGACCCATGATGACGTGAGAGATTGGGCTTGCTTTCTTAATTGGAAAGTATTAAATGGTCCAAATTTGGAATTAGAAGCGGTAAAGGATATCTCCATAGGGGTTCGCTTCTGGTTTGAGGTCTTACATGGCTGAAGGGTCCGCTTTCTTCTAAATGGAAGTATTAAGTAACCTAGTAAGATTCCAAATAATAAATAAGGATGTCTTTAAAATGGTTATACTTCAGATTTAAGGCCTGAAGTGGCTGAAGGGTCCGCCTCCCTTTCAGAAGAAGTAACCTAATGAGATGCTATATTTATAATTAAAAAGTGAATGTATATCTCGGGAAGGGTTCGCTTCGGGTTCGGGGTCTCATGTGTCTATAAAGTCCTCCTTTTTCCTAATAAAAAAAGTACTATGTAACCCACTGAGATTTCCAAGCAATGATAGCTAGATAGTACCATTGAAGAGCATGCTTCTAGAAGTAGGTCTTAAATGACGGGGTCTACCTATTTTCCACTGGGGAGTATTAAGTACCTTGGGTATAGTCTCTTACATTGCTAAAGCCGAAATAAAAATAGTACCATTTAGGAGCACGCCTTGGGATAGGTCTTGATTGATGGGGTCTGCCTTAAAAAAGTTCTTAAATGACCAGAGTCTGCCTATTTTCTAATAAAAGTTATTAAGTGGGTTGGGTATTGTTTATTATATGGCTACGATTTTGTCGATGATAAATGCGGTAATAGTTGGACATTAAATGTCAAAAGCCTTCAATAGAGGTTAGAGGTCTTGTAGCTAGGACTCATTGACCATTGACAATAGTGTTAGGAAACCACCTTCGGAACATGTCTTAAATGATGGGTTTACCTCAATTAAGGTCGTAAATGACAGAGTCTGCCTCTTTCTCTTTTAAAAAGTGTTATAGAAGCTTGCTTCATATTTAAAAGTATTAAGTGGCTAATGTTTTTGGAAGTATTGGGTGTTGATATGGCTTCATTAATATTTCGTACCTTGGGAAGAGTAAGTATGGAATCGTGTGTGCAATGCAAGGTTAGATTAGAATTGCTAACCTTAATGGACATAACAATTTAATGGAAACCTATCGGTATAAGTTTATGTTGTGGACAATTTATATTTTTCCAGTCACTAGAATATTCTGACCTCCTTCTTACGACAACCCATATGATAGAATTTAGAGGAATAGGTCACTGGAGCTGGATGTGCATAGTTGTTAGAGAGTCTTCTATCTCTCATGCTCGATGCTGATGTAACAATCTGCTATCTAAGGAATACCATTAATTTCAAGGTAATAGTCATAGTAATATCCTTATTCTATTATTGTTTCCACTGTAAGTTGAGATTTATATCAATCTCTGAAAATGCTCATGCTTATTTGCAGGTACTAAATCCAACGATCTATGCTTTGATGGACTTGGGTTTTGATTTTTGTCAAAATTTAAACGCATTAAGGTATTGGTCGTTACATTTGGTATCGGAGCACTAGGTTAGTAGATCAGAGGAATTAGGATAATTAGAGAGAACGTACTCGTAATTTCCTATCTAGTAATATTATATTTTTATGCTAGATTCTAAGAGTTTCGATTATAGAAGTAGTTGTAGTTCCACTCTGAAGGAAAAGGCAAAGCAACTTTGAGTTGGAAATATCTTAGACCTAAGATTTTCGTGTCGATTTCAAAGTATCCCACGGAGTGCTGGCAATGCATAAAGCACTGTTGATGAAGAGCTTGAGTACAACATACGGCTAAATCCCAGAGAGTGGTGGGTTTCGACGTGGTGGTTGAGATTCTAGCTACCTTGTGATTTTGGACTTTAAGTTCCAGTCAGGAACACACAGTTATTCCAGATGAATGGGAAATTAGATTTTGTATGTCAGAATTGTTCGGAAGCAAGTCTTTGTTAAGGGTGCATTCATTGATCACCTCTTTGATGGCAAATCGAATTTTTTATTTGAATAATTAATGGAAATTCCTTACTTTAAAACCAATGAGAGAATTTTATAATCTATATTTTGGAAATGCCTTAGATTTTTGAAAAAGGGGTTTTTAGAGGATTTCTTTTCCCAAGGATTTATTTTGGAAATTACTTTTTGGAAAAGTTATAAAATATTAATTTTCAAAGAAACACGTATACCACTAAGTTGTTCGTGTTAAGTGATTTTTAATTTATAAAAGATCAATTCTTTAAATCCTTAAATATTCATTTGTATGTGTGTATGTGTATCAGTAAAGGCTTAATATTGATTTTTAGCAAGAAAATAGTTTTCCAAATTTGGGAAATTTGTGTTTTAAAAAGGTATTTGGAAACCTTGAAATAAATATATAAGATTGACTTTTAAGGAAAGTTTCGGTATGAAGTGGTTTTTGTTATTTAGAAACAAGCACAAGGGAGCACATATTTAGCTCTATAATTTTTCGGTTTATAAAATCGAAGGTTTTTATATTTCTCTCTCTTTAAGGTATAGACAAAATAGGAATGACACTCAACTTTATTGGGGTATGAAATTTGAAGTGTTGTTGAACCCACCAGCTATTAAAAGAAATATTTCCATGCAAAGTACGCATGAAATAGCAGCTGGATATTTTTGGGTTTTTGGAAGTGTTGTTGGTCGCAACAATTTTGCTAAAGCTATTGCAATCTTATCAAGGAGGGGTCTACACGGTAAGATGGATACCATCGTATGGAAGGCCCAATTTTTATGGATGGGTTAAGCTAAAGATGGTATGCGGAATAGTCATTAGAATATTAATTAATTTAACCGGCCCTATTAGGTCGAGGTTCAGGCCGCACCTAAATCTGGGCTAGTGTTCGATCAAGCGGTTGACCATAGGTCAACCGCTAGGTGGATTCGAGCTGAACCCAAACCTAGAACATGGCTACAAGCTACGTCCAAACCTTCAACCGCTGCACCCCATCACATTCTTCCTCCTCTTCAACTTTTTAGCCGAACCCAACTTTCTGCCCATTCCTCCTCTTAACTAAAACCCCTCTCCTCCATTCCTCTACCAACCGATGCTAAAATCCTTGTGTGTCAGATCTTGCCCCACCACTACTCCAGATCTAAACCCTTTTCTCCCTTTTTCCAACCGCCTCGTAGCCCATGGCACCGCCACGTACCGGTGTCTCTTCCTCTTGTCATCCTGGCCTCACTCCGCAAGAAGCCGCTTGGTTTAACCGGAGAGAGCGGAAGATTGCCACCTACCTTGGAATGGACTTTGACTTCCTTCACACACGACCAATGAAGTATAGAAATTTCGCCGCTCTCGGGCTTGAAGAGCTTTTCATCGTGGTAGGACTTGCACTGATCCTCCACTTCGAGACTTATGAGCGAAAACATTACCCGCCCTACGTCCATATTTTCGATAAATAGATGGCGTAGAATTTTGATGGTGGCAATAGCAACATTGAGTTTGAGGTGAAGGGAGCTTGGATTAAGATGTCAAATGATGATCTCGTTGGGATCTTGGAGATTTCTACACTAGCCGTAGATTTGGATGACATTGAGATGATTGACCCTGAGATTCTTCAGCGGATCTTTTCTGGAAATGTTGGTGATTGAAGGACCAACAAATTGTGATCGGTGGCCCATCTCGTCGTGCACATTATTCGGCACAACATCATTCTGAAGAAGGGGAGCCCTGACCGAATCTATACCTCAGTGCGGAAAGCCTCCTATGCCATAATTGGCGGCATAGCCGTTAATTGGGCTCGTGTCTTGATGCTCCATATGGTCGATCGGGGAGTTAGTACCCCACGGACTCATTTTCCATATTGCCACTTGCTCACCCGAGTGTTTAGGCATTACGAGGTAAATTTGAGCAGAGAGCCAGTTGTGAAGAAGGTCCATCCCACCATCGACCGGACAACCATGAAGAGGATGAATATCCCTTTGCCACCTACCGTACCACTTGTACCACCATCAGAGCTGCTACACCAGGACCTGGAGATAACATAGGGCGCCATGGGATATATAAGTCCTGAGCTTGTTGCTATCCGCCAGGTTTAGGCAAAGCTCCAAGAGATTCGGACGGAGCAATAGCGCCAAAGATGTGAGATTGGGTGCATAGCCTCCATGCTACAACCATTCCACTGTTGCGGCAATAGCTCGAGCTCCGGCCACGGAGCAAGACCTTCTCAAGTTCTTAGGCGAATTTTTATTTAGGATGGTTGTATCTTTTTATTTCCATCATTTGCTCTTTTCATTTGGGTTGTTGGGTTGTAAAACTGTTAGTTGTCTCTTATAAAAGGTATGCAGGATACTATGAGTTTCTATTCATTTTTTGCGTTATTGTTTCTACATAGGCGACAAGCTCCTATATATGTATGCATGGTAGAGGAACAATATAAATATGGGAATCTCATAAAGACATTTTATTAACAGTAAATGCAATGTAAGATTAGAAGTTTAGAATAGTTGGAAATTTTGGTGAAGGACATGACAAAATTGTCTGGATACCCTGGGTTATTGCTCATGTTTCTTCAAAGCCAAATTTTTTGAATAATAGATGTGTTGAGGTTTTTAAATAAAATGTCAAATTTTTGGGTAAAGGTTAGTTGTAGAATTTTAAAATTTGGTTTGTGCATTTAGCGCACAACCAACTTCCGACTACACTGAAAATGTGGCTTAATTTATTAAAATTTTGAGAAGAAAATATTTTGAAAAAGTTCCCCCTAATTTGAAAAGGTTTTCTTTTGAAAAAAAAGTAAGAAAAAGGGTTTTGTGTTATAGTTATTTTTGAGCCTTAAATTATTTTATAGTTTTGTTCCAATTTTATTTCAAGGGAAAATATGTATCTAAATATTTTGGGATTTTGTTTTCTCTAAATGACGTAAAAATTGAAAAGTGAGAAAGATTTTTGTGAAAACTTTAATTTTGAAGACCACACATTAGGCGTAGGTAAGACAAACAGAGTTATAATTTGCAAATTCAGTGGTGCATTAAGCTCGACGATGCGATAAATGTAAGCGATAATAAGGGAAAAGCTATTTTAGCCTTAGAATTTTTATTTTCATACCTTGTCGACGGCGCAAGCAAGTCTATTTTAAGACTTAATTCAATTTTAGAGCTTGATAATAAGCCTATTTATGCGTTTTGTACGTAGAAAATTTGAAGTGAATCTGGGACAGCGAAAAAATTTCCATTATACTACGGGAATAGGAAGATTTATAGTGTGGTAAAAATGTTTAATTCTCCGCCTAAAGTCCTTTTTCCAGCATATGAGTAAAGTTTAGAAAGCGATTTTTCCAATGCAGTAGATTATTGGATGATAGGAAGTCGATGAAAATTTGGTTGCTTCATACTTTTATTTGTAGGAGTACGCGGGTTTTGGTTGAAAAGATTTTTTTTAAAAAGGTGCACGCATGTAGAACTACAAGTATATATGTAGGTTGTTTGCATCATGTTTTCCAAAATTGTTTTCAAAAAAATGCATTAATATAGGAGGATCTGATTTAGAATTATTCTGCATACATATTTTCTGTATGGTGATTAGTAATACACTATGCATTTATGTACATTTTGTTGCAAAATTGGTTTTACGCTTATTGGTTTTGTAGTTTAAAATGGTTAGGAGCAAAAACCATGACTTAGTCATTGATGAAATTTTGGGAACGAAATTCTTTTTAAGAGGAGAAGAATGTTACACCCTATAATTTGGCGTTAGTTATTTAATTAGTTAGTTAGTTAACTAATTATGCTCCAAAAATAGAATTTGTGCAAACAATGTAATTTTACTACGAAACCTGCACCATTGCATTTGTGGTGAATTTTGAGCAACTTTCATATTTGGAGTTTTGCGATCAGAGTAAAAACGAAGAAGTTACGGACAAAAAAAGAATTTGAAACGAAAACAAATAAATAAGAAATAATTGACATTTTTATATTAATTAACCAGGCCCACAGGCTGACCCATCATTTAGGATGGTCGATCCATAGTGGTCGATTGGTCGTCCAAGGGCAGTCGATCGGTGGCAACCTGGCATCTTCAGTAAACCTAGGCCGCAGCGGCTCAGATTAATATATTTTGATCGAATAGTTCTGGTTGATTCTGGCGCCTATAAACTCAGGCTAACCATCGCTTCTTTTTTCATATTTTTATGGAGGCAGTAGCCAAGCTCTACCATTTCTTCTTCTCCACTTTCTTTCTAAATTATAAAGATAAGGTATTTGTACCAATATTCATACAAATCAGAGAAGAGTAAAAATCTAATAAAAAAGAGAAGAGAAGAGAATCAACCATATGCGTATTTGAGGTAATTTATATATTTGTATCTATTTTCTCTTCCAATCCCAAATCTCTTCTCAGATCTGTAATTCTAATGTATGTATATACCCTTTTATACATATCTCTTGGATTAAAATGAAATTGGAGATGAATCACAAAGGTTCTAATTTAGATCTGGAGTTTTGGATCGCTTTAAAAGGTGAGTAGGAATTTTTATAGATTGTTATAATATGAAAATTATCTCGTTGGTGTTTATTTGATTTTATGCCTTATTGGATAATTATATATGAGTTGTAGGCAACGAATTAAATGCGATCTAAATATAATAAATATCACCTATATATTCTTGTTTATGAATTGATTTTGCATTGTATACGACCTGATCTGGAGATCAGTCCCAAAGTATGTATTTAGAATATTAATTTGAATGAAATTTATTCCAGATACAAAAAAAGTTGTATAATAATGTTGTAAGTTCGGATTATTACTCTAATTTAGTTATAATGTAAACTTTTATACACTTGGAATTGTTGAAATTTAGATCCGCTTAACGTTTTTAAATTAGTTTGATTTCTTTCCCTTTAAGAAAGATACAGTATTGATCTAACATGGAATAGATGCAAATAGAAAGAGAAAGAGATGTGTAAAGTATGAATCATTGTAGTTTACACTGTCTATTTCAATAATAAAAAGAAATGATTATTCCTTATAATTTTAAACGATGTAACCTTTAATATTTTAAAGTTAAATCTTCTATTTTTGACTAATTTATAACAAGTAATATTTTTAGATATGATTCTAACAATTTAACATGGAAAAGTACATTCTAATAACGGTATATAACTAGAACGTATTTAAGAAAAGTAAATATTTGTACGCAATCAATGCGCTCATAATAATTAAATAAAAAGCTAATAATAATGCTTGCACGTAATTTTCATGTTTAGGATAATTAACTAATGAGAAAAGAATTTAAAAGGTTGCAATTACAATAAATGGTAATAAATAGAGGAGGTGCAATAATTTGATAGGGTAAATGGATTAATGGGACTGATAAATAAAGAAGTTGAATTGATAAAAATGGATAGATATAAAAGGTTACTAATTTGAAATTAGTAATCATACAAAAATATCTTAGGAAATTTATATTAGGATTTTATGGACATACTGACATTTATGAAAATCAAACGAGGATTTATGGGTAGATAAATATTTAAGGTAAATCGTATTACCTTAGATAAAAAGGGAGTTAGTAAGCTAAGTCCAATGTCTACCTAAGATAATATAAATAAAGCCTTAGGAGGGTTAATTGGACTTAGTAGGTTAGTGATGCGAGGTCGGTAGTCTCAGTCGACGGAAGACGGTGCTTCACTTTGAGGCTACCAGCAGTCGAGTGTGCTTACTATTGATATGAGATATCACTAATCCAACGACCCATGATGACATGACAGATTAGGCTTTCTTTCTTAATTGGAAAGTATTAAATAGTCCAAATTTATAATTAGGAGCAGTGAGGGATATCTCCATAGGTTTTCGCTTCTGGTTTGAGGTCTTAGGTGGCTGAAGGTCTGCCTCTCTCCTAAATGGAAGATTAAGTAATCTAATGAGATTCCAAATAAATAAATAAATAAGAATGTGTCTAAAAAGGGTTTACTTCAACTTTGAGGTCTTAAGTGGCTGAAGGGTCCGCCTCCCTACCAAAGAAATTGCCTACATATTTATAATTAAAGACTGAGCGGATATCTCGGGAAGGGTTCGCCTCAGGTTTGGGGTCTTAAGTGACTATAAAGTCCTCCTCTTTCCTAATAAGTATTAAGTAAGTTAATAAGATTTCCAAGCAATGAAAGTTAGATAGTACCATTAAAGAGCACACTTTTGGAAGCAGGTCTTAAATGACGGGATCTACCTATTTTCCGCTAGAAAGTAGTAAGTGCCTTGGGTATAGTCTCTTACATTGCTAAAACCGAAATAATAATAGTACCATTTAGAAGCATGCCTTCGGCATAGGTCTGAAATGATAGGGTCTGCCTTAATTAAGGCGTTAAATGACCAAAATTTGCATATTATCTAATAAAAAGGTATTAAGTGGCTTGGGTATTGTTTATTACATGACTACGATTTTATCGGCACTAAAAATAGTAATAGTTGGACATTAAATGTCAGAAGCCTCAGACAGTGGTTATAGGTCTTGTAGCTAGGACTCACTGACCATTGACAACATTGTTAGGAAACCACTTTAGGAATAGGTCTTAAGTGATTGGGTTTACCTCAATTAAGGTCGTAAATGACAGTGTCTACCTATTTCTCTTTTAAAAAGTATTATAGAAGCCCGCTTCATATTTAGATGTATTAAGTGGCTAATAGGTTTGGACTAATAGGTTTTATCGATAAATAAACTTTCGGTCGCACTATCAATATTTATTCGAACTATTTATTTTTGTAAATATTTTTCTATAACAAGTTCACCATTATTATTTATTAATTAAAAGGAATTATTCAAGTTTAAAAATCAATTATTTAAATATTTAAAATTAATAAAATATTCACAATCATAACGATAAAATTCTGGGTCGTTATATTCTCCCCCTTAAAAGATTTTTTTTCCAAAATTCCCAAAGTAATATAATGCCTTCCACCCTTAAACTTTTAACTCGTGTTGTAGAAAATTTCGGCAGCACCTCCTTTACGCGGCCAGATCAAAAAAATCACAATATCAATATAAGCACATATATGGGACCTCCCATACCTGGGAACAACATAACAACAATATATACGTATGATATGTCAAATAGAGTGTGTATGTCACATAGCAAACACACCCGTTAAGCATAAACACATACCGTTTGTCGAGCAATCAAACTCTACTTATAAAATCAAAAGCAGCAAGATTGCTTTCTAAGATTGCAGAATAGGTATCTTAAGGCTAACTTAACACTAGAGGAGGGTGAATAGTGTTTTCTAATTTACATGAATTTTTTGAAATCTTTTGAAATTATACTTAGAATAATGAGATTAAAAACAACAAAAATAATCACAGAATCAAAACACAGTTGAACAGTAAATGCAGTAAAAGTGAAAGGAAAGAACACATCGGGATTTTATACTGGTTCGGAGTTACCCTACATCCAGTCCTGTATAATTCCTTGTACAGCTTTCTTTTCAAATAGTAAATGCAAATACAATCTCGATTTTAAGGCTACAAGACACACTCTCCAGAATCCCGGCCTTTAGGTTGAGCCGCTTGATTTCTGAGCTACAAGCTCACCCGCTAGATTTATGGGCTACTAAGCATATCCAGTTGATTTCACGGGCTACAATTATACCCACAAGTATATCGGTTTGATTTTATAGAGCTTTACAAACTCGGAACTTCAATCTTGATTACAAATGATCCTATAATCCTTGAATAGCACTTAGATCTTGATTGGAGTGAGAGAGATGAAGAAATCAGAGAGCAAATGATAGAGAATCAAACTAACGGTGATTGGGTTTGATTTTGGTCGAAGTTTGACAGTGTATGGTTATATTTTTGTTTAGAAAATGAAAGAGAAGAAGGAGGAAAGAAGAACAATGAAAAGTGATTGAAAAATTCATTGGGAAGACAGGTACTTATGGAGGAATAATGGTCATACCTATTGGTGAAAAGATACGATGAATAGACACCTCTTTTGAAAATTGAATTTCGAAATTCACAAATAATATGTCGACGTATAGGGCTAGAGTATGTTGACATACTCTTTGTAATTTTGAATAACATTTTAAAATATTATTTTGAAAATGTTTTGCTTTTTGAAATAATTTTATACTTTGTAAGTATATTTAAATATAATATATATACATTATAATCATAATAAAACTTAAGTAAAACTATATGACAAGAATTTTTAAAAATAAACTAATATAAATCAAAATCTAATAAAAACAATAAAACTTGGTAAAATATTAAAAACTAAAATAATAAGTATAAGAATTTTAAAAACTACTAAAAGCTATTTTGAAAAGATTATTTAAAAACCAAAACATTTTAAAACTATTTTAAAACTTAAAATAGAGAAAGAGAGAGATCAAGTACTATCAAAATTTTAACTAACATTCTAGACTCTATAACTTATCTGAAATACCTTGGAATCTTGAACTCTTGAATACTCATGAGTGTTCATTCTTGAGTCTCTATATCAATATCTTTAACTCTTCAGTCTTTACTTGATACTGTACAGTCTTCTTATATCAGCACCTGTCTAATATCCTCCACTATATACTATATACCTTGATAAAACATTAGTATTTATATTTTATATGATTTTCTAAAGTTATTGCCATCAAAACCAATATCTCGGGGACTAATAATCTCCTCTTTTTTATGATGGCGACTTTATATATAAAATATAACATAACTCCCCTTTAATCTATGCCTAGTATTTTTTATATTTCTCCTACTTTGGCATCAATCAAAATAAATAACTATAACTATAATTCTAATCCTAACTCTTAATACTAATTCCGACTCCCTTTTAAATAAACACTATATACTTATAATGATATAAATATATACATACATACATATATATATATATATATAAACGATAACTGATATGATCATGAAATGCAAAATGACAAGAAGGATATATAAGAAATGATAAGTCAAGCATAAATCATTAATATTAACCAAACCATACTATATGTTCATTCAATTATCATATTTACAAACCAATCAATCAATACACAAAATAAAGTTAAAATACACACTATTTTTAAATTAAATGAAGAAGAGCCATATTCTAATGAGAATTCTTAATGATACGAGACTTATGAATTGGACAATGAGGATAAGAAGGCAAAAGTTTCCCGTTTGTTTGATGAGATTTGCATCTCGGTCGTAACAAACTTCCTCAATGCATTGAACCTTTTCATCCTCCTCCCTATATTGTTCCTCTTTTTCTTCGCTGCTTTGAAGAGAATTATGAATGGCTAAATTTGCGGAATCATTTTCAATAATTATTGGATTCGTAGGGTATCCAATAGATATTTCTAAAGATTATGCAGAATCCTACTTTTTTTTCTCTTATTCCTTCAACATACGAAGTTGTACGACTTGAATTTCAGTCAACATTTCATATCTTCCTCCAATTTGACAACTTTTTCCATAGTGTGTTTTGGAAGGGTCCAGGGGTAAGAGAATGGTAGGAAAATGTTGGCTTATTGTTTGGAATTGAAGAGGATGCCATAATTTATTTATTTCAGAAGTTAAGAACAGTAAAAGGTAGAAAATGAAGAAGAAAGTTGAATTTGATGTTTACATAACCACCAAATTAAATTTAGAGGGAAAATTTATAAAACGAATTTTGCCGTTATATGTCAACATATAGTGGTCGTGTATGTCGACATACATTGGAAAATTTTGTTTATTTAATTTTCTTATTAATTATGTAAATTTATGTTATAATTTTTAAATTTTCGATAGAGAACAAATGCCTTATTCTCTTCTTAACTTAGTAAAGGGTGTTTTTTAATAGTTTCATCAAAATATCAACTACTTGATTTTCAATGTTTATAAATTCAAGTGATATAACTTCTTTAATTACATTATCTCTTCAAAAATGATGTCTTATATCAATATGTTTAGTTCTAGCATGATGAGTTGGATTTTTAGGCAGATTAATCGCACTTGTATTATCGTTGTATTTTGGTGATTTAGTAGAATTTAAACCAAAATCTCTTAGAGTTTGTTGCATGTAGATAACCTATGAACATGCAAATGTTGCTGAAATATATTCTACTTTTGTCATAGAGAGAGACAATATTTTGCTTTCTACTAAACCAAGAAACCAGAGAGTGTCCAATAAAATGATAAGTTCCACTTGTACTTTTTCGATCTGATTTACAACCGGCATAATCAACATCACTATATAAAATTAATTCAAATGAATCATCTTTTGGATAAAAGAGTCCATAGTCTAATGTGTTATTAACATATCTTAAAATTCTTTTTACAAATTTTAAATGAGTTTCTTTAGGTTGAGATTGATATCTTGCATAGAGATAAACACTATGCATTATATCAGGTCTACTAGCAGTTATACAAAGTAGTGGTCCAATCATTCCTCTATATAATTTTTGATCTATGTGTTTTGATTTTTTTCTTTGTTTGCCATAGGAGTAGGTTTGCCGTTGGTATTTTCCATACAAATTTTTTAAATAAGTCTTTTGCATATTTTTCTTGAATTATAAAAGTTGCATTACTTTGTTGTTTAATTTGTAATCCTAGAAAATAATTTAGTTCTCCCAAATGACTCATTTCAAATTCTTAGTCATTAATTCTGAAAATTCTTTCTTATATTTTCATTAGTAGAACCGAAAATAATATCATCTACATATATTTTTATTAGTTGGACATCATTTCTATTTCTTTTAATAAAGAGAGTACTATTTATTTTGCCTATCTCAAAATTTGATTATAATAAATAGGATTTAAGTTTATCATACCAAGCTCTGCGAGGCTATTTTAGACCATATAGCTTTCTTTAATTTGTAAACATGATTTGGTTATTTTTCATTTTTGAAAAGTAAAGGTCATTCTACATATACATCTTCTTTAATGAATCCATTTAAAAATGCACTTTTGACACCCATTTGATATAATTTGAAATTATTATGATTAGCGAAAGCAAGTAAAATTCTTATAGCCTATAATCTTGCTATAGGTGCAAAGCTTTCATCAAAGTCTATACCCTTCTCTCAACAATAACCTTATGTAACTAATCGAGCTTTATTTCTTATAACCTCTCCTTGTTCATTCATTTTATTCCTATAAACTCATTTAATGCCTATAATAGACTTAGCTTCAGGTCTGGTGACTAATTCCCATATATTATTTCTAGTGAACTAATTCAATTCTTCTTGCAGAGCAAGAATGCATGAATCATCAATTGATGCTTCCTTTGGATTTAGGTTCAATAGTTGAAATAAATACTACATTACTCATTTTATTTAACCGATTTCTAGTTTTAATAACAGGTTCAATAGTACCAAGTATATTTTCTATAGGATGATCTCTTAAGTATCTAGTTCTTTTATTTGGATATAAATTTTCATTATTATTATAAGTTTTTGTGTTCTCGTTACTTTCAATTTCATAATCAGTGTTTTCTTCTTCATGAATATTTTATTTATGAATTTGGAAATTTTCATCAAATAAGACATGTAATGTCTCTTCAATGGTATTAGTGTAGGATCGATTTCACCTTAGGGGGGGTGAATAGGGTGATACTATTAATTATAAAAATTATTGCGGAAGTTTATATAAAATAATTGCAACATAGATATAGCAGAATTATAGCAGCACAGATAATAGCAGAATAGAAAATAGAACACATAGATTTACCCAGCTTCGGCAAAACCCTGCCTATGTGCTGCCCCTAAGGTTTCTACTAGAAATTAAGTAGTCGGACGCTTACACACGTAAACTCGCAACACCCGCTATCGACTAACCTAACTCTACGCTCAAAACCCTGCCACAACTCAGCCACTGAGTTGCGAATTCTCGAACTACCCCACCGTAGTTCGTCCCCTAGTCACACGACTAGAATTTACACAATTTTAAAAAGAAAAATACAAATTTAAAACAATAAAAAACAATAAACCCTAATTTAAAAGCTAAAGCCGAAAGCAATTAAACGACCGGCCCAAATATATTAAAGTGAAAAATAATATGCCCTTTTCTTTTGTAATTGTCGGCTTGTATTCTTTTGCTTGATGCTTTGAAAATGGCTTCGTCCTTTTTACTTGTTCGTTCTTCTTCAACAAAAATTAGGGCTTTTGATAATTGAATTAGCCGATTGTTTGTTGGTCGATTACAATGACTATTCCTCTGATTTGCTTCGACAATCAACCGTTTCTTCAATTCGCACACGGCTCCTTCAATTTGATCGAGTTCGACTAAAATGGTATGTGATTTATTCTTTTTGCTTTACTGATTAGCTACTTTGAACTCGATGCTTTTTCTATGCCGATGATGAATGGGTTAAATAGCGTTCGATCCCTTATAATCTTGTTCGTCTGATAATTTTCTTCGGCCACTTGATTATGTTTGAATGACTGTGATTTCTTTAGACTAGCTCAATTTCGTATATTTTGTTTCTTGATTCTCACGGCTTCGATTTTGAACTTGCTCGATTCCTTGGTCATCACGGCTTTGAATTTATGGCATTTGAACTTTGATTATGTTGACTTGGGTTTGAAATCTGCTGTTAACATCGGTTTCTTAATTTTTTCTTTGTTCGAACTTGTACCCTCTTGTTCCATGACCTCGGCATTTAACTTGACTTTGTTCAAAACTATTGTGTCACTTGATTTTGTCTTAGCCTTGAACACTACATCACTATATCGTATATATGTATGCTCGACTTGACACTCTGTTGCTTGCCATTTTGAACTACTGCACTATTCTGTCCACTGTCGTGTATCACCTGCTAGTTACCAAGTTGCCCACTTCATGTTGTTCATGTTGTCTGGATTAGTGCAGTTTCATTGTGGCTTCACTTTGAACTTCATGTGTACATTTGTGTCTGCATTGTTGTTACTTTGACTTCTTGCTTTCGTGTGGTAGCTGGACTTGCTCGAGTTGCTTGATCACATGTATTTTGCTGTTTGAACTTGTCTGGAGCATTTGTGTTGACATTGACCGTTTGTTCATGTTGCATAACTTATAGTCATGTTTCAATGTATATGCACACATCTCTGTTAAACTTCTTGTTCATGTTTGAGATTGCTCATTTGAGCTGCTGTGGCTATTTCCACTTGTATACATACATTTATGTATGTATATATGTGGTTTCATTTTGTACACCTCTGTCTGATCTTGGCAATATCATTACACTTATGCATTCTGTAACGACCCACTATTTTGGACCATTCAAATCGACAATAATCCACACATGTCTGACTTGAATAATTCAAAATAACAGATTGTAAATAAATTTGGAGCAAATGAAATCAAATACACAGAATCACAGACACAGAACATATCAGAATAACTCACAGCGGAAATAAAATACCATAGTAGTTCATGAAGCTACTATATACAAACTCTCAAAACATAATACATAATATCATTCTGAAAACATATACAATAGAAATCCCAAATACATAGAAGTTTATAAATACCAGAACTAGAATAGAACAACTGAACTGAAAGGAACAGATAACTAGACAAGCAGAATCTCCAGCGATTCCTAGCTCCAGAATGAGATCCAAAGCTAAGCTGTAAATACTCAGGCTGACCCGAGCGTAAAGTAAAACACAAAACACTCGAGTCAGGACAATATATACTTATATAATGTAAACCAACTCAAGTGAACTGTAGTAGAATTGCACAATAACTCAAAGGATGCTTGGGATCGCTCATCCTTCAAGGATCAGTTAAACTATAAATTAAATACACCCCGTGGTTAAAATTTCAAAATGGTATTTTATACTTCGAAATCAAATATCATTTCAAAATTCAATATCCTTCAAAAATCCATTTCAAAATATCAAAATATCATATTTCAAAATAGTTTATATTTCGAAACAAATTACTTTATTTTAAATCATAAAAATAAAGTTATTATTAATAATTAAATTATTAAATTTCCAAAATTTTAATCTTTCATTCGTTCACTTAAATTAATTAAAACAATGAAAATTCAACTTTTGCAGCATTTAGAAAATGCTACGGAAAGTCACATTTAAAACAGTTCAATTTAACAAAAGACAGCATTTAAAATGCTGTAATAGGGTTACATTAGTTTCAAATAAACTTAGTTAAATTCAACCACTATAATATTACAAAAATGCTATAATAGCCTTTAATTAAAATTAGCCATTTGGTTCATTATTATCAACTACAACATTTACAAATGTTGTATTATCATTTACATTAGAATTAATAGCATTTCAGAGATGCAGTTAATTAACTTCAAATATTCAGTATAATTTCACAAACAATTATATTTTAATATAAATCATTTTTAACTTATAAAATCATATATAATCATTCAAATACCCTTATATTCATGATTTTATAAAGTTAAGCCTCCATTCAAAAATCAAAATTTAATAATAATTCACTTATTAAATTCCAATTTTAAATTATAAATTCATTAAATTAAATTAACTTAACACTTAATTTAAAATTTTCAAATATAAATTAATTCCATTTTTATTTACTTAACTTAAAATTCACTCTTAAGCCAAATTCACAAATTTCCAATTTTAGTTATATTTCAAAATTTCAACTTAAATATTCATTCATTTCACATTTTAACTTTATTCAAAATCATTAATATAATATAAAAATCATTTAAATTCACTTTAATCCAAATTATCATGAAGTTATCACATTTCATATTTAATTTAAATTCCAATTATCACCCAATTAAAATTTCCCAAAATAACTTACATTTCAAATTTTCTAGTTTTACCAATAATTTATTTCACTTATAAATTTTCAAAAAATCAATAATGCTTACATAAATCATTTTTTTATTTAGTTTAAATCAAATATTATAATATTTACATTTCAAAAATATTTTTAAGATTTTTATAAAAAACATATTTTAACAACGGGTCTGTATTTCATTTCTAGTCTAGGTAAAGTGATACGGGTAATATATCATTTCAACCCGTAATTTACAAAGAAAACCCGGGTTTGATCATTTCAAACCCGCAATCCCAAGGAATGAAAAATAATTGAAAATCATTCAGGCCTATCATTTCAGCCCATAATGATTTTCTCCTATTCTAAAGTCCGTTCGGGTATGTATCATTTCAACCCATAGTGATTCTAATCTAAAGGGAACTTGCAGTGTGATAAACTGATAAAAATAATAGAATAGCATAATATAACAGTAACATATAATATAATAGGTGTTTAAGCATGGGTGAACATCATAAAATCATAACATAGCAAGTGTAACATGATAATGCATTTTACAGATTCAAAAGGGGTCAATTCACTAGTTATATATGTACATATTGTCTGGTGAGAATAACTCACCTGTTAAGCTGGAGATTTTCCAATAGAGCTCACAACACAAAGATTATGAAGGCACGAAAACTCTAATACAATTTGAGTGTGGAGAGCAAATCCAATGATATAGATCTTGTGTTACAACCCAAACAAAAATCAAAGCAAACCATAAATTTCAATACACTAGAAATGACATAACTTTTAAATAAAAAGAGATACGAATGCCAAATCTTTTGCCTTGCTTTCTCTATTCTTTTGTCATGGCCTAGGGATGTTTTTGGCTCTGGTTTGAACAAGTTTGGCTCAGGTTTGGTCATGTGTATGCATGGCCTAGGTAGTAGAATATGAGGAGAAAGTTTATACAAAGGAATATGAAGAGTTTAAGGCAAAATTGGTGGGTTTTGTTCACAAAAAATGGCTCGGCCATGGGCTTGTGTGGTCAGGTCAGAGAGGTATGGATCAGGTCAGTGGAAGGAAAGGTGTGTGGTGGTCTGGCCAGAGGTGGTGGAGGCAGCCTAAGGTGGTGGTGGTGGTGGAAAATGAAGTGGTGAACAAATAGTGGTCAAACAACATGTTTTTATGGCTTGTGTTGCAATTTTTGTGGAGTTTTGGCATCATGGTGGCTCGGCCTTGGTCAAGACTAGAGGAGTAGCTGGTGGTGATGGCAGGGAAGAGATGTAGGGAGTGGTGGCCGTGGATATGGAGTGGAGGCCATTCAAAGAAGCAAAGAAATCAAGGCAAAATACATGAAAAATGAGAAGAAAAGTGTAAAAAAAGTAGCCATTACCCATAGATTTTTCTTGAAGCCATGAATGAATGAGAAGGTAAAATGTTTTTGGGTGAATGGAGGTTGAAAAATCACGGCTACAAACCAAAAATGCACAGCCAAGATAGTAATTGACGAGTTATGGCAAATGAAAGGACAAAGGAGATGAAAGGACTTAAGGTAAATAAGCTTTAAACACTCTTCATATTTCTTTTTCTTTAAATTCAAATAAAACAAAAATAAAATCAGTAAATTGACTTTAAAACCGAAACAAAGTAATATAAAATAAAAATAATTAATTAATTTTAAAGAAAATGGAAAATGTATATAAGAAATTGCTTAAAAATTGAAAACAGGGTCCAGAAATTACAAATAAATCACTATTGACTTTGGAAAATTAAAAACTTCATTTTAAAAATATTTTAAAAAAAAATGTGAAGTAAAATAATTCATTTATATTTTAAAAATGAAATAATTAATTAAATTTAGAGAAATTAGAAAAAAAACTAAAGAAATTGTTTAAAAATTCAAAACAGGACTTAAAATTTACAAATAGAATATCACTAGTTTTAGAAAATTTCTATTTCACTTTAAAACAAATAAAAGGTCAAATAAATAAAATAAATGAGGAACAAAATAAAGTGGGAATGAGAATAAAATAAGATTTTAAGAAAAAAAATAGAAAAATAAATAAAGAATTACTTTAATTAATTGAAACTGGAAATTAGAAATTGTAAGCAAAATACAACTGACACTGGAAAATGTCAATTATACTTTTAAAAATGTTTTAAAACCAAAATATATGCATAAAATGTTATTTTACCCATATAAATATAAATTAGAACATTACATGACCAAATAAAATATTATTTATACAATTTAAAATAAACAATTTGTTAAATACAGCAAATTACACACAATATTGAAAAAGGCATAACATTCACATTATAAATCAGATTTCAACGAAACGAAAAGCATTATTCTTAAAATTTTATTTACTTTCATAATAAAAGATAAAATTCAAATTTTCAAACTTTCAAATTTCTAAATTAAAAGTCAAAGTTTGACTATATTGACCAAAATTCACTTTTCTGGAAAATATTCTTTTTAGTCATGTTTGGAATTCTAATTCACATCAAAATCAAAATTTATATATAAAATAACAAAATTTATTCATTTTAATAAATAAAATAAAGTTTTTAAATCAGGAAATTAAATTAAAGAAATTAATATATATATATATAATTAAAATAATCACAAAATACAAGGTTGTTACACTTTCTATTTTCACCATGCCTGATTATTTTTGTGTGTCTTCATATATGTACATACATACATATGTATGTGTGTATGCATGTATTGTTGCACTGCAGTTTGATATTAACTCAAGTTGTATTCCATTGTTCACTGTAAGTCTGTTGGTTCATCACCGTTTATATGTGTACTGCCTTTGTACATTTTTTGTTGGTCTGCACTTCAATTGTTTATGTTGTAAGTGCATTTGTAGTTGAAGTGGTAGCCTCTGGTTGTGATTTTCTAGAGTCTGATTTCAAGACTGTTTTGCAGTTTTGTTCTTGTTTGTTGCCTGGTCAACATGTATATATGCATACTTTCTTTGTTCATTTCCTTGAGTCTAGTTTGGACTGTCTAGTCTCTGTTGTTGCTGGCTTCATGTGTACATCACTGAACTTTTTGGTCAAGGCTTGTTTTAGTTGTCTTGACCAGTTTCTTGAACTTGCACCTGTGTTGAATCCAGCTTAAAGCTCGGGTTTGACCATGTGCTCGTGTCGTGACTTTATTTGTATAGCACTTGAGTTGAACCTGGATTTTAATTGGGTTTGACCTTGTGCTCACCTATCCGTGCAATTTTATCAAGTGTATATTGGTGTGCACGGCCTTGTGGAATGTACAGTGATACACTGTGCATGTCACAAATGTTCGTGTAAGATGAATTCAGATTTAAATGATGACGAACAACCCAAATAACTGAGGCAACTAATATTTTAAAAAATCATTTTATTTTACACTGCAAAAACATTTCTTTTTCAATTTTACTACATCAGTGTTTATTTTACAGATCGCTCAGATGCTGGATTCAATCTGGAATAGAGTTGAAGATAAATATGAGTGTGAATGATATGTAGTGAGGTGCAAATGTAAATTGAAAATTGTAATGTAATCGAATTTGTATTGTAACTGAAATTGTATATATATAAATATATATATATATATATAGCGAGAGCTCAAATTTGTACTATTCAAAATTGTAATAAATATTTGTTTGAATAAAATATCTATTTGAATTTAAATTCTGTGTTATTTATTTTATTCAGCAAATATTTATTTAATTATGTGAAGAATAAAATAGTACATTAACAAATACATTTAAATGAATATATATATATATATGTTTATTATCATCAAACAAAAATCATATGCTAGCATATTCAACAATCTCCCCCTTTTGATGATAACAAACATATATTTAAGATTTTGAATTTAGTAAATGTATTTGATCATTCAATTTGCTCCCCCTATTTGAATGCTCCCTCTCTACACAAAGCTCCCCCTTCATATATGCATGTAAATAAATAAAAATGAATAAATGAACCTAGATGCATATAGAAAATACAAAATAAAATATTTGACCTTTATTTGCTTTTAACTGTCAAAATCTTAACTTTTCTCTCCCCTTTTTGTTATCACAAAAGAGTAATACTGTTAGAAAAATAGAGATAAAGTGATAGACATTAATACAATATTAATACTCAATCTGGTATAAATATTAATAAAAAATCAGACAAAAATCATAAATATTCTGTTGGGTGAATATTCCACTTTAGAATGATAGAGATGATGCAAAACCATATAGTTGTGTCTATTTGTGGTATATTTATACCAGGAATTTGAATATCTACTAACCATGCATAACCGTTAGAACTTTTAAATGAGATTAGTAGTATTCCAAATTTTAAAAAAATGAATTCAAGTATCTTCTAACCACGCATAACCGTGAGGACTTTTAAATGGGATTAGAATAACCTTCTCTATTTAATTAATCAATTTTGATATGCGTTCCATACATGCATAACCGTGAGGACTTTTAAATGAGCATGGAAGAACATAATCAAAAATTCCAAATAATTCACCCATGCATAACCTGTTAGTCCTTAAGAAGGATGGTTTTGATGACAACAACCTTAGGACTTGTTATAAAATATAAATACTAACATTATAGTTTAGATATATATGTATATGCAGGATATAAGCATGCAGGTACCAAGAATGAAGATTGTACAGTATAGAGATACAAGACTGATGAATTTAAAGATCAAAGATATCAAGATTGAAGACTCATGAGTACCAAGAAATCAAGTTATCAAGAGTTCAAGATTTTAATAGTACAAGATAAGTATTGAGTCTAGAATTATGTTAAAACTTCATAATAGCACGGAAATCTTCATTCCATATTTCATTTGGGATGGAACCCATTTCTACCTTCTTAGTGGCTTACAAACCCACGACAAGTAGCTTACAAATCCACGAACATCCTGGTTTTGTACAAGTTCTCGAGTCCTGATGTGATGAGATATTCTGCAGAAAGAAGCTTGCAAAACTACTTAAAAATGATTTTCAAAACTGCTTTTCAAAATGTTTTAGCCTTACAATATTCTTTGTTTTTGTTTTGAAACAAACTCTTGTTTTAAACTTCGTTTGTTTTTAAAACTATCTTCTGATTTTTTAAATATTATTTATAATATATATACTTGAGATTTAAAATCAAATTTATATATACATTCTAAAAATATATTTTTCTACTCTTCTTTATTTTAAAACATAGGGAAATTAGTTTATTTTACTCCAGAATCATTTCATCTTGTTTTCCTTTCAATATCATTTTCAAAACAAATTTTACATTATTTTTAAATAGGGTATGTCGACATCATGGGATACCCCATGTCGACATGGTGTCCGTTAAATTCAAAATTCAAATTTTCAAAAGAAGTGTCTATTTGTCGTATCCTTTCACGAATAGATGTGGTTGTTGATTTTCTATAAATACCAGTAGTTCTAAACGAATTTTTAATCATATTTTTCTTGTTTTCTCTCCTCTTCATCTTCCACGTTTATTCTAAAGAATTCCAAACTATACTTTGCTGAAATACCAAGTGAATCAAACTTGATTATCTCTTGTTTGATTCTCTGCCACTCTCTCCAGAAGATCTCAGTGCTATTCAGAGTTATAGGATTATTTGTAAATCAAACTGTTGAGTAAAAGGTGCGGTTGAGCCTTGAAATCAATTGGGTGTGATTGTTGCCCCGGAGATCGATTAGGTGATCTTGTGGCCTTGAAATCGAGGGTGTAATTTGGAAGATTATTTTTGATAAGAAATTCGTACATTTGTATGGGACTGGATGTAGGGTAACTCCAAACCAGTATAAAATCCTTGTGTGTTCTTTCCTTTAATGCTTTTATTTATTATTTGCATCCGTGTCTGATTCTGTAATTATATCTGTGTTTGTGAATTGCACTTGTTGGTGATTAAATTTACATAAGTTTCAAAAAGATTTAGAAAATCCACAAAACACTATTCACCCCCCTCTAGTGTTATTCCAGCCTTAAGATCTGTAATCTGCATTTCTCACATTTGGTATCAGAGAGAGGTTTTCAAAGTTCTCATAATCTGAATTTTGAAAAAGTTTTTAAAATGGCTATTTTTGGGGATTTTGTTAACACTAGTTTAAAACTGTTCAAATCATCATTGTCTCATAAGTCTGCATATAGTTATTATAGAAAACTAAGTTATCTTCCAAGTTTTTATTCTGTGTAGAAAGAAAAATGTTATATGGCCTTTGAAGAATCAACACTCAATGGACAAATTGTGCAAATCAAGAAGAATAAGTGGATACTTAATAGTGGATGTTCAAGACACATGACTGGTAATCCAGATATGCTGAATGATATTATCTATAAAGATGGAGGATTGGTTAATTTTGGAGACAACTCAAAAGGATATGTGATTGGCATCGGCAATGTCGGTAACTCTAAAACTCCTACTATTTCTAATGTTTTATTAGTTAAGAATCTGAAACACAATCTGCTTAGCATTAGTCAACTTTGCGATAAAGAATATAAGATTAAATTTGAAAAAGATAAGTGTCACATCAAAGATAAAATTCAAATATTATATTTGAAGAAATTAGGAAGAAAAATATTTACATCCTTAGTATGAAAGTTTCAAATGATAACTTATGTCTTTTGGCT
The DNA here is from genome assembly GCA_030737815.1 of Allium fistulosum. NCBI lineage: Eukaryota > Viridiplantae > Streptophyta > Magnoliopsida > Asparagales > Amaryllidaceae > Allium > Allium fistulosum. The sequence continues at coordinate 101,187,330 of CM060904.1, forward strand.
AATACAAGTGACCCTTGGATTTGGCATAAAAGATTTGGTCATTTAAATTTCAAACTGTTATCTAGGTTATCAAAACTTGAATTAGTTAGAGGTCTTCCCAAGTTAAACTTTAAAGTAGATAGTATATGTGATGCTTGCCAATTAGGAAAAGTTCTTTCAAATTAAAAGATATGATTTCAACTTCAAAACCTCTTGAGTTACTTCATCTAGATTTATTTGGCCCATCTCAAATTCAATCAATAAATCACAATAAATTTTTCTTTGTAATTGTAGATGATTATTCTAGGTTTACATGGACAATTTTTATGAAACATAAAAGTGATACTTTTGATTCATTTAAATTTTTTACAAAAAGACTTCAAAACCAACTTTCTTTAAAAATTATAACTATTCGTAGTGATCACGGTGGGGAATTTGAAAATGAAAATTTTGAGAGATTCTGCAATAAAAAGGGAATAACTCATAATTTCTCTTTTCCAAGAACTCCACAACAAAACGGAGTGGTAGAACGTAAGAATAGAACGATTTAAGAGTGTGCTAGAACAATGCTTTCTAATAGTAACTTACCTAAAACCTTTTGGGCTGAAGCAGTCGCGATAGCTTATTATATATTAAATAGGATTTTAATTAGACCATTAACTAATAAAACACCATATGAATTACTTTACAATAAGAAACCCATAGTAGCTTATTTTAAAGTTTTTGGTAGTAAGTGTTTTATTCTTAATACAAAAGATAATTTAGATAAATTTGAACCTAAATCCGACAAAGGTATCTTCATCGGATATTCTAATAGAAGTAAAGCATTTAGAGTTTATAATTTAAAAACTACCACTATTGATGAAATAATGCATGTATCTTTTGATGAAAATTTTAAAGATACTATACAAATAGAAGATGAAGAAGATTTTGTAACTTTAAATAATGAACCTAATGAAACTAATTGTGAAATCATTCAACCTAATAAAAGAGTTAGGCTATTAAAAGATCATCCTATAGAAAATATACTAGGAAATATTGAATCTGTTGTTAGAACTAGAAATCAACTAAATAACATGAGTAATGTAGCTTTTATATCAACTATTGAACCTAAAAATCCAAAGGAAGCATCATCTGATGATTCATGGATTCTTGCTATGCAAGAAGAATTGAATCAGTTCACCAGAAATGATGTTTGGGAACTTGTTCCTAGACCTGAGGATAAAAGTATAATTGGAACAAAATGGGTTTATAAAAATAAAATGAATGAACTTGGTAAGGTCGTGAGAAATAAAGCTCGATTAGTCGCACAAGGTTATTGTCAAGAAGAAGGAATAGATTTTGATGAAACCTTTGCACCTGTAGCAAGATTAGAAGCCATTAGGATTCTACTTGCTTTCGCAAATTATAGTAATTTCAAATTATTTCAAATGGATGTTAAAAGTGCTTTATTAAATGGATTTGTTAAAGAGGAAGTTTATGTTGAACAACCTCCACTCTTTGAAGATGAAAGATTTCCAAACCATGTTTTCAAACTTAAGAAAGCTCTATATGGTCTGAAATAAGCTCCTAGAGCATGGTATGAAAAACTAAGATCTTTTTTATTACAATCAAATTTTGAAATTGGTAAAGTAGATAATACTCTTTTCATTAAAAGAAATAAAAATGATATTCAACTAGTACAAGTTTATGTAGATGATATTATTTTTGGTTCAACTAATCATGAAATGGATAAAGAATTTTCTGAAATAATGACAAAAGAGTTTGAGATGAGTCATATGGGTGAACTTACTTTCTTCTTAGGTTTACAAATAAATCCTAACATCTTCTCCATTTATTCTATTTTGGTCCATAGACAGTTTATTCACTCTACAATCACTCACCTCCCCTCCAATCAATCCTTTTATTTCACATGTGTATATACTGAGAATAATAAAGAGCACAAGAAGGTAATGTTGGATATGCTCCCTACCTTGCAACCCTCTAGCTCCCCTTGGATTTGCATGGGTGATTGGAATTGCATGCAATCTTCAAATGACAAAAGTGGTGGCCTTCCTCTGTCTCTTCATTTATTCCACAAGCAATTACTCCCTTTGCACATGCACAGGCCACTGATCCTATTGGGCAATCCTTTATGGAAAATGAAATAAACATCAGAGATCATAATTCCAATCATAATTTTCACTCCTTCATTATTTTTGATAATCAGATCCTTTCCACTTCCTTATTTGCTTTTGAATTTGTCCACCCCCTCTTGGCAAACTGCATGACATGCACACAGTCGTGCACAACTCCAACGTGCACTCTACTTCAGCAATAATTCCAACTTCTCTCAACTCTGCTGAATCTAATCCTTTTTCTATTCCCCCAGTCTCATCCCATAGTCCATACTCTTCAATTACTCCCCCAAATGACATTATTCAATCTCCAAAATGATCGCTTTAATGATCCTTCTGACTCTTAATTAAGGAAAAGAGAGACCAAAGAAGAGTCCCGCTACTTCTGCTCCTATTGATTTTGACAAAGGGAAATCTTTCTCTGCTAATCAAACTTGTATCAAGCAGCCAGATCTTAATCCTACATCTTCTACTAGTGTACTTAGCAGATCCAAAACCCCATCTTTTTAATGATTGACAAAATTGCCTATTGGAATGTTAGAGGTGCTCATTCTCTTGAAAAGCACCTTGAACTTAAGTGTCTCATTCAAACTTCTCTTTGCAGTTACTTTTCATTGTTGAAAAAACTCAGTCAAGATCTAACTCATAAAATATCTAACTTCATCAAACCTGCATGGTCAATCCTGCATAACCTCTCTCAGGCCCCTTTGGAAGATTACTTGTTTTATGGAATCCTAACATCTTCTCCATTTATTCTATTATGGTCCATAGACAGTTTATTCACTCTACAATCACTCACTTCCCCTCCAATCAATCCTTTTATTTCACATGTGTATATTCTGAGAATAACAAAGAGCACAAGAAGGTAATGTTAGATGTGCTCCCTACCTTGCAACCCTCTAGCTCCCCTTGGATTTGCATGGGTGATTGGAATTGCATGCAATTTGCAAATGACAAAAGTGGTGGCCTTCCTTTGTCTCTTCAAGCTACTAAACCACTAAATAATGCTATTCACTCATCTCTACTCCTTACTATCAACCACTCTAATTGTTTCTTCACTGAAACAAGTGCAGTCGTACTGGCATGAGAACCTTCTATAGACTGGATAGAACCTACTTTAACATGCAAGTTTTACTCTCCTAGCCAAACCTTTCTGCTTTATTCACTCCTCCTTCCCTTTTTGGTCGCTCTCCTATTATTTTAGATTGGGGAAAATTTACCTTAAAGTGCCCTTCCACCTTTTCATTTTATTTACAACTGGACAGAGCACCCTGATTTTATTGACATAATTTCTAAAAGTTGGTTTGCTAACACATTTGGTAATCTTATATACATATTTCAGGTTAAATTGATGAGACTGAAGGCTTCTTTGAAACTTTAGGCTAGAAAATTTTTTAGTGATGGTTCAAAGCTTTCAACTGAAATCGGACTGAATCTTCATTCTTCTCAACTTGCACTCCTCACCAATCCCAAAAACTTGCTTCTCTCTTCTGTTAAGGAACTGTAACTAGAGATTGTAAACCTAATAGTATAATATAACCACGACATATGGAAGCATCATGCGGTATCTCCCAATCCAATGCCCATATTATGGTTAACACAGGTTAGTGGGCCACATTCCTTAAAAAAATTGACGTGCCTAGTTATTCATTATTTACAACTGATCCAACGTATATGAAAATTAACAAAATATATATTTTTCCATTCTAAATTGCATACGCTACATGCGACTCATATAATGCAATAACATTATAGATAGAAGAACCTCCATAACCAAGGTCAACGCCTTCTCCATTTGGACCACCTTGCTCATGAAATTCTACCATTTCGCTAAGGCGTTCTTCCTCTTGCACTTCAACTAGCTTGTGCTCTATAATTGGCAAGCGAGGATGTTTTTATCTTTTACGTTCTCATCGTACGGAAGCAATCAAGTTTGTCCTAGTAGTCTATTTCTCATGTTGATCAACACTTGAACTGGATTAGCCTCTCTTTCTTGTTCTCTTCGAGCTTTTCTTAATGGTCGATATTTACAAAGAATAATAATAAGAAATACAAAAGGAGGTAAATTTTCAAAGAATCGGTGATAACAAAAAAATATGGGTGGATAGAACCTACATAGAAATAAAACTAGGCTACAAGTGAAAACACACTGAGGGTGGATGAGAGGAATCATACAGGCCACGTCGAAATAGGGTATGGGTAATATTGAAACACATGCACGCGGCTGGCGTGGTTCTTGTCCTACCAGAAAAATATTTCCCCAGTCGAAAATTCATATAACCACCAATAACTGCTACTCTACCCACCAAAAACTGCTACTTTATCCAACAAATGCCTTATTTTAGACCATATCCATGCTGTGAGTGTCAAAATCACAACAAAACCCCTAAAAATAGCAAAAGGATATAATTAAATTTTGATTTATAGCTTAAACAACACAATGCAAATGGTTTTAGTTGATTTGGCAATTTAGGGTTTTGGAATGTAAATTGTAGAGGTAAGAATGAATAAATTATAAGGTAAAAGTAATGTAAGTGTATTCTAGTCTTTTTCCGAGGTATAAAAGAAGAAAAACTAAGATAAAAAATAGCTATTTTTTTCAAGTGTAGACAGTAAAAACTTAAGTGCAAATAGAAGAAAGCTGGCCTCAAAGATTTGCTTCAAAAAGCTTTGTTGGAAGAAGCAAGGATGAACAAGCAAAAAACAAAGGACTTGTGGGATAAAAATGGTGAGACAAATACTGCTCACTTTCGTAATTTTTAAAAAATCAAGCGGTACCAAATCCTCCATCCTTGATATTGTGTATAACATATGTAATAATTCTGGTGATATTCAACAAGCTTTCCTTAACTATTTTCAGAATCTCCTTGCCAATCAGAACCTCTTCTCCCCTTCCTTTTCTTCCATCTCTCAATACAACTTGCCTAGGATATCTGAACATGCTAAACAATTTTAATCTTTGAAGTTACCTATTTGGAAATAAAGCAAACTATTTTTTCCATGAATTCATCTAGCTCTCCTGGCCCTGAGGGTTTTACTGGCCATTTCTATAAAACTTGTTGGGACATCATTGGGCATGATGGGGTTAAAGCAGTAAGAAATTTTTTCAAAAGTAATAAAATGTGGGGTGGAATTAATGCCATCAAATTAGCCTTGATTCCTAAGTCCTCTATGACATCCAATGTCTCCCATTTTCAGCCTAATGCTTGCAGTAATGTGATCTATAAGTGCATTGCTGAGATATTAGCTACTAGAATGAAGCTTGCACTTTCCCCAGTCATATCTCCTAATCAAACATCTCCCTTAGATGCCTCCTTAAATTGGACATTCAAAAAGCCTTTAACACAATTCAATGAAAGTCCATTGTTAACATTCTATATGTCATGAACTTTCCCCTACCTTTTTTAGCCTAGATATACACTACTATCTAATCAATGACTTACTATCTTGCAATAAACAGCGGTAGTTTTGAATACTTCAAAGGGACTCAGGGTATTGGAAAGGAGACCCCCTTATCTTTTCATTGTAGCAATAGAGCTCCTAACCTGTATGATTAACAAGGCCATAAATAGTAAAGCAATTGATATCCACCCCATGTGCAAATACCTTGGAATCGCCACTTTTATGTTTGCTAATGATTTAATTTTGTTCACTAAACCAAATTCCAAATCCATATCAAATGCTCTGAATACTCTGGATCTGTTCCATTCTTTGACTCGCCTCGCCATCAATAAATCCAAATCAAAAATTTGACACTGGTATCATTCAAAACTATTTTGGCAGAAATTCTAAACTTATCTTCTCTCACGTCCTTCCTCCTAATGACCTGTATCTTAGTGCTTCTCTTCTTTCTTCCAAAATCTCATCCTCTCATTGTTTACACATATGATAAGATAGTAAGCAAGCTTGCATCATAGCCTAGTTTTAAACTCTCTTCTATTAGAAGACAAGTTGTGGTTAAATCTATTGCTTCCTCTATGTATCTCTGTTATGCCAGAATCTTTATGCTTCCTTTTAAACTGATTAATTTGATAAACTCTGCTCTAAACTATTTCCTATGGCATGGTAACCCCTACTCTTCTAAACTGATCCTTATTTCTTATAATAAAGTTATGATGCCTTCAGAGAATGGGGGTTCGGGAGTGCTCAATCTCAAAGTGTGGAATAAGGCAGCTTACTCTTCTCTTATCAATAAGGTACTTGGTACATCTTAATCTTTAGGCTGACTAGACTTACGCTAATCTCTTGAAAAATGCACACTTCTGGACTATGCAAATTCCAACTGACTATAGCTGGACTTGGAAATGCATTATGAAGCTCAAAGCTGATTTCCTACCAATATTCCAATTCTCTTCCCTGAATGCCGACTCAGTGTCCTTTTGGCATGATCCATAGTCTGCTAAAGGAACAATTTTCTCCAACTTTATTGACAATAGCTTAAGGAAATTATTCGGCATATTTGATTCCTCTAAAATAGCTAATTTTCTTCATGATGGCAAGGTATCCCTCTCATAATCTACTTCTTCTCCAACAAGAGATGTCTAGGTAGGTCTTCTTAATGCTACCTTAGTAAATTCTCATGTTCATTATCTTTGGGCCAACAAGTCACACTCCATCTACAATGTCTATAAGATCATGGCCAAATTTCTGCTGCTGCATTTCCGTGGCACTCGAGAATATGGAACTCTGGTTGCATCCCAAAAGAAAACATCATGCTTTGGATGGTTATCTGTAATGTTATTCATACCCAGAATAATTTGGTGAATAAGGGTATGCTTCAGTCATCTTCTTGTTTGCTTTGTCATGATGCTACTAAAAACACAAACCACCAATTTTCTTCCTGTAATCACTCTTACTTTATATATAGAAGTCTATTGAGTTATTTGAATCTTCATTGTCCTCTTGTTGCTTCTAAACCTGAATGGTACTATATTTTTAAGGCAACAAGATGGAGAACTGTTAAGGGGAAGCTTCTGCTCAAAACTTTGAAGAAGTGTATTTATACACTATATGAGGAAAGGAATGGTAGCCTGTTCAGAGAAGAGCGGAGATCAGAAGAGGATTTATTTGTAATTATTACTAGAAGTGTAGTGAGGCAAAATTGAAAACCTGATTAATACATGCTTTGTGTTAGCTTTTTTTATTTTTTCCAAGAATTAGCTTTTGCTAGGGTTTTGTTAATTTTGTAATTTATTTTCTTTCTTTCCTTGTACTTTTCTTATTCTATTAATAAAGTGGTAGAGGATCATTCAACCCTGCTGGCTTTGCCAAAAATAGTGTGTGTGTGTGTAACACATATCTGGAATAGTTACCTATAATTACATTCAATAGTAATAGGTTTTATAACAAAAATCATAAGACATGTATTGGAGATTAGAATTGAGATAATGACAAGGCACTAGAGTACCATCTACCACAGTACATCTCTAGAAAAATGTACCGAGGTTGCAAGCCTTGCAACACCCGCAACCACAGAGTCAGTTGCCCCTTTATCATGGCATAACGGACTACATCATCCCTGGGGCACCGAGGCTGCAAACATTACACCCAACCCTACCTTTTTCGTGCGCACGTACCAAAATTGATAAATTTCGATCAATATCCGAGGAATGATCACATAGCTCTACTACATCCCTTGATGTTAATTATTGTCGAATTATGAGACTTATGAGGCCATGATTACCTTTTCCTCTAACAAATCTCTTGGAATGCTAACACCGCACTCCAAGCAACAACGCGATGCCAACGTTCATCCATACAAGTTGTTTAGAGTATGAACAAATCGAAGGCACACTTCTACTACATCCTTTTTGGGACCACCCTTAGGATCAGTAACAAATAGGCCTTGGACTTCAAAAAACTCTATCTTTGATCATCCTCAAGATATCTCTAATACGAATGCTTATTTTGATTCAAAGTGGTTTATGGATAACTTATCTGCTCCCGGTCTCTCTAAACTGTCAATCAGTAGTTTCAAAACAAGCTAAGATTTGATGGTCGGTTATTTAACTATCAAATAAGCAAACAATCAAACCGAAGATTTAACTTCATCGAAACCGAGCATGATTAAGCACATAAGCAACTATTAAGTGTCTTTAGTTAATCCTTTCATTATATAAATCACTTTTTAAATACTTATATCAAAATACTTTTATAAAAGATATACATAAATATACAACTTATTCACAATTCATCTATTTTCAATGCTTGGAAAATAGTATGTATACTTATCTTTTATTTATCTCCTTCCTCCTAATGACCTACATCATGGTGCTTCTCTTCTTTCTTCCAAATCTCATCCTCTCATTGTTTATGCCTATATGAAAAAACAATATGCAAGTTTGCATTATAACCCAGTTCTAAACTCTCTTATGTTGGCTCACTGGTTGTAGTTAAATCTATTGCTTCCTCTATGTGTATCTAGTATGCCATATTCTTTGTGCTTCCTTTTAAATAGATTAATATGATAAACTCTTCTCTAAACCATTTCTTATGGCATGGTAACCCCTACTCTTCTAATATGATCACTATTTCTTTCAATAAAGTTACGCTGCCTTAAGAGAATGGGGGTTTGGGAGTGCTTAATCTCAAAGTGTGGAATAAGGCAGCTTAGTCTTCTCTTATTAATAAGTTGCTTGGTACATCTTAATCTTGGGCTGACTAGACTAAAGCTAATCTCTTGAACATGCATGTTTTTGGACTATGTAAATTCCAACTCATTGTAGCTGGAATTGGAGATGCATTTTGAAGCTCAGAGCTAATTTCCTGCCAATATTCCAATTTTCTTCCCTAAATGCCTCCTTTTTATCCTTCTAGCATGATCCATAGTAAGCCAAAGGAATAATTTTCTCCAACTTTATTGACAATAGTTTAAGGCAATAATCTAGCATACCTGATTTCTCTAAAGTAGCTAATTTTCTTCATGATGGCAAGGTATCCCTCTCATACTCTAGTTCTTCTGTAATCAGAGTTGTTTGCGTTGGTCTTCATAATGCTTCCTTAGTAAATTCTCATGTTCATTTTCTTTGGGCCAACAAGTCACACTCTATCAACAATGTCTATAATCTTATGGCTAAACTTTCTGCTGCTGCTCCATTTCCATAGCACTCGAGAATACGGAACTTTGGTGGTATCCTAAAAGAAAATGCCATGCTTTGGAAGGTTATATGTAATGCTATTCATATCTAGGATAATTTGGTGTATAAGGTATGCTTCAGTCATCTTCTTGTTTGCTTTGTCGTGCTGCTATTGAAAACACAAGCCACCGATTTTTTTCCTATAATTACTCTTACTTTATATAGAGAAGTCTACTAAGTTATTTAAATCTGCATTATCCTCCAGTTGCTTCTAAACCTAAATGGTACAGTATTTTCAAGGCAATGAAAAGGAGAACTATTATGGGGAAGCTTCTAGTTAAAACTTTGAAGAAGTGTATTTATACATTGTGGGAAGAAAGGAATGGCAGGCTGTTTTTAGAGAACATCATAGATCAAAAGAGTAATTATTTGTAATTATTGCTAGAAGTGTATTGAGGCAAAATCAAAAACCTAATTAATATGTGCTTTGTATTTGTTAGGTTTTTTCCTAGATTATCCGTTGCTATGGTTTTTTAATTTTGTAATTTCTTTTCTTTATTTCTTTCCTTGTACTTTTCTTATTATATTAATAAAATGGTAGGCGACCGTTCAACCCCGCCGGCTTTGCCAAAAATTATACACACACACACATACACGTATATGTATATGTATATGTATATACAACATATCTGGAATGGTTACCCATAATTACATTCAATAGTACTAGGTTCGACAACTAAAACCTTATGGCACGTATTGAAGATTGGATTCCATATAATGACAAGGCAGTGGGGTACCACCTACCACAGCACATCTTTAGAAAAATGTACCGAAGTTGCAAACCTTGCAACCTTTAACAAGGCATAACGGACTACGTCATCCCTTGGGCACTGAGGCTATAAACATTGCACCTGGCCCCACTTTTTCATGTGTACGCATACCAAAATTCATAAATATCGATCCAGATCTGAGAAATGATTACATAGTTATGCTGCATCCCCTGATTTTAGTCATTACTAGGTTGTGAAACTTGTGAGGCCACGATTACCTTTTCCGCTTAGAAAATCCCTCTTGGAATGCTAACACCGTCCTCCAAGCAAAGATGGAATGTCAACATTCATCCATGCAAGTTATTTAGAGTATGAACAATCAAAATCAATACTTCTACCTCCTTTTTGGGATCACCCTTAGGATTAGTACAAAATTGCCCTTGCACTTCAAAGAACTTTGTCATTGACTATCCTTAAGATGTCTCAAATTCGAACGCCTATGCCAGTTCAAATTGGTTTTAAGATAATTTATGTAATCCCGGTCTCTCTGAACTGTCAATCAGTAGTTTCAAAACTAGCTAAGGTTTGATGGTCGGTTATTTAACTATCAATTAACAAACAATCAAACCAGATATTAAACTTCATGGAAAACAAGCATATTTAAGCATATAAGAAACCACTAAGCCTCCTTAATTAATCTTTCATTAATTAAAATTGCTTTGTAAATACTTGTATCAAAATACTTTTACAAATGATATACATAGGTATACTGCTCATTCACTATTCATTTACTTTTTAATGCTTTGAAAACTATCCATATACTTATCTCATTGATATAAGTATATTCACAAAGCACTACACTTTCAATACTAAGAAAATATAACAATATACTTATCTCAATGGTATAAATATATTCACAAACCATAAGGAAGATTACCCATTTTCAAAATCATATTCAATAGGCTAAAACCAAATCTCATTTAAAAACATTGTTACTATAACCCAAACCACTTCCCTTTTTGGTGTTAGTAAATAGGTTGTATGGAAATCAGACTAAATATACATACCACCACTTTCCAATTTCAAATTTTTGCTATCCCTCGATTAATAATGAAGTCAGACAAGTTAGAAAACTATCCTTGCATCAACATCGATTCTTAATTCTCACAGATAGAGATGAGTTTCCACACCCCGTAATTTGGTGTTAAGTATAAAAAGAATACTTTCTGTACCACCATAATTTAAATTTATCATTTATGGAAATCGAATCTCATTCCTTTTATAAAACTTCTTTTTATAAATCTCTATTAAAATATTTACAAAACTCTTTTTACAAATCTTGTAAATCTCCATTATATTTATAAAACTCTCTTTATAAATCTCCTTTTCATTTATAAAACTTCTTTTATAAATCTCCTTTTTTTATTTATAAAACACTTCTACTTATCACCAATCTTTGATTACAAGATAGGACTAAATACTTCCTACAAAACGATTATTCCATGCATCACTATAAATTCACTAATGTGATTTATTTCCTAATTTATCAAAATGATATTAATTTCCCTTTTATAAAATATTATTATAAATCTATTCTTTTATTTATAAAATTTAAGTTATAAATCTCACTTTCCATACAACATTTTATATAAGGCAATTCGTAGATATTTATTCCAAAATATTTCTCTCTTCTTTAAATATAGAATCACTTCATTATAAAAGGTAAATTGCCCTTTTTTCTTTAAAATAAACATCCATTATTATATTAACCATTTTGTAAAAAAAATACTTCCCAGGATACTTTTAATAGATTTCTAAAAAGGTTAGAGTAAAATAGAGAAGTTTGAGAACTATATCCAAATAAAATGCCATAGAAAATCCCAAATCGCATTTAAAAGTCATCGCTCGAATCAAAACCAATTTTAAATCCAAATAGCAAATAATAGTATTTCCAAAATACTATAATGAGGTCAATAGCTATCACAACACTTAACCAATGCTACCACTACCTTTATCACCAAAAAGGCACAACTTTTAACATATATCAATATCACATCCAATACTTTTGGCATTCACAAATTTATACAACAGGCATGTAAATGAAATTAAAATCAAAAGTAGCTAGGAATCTGGATTCCTCTACTAAATTTTCGGTATTTCATTTTATATGTCATCCACTTTTCAAAGCGGAAATTCAACCATATCAAAAAATAAAAAATTCAAGCATGCTAACACTAATTTACATCTATACATATATCATATAATGTTCATCCAAATGTGAGTTAACTCACCAATATCCCAACCAACACTTAGGCATTCCTACTCGATCTAAAATTGAATGACGTTCGATTTTAGCTCGAAATTCTACTTGCTCTAAACTCGATGAAATTAACTCCAATTTATAGATAACACTCCTACGAGCATAATGCAAAAGACTGCATCTCGATTGGACCTCGTATAGAGAAGACATGAATTTTACAAGAATTTGATTAATTATAACTTAAATTAATTAACTTAATTAATTAATTACCCTTAATGCCTTAATCCATCTCCCTCTCCAATTCAAATTTGCACCGCCATGCACAGGTATTAGCGCCAAAATTGGTCACTAACACCCAAACGCCATTGAAAGCACCAACTAACATTCACAGATAACGGATAGAGTGTATGTAAAGAGTATTAATATGAGGAAAATCAAATATTAAAAAGAAATCAGTAATAATAGAGGATTTATAGTGGTTCGGCTGACTCTAGCCTACGTCCACTCTAGAAATTTCCTTTTTATTGATATCAGAATCAATTACAGTTACAATCCGAAGTTTTTTAAAACAATAATGGTAGAGTAGCCTTAGTAGAGAAGATGAAGGGAAACAGAATGAGAATCCCTTTCCTGAAACCCCGCCTGCTATATTTATAGGCAAAATCCGAGTTACTGGGCTTCCTGAGTGATCAGGGCCCATCAAGACCATAGCCGAACCCAAATCCCTCATCACTGCCGACCCCGAGTTCAGAATATGCCGATCCGATGTTGCCCTGGGAATGACTCGAAGTGAACATAGATATGACCCGGAGCAAACTCGCCTGTGACCCGAAGCAACCTATGTTTGGACTCGGAGTAACATGGTGCAGACCCCGCTCCTTCAAGACACCGACCAAATCCCCTTTAGCCGACCCGAATCCTTCGTTCCACCGACCCGAAGTAGCCAATCTGATACAACACACCGACCCAATTTCTCATATGCCGACCCGACCTCATAGCCGACCCAAAGTGTGTCCATTGCCGACCGGAAGCGGGAGTAGTTGATGACCCGAGTCTTCCTTTTGGTGCCGAACCCATAGCTTGCCGACCTGGCTCCAATGCCGACCCGAAGAAGCCTGAATGCCGACCCAGAGTCAATCTCCAAACATGTCGATCCCATCCACTTATTCGATGTCGACCCCTCCATTCATGCCGACCTGAAGACTTATACACGCCGACCCGAAGACTGGAGGATGCCGACCCGAAGTAAGTTGTGAAGCCCATGAAAACATGCCGACCCGAGGCAGCCTCCCAAATGACTCGAAGCAGGAAGGTTGAAAACCTGAAGTAAACCCTCAAACAACTCGAAACAAACTCTAACCATCTCGAAGCGACTCGATTTTTGTCGAAACTCACATTTAGAGTATCCCGCACCTTTTGCCCATCGACTATGCTAAATCCCGGCTTCATAATCATGTCTATCATCCATGATTGATCGTCTATCCATCCAGTCGACTCAAACCCATCGTATTCTAGCTTCTATAACCGAGCAATTGATTTAGTTAAATCCGCCTGTCTATGGCCTTGCCAAAAGGCAGGTTAACATTTGCCTCCCAAAACATAACTTGCGACAGGAAGGTGTGTTTTGAATAGCTCCAAATCCAATAGCCAAATCCGCAACTGTTCTGAGTCATTATCTGACTCCAAATCCATTCCAAATCCATTAATATAGTCCATGGCCTCTCCAGATCGTTTTATCCAAGTTTGAGACCTCTCCGGGTCCTGTAATCCAAATCCGAGACCTCGTCGGGTCCAAATCCAAGGCCAGGACCTCTCCGGATCCAAATCCAAATCTGGGACCACTCCGGGTCCTTTGTCAAACCCTTAGCTGTTTGAAGCCGCTATCTTAATCCATTTCATACCTTGGAAGTCAGTAATCGAATCCTATGATCTCTTCTGATGGTTGACGGCCCCTCCGGACCCTTGCTAAGCTAAATCCAAACTTAGCGATTGAATAGGCAGATCTTGTCACGCTTCGGGGGAGCAACCTATCCCTTGCACTCTGGTTCAGTGTCCCTGAACATTAAGCAGTGTCTTGATCGTCCTAGACCGATATTAGCCTCTCCGGGCTCTTACTGGATCCCATCCTGTCACTCTCCGGTGAAGGGGAAACGGCGACGAGCGAGCCAATCCTGTTGCTCTCCAGTGAAGTGGTGTCACTCCCTGCACTCTGGTTCAGTATCCCTGAACATTAAGCTATGCCATGACCTAAGTCCTAGACCGATTACAGCCTCTCCGGGCTCTTGCTGGATCCCATCCTATCACTCTTCGGTGAAGGGGAAACAGCGACGAGCGAGCCGATCATGTCGCTCTCCGGCGAAGGAGCGTCACTCCCTGCACTCCGGTTTAGTATTCCTGAACATAAAGTGATTAATTTCCACCTAACTTCCAATATCCATCCCGTAACACTCCGGTTAGGGTCTTGTGTCACAAAATCCAAATCCATATCCAATAGCCGAATCCATATCCAAATCCGGGACCTCGCCAGGTCCTTATCCAAAGCCGGGACCTCTCTGGGTCCAAATCCAAAGCCGAGACCTCTCCAGGTCCAAATCCAAAGCCGGGACCTCACCGGGTCCTGATCCAAAGCCGGGACCTCACTAGGTCCTCATCCAAAGCCAGGACCTCTCCAGGTCCATATCTAAATCCATAGACTGCGCCGGGTCGTTTTATCCTACTCCGGCCTCGACTCTCCGGTCGAGGGCTTATATTCTCCAGCCTCGACTCTCCGATCGAGGACTTATATTCTCCGGCCTCGACTCTCCGATCAAGGACTTAATCCGTTGGATGTTATTAAAGTATAAAAACATTGATTTTTCACATTCATTTGTTATGGTGGTTTATCGCCATCTCAGAGCATGCCTAGGGATCGCTCCGGTTCTCGCACGTATGTAAGTGACTTAGCTATTTTAGTGTAGAGTTCATTAGTTATTTAGCCAAATCCATGAGAATGATTAGCGTCGATCCATTTTCCTTGGTTGGGGGCTTGCCCCTAGTCGTTCCAATCCATGTCCAACCCAGCTAATTCCCGTTCCAAGTCCTGAGTTCCAACTTCCAGCTATTCCAACATCCATAGGTTGTTTTCGATCGTCATTCCCATCCTGTCCCCAAGTCCATGAGGGAATCCTGAAACCTGCCCTTCTGGACGAGCGTCCATAAATGGTCTCCTATTGTCGTTTCAATCCTACCGCTGAGTCCATGGGGAAATCCCAGATCATCCTCTTCCAAACGTGCATCCAAGTTCTGATCTATGCCAAAATCCATAGCTTCATCCAACATCATGCTTGCTTCTTTTCTCGGTTCTGAACCTGGATTCCTCCTTCTTTAGCATCCTATTGTTACCTTCTAGTCCTTTCCCTTTGTCTCTTCATTGGTTGCCTAGTCATAACTTCCAGAATCCAAGTTCCTAAGCCTTTAAATCCAAAATCCAAGCTTCAAAGTACCTGAGTGCTAGCTTTCTTGTGAAAGCACCAAAATGTTAGTGCCAAAATTGGTCACTAACACCCAAACGCTGTTGAAAACACCAACTAACAGTCACAAATCATAGATAAAGTGTATGTAGAGAGTATTAATATGAGGAACAATCAAAAATTAAAAAGAAAGCAGTAATAACATAGGATTTATAGTGGTTCGGCTAACTCTGGCCTACGTCCACTTCAGAAATTTCCTTTTTTATTGATATAAGAATCAATTATAGTTACAATCCGGAGTTTTTTAAAACAATAATGGCAGAGTTGCCTTAGTGGAGAAGATGAAGGGAAATAGAATAAGAATCTCTTTTCTGAAGCCCTGCCTGTTGTATTTATAGGCAAAATCCGAGTTACTCGGCTTCCTGAGTGATCTAGGCCCCTCAAGACCATAACCGAACCCAAATCCATCATCACTGTCGACCCTGAAGTATACCCTCAAACAACTCGATGCAAACTCCAACCATCTCGAAGTGACTCGATTTTTGTTGAAACTCACATTTCGAGTATCCCGCACCTTTTGCCCATCGACTATGCCAAATTCCAGCTTCATAATCATGTTTATCATCCATGATTGATTGTTTATCTCTCCAGTCGACTCAAACCCATCGTGTTCCAGCTTTGATAACTGAGCAATTGATTTAGCTAAATCCGCATGTCTACGGCCTTGCCAATAGGCGGGTTAACAACAGGCGATATGCAAACCCACCATAGTTGAGCCTCTCCTTGCTCTTCCCTCAATTCTCCTTGAAATTGATCACCACCAATTCCATTGCGCTCCACTTTGTACATGCTCCGCATCCTACCTAAAATCTTGAAGCTTAGTCAACCCTTACGAATAGTGACCTACTCCCTCCCTCTTTCGACCTGAAATGTCGTGACTTGCCATTGTCAACTGTACCACCCTAGAATTTCACCTTCAAGCTTGCCTTCACGTGACAAAAACAATGGCAACGACTACATCACCTAACTTCCACTAAATTGCCGTCGAAGAGGAACCCTAATTTGACCTCACAATTGTGATTTGAAAACGGTGTCGCATCCATCATCGACTGCATGGATTTGAAGCCATCGCTCGTACAAACTCAATGGATCCTACGTCGCTCGATTTTGTTACCTACATCTCCTAGAAAAATTAAGAGAGGATGGTAGCTAGGTTAAGTTTCTTGTAAATGGAAAGGAGAAAGAGGATAAAAGAAAAGTGAGAGAGAAGAGTGAGTGAGCATATATTTATAATAAAATATTTATTGTATTTAATTCTCTAATTAAAACATTACACGTTTCGAGCTCGCACGACTACACAACACGTCCGATCATCACGAAATTCATCAGCATACAACAACTCATTATTTTGGTCCCAGTGACACTAGTTTCAACAAAATCTGAGATTATGCTTCGAGATGCTAATTTCACGCTTTTCGAGACCATTTATCGATAAAACGATTTTCGGTCTCATTATCGATATTTATTCGGACTATTTGGTTTTATAAATAATTTTCTATGACAAGTTCACCATTATTATTTATTTATTAAAAGGAGTTATCCAGCTTTAAAAATCAATTATCTAAATATTTAAAATTAATTAAATATTCACAATCAAAATGATAAAATTCTAGATCGTTGCATTATCTAAGATACATTTATATTAAATATTTATTACATACTGTGACCTTTATAGTATCACATACACACACACATATATATGTATATGCATATTATTTAATTAATTAACCTTTTAATTAATTAATTTATTTAAATTTATATTAATTTCTATATTCATTTTTTTATGCATACATGTGTACTTATGATATCTTAAACATTTTCAAAAATCATAACATATAATATATTACTTAGGGAAATTTTAGCCCAAATTGTTTATTTGATAACAATTAAGCCCACATCCTTCCCTTTACTACTTATAAACTACATCCATCTTTTTAACTAGTTAAAAAATAAACACCCGCTTACCCTACCAGCTTTCAGTTTGCACAAATTTCTTAATATAATTACACTGTCAATCGAAAAAACTGAAAACTCTCAATTAAACAATAAATACCTAATTTTCAAATTAGGTTTATTTTATACTGTCAACCGGCCGAATAAAGGGAAACTTGGCCAACAATCTTGGTTCATAGGGAAAACGATGTTTATAATGAAGTAGATTCATTAATAATGGAAAATATCTGCAAATTTTTGGAAAACAATCTCCAATGTTCGAAGTTGGCAACCAACGAGAACTATCGTGAAGAACATGCATCGGTTCAAAATGAAGATCCTAAAAGTAAAGAACAAAAGGCAATATTATTTGAAATTTTGGTGTATATATTGATTATTGTATATATACTGTTATCCCGCCTTTTAGCAAGGCCGTGGTATCATCGACTTGGCCAGGAACGAATGGTCAACAACCTTGGAAATCGATTAAATATTGTATTATAGATGATTGTCGAGAAAATTTAGGCCGGAACCCAATTGAGGTGCAGTCATCATGGAGTGACTGGCATGGCCCCGTGAAGTTATATTTTAAATTTGGAGTCGATCGGAGTTTATATGCTCGAGTTACAGACAAAGCAAGGATTTGTATGGATCGATCAAGAACGATCCATAAAACAGTTCAAGTCATCGGAGAACGCTCGATATATCGAGATCTACAAGACTAATTTATTTGAAACTTACAGAGCATCAACAAAATAAAGATTAAGGCAAAAAATAATCGCCAGTCCTAAAGTTTCATTTAGAGTTTAAGCCGACCGTTATTGGTTGATCGTTTTTGCCAATTCCTAAAAACAATCGGCATGTTCTAGTGCATAATCCAAGTTCAACCAAGATCGATCCATATCACCCAAGTTACAAGTCAGAATGATTCCATATTTCAGAAGCAATATCAAGAGGCATGTGGGACCCCCTAAAAATGATCGCACTAGAACTGGAGATAAGAAAAAGGATTGGTGAAACTTAGGTCGATCGTTCCTAATGTTCGAGTTAAGTACGTCAATCGTTATAGTGGACCCTATGGACCTATAGAGCCTTTTGCCAAAATTCGAGCGAAATATCTCATCATCTCTCCTTATAAATACAGGCCACATGGTTCACTTTACGTGACTTTTACACTAGTGGTGACGTTATTATTTATTATAATCAAGTTTATCCTATTTCTTGTTGCTATAATCAGATTAATAGTTAATTAATAAAGATAATCTTCAAAGTGGACGTTGGCATACAAGGCCACACCACTATAAATCTTTGTGTTCTTGATTATTGTTTTTTATTTGCCATTAGTTTATTCTATTCTTCAGTTTCAATTTTACTTTCTTCATTTACTTCTCTAAATAAGTCTACTCTTGGGTGTTTTTGACCAATTTGGTTGTAAATATTTTGGTGCGTTCGTTGAGAAACCCGATTCTTAGCCTGCAAGGACCCCCTTTGTTGCTACTGGATTGGATAAATTGCCTATGAAGATCCATTGTTGTCCTTATAAAGTTGCTTATACTACTCTGATTTGCTGAAACCTAAATAAGGAGATTGATGATGGTGAGACATATCTGATCCACTACTTAGAAAGTGGATGGAAATGTGACTATTAGCATTCAACAAGAAGACCCAAGCAATCAACCAGCAAATGTGAATGCAGATCCGGTTGAAATTCAGAATCCCGCCGATTCTGTTACCAGAGCTAAATTCCGTAGTTTAAGGAGAGAACTGATAGAGAGTCGTCGACAACTAAATCGATAGATTTAGACCAACATCAAACCGATGAACCAAATCAATCAGCAGCAGTGGGGCAAAGCTAGGAGGGATCCCACTCTTTACTCGACATCGGAAAGCTCTAGCTCATCGGAGAGATACCATAGACATAGGTATCGTAGAACTGACGGATACCATGCAGAAACTTAGGGCGCCAACAGGTAGACCATCGCAGTTTGCCAGGAATGGTCAGTGTCGGCTCCTCCGTTAGAGAAGGAAATTTACTGTTGCACGCTGGGATTCTAGCTGAAGTTGCTACGATTAATTTGGATGATGGAGTCCGAAATGAATGTCGATCGGTTTCTTCCTCGGGATGATGGTGAAATCAACGTTCAAGATGCGCATTGTGAAGATGGTGGCTCGAGATGGCGTAAAACGACCCGCAGACATCGACCGGACCATACATGTCAGGTGGGACATGACCACCACTTAGCGCCACCCATCCAAACGTTGGACTTATCGGCAATGGTCAAACAGCTGGTGAGGGAGAACCAAGGCTTGACTAACGATGACTAGGGAATCTCGAGAAGCCATACTCCTTTCATTGATAATGTTCTACACACAGAATACCCAAGGAGATTCAACATGCCATCAATGCCTACCTACGAGGGAAAAACCAACCCTAGGCAGCATATTATGAGGTACGAATGGCTGATGGATTCTGCGCGAGCCAATGATGCAATCAAGTGCAGTTGCTTTCCCATAACCATTTCCGAAATAGCGACGATGTGGTTCATGAGACTACCCCCGCGATCAATTTCTAGATTCGATGAGTTGGCAACTAAGTTTTTATAGCAATTCTGAATGCACGTGACTCGTCCCAAAGACGTGATGTTCCTTTCCAGTGTGATCCAGGCTCCAGAGGAGTCGTTGAAAGATTATTTGTAAAGATTTCATATAGCTGCCACAGAGGTCAGTAATTCGAATGATCACGCGATACTCATGGCCGTGACAAGAGGGATTGATCTGGAGTCTGAGTTTGGCGACTGGCTGGCTGGTAAACCGCCTACCACATTGGAGTGCTTTTATTCAAAGGTAGCTCAGTTTCTCAGGAAGGAGGAAGCCAGGTCCTCCAAAAAAATATCGCGGGATCGAGCGGAGAAGCAGTACAGAGTAACATTGCAATAAAACAGTCTGATGATAGTTCTGGAAAAGTCCAAGTGAATGTTCAGAATAAGCTAAATAAACAAAAAAGAGGTGGAGATAGAAACCCAGAGCGAAAAAGGGATTCTGGAAGGTTGAAGCCTAGGATTCCAATGTATGATAATTACACTCCATTGAATGCATCCCTGGAAAATATCTATCCGTCTACTTGCAATACCATGTAGTACATGAAGCTCATCCAAAAGAGTCGACAAAGAGACAGAAGCAGACCGAGAAATATTGTCGGTTTCACGAGTGTTATAGGCACAATACAAATGAATGCAGGCATCTCCAGGATGTTATAGAAAATTTGATTTGTTAAAAGAAGTTACAAAAGTTTGTGAAAGCCCCACAGGATGGCAAGCAGGGAACTTCTGACCCCAATCGAGGACAAGCTCTGCATAGGGCTGAGGAGCATACACGGTGATAATTATGATAGTCGGAGGACCGCACCCGGCGGATAGGAGTTGGCAAGAAATAGAACGCTATGCTAGCACGATTAGGCATGTAAATTTTGAATGCTATTCAAATATGCAAGATGATATTGTGTTTAGGAACAGGGATGAAAACAAAGTAGAGGCTCCAACAATCGACTCGGTGGTCATTTCAGCTATGCTTGGTCCTACATTGGTGAGAAGGATTTTGATTGATTGTGGAAGTTTGGTGAATATAATCTTCGAAAAGGAATATGATCAGATGAGAATGGAAGCCAAAGATTTAAAACCGTCTAAAGCTCGTATACACGGTTTTAATGGTGTTGCAATCAAAGTTGTTGATTATGTGGAGTTACCTGTTGAATTGGGAGAAGATGACCGAAGGAGAGTGCGAATCTTTCCATTTATTTTCTTGGATGTTGACTATCCATACAATGTTTTTCTGGGCCGACCGGCCCTGGCAGAATTCTAGGCAGCTCTTGCCCTATGGTGCTTGAGTTTGAAATTTTCGACAGAGAATGCTGTAGGAGTTGTTCATGGCGATCAGGCGACTGGACTTTCCTTTTAGGTAGCTAAGTTGAGGGAAGCTCAATGCAAAGAGAAGGATAGGTGTGTGAACAAAGCCGTCCACATCCAAGTTGCTAATGATTGACAATTGGCACTAAAGCCTTGGCTTGGGTGCCATGGTCAGTTCTATAGAGATATAGATCTGAGGGATGATGAAGAGGAGCCCAAAGGGACCAAGCTACACTGGTTGAGCTGACGATTGATATTACGGTCAGCCATGATGACTCATAGCGGGTCCTAAAGATTGGATCACGGCTCAGCCCTTTGATGATGAAGGAACTTGCTAGTTTTCTTCGAGCGAATCTAGATGTATTTGCTTGGACTCACTCTGACTTGTGTGGAATCTGGCCTGTCATTCTGATCCATGCATTGAATATTGATCAAAGTATGTTTCGGTGAAAAAAAGGATGCGGGATGGATCCGGAGAGATCTGTCACTCTCAAAGAGGAGGTGAATAAACTAAAAGTCAACAGATTTATCCACAACGCCCTCTACCCTAAATGGATATCAAAACCTGTGCTTGTGAAGAAGGAAAATGAGAAACGGAGAACGTGCATTGATTATCCAAATTTGAACAAGGCATGTAAAAAATACCGTTTCCCACTTCCGAGGACTGACTAGTTGGTAGATTCAACCATAGGACATGAATTACTATCTTTCATGGATGCATACTTGGGATATAACAAAATCATGATGCATATCCCAGATCAGGAGCACACCAGTTTCATTATCGACGTTGGACTTTATTGTTACGTGGTAATGCCCTTTGGATTGAAGAATGCCAGAGCAACCTACCAGCGCTTAATTAACAAGATGTTTAAAGACCAGATTGGAAAACAATGGAAGCGTATGTGGATGACATGCTCATGAAGTCATGACGATCAAGCGCCACATTAGGGATTTGGCGGAAATGTTTGACATCCTCCGACATTATAAGATGAAGATCAATCCTTTGAAGTGTTCTTTTGGTGTCGCATCAGGAAAATTATCGAGGAGATTCGGGCTATCCGTGATATCCAAGCACCGAGAACCATTAAACAAGTGTAGAGTCTGAATGGGAAAGTTGCTGCCTTAAGTCGATTTATCTCCAGAGCTACCGACAAGTGCATTCCTTTCTTCAATTTGATTAGGAAAGGAAAAAGAAACTTTGAATGGATATAGAATTGTAAAGACGTGTTTCAAGCTTTGGTGAATCATTTGGAGAGACCCTTATTTTGTTAATGTCAGTAGATCATGAAGAGTTGTACATTTATTTGGTTGTATAGGCACACGCTATAAGTGCAGCTTTGATTCATGAGGAGAATTGGATTTAAAGGCCGTTGTATTACATCGGTATATGATTAACAGGAGCAGAAAGGAACTATCTAAAAATAGAAAAATTGGCGTACTGCTTACAATTGCATCACGGAAGCATCGTCCGTACTTGCAGGCACATACGATCAATGCTTACACCGATCAGCCATTATGATAGGTCCTACAGCGAGCTCAGACATTTGGGAGATCACTCAAGTGGAATATTGAGCTCAGCCAATTCGACATTACTTATCTCCCTCGAAGGGTTATCCAGGGTTGGGCACTGGCAACTTTACATCAGAGTTTACTATGCAAGATGATCTTCAGAAGGTAGCAAAATCCCTACGATACGATGGAAATTGTATATTAATGAAGCATCTAATGATCATTATTCTGGAGCGGGGATTGTGCTTGTAACTTTTTAAAATCAGCCAATTTGTTATGCATTAAAGCTTGATTTTCTAGCAACAAACAACGAAGCGTATGGAGCTCTGGTTGCTGGACTCAAATTCGCTAGGGAACTTGGAATAAGCTCTCTCGAATCTTTTGCAATTCGCGGTCGATAGCGTATCAAGTTAGGGGAGATTATCAAGCTAAGGGACAATGGCTTGCCCCATACCTAACTCGAGTCCAGGAATTATTGGCAAAATTTGATTACTATGACCATTCTCATATTCCACAAGATCGATATAGAGAAGCTGACTCATTAGCAAAATTCGCTAGCATCGGTGATGCACATAAGATGGGTCTGGTTCCGATCGAAGTATTAAATACCCCAAGTATAAACATGATGAAAATTGGTCAGATACTGGAAGCGGTGCTAGAAATAGAATAATGTAAATAGAAGAATGATAAGGGAATTGAGATTTGTAAATAAAAATTAGAGTTCGTGATTAATTAAATGAATGGGTTTATAATTGGTAAATTGTTAAGTAATAAACACAAGGGCATTAAGGTAAATTTTCGCCCCATATTATCTTACCCTTATACTCACGTTACCATACCATTCACGTTTATTTATCACAACTAAAAAAACGAAAGAAAGCTAAAGAATCCGGCCATTAAGAGAAAGAGGAAGAAGAAAATTCAATTAAAAGCTTAGAATTCAAGCTAGAGGAATTCATCTCAAATCAAATCTCAAAGTCCTTATCCAAACTAAGGTGAATAATAATTACAACCATCTCTATTTTGTAATAACTAATCATTTTATTTTTGGATTTGAGATTAAACCCAATATAATGATTTTTGATGATATGCTTGATTTTTCAAATGATGGATTCAAACAAGTTTGTTTGAAATTGATTAACACGATTAAGGGTAAAATTTGTGATATGATTTTAAAAATGCCATAAGGAATTTTTATGTTATGGGAAACATGATTTTGGAGTTGGATTTCAATTTTTACAATTTTCCAAGCTATGGAAAATTTATTATGAATTTTCAAAGGAAAATATAATTAATCGGGTTAAGAAATTTATTTCGGATATTATATGATGAATTTGGGTCTGAAGTTTATATATGTTGGATAACATATTAAAAGTGAATTTCTGTGGATTTTGGGAGGTTTTGCTAAGTGATTTAATATGGAAATTAAATTATTTTCAAAGGAGGACCTAAATGATTTAATGGTTTTGCTTAATGGAAAGGCTTATTTATTAATGGTTTAGATCTGAAAATATGCGACAATTATTTATATCAAAATTTGAAAAGTTTAAGGCAACCAACAATAGTTTACATGTAGGCAGGTTAGTTATAAAGAAATTACTTTATTTGGTAAAAACAGTCTTTTCCTAGAAAAAGTAGGTTCCGCCACCTTCGGAAGAACCCCTTCAACCCAGAGTTTCCACCTTCAATCAGGTGGAAATCTACCAGGATGAAATCAATGAAGCCGAAACCAATACACATGGTATCAATGAGATTGGTATGAAGTGGATTGGATAAAGGTGGAAGGTAGGGTGTCGAAACATAGTTTCTGATGGGTCGATATCTTTGTTTTGTTTTCTAAAGTAAAGCGCTTGCCTATTTTACTAAGAGGTTTTGAAGGAGTTGAAACCGATGCTTGCGAAAGGGTCTTTTAATTTGTTTTCAAATGAGAGTTGCAGCTTTATTGTTTAAGTAGTAGCCTCCGAAGGAGCTACTTAGTTTTCAAAGTAAAGCTTTCGGAAGGGGTAGTTTCGACCAAGTCGAAACCACTCTGCGACCTTATGCCTTTCGAAGTTATTGAGAGATATCAACTCTTTTAGAAGGCAATCTTTGTTTTATAAATGTAAGCCACTTCCTACAGCTTTCGAAGGGGATTAGGGGTCTCGAAGGCAATGGTTTCAAAAGGGGTTTCGAAGCCAACCTTCAAATGTTTTACCCAAATGACTTATGCTTTCGAAAGAGTGGTGTCGACGCCATCAAGTTTTCTCCAGTACTTTTTATATTACAAAGAATGGTTTCGAAAGACATACTTTCGTTTATATTCACTTGACATAAATGATATTTTAGATATAAACCCAATGGTTTCGAAAAGGGGACTTTCAATGATTTCGAAAGATTTCAATGGTTTCGAAGCTATGCTTCTAAAGATGGAAGTGATACTTGAATAAATTTGAAAGGTTTCGAAAGAGAAGTTTTAAAGTGTTCGAAAGGAAAGGGCCTAATGTTTTGAAAATAGATTTATATGCTTTCAAAGGAGGTTATCCAGTAAGGTCGAAAGCTAAGTTTCGAAGGGTTCGAAAGCTTTAGTTTTTCAAAAAGAATAAACCAATCTCGTTTTAAAATAAACCCATGGCTCAATAAAGGAATTTTGAAAAGATTTTAAGCATGAAGATTTGAAGAAGCTTCTCTTTGATAAGATAATAGGTTAAAGGGATTAACCATGTTTTATATGAAAATAATTTCAAGGATAGTAAACCCACAGGAGTGATATTGTTATGTAATATGTTTGCTTCTTCAAATATAAATATATTCACATTATAACGGACCCGTAACTGGGACAAAGAGCAGAAGAACTAGTTAGGCTAACCCAGTATTGAATATAAATTGATTCTCTTGAATGAGTAAAATTGCATCCAGGAGGTTAGGGAGACCAGAATATAGGATGCTTAATCATAGAAGTTGTCAGGGAGACAGGTTCATAGTAACTCCATGAAAATTATGATTAGGAAGTTATTGGAGTTACCAATAGGTTCATAGTGATCCCATGAAAACTATGATTTTAAGAGTGGTTGGCAGGGGCCAATTGGTTTGTAGTGCACCCCTGAAAACTATATCCGGATTAAGTTATTGGCGATGTCAATAGGTTCCTAGTCAACCCATGAAAACTAGGATAAGAAACAAGTTATTGGAGTCGCCAATAAGTTCAGGGAGAACCTATGAAACAAATAAGTTAATTGGCAGGGGCCAATAGGTTCTTAGTGATCCCATGAAAACTACGAAATGGGATAAGGAGTCCATGCATTATATAAAGGTTATTAGTAAGCCTAAAAAACTAAAAGGATAATGGTAACCCTTAAAACTATAAATATGACAGGTTGTCAAATAAATATGAGATGGGAAATCCAGAATGTTTTAATTAAGTATGCATGTCATCATAATGTTTTGAATTGTTATGTTTTAACCATCGTGGATGCAGGAGCATAGTATATGGTTTTATAAAGGTTTTTAAGGGTACTAGTGAGGGGAAAACCCTTTCTGTTAAGTGGCGTGGTCTCACCAGATATCTGAATGGTTTGAGATGGTATATTATTATTTATACCAAGCTTTATGTCTGACTCAAAGTTTTTGTTTTCCCCTTAAACTCTCGAGTACTCTATTGATTTTGAGTAGTTTGAGGTTTAGGGTTTCCATGTTCTCTTTTTAGACGAATAAAAGCTTCCAAGGCGTGCAAGAGGCAAGTTAGATACTTAGAGTTCTTTTATTTCTGTTGTGTTTGGTTGTAAAGGCAAGCCCTATTTATTGCCTTATTATATACTCTGATCTACCAAGGGGCATCTTCATATGTTGCACTTGACGATGTGTAATAATTATATTTTTCTGAACATGGTTAACGAATGAGGGATTATGTAAAGAATATTGAAATTGTTTTCTGAATGGAATGTGAGTGTGGTTTTGAAATTTGAAATTTTTTCATATCCATGTGTTTCTGTTATATCAATGTATCTAACATTACCATATTTGGTCACCGAGAATTAATAACTATGAATGACTACAGCATCCGTAGCCGTTAGTTTTGGGCCTCTAAGTGGGGGATGTTACCAGTTGGTATTAGAGCATAGGTTTATGAAAACTTAAAAGGAAAGTTAAACCGAAAAGCTTTTGCATAATCCAATGAATCAAAAATTAGATTGGGGTTTGGGTTAACGCTATGGTAAAGTACTTGTGTTTGATATATATATATATATATAAGTATGTATTCCCCTCTCTCTTGACCATTCTTTATATCTTACTAAGACTCGTATGAAGGTTTACGAGAAAGAAGATATGGAAGCAAGAAACAAAAGAGGAAATCTAGGTGGAGGAAGCACCACAACCAATGGAAATGCTCGACCTAATACCCAAAGTACCCCGGGTCGATCAGGTAATCCTAATAACCAAAATGTTGAAACCAATGTGGGTGCTAGAAATCCGCCAGTAGATGCGGGGATGATGTATCGGTTTTTCGCCAATCTTGTGCAGGCACGTGTTGTTGTTGGAATTGCTGGAAATGTTGGAGGAGCTAATCCAGTGGCTCCAGTTGGGAATAATTATGCTAAGCTGAGCAGAGACTACACTAGTCTGGGTAGAAAACCGTTTATGGGAATGGAAGATGTTATTGGAGTTGAGAATTGGTTGTTGCAATATGAAAGAATCTTTGTAGTCTAGGTTTGGATGATGGGCAAAAGAGGAGGCTGGCCTCTAGGCAGTTGCAAGGGGCAGTGCTTCGCTGGTGGAACAGTGTGACTTCCGAAGTTCCGGAGGATGAGCTGACATGGGCTGAGTTCATAAGGAGATTTGAGCAGAAGTTTTTATCTGAAGTTGCTAAGTCAGCGTTGATGAGGAAGTTTATGGATTTAGTTTAAGGAGAGATGTCAGTAGTTGAGTACGCTGCTAAGTTTGATGAGCTGTCTCGATATGGATATGCCACTATATCCACCGACATAAGAAGGAATGAGAGGTTCATTCAGGAATTGAGGCCCGAGATTGCTAGGGCGACCCTGACACATATTCGTGATCCTTGTAATGTGGTTGTGGAGATGGCCATTCGCCATGAAGAGATGCTTGTTGTTTGTGCTAGAGAGAAGCCAGTTGAATCCCAAGGTCCTCAGGGAAAGAAGATGAACTTCTTTAAGAATAAGGGAGCCTAGAAGGAGGATGATACCAAGAAGGCAAAGGCTGATTTAGTGTGCTTCAAGTGTGACAAGAAGGGTCATTATGCTAATGAGTGCCGATCAGGCAAGGGGAAGAAATCTGCATAAAATAAGAATGTGAAATGCTTCAACTGTGACCAAGTTGGGCATTATAAGAATCGGTGTCCAGAGCCAGTCAAGGACGATAGAGGGAAGGTTTTTGCTATTGGACTACCATCTTCTTCTAGGCCAACTGCAGCTGAAAAAGAGAAAACTGTGATGGAAGGTACGCTTTTGATTCAGAGTACACCAGTTATGGTACTATTTGATACCAGTGCATCACACTCGTTTATATCATAGTATTTGGTTGATAGATTATGCATAGAACCCACATACCTTGTTACTTCCTTAAGGGTTGCGAATCCAATAGGAGGGTATCAACTCTAGGGAGGAAATGTGGCCAGTTAGAACTTGATTTGTTAGTCATAAGTTTGCATGAAGTCATTATGTTATTGATTTCGTAGATTTCGGGATCATTTTGGGTATGGATTGGTTGGGTAAGTATAAGGCTAGGATATTTTACCAGGATAGGGAAATATTATTGAGACACCCAGATAGTCATAACCGAATCATCTTCTCAGTGGATAATTCCAGTAGGAGTGTTTGTGCTTTATTAAGTGTTATGGAAGCGGGAGAAGAGTTATGTCAGGTTCGAGTAGCAAGAGAATTTGTAAATGTCTTTGAGCCGCTTATGGGATCACCACCGAAACGAGCTGTTGAGTTTCGGATAGATATGGTACCAAGAGTGAACCCGTCAGTAGACCACCTAGCATGATGACACCGACTGAGATGAAGGAATTGAATGTGCGGCTAGTGGATTTAGAAGGAAGGAATTTTATTAGGCCAAACAATTCGTCTTCGGGAGCAGTCGCGGTGTTTGTGAAGAAACTAGATGGGTCGTTAAGGATGTGCATCGACTATCGTAAGTTGAACAAATGGACAATCAAGAAAAGGTATCCTCTACCGAGAATAGATGATCTATTTGATCAGTTATGCAGCGCCAGAGTATTTTCTCAATTGGATTTGGCGGCAGGATTCCATCGGTTAAGGGTGGCAAAGGCCAGCATTCTTTTGACAGCATTTTGGACTAGGTATAGTTCGTATGAGTGGTTAGTGATGCCATACGGATTAATGAATGCACCTACTTTCTTAGTAGATTTGATGAATCGAGTTTCCGGGATCACATGGATTGGTTCATATTGGTATTCATAGATGACATTTTAGTGTACTCAAAAGATGAAAGAGTGCATGAGGATTATCTTAGAGTAGTGCTTGAGACACTGAGGCAGCATCAGCTGAAAGCAAGCTTTCCAAGTGCCATCTTTGGAAGAAAGAGGTTAAGTTTATTGGTTACGTGGTTTCAGAGGAGGGTTTGTTAGTCGATCCAGTTAAGATTGAAGCTGTCAATAATTGGAAGAGACTAGAGATGGTAATCGAGATCAGGATTTTTCTTGGACTTGCTGGCTATTACCGGAGATTCATTAAGGATTTCTCGTGGATAGCAGCACCTTTGACTAAGTTGACCAAGAAGGACGTGAAGTTCATTTGGTCCGACAAATGTGAGGAAGGGTTCCTTAAGCTAAAGCATTTGTTGACCAATGCACCATTGTTAGTAGTTCCAGACAAAAACCAAGGGTTAGTAGTATACGCTGATGCATATGGGACTAGATTAGGATGTGTGATGATGCAGAAGGGTAAGCGATTGCCTACGCTTCACGGCAGCTTAGACCGCATGAAGTGAAATATCCTACTCATGATTTGGAGTTAGCTGCGGTGATCTTCACATTGAATATTTGGTGGTATTATCTCTTAGGGGAGAGATTTGAGCTTTACACCGATCATAAGTCTTTAAGATATTTATTCTCTCAAAAGGAGTTGAATATGAG
Source organism: Allium fistulosum (assembly GCA_030737815.1). NCBI lineage: Eukaryota > Viridiplantae > Streptophyta > Magnoliopsida > Asparagales > Amaryllidaceae > Allium > Allium fistulosum. The sequence continues at coordinate 101,217,477 of CM060904.1, forward strand.
ACAACAGAGGTGGCTGGAATTTTTGGTTGCTTATGGTTCGGCATAGAGTATACTCCTGGAAAAGGAAACAAAGTAGTGGATGCTCTTAGCAAAAGACATCAGAATGTGGTGTTGGCTATGTTGGCAGAATGGAAGGATTTAGAAGCTTTGACTACTTGTAGCGTGCAGTTAAGATCGACTGCTAGTTCTAGTCAGGGTACTGCCATGTTGTCTTATTTAGAAGTTTGACCAGTGCTAAACGAAAGGATTGTTTCCAAACAGAAAGAGGATCCAGTATTAGCCGAGAGGATTAGAAGGCTTGCGGTAGGATTAGAGATCGATGATCTAAAGGATTTTGGAACCGACCAGAGAGGATGGTTGAGAAAGAAGGGACGATTATGTGTTCTGAATTTAGAGAACTTAAGGCGAGAAGTTCTTGGATAATGTCATCGATCCAAGTTTACGATTCATCCTGGAGGGACCAAGATGTATCAGGATATAAAGAGGAGCTTCTATTGGGAAGGCATGAAGAGGGATGTTGCCTTGTGGGTTAGGCAGTGTGCAAACTGTCAACAAGTGAAAGCCGAACATCAGAAGCTGAGTGGTTTGCTTCAACCTTTAGAGATTCCATTATGGAAATAGGATTTGATATCCATGGATTTTATAGACAGGTTGCCAAGGTCGAATAAGGGAAATGAAAGTATATGGGTCATAGTGGTCAGGTTGACCAAGAGTGCCCATTTCATTCTAGTTAAGTCAACTGGGACGACACCTGTTTTAGCGAAGTTGTTGATGAGGAACATAGTTAGATTTCATGGGATTCCTAATAGCATAATCACTGACAAAGATGCATTATTTACTGATGAATTTTGGAAGAGTCTACAAGAGATATTGGGTACCAAGCTCAAGATGAGTACAACATATCACCCACAGACGGATGCGCGGACAGAAAGAGTCAATAAAGTACTCAAGGATTTATTGAGAGCTTGTGTATTGGACTTTGGTGGATCTTGAGAAGATCACCTACATTTGGTTGAGTTTTCCTATAATAATAGTTATCAGACTAGTATATGAATGGCGCCTTTAGAAGCTATGCATAGAAGGCCACACAAATCACCCACATGTTGGTTGGAGACTGGAGACAAATTAGTCTTAGGTCCGGATTTGGTTAGAGAGGTGTCAGAGAAGATTGAGATGATCAGAGAACGGATGAAGGAAGCTCAATATAGATAGAAAAGTTACGCAGATAAGAAGCGTAAAGACCTAGAGTTCTCAGTTAGAGACAGGGTTTTCATTAAGTATCATCGATGAAGGGTGTGGTACGATTTGGAAAATGGGAAAACTGGCCCCAAGATATGTTGGTCCATTTCTAGTTTTAGAAAGGATTGGAAAGCTCGCATACAAAGTAGAGTTGCCGAGTAGTATGGAAGGTGTCCACAACGTTTTCCATGTGTCTCATCTTCGCAAGTATGTGCTTGATCCAGAGACTACTATTTCTCCGACAGGGTTGAAAGATTTGACAGTAGAGCCTAATTTGAATGTTGTCAGACAACCAGTTTGGGTAGTGGCGAGGGAAGAGAAAAGATTAAGGAGTAAGACAGTCAAGTTGGTGAAAATTCAGTGGAGCGACAACGAGAAGGACTGTACTTGGGAGAAAGAGGACAGGATTCGAGATACTTATCCTGATCTGCTTTGATGGTATGTCTATATTAGCTTTATATAGATAAGTTGCTAGTCAGGTAGGCTAGTAGGTTATTAGGAGTCGTTACTGATGATTGCTATGTTTAGTATTCAGTCCTTACTGAATTTCGAGCACGAAATTCTTTAAGGAGGGGAGCCTGTAACACCCCTAATTTTTGATAACATTATTTAGGAGATTTAATTAGATAAATTAAATAGAATTATGTAAAACAAGAGTGATAAGGAGATTTAGATTTGTAAATAAACTTAGAGGTCGTGCTTAAATGAATGGGTTTATAATTGTTAAATTGTTAAGTAATAAACACAAGGGCATTAGGGTAAATTCCTGCCCCATATTATCTTATCCATATACTCACATTACCGTACCATTCACATTCATTTTATCACAACTAAAACAAACCAAAGAAAGCTAAAGAAGCCATCCATTAAGAGAAAGAGGAAGAAGAAAATTCAAGTAAAAGCTTATGATTCAAGCTAGAGGAATTTATCTCAAATCAAATCTCAAAGTTCTTATCCAAACAAAGGTGAATAATAATTACAGTCATCTCTTTTTTTTATATCTGATATTAGATTTTTTGAGTTTGAGATTAAACCCAATATAATGATTTTTGATGATATGCTTGATTTTATGAAATGATAGATTCAAACAAGTTTGTTTGAAACTGATTAACACGATTTAAAGGTAAAATCATATGATATGATTTTAAAATGCCATTAGGAATTTTTATGTTATGGGAAACATACTTTTGGAGTTGGATTTCAATTTTTAAAATTTTCCAAGCTATGGAGAATTTATTATGAACTTTCAAAGGAAAATATAGTTAATTGGGTTTAGAAATTTATTTCGGATAGTATATGATGAATTTGGGTCTGTAGTTTTTATATGTTGGATAACATATTAAAAGTGAAATAATATGATTTTCGGGGGTTTTTGCTAAGTGATTTAATATGGAAATTAAATTATTTTGAAAGGAGGACCTAAATGATTTAATGGTTTTGCTTAATGGAAGGGATTATTTGTTAATGGTTTAGATCTAAAAATATGCGACAATTATTTGTATCAAAATTTGTAAAGTTTAAGGAAACCAATCAATAGTTTATATGTAGGCAAGTTAGTTACAAAGAAATTACTTTATTTGGTAAAACAGCCTTTTCTCAGAAAAAGTAGGTTCCGCCACCTTCGGAAGCACCCCTTCGACCTAGAGCTTCCACCTTCAATCAGGTGGAAACCCACGAGGACGAAACCAATGAAGCTGAAACCAATACACATGGTATCAATGAGACTGGTGCGAAGTGGATTGGATAAAGGCGTAAGGTAGGGTGTCAAAACATAATTTCCGATGGGTCGATGCCTTTGTATTGTTTTCCAAAGTAAAACGCTTACCTGTTTTACTAAAAGGTTTCGAAGGAGTCAAAATTAATGCTTGCGAAAAGGTCATTTAGTTTGTTTTCAAAAAATAGTTGCAGCTTTATTGTTTGAAGTAGTAGCCTCCGAAGGAGCTACTTAGTTTTCAAAGTAAGTCTTCAGAAGTGGTAGTTTCGACTATAATTCGAAACCCTTCTGCGACCTTATGCCTTTCGAAGGTATTGAAGATATCAATGCTTTCGAAAGGTAATCTTTGTTTTATAAATGTAAGCCACTTCCTATAGCTTTCGAAGGGGGTTAGGGGTTTTGAAGGCAATGGTTTCGAAAGGGGTTTCGAGGCCAACCTTCAAGTGTTTTACCCAAATGACTTATGCATTCGAAAGGGTGGTACCAACGCCATCAATTTTTCCCCAATACTTTTTATATGATAAAGAATGGTTTTGAAAGAGATACTTCCGTTTATATTCACTGACCCAAATGATATTTTAAATAAAACCCAATGGTTTCGAAAGAGGGACTTTCAATGATTTCAAAAGAGAGACTTTCAATGATTTCGAAAGGGGTACTTTCAAATGGTTTCGAAGCTATGCTTCTAAAGATGGATAGTAATACTTTAAAGGTTTCAAAAGAGAAGTTATAAAGTGTTCGAAAGGCAGGGGCCTAATGTTTTGAAAATAGATTTATATGCTTTCGAAGGAGGTTATCCAGTGAGGTCAAAAGCAAAGTTTCGAAGGGTTCGAAAGCTTTAGTTTTTCAAAAAGAATAACCCAATCTCATTTTAAAAGAAAACACATGGCTGAATAAAGGAGTTTTGAAAATATTTCAAGCATGAAGGTTTGAAAAAAGCTTTTCTTTGATAAAGTAATAGGTTAAAGGGATTAAACCATGTTTTATATGAAAATGATTTCAAGGATAGTAAACCCACAGGAGTGGTATTGTTATGTTATTATGTTTGCTTCTTCAAATATAAATATATTCATATTATAACGGACCCATAACTGCATTTTGGAGACAAAGGGTAGTAGAACCAACTAGGTTGACGCAGTAGTGAATATAAATTGATTAAACTCCAGAATGAGTAGAATTGCATCCAGGAGGTCAGGGAGACCAGAATATAGGAGGCTTAATCATAGAAGTTTTCAGGAGACAGGTTCATAGTAACCCCATGAAAACTATGATTAGGAAGTTATCGGAGTTACCAATAGGTTCATAGTGATCCCATGAAAACTATGATTTTAAGAGTGGTTGGTAGGGGCCAATTGGTTTGTAGTACACCTCTGAAAACAATATTCGGATTAAGTTATTGACAGATGACAATAGGTTCTTAGTCAACCCATGAAAGCTAGGATAAGGAAGAAGTTATTGGAGTCACCAATCGGTTTAGGGAGAACCCATGAAACAATTAAGTTAATTGGCAGGGGCCAATAGGCTCTTAGTGATCCCATAAAAACTATGAAACAGGATAGGGAGTCCATGCATTATATAAAGGTTATTAGTAAGCCCAGGAAAACTAAAAGGTCAATAGTGACCCTAAAAACTATAAATATGACAGGTTGTCAAATAAACAGGGGATGGGAAATCCAGAATGTTTTAATTAAGTATGCATATCATCATAATATTTTGAATTGCTATTTTTTAACCATCGTGGATGCAGGAACACATCATATGGTTTTATAAAGGTTTTTAAGGGTACTAGTGAGGGGAAAACCCGTCCCGCTAAGCGGTGTGGTCTCACTAGATATCTGAATGGTTTGAGATGGTAGATTATTATTCATACCATGCTTTATGTCTGACTCAAAGTTTTTGTTTTCCCCTTAAACTCTCGGGTACTCTATTGATTTTGAGTAGTTTGAGGTTTATAGTTTCTTCTTTTTAGATGAATAAAGCTTCTGGAGGCATGCAGGAGGCAAGCTAGATACTTAAAGTTCTTTTATTTCTGATGTGTTTGGTTGTAAAGGAAAATCTATTTTATTGCCTTATTATATTCTCTAATCCACCAAGGGGACATCTTCATATGTCGCTCTTGACGTATGTGTAATAATTATATTTTCTGAACATGGTTAACGAATGAGGGATTATGTAAAGAATATGGCAATGGTTTTTTAAATGGAATGTGATTATTGTTTTGAAATTTGAAAATTTTCTATACCATGTGTTTCTGTTATATCAATGTATCTAATATTATTGTATTTGGTCGCCGAGAATTAATAACTATGGATGACTACAACATCCATAGCCGCTAGTTTTGGGCCTCCAAGTGGGAGAGTTACAATGACATTTCTCATATTCCACGAGATTGATATAGAGAAGCTGACTCATTAGCAATATTCGCTAGTATCGATGATGCATAGTAGATGGGTCGGTTCCGGTCGAAGTATTAAATACCCCAAATATAAACAAGATGAAAATTGATCAGATACTGGAAGTGGTACCTGAAAGAGAATCATGGATGACCTCGATCAAAGACAATTTACTGCATGGAGTCTTACTAGATAAATGAATAAAAGTGACAAGTCCTTCGTAAGGCTTCACGATATGTTACGCAAGAAGGAATTATGTACATGAAATGTTTCTCGGTCCCCATACTCTAATGTATCGCTCATGATAAGATAAAACATGTTCTAAGAGAAGTCCATAATGGGGAATGCAATGACCACACTGGGGGGCAAACTCTGGCAAAGAAAATACTCCGTCATGGTGCGGGTCGCTTCCCTCCATGAATAATGCCTCTATGAATTAATCATCAATAACAAAAGCATCTTCTTGAGCGGCTTTCAATGGCGACCGAAGTTGTAACTTTAACGGATTCTGTCACGGCTATTTGTGAATCCAATAAGTCTCTTGTGAAGGGAGTGGAGCAACGCCTGACGGATTTAAAGCTGGGAAATAATAGGCGAAAAGATTAAAAATGTCAATTGATAACACCCTAATTTTGTGAAAGACGGGAAAAGTCGACGGAATACCTTCCTCGGTATGACTTCCAGGTTGAGCCGAAGCATCCTAAGAACTGCGCTCGGAAATTGGAGAGATTTATGGCTTGTCTAGATCATACCCGGGAATGGTCGAGGAGCTTGCTACGGAGCTAGAGATGACCTAGGCTACCCGGGGCAATTCAGCTGTAATATCGGGTTACGCCGACCCGGATCCCTCACCCACTTTATGTGAAGAAGCAAAAGCAGACTCTTTCTGGAGTGAGAGCTGAATATCGTGCAATTTTTTGGGTTCGTCGCCCAATAGAATTTCATTTTCAAGTTTAGATAGATCGATATCCTCTGAGTTAAAAAGTTTTTTCCCTTCCGCGATAAGAAATTCCCAAGCATGACAGAGCTGGTTGGGAATGTCTTCACCGTGCCACATCAAATTCTTACGCTTGAGAACATTAGCATTGTAAAGAACGAGAAGCGGATCAAGCTCATTCATTATCTCTTCCTTGACTCTATCCTTGGTAGCTTCCATTTCACGTTGAATGAGTATGTCGACATTTTTGGCCCTTCCAATAGCCATGTCTTTCTCAAGTCTGACGTTTACCAGCTCATCGCAAGTATCCTGAGCAATCTTATGAGCATCATCTTTTTCCTTATTTGCATACTCAAGCTTGGCCTTGAGGTCAGTTATTTCCTTCAAGGCTGCAGAATCATTATTCCGAGTCGTATCCCGCTTAAGCGCTATCTCTTGATTCCAATGATGCAATACTTGGATCATATCGAGATGGATGGATTTCATCTCTTCCACAGATTTCATAGCAGTGTTAGCTTTTCCTTCGGCTTCTGCTAAGGAGTATCTAGAGGCTTCTAGCTCATTTGTCAAAGTACCGATGATTCTTTTATCTTGAGCTTCTTGGCATTTTAGCTTTTCAATCTCCGCCGCGCGCTCGAAGGAAACTTTCAACATTTTTTCTGCTGCCTTCATCCATTCCCGATACTGCATGTGAATGTCAGTGTCGCGGTCGATGGTCATCTTTTGAACATGGTCTGGAACCCTCTTCAAGTTGGGAAGAAAATAGAACCCTTCAAAGCATAAATTAGAAAATTCTTCATGAAGATGTGCCATGTGAGCGGTTGGATTGATCGTAGAGTCTCCAATAGCAGCTTCGACTTCAGTGCTTTCTTTGCTGGGCTTATGGGAAGCAGTATGTTCACCATGGCTGCGATGACCACTCGACCGTTGAGAATGAGATGGAACCAAAGGCTGTGGATTCACTGGAATGGTAGAATGGCGCGAGAGGGATCGATAAGTAGGTCCCTGTAATCGGTTGGTCTTTCGGGACCCTTTGGAGGAGGACATCTCGATCTCAATCTATGTTTATCCTGGGATGGCTTATCCATATCATCTTTATCTTGATGACCTCAGTCCCGGCCGAGGCGATAGCTAGAATCATAATAACCTCGATTGCTGCGGTAAGAGTTAAGAGCGCAAAACTGATGACTGGTGGAGTATATCCTAGAGGGAATGGAACATGTTCCTCGCCCACACCATCGTTTCTGCAAAGAAAAATAGAAGTCAGTCAGCTTTATGCATTAAAGAGCACAAGTCAAGTACAATGCAGTGTTGAAGGGTGCAAGTGTCCTAGTGTAACCCCTCAACAGACCAGGTGTAGGAGCCTTGCTTACTGGTGTAACTTCCCCTCCAGAAGTAGGAATCTCGGTGCCAATTCTGGTGGGAGATTCCAATCCTTTGATGCTCATGTTAGTGAAGTGGAAAGCGTCGAGACCGGGTGGAATTGGAAGACCATACAAAGAGTCAAGTGGTAAACTCGAACACTCTGACAGTTGGGAGGAAGATTCATCTTGAACAACTTTAGGAGCCATCAGGGACTTGGATTGGTCAGAGAGATGACTTCTTAGAAGTTTATGTACGAAGGTTTTCTTTTTCCTATTAGCAACCAAGGGCTGTGAGGATCCGATATCTACTCCAAGATCGGATTTGTCGCCATTATGACCAAGTACATCACTTCTATGTCATCCAGCATCAGTATCAGCAAATTCTTGGGCACTCGTAACTAGGGGCACCACGGGATTGGCTCGATCATCCCTTTGACCGATTACAGCCTATGGTCTTATCCCTACCATTTGAGCAATTTTGGTTAGCCCCACACTAAGGCCCTCCTCTATCAAACAAAAAGTGATGAGGTGTTCTTCCCTAAAAAAATATTCGATATTCTTATCCTCAGGCGGAGCATTCTTAAGAATTGAGACTGCCACTTCATTAATATCGCTGCTAAGCCAGGTAACGACACCTATAAAGGGGTAACATAGTCAGAAAGGAAACTTGGACATCGTTTTTCTATGCTATCATGAAACTAGTGGGTAACATTTGCGTCTTTCCAGCCATTGTCGAGTGAAACTGGGCATACAGCGAACACAAAACCATTCACTTTTAAAGGCACTTAGCTTGTTCCACATGCCAGTCAAAATCTGGCACCTCTTTGCCGATTTAAGAAATGTAAACGAGAGACTCCCTGTCCACAGCTTGAAAGCAAAAATAAATCGAATGTCTTCGATGGTGGGAGGACGGTGCAGGAACTCCATAAATACAGTCTAGGTATAAGAAGAGCATGGCCATTTGGGTGGAGTTGTGCTGGAGCTATCCTTAAATAATGTAGAATCTCACGAATGTATGAGTTGAAAGGCGGGATGCATCCTGCCCAACATATAAACTTGTTGCACGTTGTTTACCCTTCAGGGGGTCTGTGGGCCCTATCATCTCGCGACGGAACCAACAGGTCGTCGAAGGAAATTCCATGCCTTACGCAAATTCTTTAGAGAACATCTTCCTTAATTTTTGAAGCTACTGAATTTGAAGGATTCTCAAGAATGACTGCGTCCTCTAGAGTGTCAGGAGCATGATAGAAAACCTCTAGCGGAAAGACAGTGACGGCTTTAGAGAGATAAAATTGAGGACCTGGACTTTTCGATTTTCCCAAATGATGATTGAACGGTGGACTATCAGACTCAGTTGCCGAACTTGATTCTACTTCAGAGTTATTCCTTCGGGAAGATGGTCCAACCAGCATAGCCATAGGACGCCCGGGATGTCTAGATCCCATTGCTATTAAACTTACTAAAAATATGATTAGATAAAGTAACATGTACCCCCCAGTGCATAGTGAGTGCTATGCGATAAGATGTTATTCAACATAGTAATAAGTCATGCAAAACTAAAGACAAAAAAGGCAACAAGGCTTAGAAGTTTAACCAGAGGGACTGTCATTCCTGTCCATCTCAATTATTTCTTTGTGTCATCGGAAAACGTGCAGCTTAAGTTTCACGGTTGATCGGCAGCCAGCAGAAGTTTGGTTTTTATCTAAATTACCGATGAGTTTCAAGATTATAGTTAAAGGCTTTGGTTCGTGTCATATTTCTAAAGCAATTTTCTACCAAATATGTAATTCATATCATATGCAAGTCCTATACAAGTTCTATTGTTTGTTCAAGTATGAAACGCCAAAGCTCGTCGTATAGTTCAAGTTCACTCATCCAAGTTCTATTTTATAGAAAGTTCCTTTGTAAACTAGGTCGATCAATCATGTATGCAAATTTAGGCCGATCGTTTCCCTAAGATAGCATTAGCCGATTGTTTACCACAAGCCTTTTCCCACCAATTATTCTTATGAGACTCCAACTCCAAGGTATAGCCGATCGTTTATAGGCAATTTTCGAACTCCAACGTCCCGGAGCTTCGCTAACCGTCCAAGAACGATCATGAATGATCGATCACACAACTTCTTCACATCCACTGCACCATCTCCCTCGGTGAACGATTGGCTAAGGTCATAATTCACTCATCCCTCACCAAGACAAGCCATTTCATCTCCATTGCATACAATTGTAAGAATAAAAAAGAGGGATCCACCAAACGAATTGGTTGTCACGGTTTAAAAACTTCGTTCTCAAAATTATGAAGCAAGTATAGGATTTGTTCTATCTAATTTTGAAATCTGAAGAAGGAGGATTCGAAATCAATTTGAAGCCAAATCCGAAGGAGGATGGTGACTTTGTGGTGATTGTTGTTTGGATCGACAAAAAGATGGCAAAGAGGCTCGTCTCTTTTTTGCTTCAGAACGGAATGATGGGAAAAGAGTGAAAGGAAATGGCTAAGTGTCTAGGCTTATATAAGAAAGGGATATAGCCGATCGTTTTCAGTCTAAAAGATTTAGTCGATCATCCCACGCCCAAAGATTTAGCTGATTGTCCCCTATCTAAGCCTTATGTCGATCGATCCACTTCCAAGCCTTATGCCGATCGATCCACTTCCAAGTCTTACGCCGATCGTTCCATAATCTAGCTTCGATCATTTTCATAATCTAGTTTGAAATTTGTTTTCTAATCAAGGTAGGATTATGGATATATAAAAACATATGGATTAAAAAATGGGGGATGATACATAAAGAAAGGAAGAGAACGTGCTTGAAAGAATGACAGCTGGTGGAAACTATTTATAGAAAGTTATCTCCATGAATTTGACAATGACTCGTGAATGTGTAATCGTGATCGAGGGTCAAGTGCATATACGTATACGTACAAGTATGCATTTCAAAATTCGATTTTCTGAAATCGATAAAAAAAATTGAACAGTCACCTAAAGTCAACTAGAGGAAAACTAAAGCTAAGTTGCTGAAATTTGGAAATTGCTAGGATAAAAACAAGATGATTGTTAAAGAGTTGTGATCCCGTATTTATACTATTGAAAATGGACCAATCATCATGACGAATAAGGAAAATACGACCTTCGGCAAAAAAATAGCTCAACGGAAGGAAAACAACTATTTGATAATCCAAATGAGTTTCTTTCAGATGATTCTAGCTTGCGATGATCCAAAGCACGTTATGTATGATACAAGATGTACTTTAGGGGGGCAAGTGTTATCCCGCCTTTTGGTAAGGCTGTGATATCATCGATTTGGCCAGGAACGGATGATTAATGGCCTTGTGAATCGATTACATACAGCATTATAGATGATGGTCGAGCAGATTTGGACCTCGAGGTGCTGCAAGCATGGAGTAATTGGCATGGCCCGTGAAGTTATGTTTCAAATTTGGAGTCGATCGGAGTTCATATGCTCGAGTTACGGACAAAGCAAGGATTTGCATGTATCGATCAAGAACGATCCATAAAATAGTTCAAGTCATTGGAGAACGCTCAATATCTCAAGATCCACAAGGCCAATTCATTTGAAACTTCCAAGGCATCAACAAAATGAAGATTAAGGCTAACGAAAATGCTCGCTGGTCCTAAAGTTGCATTTAGAGTTTAGCCGATCATTTTTGCCAAGTCCTAAAAATGATCGGCATGTTCCAGTGCATAATCCAAGTTCAACCAAGATCGATCCATATCTCCCAATTTCAAGTCAGAATGATTTCATATTTCAGAAGTAATATTAAGGGCATGTGGGACCCCCTAAAAATGATCGCATTAGAATTGGAGATAAGAAAAGGATCGGTGAAACTTAGGTTGATCGTTCCTGATGTTCAAGTAAGTACACCAATCGTTATGGTGGGCCCATATGGACCATAGAGTCTTTTGCCGAAATCTGAGCGAAATATCTCATCATCTCTCCCTATAAATACAGGCCAAATGGTTCACTTTAGGGGACTTTTACGCTGCTGATGACCTTATTCATTATTGTAATCAGGTTTATCCTATTTCTTATTGTTGTAATCAGATTAATAGTTGATTAATAAATATAATCTTCAAAGTGGACGTAGGCATACAATGCCGAACCACTATATATCTCTTTGTTCTTGATTATTGCTTTTCATTTGCTGTTAGTTTATTCTATTTCTCAATGTCAATTTTACTTTCTTCATTTACTTCTCTACATAAATCTACTCTTAGGTGTTTGTGACCAATTTTGTTGCAAACACACACACACACACACACACACACATATATATATATATATATATAAGTGAAACTTATGGGAAATATTTGACATGTATGATTTTTGTTCATGATAGATTGAAATCGATTCTGCAAAAAGTGTGCATTGAAATGAAAAATGAAGAATGGCAAATATTTTCCATAGTTATTACTATTAGTAATTGCTTGAAATATTTGCATATGTAGTCTTGCTTGAGAAATTTGAAATATTTAGAGAATGGTAAAGGTCTACCTGCAAATATTTGCATATGTTAATACTAAAACTGTGACATGTATGATTTTGGTTCATGATAGATTGAAATAGATTCTGCAAAAATTATACAATGAAATGAAAAATGAAGAATAACAAATATTTACCCGGCAAATATTTGTCATAAGTTATTACTATCAGTAATTGCTTGAAATATTTACATATGTAGTTTTGCTTGAAATATTTAAAGAATAGCAAATATTCACTTGCAAATATTTGTATATCGTAGTACTAAAACTGTCAAATATTTCACATATTTAGCTTTGATGATGGTGGATTCTAATTGTAGTAAACAACTAAATGATGAAGTGCGTGTAGCAAATATTTACTTAAAAAATTTGTTTAGAAATGCCGTATTTACAAAAGCCTTTAACACAAATATGAAGAGTATAAATATCTACCATATGTAGCTATGATTGATTAAAGATTGAAACTAGTGTAAATTTCCCTTGAAATTATAGTACACGATTAGATGATCAAAAGATGATGGCAAATATTTTCCACACAATTTATGACATTAATTTTGTGCATTTTTTCTTTACTGCAAATACAAAAGATATCGAATATATCAAATAAAGTTTAAATTTTTGGTAGATTGAAATTTTAATATATATACATTTACATGAAAAGTGTACAACATTAAATATTTGCAATGAATATGGGCATGACAAATATTTGGTAAATATTTGCCATATAAATATTTGCCATGCCATAAAATATTTGGCATGCCAATATTTGCTACTTATATATATCTATGACACTAATTTGATAACTTTAGAACCTTTACAAGAACAACGATGAAGATACAAAGTCACAGCAAAAATGACTACCTCTCAAAGTCAAGAAATTTGTAAATGTACCTAAGTCTTCTCACAAATCTGAATCGCCACACAATACCGAATCCTCAAAATCTAAATCTCTAACAACTCCAACATCTGAATCTTCGGAACATATAGCATTAGAAGTAGATGTAGAATCAGAAGAAGACGTTCCTTTTGGAGGAACTGGGCCAGCCCGCAGCGGAAGAAATGGGTGAATTTCAAAAAAAAAATCATTTTGGATCTTTAATGGGCCTATGAAGTCTAAATATACTTATAACTTTTCTAAATTTCTTTTAAATAAAATCAATATTTCATTTAACTTCATAAATAAAGTTTTACTTTAATTTATTGTGTATATAAGTTAGAGTATATCAAATATACTCTTATATACAAATTTGTATGTAACATTTACTTTTCAAATTTATCCAGAGAAGAAAATATATCATTTCCTTTCTCTTAGTTATTCAATTAATGAAGGGGCATGTATTTATTTGAAGAAGGAAACTTTTCATTTCCTTCTATTTAAATTATTCAATTAATGAGGGATCATAAATTTAGTTAGAGAAGAAAACTTTTCATTTCCTTCTCTTAATTAATTTAAATAATTGATTAAAAAATAACATTAATGACTAATCTAAATATGAGATGAACTGTAAATATATTCACAGTAAATATTGTGCAGGTGCAACATATAGGGAGTGTGCATAGTTAGTGGTAATTGATATGTATACATAAAATAAATAAGAACAATTTGAATGATTATTGCATGGAGTTGAAATGGAAATAAGTAAGGGATGACATGAGAATGAAAATGAATTGTACGTACAGAATGAATTAGAGAATATGCTTTATTTGAAAGAAGAAAACCTTTCCCATTCTTTAATTAAAATTTCTCTAATTAATTCTTTTGATTAACTTTCTCTTTTCACTCCTATATTTTTACATAGTATGGCTGAAAATTACGTGCCATCAAATAACATAGGATTCCATAAATTAACGCATGTAATTATCTTTTATTTAATCACAATGATATCATATATCAATGCGCGCAAATATAACTTTTATAAATGCATTCAAATATATACAAATAACTCCCAAACATCAAATAAAATAAATAATAAATAATATTTCTCAAATACTAATTAATTTAATCAATTTACAACTTTTTTTATAAATTAATAAAATCATGTGGTTTTCGGAGAATTCATCATTACGGTTGTGCGACTCAAAGGTGTAAATTCAGTAAGCGGTTAATATTGAATAATTCAAATATTAACGTTCACATGTCACTTAGCAGGTGGTGTGACATTTTGGCTAAATTCATCGCTTACAGATCTTTTAGTAAAATCCATTGTTACTTATTATAAGCGGTACCTAATAGTGACAATTATTTACACTAACTATCTTCGTCAAAACCATATCACTTTGGATTTATGGAATTTGGTAATGGTCAAAATTCCAATATCATCCACATTCAACTTTATAATCCAAACACAAAGTCATTAGTTCAATAATAACAATTATTATTAACCGAAATGCTCTGGCCAGAGACTTTGGCTTTGAGTTGACTTCAGTTGATCATGATACTAACCCTATATAATTGAGGAAACGAACCCTCTCTTGAATAGTGCTTCACTTCCAATACTTCCACTTGGCCCAACTATAGTCACTTGATGGAACACCATGCCTAATTTGAGTATAATCAAAGCGGAGCTTTCATATTGAAGATCCATAATATTGTCAAGTTGAGAGAACTGTGTAAATCATTCACATCGATACTTTGTGTTTGACCTTAGTTATATTAACCAACAAAAAACTATCGAGTGAGTCATTCCATAGTTATCCAATAACTATCAGTACGTAACCCTTAGGTGTCCCCAACAGTCAAGAGTAATACACTGCCCAATATTTGGAGAGTGTTACATACTCTAGTCTCAACGGATACATCAATATCCAGTCTCAAAGCATCTTGACAAGGAACATTTAAAATGGTGTATTTGTTTTATTGTGATAAATTACTCACGGTTACAACACTTTGTAACTACTATCACAAAATATGCCATTCATGGATTTTCTATTAAATATACCTTTACTTAAACTGATTAATTAATATAACCACATTATATCAAGTATATAATAGAAAGAAAATACCTTTATTTCGAACAAGATTGGTTAACGAGTTAGATATATGTAACAAATTACATAATTGCCCTTAGGGCATACCCTTAAGTCTATCTACCTCTCACTTGCACTTGGGGTCAATTATGTAATCTTATTCCAACTTCTCCAATCGGTTTTCTCAAAACCAATTGGGTCAGTCCCTTTGTGAACGGGTATGCTATTATGTTTTAATTATCTACTCTATCAATCAACTCTCTCTGATGGTGATAAACTGCTTTATAACATGAAACAATTCGGAGTATGTCTTTCGACCTCTAATGAGCTCTAAGTTCTATTACGAACCATATCACAACATTGTTATTATATAATAATGTTATGAGATTCTCAACATTTGGAATCGGCTCAATTATAAATTTGTGCACTTATAATTTTATATACATTATTTTTATTGCGGCAAGTTTCAAGGCGATGTACGTAGCTTTTTTTATTGAATAAGCCACAGTCTTTTATTTGGAACATTTCCAACTTAAAGATTCTTAACTTGAATTTATTATTGACATTCTACACTCAATATGACTTATGAAGTTTGAGTTTGGACACTCCTTCATAAGGAGTTTTTCTTTCCGTAAACAATTCTCTAGTATTTATGAAACACACGAGAACACTTCAAACGACCATTTAGTGTATCAATTTAGATTTGATATTTGCTTCATGTATCAAATACATAAACAAATCATGATATCGTAGACAACACAACATGTATGATAATTCCTATTGCCAATGCAAAGGAATCATTCTTACATGTTCCATATTAAACATTTTAATAAGGTGTCTTTGCATATCATTTGAGACATTCCCGACATCTTTTATACTTACTATAAAAGACATCATTTATTAATCCAATATTGGGTACTAAAACTACTAAGGCTGATTTTAACACAAGTACATTGTTAAAATCAACAACGTGTTGTTTACTTATAGTTTAGAAATATCAATGTACCTTTTAACGTTCTTTCTTATGAACATGCGCTTCCTCTGCACTTTGATTGAAAATCAAACTATTTGATATTTCTATCAAAATACTTATTCAATCTTGATGCTTACAAAATGATACTTTCGTATCATTTCTTGGATCGTATCCAAAGACACACAAACTCAATATCGCTCCCACTGACTTTGAGACATTTTTGGTTCATATGTGTAAACAGCTTACTCTAAATCATTATTTAGAATTTTCTATTTCAATACATATGTACCAAACATAAAGTCATACAAAGTGGTAATTTAGTGAGTAAATCCGAATTAATTTGAGCATGTTGAATACCGAATCTATTATGCTAATTTCAACAATTGAAATTTGCGACATTATTCTTATCAACATTGCTTATTTAATTCCAACAACATTAGTCTTTCTCATAAAGACACAATCGCAGCCGATGAATCATATCCCTTCGGTTACGAATACCAAAATCATATTATGATAGCGTACTTAGAATTCTTTCAGATTTGCGCATCATACCATATGATAGAGTCAACACTCTTAGTGGTTTAATTAAACAATCAAGGATTGTATATTTTCAACATTGACAAGAAACTCATAGTTTCTCTTCAATGAGCGAGAATACTTATTAGACATTCTAATGCAATGTGTTCATTTAGGTTAGTCAATTTTATTTCATCTCATCTAATCTGTTCTATCTTTGGATCGTATCCAAATCCTTTTTACTACCAATAATTTCTCAAGGAAATTCTTTCACAATGAAGTTGGTATTTCTTAAAATTTTTCTCAGCGCAATAGAATAGGTATTCATAAATGTTTTATGAATTTCCTTATTCATAAAACTAATTTGGTTTTAGTTCACAAAAATTATGTTCGAAACATAAATATGTCATCCAATTACAGCCTTTTCAAAATCCTTTTGGGAAGATTCATACAAGAATCATAAACAATTATTACGTGCAATCTTCCGACTTGCACAACTTGCCAACTCCTTAGCCTAGGATATGTTGGATGTAACGACCCGTAGTTTTTGATAATTAAAAAATGTTAAATTAAATGACATTTTGAAACCAAATATTGTGAGAATTAAATTTTTTGATTTATTAGTGAGAAAAATGATTAGAATACGATTAATAATGTTGTTTGAATGTTATTGACAATAATTTTAATGCAATTTCAATCAATTGAAATTATTGTAAAGTTAATTTGGTTATAATTGTAAATAAGGATTTAAATTGGTAATTGATGGAATAAATGAAATTGAAATGTTGCATTAATATGAGTTAGGATGATAACTGTAGAATATGAATGTAATAAAGTGTAAATTAATGTTAATTATATTAATATGGTATTTTATGATTTAATAATAAGAGCGAGAATCAAAATAAAAGAATCTGATTGAAATTAAAAATATAATTAACTAGGGTTTATTATAGTTATAATTGAATGCTGAAATTTATGAAATATTTAATCTTGGGTTTAATAAGGAAATTTTATTTTAAAAGATTATAAATTTCTATGTAATCAAAAATGATAAAAATTGTTAACTTTTAAATTTGAATTTGAAAAGTGATTAAACCAATTTAATAGTAAATTATTTAATTAACGTGAAAATTAGCCATTTTGGCCACTGTCTCGGATTTCGACGAAACTAGTTTCATCGGATCTGTAACAGTGAATTATTATAGGATTTCAAGTTTCGTAGCGATCAAAATTGTCGTTTGATGTGTGAGCTCGAAACGCGTAGAAATCGATTAATGAAATTTAAATTTATATAATTTTGAAAGCTAACTTCTGGATACATGGAAATAGGGTTTGAGACTTGTTCCATTCAGTTCAGAAATATCGAAAATCTCACTTTCGATATATAGAATGTCATGGTTTCGTTCAGGGTTGGAAATGAGCTTCACGGGCCTGTGCGACCATTTGGGCCCACTTGATCATTGGCTGTGAATATATGTTTATCCAAGCCCATTATATTATCTCAAACCCTAGCCGCCTCCTATCTCTGTTCTATTTTTTGTACGTACAATTCTATCTCTTTTGTCCTTCTCGATGGCAGACATTCCCTAACCCTACTTTCAATTTCAAAATCAATTGAAAAATCAGTCTCTTTAAAATATATCAAATTATATATCGATTCGAAGATCTCGATGAATCAACTCAACGCATGGTGTTCATTTCTCATAACAATGCTCGGATTAATCAGAAGTCGTGGTCAAAGGTGCTATATTGCGAAACCTTAAGCACCAATTTGGGGCTTTTCGATTCGGGCATTAATCGAAGAAATTGGAATATTGGTATTGAAGAGATCGTTGTATGGAGTCGATTGGTGGTGGTTAGAGGTCGTGTAGTGGCCGGAATTTTCAATCTAGGGTTCGAAAACCCTAAGTTTTGAGGTGGCGGTGGCGTCGATGGGAAGGCCGGAGGTAGCGTGGTGGGCACTGGTGGGTGCGGCACATCAGGACGGTGACGAGGGAGGTGGTCGACGGTCCTATGGTGGTCGGAGGTGTGCGTATTTAGCGGTCAAAGGTGGAGTATTTTCGGCCTGTTTGGGTTCGTGAACGACAGTTGAGGGTAGGGTTTTGGGTGAGGTATATTAATTACGTATTTGCCCCTGTCTATTTTATTTATTTATTTATAATTCAAATGTTCTAACTATCATAACTTTTTCATACGAGCTTGGATTCACGCGCGGTTTTCTCCATTGCGATCGTATCGAAATTCCAAACAACATGGAACTAGTTTGATTGGATTTTGAAACTACTGTATTTTTATTTAACTTGGAATCAAAAGTGAGTGATTTAACCCACTCATGAATACTAAATCATCTTATGTTAGTTAAATTAAATTTATGATGTGATTAGAAATTTATTAATTGTTGTTTGGCATTTTAGATTGTCATTTAAATTTAATTTGAAATTTTGAATTAAATTTCCATTTAAAATTGATATTGAATTTAAATTGTTAGTTAAATACTTGATAACGATAACTAGTTAATTGTTGTTATTTATTGGTTGATTTGAATGATGATTGTGATGGATGCTTAATTGTTGACATTTTGGATGATTTGATGTTATATTTATTTTATATGTTGTTATCATACAGCAAGTTCCCCTAGTTATTGTTAAGAAAATCACTATGGGTTGAAATGATACATACTCAAATGATCTGATAGATTAGGGAAAAATCATCATGGGTTGAAATGATAAACCCGAGCGATTTTATGGATTTGGAAAATTGTAATTCGGGATACGGGTTGAAATGATATATATTCGGAAAATTTAAATTTATTACGAGTTGAAATGATATATATCCATATCACTTTGCCATAGGATAGAAAATTATATACGGATACCGGATTGGTTAAATTAAATGGTTTAAAATCTTGAATTTGGATTTTTGATTAAATGTTATTGTTTTAAAGGAAATAAATTATAGATTATATGAATATAATTATTTTCTAATTCAAGGTTTGAAAGTTGAAATTGAAATGGTTAAAAAAATTGTTTAAGAATTAAATTAAGAATGTAAAGTTAAAATCGATATATGACTTTAATTCAGAAATTTGAATTATTTTGAAGATTTGGATCTTAAAATTTAACAATAAAGTTAAATTTGATTTAAGTGGTTTAAATAAGTTTGAAATTGGGCTTGAAATTGATATGAATTTAATGGTTTAAAATAAGAATGGAATTGAATCTAAATCATTGATTTGAATTGTTAAATCAAAATTGAAGTTAAAAATGAATGTTTCGGGAATTGAAGTTATTTCGAATTAAAATTGAAATCACATTGATTTGGAACTAAATTGAAATTGAGTCATTTAAATTGAAAGATTAAAAATTTAGTTTTATTGATTTGAAATTTGGATATGGTCTAGATTTGTTGAAATGGAAGAAACAGTTTGATTTGATACTATTTTCAAAATAAATGATTTTAATATAAACTGTTTAAAATCTATTATTTTAAAATTCAGATTATTTAGATTTTCAAAACTACAAAACCTTTCTTATACTCAAACCATTTTATATTAAACTATTCTTAACTGTTTTAAAATCCTTAAACTATTTAAACTATTAAAACTATTTTAAACTATTTTAAACTAAACTATTTAAACTATTTATAACTATCCAAACTAGTTACTAAAATTCAAACTATGCAAGGTTGAATTGTTTATGTTTAAATCCTTGATTTAAGGCGAATGTGGTTAAATGATGTTATATCCTACGTTGGAATTTGAAATGATATTTCCTAGTGAAATGACATATTTTGAGTAAATATGATAATTTTGAATTGAGGGATATTTTGAATTGAATATGATATTTGATATCAAATATAAATCGGTTTTGGAAATGTAAAAGAACTAACCAGTGTGAAATAAGTGTTAGGTTGTTAAAGAGACCGGGATCAGATATTGTCATACTCTCTGCCAATACTGAAAACCACTTTAACAACTGTGCACGTGGTAGAGAATCCAGAATGAAGTAGGATGGTTTGGCGAACGCTACTGGAATGAAGTAAGAGAGTGGTGATGGATAGCCTTGACCTTCGAGTCATAATCTAAATGACTAAAACAGGAGCCATGCCGGGCCAAGTGGGGTCGCTTCCCTTATCGGGCACATTTCTTCGATACCATATCTGTTACTTTGTGATTGATTGGTGGCCACCTTTTGATTTGATTATGGGAGTGTGTCTCGAGATGGGCGATAGTAGCTGCTTTGCGTTACCACAAGTCCGGATCCGTAAATGGTAGAATCCTACCCTGGGCATTGTCTTGCGTGCCTTGTCATATTTATCCTGATCGCGCCCACTATGACTTTGGTTTGTATCTAACCTATGAAGTGCTCACTGAGTAAACCACCGGTTTGGTGGAGCTTACCGTATCTATATAGACTATGGTATTTATATAAAAATGTGTTAAGGGGTGTATGGGTAATGCCTTAACACTATTTTAATACTTTACTTTACTATAGACATATTATAATAGCGTATTGTATTACATATGTAGATAGTTTAATGGATCCTTAGAAGATGGAATCCCGAACATCTCTTAAGTTATTGCACGCATGCTAGACACTGGATAGGAGATGTAAAATCCTGTAAACATCTTAGAAGCCGTTACAGTAATATTTACTTATTTTGATTTAACTTACATAAGATCTTTTAGTTCTGACTAGAGTGTTTTGTCTTTGCATTACACTCGGGTTAGCCTGAGCATTTCAGTATTGAAGACCTTATTTCTGAAGGACGAAGACGGAGTTTAGTATTCTATTATCAGTATTATTCCACTGCATTATGTTGTTCCGCTGCATTATTTATTTATTCCGGCTGTATGTATAACTCTGATTTGTATTGTAAAAGTGTATCAAATGTTATTTGTAAAACAGCTTCATGAACTATTTATTTGATTATTATATTTTTTCATTCCGTTGTGAGATTCTGTGGTTGTTTTTTCTTCTTTTCTCTTATTGTCTTATTTACCCATCAATAATCCACCCTTTTGAATGGTTTGAGTTGACATGTATGGTTTATTGTCGATTTAAACCGTCCAAAAAGGTGGGTCGTTACAGTTGGTATCAGAGCTTTGGTTTATCGATAACCTTAGTTTTGTGGGGTTTGACTCATTAGAGGTAGGGTAGTAATACCCTAGAATGAGCCTAAGTGTATATATATGAGAGAGCGTATTTGTTAGTGTTATATAAAAATGTTTTATATAGTGTTAATTTGTTCTGTTTAGTATTTATAAATTCTGGTCGGTACATAGGACGCTATGGCATCGATAGGGATT
Organism: Allium fistulosum; assembly: GCA_030737815.1. NCBI lineage: Eukaryota > Viridiplantae > Streptophyta > Magnoliopsida > Asparagales > Amaryllidaceae > Allium > Allium fistulosum. The sequence continues at coordinate 101,239,386 of CM060904.1, forward strand.
TCTAAACACTTTATAGAGCAGACCGACATAATATTATTTTGAAATATAGGTAAATTGTAACAACCCGCATATCTATCAATTCTATATTTAAATATTTTATTTAAATATTTTATCATTAGTCGGATGTTAGTCCGAAAAGCTACTTTTTGCATACGGTCAAATTAGGACTCGAGACCACCCCCATTGAGTTCAAAATGACGTTTGCGATCTTTTTGAGTGTAAACTTCGATATGTTTGGAGATAGTGAAATTTTCAACGCTTTTTCCCGCCTTTGACCTTGGTTTGGACTGCACCCCTTTAGTTCAGCCCAACCATCTTCCTCACTCTATCAAAACACTTCAAGCTTTGTCAAAAATGGTGGTGGGAAGTGGAAATTAAAACTCCAAACACAAATTCCATTGCAAATCCGAGATTCAACATCAAATTCACGTGTAGACCATTGATTCAAGCTTGTTGGTGTTCTTGCTTTGCTCTCAAATCTCCATCTTCATCAAATTCCGTGAAAAGGTGAGATTTTTAGTCTCACATCTTGCTTAAATTGTCATTGGACTGTTGGGAATGATCCCCTATTGCATTTGCATCAACATTTGCATTTGGTTTGGATTGGATTGGCGAAAAACTTCAATTTTCAGCGTTTTGGTGATTTTTCTGGCCTTAAGTCGTTTCTGGCCTTCGCTGAGTCGTCCACGAGTTAAGTCTAAGTCGTGAGTCGTTCACGAGTTAAGGGCTTAAGTCGCGCGCGTGTATTTCTGTTCGTCTGGCCTGAGTCGTTCACGAGTTAAAGGCCTGAGTCGTTCTCGAGTTAAAGTGTTAAGTCGTTCTGGGTGTTCTGCCTTCGCTAGGTCGTTCGCGAGTTAAGTGATAAGTCGTAGCTCGTATGGCTCTTAAGTCCTAGGTCGTTGGCTTTTAAACCGTTAAGTCGTATGACCTTAAGTCGTAGGTCGTCCCCGACCTAACTCCACTAGGTCGTTCCAGCCTTAGCTCGTAGCTCGAATAGAGGCTTAAGTCGTAAGTCGTTCGCGAGTTAGTACTTGGTCGTTTGACCTGTTTTTCCCTTAGGTCGTTCGACCTGTTCTTCTGCTAAGTCGCGTGGCATTCTCCACTTAGGTCGTATGACCTTATCCCTTAAGTCGTAAGTCGCTTGCCTCCCTTAAGTCGTAAGACCTTAGGTCGTGCACTTTTAGGTCGCGAACAACCTTATGTCGTATGACCCTAATTTTCTTAGGTCGTTGGACTTTTTTAACTCGTTGGGTCGTAGACCCTTAAACTGTTAAGTCGCGTACTTTCTTAGGTCGCGCATCCCACTTAGGTCGCTTGACCTTAAGTCGTAGGTCGTCTCCGACCTAACATTCCCACTGCTATTTCACTAGGTCGCTTGACCTTAAGTCGTAGGTCGCTTGACCTTAAGTCGTAGGTCGCTTGACTTTGTTAAGTCGTAGGTCGCTCGACTTTGTTAAGTCGCAGGACTCTGTAAGTCGTAGGTCGTCGCCGACCTTACACTTGGTCTTTTTAGTTCGCGATTTCCTTAGGTCGTATGACCTATTTTTCCTTAGGTCGCTGGACCGCTTGCCTTCACTAAGTCGTACCGTGACGGGGCAATCTCTTATGAAAAACATTTATCAGAATTTCTACTTTGATGGTTTTGGGATTGACTTCTTTGGACTTTACTCACGTCTTCGAACGTGAATTGATTTGTTCTACAATCGTTTTATGACTTGTCACTTTAAAGATATATGAAGGTTTCAATACTAATAGTAAATATCAAAACTCTTTCATCAAAGCGATTTCAACACTATTTTAAATATCAAAAGTTCGTTTTCTCAAACCGATTTTCAATCTACTAGTATATACAAGCCTTTACTTCACTCGAACGAGAAATCGACTTAAACGACTTAGTAAAACGGGTGGTATGAAACGCTTGCGTTCACTTCGTCGGTTAGCTCTTGGACTTGTTCGATTGAACCCTTTTCGTGACAATTTCCTAGTGAAGATTTACAGCTTGTTCGTAAATATTTAAGTTAAGCAAGTGGTTATGGGACATGAAGCTAAACTCATATATTTACTAGCTTGGTGTGATTGACACTTCTCGCTGATCATGATGATCATTTTATGATTTAGACTAGCAATTGTGCGATGTCTCTTTGTTTGCAAGGTAAGACTAGACCGCAATAGTGTGATTCCGACTCACACACATCTCTTTGTCCGCAAGGTTAGTCTAGGCCGCAGTAGTGTGATTCCGACTCACACATATCTTTATGTTTGCGAGGTTAGGCTAGACACCACTTGTGTGATTCCATTCACACATACCTTTCTGCTTTTTGGTTAGCCTAGGCCTCAATCAGTGTGATTCCGACTCACACATATGGGGTAGCTCCCCATGGTCTTCGGACCATCATGTGATAGGCCTCTTTCTCTTTTTATGATTTCTGGATTTCTTGTTTTGATTTCTGGATTTTTATGTCATTGACTTGTTATGAGTACAAGTTTAGGGTATGATGCCCTCTTTGGATCTTTGAGAAGATTCTTGTGATATTGATCATTTCTCATCGGTTGATCTCCTGTTGATCATCATTTTCATACTTATAGTAGTATGTCAGTATGGATATTATATGTTTATGCCATATCTTTTATTCTATATCATGTCATCTGATATTTATAGTTAGACTGATCCGTTTATTATTTTCTTAAATAATACTCGGGTCAGACCGAGATGTTACAGGTGCTTCTGCTTGACTTCCTTCCGGGATTTGCTACTCTGACTTTTGGCTGACTATTTAGTTTAGCAGTTTTTGTTGTATACACTTGAGATATGGACTCATAGTTGTATTCTTTTTGTATAGCACAGGTTGCTATTCTTTTGTATTATTGTGGAACTTTTTGACCACTACTCTGATGTACACTTTCATGTGTTAGTTATATATTCATATCTTCTTCCGCCTTTGTGATATGGATGTCTGTGACTGCTTTGTGTTATGTTTATTTCTATGTTTGTTTCCGAAGATTATTTTATAGCCACCGTGTGATAATCAATTACATGGATGGTCGCTCCTCAACAGCCTTATTCTCCGCGCTAGTTGACAGCACTACATCGTAGTGTCCTTGGCTAGCGTGGGTATTGAGGTGGGGCGTCACATAAATGAAATAATTTTACCTAGTATTATATTTTTTATATAAAAGAATAATAAGTTTTATAAATGGATATAGTTGTATGGGATAGGTTTGTTTGTTAGGAAGTGAAATTTTATAGATATTGGTTGCAAAATAGGTTTACAAATAAAGTAAATATAAATTGGAAATTTGAGAATTTAAGTTCTGGAGTTTTGAAAAATTGGTTTTCAAAGATTTTGGAATATAATATTAGTATTATTTGGAAATATTTTCGGATATAAATATTTTCAATGTGATTTGGAAGAAATGTTTTAAAGGAATTTTAAAGGGGAAATAAGTTCTGTACTCCCCTATTCTGTCGTTGGAAAATAATTTCGATGATGACGGCCGCATCATCGACATTCATTTTCGAGTCTCAAAGTGGGGGAGGCCACTTAGTAGCTTTGCTACGCATTTGGTTTGATAAACAGATTTTGATTTAAAATTTCTTAAGTATGATTTGATATATATAAAAGGTATTAATATATATATTATTTCAAAATGATTCGAAATGAACCCGGTAATTTAGTTCTTAAGTTCCTGTTAAATTAATGATTTTAGTTTAAAATTAAGTGAAGTTCTAATAGTTGGAAACTTTTAAAATGAAAAATGAAAAATTAAAAGTTAAGTGATTAATGAAATGTAAAGAAATTGGAGATTTGTCACTTGTAAATATAAGGGTAATGAAATTAGAAGATGTAAATAATTGAATGCTTTTGCTAACTAAAATGAATAAGATAAATTTGTATAATATTCAATTTGCATTCTTAAAAACATGGATATAATATGCCAGAAATGTTTAAAAGTTGAAATGTTAATAGGAATATATGATATGATATTATACAAGTAAAAGCTTAATAATAGAAATACCTCTAAAATGAACATATGTTTATAAACAAAAGAATTAATATGTTCATATTATGAACTTAAGTTATGTGTTGAGGTGATTTATAATTAAATTGAATAGTTAAAAGTGAATACTATTTAAGTAAATAATTATAAACTTAAAGAAATGATGAGATGATTCTTAAATAGTTTTAATATTAAATGGTATTATATATGAAGAAATAAATTGGAATCAAAGAATAAAGAAACTTAAGTATAAATTGATTCACTAGCAAATATAAATATTAAATTGAAATTGAGTTATATATATAAATATGAATTAAATTGCAAGGAAAATTATGTAATACTTTAAGAATTTATTCATTGATGATTTTAAATGTTGAATGGAAAATGAATTTTGTAAGTAATGAAGTTAAATTAATAAAAATAATCATCATATGAATGAATGAAAATAAATGAACAGTAAATGATGTGAAAGGAAATTAATAAGAATAAACTTAAATAATATTTGAAATTCTTGATTGTTTTAGCTTATGGGATGTTGGAAAATGATACTTCAAATTGTTTGGGGGTATATAAATAATCTATTAAGTAATTATCTAAGGCTGTTGAGCGTATGGTATATTTGATAGTTTATTTATTACCCTTGTACAATGAAAAGTTTCTGAACCTGGCAAACCATTAGTTTTAGTTGATATGGATGTGTGATGGATCCTTTGGTTGCATATAATGGTCGTACTGCTTTTGTTTGCATGGGATATTTATATGTTGTAACGAATGTTAAACAATTGAAAGTAAGTCAATTGCATGTAAATCAATTAAATATGGATGAAATAAATTGTAAATAATTGAAACAAAAAAACTGAATATAAATATATTGAACTTGAATCAATCAAATATTAATGAAATGAATATTGGTCAATTGGATGAAAATGGATTGGAAACAAATCAGTTGAATGTAAATAAATTGGAAAATAAATGAAAAAAACATCTATGATTATATGTTGTGTATTAGTTAGGAATTTGTTTAATATTGTTGCTTATGGTCATTATACTGATTGTATGTTGGGTTATATGTTGGTATTGCTTTTATATACATGATCTCATTTGTTGTTGAGTGTTTAGTTGGTACAAAGGGCATATGCTAGTTTTGGAGTTCATGCATGCCATTTAGTTGCTTTTGCTCGCTAAATGTGAGCTAACTTACTTATAACGCTAATAAAGGTATGCATCTAGGATTACATACCGTATTTTGATATTATATATTGTTTTCCATGGTTTGGGAAGTTTATTATTAAAATATGATATACACACACACACACACACACATTGTAATTCTAGATATTATTACTTTTTCAGACCTAATCACGCAAAAGAGACTCTGCCGAAAATTTTCAATGAATTAAGGACTTAGAAAATTTTATGAAAGTTAAATTATTTTCGAACTTGTATTAAACCTGAATATGAAGATTTAATTGTTTAAAAATTGATATATTTTATTTAAAATACTTAATTATGTAAGTTTAGAGTGTTTATAAATTGATTGTTTTGAATAAAATTATATCAACTTCTTAATTCCTTTTGTTCCTTTTCGAGGATGAAAAGTTTTGAGTGAGGGAGAGTGTAACGACCCGTAGTTTTTGATAATTAAAAACTGTTAAATTAAATAAGATTTTGAAATCAAATATAAATTAAAATTTGTGATTTATTTGTGAGAAAAATAATTAGAATATGATTAATAACGTTGTTTGAATGTTATTGACAATTATTTTAATGTAATTTCAATCAATTGAAATTATTGTAAAGTTAATTTGGTTATAATTGTAAATAGGAATTAAATTGGTAATTGATGGAATAAATGAAATTGAAATATTGCATTAATATGAGTTAGGATGATAACTATAGAATATGAATGTAATAATGTGTAAATTAATGTTAATTATATTCATATGGTATTTTTTGATTCAATAATAAGAATGAGAATCAAAATAAAAGAATCTGATTGAAATTAAAAATATAATTAACTAGGGTTTATTACAGTTATAATTGAACGTTGAAATTAATGAAATATTTAAATCTTGGGTTTAATAAGGAAATTTTATTTTAAAAGATTATAAATTTCTATGTAATCAAAAATGATAAAAATTGTTAACTTTTAAATTTTAATTTTAATTTGAAAAGTGATTAACCCAATTTAATAATAAATTATTTAATTAACGTGAAAATTAGCCATTTTGGCCATTGTCTCGGATTTTGACGAAACCAGTTTCATCGGATCCGTAACAGTGAATTATTATAGGATTTCAAGTTTCCTAGCAATCGGACTTACCGTTTGATTATGCGAGCTCGAAATGCGTAGAAATCGATTAATGGAATTTAAATTTATATAATCTGATTTGAAAGCTAACTTCTGGATACAATGGAATTATAGTTTGAGACTTATTCCATTGACGCCAGAAATATCGAAAACCTCACTTTCGATATATAGAATGTCATGGTTTTGTTCAGGATTGGAAATGAGCTTCTCGGGCCTGTGCGACCATTTGGACCCAATTGATCGTATGTTGTGAATATATATTTATCCTAGCCCATTCTATTATCTCAAACCCTAGCCGCTTCTATCTTTGTTCAATTTTTCTGTACGTACAATTCTATCTCTTCTACCCTTCTCAAGGGCAGACATTCCCTAACCCTACTTTCAATTTCAAAATCAACTGAAAAATCAAACTCTTCGAAATATATCAAATTACATATCGTTTCGAAGATCTCGATGAATCAAGTCAATGCATGGTGTTCATTTTTCATAACAGTGCTCGGATCAATCAGAAATTGCGGTCAAAGGTGCTAAATCGCGAAACCCTAAGCACCAATTTAGGGCTTTTCGATTCGGGCATTAATCGGAGAAATTGGAATATGGGTATTGAAGAGATCGTTGTATGGAGTCGATTGGTGTAACAACCATGGTTTTGCAATTAACTGTTAATAACAACAATAATAAATCATGATGAGATTATAATTTATTAATCAAGAGATAAATATAATTTGGGATAGATAATTTAAATAAATTATCTAAGAAGAATCTAAAATTTGGGTTTTGGAATTTACTTGGGGAAAATTTCAGAAAAGGGATGTTATATTATTGAAAATGAATAAATATGGAGTTTTGGAGAAAATACATTTAGTTTGGAGAAAACTTAAGGAAAATAGATTTAAACTATGAGTTGGGTTGAATTTGAATTAAAATAAAATGTTAGGAATAGATTGAGTTTCAAATTTTATATTTGAAAGAGAATAAAATTTGAAAATGAGAAATAAAGTTTTTTTGTAAACTTTATAATGTGTAAAATTGCGATGAAATAGGAATTTATAAAATTCCTATTTGTCATATTGCATTAAATTACAGTATAAGTGAGAACGGTGAATTTTGAGCAAAACGGTGTTTTTCTGAATATAATTGAGTTAAAAATAAATGTTAAACATGTAAATATTGATTGAAAAATATTTATATGTGTGTTAAAATTATTTTTATGTGTTGTAAATTTATTGTGTCAATACAATGTTGTTTCGATAATTTTAACGTTTAAAATTTTATGTTTTGTTCAAAATGAATGTAAAATGTGTGCTTTTGTATAAAGTGTAAACAAGACCAAAATAATATTTAAAGTTGTTAAAAATGATTTAAAACATGTTCATGTATTTTTAGTAAAGTAGTTTAGTGTAAAAAAAAGTTAGTTGAAAGTTTAAAACCATGAATTAGTGAAGAAAAAGCCTTAAACTAGTGCAAGTAATGTTACTTAACTAACATAAGCCTATCATAGTCACTAATTACCCTAATTAGGCCAAAATGAAGCCCATTAACTTAAAATTAATAGAGGAGAAATATGGAATGTACGTACTCTTCTTCCTTTCAAACATTCCTTCTCTCTGTAAAATTAACAGCAAAAGGAAAACTCCAACCTCCTTTTGTAAATTAATTCCCAAGCTCCAAAATCCATTTAAAAACTGAAAATAGAGAGAAAACTCAAAGCTATTATAGGTAATCAATTCAAAACTATGAATTTGTCTCAGGTTATTTTCTATTTTGTGAAAATTGAATCTCTATAGGTTGATTTCTTCTTGCATGTAGCTCAAATAGCTTCTACAGGTGCTGAAGCAACAATTTGAGCCTCCAAGCCTTCATTTAGATCCGGATTCTTACTGTAAATTGCTAGTCTCTTGCTGCTAATCCAAGGTAAGAATCTCTCTCACACATTCTAACTTGATGCAAACTCTGTAAATAGAAATCTGTAAGTTTTGTGAAAAATTCGTTTTTGCAGTAGTTGTTTTTCTGAGTTCTGCAAACATGGTATGAAGCCATGTTTGAGACTGCATATCTTTATCATTTCATATCAGAATTTAGCTAATCATTTTCCAGTTGATAGATAAATTTTTCTACTTTGTGTGTTTCAATTTTTAAATCATTTGGAGGTCATTAAGCCATTCAAATTATGTCTGAAAATCGAACCCGGAGAAGATTTCAGACCTGGGCAGAATCCAACATGGCCTGAGTCCATGTTTGAAATTTCATATCTTTATCATTTCATGTCGGAATTCAGTGAATCTTTTTTCAATTGATAGAAAAAAAATTATACTTTGTGAGTGTCAATTTTCAGACCATTCAGAGGTCATTAAGCCATTCAAATTATGTCTGAAAGTTTAACCCGGAGAAGATTTCAGACCTGGACAGAATCCAACATGGCCTAAGTCCATGTTTGAGACTTCATATCTTTTGCATTTCATGTTGGAATTCAGTGAATCTTTTCCAGTTGATAGATAAATTGTTCTACTTTGTGTGTATCAAATTTCAGACCATTCCGAGGTTAATAAACCATTCAAATTATGTTTGAAAATTGAACCCGGAGAAGATTTCAGACCTTGCTATTGTATTGTTGCATTTTGGGTAGTTTTTCATGGTTTTGGATGATAAATTGAAGTGCTTTTCTTAAGTGTTTCGCACCACTTTTGATCAAATATTAAGCCATGATTCTTGAGTTTTGTTTAGGCTTACTTCTACAATGGGGAAGCCTAGATTATCACCAATCCGTAGTTTGAAATTGGTGAATTTCCGAGTGAACTCTCTATGTTGTTTTCATAAGATTTTCTGCGATTTCCTTGTACACATGCACGTGTTTGTAAACCATTTTAAAATGTGTTTTTAGATATATAAATATTGTTTTAAGGAAAAATATTTTAAAATGCTATTTTATAAAAAAAGTATAATATATGAATATTTCTAATTATAAAGAGATTTTCATAATAAATGATTTTCGAATATTTTCCGAAATCGATTTTAAACCCGATTTTTCTAGAGTATATTTTCGTATATATATAATCACACATTTTTGCACCCTTCGAGAGGACGAGCTTGTGGTATGGGACATACAGGTTTATTATGTCGATTAATTCCAGACTTGTCTGCTCGAAGCTATTGTTTTCTAATGTGGAATTGACTTACAGTTAGTAAACCGATAAGTGAGAACGTGCGGTATGGGACGCACTGTTACTACTACTCGGGTTACTATCTGAGAGTTTGTGACACATTCACGAGTTATCGCCAGTACTAGACCTTCGGGTCAATCATGAAACACCACGAGACAATTATGACTTTGGTCATCACGAGACATTTATGACTTTGGTCATCACGAGACATTTGTGGCCTTCGGTCACCATGAAACATTTATGACCTTCAGGTCATCACGAGATAGGTATCTTATACATATATTAGTACTGGTACGGCTTCAGACCATCACGAGATTTGCACGTGCAGTATGGCTTCGGCTTGCCATCTAAGATTTAGATCCAATCCGAGTAATTTTCTAAGTTATGAGTTTTATTTATGATTTCGCCATTTCTAGATGACTATTTTATATATTTTATAGCTTAGAGCTATATGAGAATTTATACGTATATGGTGATTTCATTTTTGAGTTTTGAACTCTTAACTGAGTTCCACAAGTGATGTGATTTCTATGGTTTCCTTCTGAGATTTTATATGATTTTTATCAAAATTTATATTACGATCAACTTTCTAAGAAGGAAACATCTGTATTGAGTAGGTGTCATTCATGAGTTAATCCTTAAGATAATTCAGTGTTTTCCATCACTTGGAATATGAGTAAATCTGAGTTTATACCATTCCTTTTTGACTAAAGGAATGTTCCCTTATGAGAAATTATATCTTAGTTATCATCTACTAATAATCTTGTTCAAGTTAGACTGACCCATTTATTTATTGCTCGGGTCAGACCGAGTTGCAGGTTAGATTATTTGGCTCTTGCTTAGCTGTTCTCTCTGGACCCTCATATCATCCTTTTTGGATCATATGCATATTTCTTGTGTAGCTCATCTTGTAGTGTGATAGCGTGACATGGTTATGTATATATTCTTTTGTGAGAACTTGATGTATATATATATTGTGGTTGTATCACCACCCATGTACGACACTATGTATTGTACTTGATGTATATGTATATATGACTGTGTTAGTTGTTATGTGATCCGTGTTTTCTATTTTTATTTTATTTTGTTCTGCATAGATCCTGTAGCCACCGTAGTATTGTATTAGATGAGAATTAAGTATGTCGAACCACTTAAGGCAAAAAAAATGAGCACATTATCGACATACTTAATGCTTATTTAATACAAGACTAGGGATGGTCGCTCTTAAACAGCCATATTCTCTGCACTAGCAGACAATATTACCTAGTAATACTCTTTGTTAGTGTGGGTCTCGGGGTGGGACGTCACAGCTTGGTATCAGAGCTGAATTCAGAACAAAATGTGATAAACACAGAACAGTATACATGCTATAATACATCGAAGTATAATATTAGTGAAAACATCGTCCCTAATAGAAGTTGTTTCTAGTCTTGCCCTTAACGTTTTCGAGTCCTTTGGGGGTAGATAAGTGGGAATACATCTAGGAATGTAATTTTTCAATTCCATAGTATTCCTTATTTAATGAATTCAATTGATAATATCTTACCCCTGTGAATAATTCAATCTTATCTTAACTTTCAGCTCATGGTTGGAAGAAGAAGAGGTCGCACTTCGGGGGCTGAGCCGTCCAGTGGCTCACGTCCCGAAGGTGTGTACATGTCGACTGATCAGATTCTAGAGCTTATCCAGAGCACTCAGCCTCCAGCTCTAGCCCATTCTTCTCCTCTGCGCAAATCCGCATATGCAGCATGTGCAGTGACTTCACTCATTTAGGAGGCTCAGAGTCAGTTTTAGAGGTCCAAGCATGGCTTCGTACATGCGAGCGCATTTTTACTCGCATGGAGAATTCTAACCATCACCGCGTTCTTGTCGCGCCTACTTTGGAGTGGGAGCAATTCAAAGAAAGATTCGAGCTCAAGTTCGTTCTTGAGTCTTAGAAGGCTATTCTAGCTCGACGTTTCCTTGACCTTAAGCAAGTGAAGTCGACTGTTTCAGAGTATGTTGCATCTTTCGAGGCCTTGTCCAAATACGGTCTCGAGCATATTAGCACTTCATATAAGAAGAATCACAAGTTTATTTCTGGCCTAAAGAAATATCTAAATAATTTCTTATGCTTCAGCTTAAGCTATCTTTTGAAGAGCTTGTAGATGCAGCCCTTCATCTCGAAGCGGTCGAGAATGAGCAGGATAGCGATGTTGAGACAGAGGTTCGGAGAAATTCGAAAAAGAAGCGCTTTCCCTTCCATAAATCTAAATCATTCCAGCCGAGTAAGAAGAAGAAGCAGGGCGGTTCTAGTTCGCACTCTCATGTAGCACCCCATTCAGCTAAAGTCTTGGAGTGTTACAACTATGGCTCTCGTGACCATCTTGCTAGAGATTGTCCTAAACCCCATAGGTGCCTTTATTGCAAGCAAGAAGGGCATTTGATCTCTTCGTGTCCTAAGAAGAAAAAGGGTTCTAGTTTGGGAAATCTTAATGTAGCGAAAACATCTGGTGGTCCATCTCAGCCTCGAGGTACATCTTCTTCTATTCTTGAGGCTTCAATATTATTTCATGACCGTTTTATTCGAGTTCTATTCGATACGGGTGCGTCGCATTCATTCGCATCGAAGGAACTTGTTGATGCTATTCCTTTAGATGTTTCTTTCCTTGTTATTTCATTAAGGATTGTGAATCCCCTTGGGGGATCTGCGATCCTTAGCATGTTATGTGAAGATGTTGAGTTATTTATTTGTTGTTTTCCTTTCCGTGTGAATCTACACGTGATTCATTTCCTTGGTTTTGATATGATTTTGGGTATGGACTGGCTCGATCGATATGAGTCCAGGATTCTTTGTTCTGAGCGAGTTTTATATCTTCGACATCCCGATTCGTCAGCATAGCTCTCTCTTATTCTTCGAGATGTCAATCATGATTCCAAGGTGTCTTTATTTGCTCTTGAGTCCCGAGATGAGGAAGAAATATCTCGTATTCCTATTGTGCGTGATTTTCTTGATATATTTGAGCATGTTTCGGGTTTGCCACCCAAGCGGGCCGTCGAGTTCCACATTGACCTCATTCCTAGAGCACAGCCAGTTAGTCGTCCTCCTACTAGGATGTCGACTAAAGAAAATGAGGAACTCAAAAAGCAGCTTTTAGAACTGGATGCAAAGCAATTTATTCAGTCTAGTTCTTTAGCGTGGGGAGCCGCGGTGGTATTCGTGAAGAAATCCGATGGGACATTTAGGCTATGCGTCGATTACCACAAGCTTAACGAGTTAAGCATCAAGAATCGCTATCCATTGCCTAGGATCAATGACATGTTCGATTAGTTGAGTGGTGCTAAGGTCTTTTCTCAGCTTGACCTCGCCACAGGATTTCATCAGCTTCGAGTATTGAAGGACAGCATTCCGCACTCGATATGGTTCTTATGAGTGGCTCGTCATGCCATTCGGTTTGATGAATGCTCCCGCATACTTCGTCGACCTTATGAATCGAGTATTTCGGGAATATCTCTATAAGTTTGTTCTTGTATTCATCAACGATGTTCTTTTTTACTCTAAGACTGAAGCTGATCATGCCTATCATCTGAGAATTGTTTTGAGTACACTTCGACAACATCAACTCAAAGAAAAAATTTCTAAGTGCCATTTTTGGGAAAACCAAGTCAAGTTCTTAGGCCAAGCCGTGTCCTCTGAGGGCATTTTGGTCAATCCATCTAAGATTGAAGCCATTCAAAACTGGAAGAGGCCTGAGATTCGTAGCTTCCTTGGATTGGCGGATTATTACCATCGATTCATCAAGGACTTTTCCCGCATTGTATTCCCTCTTACTACCCTTACTCGTAAAGGCATTCGCTTTATGTGGTCCAATCGATGTGAAGCTTCTTTTCAACAATTAAAAGAGCTTCTTACTCATGCGCCTGTCTTGGTGGTGCCTGAAGGGAGCTAAGATCTTATTGTCTTGGGATGTCTGAAAGTTGAACTAGGAGAAGATTTCAGACTTTGCTGTTGTATTGTTGCATTTTAGGTAGTTTTTCATGGTTTTCGATGATAAATTGAAGTGCTTTTCTTAAGTGTTTCGTGCCACTTTTCATTAAATATTAAGTCGTGTTTCATGAGCTTTGTTTTGTCTTACTTGTACAATGGGGAAGCCTAGATTATCACCAATCCGTAGTTTGAAATTGGTGAATTTCCGAGCAACTTTCTGTGTTGTTTTCATGAGTTTTTCTGAGATTTCGTTGTACACGTGCACGTGTTTTCTAAACCGTTTTAACATGTGTTTTTAGATGTATAAATATTGTTTTAAGGAAAAATATTTTACAATGCGATTTTATAAAAAAGTATAATATATGAATATTTCTAATTATAAAGAGATTTTCATAATCGATGATTTTCGAATATTTTTCGAAATCGATTTTAAACCCGATTTTTCTAAAGTATATTTTCCTATATATATATATATAATCACATGTTTTTGCACCCTTCGAGAGGACGAGCTTGTGGTATGGGACACACCGGTTTATTATGTCGGTTAATTCCAGACTTGTCTGTTCGAAGATATTGTTTTCTAGTGTGGAATTGACTTACAGTTAGTAAACCGATAAGTGAGAACGTGCGGTATGGGACGCACAATTACCACTACTCGGGTTACTATCTGAGAGTTTGTGACACATTCATGAGTTATCGCCAGTACTAGACCTTAGGGTCAACCATGAGACACCACGAGACATTTATGACTTCGGTCATCACGGGACATTTACGACTTCGGTCATCATGAGACAATTATGGCCTTCGGTCACCATGAGACATTTACGACCTTCGGGTCATCACAAGGTAGGTGCCTTATACATATATTAGTACTGGTACGGCTTCGGGCCATCACGAGATTTGCACGTGCGGCATGGCTTCAGCTTGCCATCTAGGATTTGGATCCAATCCAAGTAATTTTCTGAGTTATGAGTTTTATTTATGATTTCACATTTCTAGATGTCTGTTTTATATATTATATAGCTTAGAGCTATATGAGAATTTATACGTATATGGTGATTTCATTTTTGAGTTTTGAACTCTTAACTGAGTTCCACGAGTTATGAGATTTTTGAGATTTTATATGATTTTTATCATAATTTATATTACAAGTAACTTTCTAAGAAGGAAACATCCGTATTGAGTAGGTGTCATTCATGAGTTAATTCATGAGATAATTCAGTGTTCACCATAACTTGGAATCTAAGTAAATCTAAGTTTATATCATTCCTTTTTTATTAAAGGAATGTTCCCTTATGAGAAATTATATCTTATTTATCATCTACTAATCATCTTTTTCAAGTTAGACTGACCCGTGTATTTATTGCTCGGGTCAGACCGAGTTGTAGGTTAGATTATTTGGCTCTTGCTTAGCTGTTCTCTATGGACCCTCCTATCGACCTTTTTGGCTCATATGCATAGTTTTTGTGTAGCTCATCTTGTAGTGTGATAGCGTGACATGGTTATGTATATATATTCTTTCATTGGGACTAGATGTGTGTGTGTGTATATATATATATATTGTGGTTGTATCACCACCCATGTACGACACTGTGTATTGTACTTGAGGTATATGTATATATGACTGGGTTAGCTGTTCTGTGATCTGTGTTTATTATTTATAATGTGTTTTTTTCTGAATAGATCCTGTAGCACCCATAGTATTGTATTAGATGAGAATTAAGTATGTCGAACCGCTTAAGGTAAAAAAATGAGCACATTATTGACATACTTAATGTTTATTTAATACAAGACTATGGATGGTCGCTCCTAAACAGCCCTATTCTCTGCACTAGCAGACAGTATTACCTAGTAATACTCTTTGTTAGTGTGGGTCTCAAGGTGGGGCGTCACAGCTTGGTATCAGAGCTGAATTCAGAACAAAATGTGATAAACATAGAACAGTATACATACAACAATACATCAAAATATAATATGAGTGAAAACATCGTCCCTAATAGAAGTTGTTTCTAATCTTGCCCTTAACCTTTTCGAGTCCTTTGGGGATAGATAAGTGGGAATACGTCTAGAAATGTAATTTTTAAATTCCGTAGTATTCCTTATTTAATGAATTCAGTTGATAATATCTTACCCATGTGAATAATTCAATCTTATCTTAACTTTTAGCTCATGGCTGGAAGAGGAAGAGGTCGCACTTTGGGGACTGAGCCGTCCAGTGGCTCATGCTCCAAAGGTGTGTACATGTCGACTGATCAGATTCTAGAGCTTATCCGGAGCACTCAGCCTCCAGCTCTAGCCCGTTCTTCTCCTCCGTGCAAATCCCCATTTACGTGCATGTGCAGTGACTTCACTCATTTAGGAGGTAAGCCATTCAAAGGCTCGGAGTCAGTTTTAGAGGTCCAGGCATGGCATCGTACATGCGAGCGCATTTTTACTCGCATGGAGATTTCTAACCATCACCGTGTTCTTATCGCATCTAATATGTTGCATGCACATGCGTTGGATTGGTATGAGTTTCTTGTGGTGGAGATTGATGAGTCTAATTTGGAGTGGGAACAATTCAAAGAAAGATTCGAGCTCAAGTATTTTCTTGAGTTTGAGAAGGCTATTCTAGCTCGACGTTTCCTTGACCTTAAGCAAGGGAAGTCGACTGTTTCAGAGTATGTTGCATCTTTCGAGGCCTTGTCCAAATATGGTCTCGAGCATATTAGCACTTCATATAAGAAGAATCACAAGTTTGTTTCTGGCCTCAAGAAATATCTGAAGAAATCTCTTATGCTTCAGCTTAAGTTATCAAGAGCTTGTAGATGCGGCCCTTCATCTCGAAGCGGTCGAGAATGAGAAGGATAGCAATTTTGAGACAGAGGTTCGGAGAAATCCGAACAAGAAGCACTTTCCCTTCCATAAATCTAAATCATTCCAGCAGAGTAAGAAGAAGAAGCAGGGCGGTTCTAGTTCGCACTCTCATGTAGCACCCCATTTAGCTAAAGTCTTGGAGCGTTACAACTGTGGCTCTCGTGACCATCTTGCTAGAGATTGTCCAAAACCCCGTAGGTGCCTTTATTGAAAGCAAGAAGGACATTTGATCTCTTCGTGTCCTAAGAAGAAAAAGTGTTCTAGTTCGGGAAATCTTAATGTGGTGAAAGCATCTGGTGGTCCATCTCAGGCTCGAGGCACATCTTCTTCTATTCTTAAGGGATCTATATTATTTCATGACCGTTTTATTCGAGTTCTATTCGATACAGGTGCGTCGCATTCATTCATATTGAAGGAACTTGTTGATGTTATTCCTTTAGATGTTTCTTGCCTTGTTACTTCATTAAGGATTGTGAATCCCCTTGGGGGATCTGCGACCCTTAGCATGTTATGTGAAGATGTTGAGTTATTTATTTGTGGTTTTCCTTTCTGTGCGAATCTGCACGTGATTTATTTCTTTGGTTTTGATATGATTTTGGGTATGGACTGGCTTGTTCGATACGAGGCCAGGATTCTTTGTTCTGAGCGAGTTTTATATCTTCGACATCCTGGTTTACTGGAGTTCCTGACGTGTTTCACGTCTCTCAGTTGAGGAAGTGTTTATGAGATTATGATTCTCTGATTGATACTCGTGCATTAGAAGAGCTTGAGGTCTCTCCTGATTTATCATTCGTGCAACACCCTGTGCGTGTTCTTGCTTCGGAGGTTAAGCGCCTTCGAAACAAGAATGTGTCACTCGTGAAGATTCAATGCTCCGATAATCCCAACAATTGCACTTGGGAAACCAACGAATTTATCGAGCGATCATATCCAGGTTTTCTAGCTTCACACGGTGCGGGTGAGCAATTTTTAACTCAAGCCCCCTATTTCCTTATCTATTCTTGTTGAATTATGAGATAAATTTAGTTGAATACAACTCTTCCCTAAGGAAATTGCGGGGAAGCAATTTTTAAAAGAGGGGAGTCTGTAACAATCCTAGTTTTGCGATTACCTGTTAATAACAATAATAACAAATTATGATGAGATTATAATTTATTAATCAAGAGATAAATATAATTTGGGATAGATAATTTAAATAAATTATCTAAGTAAAATCTAAAAATTGGGTTTTGTAATTTACTTGGGGAAAATTTGAGAAAAGGGATGTTAGATTATTGAAAATGACTAAATATGGAGTTTTGGAGAAAATACATTTAGTTTGGAGAAAACTTGAGGAAAATAGATTTAAACTATGAGTTGGGTTGAATTTGAATTAAAATAAAATGTTGGGAATAAATTGAGTTTCAAATTTTATATTTGAAAGAGAATAAAATTTGAAAATGAGAAATAAAGTTTTTAGAAAACTTTATAATGTTTAAAATTGTGATCAAATAGGAATTTATAAAATTCCTATGTGTCATATTGCATTAAATTGCAATATAAGTGAGAACTGTGAATTTTGAGCAAAACGGTGTTTTTCTGAATAAAATTGAGTTAAAAATAAATGTTAAACATGTAAATATTGATTGAAAAATATTTATATGTGTGTTAAAATTAATTTTATGTGTTGTAAATTTATTGTGACAAAACAATGTTGTTTGGATAATTTTAACGTTTAAAATTTTAAGTTTTGTTCAAAATGAATGTAAAATGTGTGTTTTCGTATAAAGTGTTAATTTTAGTGTAAAAAAGACCAAAATAATATTTAAAGTTGTTAAAAATGATTTAAAACATGTTCATGTATTTTAGTAAAGTAGTTTAGTGTAAAAAAATTAAGTTGAAAGTTTAAAACCATGAATTAGTGAAGAAAAAACCTTAAACTAGTGTAAGTAATGTTACTTAACTAACATAAGCCTATCCTAGTCACTAATTACCCTAATTAGGCCTAAATGAAGTCCATTAACTTAAAATTAAGAGAGGAGAAATCTGGAATGTACGTACTCTTCTTCCTCTCAAACTTTGTGTGTATCAAATTTTAGACCATTATGAGGTCACTAAGCTATTCAAATTATGTCTGAAAGTTGAACTAGGAGAAGATTTCAGACTTTGTTGTTGTATTGTTGCATTTTGGGTAGTTTTTCATGGTTTTCGATGATAAATTGAAGTGCTTTTCTTAAGTGTTTCGCGCCACTTTTGATTAAATATTAAGCCATGTTTCATGAGCTTTGTTTTGTCTTACTTGTACAATGGGGAAGCCTAGATTATCACCAATCCGTAGTTTGAAATTGGTGAATTTCCAAGCAACTTTCTGTATTGTTTTCATGATTTTTTCTGAGATTTCGTTGTACACGTGCACGTGTGTTAGCACCAAAATTGGTCACTAACATCGTAGAGAAAGATTATGTAGAGAAATATTTGATGAAGGTAAATTAAACAGAGAAGACAATGCTAATCTAAATGCAGAAAGTAAGAACACCAAATTTATAGTGGTTCAGCGTAATTGCCTACGTCCACTTTGAGGTTAAACTTTATTGCTTTACTTGATGATTGATTACAAATACAATTCGTAGATCAAATGCTTGAATGAAGTTGTTAAGTAGAGAAGATGAGTCTGAAAAATGGTAGAGTCTTCCCAGTGTTCTCCCCAAAAAAGGTCCTTTTCACTGTGACCCTGCCCCTCTATTTATAGACAAAGATGGGCTGGACTTCCCAGATGGGCTCGGTAGCCGAACACTCTAGCCCAAGTATAGTGGTCGCTGCATGCCGAACCAGGTAGGCCGAACACAATGATACCGAACCACCCTTCCTATGCCGAACGGTATGTTTGATGTGTGGGAAGTGCAGAATAGTTGTCAGTCGAAGCCGAACGTGCCTCTGTCCGAAGCGCTTGACCGAACAATGCTCTCTGGCCAAACGATGCATTCTGGCCGAACGATACCTTTGGCCGAACGATCCTCCTTGGCCTAACATGCCTTCTGGCTGAACGATGCTTTTTAGCCGAACGATCCCTTTGGCCGAACGATACTGCCATGTCGAGTAATCATATACGCCGAATGCCTTCTAATGTCGAGTACTCTTGGATGCCGAGTACTACGCCGAGTACTCCTAGATGTCGAGTGCTTCTGGACGCCGAACGCCTACTAGATGCCGAGTACTACGCCGAGTACTCCTAGATGCCGAGTGCTTCTGGACGTCGAGTGCAATTGGATGCCGAGTACTCCTATTGCCGAGTTCCACTGGATGCCGAGTACTATTGGATGTCGAGTATTCCTGTTGCCGAGTTCCACTGGATGCCGAGTACTATCTGATGCCGAGTACCATGAGATGTCGAGTGCTACCTGATGCCGAGCACTATTGCCTGGTCAAATCTCCAGGAAACACTTGCCCCCCAAAGTGTATCGCGTGGCCGAACGTGGTACGCTTTGAATCATGTAACCTTTTCGTCTCGTCTTAAAACCTTGACTAACCTCGAATGGAGATGCCCTTTTGTGAACTCCAGCGGTTTAGATGTGTGCCGAGCGTGTTCTAAATGCCAAACGAGACATTTGTAACCGAACAATGCTTCCTTGCCGAACGATACTTCAGTGTCGGACACCATTATGCGCCGATGCCGAACGATATGACCTTGACCGGTTCCACCGGATATGGCCTTTTCGACTTCTCCCGTTTTCCCTATAAAAGCCAGCACCTATGCCCTTCTTTCCTTTTTCACACTTCTAACACCTCTGCCCTATTCCTGCCGAAGCTACCAGCCAGCATACAATCAAGCCGATTCCTCCCAAGTCTTTATCTTTCCCACTAGGTACTGATCCTCTCACCTAAATGCAGCCTTCACGCTTGAACTCCTTTAATTTATGGGATAAATCGCTGTCGAGTAGGAAGTCGCTGGTAGACATACCGTGGTTCGGCATAAGTATTTCATGCCGGACCAGGTCGGAGGAAGGAGAAACATAGAGGAAGTAGGAGATGACTGGGGGCATTGGGTGGTACGGTCTGGTACGACTTGCCGAACGATATGCCCTCGTGGTTCGGTGTGGATGGAGGAGAAGATGAGGCCAATGTTAAGGACAACGTGCCGATGGTCATCTTAGCCGAACAGTCACAAAACACCGTACCATACTCAGGCTAAAACATGCCGAACAACAACTTAGCCGAACCAGAATTTAGCCGAACACAGGCTTGGCCGAACATTGACTTCGCCGAACAATGACTTAGCCGAACAATGACTTAGCCGAACAATGACTTAGCCGAACAATGACTTAGCCGAACAAAGACTTAGCCGAACAAAGACTTAGCCGAGCCAGGACTTTAGCCGAACAATGACTCTAGCCGAACGATGACTTTAGCCGAACCAAAATCTTAGCCGAACACTCATTAACTATATCTTCCCGTATAGCAAAACAAGAAACAGGGCCCAAGCATTCTAGCATACGTGAAGCCGACCCGGATCGCTAACTTCTTAGCTTTAGTAAACGTAAATTTGAACTTAGATTATCATATGTTTTCTGGATCTGGAATTGCAATCACCAAAAGGCAGGCTTCTGGGGACGGTCAGCGATGACGGTCTTCGAAGGCGATGTCTTGACGCTCAGTTTTATATCAACAGCTTTGCGACTTTCAAACTTTCAATGCTTTTACACGATTGCCTGCACTAGTTCACACATCACGTGGGGGGAATATTCGTGTTGTCAATTCTAACGTCCAACGTTTTTTAAGTATAGTTTTCTCAAGCGCTTAGCCAGATTCATTATTTATTGGGGATGTCTATGAAGTCTAGCTCCGCCACCATATATGACAGGCCTGGGCCGTCATCAAGGCAAGAAGCCGCTGATACTTCAAATCCGTCGACTTCCCCTGCCCATAATTTAGCACCCGATGCCTTGGAGGCAACAATTCTTTTAGACAACCCGATCGATTCACAAGCTTCGAAGATCAATGAAGCCACACTTCGACGGATATGCTCCATTCACGGGATTCCTTTCGCCGATGTGTTAGTCCCTTCGCGACACGATCGTCCTCACCTGCCCCCAATCGGATATACCACCTGCAACAAGTTCATGTGTTGGATGGGCAGCGTGCTTCCATTTAATTTATTCCTCCGGGACGTGTTGCAGTACATCGACATTGCTCTGTCGCAGCTGCATCCGAATGGTCACGCGTTTCTATATGGGACCTATCTACTCTTTATGGCCGTCTTCTCTAGACCTCCAACCTCTGGCGACATCAGATACATCTGTATGATCAAGAAACGGAAAGACAGCCCTTCCTTCATGTTCCTCGAGCCGTACCACAAATGCCAAATCTTGACAGGAGCATGTAGTAAATTCGCCCTGTACAAACAGGAATGGTTCTACGTGCGTTGCCCTCCTGGTTTTGCGAGGAGATGGGTTGAAGGCAGTAAGTCTCTTCGCTGAGTCATCATTCGTGTTTAATTGGAGTCATGCTTTTTCTAACTCCTCGTTTCGTCTTTTCAGATATCAACCCGCGTCCGGAGGGCCGAGGATATTCTGAGGCCGTTGAGGCCATTAGAGCTCTTCCTGCCGAGGAACGCGACATTCGAACCATCATTTCGAATGAATCATTGTCAAGGTTCGGCTTGTTAGCCCCAGGTCGTCGGATTAGCCTCCCGGAGGGCGTCTCCATTCCCAAGCCAGCATCCGGTAAAGGGAAAAAACAAGCCGGATCGTCATCACGCCGCACTCCCGATACGCACAAAGAAGGTGAGCGCAAAGAGGACGAAGCTCCTGAGACCCAAGGCGAGAATGTGGGTCCCGCTTGGAATCCGGCGGTCGAAGTTCATTACATTGAAACGTCATCCTCCCCTTCGAAGGGAAAGAAGAGGTTAAAATACAATATTCGGAAGGAGAAAGTTGGCGGCACTTCAAAAGATATGCCTATCCCGCCAAAGAAAGAGGCTTCCTCACAGCACCTGGAGAGTTCTCTAAGGGGTTTGTCGAATCTTTCTATCCCCGACGATATACTTAATTACGGGTTTAACGATCCTGAAGCCCTCAAGTTTTCTTCGCCCGCTAGAGGCAATGCGGGAGTTCAACTCCCAGTCCAGGGAGACAATACTCCGATTAGTAAAGACAAAAGAACTGGTCCGTCGGGGGGAACACTAGGACACACACGCACATACACATTCCATCATACACTTCAAGTTTTTTCTTGTTTCCTGGATCTTTCTTAACTCGTTGTTATCTCTATTCTTTGTAGGTGACATGGGGTGCTCTCACGGATTCGATCGCCTCCACGGCTCTTCCATATTTCATCATTATGGATGGGATTCAGGTTCGGGCAGATGTAGGGACAGAAATGATTATGAAGATAGAGACAACCGTCCCCGCGATTCGTCTCATCGTAAGAAGGCATATTCCCAATCTTCACAGTCCCGTGATCCTCTTCCTCCAACTGAGCCGGATAGAGAGAAGTCTTTACAGAAGGGGTCCCAACCCGATGCTCCTCGAGAACAACACTCCGATTAGTCGAGTACGAGGCAAATTCGGGAGCAACGAAAAAGAGCAGAACTTCCAAGGCCTCCTCCCCCTACTCCCGCGGTTGACCCAACTGTAGCAGAAAAGATGGTCGATCTTAAGGCCAAATTTCCAAAAATTTGCTTTGATGGTCTGAAATTCCTACCAGTTATCCATCATATTCCTGGGCACGTGAAGCAGAGTGCCATTGCCTGTAACAACGACGTCTATGTTCAACATGACGCATTTGTTCACTTGGTTGAAAAGATCTCGGAGGTGTTTGTTGAGCGACAATATGAGATTGATCGTCTGAAACTGGAGGTTGGCTGTGACAAGAACATCATCAAGCACCAAGACGAGGAGCTTGCTTCGTACAAGTCGAAGCTGGAAGCCGCTGAGCAAAGCGCAAAAGATACTGCTGAGGCAGTCGCTCATTTAGAGGTGGCTCACAAGAAGGAACTTGATGAAGCAGTCCAGCGTAGCGGTGCCCTTGCCCTAGAAAAAGATTCCATCCAAAAAGAAAGGGACGCGCTCGCTATACAAGTCAAAGAGTTGAAGGAATTACTTTCCAAGGAGAAAGAGGACAAAGTAGCTGCTCAAGAAGAGTCACAACGATACTGTGATGAAATCGTTGCTACTCGGCTCCTGAAAATGAAGCTTGATGACGAACTTGCTGGGGTTGAAAAAATGAAGGACGAAGCCCGTGAGGAGGGCCAAAGAAAAGCTGCGGAGGAGATGGACTCTCGCCTCGAGGCGGCCGCAGAAGCCGGCAGGGAAGAGGTCAAATGCATGTTTGACCCGTTGATTGCTGAGTATGGAGCCCGCGTCCTTATGCATCGTGACTTAACATTCTTGGGCGAGGGCTATCTCGAATCCCTAGCTGAGGCCTGGGAAACCTTAGTGAAGATTAGGAAAATCGAGTCGGGCTCTGAAGAGGTCGATGAGGATGCCTTGGTGAAGGAGTTTCTTAGGGGGAATGAGCCAGCGGATTTATCCGCAGCTTTGGCGCTTTATAACAAAGGCTCTCCCCTTCCAAAAGAGAAAAGTGATGAAGCTGGCCCGTCTGGGGCTGAGACTTCGGCTCCTCATATTGCTGCTCCTCCCGCTGCTCAGCCGGCCGGTCGGCCGACACTTGACCCGTTCGAGCAGCATGTCGGCTATGATCCTGAAGATCCCGGGCTTGGCGTTCACGTGCTATCTCCTATTCTGGAGGGTGAAACCCCACGCGCAACCGATAGCCAACCAGAACCCGGTAGGAAACTCTTCTTTTCTAGAAGTCGAAAGATCTTGTTATTTTCTAGCATTGGTTATTCGTTCTAATGTTCATTCTTTATGTTTTCATGCAGGCTGCTTTGATCCCGAGCCAACTCCGAGGAGCGATGGCGCCAAGGAGGAGGCAAAGAAAACAAGCGATGTTGCTCACGCGGGAGTAACTCCTGGCCCTGACGCTCAAGTGATCGGGGCGCTAGATGATGACAAGCTTGACACTTCGTCTCCTGCCGAAGGGAGTGATGAAATCGAGATCACTGGCGCCTCTAAGCATACCTCAAAGATGAGCATGAAGGAACGCCTCGCCGAAGAGGAGAAGAAAAAGGTCGAGGTCAAAGTCGAACCTGAAATACTCGAACTTACCGACCCGCGGAACAGACCTCTGAAAATCATTCTCCCGGGCAGGTTTAAACCACTGGATGTTCCGTCTCCTACTCCTGACTCCGCTTCTTTAGTGAGCAAGAAATCCAAGAAAAAGCGTGAGGGAGAGGAGTCGTCGGAAAAAACAAAAGAAGACAAGAAGAAGAAACCGAAGAAATAATCGCTACACTCGTTCAACGAGTTCCTTGCTTAAGTCTTGTAATTACTTTTATCTTTTGTCTCTGTAGTTTGTATAGATAGGTTCTTGACTCCAAGCTTTGGAGAGATAACTGTGTAACCCTATTTTGAACTATTGAACGAAGTTTTAGTTTCTTTTTCGCTTGAATAATTCTCTTACTTTTCTTTGGTTTGCTGACTGACCGTGGTCATAACTCAAGTTTTTAGGAGTTGCATTATTTCCCAGTCCATTCTCGTGTTGTAAGAACATTTCTAGATGTGGCATACTTCTTGTCCCAAATTTCTTGAGTACTTGGACTTTTTTCTAAATCCGTGCTCCAGGGATTTAGAGTAAGTTGATCCGCGTTCAAGGGATTCGGAGGTTCGTAACGTTTATACTCTAGTCCTCGCTCCGGGGACTTAGAGTACTCCGATCCGCGCTCTAGGGACTTAGAGTACTCCAATCCGCGCTCTGGGAATTCGGATATTCGAAATCGTTTATACTCTAGTCCGCGCTCTGGGGATTTGGAGATTTGAAATCGTTTATACTCTAGTCCGCGCTCTGGGGACTTAGAGTACTCCGATCCGCGCTCTGGGGATTCGGAGATTTGAAATCGTTTATACTCTAGTCCGCGCTCTGGGGACTTAGAGTACTCCGATCCGCGCTTTGGGGATTCGGAGATTTGAAACCGTTTATACTCTAGTCCGCGCTTTGGGGACTTAGAGTACTCCGATCCGCGCTCTGGGGATTCGGAGATTTGAAACCGTTTATACTCTAGTCCGCGCTCTGGGGACTCAGAGTACTCCAATCCGCGCTCTGGGGATTCGGAGATTTGAAATCGTTTATACTCTAGTCCGCGCTCTGGGGACTCAGAGTACTCCGATCCGTGCTCTGGGGATTCGAAGATTCGAAATCATTTATACTCTAGTCCGCGCTCTGGGGACTTTGAGTACTCCGATCCGCGCTCTGGGGATTCGGAGATTCGAAATCGTTTATACTATAGTCCGCGCTCTGGGGACTTAGAGTACTCCGATCCGCGCTCTGGGGATTCGGAGATTTGAAATCGTTTATACTCTAGTCTGCGCTATGGGGACTTAGAGTACTCTGATCCGTGCTCTGGGGATTCGAAGATTTGAAATCATTTATACTCTAGTCCGCGCTCTGGGGACTTAGAGTACTCCGATCCGCGCTTTGGGGATTCAGAGATTTGAAACCGTTAATACTCTAGTCCGCGCTCTGGGGACTTAGAGTACTCTGATCCGCGCTCTGGGGATTCAGAGATTTGAAACCGTTTATACTCTAGTCCGCACTCTGGGGACTCAGAGTACTCCGATGCGCGCTTTGGTGATTCGGAGATTTGAAATCGTTTATACTCTAGTCCGCGCTCTGGGGACTTAGAGTACTCCGATCCGCGCTCTGGGGATTCGGAGATTTGAAACCGTTGATACGAGTTCGTGCATCGTACAGGATAATGTAGTTCTAGTAATTCATCACCCGACTATGAGATATAGAAACATTAGTAATTCGTGGAAAATACGGCTTCAAGCCTTTATTAATGAAAAACAACTAAACTGCTTGATTACATAGTTAAAAGGAAACTAAGTTGCGACTGAATGAAAACATAAAGGAAATAACTGTGCCTAAAACAGGAAAGAAACATACTAAATGTAATAATGTCGCAAATGCTCGCTGTTCCATGCCCGGGGGAGTGTCACGCCATCAACGGTCGCTAGCTTGAATGTTCCCTCTCCAAGCTTCCGCTCAATGACGTACGGACCTTCCCAGCTGGGATTCATACGCGAAGGTACTGGGAAAACTCATTTCAAAACGAGATCACCCACATCAAATATCCTTGGGCGGACTCTGCCGTCGTAGTAACGCTTGACTCGGTGCCTATGTGCTGCCGCCCTTAATTCGGCCTCTTCACATTTTTCATCGATATAATCCAGTGATTCCAACAAGAGGTCCTGATTCGTCTTGGGATCATAATATGTCACCCGGTGAGATGGAACTTCAAGTTCCACGGGTATAACGGCTTCAGAGCCGTATGCCAAGGCGAATGGAGTGTGGCTGGTCGCGGACTTGTGGGTAGTTCTATAAGCCCATAATGCTGTCGGGAGTTCATCTACCCACTTGCCTCCGACTTTCTCCAGACGCTTCTTCAGTATTGACTTGATTATTTTATTAACGGCCTCGACTTGTCCGTTAGCTTTCGGGTATGCAACGGCGGCGAACTTCTTCTCAATGCCATACTTTAAACAGAACTCTTTGAACTCTCTGCTTTCAAATTGCGTCCCGTTGTCCGTAATGATGGTGCGAGGAAGGCCAAAGCGGCATATAATGCTTCGTACAACGAAGTTAATGACCTTCTTAGAGGTGATTGTGGCCAAGGGTTCTGCCTCAGCCCATTTTGTGAAATAGTCGACTGCAACTATTGCGTATTTCGCACCACCTTTGGATATAGGCAAAGAGCCGATTATGTCGATTCCCCAAATTGTAAATGGCCAAGGACTAACCATTTGTGTGAGTTCCATTGATGGAGTCCTCGGGATTTTCGCATATCTTTGACACTTGTCACATTTCCTTGCGTAGTCTGCAGCATCCCAATTCACGGTCGGCCAGTAGTATCCATAGCGGAGGATCTTTTTTGCTAGCGTTTGCCCCCCGGTATGGTTGCCACATTCCCCTTCGTGAACCTCTTTCAAGACCCGCTTTGTTCGTCATGAGCGATGCACCGTAATAATGGGACTGAGAATCCTTTCTGATACATTAATCCATCCCGCATCACGTATCGCGCGGCCTTTCGAAGGACCTGCCGTCATTCGCTCCTTCTTTCTGGTAAAGTCCCGGCCGTTAGGTACAGTTTGAGCGGGGTTATCCATGATTCCTTCTCGATTTCCGTTTCCAACACACGATCGACTTTCATCTCGTCTATGCTCGGGGCATGCAAGGCTTCAACGGGATACAATCCCATTTGCTGCGCATCGCCGGTACTTGCAAACTTAGCCAACAAGTCGGCTTCTTTGTTCTGTTCGCGCGGGACATGCGAAATGTCATAACGCTCAAGATTCGAGAGTAGTTCTTGGACCTGAACAAGGTACGGAGCAAGCTTCTGTCCCTTTGTTTGGTAATCTCCTCGCACTTGGTAAACCACCAACTGTGAGTCACAAAAGATTTCAACTGATTTGATCCCGAGTTCTCCGATGAGCTTCAAGCCAGCAATTAGTGCTTCATATTCTGCTTCGTTATTTGTAGTTGGGAAATCGAGCTTCAAAGCATAACAGATTGATCGGTTTTCCGGAGTTATAAGAGCTACTCCCGCGCCGGAGCAACGGTCGTTTGATGCCCCATCAGTGTATAATTTCCACCGAACGGGGGGAATGACATCGTGATTATCTGGTTCGATGGGTATGGTAAAACTCAGCGATGAAATCTGCTAATGCTTGCCCTTGTATGGCCCTCCGTGGCAAGTAGGCGATATCAAACTGGCTCAACTCGATGTTCCATTTTAGCAATCTTCCGGAAGTTTCTGGTCGTTGGAGTACCTGCCGCAGGGGTTGATCGGTATAAACACTGATTGAGTGTGCTTGAAAATATGGGCGTAGCTTACGTGATGCAATCCCAAGCAATAGGCCAATTTCTCGATTTTAGGATAATTTCTTTCAGCCCCTATTAAACGCTTGCTAACATAATACACCGGCTTCTGGATTCGGTCCTCCTCGCGAACTAAAGCCGTACTTATCGCATGCGGGGATACAGCCAAGTATACGTACAGCATCTCGTGGTCTACTGGTTTTGACAGCACTGGTGGACTCTCCAGATGCCTCACGAGATCCCGGAATGCTTCCTCACAACTAGACGTCCATTCGAAATTCCTCTTCCCTTTCTTTATTATATCAAAGAATGGGATGCACTTGTCAGTTGCCCTGGATATGAATCGACTTAGCGCAGCTACTTTCCCATTCAAGCTCTGTACCTGCTTTATAGTCATGGGCACTTACACATCTCGAATAGCTTGGATCTTTTCTGGGTTAGCTTCAATTCCTCTAGCATTGACGATGAATCCCAAAAACTTCCCCGACGCAACGCCGAAGGAACACTTTAGAGGGTTGATCTTCATCCCGTAGAACCTGAGTATGTCGAACATTTCAGCCAAGTCTCGAATGTGGTCGTTTGACTGTCGTGACTTCACGAGCATGTCATCCACATAGACTTCCATCGTCCTACCAAGCTGGTCCTTGAACATTCGATTCACCAAACGCTGATAAGTCGCCCCTGCGTTCTTTAATCCGAAGGGCATTACTACATAGCAATATAGCCCAACATCTGTAACGAAGCTGGTGTGTTCTTGGTCCGGAATATGCATCGGGATTTGGTTATATCCTGAGTAGGCATCCATGAATGATAACAGCTCATGTCCTGCAGTGGAGTCGACCAACTGATCGATCCTAGGCAACGGGAAACTGTCCTTGGGGCATGCTTTGTTCAGGTCGGAATAATCTACGCAAGTTCTCCATTTCCCATTCGCCTTTTTTACCAGTACGGGGTTGGATACCCATTCAGGGTAGAGGGCGTCGCGAACGAACCCATTGGCTTTGAGTTTGTCCACCTCCTCTCTGAGAGCAACGGACCTCTCCAGGTCCATTCCTCTCCTTTTTTGTTTAACCGGGACGTATTTCGGGTCTATGTTCAACATATGACTCGTGATGGCGGGAGAAATCCCACAAATATCAGAATGCGTCCAGGCGAAAACATCAAGATTCGCCCGGAGGAAGTCACTAAGGTCTTCAGTCATCGCGGGGCCAAGCTGTGATCTGATCTTCAGTATTCGCGAAGGGTCGTCTCGGCTGACTGAAATGTCAACCGTTAATTCAGCCGGCGCTGCCTTTTCTTCCCTAGGTTTCTCATCGTCGTCTCTCGGATCTATGTCTCTGAATATCCGAGAATTATGCCCGAGCCAGGGCTCGGGTACTACTTGTCAATTATCCGTATTAAGGATGCGGACGGGATTGTCCGCAACTTTCCTTTCTCCCTCCGATGGGCCTCTCGGAGCTCAGCCACATAACAGGAACGACCAGCTGCTTGGTCGCCATGAACAATACCTACTCCTTTGTCAGTCGGGAACTTCAAAGTTAAGCACCATGGGGCTAATGCTGCCCTAAACTCAACCAGGGCCGGTCGGCCCAAGAAAACATTATACGGAGAATCCACATCCAAAACTATGAAGGGTAGGATTCGCACCCTCCGACGCTCGCCTTGTCCCAGTTCAACTGGTAACTCAACATATCCCACTGCATCGGTCGCTGCGCCGTTAAAGCCGTGTATACGAGCCTTGGACGGTTTCAAGTCCTTTGTTCCCATTTTCATTTGGTCATAAGCCTTCTTGAAGATGATGTTGACAGAACTTCCGCAATCAATCAGAATTCTTTTCACATATGCCGGTCCGATCGTCGCAGATATGACCATCGGGTCGATGGTTGAAGCCTCTATTTGATCAGCATCTCTGTTTCTGAACACTATATCGTCTGTCATTATGCGCTGCTGCTTAGCAGGGGTCCCATCCTCCACGTTCGAACAGCACTCGAAATCTGCATGCTTCAGGGAACTTGCATACCGCTCCATCTCTTGCCAATTTTTATCCGCGGGGTGAGGTCCGCCGATAATTGTATTTATGACTAGTCTACCCACAGTTCGGGCAGGTTCCTCGGGATGACGCGGAGCTGGTGCACGACCTGGGTTGATCGTTCCCTGTCCTCCTTCTTGTGGATCCTTCACAAATTCTTGCAACTTCTTTTGCCTGATCAACTTCTCGATAGCGTCGTGCAGGTGTCTGCACTCTTCCGTATTGTGCCCATAAGTCTCATGGAAGCGACAATATTTTCCGGTTCGCTTTTGCTCCTCGGTTGATTCTTTTGGACGTGGCTTTATGTACTGAAAAGTATTGCAGGTAGATAGGTAAATGTTCTCGAGAGACGCATTCAGCGGGGTATACTCGTTGTAGCTTGGAATTCTCGATTTCCACTTCCCCGCTTCTCTCTTCTTCCCTTGATTTCTTCCTCCGGACTCCTTAGGCTGCCCGGACTTATTCTGGACATTGACTTGGACCTTTCCCGAGTTGTCCCCGGACTGTTTCACAGCAACGTTGCTTTTCATGGACTCTTGGACAGGTCCTGGTGTCTTATCTCGTCTTACCCACCTAGCTTCCTCTCTCCTTATGAACTGGTGTGCCTTTGAGTAGAAACGCTCTAGCGTAGTCGGAGGTTTTCCTGCCAACCAGTCTCCAAACTCAAAATCCGGATCCACACCTCTCATCACAGCCATTAGGATTGCATGATCGTTGGGATTACTGACTTCAGTTGCCGCAACATGGAACCTTTGTAAATATTCCTTCAATGACTCCCCGGGACTTTGGATTACACTTGACAGAGACATTACGTCCTTTGGACGAGTAGTGTGTATCTTGAACTGCTCAATAAACTTCTTTGCCAACTCCTCGAAATTGGATACAGACC
The DNA here is from genome assembly GCA_030737815.1 of Allium fistulosum. NCBI lineage: Eukaryota > Viridiplantae > Streptophyta > Magnoliopsida > Asparagales > Amaryllidaceae > Allium > Allium fistulosum. The sequence continues at coordinate 101,270,511 of CM060904.1, forward strand.
GCGGAGGAAGTCGGGTAAACCACATAGTAGCGATCCCAGATAGAGTAATTGGAAAGCATATACACTTGGTGGCATCATTTGCTCTAGCTGAATCCATCATCCATTCGTACCTCATGACATGCTGTTTGGGGTCAGTCTTTCCCTCGTACGCAGGGATAGTTGGCATACTAAACTTTCTGGGGTACGCCACCTGTAACACAACATTTGTGAAAGGAGTGTGACTCCTTGATACTCCCCAATTGTCATTCGACAAGCCCTGATTTTCTTTCATCAATTGCCTGACCATGGCTGTCAGGTCTGGTGTCTATATGGAAGGTGGAAGGTTAGAGTCCGTTCTACGTGACTGTCCATGTTGATGCCTCCTCTCCTGGCGATCTGCCAATCGTGCGTCTTGAGGTTCGACATCATTAGTGTTTTGATGGTCTGGGCCTCCAGCCTCCATCTGTACTCCAGTTCCTAAGTTTCCAGCTCCGACTTGGTCACGGTTTCCAGCTATTTGAGCAGTAGCACCCGTCCGTGCAACTTCAGTCTTACGGCGTCTGCACCTGGGAGGTTCATCAGAAGAAGTTGAGCTATCGGATGAGGAATAGGGAGCAGGATTGTCCCCAGCATTCTGTTGCTGCTGTTGAGTGAGTTGTGCCATCAGGTTGGCATTAGCTTGCATCTGCTCTCCTAGTTGTCTCCTGCTTTCCCTGAGTTCTCTCATCAAGTCGTTGAACTCTATTCTGGTGACAACTGGAGTTTGGTCCTGGGTGGCAATTCCTACACCCGGAATCGCTGGTAGATTGCTAGGTCCTGCTTGTTGCACGCTAGCAGTCTCATGGGCATCCGCATTATGAGAAGCTGACCTGGTACGTGGTCTTGCCATTGTAGAGTTATTGGTAGGAACTCTGAGTAGAATAAACGGATGTCCTATCAATGAGTCGGATCTTCTTTGGGGGATTTGTTCAATCTAGTAGCTTCAAAGCAGATCCTTGAGGTCTGAGAATTCAATTCTCAGTGAAAGCACCAAAGTGTTAGCACCAAAATTGGTCACTAACCTCGTAGAGAAAGATTATGTAGAGAAATAAGTGATGAAGGTAAATTAAACAGAGAAGACAACGCTAATCTAAATGCAGAAAGTAAGAACACCAAATTTATAGTGGTTCAGCGTAATTGCCTACGTCCACTTTGAGGTTAAACTTTATTGCTTTACTTGATGATTGATTACAAATACAATTCGTAGATCAAATGCTTGAATGAAGTTGTTAAGTAGAGAAGATGAGTCTGAAAAATGGCAGAGTCTTCCCAGTGTTCTCCCCAAAAAAGGTCCTTTTCACTGTGACCCTGCCCCTCTATTTATAGACAAAGATGGGCTGGACTTCCCAGATGGGCTCGGTAGCCGAACACTCTAGCCCAAGTATAGTGGTCGCTGCATGCCGAACCAGGTAGGCTGAACACAATGATGTCGAACCACCCTTCCTATGCCGAACGGTATGTTTGATGTGTGGGAAGTGTAGAATAGTTGTCAGTCGAAGCCGAACGTGCCTCTGTCCGAAGCGCTTGACCGAACAATGCTCTCTGGCCGAACGATGCATTCTGGCCGAACGATACCTTTGGCCGAACGATCCTCCTTGGCCTAACGTGCCTTCTGGCTGAACGATGCTTTTTAGCCGAACGATCCCTTTGGCCGCACGATACTTCCATGTCGAGTAATCATATACGCCGAACGCCTTCTAATGCCGAGTACTCTTGGATGCCGAGTACTCCTAGATGCCAAGTGCTTCTGGACGCCGAACGCCTACTAGATGCCGAGTACTATGCCGAGTACTCCTAGATGCCGAGTGCTTCTGGACGCCGAGTGCTATTGGATGCCGAGTACTCCTGTTGCCGAGTTCCACTGGATGCCGAGTACTATTGGATGCTAAGTACTCCTGTTGCCGAGTTCCACAAGATGCCGAGTACTATCTGATGCCGAGTACCATGAGATGCCGAGTGCTACCTGATGCCGAGCACTAGTTGCCTGGTCAAATCTCCAGGAAACAACGTGTTTTCTAAACCGTTTTAACATGTGTTTTTAGATGTATAAATATTGTTTTAAGGAAAAATATTTTACAATGCGATTTTATAAAAAAGTATAATATATGAATATTTCTAATTATAAAGAGATTTTCATAATCGATGATTTTCGAATATTTTTCGAAATCAATTTTAAACCCGATTTTTCTAAAGTATATTTTCCTATATATATAATCACATGTTTTTGCACCCTTCGAGAGGACGAGCTTGTGGTATGGGACACACAGGTTTATTATGTCGGTTAATTCCAGACTTGTCTGTTCGAAGCTATTGTTTTCTAGTGTGGAATTGACTTACAGTTAGTAAACCGATAAGTGAGAACGTGCGGTATGGGACGCACAATTACCACTACTCGGGTTACTATTTGAGAGTTTGTGACACATTCATGAGTTATCGCCAGTACTAGACCTTAGGATCAATCATGAGACACCACGAGACATTTATGACTTCGGTCATCACGGGACATTTACGACTTCGGTCATCATGAGACAATTATGGCCTTCGGTCACCATGAGACATTTACGACCTTTGGGTCATCACGAGATAGGTGCCTTATACATATATTAGTACTGGTACAGCTTCGGGCCATCACGAGATTTGCACGTGCGGCATGGCTTCAGCTTGCCATCTAGGATTTGGATCCAATCCAAGTAATTTTCTGAGTTATGAGTTTTATTTATGATTTCACATTTCTAGATGTCTGTTTTATATATTTTATAGCTTAGAGCTATATGAGAATTTATACGTATATGGTGATTTCATTTTTGAGTTTTGAACTCTTAACTGAGTTCCACGAGTTATGAGATTTTTGAGATTTTATATTATTTTTATCAGAATTTATATTACAAGTAACTTTCTAAGAAGGAAACATCCGTATTGAGTAGGTGTCATTCATGAGTTAATTCATGAGATAATTCAGTGTTCACCATAACTTGGAATCTAAGTAAATCTAAGTTTATATCATTCCTTTTTTATTAAAGGAATGTTCCCTTATGAGAAATTATATCTTATTTATCATCTACTAATCATCTTTTTCAAGTTAGACTGACCCGTGTATTTATTGCTCGGGTCAGACCGAGTTGTATGTTAGATTATTTGGCTCTTGCTTAGCTGTTCTCTATGGACCCTCCTATCGACCTTTTTGGATCATATGCATAGTTTTTGTGTAGCTCATCTTGTAGTGTGATAGCGTGACATGGTTATGTATATATATTCTTTCATTGGGACTAGATGTGTGTGTGTGTGTGTGTATATATATATATATATATTGTGGTTGTATGACCACCCAAGTACGACACTATGTATTGTACTTGAGGTATATGTATATATGACTGGGTTAGCTGTTCTGTGATCTGTGTTTATTATTTATAATGTGTTTTTTTCTGAATAGATTTTGTAGCACCCATAGTATTGTATTAGATGAGAATTAAGTATGTCAAACCGCTTAAGGTAAAAAAAAATGAGCACTTTATTGACATACTTAATGCTTATTTAATACAAGACTACGGATGGTCGCTCCTAAATAGCCCTATTCTCTGCACTAGCAGACAGTATTACCTAGTAATACTCTTTGTTTGTTGGTGTGGGTCTCAGGGTGGGGCGTCACAGCTTGGTATCAGAGCTGAATTCAGAACAAAATGTGATAAACACAGAACAGTATACATACTACAATACATCGAAATATAATATGAGTGAAAACATCGTCCCTAATAGAAGTTGTTTCTAATCTTGCCCTTAACCTTTTCGAGTCCTTTGGGGATAGATAAGTGGGAATACGTCTAGAAATGTAATTTTAAATTCCATAGTATTCCTTATTTAATGAATTCAGTTGATAATATCTTACCCATGTGAATAATTCAATCTTATCTTAACTTTTAGCTCATGGCTGGAAGAGGAAGAGGTCGCACTTCGGGGACTGAGCCGTCCAGTGGCTCATGCTCCAAAGGTGTGTACATGTCGACTGATCAGATTCTAGAGCTTATCCGGAGCACTCAGCCTCCAGCTCTATCCCGTTCTTCTCCTCCGTGCAAATCCCCATTTACGCGCATGTGTAGTGACTTCACTCATTTAGGAGGTAAGCCATTCGAAGGCTCGGAGTCAGTTTTAGAGGTCCAGGCATGGCTTCGTACATGCGAGCGCATTTTTACTCGCATGGAGATTTCTAACCATCACCGTGTTCTTATCGCATCTAATATGTTGCATGCACATGCGTTGGATTGGTATAAGTTTCTTGTGGTGGAGATTGATGAGTCTAATTTGGAGTGGGAACAATTCAAAGAAAGATTCGAGCTCAAGTATTTTCTTGAGTCTGAGAAGGCTATTCTAGCTCGACGTTTCCTTGACCTTAAGCAAGGGAAGTCGACTGTTTCAGAGTATGTTGCATCTTTCGAGGCCTTGTCCAAATATGGTCTTGAGCATATTAGCACTTCATATAAGAAGAATCACAAGTTTGTTTCTGGCCTCAAGAAATATCTAAAGAAATCTCTTATGCTTCAACTTAAGTTATCAAGAGCTTGTAGATGCGGCCCTTCATCTTGAAGTGGTCGAGAATGAGAAGGATAGCGATTTTGAGACAGAGGTTCGGAGAAATCTGAACAAGAAGCACTTTCCCTTCCATAAATCTAAATCATTCCGGTAGAGTAAGAAGAAGAAGTAGGGCGGTTCTAGTTCGCACTCTCATGTAGCACCCCATTCAGCTAAAGTCTTGGAGCGTTACAACTGTGGCTCTCGTGACCATCTTGCTAGAGACTGTCCAAAACCCCGTAGGTGCCTTTATTGAAAGAAAGAAGGACATTTGATCTCTTCGTGTCCTAAGAAGAAAAAGTGTTCTAGTTCGGGAAATCTTAATGTGGCGAAAGCATCTGGTGGTCCATCTCAGGCTCGAGGCACATCTTCTTCTATTCTTAAGGGATCTATATTATTTCATGACCGTTTTATTCGAGTTCTATTCGATACGGGTGCGTCGCATTCATTCATATCGAAGGAACTTGTTGATGTTATTCCTTTAGATGTTTCTTGCCTTGTTACTTCATTAAGGATTGTGAATCCCCTTGGGGGATCCGCGACCCTTAGCATGTTATGTGAAGATGTTGAGTTATTTATTTGTGGTTTTCCTTTCCATGCAAATCTGCATGTGATTCATTTCCTTGGTTTTGATATGATTTTGGGTATGGACTGGCTTGTTCGATACGAGGCCATGATACTTTGTTCTGAGCGAGTTTTATATCTTCGACATCCTGATTTGTTAGCATAGCTCTCTCTTATTCTTCGGGATGTCGATCATGATTCCGAGGCGTCTTTATTTGCTCTTGAGTCCCGAGATGAGGAAGAAATATCTTGGATTCCAATTGTGCGTGATTTTCTCGATATATTTGAGCCTGTTTTGGGTTTGCCACCCAAGCGGGCTGTCGAGTTCCGCATTGACCTTATTCCTGGAGCACAGCCAGTTAGTCGTCCTCCTACTAGGATGTCGACTAAAGATAATGAGGAACTCAAAGCAAAGCAATTTACTCAGTCTAGTTCTTCAGTGTGGGGAGCCGCAGTGGTATTCGTGAAAATGTTTGATGGGACTCTTAGGTTGTGTCGATTACCGCAAGCTTAACGAGTTAACCATCAAGAATTGCTATCCATTGCCTATGATCGACGACATGTTCGATCAGTTGAGTGGTGCTAAGGACTTTTCTCAACTTGACCTCACCACAGGATTTCATCAGCTTCGAGTTGTGGAGGACAGCATTCTGCACTTGATATGGTTCTTATGAGTGGCTCGTCATGCCATTCAGTTTGACGAACACTCCCGCATACTTCGTCGACCTTACGAATCGAGTATTTCAGGAATATCTCTATAATTTTGTTCTTGTATTCATCGACAATGTTCTTTTTTACTCTAAGACTGAAGCTTATCGTGCCTATCAACTGAGAATTGTTTTGAGTACACTTCGACAATATCAACTCAAAGCAAAATTTTCTAAGTGCCATTTTTGGGAAAAGCAAGTCAATTTCTTAGACCATGTAGTATCCTTTGAGGGCATTTCGGTCAATCCATCTAAGATCGAAGGCATTCAGAACTGGAAGAGGCCTGAGAATGTCACTGAGATTCGTAGCTTCCTTGGATTGGAAGGTTATTACCGTCGATTCGTCAAGGACTTTTCCTGCTTTGTACACCCTCTTACTACCCTTACTTGTAAAGGCGTTCGCTTTATTTGGTCCGATCAATGTGATGCTTCTTTTCAGCAATTAAAAGAGCTTCTTACTCATGCGCCTGTCTTGGTGGTGCCTGAAGGGAACCAAGATCTTATTGTCTATACCGATGCCAGTCATTGTGGCCTTGGTGTTGTTCTTATGCAGAAGGACCGGGTAGTTGCCTATGCTTCAAGGCAATTACGTCCGAACAAGGTTCGGTACACTACCCATGATTTGGAGCTAGCCGCCATCGTCTTCGCATCAAAGATATGGTGCCATTATTTATTGGGCGAGCACTTTATTCTCTATACTGACCACAAGTCACTCAAGTATTTATTCACCAAGAAAGAGCTCAACATGCGACATCAACGTTGGCTTGAATTCCTCGATTCTTATGACCTTAACATTCAGTATACTCCGGGCAAGGGGAATCGAGTTGCTGATGCATTGAGTCATAAGCAATCAGCTATTGTTTCCATGATGCTTGCAGAATGGAAAGCTTTAGAGACTCTATCTATTTGTGATATCTGAGATCGTGCTTCTACTTCATACTCTCCTATTTTATTATATAGCATGGACGCTCGACCTACTCTATTAGATCGGATTTCCGAGGCTTAGCAGCAAGATTCCGATATTTCTTCTCTTATTCAGAAGTGTAAGTCTAAATCCCACGATGATATTGAGATGAGGGATTTCAGCATCGACATCCATGGATGTCTACGCAAGAAGAATAGATTAATCGTGCCATCTATTCCAGATCTTAGGCGGGACATTCTAGCTGAGTGTCACCGTTCTAAATACACTATCCATCCAGGCAGCAACAAGATGTATGCTTACATGCGTCACTTATATTACTGGGACGGTTTGAAATGAGATGTGGAAAGTTATGTAAGCAATTTCATGACTTATCAGCTTATGTAAGCCAAGCATCGGTGACCCAGTGGTCTCCTTTAGCCTTTGGAGGTCCCGATGTGGAAGTGGGACCAGATCTCTAAGGAATTTATTGATGGTTTACCTCGCTCGAGGTCGGGCCACAACAACATCTGGGTTATTGTGGATCGTCTTACTAAGTCCGCACACTTTATTCCTATTAAGTCTAATAGGATGGCATCTCATCTTTCGAAGCTTTATGTTAACGAGATCGTGCGATTGCACTGTATTCCTAGTTCTATAGTATGTGATCGTGATCCACTCTTCATGAGTCACTTCTGGCAGAGTCTTCAGCAAGCTTTGGGCACAACGCTTAATCTCAGCACTGCTTACCACACACAGTCTGATGGACAGACTGAGCGGGTGAATCGTATATTAGAAGATTTACTTCGGGCTTGCATTCTTGATTTTGGTGGTAGCTGGGAAGATCACATTACTCTAGTTGAGTTCACTTATAATAACAGCTACCAATATTCTATCGGCATGGCTCCTTTTGAGGCCTTATATGGGAGGCTATGTCGTTCTCCTTCTTGTTGGCTCGAGTCCGGGGAAAAGCTTATATTAGGCCCCGAATCTATTCGTGAAGCATCCAAGAAGATCGTTCTTATTAGAGAAAGAATGAAAGAGGCACAGAGTCACCAAAAACCCTACGTGGACAATAGTAGGAAGCCTCTTGAGTTTTCTATTGGTGATCATATCTATATCTGAGCTTCTCCTTTGAAAAGAGTGGTACGCTTTAGCCAGACTAGGAATTTGGCACCACGATATATAGGGTAGTTTCCTATCACAGAGCGTATCGATCCTATTGCATATAGAGTAGCACTTCCTGATCAGTTTCCTGGAGTTCATGATGTGTTTCACGTCTATCAGTTGAGGAAGTGTTCACGAGATTCTGATTCTGCGATTGATACTCGTGCATTAGAAGAGCTTGAGGTTTCTCCTGATTTATCATTCGTGCAACACCCTGTGCATGTTCTTGCTTCGGAGGTTAAGCGCCTTCGAAAAAAGAATGTGCCACTCGTGAAGATTCAATGGTCTGATAATCCCAACGATTGCACTTGGGAAACCAGAGAATTTATCGAGCGATCTTATCCAGGTTTTCTAGCTTCGCATGGTGCAGGTGAATAATTTTTAACTCAAGCCCCTTATTTCCTTATCTATTCTTGTTGAATTATGAGATAAATTGAGTTGAATACAACTCTTCCCTTAGGAAATTACGGGGACGCAATTTTTATAAGGGGGGAGTTTGTAACAATCCTGGTTTTGCGATTACCTGTTAATAACAATAATAATAAATTATGATGAGATTATAATTTATTAATCAAGAGATAAATATAATTTGGGATAGATAAATAAATTACCTAAGTAAAATCTAAATTTTGGATTTTGGAATTTACTTGGGGAAAGTTTAAGAAAAGGGATGTTAGATTATTGAAAATGATTAAAAATGGAGTTTTGGATAAAATACATTTAGTTTGGAGAGAACTTGAGGAAAATAGATATAAACTATGAGTTAGGTTGAATTTGAATTAAAATAAAACGTAGAAAATAAATTGAGTTTCAAATTTTATATTTGAAAGAGAATAAAATTTGAAAATGAGAAATAAAGTTTTTAGAAAACTTTATAATGTGTAAAATTGTGATGAAATAGGAATTTATAAAATTCCTATGTGTCATATTGCATTAAATTGCAATATAAGTGAGAACGGTGAATTTTGAGCAAAATGGTGTTTTTCTAAATATAATTGAGTAAAAAATAAATGTTAAACATGTAAATATTGATTGAAAAATATTTATATGTGTTGTAAATTTATTGTGTCAAAACAATGTTGTTTGAATAATTTTAACGTTTAAAATTTTAAGTTTTGTTCGAAATGAATGTAAAATGTGTGTTTTTGTATAAAGTGTAAATTTTAGTGTATACAAGACCAACATAATATTTAAAGTTGTTAAAAATGATTTAAAACATGTTCATGTATTTTTAGTAAAGTAGTTTAGTGTAAAAAAATTAAGTTGAAAGTTTAAAACCATGAATTAGTGAAGAAAAAGCCTTAAACTAGTGTAAGTAATGTTACTTAACTAACATAAGCCTATCCTTGTCACTAATTACCCTAATTAGGCCTAAATGAAGCCTATTAACTTCAAATTAAGAGAGGAGAAATCTGGAATGTACGTACTCTTCTTCCTCTCAAACATTCCTTCTCTTTGTAAAATTAACAGTAAAAGGAAAACTCCAACCTCCTCTTGTAAATTAATTCCCAAGCTCCAAAATCCATTTAAAAACTGAAAATAGAGAGAAAATTTAAAGCTATTATAGGTAATCAATTCAAAACTATGAATTTGTCTCAGGTTATTTTCTATTTTGTGAAAATTGAATCACTATAGGTTGATTTCTTCTTGCATGTAGCTCAAATAGCTTCTACAAGTGCTGAAGCAACAATTTGAGCCTCTAAGCCTTCATTTTGATCACGATTCTTGCTGTAAATTGCTAACCTCTTGCTGTTAATCCAAGGTGAGAATCTCTCTCACACATTCTAACTTGATGCAAGCTCTGTAAATAGAAATCTGTAAGTTTTGTGAAAAATTCGTGTTTGCATTTGTTTTTTTTCTTAGTTCTGCAAACATGGTCTGAGTCCATGTTTGAGACAGCATATCTTTGTCATTTTATGTCGGAATTCAATGTATCTTTTTCCGGTTGATAGACAAATTGTTCTACTTTGTGTGTGGCAATTTTTAGATCATTCGGAGGTCATTAAGCATTTCAAATTATGTCTGAAAGTTGAACCCGAAAAAGATTTCAGACTTGGGCAGAATCCAACATGGTTTGAGTCCATGTTGGAAATTTCATATATTTGTCATTTCATATCGGAATTCTGTGAATCTTTTTCCAATTGATAGAAAAATTGTTATACTTTGGGTGTGTCAATTTTCAGACCATTCGGAGGTCATTAAGCCATTCAAATTATGTTTGAAAGTTGAACCCAGAGAATATTTCAGACCTGGACAGAATCCAACATGGCCTGAGTGCATGTTTGAGACTTCATATCTTTTGCATTCATGTTGGAATTCAGTGAATATTTTTCCAGTTGATAGATAAATTGTTCTACTTTGTGTGTATCAAATTTCAGACCATTCCGAGTTCATTAAGCCATTCAAATTATGTCTGAAAGTTGAACCGGGAGAAGATTTCGGACCTTGCTATTGTATTGTTGCATTTTGGGTAGTTTTTCATGGTTTTGGATGATAAATGGAAGTGCTTTTCTTAATTGTTTCAAATTCTTAATTCACGATTTATCGCTAGTACTAGACCTTCGGGTCAATCATGAGGCACCACGAGACATTTATGACTTCGGTCATCACGAGACATTTACGACTTCGGTCATCATGAAACATTTGTTGCCTTCAGTCACCACGAGACATTTATAACCTTCAGGTCATCACGAGATAGGTGCCTTATACATATATTAGTACTGGTACGGCTTCGGGCCATCACGAGATTTGCACGTGCGGCATGGCTTTGGCTTGCCATCTAGGATTTGGATCTAATCCGAGTAATTTTCTGAGTTATGAGTTTTATTTATGATTTCACCATTTCTAGATGATTGTTTTATATATTTTATAGCTTAGAGCTATATGAGAATTTATACATATATGGTGATTTCATTTTTGAGTTTTGAACACTTAACTTAGTTCCACGAGTGATGTGATTTCTGTGGTTTCCTTCTGAGATTTTATATGATTTTTATCAGAATTTATATTACAAGTAACTTTCTAAGAAGGAAACATCTGTATTGAGTAGGTGTCATTCATGAGTTAATCCTTGAGATAATTCAGTGTTTTCCATCACTTGGAATCTGAGTAAATCTGAGTAAATCTGAGTTTATATCATTCCTTTTTTATTAAAGGAATGTTCCCTTATGAGAAATTATATCTTATTTATCATCTACTAATAATCTTGTTCAAGTTAGACTGACCCGTGTATTTAGCTCGAGTCAGACCGAGTTGCAGGTTAGATTATGTGGCTCTTGCTTTGTTGTTCTCTATAGACCCTCCTATCGACCTTTTTGGAATATATGCATAGTTTTTGTGTAGCTCATCTTGTAATGTGATAGCGTGAAATGGTTATGTATATATATTCTTTCGTGGGGACTTGATGTATACATACATACATACATATATATATATATATATATTATGGTTGTATCACCACCCATGTACGACACTGTGTATTGTACTTGATGTATAGGTATGTATGATTGTGTTGGCTGTTCTATGATCTATGTTTATTATTTATATTGTGTTTTGCTTTGAATAGATCCTGTAGCCAAATTGTATTAAATGAGAATTAAGTATGTCGAACCACTTAAGGTTAAAAAAATGAGCACATTATCGACATACTTATTGCTTATTTAATACAAGACTATGTATGGTCGCTCCTAAATAGCCCTATTCTCTGCACTAGCAGACAGTATTACCTAGTAATATTCTTTGTTAGTGTGGGTCTCGGGGTGGGGCGTCACAATTTGTGGTGGTTAGAGGTCGTGTAGTGGCCGGGGTGGTCGGAATTTTAAACAGGGTTCAAAATCCCTAAGTTTTGAGGCAGCAGCGGCGTCGATGGGAAGGCCGGAGGCGGCGCAGTGGGCACTGGTGGGTGCGACACGTCAGGACGGTGACGAGGTAGGTGGTCGGCGGTTCATTGTTGGTCGGAGGCGTGCGTATTTGGCAGTCAAAGGTGTAGAATTTTCGACCTGTTTGGGTTCGTGAATGACTGTTGAGGGTAGGGCTTTGGGAGAGGTATATTAATTATGTATTTGCTCCTGTCTATTTTATTTAACAAAAAATTAATTCAAATGTTCTAACTATCATAACTTTTTCATACGAGCTCGGATTCACGAGCAGTTTTCTCCGTTGCGATCGTATCAACATTCCAGACAACATGGATTTGGTTTGGTTAGATTCTAAAACTGTTCAAATTTTGGGCTTCATTTGGATTTTTATTTGACTTGAAATCAAAAGTGGGCTTGAAATTGATATGAATTTAATGGTTTAAAATAAGAATGGAATTGAATTTAAATCATTGATTTGAATTGTTAAATCAAAATTGAAGTTAAAAATGAATGTTTCGGAAATTAAAGTTCTTTCGAATTGAAATTGAAATCACATTGATTTGCAACTAAATCAAAATTGAGTCATTTAAATTGAAAGATTAAAAATTTAGTTTTGTTGATTTAAAATCTGGATATGGTCTAGATTTGTTGAAATGGAAGAAACGGTTTGATTTGATACTATTTTCAAAATAAATTATTTTAATATAAACTGTTTAAAATCTATTATTTTAAAATTCATATTATTTAGATTTTCAAAACTATTTTACTATACAAACCATTTCCTATACTCAAACCATTGTATATTAAACTTTTCTTAACTATTTTAAACTCCTTAAACTATTAAAACTATTTGAAATTATTTAAACTATTTATAAATATCCAAACTATTTACTAAAATTCAAACTGTGCAAGGTTGAATTATTTATGTTTAAATCCTTCATTTAAAGGCGAATGTGGTTAAATGATGTTATAACCTACGTTGGAATTTGAAATGATATTTCCTCGTGAAATGACTTATTTTGAGTAAATATGATGATTTTAAAATAAGGAATATTTTGAATTAAATATGATATTTTGATATCAAATATGAATCGTTTTTGGAAATGTAAAAGAACCAACCAGTGTGAAATAAGCATTTGGTTGTTAAAGAGACCGGGATCGGATATTGTCATACTCTCTGCCAATACCAAAAACCAATTTAATAACTGTGCACATGGTGGAGAATCCAGTATGAAGTAGGATGGTTTGGCGAATGCTACTGGAATGAAGTAAGAGAACGATGATGATAGCCTTGACCTTCGGGTCATAATTAAAATGACTAAAATAGGAGCCATGCCGGGCCAAGTGGGGTCGCTCCCCCTATCGGGCACATTTCTTCGATGTCATATCTATTACTTTATGATTGATTGATGGCCACCCTTTGATTTGATTATGGGAGTATGTCTCAAGGTGGGCGGTAGTAGCTGTTATGCGTTACCACCAGTCCGGATCCGCAAAACGGTAGAATCCTACCATAGGCATTGCCTCGCGTGCCTTGTCATATTTATCCTGATCGCGCCCACTACGACTTTGGTTTGTATCGTACCTATGGAGTGCTCACTGAGTAAACCACCAGTTTGGTGGAGCTTACAGTATCTGTATGGACTATGGTATTTATATAAAAATGTGTTAAGGGGGATATGAGTAACGCCTTAACGCTATTTTAATACTTTACTTTACTGTAGACATATTATAATAGGGTATTCTATTACATATGTAGATATTTTAATGGATCCTTAGGAGATGGATTCTCGAACATCTCTTAAGTTATTGCACGTACGTTAGACACTGGATAGGCGGCGTAAAATCCCGTAAACATCTCTAAAGCTGTTACACTCATATTTACTTATTTTGATTTAACTTATCTGACTTTAGTGTTTTGTCTTTTCATTACGCTCGGGTCAGCCTAATATTTCAGTATTGAAGTCCTTATTTCTGGAGGACGAAGGTGTAGTTTACTATTCTATTATCAGTATTATTCCACTGCATCATGTTGTTCCACTGCATTATTTATTTATTTAATCCTAATGTATGTATAACTCTGATTTGTATTGTAAAAATGTAGTCAAATGTTATTTTTAAAACGGTATCATTAACAGTTTATTTGATTATTATATTTTGTCATTCCGCTGTGAGTCTATGTTTATTTCTTCTTTTCTATTATTGTCTTATTTACCCCATTAGCAATCCTCCCTTTTGAATATTTTGAGTTGACATGTGTGGTTTATTATCGATTTAAACCATCCAAAAAGGTGGGTCGTTACATTGGAGTTTCTTATAAACACTTATCTTATAAAATTTTGTAAACTGTTACTCAAATGAAATAATATTAACCTTATGTACTACTCTTAAGTACATTATCTTATAGAAAGAAACTAACTCAAGTTCACTCACAATTAACCGTATATTGTCCAACAAAGTTTGATTACTCAATATCGATGCATCATTATGTATCACATGGAGGAGTTATTTTAAGATTGAATCTTTATTCATTTTAGGTACGTTCGGAACATTTTCCAATATACTCACTCATTCACAAATCAAATTATTTTTGTCTCATGTTATTTTATTTACTTACGTTTTATATTCTATAAGTTTACCATAGACATACTACATATGTATCAAATACACATGTCCATGCTGTCGATAACTCATCGGTGAATATGACGAAGTATGTGGAACCATTTTGGTATTTATAGAATTACGATTGCATATATCTATATGTATCAATTCAAAGAGTTCATAAACTCTTATGATACTCCCACTAAATGGGTGCATAGCTATTATTTGAGATATAATTAACAAGTATCATACGATTCAAAAACATGTAATAAAATTATTTTTGAAAACTATGCCTTGGTTTATAATCCCAAAACAACCGTAAATAATATTAGATACTTTTGTATTTTCCAATGCATCACTTTTGTTATGAAAAAATACCACATTTTAGTTTTATTTCATAAATAATATTCATAATATTCATATTGAAATATAGCTATATCTATTTTTTTCAGTCGATACCGAAAAATAATCATTATTCATAAATAATGTATGGTAAGTTTTACAGAAACAATTTTCGTACTATGATGCAATCAATAAGTGCTATATGGCATGCTCCCACTATTTCCACCATTATTATAATAGCGTACTCAATTTGAAGGTCCATCATTCACTTAATACCATTTATTTATTTCATGCACTACAACTGTTTATAGTGGAGAGTTCGTTGGTCAAAAATGTTGAGCTTAAAGAAATAAATCTCATAGAAACCAATTTTCTATATGAAAATACATTTCAAAATAGAAATCATATTTCTTATTCCAATATTAAGTATCAACTATTATTACAATTCTCATTTCCAATGTTTCTCTATGAAGCAGAAATGACTATTCATTCTCTTCATCCCAATTGTACCTTAAATTACATCTATTCTAATACATTCGTTTTCTTTTCAAATGGTCAAATTATTCAAAAGAAAACCTTACTACAATATCATAACAAACTTTTTGCAAAAGTGCATTCGATTATCCTTAACATTTAAGGACATCAAATATGTTGCACTTTACATAAACCGATCAAAATGACATTTCAGCTATCGAGTTCTTATATCTATCTTGTAGTTTTTGGTCTTGTGTTACATTAACATAATATGATATCTTTTGTAATCAATCAGATTGAATATTTGATCTCGCACTAAGGTTTATTTGGTTTTTCGGATGAACTAATTTCATCGAAATATTGTACATTACAAACTTTGACCATTCACCGTATAACATTTATATGCAATTGTATATGGATCAAATATCCATAAGCTTGTATTGCTTTTAGAGTTCGAAACTCTATAGAATGCAATACATGGTCTTGACCAAATAAATGCATAAGTGGCCAAACCACGAATGTATTTAGTAGTCGTAAAATCAGGCACTTGCATGGGTATTGAAACGTTAACATACAATAGGAATTTGATAATGAGTATTATATTTCCATTTGTTAGCTTTCAATTTAGTTCGTTTGTATATGTTAATTGATAAACATTTTATCAATCATATTAAATTGACGCAGCGGATATTTCGAAATGATGTAGATCGGTGAAAGTAGCAGTCGATGGATTGATGAATGCTGAATTGCTCGAATTCGTTGATCCGAAGATACCGAACTCTAGCTATCTCGAACTCGTTGATCGCGCACGATACCGGGTTCAAAGATCTTCAATTCTTCAAGCGTTGATCAAGCGCACTTGATTCCGCGAATCGGCTTCTACAATCGTTGAATCGAGCGCACTCGATTATCCGAAAGAGGAGATAGGAGATTACACTCAACTACCAATTTGAATGAAAGCACAAAGCAATCAAAAGAGAATTTTATTCAATATTCAACAACCTTTTACAAATGAAACATCTCGCCTATTTATAGGCTACAACACGCAAACCAGAAAAAACATACAACTCCTAAGTCGGCAACCAACTTAACAACACCTCCGACTTAGCATAAGTTGTATCCTATTTACAACACAGTTCAGAAAACTTGAAAATATTACAAGTGCTTAGGTCGGTTCCGACTTAACAATAGTCGACCTATGAACCCAGACGACCTACGACTTATAACAGTACATTACAGCGACACAACTTAAGTCGGCAGCGACTTAGTACAACACAGACGACTCACCTTAAGTCGTTTACGACTTATCAACTTACAACACAACACGACTTATGACTTACAGAACATACGACTCAAGACATATGTACAGACGACTTAACAAACAACGACAGAGATTAACTCGGCAGAGAAAACAACGGCCACAATGCTTCACGACTTAAAAACCAACGACTTAAGATATCAACAGCTGAGATTAAGTCGGCAGAGAAGATCCACGCCTCCAGTCTTCACCGATTTATCCCTTGACTCGTTAGGTCGTTCACGACCTAACACTTCACCAGTTTGCTCTGTTTTCTTTCTGCATAACTCGGTAGATAGTTCAGGCGACTTAACTAAGTCATAACTCGGCAACAACTTATTCCCTGCTTTGTTAAGTCGTACACTTGTCAAAACTAAGTCGTTAACTCGGCAGCGTCTTAAACCTTTGCATTTTTCAACTGTTCTTCCCGTAGTCTTAGGTCGTAACCCAACACGTTTCTTAAGTCGGTCACGACTTATACCTCCTTCCTTAAGTCGGCTACGACTTATGCCTTCACCTTCCTCACTAGTTGCTCGACTTATATCTTTGCCTTCCTTGAGTCGGTCTCGACTTAGGACTTCATCTCTGGACTTAGCTGCATCATCCTCCCCAGGTTGAAAGAAATTCGTCCTCGAATTTGCACTCTCGTCTTCCACCCCAAACTCATTCGCATGATATGGTATGAGATGCTTAACGTTGAATACGTCCGACGTGTAAACATCATTTGGCAGCTTCAATTTATAAGCATTTTCATTGATCTTCTTTAAAATTTCAACTGGACCAATCTTTCGTGCTTTCAATTTATTGTACGTTCCCACCGGAAAACGATCTTTCGTCAACACTGCATAAACCAAATCACCTTCATGAAATTCAACATTCCTTCGTTTCAGATCTGCAGAACGCTTATACTTCCCATTTGCTTTCTCTAATCGTTCTTGAACGATTTTATGACACTCTGTCAGCCCCTCAACAAAATCAGCAGCTTTCTTAATTGTCCCCTTTGAGTGTGGTATCGTTGTTAAATCCAACGGTCCTTTCGGTAAACTGGAATATACTATCTGGAATGGACTAAACCCAGTACTTCGATTTACAGCATGATTATGGGCAAACTCTGCTTGGCATAACTTCACATCCCAACTCCTCAGATTATCTTGAACAAGACACCTCAACAAGTTTCCCAAAGATCTGTTAACCACCTCAGTCTGTCCATCCGTTTGCGGATGATAAGCACTACTGAACTTCAGCTTCGTTCCCACCATTTTCCACAAGCTCAACCAAAAATGACTCAGAAATCGAGTATCTCTATCCGACACAATAGATTCTGGCAATCCATGAAGTCGATAGATCTCCCTGAAAAACAACTGAGCAACATGCACAGCATCCGCCGTCTTCTTACAAGCAATAAAATGTGCCATCTTCGAAAATCTGTCCACCACCACATATATGGAATCGTTCCCACGCTGTGTCCTCGGTAATCCCAACACGAAGTCCATACTCACATCAACCCATGGTTTACTTGGTACAGGTAATGGCATATATAAACCAGCATTAGTCGTAGTTCCTTTCGAAACCTGACAAATATGACAACGCTCAACAAACCTCTCCACTTCTTTCCTCATCGATGGCCAAAAGTAGGATTGTGAAATCAACTGTAAGGTACGGTCTCTCCCAACATGTCCCTCTTCATGTAACTCCTTGATAATCTTCATTCTCAGACTACCCTCTGGTATGCACAATCGCCTTCCTTTAAAAAGAAAACCATTTACCATCACGAAGTCATCCGTCTCTCCCTCCTTGACTTTTTCAACCAATCTTGCAAAGTAAGGATCCTCAGTGAATAACTCTGGCAATATTTCAAATCCCGTCACTTCAACCTTTAGTGTAGTCAACAAATGACTCCTCCTACTCAAAGCATCAGCCACTCGATTCGTCACCCCTGACTTGTGTTTCACAACGAAAGTAAACTGTTGCAGATATGCAATCCACGATGCATGTCTTGCTGAAATCTTGTCTTGCCCTTGTAAATGCTTCAACGCTTCATGATCAGTATACAGAACAAATTCTTTCTGAAATAGATAGTGTCTCCAGTGTTTAATAGATTGTACAACAGCATAGAATTCCACATCATATGTACTGTAACGCATCTTCGCTCCTGACAATTTCTCACTGAAATATGCAATTGGACGTCCCTTCTGACTCAACACCCCTCCAATCCCAACCTTGGATGCATCAGTATGTAGTTCAAACACTAACTGAAAATCTGGTAACACTAGAATTGGTGCAGTCGTCAGCAATTCCTTGATCTTCCCAAAAGCACTCCCTGCTTCCTCTGTCCATGCAAACTGTTTACCTTTCATGCAATCTGTAACAGGTGCCATCACACTACTAAAGTGTGGAATAAACCTTCGATAAAATGAAGCCAACCCATGAAAACTACGAACTTCCGTTATCGTCTTGGGCTGCGGCCAATTTCTGATCGCCTCAACTTTACTTTGGTCAACCTGTATTCCTTTCTCTGAAACAACATACCCCAGAAATAAAACACTATGCGTCATGAACACGCATTTCTTCGTTGCAGCATATAATTGTTCTTGTCTCAGTACCATCAGCACTTCTCTAAGATGATTCAAATGTTCCTCTGGACTTCCACTGTAAATTAGAATATCATCGAAATACACCACCACGAATTTCCCAATGAACGGTCGAAAAATCTGATTCATTACCCTCATGAACGTACTTGGTGCATTTGATAAGCCAAATGGCATGACCAACCATTCGTATAGACCCTCCCTGGTTTTAAAAGCAGTCTTCCACTCATCTCCTGGTCAGATACGAATTTGATGATATCCGCTCTTCAAATCAATCTTCGAAAAGATAGTAGCTCCGCTTATCTGATCCAATAAGTCATCCAACCTCGGCATTGGAAATCTATATCTCACGGTAATCTTATTCAATGCTCGACTGCCAGTGCACATCCTCCACGTCCCATCCTTCTTGGGTACCAATAAAGCTGGTACAGCACAAGGACTCAGACTCTCCTGCACACGCCCCTGCTCAAGCAATTCCTCTACCTGCCTCCGCAATTCTTCATGTTCCTTCGGACTCATTCGATAATGTGGTCGGTGTGGTAACACAGCACCTGGAACAAGATCTATCTGATGTTGTATATCTCTCAATGGTGGCAATTCCGTGGGTAACTCTTCTGGAAATACATCGTCAAATTCTTTCAAAACTGGTTTAACTTCTTCAGGAATTTCAACTTCTTCACTACTCTCACGTCCAATCAACAAGAATACTTCCGGCTCTTCTTCAACTTCTTTAACAAACTCCTTTAAAGTCAATAAAGTTTTCAGCTCTTCAATTTCTTCTGACTTACTTTCTTCTTGTGATCTCTTCTTCGGAACTAAGATAATCTTCGTGCCTTTAAACATAAAACTGTAGCTATTGGTCCGACCGTCATGTTGTACTGCTCGATCATACTGCCATGGTCTTCCCAATAATAAGTGGCAAACATCCATCTCTACTACATCACACCATATTTCATCCTTGTATTTCTTCCCAATAGAGAATGGTACACGAACTCGTCTATCCACTTTCACTTCTCCTCCTTTTCTCAACCATGCTAACTTGTATGGACTCGGATGTTTCTCTGTCTTTAATTTCAACTTTGTCACAGCTTCGGTCGAAATAATATTATCACAGCTTCCTGCGTCGATCACAAACTTACACACCTTCCCCAGAATAGTACATGTTGACTGAAAGATATTACTCCTCAACCAACTAGCTTCCTCCTGCTTCGGTGTTAAACACGATCTTCTCAGCATTAGGTTACAACCTTCATCTCCTGACGCAATATCCTGCTCATCCTCCTCAGCTGGATTAGAACAATCTTCATCAACATCCTCATCGTCAACTTCTGCAATCATGGTTCTCTTCTTTGGCTTTGGACACTCACTGCTTTTATGACCCAATTCCTGACAATTGTAACATTTGAACCCATTGTTAACCCTTGTCTTCTCAGCCTCCTTCACAACTGGTTTTGCAATAGCTTTTGAAACATTCGAACTCCCACTAACTCCCTTCATCGGATTGTTGGAATTTGTAAACACACCTCCTCCTCGTCTCCCTTGTTTTTCCCAAGCCAACGCTTTCTGATGTGCTTCTGCTACAGATCTTGGATCGAACATATTAACCATATCCTGAATCTGCATTCTCAATCCTCCAATGAACCTAGATGCCAGCTGCTCTTCTGTTTCCATAATATCATTCCTTGCAATGAGTTGATAGAATTCATCAGCATAGTCATTCACAGTTTTCGTCCCTTGTCTCAAGTTTTGCAAACGTTGATACATCAAAGATTGATAATTGTAAGGTAAGAACGTTGCTTTCATTAATTTCTTCATCTTCTCCCAAGATTCAACTTTTGACTTTCCCATTCGTTCACGTGTAAGCTTGGTCTGCTGCCACCATGCTAAAGCTCTACCCCTCAGCCTCGTAGCAACCAACTTCACTCTACGATGTTCTGGAACTTCTTTAAAGTCAAAAATTTCCTCAACATTAGCTACCCAATCTAGAAACTCCTCTGCTTGCATACCACCTTTGAATTCAGGAATCTCAGTCTTCATCCCCGACTCCCATTTGTGATCATATTCAGAATAGTTTCTTCCTTGACCTCTTCCTTGAATACTACCACCATCATATTCCTCTTCAAAATCAGATACATAACGATGTCGATTCTGACCACCAACATCTCTACTACCATTACGCCTTCCACCATCATCCCTTCTATCTACGTTCCTCCGTTCTCGATCATTCACGTTTCTCCCTCGCCCTTGATCATTTTCAACACTTCGGTCTCGATTAGAATGTGGTGAGACTCTACTACCCCCATGGTTAGATTCGGGTGAAACCCTTCTCCGATTTTGATTCATCTCTGTCATAAGCCTCTCTAACCGGCCAATTCCTTCGTTAAGCTTTTCACTAAAATTCTCATTGATTCTTTGCTCCATCTCATCAGCTTCTTCTCTTCGATACAAAGCTTCTACGTTTTGGTGGCGATTAGCTCTTCTTGGCGGCATACTTGAAAACTTCACAAATTCTTCAACACTTCAAAATTCAAACACTTTTCGGATTTTGATCCAAAATGAAACGGATCGAAAACTTCCACTTTGTAGCAAATCGCGATGAACACGATGGACAAAGTTTCGGCCTCCAATGCAAATCCGAACTTCAATCTTCAAACAAATGCGAACAACTTCTTCCTCTCGGCTACGGCTTTATACTTCAAGCACTCGGCTTCTCCTCAAACTTCTAAACTCTTCAAATGATTAGGTTCCAAGTCTCGATCTAGCTATGATTGGCTAGAACAAGCTCTGATACCAAACTGACGCAGCGGATATTTCTAAATGATGTAGATCGGTGAAAGTAGCAGTCGATGGATTAATGAATGCTGAATTGCTCGAATTCGTTGATCCGAAGATACCGAACTCTAGCTATCTCGAACTCGTTGATCGCGCACGATACCGGGTTCAAAGATCTTCAATTCTTCAAGCGTTGATCAAGCGCACTTGATTCCGCGAATCGGCTTCTACAATCGTTGAATCGAGCGCACTCGATTATCCGAAAGAGGAGATAGGAGATTACACTCAACTACCAATTTGAATGAAAGCACAAAGCAATCAAAAGAGAATTTTATTCAATATTCAACAACCTTTTACAAATGAAACATCTCGCCTATTTATAGGCTACAACACGCAAACCAGAAAAAACATACAACTCCTAAGTCGGCAACCGACTTAACAACACCTCCGACTTAGCATAAATCGTATCCTATTTACAACACAGTTCAGAAAACTTGAAAATATTACAAGTGCTTAGGTCGGTTCCGACTTAACAATAGTCGACCTATGAACCCAAACGACCTACGACTTATAACAGTACATTACAGCGACACAACTTAAGTCGGCAGCGACTTAGTACAACACAGACGACTCACCTTAAGTCGTTTACGACTTATCAACTTACAACACAACACGACTTATGACTTACAGAACATACGACTCAAGACATATGTACAGACGACTTAACAAACAACGACAGAGATTAACTCGGCAGAGAAAACAACGGCCACAATGCTTCACGACTTAAAAACCAACGACTTAAGATATCAACAGCTGAGATTAAGTCGGCAGAGAAGATCCACGCCTCCAGTCTTCACCGATTTATCCCTTGACTCGTTAGGTCGTTCACGACCTAACACTTCACCAGTTTGCTCTGTTTTCTTTCTGCATAACTCGGTAGATAGTTCAGGCGACTTAACTAAGTCATAACTCGGCAACAACTTATTCCCTGCTTTGTTAAGTCGTACACTTGTCAAAACTAAGTCGTTAACTCGGCAGCGTCTTAAACCTTTGCATTTTTCAACTGTTCTTCCCGTAGTCTTAGGTCGTAACCCAACACGTTTCTTAAGTCGGTCACGACTTATACCTCCTTCCTTAAGTCGGCTACGACTTATGCCTTCACCTTCCTCACTAGTTGCTCGACTTATATCTTTGCCTTCCTTGAGTCGGTCTCGACTTAGGACTTCATCTCTGGACTTAGCTGCATCATCCTCCCCAGGTTGAAAGAAATTCGTCCTCGAATTTGCACTCTCGTCTTCCACCCCAAACTCATTCGCATGATATGGTATGAGATGCTTAACGTTGAATACGTCCGACGTGTAAACATCATTTGGCAGCTTCAATTTCCACCATTATTATAATAGCGTACTCAATTTGAAGGTCCATCATTCACTTAATACCATTTATTTATTTCATGCACTACAACTGTTTATAGTGGAGAGTTCGTTGGTCAAAAATGTTGAGCTCAAAGAAATAAATCTCATAGAAACCAATTTTCTATATGAAAATACATTTCAAAATAGAAATCATATTTCTTATTCCAATATTAAGTATCAACTATTATTACAATTCTCATTTCCAATGTTTCTCTATGAAGCAGAAATGACTATTCATTCTCTTCATCCCAATTGTACCTTAAATTACATCTATTCTAATACATTCGTTTTCTTTTCAAATGGTCAAATTATTCAAAAGAAAACCTTACTACAATATCATAACAAACTTTTTGCAAAAGTGCATTCGATTATCCTTAACATTTAAGGACATCAAATATGTTGCACTTTACATAAACCGATCAAAATGACATTTCAGCTATCGAGTTCTTATATCTATCTTGTAGTTTTTGGTCTTGTGTTACATTAACATAATATGATATCTTTTGTAATCAATCAGATTGAATATTTGATCTCGCACTAAGGTTTATTTGGTTTTTCGGATGAACTAATTTCATCGAAATATTGTACATTACAAACTTTGACCATTCACCGTATAACATTTATATGCAATTGTATATGGATCAAATATCCATAAGCTTGTATTGCTTTTAGAGTTCGAAACTCTATAGAATGCAATACATGGTCTTGACCAAATAAATGCATAAGTGGCCAAACCACGAATGTATTTAGTAGTTGTAAAATCAGGCACTTGCATGGGTATTGAAACGTTAACATACAATAGGAATTTGATAATGAGTATTATATTTCCATTTGTTAGCTTTCAATTTAGTTCGTTTGTATATGTTAATTGATAAACATTTTATCAATCATATTAAATGCACAAATTATCGTTGTAGATAATTATAACATTATTTAGCATATGTTCTTACAATATTAGAAAGGTTAAATATTACCATTTTATTTTTCTAAAAGGCTCCCACTAGTCTTTTATGTTTCTCCAAACTCTAAGATGAAACACAAAAGTCTTTCGACTTCAATAGTGGGTGTTAAGACTCATCTATTTTGGTATTCTGACCTTGAGTTTGCTCAACAAATCATAACCCCACAAACGATGGATAACTCTTTATCGGTTTTATCACATACAACTCCTAACCGATTTTCCCTTGTCCTAATCTCATTTCGACCTTGAGTTTGCTCAACAAATTGAAAGTTATTATTCACACGTACCTACCATATTGTGATGGCCTAAGTAAAGTATATGTACTTTGAGTTTGCTCAACAAATACATATAGTTATCTTACCTCATATGTTAATTATATTAATAATACTACACATAACATCCCCAGCTTGAGTTTGTTTAACAACTAAGGAGTATGCAAGTAATTTATTAATATATATATATATATATGGTAGAGGACAATATTATATTGAAGGTTCATAATCTTCAATATATCATATTAAGTGATATCGACTTATGGAATAATGTATTTCTTATGAAATACCCTCTTGATTCAAGTGTCAGACACATCAAAAATCATAGTATATGTACATTTACGCATGTATTTATTTCTTAAGTCTATTTGGGTTTCTTTAATATTCCACATTTAGTTTATACATTCATATCATATAAGTTTTGGTGTTAAATAACTTTTATATTTCATATTACTTATATGATAGTCTTATGTATAATATTTCATTAATTAAATCTTATTTAATTAATTTTAATTAACTAACTCTTTAATTAATTTATATTAGTAGTCCAATACAAGTTTTATATTGGACATATCTATTATAACCTTTATAGTGTAACAATATATATCTTATATGTGTGCATTTTTATTTAATTAATTTATTAATTAAACAATTTTAATCAAATTATATTAATTTCAAAATTTTATCTTATATACATACATTTATGCTTATGTTATCTTAAACAATTTAAAATAACATAATATATATCAACATATATAATACATGCATATAAGTATTAATTAATTAACTCATTTAATTAATTTATATTATTAATCTTATTAATGATTTTAAATTTTGAAATTAATATTTACATAGCTTCAAACATTTTGAACTTTTTCATTACATTTTCAAACATTTTGAAAATTTATGTTATATTATAACCTGTTATAATAAACATGTTTATATTTTAAATTTAAAATCATGTCTTAATTTTGAAAATTATTTTGAAAATTAGCCCAAGGCCCAATTCAAATTGGGCCTTTTCTATTAGACCTTTGGGCTCACATCACCTTTCAGGCCAGGTAGGTAACCAGGTAGGACAGGGTACTTGATTACCCAATTCAAATCCTAGACATCACCTTTCTAGACACCGTACTAAGTGCACAAGCTTAATTAGTTAGCCCTAACATGACTAATTTAGACCGCATAGGCTATTGGGCTCTGATACCATTGAAGGAACTGGGTCAGCCCGCAGTGGAAGAAATGGGTGAATTTCAAAAAAAAATCATTTTGGATCTTTAATGGGCCTATGAAGTCTAAATGTACTTAGAACCTTTCTAAGTTTCTTTTAAATAAAACAAATATTTTATTTAACTTCATAAATAAAGTTTCACTTTAATTTATTGTGTATGTAAGTTAGAGTATATCAAATATACTCTTATATACAAATTTGTATGTAACATTTACTTTTCAGATTTATCCAAAGAAGAAAATATATCATTTTCTTTCTCTTAGTTATTCAATTAATGAAGGGGCATGTATTTATTTGGAGAATGAAACTTTTCATTTCCTTCTACCTAAATTATTCAATTAATGAGGGATCATAAATTTAGTTAGAGAAGGAAATTTTCATTTCTTCTCTTAATTAAGTTAAATAATTGATAAAAAAAATAACATTAATGACTAATTTAAATATGAGATGAATTGTAAATATATTTAAAGTAAATATTGTGCAAGTGCAACATATAGGGAGTGTGCATAGTTAGTGGTAATTGATATGTATACATAAAATAAATAAGAACAATTTGAATAGTTATTGCATAGGAATTGAAATGGAAATAAGTAAGGGATGACATGAGAATGAAAATGAATTGTATGTACGGAATGAATTAGAGAATATGTTTTATTTGAAAGAAGGAAACCTTTCCTTCTTTAATTAAAACTTCTCTAATTAATTCTCTTGATTAACTTTTTCTTTTCACTCCTATTTCATTACATGGTATGGTTGAAAATTACGTGCCATGAAATGACATAGGATTCCATAAATTAACGCGTGTAATTATCTTTTATTTAATCATAATGATATCATATATTAATGCGCGCAAATATAACTTTTACAAATGCATTCAAATAATTGCAAATAACTCCCAAACATCGAATAAAATAAATAATAATTAATATTTCTCAAATACTAATTAATTTAATCAATTTACAACTTTTTGTTATAAATTAATTAAATCATGTGGTTTTCGAAGAATTCATCATTACGGTTGTGCGACTCAAAGGTGTAAATTCAGTCAGCGATCAATACTGATTAATTCAAATATTAACATCCACACGTCACTTAGCAGGTGGTGTGACATTTTGGCTGAATTCATCGCTTACACATCTTTTGGTAAAATCCAATTTTACTTATTATAAGCGGTACCTAATAGTGACAATTATTTACACCAATTATCTTCGTCAAAGCTATATCACTTTGGATTGATGGAATTTGGTAATGGTCAAAATTCCAATATCATCCACATTCAACTTTATAGTCCAAACACAAAGTTATTAGTTTAATAATAACAATACCGAAATGCTCCGACCAGAGACTTTGACTTTGAGTTGACTTCAGTTTACCATGATACTAACCCCATATAACTGAGGAGACGAACCCTCTCTTGAATATTGCTTCTGTAACGACCCCGAATTTTAATTAAGTTTAAAATTGTTAATTAATTTCATTTTGAATAAAATTTGTGAAATTAATCGATTAATTGATTGCGAGTTTCCCCTATCCAAATAAATTCTGTATAAATCACTTAAATTTAGAAATTGTATATATATGTGAATATATATGTATATGTGCATATATGAGTGGATTTGAATTTATATATATGTATATATTGGATTTGAATTTTAATTTAAGTAAATGGTTATAAAATCATCTATGAAAAATACATATATAAGACAATAAGTATTAAAGTAAACTTTATAATAAGTATTTGAGTTAGAAATAGAAATAGATGTATAAAAGATAAACTATGGAATATAAAGTAAACAAGTTAGCTAAAATTAAACAACATATTAGAAATAGAGCTTCACTTATATTCTAAAGTAATAAGGCCAAAAGAAAAGAAATAAATGTACTCAAGTATGAAACAAAACCAAAGTATATATATACATGAAGTATTTAATAGTTAAGTTTGAAAATAAAGGAAAGATAAAATTTTAAATTATTTGAGTGTAAAAGTATATGTGTACTTAAGTTAAAGTTTTATAATATAACTAAGAACAACCTTTTTTCCTATACATGAAGTATACAAACAAACAAAAGTAAGTAAACTGTGTAGCTGTGAAGTAGTATGCAGGCAAGAAGTAAGGAAATAAGTAAACAAAATATCTACAAACATAACAAAGAAGTACATATAAAATGAAGTAAGTATGTAGGCTGGTGAACAAGAAACAAAAATATATATGCTGGCAAAACAATGCAGTTACATATGTTTAAGTATGAGAAATAAAAGAAGATAAGCAGGAACATATAAATGTGTATATACATTCAAGACAAATGATAATAAATGAAAATATCTCAGCCACCATAACTATACCAGCCACCAAAGCAAAGCAAAATATACTCATATTTGTACAGCCGAGAATTTGATAAAATTATATTGTACAGCTGAAAGTGAAAAGAAAATATAAGTTGTACAACATCAATTAATGCACGCACAAGATAGATCACTTCAGCCTCCAAGACCAAAGAAAAATCTCTGAACATAATAAAGAAGGAAAAAAGAAATCTTGTACCTGGTATTGTACAAAACAAAATATATCCACTGTAAACTTCATTTTTTTTCCATCAGCTTCATCTTCAGTTCGTTCATTTAAAGCTAAGTAAAACTGAGAAAATATCATTCAAAACTTCAACCTAAAACAACAACAATCTGTTCTAATACTAACCAGAGAATCAAAGATGAGAATTTCAGCTTGCAAATTTTCTCAAGCCTGATTCAAAAGCAAACTCTGTTCTTCTTCCAAAAAGCACGGTGAGAAAACTTCTAAACCTAAAGGCTTGAATCTGTTTACATTTTGATGATGCTTGAAATGAAGTTGTTTGACATGTTTGCATGATTTATCTTAGCTAGATATATGCTTTAAATTGCTCTGTTTAAATGTATATATATATCTGTATAAATATATACAAACTGTCTCTGTTACTTCCATAGGCTCGAACTACTTTAAAAATCTAAATCTCCTCATACGATCAGAATTGGGTTTTGATCCTTGAATGAAATATGGTTATAACAACATAGTATCAATTCTAAAAATACTTTCAAGAATTTTAATTTAATAATTAATCCAAAATTTAGAAAAATACAGTGATGATCTGAAAATAGTTTAAAATCAATCATTTTAATTTTATGATTCGATTCCACAACCAGATTTGTAATAGCCTAAGATGAATTTAGGGACCAGAATCATAATTTTTAGTTTAGTATCCTCTGAGAAAATCAAGGTTGAATAAATTTTGGTTTATCATCGATATCTGACGACCGGGAGAGCTTTGGAAGATGGGTCTTGGTCTGGAGGAAGTTGGTGGCATGGGGGACTCAGAAAAAAATAGTTCGAGATTTTTCTGGTGATCGTTGTGGCTTGGCGAAGCTAGACTAGGGTTCGATTTTCAATTTTGGGCGACTTCGTTTCGCGATGTCGGGGTTTGTGTGGGAGGTACGGGAGGCGTTCGCGAGTGGTAGGACAGATGTGTAGGCCTGTGAAGATGCTAGGATCAGAGGGGTATGGAATCTGGTGGACGAGGTTGTCGCTGGTGAATGGTTTTAGCTGGTGAAGTTGATTTCAGTTTTCAATCTGAAGACAAATTTTCGAGTGGCGATGGAATCACGTTATCTGGATTGTCGTGGTTGGTGTCGAGGTCATTGTCAACTTGTCGGAGATCAGGAGGATGGCCGGAGGACGGTGGCATGTCGGTGCACGTGCACGTGTAGGTGGCCGTATTTGGTTTTAGTTAAGGAACTGGGGAAGACGATGATGTGCTCGGGTCAAACTCGAAGAGAATTATGGGAAAACTCGAAGCAGATGGCAAAATTTGGATTACCCGGGGTCAAGCTCGGGTAAAACGTGTATTTACTCGGGTTGATTGTCTGGTGGTAAGAACAGTTTTAATATTTAAAAGAAGAATCAAGTTTTTAAATTGAATTTGGTTAAATCAATTTTCTTTTAATAATTAAGGCTATCTGAGTTTTAAAACAGGTTAAGAAGGGCTTTTAAATAAATCATTTTAAATTTATCAAATTTTAAAAATGGTTTAAAATAAATATAACCTTTATTTTGAAAAGTTTATTTTTAACTTAATAATAATTAAAGGTTAGTTAATTAATATAAAGGAAGTTTTAAATTTGTTAACTAACTTTTCAAGGTTAAGTTGAGTTTTATTTGTTAAAGAAAATTTATTACTTGAGGTTAATTACTTAATGACAGTAATTAATATAAGACTAATTAATAATTCAAGTTTAATTAATCGGGTAATAAATGAATGATTAATCAAAAAAATAATTACTTACTGGAAGTAATTAAGAATGGATAATCAATGAAAAAAATAAAAATTTGATTAATCAAATATTAAGGGTAATTAATTTAAAGAATAATTATTTGATGTGATTAAATTTTAATGATAAATTTAGATTAATTAATTAATGATAATCACTTATGAAATTGTGTAAGTGTAATTACTCTATGGAAGTAATTAAGTAATTAATTGCTCATTGAAATTAATTAAGAATAATTGATTGAGGATTAATTATTAATTAAGGGTGAATTAATGATTAATAAAAGAATCATTTATTAAATATTTTGTGATTAATTAATTATTAATTTACCATGACTAGCAAATTATTCATAATAATTAATTTGATTTAAATTAATCAGATAATTAAATTGATCCTATCTATGAATATTTGGATTTGATTGAATGATGGAATTTTTTTTTGATATTTCCTGATCTGTGATGCTTTGTGATATACCCTGATTTGTGTTGTGATCCGTAATTTATTTATCTGGGATGAATGTAATTTATTACCTGCGATATATATATATATATATATATATATTTGTGATCTGTGAATGAACGATAAGAGTTATAATTATACCGCTTATTAACTATATTTCTATATTCTGATCTGTGATGATTGAATGATGTTGCACTACTGTGTAAAACCCCTGGACTACACCATACACACACAAATATGGATTTCATGTGGAAATTGGTTAAGTCACAGATGATTTAAATTTAATATTTTTGAAATTGAAATTTTAATTTCAATTGATTTTGGAAATGGATTTGGGTTAAATGTTAAAGCTTTTGAAATGGAGTTTTTAAGATAAAACCTATTTTGAATAACTTGGTAAAGTTTCAATTTAAAAAATCCAAATTTTGTAATTTAATTCCATGATTGGAAATTATGGTTAAAGATGTTATAAATGTGTTTATGTGAAGTTAAACCATTTTAAAAGTAAAATTTTGAGAATTTGGATTTAACCCAAGAACCTTAACTCGTATAAATGAATCAGATTTCCAAAATGAAACTGTTTGTTTTCAAAAGAATAAAAGCTTTCAAATAAGAAAAGAAATTCCAGTTTAATTAAAGGAATTTCAAGTTTGCATTGAAAAATGGTTTTTCAAGTTATGAATGAATTGTTTTTGAAAGCTATGAATTGAATCTGTTTATTTTTAACAGATTTAAAATGGTGATTTATTTAAACCATTCGAAATGAAATTGTTTTTCAAAACTATCAGTTAAATCTTTGTTTTAAAAGATTTAATGAGTTAATCCAATTGAATTGGAAATTAATTTGGAAAATCTATGAATGAATCTTTTGTTTAAAAGATTAAAGTGTGGAAATTTTCTAAACCGTTGAAGGTTGTTAAAATAAATCTTTTTGTTTAAAGATTTGAAAATGGTAATTTGTTAAACCATTTGAAATGGAAAAGTTGGATAATAAGTTGTGACTTAAATGAAAACCCATTATCCATTTGTTTTTAAATATCGCGCTCATTATTCGGTTCAGCCGGGAGAGGACCTTTGTGTCACATAACCCATTCCGAATAATGATACGTCATATATGGATGGCATTTGAAGACCGGTGGTGAAGACCGGGTATTTGCGAGAACGATAGGATAACTTATCGATTGTCTCTGCACTGAGTCGCGCCGGTATAGAGATTTCCTAAGTGATGGGAAATCCGATCGGGATTGTGAATACCCGGATTGCAAGGGCTTCTTTGGAAGTGCCTTCGGTTCTGTTCGAACTCGGAACAGATTTGTATGGTTACATGTCTGACATTACACTTTGAGATATAAAGCAGATTTCTTTCAAATACATTTCTGTTGGTGGCGGAGAATTTATTCTCTTAGCTTAACACCCTTCTCTGAGACGTACGAGCTCAGAGGTTATGTAGTTGAAATTTATCAGCGATATACTCTCAATTTGGTAATGTGGCATGCTGAGTGTTGATGTGTGTTGATGATCATTTATTGATCATTTGTGATCAAAGCGTGGCTTTTTGAAAAAAGGCGTAGCTTTGTGGACGAGACTTCTTCGGACCTCACAACCCGGAAATGGTCGAAACAGGAATATGTGGCAAGGTTATGAGGGTCGCGCCCTTTAGGGTATGTCATTTCCTTCTGGAAAAGGGTGGTATCAGGTATGGAGCCCTGGTATTTAACCTATGTGGATACTTCGATCTCATTTATTGTGATTGTGTGTTTATCGAGGCGCCTCGGATAAAGGTCCCAAAGGACCGGGGGATGGCATAGTCGTGAGTTACCTAGTTACAGGGGTAACCCGGCCTTGTGTTGGCAGAGAGCAGTTGTCTCTTGGGACGTCCAAATTCTTTTCAAAGCATTTCGAATCTAAATTCCATATTAGAAAATTTTAAAATTGCCTTATTCATTTACTTAACAAAACAGTTTCAACTTATTTAAATCATATTACTTCATACTTAAACATTCAAAACAAATTTATATACTTTATCAAATAATCCATACTTTTTAAAAAAATTTAGCTTTGAAAAGTTAACCTTGATTTGGAAGTGCTCGAACCTTCAAAATAGTCGAAGAAATCATTTTCAAATTCAAGGGTTGGAAATCAACCAATCAGTAAATCAATTTCAAAAGATAGGTTTCAAATCCGAAACTAAAGGACTGAACATCGGCTTACTTCAAATCATTTCAAATATATATACATATATCTTTCGAATATCAAATATTACTTCGGAATTTGAAAATCAAAACTGGTTTCACAAAATCACTCGCATAACAATGCTACTAAAGTGGCCTCTCCCCCACTATGAAACTCGAAAATCAACGTCGATGATGCGTGCACTCATCACCGAAATTATTTTCCAGCGACATAAGTGAGTTCTGGACTTCTATTTTTCTCAAACTTCTTTTGAAATTTCTTCGAAATCATTCGAAACTCATTAAAATCATTTGAAACATTTCTTATTCGGAAGAATACCTTTAAATTATATTATTATTATATATTTCAAAATCTTAAAACCAATTTCAACATACCGGAGTTCAATTCTCGAATTTCAAATTTAAAATCCTTTAGTTATAAATCATTTTTTTATAAATCAATTTCTTATATAATTTTTCAAAATTACAAATCCTTTCAAAACCTCAAATTCTTATTTTAAAAGGGTTTATAATCTTTATCGAAAACATTTAACTTTTATATATAGAATATAATAATTTCGATATATAAAACAATTTCTAAAATATAAACAAGCCTGATTTTTCAAAGGATGGTTCAAGAATGGATTTCAAAACAAAGATAGAAATTCAACTTAGAGGGACTCTAATCAAATATGATTCTGATTCGAAATTAAGTTCGAACGAAAATGAGATAATTAAATTTCAAAATAGAAGATGAATATACTTATATAAATCGCGGGCGACCTTAACCGGATCAACCGTGACTTCAAGAACAGATCGATGCAGAATTCCAAGAAAAATCAACATTCGATCGCAAGAGATAGCGGCATCTAAACCAAAGATATAGAAATCTCCGGTGAATCAATGACAATTGTGAAGAAGTTTCACCCCTTCACAAATCATTCAAAGATTGGTGGGATCCTATTCTTATAGAGATCCTTCGAAGTGGAGTTATGGGATACTCCAGAATCAAAAGAATACCAATAGAGAGAGACAGGAATGGATTTCAGAACAAGTGGGAGCGTTCCAAAATTCAAAGGAATCTTATTCGATAAGAATCCAAACGAAGATTAGAGATATATAACCTATATCGATACAGAAAAATTCCCATAAAAATTTGGAAAGACTCGAATTCATAACATACGAAAACAGAAGCATAAATATCTTTAGTTGGACAACTTTATCTAAGCAAAAGATACAACAGAGTTTACTCAAAACAACCTAAAAAAACTACAGATTTTGCCATACTCAAAATAGATTCCTATCAACAATGGATCTAGATCAATCAAGAGAGAAGTTCAAAATTTTAGAGGATCCTAATCAAAGAAATTACTAACAAGGTGGATACGAAAGGAATGAAGTTTAGAAAATTTTACTTTCAAAGCAAGAAAATTTAAAATCAAAATAATCTTTGAAAATTCTTTAAAATCATTTGAAAATCATTTTATACTTCAAAAATACGTCCTCTCACAAAGAAATGATTCTGAGATTGATTTCACTCATTCTAGGGTATTTCTACCCTATCTCTAATGAGTTTTTGCTCCGTAGGCTAAGGTTTGCCTAAAACCAAAGCTCTGATACCAACTGTAACGACCCACTATTTTGGACCATTCAAATCGACAATAATCCACGCATGTCTGACTTGAATAATTCAAAATAACAGATTGTAATAAAATTTGGAGCAATTAAAATCAAATACACAGAATCACAGACACAGAACATATCAGAATAACTCGCAGCGGAATATAAAAACCATAGTAGTTCATGAAGCTACTATAACAAACTCTCAAAACAAAATACATAATATCTGTTTGAAAACATATACAATAGAAATCTCAAATACATAGAAGTTTATAATACCAGAGCTGAAATAGAACAACTGAAACTGGAATGGATAGATAACTAGATAAGCAGAATCTCCAACGATTCCTAGCTCCAGAAAGAGATCCAAATCTAAGCTGTAAATACTCAGGCTGACCCGAGCGTAAAGCAAAATACAAAACACTCGAGTCAGGACAATATATACTTATATAATGTAAACCAACTCAAGTGAACTGTAGCAGTAATGCATAATAACTTAAAGGATGCTTGGGATCGCCCATCCTCTAAGGATCAGTTAAACCATAAATTAAATACATCCCGTGGTTAAAATTTCAAAATTGGTATTTTATATTTCGAAATCAAATATCATTTCAAAATTCAATATCATTCAAAAATCCAGTTCAAAATATCATATTTCAAAATAGTTTATATTACGAAACAAATTACTTCATTTTAAATCATAAAATGAAGTTATTATATTAAATAATTAAATTATTAAATTTCCAAAATTTTAATCTTTCAAAGTTCATTCGTTCACTTAAATTAATTAAAACAATGAAAATTCAACTTTCGCAACATTTAGAAAATGCTATGGAAAGTCACATTTAAACAGTTCAATTTAACAAAAGACAGCATTTAAAATGCTGTAATAGGGTTACATTAGTTTCAAATAAACTTAGTTAAATTCAACCATTATAACATTTACAAAAATGCCATAATAGCCTTTAATTAAATTCAGCCATTTGGTTCATTATTATCAACTACAACATTTACAAATGGTGTATTATCATTTACATTAGAATTTAATAGCGTTTCAGAAATGCAGTTAGCTAACTTCAAATATTCAGTATAATTTCACAAACAATTATATTTTTATATAAATCATTTTTTTTACTTATAAAATCATATAATTTCACTTTTAAAACAATTATTCAAATACCCTTATATTCATGATTTTATAAAGTAAAACCTCCATTCAAAAATCAAAATTTAATAATAATTCACTTATTAAATTCCAATATTAAATTATAAATTCATTAAATTAAATTAACTTAACACTTAAGTTTAAATTTCAAATATAACTTAATTCCATTTTATTTACTTAACTTAAAATTCATTTTTAAGCCAAATTCACAAATTTCCAATTTTAGTGATATTTCAAAATTTCAACTTAAATATTCATTCATTTCACATTTTTACTTTATTCAAAAATCATTAATATATTATAAAATCATTTAAATTAACTTTAATCCAAATTATCATGAATTTATCATATTTCATATTTAATTTAAATTCCAATTATCACCAAATTAAAATTTCCCAAAATAACTTACATTTCAGATTTTCTAACTTTACCATTAATTTATTTCACTTATAAATTTTCAAAAAAATCAATAATGCTTTACAAAAATCATTTAAATAAAATTTAAATCAAAATATTATAACATTTACATTTCTAAAATATTTTAAATTTTTTAGAAAAACATATTTTAACTACAGGTCTGTATTTCATTTTTAGCCTAGGTAAAGTGATACGGGTAATATATCATTTCAACCCGTAATTTACAAAGAAAACCCGGGTTTGATCATTTCAAACCCGCAATCCCAAGGAAATGAAAAAAAAATTGAAAATCATTCAGGCCTATCATTTCAGCCCATAATGATTTTCTCCTATTCTAAAGTCCGTTCGGGTATGTATCATTTCAACCCATAGTGATTCTAATCTAAAGGGAACTTGCAGTGTGATAAACTGATAAAAATAATAGAACAACATAATATAACAGTAACATATAATATAATAGGTGTTTAAGCATGGGTGAACATCATAAAATCATAACATAGCAGGTGTAACATGATAATGCATTTTTACAGATTCAAAAGGGGTCAATTCACTAGTTATATATGTACATATTGTCTGGTGAGAATAACTCACCTGTTAAGCTGGAGATTTGCCAACAAAGCACACAACACAAAGATTATGAAGGCACGATAACTCTAATACGATTTGAGTGTGGAGAGTCAACTCTAATTGCCTTGAATACATTTACACAAAACAATTCAAAATACATAAGTTTTCAAAGCAAAATTTCACTACTCAACATTAGAAATCACTGCCCAAAACAAAAACAAATGTCTTGCACTTGTTCTCAACTTCACATACTTCAGTTATGAACTGAAGTAGCATGGCCAAGGCAGGGATTAAGGTCAGGTTTGGGTCCCTATAGGGTCGGCCTAGCTTGTGTTTTATTGGTGTGAAGGTATAGGTGCAACAACTATCATCACAAGGCAATGCTACATCATCTCAAGGCTTCAAGAGGGTTCAGCCATGGGTCCTATGGGTACGGCCAGAGGTCCAGGTGGTGGTGGATGATGTGGCAGAGGGTGGTGGTCAGATCTGGGCTGGTGGTGGTGGTGGAAGTGGCGGCCAAAGGGATGTTGAAGGTGATGGAGTAAGAGGAGTTCGACTAGAGTGTAAAAAGGTGATGTTTATGTAGATTTGGTGGAGGATCATGCTATGGGTTCTCGGCCTGAAGTGGTGGTGATTTGGAGGGGGTTATGGTCAGCCTATAAGGTGGTGGAGTCAGCCTAGGTGATGGTGGAGGAGGAGCCGATCTACAAAGATGAGAACAAATGCAAATACAAGTTATAAAAATCAAGAAAATAATATAAAAGGAAGAGGAAATTACCTACAAAATTTTTGATAAAAAATGAAGAGATGGCCGTGAGTTTTTTTGGTGGGAAGAGGAGTTTCTTTCACGTGAAAATTGAGGGGAGTACGGCAGAAATGAGAAATGAAGAGCACGGCCAAAACATGAAGAGGTGGGGTTGGGAAAATGAAAAGGTGGAAGCCAAAAAGTCAAAGGAAGATAAAAGGTTTTAAACCTTTCATATTTCCATATATATTTATATATTTTTAAATAACTGAAAATACTTATAATTTCAGTTAAAATTTCGAAAATATAACAGATAAAAAAAAATATTAATAATTAAATATTAATTAGATATGATTAAAACAAGAAAATAGCACAAAAATGAAAACTAGTCTAGAAAATTTGAAATTAAATGGAACAAACTTTGAAAAATTTATATGTAGATGAAAAATATTTATAAATAAAGATAAGAACAAAAATAAAAATGCATTCACAAAATGAATAAATAAATTTTAATTAAATATAATTTAAATGAAGAAAATAGCAGAAAATGGAAACTAGCCTTTAAAAATAGGAAATAAATGCAATAAATTTTGGAAAAATTCTATTATCACTTTAAAATATTTTAAAATAAAATATATACCTAACATGTCATATAACACATATTAGAACATGATTTGACAAATAAAAATATTATTTATATAAATTAAAATGAAGAATATTGCTAAATAATTCAATATACACACAATATTGTAAAGGGTATAACTTTCACAATTTAAATCCAATTTTAACGAAACAAAAAGCAGTATTCATGATATTAAATCTATTTTCATAATAAAAGATAAAATTTAAGAATTCAAATATTTAAATTTTAAAATTAAAAGTCAAAGTTTGACCAGATTGACCAAAATCCACCTTTCAGGAAAATTATTCAATTTATACAAGTTTGAAATTAAAAGTTACATAATAATCAACATTTATATTTAAAATGAAATGTTTGAAATAAAACAAGTTTAAAATAGTTTTCAAAATATAATAAAGTCAAATAAAATATATACAAAAATCTAGGGCTGTTACACTCTCCCCCACTCAAATCTTTTCGTCCTCGAAAAGGAATGAAGTATGGAAAACACAGAAAAAGATAGAATGGAATAGGATTAAGACAAGATGACAAGAATATTAAAATTATACCTGATAACTGTTGTTATAGGTAAGTTTAACAAGGTGGAGAATAGGAATAGCAAGAAGGGAAAATAGGACGAAAGACAAGGATGAGCCATTTATTAAAAGTGTTGGTTAAAGAGGTAAAATATTTAAAACACTTTAAAATCCTTTAAAAAGGAAATAACTGATCAAAATATCCTTTATATAATATTTTATCAAAATACTTTTATAACTCGATGTTTCAACAAGTTTATCCTTGTTCCTGTAGACTCTGGTAGTGCGTTGATCAGGCGCAAAACTGGAATTCTCCAGGTACTTAGTAGACCTGTTTCAACACCTAGTGAAAATACTGGGAAAACCTTTAAAAACAGATATGGAAAGTACAATCCAAACAAAAACGAATCAAATCATGGATCGCAGATACACAATGGTTACGCCTGGGTCCCCCAGGAAACATCCGTACCTTTTAAGCATTCACTGCCTTGCGAATTTCGCCATGCAACAAAACGGTGGACCGCAGGATACATAAAAATGGTTACGCCTGGATCCCCCAGGAAACATCCATACCCCTTAAGCAATCTCTGCCTTGCGGATTACTCCACTAACACGACCATAGATCGCAGATACACAATGGTTACGCCTGGATCCCCCAGGAAACATCCGTACCTTTTAAGCAATCACTGCCTTACGAATTACGCTATGCAGTCGAGTTCGTAAGACCATGGGTAACGCCATGGAATTCGAAGGACACTCGAGTATCATATCCGGAAAACCAAAAATCAGAGAGAATAATATCGATAGAATGAATCCAAGATGTGGCCACAAATCGGATATCAAGCAGAAGGCACTTTCCATATCTTTACTTCGAAAATATGTATCATATAGTACCTTTCAAATCACTTTCAAATATCGTACTTACATAATATCAATTATATATAAGATTTCACTTTCAAATTGAGTACCTTTTCAAATCTATAGTTTTCGAATCAATTTCATACTCATACAAATCAATTTTATATAAGTTCGACAACTTCCAAATTAAGTGTTTAGTAACATAAGGTTCTCAAATTTCAATTTGTTTCAATATCAGTTCAATTTCAAAATCATATATAATTTCACCGAATTATTTCTTCTCAAATTAATTATCTTTAGTTTCAACGTTTCCAGAATAATAGATTTAGAAAATAAATCCAAATTTCCAAATCAATAATTTAAGTCAACCAATTCATTTCCAAAATCAAATGTTTTCAAAATCATCTTATACTTATGTAAGGTCCATCTTATATAAGGATCAAAATT
The DNA here is from genome assembly GCA_030737815.1 of Allium fistulosum. NCBI lineage: Eukaryota > Viridiplantae > Streptophyta > Magnoliopsida > Asparagales > Amaryllidaceae > Allium > Allium fistulosum. Next base: position 101,310,145 of record CM060904.1, read on the forward strand.
TTCAAAATAAATTTCGCTGTATGAAGAGCCATATGGGATTTGAATATCTTTGCTTTTATGGGTTATATATCTTTGTAATTTAAATTGGAATTTTCTTTTAGTAAGCAAAGATATTCTAACTCGACAGCTTTCAATTTCAGCGTCAAAATATATAAATGATATTAGGATATAAGATGTACATACGTCATCATTTCGCAAAACTACATTTGATCGCTCGCTCGATCACACAAGTTCGCTTTCGAACTAGTATTGTCCATTCGACTTCCCTAATGCGGATTTCGATATGGTTTCTCGACTAGAAGCCATCAGTCTCCTTGCATAGCCATATACTACGATAGAGAATTCTAGAATCAAGCCCAAAATCCATATCAAATATTCGCCATCAAGAATCGAATGAAAATCCTAACACGAAATGGTGTAATCCACCTCGAACTTGTGTACTCAAATTTGGATCAAATTAATTATGCGAATAAAACACCATACGTACAACTTATATATTTATTCCAACTTGTTAAATATATAGTTTCATAAAGATGTTACTAAGTTAAAACATTTAAACTAAATTTTATTCAAAATATTTTGAAGACCAAATTCTTTTCAAAGCATTTCGAATCTAAATTTCATATTAGAAAATTTTAAAATTGCCTTATTCATTTACTTAACAAAACAGTTTCAACTTATTTAAATCATATTACTTCATACTTAAACATTCAAAACAAATTTATATACTTTATCAAATAATCCATACTTTTTAAAAAAATTTAGCTTTGAAAAGTTAACCTTGATTTGGAAGTGCTCGAACCTTCAAAATAGTCGAAGAAATCATTTTCAAATTCAAGGGTTGGAAATCAACCAATCAGTAAATCAATTTCAAAAGATAGGTTTCAAATCCGAAACTAAAGGACTGAACATCGGCTTACTTCAAATCATTTCAAATATATATACATATATCTTTCGAATATCAAATATTACTTCGGAATTTGAAAATCAAAACTGGTTTCACAAAATCACTCGCATAACAATGCTACTAAAGTGGCCTCTCCCCCACTATGAAACTCGAAAATCAACGTCGATGATGCGTGCACTCATCACCGAAATTATTTTCCAGCGACATAAGTGAGTTCTGGACTTCTATTTTTCTCAAACTTCTTTTGAAATTTCTTCGAAATCATTCGAAACTCATTAAAATCATTTGAAACATTTCTTATTCGGAAGAATACCTTTAAATTATATTATTATTATATATTTCAAAATCTTAAAACCAATTTCAACATACCGGAGTTCAATTCTCGAATTTCAAATTTAAAATCCTTTAGTTATAAATCATTTTTTTATAAATCAATTTCTTATATAATTTTTCAAAATTACAAATCCTTTCAAAACCTCAAATTCTTATTTTAAAAGGGTTTATAATCTTTATCGAAAACATTTAACTTTTATATATAGAATATAATAATTTCGATATATAAAACAATTTCTAAAATATAAACAAGCCTGATTTTTCAAAGGATGGTTCAAGAATGGATTTCAAAACAAAGATAGAAATTCAACTTAGAGGGACTCTAATCAAATATGATTCTGATTCGAAATTAAGTTCGAACGAAAATGAGATAATTAAATTTCAAAATAGAAGATGAATATACTTATATAAATCGCGGGCGACCTTAACCGGATCAACCGTGACTTCAAGAACAGATCGATGCAGAATTCCAAGAAAAATCAACATTCGATCGCAAGAGATAGCGGCATCTAAACCAAAGATATAGAAATCTCCGGTGAATCAATGACAATTGTGAAGAAGTTTCACCCCTTCACAAATCATTCAAAGATTGGTGGGATCCTATTCTTATAGAGATCCTTCGAAGTGGAGTTATGGGATACTCCAGAATCAAAAGAATACCAATAGAGAGAGACAGGAATGGATTTCAGAACAAGTGGGAGCGTTCCAAAATTCAAAGGAATCTTATTCGATAAGAATCCAAACGAAGATTAGAGATATATAACCTATATCGATACAGAAAAATTCCCATAAAAATTTGGAAAGACTCGAATTCATAACATACGAAAACAGAAGCATAAATATCTTTAGTTGGACAACTTTATCTAAGCAAAAGATACAACAGAGTTTACTCAAAACAACCTAAAAAACTACAGATTTTGCCATACTCAAAATAGATTCCTATCAACAATGGATCTAGATCAATCAAGAGAGAAGTTCAAAATTTTAGAGGATCCTAATCAAAGAAATTACTAACAAGGTGGATACGAAAGGAATGAAGTTTAGAAAATTTTACTTTCAAAGCAAGAAAATTTTATATCAAAATAATCTTTGAAAATTCTTTAAAATCATTTGAAAATCATTTTATACTTCAAAAATACGTCCTCTCACAAAGAAATGATTCTGAGATTGATTTCACTCATTCTAGGGTATTTCTACCCTATCTCTAATGAGTTTTTGCTCCGTAGGCTAAGGTTTGCCTAAAACCAAAGCTCTGATACCAACTGTAACGACCCACTATTTTGGACCATTCAAATCGACAATAATCCACGCATGTCTGACTTGAATAATTCAAAATAACAGATTGTAATAAAATTTGGAGCAATTAAAATCAAATACACAGAATCACAGACACAGAACATATCAGAATAACTCGCAGCGGAATATAAAAACCATAGTAGTTCATGAAGCTACTATAACAAACTCTCAAAACAAAATACATAATATCTGTTTGAAAACATATACAATAGAAATCTCAAATACATAGAAGTTTATAATACCAGAGCTGAAATAGAACAACTGAAACTGGAATGGATAGATAACTAGATAAGCAGAATCTCCAACGATTCCTAGCTCCAGAAAGAGATCCAAATCTAAGCTGTAAATACTCAGGCTGACCCGAGCGTAAAGCAAAATACAAAACACTCGAGTCAGGACAATATATACTTATATAATGTAAACCAACTCAAGTGAACTGTAGCAGTAATGCATAATAACTTAAAGGATGCTTGGGATCGCCCATCCTCTAAGGATCAGTTAAACCATAAATTAAATACATCCCGTGGTTAAAATTTCAAAATTGGTATTTTATATTTCGAAATCAAATATCATTTCAAAATTCAATATCATTCAAAAATCCAGTTCAAAATATCATATTTCAAAATAGTTTATATTACGAAACAAATTACTTCATTTTAAATCATAAAATGAAGTTATTATATTAAATAATTAAATTATTAAATTTCCAAAATTTTAATCTTTCAAAGTTCATTCGTTCACTTAAATTAATTAAAACAATGAAAATTCAACTTTCGCAACATTTAGAAAATGCTATGGAAAGTCACATTTAAACAGTTCAATTTAACAAAAGACAGCATTTAAAATGCTGTAATAGGGTTACATTAGTTTCAAATAAACTTAGTTAAATTCAACCATTATAACATTTACAAAAATGCCATAATAGCCTTTAATTAAATTCAGCCATTTGGTTCATTATTATCAACTACAACATTTACAAATGGTGTATTATCATTTACATTAGAATTTAATAGCGTTTCAGAAATGCAGTTAGCTAACTTCAAATATTCAGTATAATTTCACAAACAATTATATTTTTATATAAATCATTTTTTTTTACTTATAAAATCATATAATTTCACTTTTAAAACAATTATTCAAATACCCTTATATTCATGATTTTATAAAGTAAAACCTCCATTCAAAAATCAAAATTTAATAATAATTCACTTATTAAATTCCAATATTAAATTATAAATTCATTAAATTAAATTAACTTAACACTTAAGTTTAAATTTCAAATATAAATTAATTCCATTTTATTTACTTAACTTAAAATTCATTTTTAAGCCAAATTCACAAATTTCCAATTTTAGTGATATTTCAAAATTTCAACTTAAATATTCATTCATTTCACATTTTTACTTTATTCAAAAATCATTAATATATTATAAAATCATTTAAATTAACTTTAATCCAAATTATCATGAATTTATCATATTTCATATTTAATTTAAATTCCAATTATCACCAAATTAAAATTTCCCAAAATAACTTACATTTCAGATTTTCTAACTTTACCATTAATTTATTTCACTTATAAATTTTCAAAAAAATCAATAATGCTTTACAAAAATCATTTAAATAAAATTTAAATCAAAATATTATAACATTTACATTTCTAAAATATTTTAAATTTTTTAGAAAAACATATTTTAACTACAGGTCTGTATTTCATTTTTAGCCTAGGTAAAGTGATACGGGTAATATATCATTTCAACCCGTAATTTACAAAGAAAACCCGGGTTTGATCATTTCAAACCCGCAATCCCAAGGAAATGAAAAAAAAATTGAAAATCATTCAGGCCTATCATTTCAGCCCATAATGATTTTCTCCTATTCTAAAGTCCGTTCGGGTATGTATCATTTCAACCCATAGTGATTCTAATCTAAAGGGAACTTGCAGTGTGATAAACTGATAAAAATAATAGAACAACATAATATAACAGTAACATATAATATAATAGGTGTTTAAGCATGGGTGAACATCATAAAATCATAACATAGCAGGTGTAACATGATAATGCATTTTTACAGATTCAAAAGGGGTCAATTCACTAGTTATATATGTACATATTGTCTGGTGAGAATAACTCACCTGTTAAGCTGGAGATTTGCCAACAAAGCACACAACACAAAGATTATGAAGGCACGATAACTCTAATACGATTTGAGTGTGGAGAGTCAACTCTAATTGCCTTGAATACATTTACACAAAACAATTCAAAATACATAAGTTTTCAAAGCAAAATTTCACTACTCAACATTAGAAATCACTGCCCAAAACAAAAACAAATGTCTTGCACTTGTTCTCAACTTCACATAATTCAGTTATGAACTGAAGTAGCATGGCCAAGGCAGGGATTAAGGTCAGGTTTGGGTCCCTATAGGGTCGGCCTAGCTTGTGTTTTATTGGTGTGAAGGTATAGGTGCAACAACTATCATCACAAGGCAATGCTACATCATCTCAAGGCTTCAAGAGGGTTCAGCCATGGGTCCTATGGGTACGGCCAGAGGTCCAGGTGGTGGTGGATGATGTGGCAGAGGGTAGTGGTCAGATCTGGGCTGGTGGTGGTGGTGGAAGTGGCGGCCAAAGGGATGTTGAAGGTGATGGAGTAAGAGGAGTTCGACTAGAGTGTAAAAAGGTGATGTTTATGTAGATTTGGTGGAGGATCATGCTATGGGTTCTCGGCCTGAAGTGGTGGTGATTTGGAGGGGGTGATGGTCAGCCTATAAGGTGGTGGAGTCAGCCTAGGTGATGGTGGAGGAGGAGCCGATCTACAAAGATGAGAACAAATGCAAATACAAGTTATAAAAATCAAGAAAATAATATAAAAGGAAGAGGAAATTACCTACAAAATTTTTGATAAAAAATGAAGAGATGGCCGTGAGTTTTTTTGGTGGGAAGAGGAGTTTCTTTCACGTGAAAATTGAGGGGAGTACGGCAGAAATGAGAAATGAAGAGCACGGCCAAAACATGAAGAGGTGGGGTTGGGAAAATGAAAAGGTGGAAGCCAAAAAGCCAAAGGAAGATAAAAGGTTTTAAACCTTTCATATTTCCATATATATTTATATATTTTTAAATAACTGAAAATACTTATAATTTCAGTTAAAATTTCGAAAATATAACAGATAAAAAAAAATATTAATAATTAAATATTAATTAGATATGATTAAAACAAGAAAATAGCACAATAATGAAAACTAGTCTAGAAAATTTGAAATTAAATGGAACAAACTTTGAAAAATTTATATGTAGATGAAAAATATTTATAAATAAAGATAAGAACAAAAATAAAAATGCATTCACAAAATGAATAAATAAATTTTAATTAAATATAATTTAAATGAAGAAAATAGCAGAAAATGGAAACTAGCCTTTAAAAATAGGAAATAAATGCAATAAATTTTGGAAAAATTCTATTATCACTTTAAAATATTTTAAAATAAAATATATACCTAACATGTCATATAACACATATTAGAACATGATTTGACAAATAAAAATATTATTTATATAAATTAAAATGAAGAATATTGCTAAATAATTCAATATACACACAATATTGTAAAGGGTATAACTTTCACAATTTAAATCCAATTTTAACGAAACAAAAAGCAGTATTCATGATATTAAATCTATTTTCATAATAAAAGATAAAATTTAAGAATTCAAATATTTAAATTTTAAAATTAAAAGTCAAAGTTTGACCAGATTGACCAAAATCCACCTTTCAGGAAAATTATTCAATTTATACAAGTTTGAAATTAAAAGTTACATAATAATCAACATTTATATTTAAAATGAAATGTTTGAAATAAAACAAGTTTAAAATAGTTTTCAAAATATAATAAAGTCAAATAAAATATATACAAAAATCTAGGGCTGTTACAAGTAGGAAAGGAAGTTCCTTAGCCTGACCATTTGTTGGAAATCCAAAGAAACAATACGAACCTTTACGATTGCAATTGTATAACCTGCTATGGAATGTGGCGGTAACCTGCTATTGAACATAGTAGCTATAGTAGGCATAACGCGGAATGCCTATGCTGGCTAAGATTAATATTATACTTTCGAAATGTTTTCTGCACTATGCACTAGTAATAATATGGAAAAGAAATTCTCTCGTATCAAGCATCTTTTACTATCATAAGGAGAAATCTCCTCCGATTCTGCGTTTGCATTGTGTGTGTGTGCGGGAGGCCTTATGGTAGTTTCATTTTCCAAAAGCATTGCGGATCTCTTTTATTTCCTTTTTTGTTGCTTGTTTTAAAGATAAACTGTTTTTGTTGCTCACACCAGTCCCACGACTGACTCGGAGTTTATTGTTCCTTTCCTAAACTCTGGGTGCTCACAAATTTCTACACGAGCAGTCTAGAGTTGGGTTTTTAGATATTCAGGTTGAGTAGATTATCTGGAGCTAGTCAGTCCTTGGATGACTGACCTTGCTTTCCGCTAGCTATGGATTGGAGCCTTCTATTGGAGATATTCTATCCACTGCTGGTGCTATCTATTTTCTTTCCGCTGCTATTTCTTGTATCATATCTCTGATGTATATTGATATATGTTGTATCATTCTGTTGTATCATATTGTATCAGATTTTGTATCTGTCATCGTATCAATGTTATATATATTGATATATTCTTTTTATTCCGTTGTGTTGTTATATTTAATGGTGTTATAAGCTCCGGAGAACCAAATTCGGCGTTTGAATTTACGACATTTTGAGTACAAGTGAAGTACGGGTGCCGATTTTCGAAGGCCGAGTTTTTGGGTCTTTACAGCTTCACTTCCAATACTTCCACTCAACCCAACTATAGTCACTCAATGGAACGCCAGGCCATGATTTGACTATAATCAAAGTGGATCTTTTATATTGAAGATCCATAGTATTCTAAAGTCGAGAGAACTGAGTAAATCAGTCACATCGATACTTTCTGTTTGACCTTAGTTATATTAACCAACAAAAAACTATCGAGTGGGTCATTCCATAGTTATCCAATAACTATCAGTACGTAAACCCTAAGTGCCCACAGCAGTCATGAGTAATATACTGCCTAACATTTGGAGAGTGTTACATACTCTAGTCTCAATGGATACATTAATATCCAATCTCGATGCATCTTGACTAGGAAATTTTAAAATGGTATATTTGTTTTATTGTGATATATTACTCACGGTTACAACACTTTGTAACTACTATCACAAAATATGCCATTTATGCATTTTCTATTAAATATAGCTTTAATTAAATTGATTACTTAATATAACCACATTATATCAAGTACATAATAGAAAGAAAATACCTTTATTTCGAACAAGATTGGTCAACGAGTTAGATATATGTAATAAATTACATAATTGCCCTTAGGGCATACCCTTAACCCTATCACCTTTTTCATCCTTCAAGAGAAAATAACCAGCAACAAGAAGAAGAACTAAACAATCACATGCAAAGAAACAGAAAATAGAAGTGCTAAAAGATAATTCATAAAGTGGGAATTAGCCACAAGGGCCTCTTTAGCAAGTGAAATTAATTTCTTGGACACACAACTAAAATAATTACTTTTAAGGACAATACGCAAAATAATTAGTTTCTAGGGCCTAAAAACCTATGAAATTATGTCCTTGAAAGTAATTGGACAGATGACTTTGTCCTTGAAAGTAATTATTCTACTGATTTTGGCCTTGAAAGTAATTATTTCAGATGCGTGTCCTAAAAATTAATTGGACTGCAAAGTTTGTCCTTCTGGTGAAATGCCCCATTCATAAACCTATAGAAGTAGCATTAAGTCTTTCCAGACATTATTGGAACATTTAGTAAAAGAATCTACTTCTAAAAGAACACATTACATTATTGAAGCAAACTCCATTCTTTAAAATTTCACTATGCCACAAAGTGAATCAGACCAAAATGATCACACAACATAAGGTAGATTTTTTGGTATCCCACTTTTTCACACAGTACAAGAAATAACCATCTGTTGTCTGAATAGTCCCTGGAATCTTTCATCTGTTGTCTGAATAGCCCTTGAAATCTCTATGAACATGCTTGTTATTTAGACAATATTTTGTTTGTCGTTTGATTATTTTTTAGTTTTGGCTCCATCTTTTCCCCCTCAATAATTTTGTGGCCGCTTTTTTATTTTGTTTCCCCCATGTATTCATTAATTATTCCCCTCTTTTTTTCATTTCTTTTTGCCTCGTCTCTTAAATTAGAGAATCAAACGATGATACCCTATTAACCCCTATTTAATGTAAATTGGTTGCATCAATTGATCAAACCCTAATCTCGCTCTAGCTTCTCTTCGTCGATCGATTGCGTGCTTGATTCTTTGGATGATGAACCTCTTTGGTAGCTTCTTTGTCTAGAAAGATTGATCTAAAATTTGGTATGGACTCTCTGATTTTAGTTTTCGATTTTATGCTTTGTGCTCGACTATTTGCCAATGATGGTTTTGGGTGAAATTTATAGGGATTGAAACCTTATATTTTCGTTTTGATATTTTGGTTTTGAATATGTCTATTGACTAGTTCAATTTCACTCTATGCTCGATTTGCTTTGTGCTCGACTATCTACAATGTGTTGCCTTGTTTTACCTTTTAGTTCAATTTGGTTTCAGTCATACCTTGTATTTTTGAAACTCGCTGAAACTTGCAATTTGGTTTAATTTAGTTTCTGTTGAACTTTTGTTTAATGCCATGTGCTCGACTATCTGAAACTTGCAATGTATTGCCTTATATTTCTTGCAATGACTAGTTCTATTTGGTTTCGATCATGACTGATTGCAATGTGTTGTTATTGATATGCTGTGTTGTTTTGAACTTCCATGTATATACATACATATGTATGTATGTATGTATGTATGTATGTATGTATGTATGTATGTATGTATGTATGTGTAAATGTTTGTGGCACTGCCTTATTTTAATTTGAATCACTGCCTTGTTTTGGGAAATTAAGTTCGACTGGTATTGTTTCTGAGTGATTTTGTTTTCGACTGATTTTGTTTGAGTTTTCTGATAATTTCTGAAATGCTTTTCCATTTGGATAAACTTATGCATAATTTCACTTGACTATGTACTTCATGATGGTTGCACTGTGTATACATACATATTTATTTATTTATATATGTCTCACACCATTTCTCGTTTTTTATATAGCTATGTGTGAAACTTTGATACATGTTTGCTTGCCCATGTTTGTTTATCTGCACTTGTACACTTTTGTGTGTTTTATTTCTGATTGACTGGTCTTGCCTCGCACTTGCTATTCAATTTGTGACAAGCCAGTGCATTGCCTTGACAAGATAGTGCACAGCACTGCCTTGTCAAGTCAGTGCATGCTAGCATATACTTGTATGTGCTTGTATATACTTGTATGTAATTGTATATACTTTTATGCACTTGTATATACTTATAACTTCAAACGTACACTCGAGCTTGCATATACTTGCTTCAACACTTATTGTTTTGCCTGAGCTTGTTTATGTGCACTTGTATATACTTGCTCTATGGTTTGTTCCAGTGCATTATCCATGTTGCACGTGAGTTGAATTGTTGAATTGTTTACTACATATACATATATGCTTATTACATATACATGTATGCTTTGAACTTGCACTTTTGCCCTGAGCACTTGCATTTGAATTGTTTATCGCATATACATGTATATCCATGTTGCACATGAGCACTTGCACTTGTTTACTGCATATGCATGTATACATTGAACTATTTCATGTATGGTTTGCTATTTGGCTTAAAACTCAAGTTTTCGTTGTGTTACCTTATCTGTTTTGATGCTAATTTGTCGCACTGCCTTGTTCAATTTGTGGCACTTGTTCAATTGGAGCCTTGTTCATATATGGGCTTGAACCATTTTGAGCTTGAACCAATTATTGAATTGTTTTGCCTGAGCTTGTTTGCTCAAGTTTTCTCTATGGCTTGTTCCTTTTTGCTCTTCTATTTTAAAATTGGGTTCAGCCTTATTCATGCTTTATTCAAGGCAGTTCACACTAGACTTATTTGTGCACTTATTTATGACCTATGAACTTGAACCATTTCCTTATTTTGAACTGCGTCGCTGAACCATGTTTATTTGTGCACTTATATGTGCATTTATTTGTGGCCTATGGACTTATTTAAGGTAGTGCATACTGGACTTATTTTGATAATGGATACTTACAGGAATTTGACTTGTTCATTGACTCTGGTTGATTTCCCTGACTTCAGTATTGACTTCGGTTTACCTATATCGGTTGATTTCCTTGACTTTGAGTATTGGTTGATATTTTTTTTGTTTAATCATGAGAATCATATAAACATTGCTTTTTTGGGAATTTAAGTTTGACTGGTTTTATTTGTGATTGATTTTGTTTCCAACTGATTGTGTTTGAGTTTTCTGATAATTTTTGAAATGCATGCTCTGCCTTATTCAAGTGCATACTTATATGTATGTATGTATATGTGAATGATTACTAGCCAATGCATACATGTAAGCCAGTGCATATATGTATATACATACTTCCATGTATATACATAATTTGTGGCACTTTGATGGCTCGAATCTCATGGTTGTTCTTTGATCTCAAACTTGAACTGCCTGGACTTATTATTATGTGATGATGGTCCATGTTGCTTTTGCACTGTGATTTCTTGTTATACTGTCTTGGTTCATCCATACTCATGTATTTGTATGTTTATATCTGCATATCACTGCATATGTACGTGTATATGTGTGAACTTCTCCATGTATATACATACATACGTATGTATATATATATATGTGTGAATGTTCTTATATCTACATATATATGTGTAAACTGCCTTTTGTACATGAGTCTGATCTGGTTCATATCAAGTAATTTGAGACTTCCATGTATATACATACATACATATGTATGTATGTGTGAATGTTGCTTTTGCACTGTGATTTCTTGTTGTGTCGTCTTCACTAGTGTTCGCTGCACCATATATACATGCATACATATGTATGTATATATGTATGACTGTGTAATGTTGAATGCCTTATGTACACTATTTGGTCTAACCTTGTGCACACTTGTCCATGAGATTGGATTGAGGCTCGGCCTTGTGATATTCACAGTAATACATTGTGTATATCATAAGTTGTCCATGCACATATATATTTGTCCCTATCTAAAACATGAAGAAAAAAACACTTAAACTGAGGCAATATTAGTATTCAAATTTAATTTAATTTTTGCAATTTAGGTTTGTTTCTTTTTCCATTTTATTGCACTGTTTATTTGACAGGTATAGGAGATGGCTGGAAGCAAGCTGGAGCAAGCAAATCAACATCAACATCAAAAATAAACTCATGTGAGTGTGAGTAAAAGAGATGTTGTATTTGAGGGTGTATAAAAATGTTGTATATATTAGGGTGATAGTGAAAGTTGTATTTGAAAATGTAAGTAGAGTGATAGTGAAAGTTGTATTATAGTTGAATTTGATTTGAAATAAAATATTTGTTTAAATAAAATATTTAAATTTCATTTTATGAACAATTATTTATATCATTCAATATTTATATGGTTCTAACAAGAATTTTTAGAAATGATACTATAACATCAGAGAACATATGATTTTTATTTTATCGTGCTAGTGCATATCAGATGACGAGGTATCTCTATGGTCTGATGTGCAATGAGACGACACAGGATTTAACGACGGATAGATATGCAATCAGACAATAGAGCATATTCGTCGTTTGATGCCTTTTTTCCCATAGTGTTATCAACCCATTCATGGAACAAGCCATAACAATTGAAGATATCGAAAGAATAAGCTTCTATAGGTATGATAATAGATTCCTTTTCAGTAGAAGAAAACTATTTTTATTTCGAAGACATGAATGCAGTTCAAAAGAAAAGCAATATTACAACAATTTTGATTTTCCAAATGAAGGCATCACAACCAACACAACATCTCATTTAAAGAAATCTGACATGAACTCTCAAATAAAAGCATTCAAACACAAATATTTCGATACTTTAAAAATGATCAAAGCAGAAAATATTAAAATAAGCATCCAAATAGCTTCAAAAAGAAAAAAAACAGAAAATACAATTGATGTTGTAAGGTTGCTATTTATGTTTTTGACTTCATACTTGTTTTTTAATCCAAACTCTGCATTTCCTCTGGTGCTACTAACTATATGTTCATAGATTGAAGCAAATGAAAACTATTTCTTGGCTAGCAACAACAGGAAAACATTTGATGGAACAAGTGAGAAAAAATAAAGACAGTCTAAAAAGAATATGTGCATGCGTAAGCCTGCTATTGGTAAACTATAGTAACTCGTTCTATCTTTTATCATTTCTATTATAAACTAAAGTAACACCTAATGCCTCTTTGTGCAATATTTGTTTTGTGATAATACAAAAATAATTGGTTCAAAAATAATGTAGCGCCCCACCTCTATACTCACACTAGCCAAGAACACTACTGGGTAATGCCGTCGACTGGCATGACGAATAAGGCTGTTGAGGAGCGACCATCTGTGTAATTGCTTTGTGCAAGTACCGATATGTCAGATAGAATGACTTGCATTTCATTTCAAGAGGAAATCCAACATATCAAATACAAACTCAAAGCTACTACATTGTGGCTATGTGGGCTTCGAAAACAAATATAGAAATAAGCATAACACAAATCAGTCACAGATATTCATATCACAAAGGCGGAAATAGATATGAATATAACACATAAAAGTGTACATCGAAATAGTGGTTATACAAGATCCACTACATCCCAAAAGAATAGGTACAGGTGCTAAGCAAAAGAATATGTATACATCAAGGAGTCTCTAACTCAAATGTATAAAGCAAAAACTACTAAGCTAAAGTAGTTAGCCAAAAGTCAGAAGCTAGCCCCTGCTAAGAAGTCAAGTGGAAGCACATGTAACACCTCGGTTTGACACGAGTATTATTTAAGAAGAAAAATAATAAACGGATCAGTCTAGCTATAAATATCATATAAAATGAGATAGGATAAGAGATGCCACAAAAATGTATGATAACAATAATGCCATACTGTGACAAGTATACATTCAATAACAATAAAAATCGTACCATATCTCAAATCTCGTCAAATACCCAAAAAGAATATCACATTCTTTAGCTTATTCACCAAACCCCAAATATTGACAAAACATATCAATGTCAATCGCAAAAATAGGTGGAACACAAATTCCAGAAATCCATAATAGAAAATCCAAAAAACACAAAGCGGGAGGCTTTTCACAAATGGGAGCATGAAGACTCACCAACACGTGTATCACAAACGGGTCGCTATCCCATGGTCGCTAACCATAGAGCCGGTGCAACGACGTAGTACAATAACGATACGCCCGATGATCCTGAAACTCGAATAATTCAAAACAATGACGTAGAACAATAACGGTACGCCCGATGAACCTGATAAGCTGGAAAAACGATGTAGTACAATAACGGTACGCCCGATGAACCAAACTCCATAAAACCATAGGTCGCTAGCCTATAAAAATTGAGACGAAGCCCCATAAAACGAGGTACAGTCCCCCATGTGGACAAAGAGACATCGCATATCGCTAGTCTAAACCATAAAATGATCACCATTGATCAATGAAAAGTGTAGATTACACTAAGTTAGTAAATAAATGAGTTTAGCTTCATGTCCCATAACCACTGGCTTAACTTAAATATTTACGAACAAATTGTAGATTTCCACTCGAAAATTGTCACAAGATTTCAATCGAACAAGTCTAAGAATTAACCGACGAAGTAAACGCAAGCGTTTCATACCACTTGTTTTGCTAAGTCGTTTAATTGGATTTCTCGTATGAATGAGGTAAAGGTTTGTATATACTAATAGACTGGAAAATGGATTTAAAAACGAGTTTTGTATTAAAAATGGTATTGAAACCATCTTTGTGAAAGCATTTGAATATTTACTATTAATATAGAAACCTTTGTATTTTTAAAAGTGACAAATCACAGAAACCATTGTAGAAACAATCGATCACCAAAATTTCACATTCGACGATGTGAATCAAAACCATACAAATCGATATCAAATCCATTAAATGGATATTCCCAAAAATCCAGAAAAAGAAGTCATCAAAGTTGATAATAAGTGATAACAACTATTCGGATCAACCAAAAATCGATTAAAACGGAAATCCACTCAAAATAGGTAACTTGGCTGAAATAAGCAGCTCTAGACGTCTAGTAGACTTCCCAGACGTATGAGCTGAAGCTCTGGAATTTTCTTCCAGATCGCCCAGACGTTTGGGAAGTAAGCTCAGACGTCTAAGCTGAAGGACTGGAATTTTATTCCCGTAGCATCAGATGTCTGAGCTTATTACCAGACGTCTGAGCTGAAGCTCAGGGTAATTTTTGCCAAGGCCTTTGATGGCCAAATCAAATTCGAAGCAAACAAATGAGCGACGATGTCTAGGGATCGATGTCAAGCGACAACCCAACCCTATAAACACATCAATACACTCAAAATAACATGTCCAAACATCCATATTAGGAATTTCATAGATTTTGACTTCAAAATACCAAAAATTGGAATATTCATCAAACCAATCCAATTCGAAAGCAAATGGACAAGAAATAGATGTTAGGAATTCATACCTAACAACAATGAAAGCTATAGACATAGATGTGAGTTCAAAAACTCACCTTTACACCCAAAACCAAGAATGAGAAGCTTTAAAACAAAGGAAAGGCCAATTCCTCTTCAACTTTAACTCAAGAAGCTCCAATCTAAGCTAATAAGCAAATATTTCCTAAGTTAGGGTTTAGGAATTTCTAAAATCGAAGAGAGATTGAGATGGAGAAGATGAAGAGGATGCTTACCTAAGCTTCTCTTTGATTTCTAGAACTTGAATCTTGAATTTCCTAGTAATATAGGGTTTAGGAATTTTAATTTCCCTTTCTTTCCCCCATTTTTCTTTTAGCTTGAAAGTGTTAGAAAATGAAAATGAATGAAGAGGAGTTGGAGGAGGAGTTAGGGTATTATGTTGGGTTAGTGGGCTGAAACCCAAACCCCAAGCCCAAAATAGAAAAATAGCAAAATTCTACTCAACTCCAAACATATCGATGTTTATACTCAAAAAAGTTATAAACGCCATTTTGGACTTAATGGAAGTAGTCTCGAGTCCCAATTCGACTGTTTACAGAAAGTAGGATTTCGGACTTTAATCTGACTAACGATGCCATATTTAAATTTCAACATTTAAATATACAATCGCAAAATATGTGTGTTATTATAGACTCCCCTCTTTAAAGAAATTGCTTCCTTGCAATACTTAAGAAGAAAAATAAAAAGTAACAACCATACTATGGCATAACAACACAAAAGAAGAAATTTTGAAATGAGACGTTCACCTTAAGGAGCACAAGAGAGTAAGTCCGGATGTGTTTGCTCGATGAATTCTCTGGATTCCCAAGAGAAATCCTTAGGATTTAAGGACCATTGAACTTTCACAAGCGGAACATCTTTATTTCGAAGGCGTTTAACCTCTGTAGCAATGATACGAATAGGATGTTGCTCATAAGTCAAATTAGGTGAAACTTCAATTTCTTCAATAACACTGGGCTCAAGAATAGAATCGGAATCTCTAAGGCATTTCCGTAGTTGAGAGACGTGGAATACGTCATGAATAGCAGAAAATTGAGCCGGTAATAAAAGGCGATAAGCCACGGAACCAATGCATTCGGTGATGGGTAATGGACCAATATATCGAGGTGCTAATTTTCCCGATCGACTAAAACGCACAACATCCTTCATAGGTGAAACACGAATAAACACCAAATCTCCCATAGAAAATTCTAAATTCCTTCTTCAATTATCGGCATAGGATTTTTTTCTACTTTAAGCTTCTTTCATCCTATGACGAATAAGTTCGATCTTTTCTGTGGCATCACGAATAAAATCTGGACCTAAAACCGGCTTCTCACCGGCTTCAAGCCAACATGAAGGAGATCGGCATGGCCTTCCGTAGAGTGCCTCGAAAGGTGCTATACCAATACTAGATTAAAAGCTATTATTATAGGAAAACTTAACAAGAGAAATATGATATTCCCAACTTCCACCAAAATCAAGACTGCATGCACAAAGAAGATCTTCAAGAGTTTAATCCACACGCTCGGTTTGTCCATTCGACTGAGGATGATAAACTGTGCTAAAATTAAGCTTCGTTCTCAAAGCTTTTTGAAGACCTTTCCAAAATCCATTAGTAAACAATGGATCACGATCGCTAACAATAGAAGTAGAAACTCCATGCAATTTAACAATTTCTTTAACATAGAGTTTGAACAAAAGAGGTACGGTCCGATTGGATCGAATGGGAAGAAAATGGGCGGATTTTGTAAGTCTATCTACTATCATCCATAGCCTATCATGACCCGAACGAGAACGAGGAAGATCGTCAATAAAGTCCATGGAAATTTGATCCCACTTCCAAACTGGAATGTCCAAAGGTTGCAATAATCCACCGGGCCTTTAATGCTCGGCCTTTACGAGTTGGCAAGTCATGCAACGCTTAATAAAGTTAGCAATATTAGACTTCATTCCATCCCAATAATATAGTCGCTTCATGTCCGCATAGATTTTACTACTACCGGGATGAATGGTAAATTTAGAACGATGAGAATCTTCTAAAATGTCTTTACGAAGATCACAAATGTTTGGCACAATAAGTCTACCAAACTTTTGAATACCGCCACGAGCATCAATATCAAAGTCTTTCAAACCTTCGATATTAATTTTATCCCTTCAACTTTGGCTAAGAAGAGCCAATTCGGGATCATGCTTTTGAGATTCAAGAATGCGGTCTAAAAGAGAAGGATGAGCCTCAAGGCTACATAAAACAAGAGATGAACATGAATCGGATTTGCGATCTCGAATCTCACAAGTGGATAAAGTCTCAAGATCATTCCATTCGGATATCATCATTGAAACAACTGCTTGTTGCTTACGACTAAGGGCATCGGCAACACGATTTCCCTTTCCAGGAGTATAAAGAATATCAAGATCATAAGATGCAAGGAACTCGAGCCAACGTTGTTGACGCAAATTAAGTTCCTTTTGAGAAACTAAATACTTCAAAGATTTATGATGGGTGTAGAGAACAAACTTTTCTCCCAAAAGATAATGACTCCAAATTCTAAGGGTGAAAACAATAGCCGCGAGCTCTAAATCATGAGTGGCATATCTAGTGTCGGCAGACTTTTATTGCCTAGAAGCATAAGCGATAACACGTTCCCTTTGCATGAGAACGGCTCCCAAACCAACACGACTAGCATTGGTATAATAAAGTCTTGGTTCCCTTCGGGAATCACAAGAATAGGAGCATCGGAAAGGAGTTCTTTTAGTTTCTGAAAAGCATCTTCACATTTGTCTGACCAAATGTATTTAACTCCCTTCTTTGTCAAACTAGTAAGAGGTACGGAAATTTTAGAAAAATCTTTTATGAAATGACGGTAATAGCCCGCCAATCCAAAAAAACTACGGATTTCTGTCACAATCTCTGGTCTCTTCCAATTTTGAATCGCTTCAATCTTTGAAGGATCCATGGAAATTCGGGATTCAGAAATAATATGCCCCAAAAATTTCACACGAGATTGCCAAAAGTGGCATTTAGAAAATTTTGCTTTCAATTGGTTGCTCCTAAGAGTTTCCAACACAATTCGAAGATGTTTTTCATGCTCTTCCTCGATTTTAGAATAAACAAGAATATCATCTATAAAGATGAGAACAAATCGATCGAGGAAGTCTTTGAAAACTCGTTTCATAAGGTCAACGAAATAAGCTGGAGCATTCGTTAAACCAAATGGCATAACAAGCCATTCATAAGATCCATAACGAGTACGGAACGATGTCAAAGGAATGCTATCCTCTGCAATACGAAGCTGATGAAAACCGGTTGCTAAGTCTAACTGTGAAAAGACTCTAGCACCACTAAGTTGATCGAATAAATCATCAATCCGAGGTAAGGGATATTTATTCTTGATGGTGAGATCATTAAGCTTGCGGTAGTTAACGCAAAGTCTACGTGTACCATCAGATTTCTTCACAAAAATAGCTGAAGCTCCCCAAGGAGATGAACTAGAATGAATAAACTGTTTTCTTTCCAATTCAGATAATTGTTTACGTATCTCCTCATTTTCCTTAGTGGACATACGATAAGGAGGACGAGTAATAGGTCGAGCTCCAGGGATTAGATCGATTCTGAACTCAATTGCTTGCTTAGGTGGTAATCCTAAAACGGGCTTGAATATGTTGGGAAATTCACAAACAACGTGAATAAGAGAAATGACATGTTGCTCATCATCATCATCGTCATCATGAGGATTTAGAGAATACAAGGATGCTCCTAAATCGGAATCTGAATCTTTAAGAACAAGAGAAATCTACTTAACAGATTGAGGATGTCGAAGATATATAGTCTGCTCAGGACATAGGATATGGGCTTCATAATGGTTAAGCCAATCCATCCCCAAAATCATTCCGAAACCTAGGTAACGCATAACATGCAAATCGGCTCGGAAAGCATAATCACATAAAATAATCTTGACATCTTTACAAAATAAACTGAGTGTTGCGGACCCACCAACCGGATTCGCAATTTTCAGTGAAGTCATCAAACACATAGCATTTAAAGAAAAAGTATCAACAAGTTCTTTTGATATAAAAGAGTGGAATGCCCCCGTATCAAAAAAACTCGAATAGGATGATCATGAAACATAATAATGCCATCAAGGATAGAATGAGAAATACCTTGACCAAGAGAAGTGTTACTAGGGCCTTGCATAACATTTAGCTTTCCCTTTTTCTTGTTTGGAAGTTTGGGGCATGAAGATAAAAGATGACCTGAACTTTTGCAATAACGACAAAAAAGAGGTTTTGGGCACCTATTTGCATAATGGTCCTTAGAACCACAATTGTAGCATTGCCCACGACTAGAGGTAGGAGTCTTTGCTACCGAAGTTGCTTGCTTCCTTTCTTGTTGGGATTAAGCTTGAACTTAATATGCCTCTTCTTGTTGTTGTTGAAGTTCTGTTTGGCACCCACAACTTCAACATCACTTTCTTTATCGGCTTCTTCAAGTCGAAGAGCGATATCCATAAGTTGATCAGAAGAAACTTCTAGTTTCAAGAGTAAAGGCTTTTTGAGGTTTTTATTCAACCCATAGACAAACCTCTGATTTTTCTTCAATGGGGTATTAATATACTCGACCCCATATTTAGAGAGAGATTCAAAAGATGCGACGTAGTCGGTCACAAAAGATTCACCTTGAACAAGGTCAATAAAGCGTCGGGCCAAAATTTACTTTTTCAGCCTCCGGCACAAATTTCAACTCGAACCTTTCCCGGAATTGCTCCCAAGTAAGATCCGCTTCAATAATTTTAGAAATCAAAAGCTCATACCAATCTAATGCTCTCTCCTGGAGCATACTAGAAGCCACTTGGACTCGATGTAGATCAATAAGATTCATGCGGGAAAAGATGCGATCGCATGTTCTAAGCCAAGCTTGGACTTCTATAACGCTTTCGGAACCTTTGAATGACCTTCCACCCAAATTGGTAATCACTGCACAAGCGTGCAAATCCAGATTTAGGATGAGTAGGCTCTGGAATGGGTCCGACAGCTTGAGCATTCTTTACAAGATCCAAAAGCTACTTAGCAGACATGAATAATCCATCCTGAGGAGTAGCACTGGATTGACCGGCGCTGGGACGGCCTGGTCTAACCATTTCTCTTCTTTAAGAAAGAAAGAAAGAAGAGGAAAAAGGTTATTCTCGGAATGAATATCAAACAAACTTGATTGATAAAACAAGGCATCATAAAAGAAAATAGGATAAAATGGGTCTTATGACTCGAATTAAATCCTAAGGCACGATTCCTAAGAGAGACTTAGGACAATGATCCTTGCTAGATTATTATTGTTTTGAAGTTTGGCTTTGATACCAAGCTGTGACGCCCCACCTCTATACTCACACTAGCCAAGAACACTACTGGGTAATGCCGTCGACTAGCACGAAGAATAAGGTTGTTGAGGAGCGACCATCTGTGTTATTGCTTTGTGCGAGTACCGATATGTCAGATAGAATGACTTGCATTTCATTTCTAGAGGAAATCCGACATATCAAATACAAACTCAAAGCTACTACGCAGTGGCTATGTGGGCTTCGAAAACAAATATAGAAATAAGCATAACACAAATCGGTCACAGATATTCATATCACAAAGGCGGAAACAGATATGAATATAACACATAAAAGTGTACATCAAAATAGTGGTTATACAAGATCCACTACATCCCAAAAGAATAGGTACAAGTGCTAAGCAAAAGAATATGTATACATCAAGGAGTCTCTAACTCAAATGTATAAAAGCAAAAACTACTAAGCTAAAGTAGTTAGCCAAAAGTCAGAAGCTAGCCCCTGCTAAGAAGTCAAGTGGAAGCACATGTAACACCTCGGTTTGACACGAGTATTATTTAAGAAGAAAAATAATAAACGGATCAGTCTAGCTATAAATATCATATAAAATGAAATAGGATAAGAGATGCCACAAAAATGTATGATAACAATAATGCCATACTGTGACAAGTATACATTCAATAACAATAAAAATCGTACCATATCTCAAATCTCGTCAAATACCCAAAAAGAATATCACATTCTTTAGCTTATTCACCAAACACCAAATATTGACAAAACATATCAATGTCAATCGCAAAAATAGGTGGAACACAAATTCCAGAAATCCATAATATAAAATCCAAAAAACACAAGGAGGGAGGCCTTTCACAAATGGGAGCATGAAGACTCACCAACACGTGTATCACAAACGGGTCGCTATCCCATGGTCGCTAACCATAGAGCCGGTGCAACGACGTAGTACAATAACGATATGCCCGATGATCCTGAAACTTGAATAATTCAAAACAATGACGTAGTACAATAACGGTACGCCCGATGAACCTGATAAGCTGGAAAAACGATGTAGTACAACAACGGTACGCCCGATGAACCAAACTCCATAAAACCATAGGTCGCTAGCCTATAAAAATTGAGACGAAGCCCCATAAAACGAGGTACAGTCCCCCATGTGGACAAAGAGACATCGCATATCGCTAGTCTAAACCATAAAATGATCACCATTGATCAAAGAAAAGTGTAGATTACACTAAGTTAGTAAATAAATGAGTTTAGCTTCATGTCCCATAACCACTGGCTTAACTTAAATATTTACGAACAAATTGTAGATTTCCACTCGAAAATTGTCACAAGATTTCAATCGAACAAGTCTAAGAATTAACCGACGAAGTAAACGCAAGCGTTTTATACCACTTGTTTTGCTAAGTCGTTTAATTGGATTTCTCGTACGAATGAGGTAAAGGTTTGTATATACTAATAGACTGGAAAATGGATTTAAAAACGAGTTTTGTATTAAAAATGGTATTGAAATCATCTTTGTGAAACGTTTGAATATTTACTACTAATATAGAAACCTTTGTATTATTAAAAGTGACAAATCACAGAAAACGATTGTAGAAACAATCGATCACCAAAAATTCACATTCGACGATGTGAATCAAAACCATACAAATTGATATCAAATCCATCAAATGGATATTCCCAAAAATCCAGAAAAAGAAGTCATCAAAGTTGATAATAAGTGATAACAACTATTCGGATCAACCAAAATCGATTAAAACAGAAATCCACTCAAAATAGGCAACTTGGCTGAAATAAGCAGCTCTAGACGTCTGGTAGACTTCCCAGACGTCTGGTAGACTTCCCAGACGCCTGAGCTGAAGCTCTAGAATTTTCTTCCAGATCGCCCAGACGTTTGGGAAGTAAGCTCAGACGTCTGAGCTGAAGGACTAGAATTTTATTCCCGTAGCATCAGACGTCTGAGCTTATTACCAGACGTCTGAGCTGAAGCTCAAGGTAATTTTTGCCAAGGCCTTTGATGGCCAAATCAAATTTCAAGTATACAAATGAGCGACGATGGCTAGGGATCGATGTCAAGTGACAACCCAACCCTATAAACACATCAATACACTCAAAATAACATGTCCAAACATCCATATTAGGAATTTCATAGATTTTGACTTCAAAATACCAAAAATTGGAATATTCATCAAACCAATCCAATTCGAAAGCAAATGGACAAGAAATAGATGTTAGGAATTCATACCTAACAATAATGAAAGCTATAGACATAGATATGAGTTTAAAAACTCACCTTTAAACCCAAAAACACGAATGAGAAACTCTAAACAAAGGAAAGGCCAATTCCTCTTCAACTTCAACTCAAGAAGCTCCAATCTAAGCTAATAAGCAAATATTTCCTAAGTTAGGGTTTAGGAATTTCTGAAATCGAAGAGAGATTGAGATGGAGAAGGTGAAGAGGATGCTTACCTAAGCTTCTCTTTGATTTCTAGAACTTGAATCTTGAATTTCCTAGTAATCTATGGTTTAGAAATTTTAATTTCCCTTTCTTTCCCCCATTTTTCTTTTAGCTTGAAAGTGTTAGGAAATGAAAATGAATAAAGAGGAGTTGGAGGAGGAGTTAGGGTATTATGTTGGGTTAGTGGGCTCAAACCCAAACCCAAAGCCCAAAATAGAAAAATAGCAAAATTCTACTCAACTCCAAACATATCGATGTTTATACTCAAAAAAGTTGTAAACGCCATTTTGGAGTCAATGGAAGTAGCCTCGAGTCCCAATTCGACTGTTTACAGAAAGAGGGATTTCAGACTTTAATCCGACTAACGATGCCATATTTAAATTTCAACATTTAAATATACAATCGCAAAATATGCGGGTTGTTACAAATAAGTTATCAACATAATGAACCAAATTTTTCTAAATAGACACTATAAGAAATTACTTCAAGCAAAATGAAATGCTTTCTTGACAAAAAGGTAAATCTGCTAACAATACACAAAAATGCTGTGATAAAAAATGAATGGAAATTATTTACTTACAAGGAAATTACAAATATTTGACAATTTTATAATTAAATTTCAAAATAATACGAAACATATATCTTGACCAATATTTTAATTATGAAAAAAGTAAAATATTTTTTCTAATTTATAAAGAAAACAAGAAAAACAAATATAGGAAAATAGCTAAAATCTGCCAAAGCTAAATCAACTAAAGAAAAGCTTCAGTTGGTGATAAAAAATATGAAGAAAAAAAATCAATAACAATTGAAAGATATAAAATTGAAAATAAATAAGCTAAAAGAGGAAAATGCAGCTCTAAAAAAAGAAAATAAGCTGTTGAAAACAGAAAATGAAGGTTTGAAATAAAGGAAGGAAAAAGAAAAAGATGATAATGATCAAATTAATGATGATGAAACAATATATTCAGATACTATTAATAAAGATGAAGCAAATGACATCTTACAACGTGGATGATGAAGAAGGTAAAGATGATGATGATCATAATGAAGAAGATGAAGATGAAGACAAAGACGGTGATGATGCTAACAAAGATAAAGATGCTGGTAATGATAAAGAGGGTGATGGTGATAGTACTGATAAAGACGAAGAAGACAATAGTGAGGATGAAGGTAAAAATGTTGATGGCGATGATATTGATAAAGGTGAAGATGGTGATGGTGATTATGAAGGTAATGATAGCAATGGTGATGGTCTTAATGAAGATAAAGATGGTGAAGGTGGTGGTGCTGAGAAAGGCAAAAAAGATGACGATGATGGTCCAAATGAAACAAAAGTTGAAGGCGATGATGACAAAGATGGTAATAGTGATGGTGATGGCAAGGAAAGTAAAGATGCTGATATTGATGGTGCAGAGGAAAAAAAGGTGATGATGCAGAGGAAACAAAAGGTGATGGTGATAAAAGTAAAAATGATGATGGTGCTGATCAGGATAAAGGTGATAATACTGCTAATGATGATGAAAAGGAAAGCTAAAGATGATGATGACAAAGATGATGATAATAAAGATGATGATGATGACGCTCTTAACCAGACAACAAACCAATATGAAATAACTGTCATACCGAAGGCAGTAAAAGGCGATGCAGAAAAAGAGAGTACCGTAGAAGAAAAAAAGAAAGCATAAAAAAGGTAAAGGTATACAAATTACTAACAAAAATTTAGCCTGGAAAATATCATTCTAACAAATAAAATATTTAACAATTGAATTTTTTTGACAAACCAGGTGAAAAATCAGAAGATTTGATTGTAGAAGGACATCAAGAAAAAATAGTACAAAAACAAAAGGTGTATATTTTAAAACAAAATTCATTTTTATAAAAAATAATATATCTTAAATATTTGACATATACTAACATTCATCTTACTTACACCTTGAAGTGAAAGCCAGGAATGCATGTAATGACCTGCCTTTTCAACCATCGTAAGTCGACGCCGAACACATTCATGGCATCCCAGTGTCGAACGTCCAATCGTCAAAAAGGCAGGCTGTGAGGGTAAATAAAAAAAGAACGGGGAAAATAGAATCTCACAGTGGAATTGATAACATATAGCATAAGAAAGACAGTATAAACCATCACTCCAAAATGCAAAGTACATCAGAGTTAAAAATAAACCTTATCGGCTGGACAATTACAAAATCCCGGCCTTACAATTGCTGATAGGTGTACATTATAATACAACATAATTAAAATGCTATAGAAGATGAACATCTAACTCTACTCCAAGAACTCCATATCACCAAAGCCAACCTGCGAAAATAATCGGCCTGACCCGAGCATTATTATAAAATAACACCCGAGTAAGTCTGGAAAACTAGCGTGAGAAAACTCAAGTAACATAGTGAACATATAATAATCTTGTGAGACCATGCTGCTAGACGAGGAACGGGTTTTTACCTTACAAGAAAAACATTCATAGATGAAGATTTGGGAAACAAATTAGAACAACAATCCAAACAAGAATAAACGAGCATAGGCAAGAGCAAAATCTAAACTTAAAGAATGGACACAAATAACTAAACATCGAGAAATACCACAGTTGCTTCTCGGTGCAATTAAGAAAACAATTCAAAGATTTTGAATCAATAACAAGGAAAAGAATTTTCTAATAAATGACTAGGAGGGTGCACCCCTTTATCAAAAGCATACCTCTAGAAATATATTTGAGAACTCCGATGGCACTCTAAAACTTCCAAGCTGAACCTCGAAAATAGTAACCAAGAATCCGCGTATTTCACATCTTCGAAGTGTCCAACTGAATCCAATCTAAAGTAGTTGTGAAGATACCCTAAAGGAATAATCCTACATAACTTGGCCCTCTCTCGCTCTTTGGTTTTAGTCATTTTCTACAAAGGGTAACAACGCTCAAATGAATAACAAATCGTCTTGGATTGACAAAACACAAAAGATGAAAAGATTAACTCCAAAGTTCAAGATAGGTACATGGAAAATGAATTTATCCAACATAACTAGGAGGGTGCTCCCCTACACCGAAAGTATACCTTTAAATAAAATATACTCGAGAGCCCATGCCAAACATGCAGCACTCTTGGGAAATTTCAAGCTGGACCCCATTAAATCCACAGGCATCCGAATATACTCACATTAATGCATGCATGCTATCGACACCACTAGATAAATGTGAATATATCCTAATGTGTGTGGTCCATATGGCTTGGCTCCCACTCGCTATTTGGTTTTAGTTTTCACGGTGTTGGATGCCAATGCTCAAAATGAGCGACAAATTGTCATAGAGTGACAAAGCACAACAATGACTATGAAGATGCACATCCCTTTCCCGCTCTTTGATTTTAGTCATTTTCGACAAAGGATATCAAAGCTCAAAAGAGCAACACCTCATCTTAGAGAAAAATACAAAGAAGATAGTAGAATCGAAATCGATAGTCGATAAATCAACCATCGAGAAAAACAAATTGATTTGCGTATGGGAATTAAATCACATATCCTTACCATGAATAAATGAATCAAACTTTTAAAAAATTTGATTCACGCTTGAGCTCAATTTTCACATTTCAAATATTTATAAAACACATTTTAAAATGCTCTTTGAAATATTATTTTTAAAAAGGAAAATTATATTTCTCGGTGTATTAAAATAAGGGGTCAAAAATAGATGTCACTAAAACATTGTTTACTATAACTCCAAAAAAAATTACACTTAGCTTTATCTTTAAACAATTCTTCTTAAAAGATCTTCTCAATTATAAACTATTATTCATAAATTTCTCCAACATTTATTATCCCAGAAGGTATTAAATCAATTAACTAACTTAGATACCCTTGTTAAATAAATTAATTAACCTTAAAACACCTCTAAAATTAGGTAATTAACCTTAAATTACTTTTATTAAACTAGTTGATTTGCATTAAACCAGTTAATTAACTTTTAAACAATTTTTAATTTAATCAACTAATTAAGTTTAAAGATCATTAATTAAAAATGATAATGTAAATTCAAGTATCATCAATTAAAATGATTAATTAATTTAAACCTCATTAATCAAGATGATTTATTTGATTCAAATATTAATTAAAATGGTTAATTAATTTCAAATGTTTATTTTTTGAAAATAGAAGTTCAAGTTCAACACACACAATGGGCTAAGGAGGTAATAAGTAACAGTATAGCGAAAAATTGCTATAACGACACTTAAATAATTTAAATAGAATGTCATAATTATTTTCAACAAACATTAATATAGCAACATAAGGATATAGATCAATAATTATTGGCGAGAAACCCCTTAGGGTCTCTCTACAAATGTCCCGTGCAAAACAGTGGTTACAGATAATATATAAATAGTCTGATGGGTTCTCTATAATTTACATAATATGTCATTGGGTTATGTTTGATGTTACTTAAAGGTAATCGACAAAAAAACCCTTGAATTAAAAACATTCTTTAAAAGAGTGATGCTTTAAAAACAAAACCCGCCTTTCGAAATAAAGTATTTTAAACTTTAAAACTTTTATTTGATAATTAAATAACATTGAAAATCTTCATCAAAATATAATTAAACCTTAATTAAGTCTTAATTAAACCATTATTAAATCTTAATTAAACCCTTTGATAAATAAATAATTTTTTATCTTAACTAAATAAATAATAATTAACCCTTAATTAATCTTTAATTAATTAACTTACTTGATTAATACAGAAGCCCTAATTACCGTGTTAACTAATTATTAAATACTAATTAACTTACCTAATTAATTGATTAATTAATCATTAAATAAATAATTAATTATTTAAATAATAATAATTACTTATCCATGCTTAAAATAAGTTTCGAAAACACTCTTTAAAATAGTATTAAGTAAAAACATTTAAATTAGCAAAAGAGTTCGTTTTTATGAACCATATCTATAGCGACTATCGCTGTATGATCCATAATTTTCAAAGTTTTGTTTTCCAAGAATTTAAAACTTTAACTCTTGGAAACTTCACTCTACAAACATAAAGACATGTTTTTGAAAAAAAACTAAACAAGTTTTAAACTTGAAAATATTTTTAAATTTTAAAACCAAAGTTCAAAGCTTTTACAAAAGGGATTTCATGTCGCTTAACTAGTAAAGGTCCTAACTTTCTTTGCATACAATCATACATTCAACATCATAACAGACATAATCACATCATAACATTTAAGCATGTTACACTACAACAAAAAAGACTTTTCACAGCGTTTGAAAAACGCTGTTAAAAGTTTTCACAGCGTTTTTAAAAACGCTGTATAACGACATGCGGTCGTTGACCCTAAATTTTTAACTGCAAAATATAAACGCTGTAAAAAACCCACTTTCTACAGCGTTTTTTAAACGCTGTTAATAATTTTTCTACTGCAAGGTATAAACGCTGTTAATAGTTTTCTACTGCAAGGTATAAACGCTGTCGTAGGGATATGCATTTTTTTCCCAATGAATTAACAGCAATGTATAAACGCTGTCGTAGGGATATGCATTTTTTTCAATGAATTGACAGCAATGTATAAACGCTGTCGTAGGGATATGCATTTTTTTTTCCAAAGAATTGACAGCAATGTTGTGTCATTGCAATATTCACACATATCATTAATATAAACTACATTTAATTATATTTTAATCAGTTAATGTACATAACATAAACAAATCAAACTAAAAATTGTAAAATAAAAGCATAACTATTAATCACTTCCATAAAATAAGTTGAACACAATATCCATGAACAAAGTTTATATAAACCCGTAAAGAGAGATAAAATTTATAAACCAACTGCATACAAAATTAGACAAATGCACAATATCTAGAAAGCAAGTTTGCATCTAATATTATCGACAAAACGTGCATAAAAGTAGTTCAAATACAGGCTGAAAATGAAAAGTGGCAATACGAAGATAGTTAGACATTGGTTTACTGAATTGTTGCCAACAGGGCAGTCTGAACTCGGCAAGATTCCTCCTTCCATCTTTTTTTCTTGACTTTTTGTTGTTGAGCTATCACTAACCATGGCTTTGTCAACATCCTGTGAGTAGTAATTACAGTAAGCTT
Source organism: Allium fistulosum (assembly GCA_030737815.1). Classification (NCBI taxonomy): domain Eukaryota; kingdom Viridiplantae; phylum Streptophyta; class Magnoliopsida; order Asparagales; family Amaryllidaceae; genus Allium; species Allium fistulosum. The sequence goes on from CM060904.1 coordinate 101,339,266, forward strand.
TAGACGTATAACTGTTAGTTAAATATAAAGAGTACAATTTCCAGTTGAAAAAATGTGTTTTTCAATAAACATGTAACTGGAAGTTCTATGCAATATTTGCACAGTGTTATATTTAATGCATATTTTTCATAGAAAATCCACGTGCAATGGAAAAAATATCGAACAGTCAGGTGACGAAAAGTAGGCATGGTATACATGCTTCAAAGAAGATATACATACACTGATAAGATAATTATATAATGTATAGTTATGTAAGAAAAGTAATAATTACCTTCCAGATATCCTTTGATTAAGGTCATCACCTCCAATCCTAGTAGAACCTAGACTACCACCCAGTCATCGAGGTCTCCAATTAGGGATAGTTCTACCACGCTCGACGTCGACAAGAACTCTTCTATTATCTAGCTTTCTCCATTAGCTTGTTTGTAGGTAGCTGCACCATGTAGAAAAAATTATGAGCACTTGCTTTTAAATTGAGGAGATATAGCATGTCCATCCAAAAAACTGATGATTGAAGCATTACAAAGCCATCGCATGTTTTCAAATGTTAGAAACTTATAAAAAGAGAAATATAATATCTGAAATTCCTGCCAAATTGAAACAATGATCAAGTTAAAGATGAGGACTAAGAAGATACTTGCCAAAATCCAAGAGCATAAAAATTGAAACTTAAAGAGAAATAAAACTAGTGAGCTCACTCTTCATGTCTCTTGTATGCATGTACTAAATAAAGGCATATCCCCAAGGCTTATTAGTCTCAACATCTGTCACCAAAATCCAAGAGCATAAAAAATTGAAACTGACAGCCGGCATTGGAGGCTGCTGCTGCTAATTCCTTGTGGAATGCTTATTACTGCACATCTATACTTTAAGCACCTTCCATCTAAGTTCTACGCATCATCTTGCCTCTGTAACCTCATCCTAATCTTTCAGCAAACGCGATAATTTTATCTTTCAGCAAAGGTAGTCATCTTGCCCTATGGATCAGAAGTAATAATTGACAGTAAGAAACTTGAGATAAATAAAGAAAAGTAGACAAAATGTAAGAGAAATTAAATTACCTAAAACTGCAGGAGAATGGTGAATCTAGGGTTTAACACATGTGGTAACTTAGTCGGAATTAGGATTCAGACTCTTGAGAATATACTGCTTTGGCTTGTTTCATTACAAACTTGTTCATCTTTAAAATATTAATACAAAAAAAATTGTTAAGTGAGCATTAATAGGTACATGAATCATAGAATTGGTATGCAAAGAACTCCTACAAGGGCATCTAACTTTAACACATGTCCCCTACGAACCCAACAGATGAGAACTATTTGCATCTTCCCTTGGTTTTACATGGTTAGCATCCGAGCTGGTTTAGCTTCTTGAAGTCACCTCAGTCATCCTTGGAGTTTGCATCTTCCTGCACAACCGGAAAATGTTAACACACAGAAACGAACCATTATTCCATCTCTGATAATAAGTGTAAAAATTACTCAAGTCTTTTTGAACAAAGAAATCGTTGGTTGCAAAACATTCGATAGTACATGTATGTATCATCAATAATTCTCGCAACTTGGTTTTTTTCAATAGATTGTTTCTTTGCCCCACCATTTGTATTTGAATAGGTGTCATAAAATATGCAGCTCATGGTTGGAACGTTTATAGCTAGATTTGCAGTGTGCAAGTAATATATCAAACTCTAAAAACTAGTAAAATAATGTGGATGGGATGCACTTCAATAATTGGAGTAAGCCAGTAAGGTGTGGTTGGAACATTTATGGCAGGAGGTACTAAATGGCTATACTTTATTTATATTTTGTTATTGTTCTATGTTAAAGAAATTTATTAGCCTTTATTTTGTTTATCAGTGTATTAACCAAACACTATTGCTACTACGTTCATGCCTCTTAATCATGGAAATGTGACCAAGGAATCAATTCTCATAAACAACAAGGTATACAGACAATTTTTCCAATATTAATTGTAATTAATATTAATTGTATGAATTCTCATAAACAACAAGGTACTACATTCATGTATGTAATAGCATCTAGGTACCAACTTTCAAAAAAAATCAACATTTAATACAATGGATTTTCTTTCCTTAACAACACCTATAACTTTGTATTGGATGGATTTGCTACAACCTATTTAACTTGAATTACTGGCAATATTCACTATAGTTATCCCTCATAACCAAAATGCATTTACTGTGTTAAATATTTGAATATAAATATTACGTATGTATCTCATACAAACGGTTGTTGTTGCCATTTAAATGAACGTTATATTACATAGTCAAATTTGCATTAACAGCCAAATAACTTGTATTTAGTGCAACATTAAATGTTCCATTAGCAGCCATACACAGCTCATAAACACTAAAAAGAAATAGGTAGTAAGTGCAACATTAATTGAATTTCACACAACATATAAACTCATATTCAGCATATCCACTTAACTTTTAGTAGCTTATATATTATTCTTTTTAGTTCCATTTTTTCTTCTTCTTGAGCTGCTTCTTAAAAATCTGCAGTTTACTTTCATGAATATAATACATATAAATTGTGAATAAAGTGATAATAAATATATTGATCCTATGGTGTTGTTTTTATGGGGGTTATAATTTGCTCATTTTTCGGATACACTCAAAGAACAGGAACAGGTTTTTGCAAGAAAAATTGAATGATACCATCTTCATTCACTATAACAAGAAATTGGAGTGTCGATATGTGCAAAAATATAAGCATAACCTTGACTATGAGAATCCCATTTTTTTGAAAGGGGTTGATGAAAACGACGAAGGGTGATTCCAATGGACCGTGATGATCTAACATGGACACAATTTAGAGAGGCAAGGACAATTGTTGATAATGCACCAAGATCTTGGAGTAGAAGTCAAATAGCAAATCAACCTTCCTCGTCTAACGAAGATGGAAATGAAGAAACAATGGAGATAGATGCAGGTTTAGAAAATGCTAGGGATGATTTTGAAAACCATGTAACAAAAGGTGGAGAAGAAGAAAGTACTGGAAATGTTGATTATTTTTAGTTTTATACTTTAGGTTTCATGAACTTATTTTGTACTACCGATCTTAGAATGAATGGTTGTTAACTATGAACAATTTGATATTATGACTTTAGTATTTATTATTTTGCTTACTGCATGATTTTTTTGCATTTATAGCTTCATGTTAACATGATCATTATTTTCTCCGTTATCATCTGATATTTTTAAATAATGTGTATTGATACGTGTTGGATATTTAGCTGATATTGATATTATAACATGTCCGATATTTTAATGATGTTATCTGATATTATCTCCGATATTTCAAAATTTTGCATATTGGTACTTGACCGATATACGGCTGATACCGATATTAACTAAATGGCATATACCTGAGATATCTAAGGTTAGAGAACACATCTTCTAGGAAACTTTATAACATAGATTCAATACAAAATATAACGTGAATTTATTTATTTTTGTAAAAAAAAACCTTACCATGTGCAGTAGAATCACCATATTGCAAAGCAGGTGTGCCGCCAATACTCTCATAGATAGTTTGAATGTTGATTATCCTCCTCATGCTCATATACCTCCTGAGGTCATACACAATTCCCAGCCATCACCCTATATCATTTCATTTGGGTTCAGGATACGTATAGGTTATGATACTGAAATTGGCCATGGTCGCTTTCTTAGCTGTATGGGTGTTGTTTGGCACCCAGAATGTTTCCGTCGTCATGCCTGCAATCATCCAATATCTGATTAGGAGGTGATTTAAATTAATGTATGGTGCAGAAATAGAGCATATGCATAGATTTGAGTTTGAACTTGCTACTCTGCTCATGGTTTTCTATGTCTAGGAACTACCTATATGACTTAGAGAATCATATTAAACATATCATAATTGTAACATAAGAGTGTAATTGAAATATATAACCTTCAACAAAAACACATATTAATGTGTGTAGGCTGTTGTTACTTACCAGTAGGTATTGAAAACAACTATTCATGTCCTGTAGACACAAAATGAAATATTGTTAATATAAGGAAGTCTGAATATAGAGTATCTATAAATTTGTGTTTCCATGTAACAATTGAATTTGATCATTTTTAATTACAAATCATGGTCTTCATATTACCATAAACTTGTATTAGCAGGCTATGGCTTATACAATGAAATCTTCACACATTTACACTCCAGCTCAATTTGATTCTGTTGTTTAATTAATCCTACATAACTCCTTGAATACATTACATGTACCGATTAATCAAGGATATAAGTCTGATATCGCACAGAAGAAAGTTATGGAATCAAAAGTTAGTATGCAAGAAAGAGTTGATATCTTATGAATATAAAATTACTAAAATTTAAATAATTTGAATCTTGTTTTAGAACAAATCTCTACATCAAAATATACCTGATTATCCTTAATAAATTTCTGGAATATGTTTACTATTGTACATTAATAACACATCCCTAAAGTAGCAGAAACACAAACTCAAACAGTTTGAAATAACGTTCATAAGAAGCATTGAAATCAATCAGAAAGGTTGTGTAACATGATTGGTTTTATGAATAAGTGCATGAACAGAAAGATGACAAGATAGTTATACTTGTATCAACTTCATCACCTCCCAAATGAATAAATTTGAACTTAAATACCTTGCTGAAATCCGAATCAATAAAAAGAAAACAACAGTCAGTTTAGAAATTACCATCAAAACCAACATTAAGGGATGATAAAAATATTCTTGAAGAAATGGGAATCACCTGAAAGAATACCTTCTATGATTTGGAAGATGAATTCATTACTAACATCAAGTGGTTGTTGATAATTTTTAGATGGCTGCAATGTAGGATAACCTTTACCCTTGTAAAAAATATAGGGCTAATGTTTAATAGAATCAAAAGGCTCCCACCCTAATCATACAGCTTGCAATTGGTTTCCTTGCTATTGGTTTTACTCTATTAAACAAAAAACAAAAAAAACATTTATTTAAGTTAAACATAGAAATATACAAAAACATTATAGCAAGGTGGCTTAAAGGGTATCTTTGAACTCATGTAGACAATTTTAGTATGCATATATACGTGCATGTACAGCCATATTTAGAAATCCAAAAAAACACATGCACCCTAAATTTTCACATCATAACATGTGGTATAAATAGATAAAAATTGCAGATTTATATCTCAAAAAGGGAACTTTACAAATTGTCATAATTGTGAGGCCATAAATGACCACCTTCATCTCCTTAAGCAAACAACTTTAACAGCAGCCTTTTATAATTGCATGTGGACACCAACCACCTGTCTAATAAAATAATGGGAGTATGTATGGTACATTTCAAATTTACAGGGTTAGTGAACAATAATTATTTGATTTAAAACTATTAGCCTTTGTATTTAATTGATCATGATTGTTGGATGAACCCAAATACATATGTGACATTCATCTTTTAAGAACATATAAAGGTCTTCATTTGTTTAAGAGCTAATGAGATAATACAAGAACAGTGGCCATGATGAAACAAGACAAAATTAAAGAGCATGGATTACTTTCTCTCTCCTTAAACATTGGGGAATCATGATGAAATAAATAAAACAGAGCTCAAGATATCAAAGTAGTGGAAAAAAGAGCTTAGAAAATGGGATGCTATGGACCCCTCTATAAACATTTAAATTTTATAACAAGAAAAAAATAACATTTAGTTGTCAAGGGATTTGATCCCAACACCTCTAAATCCTCTTTAAAAATTTATGATTTAAACTCAACGTTGTCCTTCTTTACAGCTATATTGAGAGCTGAAAGTAAATTAGAACGATAGACTAAGGGTCACCGAAAACATAACACTCAAACCTTGCAATGTGAACTGAACTGATCGCTCGCAGCACTTGCAAACTCTACTAGGCTTACGGCTATTTCTGTAGCAAGAAATTAATTATTGATGATTAGTAGGTCAAAAGCAATTATGAAAGCAAAATAGTATGAAAGCAGAGGTTATTAACTCATAGAGCTATAATCTGCAATGTCAAGCCAATGGTCCAAAGTAATAATCTGCTAAAACATGCCATTTTTAGCACACATATTAATGAAATAAACGATCTAACTTTATTCTTTAAAGAAATGGTATGACTAATATTAACAATTTAGTTCTTTTATTTATTTTATAATAGTGTCAGAATTCATTTAGACGTCTGGATATCCATGTTTCTCGTAGAAATATATGAAAAATATTGGGATTTTACAAGCATGAAAGATGTAGCTATTGTCTAGTTTGATACGTTGATGAAACATTTGAATGTAAGATGTATAACATGTTAATGCCTAAGGAGGTATTCTGACCAAACCAGATGACGATAATTTGGATCAAATAAATTAGTAAATAACACAAATTAAATGAAGGACATTAATTAATACGTATTGGCCATTTACTTCTGTAGAGTAATCAATACAATATGTCAAACATTTTTATATTTTTCCTAATCACCAATTGTGTGCCATAATGATCATGATTCAAAAATAAACTATTAGGAATATGTGATTTAATTCAATAGAGCAATTAATGTAATATGTCAAACATTTTGAAAATTTTCCTAATCATCATTATTGGACCATAATGACCAAGATTTAGAAATAAACTAAAATAGATTGGCTATTTGATTTAATGGAGCAACTAATAAAATTTACCAAACATTTTAAAGAGTTTCCTTATCATTAGGGCTATAACATAATGAGCAAAGCTTTATAAATCAACTAACAAAAGCAGACAATTTAATTAAATGAAGCACTAGCATAATACGTAAAACATCTTGAATTTTTTCCTTATCATCAATGTTGCAGCATATCGATCAAATATTAATCAATACAAATTAGCCATTGAATTTAATGGAGCAATTAATGAAACATATCAAACAATTTGAAAATTTTCCTTGTCAACAATGCTTAATGGTCAGCATTTATAAATTAACAAATGAAGACTGACCATTCGATTCAATAAAGCAGTTCACCGAGCATGTCAAATATTTTCAAAATTTTCCAAATTATCAATGGACTACATAATCAACATTTTAAAATATCATAACTTCATCAAATCAAAGTTTTAACTGGAAATTATAGTAATTTAATCTTATTTTCAAGTTTTTACTGCATTAATAGTAACATCTCAAAATGAGATAATTTAATGAATATAATCTATATATAATGATATAAAAATTTAATAATAGAATATCTAGAGCAAGCAAATTAGTATTGAGTAATTCATCAATTCATCATTAATGCCTACATGAATTAAGGAATGGTTGATCCTCAACAAACAAAAACCAAACCAGGCCAGCTAGAAATGAAACAAGATGTACCTACTAAAATCAGAAAGAATATAACTCAACTAGAAAAGAAATTTCATCAAAGATGTTAAGAAAAGGTTCAGACAGTTGTAGTCGATAAATATTGAACAAAAATTAGGGAAAACTTTGAGCTCAATTTGATAAGCAGGAACTGATAATTTGCAACTATTCTAACTCAAACTAAAAACTAGGTTGGAGAAAAAATGCTCACAAATTTCCCGTTCCGATGAGTTTAGGGCTACCAAAATCAAAATCGACGACAGAGATGCTCAACCAAAATTGAAGCGGTGGATAAAGGAAGATGATTTCTGGTGTTGAAATTGAAATCGATGTATGGAAATTGGAAATTGGGGAGGGAATGGAAACTGGAAATCGACGTATTTTCATTTTTCTCCAAGTAAATGAGAAGCGGCGGCAAACGAAATAAACACTGATGTGTGTGGCGGCAAACAAAATAAACATTGATAGTTTTGTCAGCGTTGAGCCCTTGAAACAACTTTCTCACAGACGCATTCTACAGCATTAAACTTTTAAACGCTGATAGTAAATGTAGTAAATTCCAGAAATCCATAATAGAAAATCCAAAAAACACAAGGGGGGAGGCCTTTCATAAATGGGAGCATGAAGACTCACCAACACATGTATCACAAACGGGTCGCTATCCCATGGTCGCTAACCATAGAGCCGGTGCAACGACGTAGTACAATAACGATATGCCCGATGATCCTGAAACTCGAATAATTCAAAACAATGACGTAGTACAATAATGGTACGCCCGATGAACCTGATAAGCTGGAAAAACGATGTAGTACAACAACAGTACGCCCGATGAACCAAACTCCATAAAACCATAGGTCGCTAGCCTATAAAAATTGAGACGAAGCCCCATAAAACGAGGTACAGTCCCCCATGTGGACAAAGAGACATCGCATATCGCTAGTCTAAACCATAAAATGATCACCATTGATCAATGAAAAGTGTAGATTACACTAAGTTAGTAAATAAATGAGTTTAGCTTCATGTCCCATAACCACTGGCTTAACTTAAATATTTACGACCAAATTGTAGATTTCCACTCGAAAATTGTCACAAGATTTCAATCGAACAAGTCTAAGAATTAACCGACGAAGTAAACGCAAGCGTTTCATACCACTTGTTTTGCTAAGTCGTTTAATTGGATTTCTCGTACGAATGAGGTAAAGGTTTGTATATACTAATAGATTGGAAAATGGATTTAAAAACGAGTTTTGTATTAAAAATGGTATTGAAATCATCTTTGTGAAACGTTTGAATATTTACTACTAATATAGAAACCTTTGTATTATTAAAAGTGACAAATCACAGAAAACGATTGTAGAAACAATCGATCACCAAAAATTCACATTCGACGATGTGAATCAAAACCATACAAATTGATATCAAATCCATCAAATGGATATTCCCAAAAATCCAGAAAAAGAAGTCATCAAAGTTGATAATAAGTGATAACAACTATTCGGATCAACCAAAATCGATTAAAACGGAAATCCACTCAAAATAGGCAGCTTGGCTGAAATAAGCAGCTCTAGACGTCTGGTAGACTTCCCAGACGTCTGGTAGACTTCCCAGACGTCTGAGCTGAAGCTCTGGAATTTTCTTCCAGATCGCCCAGACGTTTGGGAAGTAAGCTCAGACGTCTGAGCTGAAGGACTAGAATTTTATTCCCGTAGCATCAGACGTCTGAGCTTATTACCAGACGTCTGAGCTGAAGCTCAAGGTAATTTTTGCCAAGGCCTTTGATGGCCAAATCAAATTTCAAGTATACAAATGAGCGACGATGGCTAGGGATCGATGTCAAGTGACAACCCAACCCTATAAACACATCAATACACTCAAAATAACATGTCCAAACATCCATATTAGGAATTTCATAGATTTTGACTTCAAAATACCAAAAATTGGAATATTCATCAAACCAATCCAATTCGAAAGCAAATGGACAAGAAATAGATGTTAGGAATTCATACCTAACAATAATGAAAGCTATAGACATAGATATGAGTTTAAAAACTCACCTTTAAACCCAAAAACACGAATGAGAAACTCTAAACAAAGGAAAGGCCAATTCCTCTTCAACTTCAACTCAAGAAGCTCCAATCTAAGCTAATAAGCAAATATTTCCTAAGTTAGGGTTTAGGAATTTCTGAAATCGAAGAGAGATTGAGATGGAGAAGGTGAAGAGGATGCTTACCTAAGCTTCTCTTTGATTTCTAGAACTTGAATCTTGAATTTCCTAGTAATCTATGGTTTAGAAATTTTAATTTCCCTTTCTTTCCCCCATTTTTCTTTTAGCTTGAAAGTGTTAGGAAATGAAAATGAATAAAGAGGAGTTGGAGGAGGAGTTAGGGTATTATGTTGGGTTAGTGGGCTCAAACCCAAACCCAAAGCCCAAAATAGAAAAACAGCAAAATTCTACTCAACTCCAAACATATCGATGTTTATACTCAAAAAAGTTGTAAACGCCATTTTGGAGTCAATGGAAGTAGCCTCGAGTCCCAATTCGACTGTTTACAGAAAGAGGGATTTCAGACTTTAATCCGACTAACGATGCCATATTTAAATTTCAACATTTAAATATACAATCGCAAAATATGCGGGTTGTTACAAATAAGTTATCAACATAATGAACCAAATTTTTCTAAATGGACACTATAAGAAATTACTTCAAGCAAAATGAAATGCTTTCTTGACAAAAAGGTAAATCTGCTAACAATACACAAAAATGCTGTGATAAAAAATGAATGGAAATTATTTACTTACAAGGAAATTACAAATATTTGACAATTTTATAATTAAATTTCAAAATAATACGAAACATATATCTTGACCAATATTTTAATTATGAAAAAAGTAAAATATTTTTTCTAATTTATAAAGAAAACAAGAAAAACAAATATAGGAAAATAGCTAAAATCTACCAAAGCTAAATCAACTAAAGAAAAGCTTCAGTTGGTGATCAAAAATATGAAGAAAAAAAATCAATAACAATTGAAAGATATAAAATTGAAAATAAATAAGCTAAAAGAGGAAAATGCAGCTCTAAAAAAAGAAAATAAGCTGTTGAAAACAGAAAATGACGGTTTGAAATAAAGGAAGGAAAAAGAAAAAGATGATAATGATCAAATTAATGATGATGAAACAATATATTCAGATACTATTAATAAAGATGAAGCAAATGACATCTTACAACGTGGATGATGAAGAAGGTAAAGATGATGATGATCATAATGAAGAAGATGAAGATGAAGACAAAGACGGTGATGATGCTAACAAAGATAAAGATGCTGGTAATGATAAAGAGGGTGATGGTGATAGTACTGATAAAGACGAAGAAGACAATAGTGAGGATGAAGGTAAAGATGTTGATGGCGATGATATTGATAAAGGTGAAGATGGCGATGGTGATTATGAAGGTAATGATAGCAATGGTGATGGTCTTAATGAAGATAAAGATGGTGAAGGTGGTGGTGCTGAGAAAGGCAAAAAAGATGACGATGATGGTCCAAATGAAACAAAAGTTGAAGGCGATGATGACAAAGATGGTAAAAGTGATGGTGATGGCAAGGAAAGTAAAGATGCTGATATTGATGGTGCAGAGGAAAAAAAGGTGATGATGCAGAGGAAACAAAAGGTGATGGTGATAAAAGTAAAAATGATGATGGTGCTGATCAGGATAAAGGTGATAATACTGCTAATGATGATGAAAAGGAAAGCTAAAGATGATGATGACAAAGATGATGATAATAAAGATGATGATGATGACGCTCTTAACCAGACAACAAACCAATATGAAATAACTGTCATACCGAAGGCAGTAAAAGGCGATGCAGAAAAAGAGAGTACCGTAGAAGAAAAAAAGAAAGCATAAAAAAGGTAAAGGTATACAAATTACTAACAAAAATTTAGCCTGGAAAATATCATTCTAACAAATAAAATATTTAACAATTGAATTTTTTTGACAAACCAGGTGAAAAATCAGAAGATTTGATTGTAGAAGGACATCAAGAAAAAATAGTACAAAAACAAAAGGTGTATATTTTAAAACAAAATTCATTTTTATAAAAAATAATATATCTTAAATATTTGACATATACTAAATATACAATTGTAACAGATGATAAAAAGAAAGATACCAAGGATTGACTACCCAACATTCATCTTACTTACACCTTGAAGTGAAAGCCAGGAATGCATGTAATGACCTGCCTTTTCAACCATCGTAAGTCGACGCCGAACACATTCATGGCATCCCAGTGTCGAATGTCCAATCGTCAAAAAGGCAGGCTGTGAGGGTAAATAAAAAAAGAACGGGGAAAATAGAATCTCACAGTGGAATTGATAACATATAGCATAAGAAAGACAGTATAAACCATCACTCCAAAATGCAAAGTACATCAGAGTTAAAAATAAACCTTATCGGCTGGACAATTACAAAATCCCGGCCTTACAATTGCTGATAGGTGTACATTATAATACAACAGAATTAAAATGCTATAGAAGATGAACATCTAACTCTACTCCAAGAACTCCATATCACCAAAGCCAACCTGCGAAAATAATCGGCCTGACCCGAGCATTATTATAAAATAACACCCGAGTAAGTCTGGAAAACTAGCGTGAGAAAACTCAAGTAACATAGTGAACATATAATAATCTTGTGAGACCATGCTGCTAGACGAGGAACGGGTTTTTACCTTACAAGAAAAACATTCATAGATGAAGATTTGGGAAACAAATTAGAACAGCAATCCAAACAAGAATAAACGAGCATAGGCAAGAGCAAAATCTAAACTTAAAGAATGGACACAAATAACTAAACATCGAGAAATACCACAGTTGCTTCTCGGTGCAATTAAGAAAACAATTCAAAGATTTTGAATCAATAACAAGGAAAAGAATTTTCTAATAAATGACTAGGAGGGTGCACCCCTTTATCAAAAGCATACCTCTAGAAATATATTTGAGAACTCCGATGGCACTCTAAAACTTCCAAGCTGAACCTCGAAAATAGTAACCAAGAATCCGCGTATTTCACATCTTCGAAGTGTCCAACTGAATCCAATCTAAAGTAGTTGTGAAGATACCCTAAAGGAATAATCCTACATAACTTGGCCCTCTCTCGCTCTTTGGTTTTAGTCATTTTCGACAAAGGGTAACAACGCTCAAATGAATAACAAATCGTCTTGGATTGACAAAACACAAAAGATGAAAAGATTAACTCCAAAGTTCAAGATAGGTACATGGAAAATAAATTTATCCAACATAACTAGGAGGGTGCTCCCCTACACCGAAAGTATACCTTTAAATAAAATATACTCGAGAGCCCATGCCAAACATGCAGCACTCTTGGGAAATTTCAAGCTGGACCCCGTTAAATCCACAGGCATCCGAATATACTCATATTAATGCATGCATGCTATCGACACCACTAGATAAATGTGAATATACCCTAATGTGTGTGGTCCATATGGCTTGGCTCCCACTCGCTATTTGGTTTTAGTTTTCACGGTGTTGGATGCCAATGCTCAAAATGAGCGACAAATTGTCATAGAGTGACAAAGCACAACAATGACTATGAAGATGCACATCCCTTTCCCGCTCTTTGATTTTAGTCATTTTCGACAAAGGATATCAAAGCTCAAAAGAGCAACACCTCATCTTAGAGAAAAATACAAAGAAGATAGTAGAATCGAAATCGATAGTCGATAAATCAACCATCGAGAAAAACAAATTGATTTGCGTATGGGAATTAAATCACATATCCTTACCATGAACAAATGAATCAAACTTTTAAAAAATTTGATTCACGCTTGAGCTCGATTTTCACATTTCAAATATTTATAAAACACATTTTAAAATGCTCTTTGAAATATTATTTTTAAAAAGGAAAATTATATTTCTCGGTGTATTAAAATAAGGGGTCAAAAATAGATGTCACTAAAACATTGTTTACTATAACTCCAAAAAAAATTACACTTAGCTTTATCTTTAAACAATTCTTCTTAAAAGATCTTCTCAATTATAAACTATTATTCATAAATTTCTCCAACATTTATTATCCCAGAAGGTATTAAATCAATTAACTAACTTAGATACCCTTGTTAAATAAATTAATTAACCTTAAAACACCTCTAAAATTAGGTAATTAACCTTAAATTACTTTTATTAAACTAGTTGATTTGCATTAAACCAGTTAATTAACTTTTAAACAATTTTTAATTTAATCAACTAATTAAGTTTAAAGATCATAAATTAAAAATGATAATGTAAATTCAAGTATCATCAATTAAAATGATTAATTAATTTAAACCTCATTAATCAAGATGATTTATTTGATTCAAATATTAATTAAAATGGTTAATTAATTTCAAATGTTTATTTTTTGAAAATAGAAGTTCAAGTTCAACACACACAATGGGCTAAGGAGGTAATAAGTAACAGTATAGCGAAAAATTGCTATAACGACACTTAAATAATTTAGATAGAATGTCATAATTATTTTCAACAAACATTAATATAGCAACATAAGGATATAGATCAATAATTATTGGCGAGAAACCCCTTAGGGTCTCTCTACAAATGTCCCGTGCAAAACAGTGGTTACAGATAATATATAAATAGTCTGATGGGTTCTCTATAATTTACATAATATGTCATTGGGTTATGTTTGATGTTACTTAAAGGTAATCGACAAAAAAACCCTTGAATTAAAAACATTCTTTAAAAGAGTGATGCTTTAAAAACAAAACCCGCCTTTCGAAATAAAGTATTTTAAACTTTAAAACTTTTATTTGATAATTAAATAACATTGAAAATCTTCATCAAAATATAATTAAACCTTAATTAAGTCTTAATTAAACCATTATTAAATCTTAATTAAACCCTTTGATAAATAAATAAATTTTTATCTTAACCAAATAAATAATAATTAACCCTTAATTAATCTTTAATTAATTAACTTACTTGATTAATACAGAAGCCCTAATTACCTTGTTAACTAATTATTAAATACTAATTAACTTACTTAATTAATTGATTAATTAATCATTAAATAATTAATTAATTATTTAAATAATAATAATTACTTATCCATGCTTAAAATAAGTTTCGAAAACACTCTTTAAAATAGTATTAAGTAAAAACATTTAAATTAGCAAAAGAGTTCGTTTTTATGAACCATATCCATAGCGACTATCGCTGTATGATCCATAATTTTCAAAGTTTTTTTTCCAAGAATTTAAAACTTTAACTCTTGGAAACTTCACTCTACAAACATAAAGACATGTTTTTGAAAAAAAACTAAACAAGTTTTAAACTTGAAAATATTTTTAAATTTAAAAACCAAAGTTCAAAGCTTTTACAAAAGGGATTTCATGTCGCTTAACTAGTAAAGGTCCTAACTTTCTTTGCATACAATCATACATTCAACATCATAACAGACATAATCACATCATAACATTTAAGCATGTTATAACCAAAATATGCAAACAAGGTTATAACTTGCAAACTAACATAACTATTAACTTCCATATTCAAAGCTATATGTCATTTTATAACAACACATACACATCCATCCAAGTCAACACAACAGATATCCAAACAAACATAATATATTACAACAAGGCAAACATATATTTTAAGTTTAGAAAACTTAGTTAAGGGTTAGAACTTTTCTCACCAAAGCTCCACGAAACTAAGCTAACTTCCACTCAAACTTGAACACGACCTAGACCTTCGCCTCTAGCTTGGAAAAGTGAAGTCTTTGGTGGCTTAAGTAAGCAAAATGATTCTGCCTTGGGTGTGCAGGTGGCTCGGCCAAGGTGGTCTAAGGTGTGTATAGGTTTTTTTATGAAGGAGATAGTTTTAAGAAGAATTTAAAAGTTTTGAAAGTGAAATAAACTCGGTTTTTATTTAAAAGTGCTTGGAAGCTATTAAAGAGCATGTGAAGTGATGGAGAAAGGTTAGGAAGTGAAGGAGGTAGTTTAAAACAAGGATTTAGAAGTTTTGAAAGAGATATAAACTACGTTTTTAAAACTTTAAAAGTGCTTGAAAACCATAAAAGAGCATGTGAAGTTAAGGAAGAAGCTTAGAAAAATGAATATGGAATGATAAAATGGGAAAAAGAAATATTAAAATTGGTTTTACGTAACATGAAAAACCAAATTACTAATTTAACCTCAAGTACCTAACCTCGACTCTTCACTTGTCACATCACCTACCCTTATCTCGCCATGGTACTCATGCCCAAAACATGTCCCCTGCTCCTTGCCAACATACCAACATGCATTTAGTGTTATTTGTACTTTATGTTTCAAATGCCATCTTTTTATTTTAAACGTTTTCTTTATATTTTTAGACAAAGGTCACATCCACTCATATACTAAATTAAGTATATATATATATGTATTAAAACATATGAGAATTATTTTATAAATCAATATGTACATATTTACACTAGAGTTCACAATGTTTCCGACAACTTTTGACGAAAAGTCGAAGATTCGGAAAACAAATTTCGATCACACTTTCGATTTTTCTTCGTACTAAATATTTTTGTAAACTAAATTTGAAAAAAAATTCACCATCACTATTTACTATTTAAAAGATTTTTATTTTAATTATAAAATCTATTATTTGAATATTTAAAATTAATTAAATATTTGCAAATCAAAATGATGAAATTTCGGGTCGCTGCACTCTCCCATCCCCCTTAAAAGAATTTCGTCCTCGAAATTTTACCGCAAACCTCACCCGAAAAACAAACTATCCGAAAAATATTTAACGCTATTCAGATGTAACTCTTCATGCAAAAACTAGTATAAAATATATCTACATGCAACCAAATGTAATATAATATGCATATACAACAAAATACAGAGAATATTCCATGATAAATGCCATGCGGCGAATATCTTCAAAGAAAAAATTAGAACTAAATGCCCGGGTTTTATATTCAAAAAAATTTCAAAATTTCTTCAAAGAGAAATATATCAAAACCAAAATCAATAATGATAGGGAGAGGGCTCTCTTTACTGAAGCATGGTATACTCTAGAATCAAAACAACATGGAGCATTCAGTTGTATTTTGGTTCCTTCTGAAACAACAACTAGTGTAAAGAAATATACTTGGCAAATCTCCCAAATTGGAAAACCCCTAATTGCCTAAATTTAGTCATAACAAAACTTTTGAAAAACCATTTCAAAAATATTCTTTTTAAATGTTCTGATATAATAACACTTTAACAAAAAAAATTCTAAATAATGTCTTTATTATTTCTTTCAAAAATTCTTTCTCAAAATTACTTTTTCAAAAGTACCAGGGTTTATGTCCTAATAAACAACAATTCAAAAACATTGGTTTATAAATTCAAACTTTATAAACTATAATATAGAAAATCATACAACCAACCAATCAAAATCCATAAAAGAATAAACTAACACTTAACGTTATTTAAAATATCAAATGACTAACAATCAAATCTTAGCTCAAATTCAAAACTTTCTTGGTTGTCCAAGGATATAGATAATTTCCTAAGCATATCATTTTGCTTATCACAACCTTTGGTTAATGCTTAGAAGAGTATCTAAGCTTCTTTAGACAAAATTAAAAGCCACACTCTAAATTTATCGGCTCCTTAACTACCTTAATCTTTCTAAATCATTTATATTTTCTATTTAATATTTCATTCAACACTAAAATTGTTTATGGATTATTTAATAAATTCTCATATAAGTTTTATAATATTTTATAAAGCCATTTCCTTATAAAATACCAAATAAAAATTTACACTACTTTATTTACTTGTATAATACCCTTCTAGATCTTAAGAATATATACAAAACATAAATTTTATTTTACTTTTCAAAATTTAGATTGAGGCCCAAACAAAATATGGGTCTTCAAATTTGAATCAACCTATAGACTTCTTTAACTTAGGGTGTTAGAATGAAAGATGTTTATAGTTGACCCAAAAAACAACAAATAGTTTTCACCACTGAAATGTTTTAACCAAAAGCTAGCTGTCTATTAAAATCTCCTTGTTTAATTTAACCCATTTTAGAATTTGAGTTAAAACATCTCTTTTCTATCCAAGAGTTTACATTTCATTTATCAAATCGATTTATCAAAAATACATTTTATTTTGAAATCGATTCCCTATAAGGGAACCTTAAGAATTAAATACCCAATTTTGTTTCAAAAAACCATTTTTGAAAATATACTACTTATATTACTTTATGAAATAAATTCAAACAATTTATTTACTAAAAATCACTTTGGGTCCGTTTAGATTTGAACTCATTTTGATCGTATAATGATAAAAAGAATAATTTACTAAGAACTCCACAATGTGTGCCTAAGCAACATCCGATCGTTGCTTAGAAGATTATTCAAATTGCCATAAAACTAATCGAAATGTTTTCCTCGAATCACCCCAAAGAAAATGCGTTCCACTTACAATCTACCTTCCAGTATATTTATTTTTAGAAATGCTTCCGAGTAATATTCTACTTTTAATTTTCTTAAAATCCTTTTGAAAATATTTCAAATAGCTGAGATTTAAATTCAAAAACCCTTTTTTTAAACCCATTTTATGAACCAAATTTATATAAAATTACCTTTATATAAAAATTAGTTTACATTATAATAACTCTACCTTACTACGGTAAAACTTTCCCAAATATTTATTCTCTAAATGTCTTGTTCTATTAATTAGATTATATTAAATAACTTTTACGAAAAGTTTACTTTTAACCCAACATTATAATCGAACATCTTATAGTCATATTGTGAAAACTAATTCACAAGGGGTCTGTTTATAAATTCAAATAATAAATGCTTATAAATAAACCAAATACAAATAATTAGCAATCAATAAATGGCAATCAATGCTCCTAAATTAATCAAGCATGGCTGGTCGAACTATATTGATAATAGATAAATATTATCACTTTCAAACAAACAAACACGCTCTATAACTATATATTTTTGAAAACTATACCTTTATATATAAAAAATAGAGGTGAATATTTCATTTACCAATTTTTAAAAATCAATATCATGTCCGTTTGTTTCATTCAAGTGTTTAGAAATCCCTATCGACGGCATGACATCCCACGTCTCGACCAAAATTCATAAACAACTCAACAGACCAATTAACATAACATGTTTTTATAAAAATAGCAAACACGCTCTCGTATATATATAATACCCTTAAACTCATTCTAGGGTGTCACTTACCCTACCTCTAATAAGTTACTCACTCTAGGGTATTGCTAACCCTATCTATAGCGAGCCATACCCTACCAAAGCCAAGGTTCTCACTTAACCTTCAGCTCTGATACCAAAATGCAATGACCCACCTTTTTGACCATCAAAAGTCGACAGCGAATACATCCACAGCATCTTAATGCCGAACATTCAATCGCCAAAAAGGCAGATTGTTGGGGTAAAAGAAAAGAAAAGAACAGGGAAAACAGAACCGCACAACGGAATCGACAACATGTAATATAATGAAGACAATATAAACTGTCAATCAAAAATACAAAGTACACCATAGTTAAAAATAAACCTTATCAGCTGGATAGTTATAAAATCCTAGCCTTACAATTGC
Organism: Allium fistulosum; assembly: GCA_030737815.1. Taxonomy (NCBI): domain Eukaryota; kingdom Viridiplantae; phylum Streptophyta; class Magnoliopsida; order Asparagales; family Amaryllidaceae; genus Allium; species Allium fistulosum. The sequence goes on from CM060904.1 coordinate 101,358,266, forward strand.
TGATAGGTGTATAAAATAATACAACGGAATTAAAATACTACAGAAGATGAACATCCAGCTCTTCTCCAAGAACTTAATATCACTGAAGCCAATTAGAGAAAATACTTGGCCTGACCCGAGCATTATAATAAAATAAAATCTGGGTCAATTTGAAAAACCAACATAAGAAAACTCAAGTAATGTGGTAAACGTATAATAATTATGTGAGACCATGTTATTAAACGCGGAATGAGTTTTTACATCACAAAAACAACGTTCATGGATGAAGAAGTGGGAAACAAATCAAAACAAAAATTCAAATAAGAATAAATGAGCATACCTGTGCAGTTAAAGCGCTTAGCAGATTCAATGCGGCTGAGGTGCAAAAAGTCATAGCGGGGATACAACAAGGATATAGCGGGATATAGCAGATGACTCAAAAATAGCAGATAAAACTCGTTCTTAATGTTTTTACAAATATATAAATGGTAATTAAATGAAAAATTAACATTCATTTGAATTATAATTAATACATAAATAATTTTAAATAAAAACATGTATGAATATATTGTAAATAAACGTAAACTGATATAAAACATAATTGAATTTAGTAGAGTATTAGAGTATTTTCATTTATGAAAATATACTAAAAATTCAACTAAATAAATTAATTTTCAAAATTTTATAATGTATAAATGTCATTTTTCAATTCATTTCTTTTAAAGAAGATATAGCGGAAATAGAGGAATATAGCGGGAATGAGTGGATATAGCGGAAATAGCGGGGCTTAAAGAGGAAAGGCTATATTTAGGGCTATATGGAAAAATCGTAGCAGTAGAAATCCGCTACGAGATATATCAAGGTTATAGCGGGGTAATAGCGGGGCATTAACTGCATAGGAGCATACACAGGAGCAAAATCCAAACATTACGAATAGGCATAAATAATTAAAAATAGAGACGAATGATGGTTGCTTCTTGGTGCAATTAAAAAAAATTCAAAATTTTGAATCAATAATAAGGAAAGGAATTTTTAAACTAACGACTAGGAGGGTGCACCCCTCTTACCGTAAGTATACCTTCAGTAATATACCTGAGAACTCTGATGACTCTCGGAAACCTCCAAGCTGGACCCTGCCAACTATTATTGAGAATTCACGTATTCACATCTTCGAAGCATACAACCAAATCCAATCTAGAGTAGACGTGAAGATACCCTAATGGGAATAATCTCACATAACTTGGCCTCCACTTGCTCTTCGGTTTTAGTCGTTTCTCACAAAGGACAGCAATGCTCAAATGAGCAATTGATCGTCTTGGATTAACAAAACATAAGTAATGAAAAGATTAATTCCAAGGTTCGAGATAGTGCAAGGAAAATGAATTTATCCAGCATAACTAGGAGGGTGCTCCCCTTACATCGAAATTATACCTCTAGATAAAAGATACTTGAGAACCTGTGCCAAACACGCAACACTCTTAGAAACTTCTAAATTGGACTACGTTAAATCAACAGGCATCGGAATATACTCACATCAACATGCATGCTATCGACACCACAAGATAAATATGAATATACCCTAATGGGTGCGACCCACATGGCTTGGCTCCCCCTCGCTCATTGGTTTTAGTTTCCATGATGTTGGATGCCAATGCCCAAAATGAGTGACAAATTGTTTTAGAGTGATGAAGCACAACAATGCTAGGAGGGTGCACCCTTTCCCCGCTTTTTGGTTTTACTCATTTCCGACAAAGGATATCAAAGCTCAAAAGAGCAACCCCTCGTCTCAGAGTGACAAAATACAAAGAAGATAGAAGAATTGAAATGGATTATCGGTGCATCAACTATCATGAATAACAAAGTGGTTTGCATATGGGAATTAAAACACATACCATTACCATGAATAAATGAATCAAACTTTTAAAACATTTAATTCACGCTTGAGCTAGATTTTCACATTTCAAATATTTGTAAAACACATTTAAAAATGCTCTTTCAAATATTCTTTTTTAAAAGGCAAATTATATTTCTAAATGTGTTAAAATAAGAGGTCAAAAATAGTTGTCATTAAAACATTGTTTACTATAAACCCAAAACAATTTACACTTGGCTTTATCTTTAAACAATTCTTCTTAAAAGATCTTCTCAATTATAAACTATTATTTATAAATTTCTCCAACATTTATTATCCCAGAAGATATTAAATCAATTAATTAACTTAAATACCCTTGTTAAATTAATTAATTAACTTTAAAACACCTTTCTTAGCCTTAAATTACTTTTATTAAAATAGCAGATTTACATTAAAACTCCTATTCAACCAGTTAATTAACTTTTAAACACTTTTTAATTTAATCATCTGATTAACTTAAAAAATCATTTATTAAAAATGATTAAGTAAATTCAAATATCATTAATTAAAATGGTTAACTAATTTAAACCTCATTAATCAAAATGATTTATTTGATTCAAATATTAAATAAAATGATTAATTAAGTTCAAACATTTATTCTGTGAAAATACAAGCTCAAGTTCAACACACACAAATGGTTAAGGAGGTAATAAGTGGTGGTATAGCGAAGAATGTGATGATTATTTTCAACCAAGCATTAATATGGCAACATAAAAAAAAATTGGCGAGAAACCCCTTAGGGTCTCTCTACAGATGTCCCCTACAGAACAATGGTTATAGATAACATATAAATAGTCGGATGGGTTCTTTACCATTTAGATATTATGCCATTGGGTTTTGTATTCATTTGAGGTTTCTTAAAGGTAATCGACAAAGTGGATTAAAAAACATTCTTTAAAAGAGTGTTGCTTTAAAAACAAAATTTGTCTTTGAAATAAAGTAGTTTAAACTTTAAAACTTTTATTTGATAGTCAAATAACATTTAAACTCTTCATTTAAAAATAATTAAACCTTAATTAAGTCTTAATTAAACCAAAATTAAATCATAACTTAATTATCAATTAATTAATGATCAAACCCTTTGATAAATAAATAAATAATTAAAAATTTATCTTAAATAAATAAATAATAATTAACCCTTAATTAATAATTAATTAATAATTAATCTTTAATCAATTAACTAATTTTAATTAACTTACTTGATTAATACTTAAGTACTAATTACCTTGTTAACTAATGACTAAGTACTAATTAAATTAATATTAATTAATTAAATATAACAATTACTTATCCATACTTAAAATAAGTTTTGAAAATACTTTACAAAAATATCCTTAAGTAAAAACATTTAAATTAGCAAAAGAGTTCGTTTTTTTAAACTGCATCTATAGCGACTATTGCTATATGACCTGTAATTTTCAAAACTTGAAGTTTTGTTTTCTAAAAAATTTAAATCTTTAACTCTTGGAAACTTCACAACTTTGCTAACACAAAGACATGTTTTTTTTAAAAACTAAACAAGTTTTAAACTTGAAAATTATAAATTTTAAAACCAAAGTTCAAAGCTTTTACAAAAGGGATTTCATGTCGCTTAACTAGTAAAGGTGCTAACTTTTCTTAGCATACAATCATACATTCAACATCATAACACACATAATCACATCATAACATTTAAGCATGTTATAACCAACATATACGAACAAGATTCTAACTTGCAAATTAACATGACTATTAACTTCCATATTCAAAGCTATATGTCGTTTTATCACAACATATACACATCCATCCAAGTCAACATAATACATATACAAACAAACATCATGTAACGACCCACTATTTTGGACCATTCGCATCCGCACATGTCGAACTTGAATGATTCAAAATACCGAATTGTTAATTTAAATTGGCAAAACTCAGCATATACAGTAAATAAAATAATCACAGATCACAGACACAGAGTAATATAACAACAATGCAGCGGAAACAAAAGAATAGTAGTTCATGAAGCTACTATATAAATATATAAACCAGAGTTATACAGGATACAATAGAAGTCTCGAATACAATAGTCAAATACAATATCAGAATACATCACTGGAATAAACCGAATATATGAAAGCTGGATAGATAGCTGGATCTCCAAGCGAAGCTCCAACTCCAAAGGTGAGTCTCGAATACTGGTACACTCAGTCTGACCCGAGCGTAAAGGAAACACAAAACACTCGAGTCAGGATTAACATTCTTATATCAATAAATCCAACTCAAGTGAAATATCAACTGAAATACAAGTAACTCAAAGGATGTTTGGGATAACCATCCTCTAAGGATCCGTTAAACTATCTACTATGTAATAGTATACGCTAAGTAGATAATGTCTAATCAGTAAGGTACGATATCAAAATAGCGTTAAGTCATGGCCCATTCCACCCTTAACACATTTTTATTCCCAAGAGCATATACAAGACCGTAGTTTCCCCAAAACCGGAAGTCACCAGAGGGCAATCCATATACTAAAGGTACAAACCAAAATCGTAGTGGTCGCGAATAGGATAATCCGTATGACAAGGTACATGAGGCAATACCAACTAGGATACTAGTAGTTGCCTGATCCGGACTGATGTTGAGCATAGCAGCTACTACCTCAACACCGCGAAACAACACTCCCAAATCAAGGGGTGCACCCAAATCGAATCACATAAGTAATAGATAAGGTATCGAAGAAGTGTGTCCGCTAGAGATGGCGATCCTCAATGGCCCGGCGCGGCTCCTGTTTTAGTCATGTCAGGGGTCATCCAAAATCGTTCTCTTTCTTTAGTCAACGCGTTCACCAAACCATCCACTTCATTCTGGATCAACACTCCGCGTATATTAGTTATTAAAGTGGTTTCGGTATCGACAGAGAGTATGTCCATATCCGATCCCGGTCTCTTTAATAACTACGCATTATTACACCGATGGTCATTTAATAAAAATTTCAAAATAGTTATATTTCAAATGACATATCATTGACATTTCAAAACCATATAAAACGATATCACTTTTCCTTCAATAAATCCATTTCAAAATCATATCACTTTCCAAAGTTATATTGCTTTCGAAATCATAAGTCTTTTAAAATCATAACACTTTGGAAATCAAACTTGAAATTCATAACACTTTGAAATCCTAGCACTTTCCTCTTAAACAGTTTAGATATTCACAAATCAATTTACATAAACTCGAGTTCCAAAATTAAAATTTAATTAAATCTCAAATCATCAATTTCAATTCAATTTAGTTTCTAAATAACCATTTCAATCTATCGATTTCAAATACATATTCAAACCATAAAATAAGCCATTTCAATTTCAATATATTTCAAAGCTTTAAATATTTAACATTTCAATAGCATCTAATACAACTTCAATTCACAAATTCAAATCAACAAAATATCCCATTTAAATTTATATCATTTGAAATATTCATTAAAGTCACTTTTAATCAAATTCAAGTTAAAACATATCTTTAGAATTTCAAATTTTATAAATTTCAAATCAACTTTATTTAAGTATAATTCTTAAATAAATATAATTTCAAATCAATTTCAAATCATTATAAACTCTATATTTGAAAATATAGATAAATAAATACTTAAACATATTTCATATTGATTCAAATCAACTTTATTAAATCAACTTTAATAAATCTTTAAAATCATTATTTATTAAAACCATATTTTTCTTTCAAAACCGTAGAAATGTTTTTCAAAAACATTTATATATAGACCAACGGTGTCTGTATATAATTTTCTATCCTATGGTCAAGTGATACGGATATTTATCATTTCAATCCGCAATTTAAAATATATTCGGGTATATATCTTTTCAACCCGAAATCCCAAATTCAATTTAATTTGAAAATCGCTTGGGTTTATCATTTCAACCCATAACGATTCTATACTAACAGGGAACTTGCAGAGTGATAACAGATATGATAATAATATAACAACGGTAACAGACATATATCATCAGTATAAATAACAGATAAGGGTGTCAGATGTCACAGGTGAACATATACAGATGATGGCATATATATATATCAATATAAATAACAGATAATGATGTCAGGTGTCACAGGTGAACAGATACAGATGATGTCATAGATATAGCAATATAAATAACTAACAGCAGCATATTTCAATTGTCGTTTCAATTGAAATCAAATTTAATAAATAAAAGAACGTTAATCGTGAGTGATTGCTCACCTTTCGAGACTAGAGATGCACGAGAAGATGACATGGATACGCACACTGATACGGACATAGAGATTGAGTTACGAATCCAAGCAAAACAAATCGGCACGAATTCAACGATCAAAGCTGATAACAGAAATCGATGAAATCAAATCAAAACATTCAACATAGCAACAAATAAAACATGTCATGCGTCAAAGTTTAACAATATAATTCTATGTGCTACCGAGATCGAAATGGTCTGAAATTTGGTATGAATAAAGATCAAAACTTGTATTTCAAACTACAAAAGATTCACTTGTTTTGGACAAGAGACGAGAAAAGTTATGATGTCACGAACATAGACTCAGGCCATGTTTGCAGCAGTGTAAAATAATTTCTAAGTACAAAAGAACAGCTGTCTGAGTCTAACTTCCAGATCCTCGACCACTAATCAAACGATGTCGGATTTGGATGAAATTTGACAGGCATAAACTAGGTAACTTTGACTTCTTTTAAAAAATAAAATCAACCCATTCCGACGTAAGACAGAAGAGATACGATGCGTCAAACATGAACTCAGGTCGTGTTTGCAGCAGTGTAAAATAATTTCTAAGTACAAAAGAATAGCTGTCTGGGTCTCACTTCCAGATCCTCGACCACTAATCAAAAGATGTCGGATTTGGATGAAATTTGACAGGCATAAACTAGGTAACTTTGACTTCTTTTTAAAAATAAAATCAACCCATTCCGACGTAAGACAGAAGAGATACGATGCGTCAAACATGAACTCAGGTCGTGTTTGCAGCAGTGTAAAATAATTTCTAAGTACAAAAGAATAGCTGTCTGGGTCTAACTTCCAGATCCTCGACCACTAATCAAACGATGTCGGATTTGGATGAAATTTGACAGGCATAAACTAGGTAACTTTGACTTCTTTTTAAAAATAAAATCAACCCATTCCGACGTAAGACAGAAAAGATACGATGCGTCAAACATGAACTCAGGTCGTGTTTGCAGCAGTGTAAAATAATTTCCAAGTACAAAAGAATAACTGTCTGGGTCTAACTTCCAGATCCTCGACCTCTAATCAAACGATGTCGGATTTGGATGAAATTTGACAGGCATAAACTAGGTAACTTTGACTTCTTTTTAAAAATATAATCAACCCATTCCGATAAAACATGAGTGAGATATGATATCGTGAACATGCAGTCTAACTGCTGTTCAGAAAAGAAGAAGAAGAAAAGAAAAAAAAAAGATAATAAAAAGAAACGAACAAAAGAAAATGGCTGCCATATACGTATGGCATATACATACAAGCTTGCAGATTAAAATATATGTGACATATATATCACATATAGTCTCATGTATAATTAAACGTGCACAACATAAATAAGTTTCAAATGGACAAGCCTAAATGCCTTTATATTATAGACTTTTCAACATATAAAGTTATGCAAGATGACAGCCTGGCACATGCAACAGCATGAATGTGTATGAGTTTTCACATAGCCAGAAAGAAAGTAAAATGCAGCATGCAGCTGACAGCACCCTATGTATAAAGTAAACTATGCTAATCTTTTCTTTAAAACATAACAAGTAATGTATATCCTATATATATGTTTTAAACAAACTGTTATATACTTAAAAATTTTCAGGCTAGTATATAACTACATATACAATCTGTAGCTTGAAATCCAACTATTTTATCCAAATCTAATATGTTATAATCTAAGGCAAACTTATGTGTAAACCAACGCATAGGACCAACATGTATATTTAGACACATATAACCTTTATATTGAAAACATATATATATATATATATATATATATATATATATATATACGGTTAAATCAATATACAAAAAAAAATACAAATCTAAATGAAACACCTTCTTGTCATATTGAAAATAGATATTCACAAAATACATAAAATTTCTTTTGAAATCCAACACACCAAAATTATTGTAACTATATAAAACTACCTAAGTATGTATGCATAAACTAACAAATGATATATATATATATATATATATATATATATATATATAATATAGCTTATATATAGCCTTTCATATATATTACACACCCATTTAACTATCACTTTAAACATGTTATATATACATTTGCAGTAACTTATATATATATAAATAGGATAAGCAAAACTTACACGTATACATATTAACATACCCGAGGCTGTCGAAATAAGCAGTGAGGAAGGCCGGAACTTGGTGGGGAAGATGGCATGGTGGTGCGGCGGAGAAAGGTGGCGAAAGGTTGGGAAAAATGCTAGGCGATCGAGCAAATGGAGGCAGGCGGCGGCTGGTGATTAGGTGGCGGAGGTCGGCTATAGGAGGGAGGCGGAGTATAGGCACGGGTCAGGGAGAGACAGAGGCGGACTGCACGACGATGTGGAGGGTGAGCACAATCTCGGCAAGGCTGGAGCAAATGTATAGGGAAAAGCAAAAGAAGATGAAGCGAAAAATGAAGAAAGAAAGAACAGGCTGCACCCAATATATGGAATATATACTATATCATAAAATTTACCCAAATGAATGCTGGACCCAAACTGAAAGGCAGAGGAAAGGTATGTAAAAGGAAAAGCCAGGGAAAAGCAAAAGTCTCAATCTAACAGCCAGTTTTTTTTTCTTTTATTATAAATGGAACGGCAGGCAAACAGTGAAAGCCAGCAACCAAAAGTCCAACGCGAATATCAAAAATAATAAATATTAATGGCTGACAGCTTTGCACGCTGGATAATGAGTAGAAAGAGAAAATGAAAGGACTCCGAAACGAAAGGACTCAATCGGGTACCGGTACGGTTACCGTTTTTACGGATTCCGCTGCGAACCAGACTTCAAAACGCAAAAATAAATATACCGTAGAGATCAGCACGATGAGACGATCAAAATGGTATACAGATATTAGCAGTACGATTTAATTATAAAAATTCGAATTTTCTAATAGCGGAAAATGCAAGAAAAACGCTGAAAAATAAGATCGACGGAGCCAAAGATGTCCGAATTTGGAAAAACGACAAACTGAAATCTTACTCAGAAGATGATTTAGAATTTTTCTATATAAAAATATTTAGGTTTCGGAAACATTTTATTTTCATCGCTTTTTAACTGATTAGATTGAAGTAAATTTACACGCGAAATAAACTTTCATATTTTCGGATGAAAATTTACCAGTTGCTATGTTTAACTAGACGTATTCCAAATATTAAATTTTATTTCAAAATTTTATCGTTTTAAAATTTCGCAAAATTTCAACTAATTACGTTATTAAAACAGTTGAAATTTACGGGTCGTTACACATCACATATTTCAATAAGGCAAACTTATATTTTAAGTTTAGAAAAAAATGTTGAGGGTTAGAACTTTTCTCACCAAAGCTCCATGAAATTAAGCTAACTTCCACTCTAACTTGAATACGACTTAGACCTTCACCTCTAGCTTGGAAAAGTGAAGTCTTTGGTGGCTTAGGCAAGTAAATGTATTCGGCCTTGAGTGTGTAGGTGGCTCGGTTAAGGTGGTCTAGGGTGTGTATGGGTTTGTTTAGTGAAGGAGGTAGTTTTAAACAAGGATTTAAAAGTTTCAAAAGAGATATAAATTAGGTTTTTAAAACTTTAAAAGTGCTTGAAAGCTATTAAAGTGCATGTTAAGTTGTGGAGCAAGCTTAGGAAAATGAATGTGGAAAGATAAAATGGGAAAAGAACTATGAAAATTGGTTTTATGTAACATGAAAACCCAAATTACTAATTTAGCCTCAAGTACCTAACCTCCACTCTTTACTTACCACATCACCCACCCTTGTCTCCTCATGGTACTCACACCCAAAACATGTCCCCTCTTCCTTGCCAACATACCAACATGCATTTAGTGCTATTTGCACTTTATGTTTCAAATGACATCTTTTTATTGTAAACATTTTCTTTTTATTTTCGTACAATGGTCACATCCACTCATAAACTAACTTAAGTATATATATATATGTATGTATTAAACATATCCTAATTATTTTATAAATGAATATGTACATATTTACACTAGATTTCACAACATTTCCAACAACTTTTGACGAAAAGTCAAAAATTCGGTCATATTTTCGATTTTTTTTTGAACTGAATATTTCTATAAACTAAATTTGAAAACCAACTCACCATCACTATTTATTATTTAAAAGAATTTATTTTAATTATAAAATCTATTATTTGAATATTTAAAATTAATTAAATATTCGTAAAATCAAAGTGGTGAAACTCCAGGTCGTTACAATGCAGCCAAAAATTAACCCAGGACTCAGAAAACATTCAACAAAAAGTGGTTGTAGATTTCAAAATCAAGCTTGAAAATGAGGAGAAAAGTTGAAAAGAAAACAAACAAAAAATTTTCTTTCTTCACTCTTATAAAGAGTAAAAAAAGAAACAAAAAGAACGAAAAAATATCTAGATTTCAAGTATTCAAATCAAAAAAAAAGATATACCGAAAGAAATCAAATAAAAGCAACATTGACAAAAAAGATGAAGAAGTTCATTAACCTGAAAATATATCAGACCAAAGCACAAAATCTGATCGCAATAGGTCTGAAATAAAAGAAGCAAAGATATTGGTTCGAAAAAGCAATCTTGCAAGAAAATGGCTCACAATGAACAGAATCATGGATTTAATGCTTTTTATGAAGCATATGGAAATAAGTAATTTATTTTATTAAAACATAAAACGAAAATATACAAACAAACATACAGAAATGAGCTTAATCCTTTTCCATTATCATGTAAGTTTCTCATTCTTGTTTTTTTGTCACAACAATGCAGTTCAGAATGACTCCACAATCCATGCACCAATCTCTTAGCGTTTCCCTTGGATTCAAAAACCCAAAACATATATTAATAACATACTTCAACACAAATCAATTATACATATAAAATTCAACGAATTAGTCATACCATATCGGTTGTGAAATGAGCAGTTAAATCAGCATAATCTAAATCCTGATATACATTGTCAATTTCTTCATTATGATCCTCAATGGTATCATCGTTATCTAATTCATTGCAGTTATCAGCTTGAGTTATTCTTTCTCACAATCATTCTTCGGTACCTTCAAAACAACTTAATATTGATTACACGTTGTTTAAGTATAATTTAAAGATTGAAATAAAAATACGCAGTTTTAGGGGTGTTAATTTTATACGAGTATTCGTTGTCCGGCTCGTTCGAAGTCGAGTCTTTGTTCTTCCATTTCTCAATTAGGACACGAATTAGGACAATAAAATTTGCACGATATTTTGTCCGTACGAACTGTTCGAAGAATTTTCTATTGTTCGTACATCGTCCGTCCGTTGCCCGACTCATACGAAAAGTGTCCGAGCCAAAGTCTCGTCCGGTCCGTGTCCGTCTAAAACTCTTATAAGACAAGGCACGAACACCCCTACATCCAGTCCGGTACGCTCGATTAACACCCTTAGGTAGCTTATTATCGAACTACAAAGCATAGTTTGGCGGAGTCACGCTTAACTAAAATATAAAACTTGACATGCTTCTACCCAACTAAAATTTACTCGGCCAACCCTCGTCGAATATTTGTTCGACTTCCTCCTGCTAACGTTGAAACAGTACAATTTATCATGATCCTTGCTAGTGTTGTAAAAATCCTTCTAGGCTAGCCTTACCGCCTATAATTTTGGCTAATCCGCCTAGATGAGACTTACTGCATTATCTTAGCATACAAACCGGTTTATAAGCATCATTTATACACCAATTTATGCTTGTTGCCTCTTATAAGCATCAAAATATTTGTTTCAAGAAATTTTATCTTTATGGTTGCTTCCAAAGTCATCTAAATTTATGATATCACATTATGAATCAATTAATACTAAACAAAATACCACTATTTTATCCAAAATCCATAAGTTTATCCAAAACGCCTAGCTTCGATTAATTCTCGTCTAGACTATTGATCCCTAGTTCATGCTTACAGCCTAGCATCCGCCCAACGATTTTTACAACCTTGGTTCTTGCTTAATCGACCAATTTGATTTGAAGCAATTTATGAAAATAATCCCTAAAACCTACTATACCCTAAATTCTAAAAAATTAAAAGTACCTAAACATTCTCTTCAACAAAATTTTCGAGTTGAATGTTTTCTCGAGCAAAAATTAACCCGACCTCTTCCTCGTTTACAATCTATTTGAAGGTGAATTTAAATTTTCTATTATGTCATTAAGATTTTGAACAGAAGATTAATGATTAATTAAAAAAAAAGTTTAAACAAACGGAGCCTAAGTCACAAATAATTATATGAAAAGTCTTATTTTGATTTGTACCTTTGTAGTAGAAATGTTTTTTTTTTTCCTGTTTCTGAAAATTGTAATGGAAAGGTGGAGCGTAAAACACGTTCTTTACATGGAGTGAAAGATGGTTGATCAATTGAAGTAGAATAAGTTTTCTAGCTTAGGTGTTTTAAACAAATTGAGTAACTAATACGACGAATCTGTACCGTCAATATTGCAAAATCAAGCCCATTAATCATCTCAATCGAGCGAGATCTAGGGTTTCGTTTTTCTTATAAATACTCCTTAACTTCGTCTTCAATCTCCGTCTTCTTTTCATCCACAGCCACTCTAAGGTGTCTTTTATATTTTTATTTATCTCGCCTTCTTTTTTCATGTTTTGTTTTTGATTTTCCTGAAAACACTCATACAGTGAATGAAATTAGTGATGTGATGTTCCTTTCCCCGAATGATCGACTCTGATTATACTGCGCGATCTTTTTTCTCCTCGGAGAAATCAAGCCAATGTTCTGATCCTACCTCATTCACTGTTATTTTTCATATTGAACCATTCTCATGTTCATTTTTGTTGAATTTTTCTCTCCACATGTGAAAAATGGTCGACGATGAAAGAAAGAAAGGCTCGTTTCTCAGAACATTCGCAGTGGCCGCCTAAGAGCTTTCGCCTCGCCCGGCTTGAGAGCTTATGCTGTTCATTCCTTCCTTGGATGTCTGAGACCATTCACCTTTGTCAATATAATATTTTTTATACCTGTTTTTCATGTTAATATTTTTGATTTCAGTTAATTCCTGTTATCTGTTGTTTTTGTTAACGTACAAGGCAACTTTCCCAGAGTAGCTGTAAGTTTTCAATTGGTGACCTCTTTTGCTCTGTTGCCCATACACATGTGCTTTTCAGTACTTGATTTCAATTTCATCTCTTCCAAGTTGAATTGCATGTACTATTAGCCTATATTTGTTTTTTTTCTTTTCAGTATAATGTTGCAGTTTTGAAAATGCTGAACATGGATGGACCTGCAGTCTGAAATCTGATGATGTAGAACTGTTTAGTAGCATTCCAGGATGAATTGCATCTACTATTAGCCTATATTTTTACATTTCCCATTTTAGTTTTTAGAGTCATATAGAAAGCATGATGAAGCATTTATCTAGTATGTCATAACGATACATTTTTCATTACCAATATGTTAGCGTTTAGATATTGAAGGATTCCATGTCAGCATGTTTAGTGATACAGGGATAACTGGATTCGAGACTGGTGAATGTAGTCTAGATTGAGTGCCTGACATAGGAGAATTTGTTAACGAATTCTAACAATTAAATGATATCATGCTTTCAAGATGAATTGCATGTATTATTAGTCTACATTTGTTTTTTTTTCTTTATGAAAATAATGTTTTGGTATTGTAAGCAATGAATGTAGATTGACGTGTAGACTGAAATCTGTAGATGCAATACTGTTTAGTAGTATTCCTCTGCTAAAATGTTCGTTACGTTCCCCTTTTTTGCTTTTAGAATCTTATAGAAAGCACGATGAAGAATTTATCTATAAGGATAAAATGATGCTCTTTCCTCCTTTTAGTTGCATTTCCTAAGCCACGGGGTGTGGAAGTTAGCGATTCACATACCACTACTATCATTACTATTTATACTATTATAATCATTTATTTGTTTGTATTTTTCTTCTTCATATATATGTATTTTTATCTTTATTTTTACTTTACTTAGTTATTATTACTTATTTATTTGATTTTATTTTATCACTGCTACCGTTTTTGTTATAACATTTAAATTAGCTTTGTTATTTAGTTTTCTGTATTCTATAAGGTCAAAGTTTTCATGATGTGGAGCGTAACCATGTTAGATTAGTGGTTAGATAAGTCTTGGGATATTTTATTGTTATTTGCTTTGTTTACACACTCAATCATGTAATAAGATCTTTGGACGATGAAGTAAGTAAAGAAAGTCAACTGTTGATTACCAGTACAACAATAAAAGGTAAAACAATAAAATAATGTTTATTAACTAATTAACAGTTATTCTCTTTATTTACTTTATCCTTTGAGATTTTATTACATGATTGGTTGAATAAACCAAATAAATAATTATCATGGTTTTGAAGGATTCATGTGTATATATATGAACAGTCTAATCCTGTAGTCCAAGCTTGCGTTAGATAGCTGGAACAAGCCTTATGATTTGGTTTTCCTTCCGGTTGGCAAATCACATTTTCGTTCTTTTCTACTAGTACATGAATTATTTATATTTAAATTATGCAAAATTGTATTTGGATATGTACCATAAGATGAATCTCTTATTGTAAACTAGGTATGTTTATGTGCCATAAGAAAAATGTCATTTGAAATCTTGATATATTATGTAGCATATATATATTGATTTCTAATAAAACTAACATTTTTTTCATCAAGTTTCTAATAATTATCAAATCGTGTATTGTTACATTTATTATTTGTGAAATAAATTGGATACTCGATATGTACAGATCATGGACTGATTTGGATTATTAAATATCTCATGTTGCTAAATTATGCAGATATGCATGCGGTTTAGATGTTATCTCATATCAAGAAATTATATCACTTCTCCTGGCAGTTTTCATCTATCCCATCCCCAACTACCCTCTATATATCTTCAACTGTACAAACATGTTCTTCCACTGTTCTATTCATTACTCCTCTGTCTCTCTTCTACCATCCTTTTGTCTCTCCTCTTTTGATCTCTCTTGATCAATTTCATCCTTTGATTCTATCATCCATATTCCCTCTCCTTCTTTAAACTCTTATCCTACTCTTTCCATCTTCATTTCTCTTTCATTTTTCTAAATGGTCTTTTCTTTTCAACTCTAAATCTAGAAATGATTGCATCTATATTTTTAGTTCTTTATTTATTTTGACATCGTTTACAATAGTGATTGTCCTAGCCCCTCCTCTTGAGACTATCAATGTCGGTATTAATATGTGGACTGGTTGGATTGTTGGTATTTTTCTTGGTGAACCAGTCAATTGTATTGCAGTCAAAACCTACATAGCAAGAATTTGAAATTTTAAAAGTTCATATGAAATGTTATTTGATAAGAACAAAAACTGCTCATTTTCATGTGAAAATGATAAATTAGTAGTCTTAAAAATGTATCCCACGTTTATCAAAGGTTAGATGTTTATTTTATTTACTTGAAATTCAAAAATTGAAAGAGTTCCAATTTTGGGTTCATTTATATATTATTTCTTTTGATAGTTTGGACATTGATTCGAATAAATTGGCTATGCTGTCACCTAGTCAAGCCGATCTGTTATGATGAAGATATAGAAAAAAACGAAGAGAATTGAGTATGCAAAGTGTGTGATAGAAATTTCTCCTAATACAGAATTATTGGATTTATATGTATGGGTGGTGATTTTTTTGAAAATATTCAAGTTGAATACTCTTAACGACCACTAACTTGTGCATATTGTAAAATGTTTGGTCACTCCTCAAATTGTGAGATATATTCAAGTTGAATACTCTGGACGACCACAACAATATAAAGGGCTATAAAACTTTTTGCAGGTTTGACAGAACCTACTACAACATTGAATCCTTATCAACATGGTGTAACCTTGTTGTCCATTTTCTTACCCCTTCTTGTCTGACCACTCTCCAATTATCAAACACAACAATCATTTATGATAATAACCAAGATTATCATATTTGGAAACCAATTCATTATCATCTTATTTTGAAACTTTTTTCCAAATTCAAGATTTAATTTCAGTTTGAATCCATTTCAAACCTACCTTTAGTTAATTTCAATTTGGTTGTATTTCTATTACCTCTTAATTTAATTCTAATAATTTAACAACCAATTACCTTAACACTTATTGGTTAAGGAACATTGCTTTATATATATCAAAATATATTCTTATATAAAATCATTTAAAATCTTTATATAAGAAAATAACAAGTACGCTCTCATATATACATATACACTTAACTCATTCTAGGGTACTTTTGACCCTATCCTTATGAGTATCCTCCACCAGAGCCAAGGTTCTCGCTTAACCTTTCGGCTCTGATACCAACTGTAACGACCTGGAATTTTCGATCCCAAAAATTCCAGATAGTTAGTAAAGAAGAAAGAGATAGAAGAAAGAAACAAAAATCACAACACAGATTCTCACATTCGCAGCGGATCAAAATATAATATCAAATAATAACAGTTTACAAAGAATACTGTATATGTCAATTTACAATTATAATACATCAGAGTTATAATCATATATACACTAACAATGGACATATACAAATCAAATATGTCTCTAACAAACAGAAATAATAGTCACAGCGGAACACTCCATACGTTCTGTCATCCCGCTCGCCTTCTGAGCTCCAGAACGTCCTTACCTAGAAATCTATAACACTCGGTCTGACCCGAGCATTACATCAAAGTAACACCCGGGTCAGGTTGGAAACCAACGTAAGTAAACCCATTTAACATAGAACACAAAAGTATACAACTCAAATAACCCAGGGTACTTATATAAATTTACAACTTCACAAGTTGTTATAGACATCACCTATTTCACACATCAATTTCTAAGGGCCATAACTTAAATTATCTGTCCAATTCACTTAAAACATGCCATTACAACCTATTGATTCCACGTATCAATTTATAAAGAATTGAAGTGGTTTCGGGTATTAACCAATACCCGATTTCGGTCTCTTCGAATTCAGTTCGTCTCAACACCTGTTATTCAGGGAAATGCAATTAAACTTTAAATAAAAGATGTCACCCTTTTTACTCAGCAATTCATCATTGACAGATAATCACATTATCATTGCCCACCCAAACACATCATATCACGAACCATTTCATATCAGGGGTATCAATCCAGGGCATTTAAACCATCATTTAATCATACATAAGCAAGATAAATCAATCACACCATCTCGAATGAATCTAATTAGCCATAATTGAATTAAATCAATTGCCTTTAAATCCTGCTTATTAATTAATCATGACCTAATTGATTCACCATTCCATAATCATTCATCTTAGTTAATCCTCCGTGATTAATTATTTTTAAGATTATCATCATTATCTATTTGCCTTTATTAAGTAATTATACTTAACCACTCCATGAATGATTATCCGTAATTAATTGTATCCATTATCAACCCTAATTATTCATAAACAGTAATTACCTCTTGGTAATTACTTACTTAAGTAATTAATCCCTTACTTAATGATTACTCCTTTTTGATTAATTACACCAAGTAATTTATCCTTAATTACTTCGACTAATTAATTACCCTTTAATTACTTCCCATTAAGTAATTCCTTCTAATTAATTACATCCTGTAATTATGAATTACTTCACTAAGGAATTATACTTATTAATCTTATTAAGTATTTATTAACCAATCTCTATTTGCTATTATAAAGTAATTATTTTTAATTTCTTTCTAAATAATTAATTAATATATATTAATTATTCCTCTCAATTAACCAATCTCTATTTTTAATTACCAGTTAATTAACCCGAGACTTCCTCGGTTAAAACTCGAGTAGCACTTCGAGTTACCCACCTATATCACCCGAGTCATCTCTCCCATTCTCTCGTGTCCATCTTCTTCTTCCCTATATTTTTTTAGTTTAAATGTTAAAACTTAAGTATAAAATTAAAGCATCAGGTAACTCTCACTCGTACACGTTATAACCTCCGAGGCTACCACCACATCTACTCGAGCACGGCTCGAGACGCACGACCTCAACGTCACTGCCACCAAATCCCACCGCCGTACACGTGCACCTGCACGACCACCTCCATCACCTCTGGTCGTCACCGAGTCCACCCACACATCACCGAAGCTCTTCACCAAGCATCGCATCACCCAGAACCATAACAAGATTTCGAAATCGAAATATGAACACGAAAGCCAATACCGGAGCCAGCTTTCGAACGAAAAGAATCTCAACGCCGGCGATGCCAACCTCCAGGAGTATCAAAACTCCGGTCGTGACACCCCTAACTTCCACGCTATCATCCCCTCGCATACCGTGCCACTCGATCAACCCGAGGTGGCGAAATCACCTCGTTTCCAACCTTGTTCAAAATCGCGAGTTAAACCCTACTTTTGCCTCGATCCATCATTTCCTACAATAGAAAAATTAATGAACATTTTTCCCGATATCAGGAGACGCTCCTCCATTCCCGGTCAATCCCCTGACATCCCAAGATCCTTCGACCATCTAGAATTGCTCAAAACCCATTTATAGTTTATTTAGCAATTGCTCTTAGCATACTCAAAGAAAAATTACCATTTTTGTTTTAGAAATCCTATTTTATGATAACAATTCAAGTTATATAACTGAATTTGTATTTCATGACATTCGAGTTTATCATAAAGTAAAAATTTGTTCTGTAAAACTAAGCCTTTAGAGACAATTCACCACTATCGAGTTTAAAACCATTTTTAGATCATAACCTATGCTTAAACATACTTATTTGTTTTAAATCCTAAGCTTGGTAATGATTAAATGAAAAGAAATTGAATTTACTTGTTTGTTTCCCACCCTGTAACCCAGAAAACAGAAAAAAAAAGGAATACACAGCACAAACATATTTGTATATATACAGAGTTAAAACTAAAAAGAGGGTACTCAAGCAAAACACAATATTCTTCATAAATCATACACACAGATTATACTTGAATAATTGTTTACTCACCTGAAAAATTGTAAACAGAAAGCAAAGATTGAAGAAGAAAACTGTAGTTTGAATTTCTGAAGATCCCTCGGCTTTGTTGTTGAATTTATTTGAGTTTGTAAAGTAAAGATATTTCTTTTCTTTTCTTCCTTGTCTCAGTTTTTGCTTCTTAAGTTTGTAAAAGAACAAAATAATATGTTGTATAAATAGACAAGACTTTGAACAGTATAGGTTTAACTGGTACAAGGTTTACTTGTTATGTTCAGACAAGATTTTTATTTAAATTACTGTAAATTGAAATGATCTTTGCTTATTTCGGCTGAAAGGATTTTCTTACAATTGAATTGACAAAATGTTGTGCTAATTTAATGCATGTCCTCATATTAGTTTACACATAATTAATACTGGCCGATATGTATAGTTTGTACAAAGATATTTTGTATGTAATGTAGACTTTGCAGGTAGGCATGGCTTGTATGTGAAGATATCTTCCATAAAATCATTTGTTTTGTTAACTATCACTTTGCAGGTAGATATTTAGTCTTGTGTGTATACGAAGATAATTTGTTTCATCATTTTCTTGCTTAATATACAAATGTTTGTCTTATTTTATGCTTTCAAATTTACAGCTTATGATGTATGCTTGCTTATTCATTTTAATTCTATTTGTATGTTAACTATCAATGTTTAAATTAGATTCATAAGTTTTACTTACATTTATACTTATTTTCATATCTATTTCTATTTGTATTTTAACTATAGATATTTAAATTATATTCATAAGTTTACTTACTTATATTTAATACTGATATTTTATATTGATAGAATTTGATTTTATTTCGAACATTAGATGTTAACAAGGTAAGCATTTTAATTTAATTATACAAGACAAATTTTATTATAAATATTATCAAGAGATTTTATTTTAAATTCCCAAATCAAATTTTCCTCTCAAAAATACAAATCCATACCAATAAATGGCCATATTTCAAAAGTCATATTCATTTTAAAATGATAAGTTCATTTTTTTATTTAATTAGATTAAATATTTATTAAAATAATAGGACCAAAATCCAGGGTCGTTACAATATCACTGTACATGCCACAAGGCCGTGCACACCGATATACCCTTGATAAAACTGCAGGAATAGTTGAGCACAAGGTCAAACCCGAACTATAAGCTGGATTCAACACAGGTGCAATACAAATACATCACAAAATTGTCGAGTACAAGTTCTCGTGCAACAAGAAGCTAAAACTAGACCATGCTAACAAGTGCACAATTGTGTACACATGAAAACAACTCAAATCAATAATGAACCAGTAAAAAAAGTGGTGGACAACACATAATGGAGGCAAACAAGTATACATATGTAAAGATATCAAGTGCATAAAAATGGAACATCTGAATACAAGTGCAGATTCAAATACTAATGGCATCAGGGCAGTGCAACTGTGGTGACACACACATACATCAGTGTAGAGCATGAAATGATCAGACCATAAGTACAAACCAAGCATACAAGTTCATATGCACTGGCTCGAACAATACAAAACTGAGGTGGCTACAGTAACAAGCACACATGCCCAGGCTCACAAATTAAAGACATAAACACAACATGATCTGCCTCGAAGCAATATGACATACAACAATTACAATATGAACTCAAGTAACAAGACCACATGATACTGCAACTACCAGAGTCCAACAGTTCAGAAGTAACAACAAAGTGTACAGGTAAACTAAAGAATACAACCAAGTGAAGACTCCAAGAAAAACACAAGAGGCATGGATTCACAAACAACAAAGACTGGAAGAAACTGCACAAGCTAACATACAAATATACATATGTGACCACACATATATACATGTAGTGCACAAGAAAACAATGAAGCATGGTCAGATTTCAAACCAGACTCAGTTCAACATACAACAGTGATGAACCGACCATCAACCAAAGTGCAGACAAATTCCAAAATCAAGATGAAGTTCAAGTGAAACCAAAATGCACATGTCAACAGTGGTAACTTCAAGCAAACTACATGGTGCAACAAACATAAATACATACATATATATACACACACATATGCATACACACATGTATACATATATATATATACTATGCACATGAACCGGATGCACAACACCAGACATTCAGGCATTCAGTCACATGGTTCAGGGATGAACATGAGCATGCAACAGAGTCTCGACCAAAACAAAATGTACACACATTTAGACATATATATATGCAGTATGGAACTAAAATAGTGAAAACAATTCAGATTCTATCAAGTCATGTTTTATCTCAAGTCCAGAAATATCGTAAATTCAAATGACAGAGAAAATCAATTCACGATTCAAACCAGAGAATATAACAACAGTCAACAAAAATTCAAAATGCCAAAGAATCAAGCCGTGGTGACCAAGGTAGAGTTCGAACGAGTCCATATAATATCGCAAGTAGAATGAACAAGTCAAGATAAATCAACATTGTCAAAGTAAACGCAAGCCGTGGTGACCAAGCCAGAAAAATATACGAATTGAACCAGTCAGGATTAATCACATCGTTAATTCGAAAATCAGTGGCCAAGCATAGTAACGTGAAAAATTCAACTCAAAAAATACGAACATTAATTTAGGGTTTTCAACCCTATAAAATCTAATCATCATCGGCATTTATGTGCATTCGATTTTAAGAAAAATCACAGAGCCAAGTTTCAATATAAAATCCCAAATCAACAACTCAAATCAAGTTCGAACAAAAGCAATCAACATAGGAATTAAAATAGCAAAAATCACATACCAAATTCAAGGTTCGAACTCAATAATTGAAGCAGCTGCAAGCATTTCAAAGCCGAGAGCAAATCATTGCAAACAAATCATTTGACGAAGGAACCAGAAGCAAAGTTTAATTCAATTCGAACATAAATTTCAAGCAGCGGCCTCAGCTTCACAAAGCCCTAATTTATTTTGAAAGAGGAACGAACGTTTTCGAGCAAAGGAGAAGTGGCAGACAATTTCACAAAGGAACGACCAAAGACAAATAAAGGGAGACGAATTTTTCTCTAGTTTATTAAACTAAGTGGACCGGTTATAGTTAATTATAACTTGGGCTTAATTTATTAAAATAGGGTTTTGTGTAAAGATATTCTTTTTAAACCGTGTTTTTCTAGTTGTGTGACTAGGTTACGAACTACGGTGGTGTAGTTCGAGAATTTGCAACTCAGTGGCTGACTTGTGGCAGGGTTTTGAGCGTAGAGTTAGGTTAGTCTATAGCGAGTGTCGCAAGTTTACATGTGTAAGCGTCTGACTAATTAATTTCTAATAGAAACCTTGGGGGCAGCACGTAGGTAGGGTTTTGCTGAAGCTGGATAAATCTGTGTTGTTCTATTTCTACTTTTATTATTCTGCTATTATCCGTGCTGCAATTATTTTAGATATTTCCACGTTAATTTTTATAATTATTAGTATCATTTTATTCACCCCCTCTAGGGTGAAATCGATTCTACAAGTGGTATCGGAGCTAGGAACAAATGTCAATTTTGTTTTAAAAATTTGATTTTTCAAAAACAAATTACCGTTTTAAAATTTTGATTTTCTAAATAGCTTCTTTTAATAATGCTTTTGCTGGGGGTTAGTCCATAGTTAGACCACCAATGCTCAATGGTGAATATGCTTACTGGAAAAATAGAATGAAATTTTTTCCGAAAACCATTGATGCTTGGAATATTGTTGAGACAGGATATAGGACACCAACTATAGTGATAGATAATCAGAAAATTGAAAAACCAATGGATCAATGGACAGAATTTGAAAATAAACTATATAATGTTATTGCTAAAGCTATGAATTCTATTATTTGTTCATCGGATCAAATTGAATTTTATCGTGTCTCACATCGTCTAACTGCGTAGGAAATTTGGCACACACTTGAAGTGACTCACGATGAAACTTCCCAAGTCAAAGAATCTCGCCTTGCCATGCTTAGTAGCGAATACGAAAACTTCATAATAGCAAAGGATGAAAGTGTCAAAGAAATGTATGGACGACTTTCTAATCTAGTATACAAATCAAAAGCCCTCGGAAAACCATACACAGAGTTGGAAATAGTCCAAAAAATCCTCAGAGTCCTTCCACGAAATTTTGAAGCAAAAGTTACTACCATTCAAGAATCAAAGGATTTGAAACAAATCAAAGTTGAAGAACCCATTGGAAATCTCACCACGTATGAGCTAGAAATGAAATTCAAGGAAGAACTTGAAGGAGGTGATACTCGAAAGAAATCAATAGCTCTCAAAGGAACAACTGAAAGTGAAGATGACGATGATGGTGATGGAGCAGCTGAATTGGCACTGGTAATAAAGAGATTCAAAAAGTGGAATCGCAAATATGGAAATCCAGCTCTAAATCAACAACTGAAAAGCATAATAGTCAAAGTTCTAGATAATCTAGAAGAGCAGGAGATCATATGTCACAAGTGCAACAAACCCGGTCACATCAAGCCCAATTGTCCTCAGAATCGACTCGGCCAAGGAAAGAAACCAAAAAGGAGAAGTTTTGCAGCTACTTGGGATGAAAGTGATGAAAGCACTGGCAGTGAAAATGAAAAAGCAAAATTGCATCTTCAAGGAGAAATAACTGACAGTGATGATGACGAGCCAAGCGAGGTATCAAAACTTACTCATTCGGAACTACTTATATATTTTCATAAAGTAAATGGCTGTTTTGAACGACTTAGGGAAAAGTATGCTAAAATTGAATCACAAAAAGATAGTTTTATGTAATTAAATAAACAGCTTGATCAATTGGTTAAAAACTGTCAAATCAAAAGCCCTAAGTGTGATAAGTGTCCATCACTTGAAGAAGAAATTAAAAAATCAGAAATTAAAATATAATCACTTGAAAATGAAATTCTGAGTTTGAAAGAAAGTGAAAATACTAGGAGAGAATCTATTAAAAAGTGCACTCAATTATTGAATGAAAATGAATCTCTCAAAACGCAAGTCCAACAATTGTCTACAACTTTAGGAAAATTTTCCAAAGGAGAAAGATCGTTAAATATGCTATTAGGGAAACAAACTTTTAATACTGTTAAACAAAGACTTGGGTATAATCAATCTAAATGTGTTAGAGACGAAATTAATAAAGTCAATTCAAAGTGCACGATTTGTGGAAAAACTGGACACAGTCACAATAATTGCTGGTATAGACCCAAACACGTGAAAACCATTCCAATTTGGGTACCAAAAGGCACAAATGTAAAATCCCTTAAAGTCGAACAAATCTGGGTGCCAAAAGGAACAAATATAAATTGTCTTGGGTCTACTCAAACGTATTTTTCAAAATCATTTGCCACTAACAACCATGGACCTATAAAAACAAAAAGGTCACAAAATTCTTTTTTCATGCAGATGTGGTGGTAGGCTAAGGGACAACAACAATGTTACCTGGATTCTGGCCATTCCAGGCACACTATGGGCTACAAATTATAGTTCCTTATCCTAGTATAAAGGTGGCAGAATCACAATGTGCAACAACGAAAAATTATTGTAAAGGTAAAATAGGTAACGATATATTTATTTTGAGCGATTTATTAAATGTGAAAATCTGCACCATAATCTGATTTAATTCAACCAGTTATGTGATAAAGAAATAAATGATGTTTGTGATTCTGATTGATGCAAAATTGTTGGCCAATTATCTTTTTATGCCGAGAACACTTTAAGTATTTCTAGAGTCTTTGAACTAGTTCATATAGATTTGTTTGGACTAATGATGTTGTTTTATTGGTTGATGATTATTCTAGATACACATGGATATATTTGTTCATCTTACTGCTTCTAGACATTGTGTTCTTTGCTTACTGTGTACACGGCTTCAGTCACATCCAAATGAATCTCATTTTAAAAGCTGTAAAATAGTTATAAGGTATTTGTTGCAACTTCACGGTTTGGTCTATGATATCCAATTTATGATAACTGTGATTTAAAGGGGTATTCAGATGCAGATTCTACTAGTAGTCTAGTTGATAGAAAAATTACTAGTAGAACAATTTTTATGTTGAGAAATCCATTAGTTGCATCAATTTCAAAGAAAATATTTGCATATTTTTTATTTCAACCGATTTTAAATTAGCAGACATTTTTATATAAAACCCCTTTTAGAATATAGTTTTTGTTGACTTTGTTTCAGATTAGAAATTCTAGAAATTTAATTTTATATTTAATTTTGGATTTGATCTTAAATGACTACATTAACTAATCTTACTGCCTACTAATTATCGAAAAGATAAATAGTGATTGAAAAAAGTGACGAGTGTTGATATTAATCATAAATTATGACTTGAGACAGTATATTTAGTAAATTTCTTTAAAAATTTAAATAGGATTTATAATAACTTTTGTTGGTAAAAATTCCATGATCATCTCTATTTCTATCATATTCCTAATGACCATCACTCATTAAAATCCAATATAGTATGTCAAAACATGGTATTTTAAACAGGAAATTATTCGTTTTTTTTAAACCAAAAATCCAAAGTATTCACTCTCATTTAAAAGTCCTCACGGTTATGCATGGGTGAATTACTTGGAATATTTGTTTATGTGCTTTCATGCTCATTTAAAAGTCCTCACGGTTATGCATGTATGGAACACATATCAAAATTGGTTATTAAATAGGCGGGTTGATTCTAATCTAATTTAAAAGTCCTCACGGTTATGTGTGGTTAGAAGATACTTGAAATTTGTTTTTTTGTTTTTTAAAAATTTGGGAATACTACTAATCTCATTTAAAAGTCCTAACGATTATGCATGGTTAGTAGATATTCAAATTCCTGATATTAATATACCACAAATAGACACAACTATATGGTTTTATATGCCGACATCACCCCTATCATTCTAAAGTGGAATATGTGCCTAACAGAGTATTTATGATTTTTGTTTGATTTTTTTTTTGAAATTTAATATTTATACTCTATTGGGTATTAATGTTGTACTAATGTCTATCACTTTATCTCTATTTTTCTAACACCATTACTCTTTTGCTTATAACAAAAGAGGAGAGAAAAGTTAAGATTTTGGCAAATAATAGTCAAATATTTTATTTTTTATTTGCATATCACCATATAGGTTCATTTACATATTTTTATTTATTTTCATGCAAATATGAAAGGGGAACTTTGTTGAAGAGAGGGAGCATTCAAATAGGGGAGCAAATAGAGTCCATCAATGATCAAATACATTTAATAAATTCAAAATCTTAAATATATGTTTATTATCATCAAAAGGGGGAGATTGTTGAATATGCTAGTGTATGATTTTTGTTTGATGTTAATAAACATATATATATATATATATTCATTTAAATGTATTTGTTATTGTACTATTTTATTTTCACAGAATTAAATAAATATTTGCTGAATAAAATAAATAACACAAAATTTGAATTCAAACAAGATATTTTATTCAAAAAATATTTTATTACAATTTCGAATAGTACAAATTTAAACTCTCACTATACACTTACACTTTCAAATTATAATAAAATTTTTCACTATACAATTGCACCTCACTACATATCACTTGTTCACTCGTATTTGTTCTTCAACCATATTCCAATTTGTAACTAGCATCTGAATTATCTGCAAAATAAACACTGATGCAGTAAAACTGAAAAAGAAATACTTTTGCAGTGTAAAATAAATTGTGTTTTTGAAAATATTATTTGCCTCAGTTATTTGGGTTGTTCGTCATCATATTTATTTTGAATTCATCAGACACGAACAACTTATGACATGCACAGTGTATCACTGTACAGGCTACGAGGCCGTGCACACCGATATACCCTTGATAAAACTGTAGGGACAGGTGAGCACAAGGTCAAACCTGAGCTATAAGCTGGATTCAACACAAGTGCAATACAAATACATCACAAAATTGTCGGGTACAAGTTCTCGTGCAACAAGAAGCCAAAACCAGACCATTCTAATAAGTGCACAATTGTGTACATATGAAAACAACTCAAATCAACAATGAACCAGTATAAAAGGTGGTGGACAACACATAATGGAGGCAAAAAAGTATACATATGTAAAGATATCAAGTGCATAAAAATGGAACAACTGAATACAAGTGCAGATTCAAATATCAATGGCATCAGGGTAGTGCAACAATGGTGACACACACATACATCAGTGTAGAGTATGAAATGATCAGACCATAAGTACAAACCAAGCATACAAGTTTATATGCACTGGCTCGAATAATACAAAACCGAGGTGGCTACAGTAACAAGCACACATGCCCAGGCTCACAAATCAAAGACATAAACACAACATGATCTGCCTCGAAGCAATATGACATACAACAGTTACAATATAAACTAAAGGAACAAGACCACATGATACTGCAACTACCAGAGTCCATCAGTTCAGAAGCAACAACAAAGTGTACAAGTAAACCAGAGAATTCAACCCAGTGAAGACTCCAAGAAAAACACAATGAGACATGGATTCACAAAGAATAAAGACCGGAAGAAACTGCACAAGCTAACATACATATATACATGTGTGAACACACATATATACATGTAGTGCATATGAAAACAATGAAGCATGGTCAGATTTCAAACCAGACTTAGTTCAACATACAACAGTGATGAACTAGACCATCAACCAAAGTGCAGACAAATTCCAAAATCAAGATGAAGTTCAGGTGAAACCGAAATGCACATGTCAACAGTGGTAACTTCAAGCAAACTACATAGTGCAACAAACATACATGCATACATATATAACTATATATACACATATGCATACACACATGTATATATATATACTAAGCACATGAACCAAATGCACAACACCAGGCATTCAGGCATTCAGTCACATGGTTCAGGGATGAATATGAGCATGCAATAGAGTCTCGACCAAACAAAATGTACACACATATGGACATATACATATGCAGTATGGAACGAAAACCGTGAAAACAAGTTAGATTCTATTAATTCAAGTTTTATCTCCAGTCCAGAAATATCACAAATTCAAATGACAGAGAAAATCAAGTCACGGTTCAAACCAGAGAATATAACAGCAGTCAACAAAAATTCAAAATGCCAAAGAATCAAGCCGTGGTGACCAAGGTAGAGTTCGAACGAGTCCAGATAATATCGCAAGTACAATGAACAAGTCAAGATAAATTAACATCGTCAAAGCAAACACAAGCCATGGTGACCAAGCCAAAAAAAAATACGAATTGAACCAGTCAGGATTAATCACATCGTTAATTCGAAAATCAGTGGCCAAGCATAGTAACGTGAAAAATTCAACTCGAAAAATACGAACGTTAATTTAGAGTTTTCAACCCTATAAAACCCAATCATCATCGGCATTTATGTGCATTCGAGTTTAAGAAAAATCACAGAGCCAAGTTTCAATATAAAATCCCAAATCAACAACTCGAATCAAGTTCGAACAAAAGCAATCAACAGAGGAATTAAAATAACAAAAATCACATACCAATTTGAAGGTTCGAACTTGATAATTGAAGCAGCTGCAAGCATTTCAAAGCCAATAGCAAATCATTGCAAACGAATCATTTGACGAAGGAAGCAAAAACAAAGTTTAATTCAATTCGAACATAAATTTCAAGCAGCAGCCTCAGCTTCACAAAGCCCTAATTTATTTTGAAAGAGGAACGAATGTTTTTGAGCAAAGGAAAAGAGGCAAATAATTTCACAAAGGAATGGCCAAAGAAAAATAAAGGGAGATGAATTTTTCTCTAGTTTATTAAACTAAGTGGGCCGGTTATAGTTAATTATAACTTGGGCTTAATTTATAAAAATAGGGTTTTGTGTAAAGTTTTTTATTTATTTTGTAATTTTCTTTTTAAACTGTGTTTTTCTCGTCATGTGACTTGGTTACGAACTACGGTGGTGTAGTTCGAGAATTTGCAACTCAGTGGTTGAGTTGTGGCAGGGTTTTGAGCATAGAGTTAGGTCAGTCTATAGAGGGTGTCGCAAGTTTACGTGTGTAAGCGTCTGACAACTTAATTTCTAGTAGAAACCTTGGGGGCAACACGTAGGCAGGGTTTTGCCGAAGCTGGGTAAATCTGTGTTGTTCTATTTCTGCTTTTATTATTCTGCTATTATCTGTGCTGCAATTATTTTATATATTTCCGCCTTAATTTTTATAATTATTAGTATCACCCTATTCACCCCCCCTCTAGGGTGAAATCGATCCTATAGGAAGTGATGCCGAAATTTTGTTGAATCGTTTAAAATGAAATGATTTGCAAAATATAATTACTACCGTGTTTGTAATGGGAAGTAGAATGACCAACCATCAAAGTGTAAAAAATAACCTAAAAATTGTATATCATATTCATATAATAATTTTTGTAAATCTGTTTGAAAATAAAATAAAATAAAATAAAATAATATTATCTATTTGCAAAATTTTAAATGTATGATTTAATTGAAAAAGAAAATGTCAACAAGTAAATGGTCAATATGTTTTTATGTTTTAAAGTAGGAAAAACAGTCAATTATTTTATCGATCGGAGCTGAATGTACCAACGAAGAAGAGAAATTGGAGGCTCAATAAGTGAATATTTTCAAAATGGTCTCGTATTTATTGAATTTGCTTTAAGTAATAATGGGAACACGAAGAAATTCATTATCCATATAGTAGGTTCAAATTATTTGAGCATTTGATACCGGATATGGTAGCAGTTCATTTGCGCCAATATGGTTTCGTGTCGAATTATTTTGTGTGGGATCGTCATGGAGAACTTATAGCACCTAATCCCGTACATTTGGAGGAGGAGGTGGATACTGAAATTGTTCCAACGAATCTCATAGAAGATATGGTTGAAGATGCAGCACATTCCTATGGTAGAAGTTGATGATAACGATGTTAATGTCGAAGAAGAACTAAGTATTGGAGCAATTTTTTTATGATTATTAGATGCTACTAAGAAACCCCTTTGGGATGGTTATACAAGCAGTACTCAACTATCAGTAACTGTAGAATACATTACGATGAAATCAAAATATAACTTCACAGAAGCCGGGTTTACAGCTATAGTACACGCCGCAAACGACATATGCCATCCGATAATTTAATATGCGAAAATCATTATGAAGTAAATTATGTTATATCTGCTTTTGGTTTGCCGTATCAAAAATAGATACATGTTTAAATGGTTTCATGTTGTTTTGGAAAGAAGACATCAACTTTAGAAATTGTAAAATATCTAATCAGGAAAGATACAAACTAAGAAAAAAGAAGGGAAAGGAAGTTACGTACGAGCATATGCATTACTTACGGTCACTCCTAGGCTTCAAAAGTTATATACATCTTCTGTAACCATGCATCATATGAGATGACACTGTGTGAGAACACAGGAAGAAGGTACGTTAACACACTCAGCTGATGGAGAAGCGTGGAAGCATTTTGATAAGACATACCCCGCTTTTGCAACGGAGAGCCGTAATGTTAGACTTGGTTTATGTACGGACAGATTTTCACCGTTCTCTCAATTCGACTCAAAATATTCATCTTGGCTTATAATCGTTATACTTTACAATTTACCTCCGTGGATGTGTATGAAAATTCCGCATATATTTCTCACTATTGTTATCCCTGGCCCTGATGATCCGACATAAGGAATCGACGTATATTTACAACCTTTGATTGAAGAGTTCAAAACATTGTGGTATGAAGGTGTTGAAACATACAAAATTTAAAAAAAAAGAATTTTCGTATGTTCGCTTCTCTGCTGTGGATTGTAAGCGATTTTCCTGCATATGCAATGCTCTCGGTGGAGTACAGTTGGTCGTCTAGTTTTTCCTTATTGCATGGAAGAAACACGAGCATTTCTTCACTACATGGGAAGAGAATTTCGTGGTTTGACTATTATCGGTGTTTTCTTCATAATAATCATTCTTTTAGAAAAGATAAAAAAAACTTTACAAGTAATAGACTTGAAACCTTGCGACCACCAATGATTTAGTCAAGCAAAGATATTTATGATCTTGTAAAGGATTATCCAAAGATACATGAAATTGGCGAACAAATTGAAATTCAAGGTAAATCGACGATTCATAATTGGTGCAAACAAAGTATATTTGGGAGTTGCTTTATTGGAAAAATCTCCTAATTCATTATAATATCGACGTGATGCACAACGAGAAAAATATGTTCGATAATGTATTTAACACAGTTTTGAATGTTAAAAGAAAGACTAAAGAGATTTGAAATCAAGACATGATATAGAGGCAATATGAAATTAATCTGAGCTTCATATGAAGCCAAATGACACAAAAAACCCAAAGCATGCTATGAGCTAGACAATAACCAAGTTAAAGTTCTGTTAAAGTGGGTGGAAGGATTAAGATTTCCTGATGGGATGTCCTCTAATCTGCGTAGATGTGTCGACTATAAGAACGGTAAATTGAGTGGGATGAAAAGTCATGATTGTCTTGTAATGATGGAACATTTGTTACCCGTCGCTTTCAAAGAATTGTTGCCCACAAAAGTTTGGACGGTTGTAATAGAACTTATTTTGTTTTATAAGGAGCTTTGCTTAACTATGTTAAAAGTTGATCGTCTACGTAAACTTGAGGAAAATTCCTATACTGCTCTACAAACTAAAGAAAAGATTTACTTTGGGTTTCTTTAATATAATGGAGCATCTACATGTTCATCTTCCATTTGAAGCATATCTTCGAGGTCCTGTGCAATATGGATGGATGTATCCATTTGAAAGGTATTAATATTGAGTATATTAAATTTTAGTTTGACTACATGTAATAAAATTTGGTTATAATTATTCTTAACAGGTACTTAAATCATCTAAAGAAAAAAGTGTGACAAAAAGCACGAGTTGAAGGTTCGATATGCACATCATATATCAGAGAAAAAGCTTCGTTCTTTTTCTCTCATTATTTCAGTGATCATGTGAACTTATCTTTTGAAAGTCCTACGCGAAATGATAAGGGCATTGAACAAGATTCTTCTGAATCAGTGTTGTCTATCTTTAGACAACAGGGACGCCCTGCTGGAAAATATGTGAAAGTATCGTTAGACGACGGAGATTACCATGTAGCGCACACATATGTTCTTCTTAACTGTGCAGAAGTTGCGCCATTTGTTAGGTATTATTAAATAATACATCTAAAATTATTTATTTGAATAATACATGTGTGTATTCATTATAATGCAATATATTATCTATATATGCAGTATTTATGAATCATAACATCCAAGCGACGATATCAGCAAAAAAATTGCTACTTGGTTTTCAAACCCATTTATATGATCCGGTAAATTGTGTGGTCGGTGAAGGGTTGAAAGATCTTGCAATGGAAACAAAAAGAAAAGTTAAGACATATCCAATATTTTTTGTCAATGGATACAAATTCAACACCCAAGAATATGGGGCAGAAAAATTAACTAACAATACCGGTGTATATTTGAAAGGTAATGATGATCCAAATGATCACATAAATGATTTTTACGGCGTGTTAACTCGGGTTTTGCAATTAACATGTTTCACCAGACCCACGAAAGAAGTTTATTTGTTTAGATGCAGCTTATTCAGTAAAGTTCTAGGTTCTGGAATCAACGTGCAACAAAAATATAATATTATTGAAATAAAGCATACATCATGTTATCATAAGTACGATCCATTTATACTAACAAAACAATCCCTATAAGTTTATTATGCCCTTATCCATCTCTAAAAAGAGATAAAACAGATTGGTCGGTAATATTTAAACGAAGGTAAGATTTACATTTGATGGAAAAAATATTCTAGACGAACAAGCGTACCAAGCACATATTGAAGAAAATGGCGAAATTACAATAACAAATGATCAAAACGATTTTGGACCTCTAAATGATGAATCAAATGTATTAGTAGAAGCATTTGAGACCACAGAGGAAAACAATATAGAGTACGAGACCGAGTCTAAATCAATAAACGACGATGACTGATTTAATAATATACATGTTGAGAAAAGGTAATTTATGCGAGTATTGATGTTACACTTTTTTGTATGTTATATGCGATTATTAATGTTAAATCTTGATATGTTTACTCATAATTGAATGATATGTTCTGCCATAATAAAATAATATGTACGA
Organism: Allium fistulosum; assembly: GCA_030737815.1. Taxonomy (NCBI): domain Eukaryota; kingdom Viridiplantae; phylum Streptophyta; class Magnoliopsida; order Asparagales; family Amaryllidaceae; genus Allium; species Allium fistulosum. The sequence continues at coordinate 101,391,537 of CM060904.1, forward strand.
TAGGTATTACAGATGTCCTTCTTTAGGTGGCAGAGTTCTTTGCAGTCAGTTTCCCCCTTTTCGTCTCAAAGAGGGTCCGTTCATAGCAGAGGTGATGGCAGTGGCCCATCCCAGAAGGCATTACGTATGGTAGTTAGATTGCTACCGAAAGCAGATGGCTCGTAAGTATGAAATTTACTTCAGCATTATACATATTTTGCATGATATATTAGTCATGATTTGTCTGTATCATATTTAATGCAGGGGTTTTGAGCTTGAGCCTTCCAATATAGTGCTTAGCAATCTAGGCAGGCATGCATAAGCTGTATGAATGCATGTTGGCCGAAATGGAGTAGGATCCCTGAGCATGTCCGGGAGGGCATCTGGCAGGACTTTCTGGTAAGTGTAAAATTATATATCATCATATATAATCACTTTACAATTTTCTGACTAAGTATAAATATATAACTTATATTTTTTCAACATATATACAAGGTGCGGTAGACCTGCAAGAGGAGGATGTTGCTCTTTGCTAGCGCCACTGGAACTCTAAAATTGCAAAGAATTATTGGGATACGGTGTCAAGCATTAGAAAATCCAGTAAGAAGCTAAACTGGATGTGCGCCGGTGTATGAGATGCTTGGGTCGCATGGTAAGGTGGCAATAAGTTCAGGGTAAGTCTATCAGTTGTCACCTTAATTTGTTCTGTAGAGAATACATAATTTATACCTGTAATATATAATCTTAATTTTTAATTTGCAAGCAGAGTCAAGAACTGAGCGAACGGGCAGAAAAATCCAGTTACACACCGTGGTGGCTCGAAATCATTTCAGCATCATCGTGAGGACCTGGTAAATTGATTATTTTCAATTACGAACCGTTATTACATTTTTTGTATAAATTTGTATGAACAACAATAATATTCACCAATTATTGCAGGAAAAAGCGCGTGGGGCTCCCGTCACGTATATGGACGTATTTGTGCATATTCATGCCGTTAGGCAGACCGACAATGAGGGATCGGTGACGTATGCCTGGCATGAGGATGATAAAGCACACGCCACACATGTAAGTATATTTTAAGTTATAAGTTATTAATAATGGTCATTTTAAATTATTAGTACTAAATTATTATAATAATGTCATGTAATATTTACTTGTATTTAAATTTGCGTTGCAGGAAAAATTTATGCAAGCATGTGCGCAGATGCTCGAGCATTCGGGATGGGAGTAGTTGACCACTGATGAGGAGGATGCGACCATTCACTCTGTTATGGACCTGATCCAGAGAAATAGGTGCTATGGATACGACAATCAATCGGTAATTTATAAAAATTAACTAAGTTGTAAAATTTGCTTAATTTTTATAAAAGTTACGTAACAACTTAACCATATTTCGACTTGTTTTGTAGGCTCGGGCATCACAAAGGGCTTACCAAAGGGCTCGGGACAACGCGGAGATTAATGAGCATCGACAGCAGATTGCACAGTTGCAAGAGCAGACCGCCTCCGAGCAGCGCAAATGAAGCAACTGAACCAGTGTTTGGTGAGTATATGGAGTGTCATGGAGCATTCCCTTCGTCTGTGGTTCCGGAGTCGATGGCGAGTCATGAGGTACGTTTTGCAGTTTTTGTTTTTAAAACTTGTGTATATATACAATGAGAAATGGTGAGATTGATTTGTGGACATTTGGTGCTTGATATTGATTTGTGGGGTTTGATATTAGATGTATATATTGTAGATTAATGTTGGATTTAGACATTATGGGGTGACGATGGATGGTTTGGTTTGTATTGATTGGAATGTTTGAGTTTGGGATGGTAATGTTTGAGTTTTATATTATTATTGATATTGATTTTAACTTATATATCTGATATATATATATATATATTGAATATATATATATATATTGATGTATATTTTAATGGCGGCTGCGTCTTCGTCTTCGCTTTCGTCAGATCAAAACCCTAATGCGACAAATTCGACCTTATTATCGGATCCCCCTTCTCAAGAAGGTGAAGAAGATGATAATTGCAAGAGGCCAGGAGAAAAGGCAAGCAGAAGATGGCGGCTAACCCTAACTCAGATAGATCTTGCTCGTCATATGCAGATGCGCTCAGATCTCAAGTGGTTTCAGATGGAAAAATTAAAAGTTGGACAAAAGCCACAGATTGCAAAGAAAGTATAGATAAAAATGTTCGATTTTATGAGAAGACTAAAGACGATAATGGAGACTATGCTGAGATAGATGATGATGATTTTGTAGAGGCGGTGAGGATGTGGAAGAACTATATATACATCTATATGGCAGGGAAAAGGCCTTATTACATTCATTTCAATGCATACATCAAAAGGGAATGGAAACCAGTAGGTGGATGGAACATATTCTCAAGAGAAAATGGATACTAATTGGTTAAATTTGAACTGGAATCAGATTGTCAAAAAGTTATAGAAAATGGACCATGGTTTATGGACAGCAAATTACTTTTTATCAAAAGATGGGAAGCAAACTTAAGACTGGAGCACGATATGCTAGATTCACATCTTATCTGGATCAGGCTAATGAATCTTAATTTAGCATTATGGAGCAGCATGGGAATCAGTAAACTTGCCAGTCTTGTAGGAAGGCCAATAAAGATGGATGAAGATACTTCTTAGGAAACTTCGATTTGCAAGGGTCCTGGTAGAAATTACAGCAGACTCAAAGTTACCCAAAAAATTACGAGCTAAGGATAGCAGTGGGAAAGAGTATGTTCAAGGTGTGGAATATGAGTTTGTACCTCCAAAATGCACGCAATGCATATGCTTTGGACACACACAAATGCAATGCATAAGAAGTAACTTACAAGAATGGAGGATCAAAGAGAAAAATATGGAAGATCAAAGAACAAACGATCTGGAAAACAGTTCAGCAGAGGCAAGAACAAGTACAATACACCAAAGTCAAAAAGAAATATTGCTAGATATATTACAAGCCCCACAAATGATACAGCAGAGATTATCAACAAGATACCAGAAGATGGTCAAAATATACATAACACCGACAGTACTACTTTCACTGATTCAATACATCAAAGTACTATTGATAGTCAAATACACCTTGACCACCCAAACCTTGAGATTGCCCAAACAAACCAGCAACAGGAGTATCAGAACAATTTGATCCAGGATAAGGCGTAGGAACAGGTGTTTGACGAGCCAGACCAGAATGAAGAGGAACCTGAATCATTAGAAGAAATTAATAAAATGAATATAAATTTGGCTTCTAGTGACGAGGAGATAAATGTTGATTCAAAAACAAGAACTTACACTAAACCAAACCAGGAATACATAGAACAGTTCAATAAGAAAGCAAGTAAGCATGGTCCAAAGAACTTTGCTCCTAGAAACTTGAGGAGTAATAAGGCACCACCCTCCCAATGACAATTATTTGCTGGAATGTTAGAGGTCTTAATAGTGATGAAAGACAATTAGACCTCTTTAATTTAAGAAATAAATATAAACCATCATTACTTGGTTTACTTGAGAATAAAATGAATAATGATAACATTGATAATTTTCATTTTACTTTGGGGGCAAACTGGAGTTTATATCATAATAACACATCTACTTGCAAGGGCAGAATCTTAGTAGCCTGGTGTAATGAATTTTGGTCATGAAATTTGATAAGTATGGATGATCAGCAAATAACAGTAAAAGCTATCAACATTAGAGGTATGACAATTAACATTACATTCATTTATGCCAATAATTTTGCATCAATACGTTCAGGTCCCTGGAAAAAAATTATAAATATATCAAATCAAATTGATGGTCCATGGTTCACAATGGGAGATTATAATGCAATGCTAAAGGCAGAAGATAAAGTTGGTGGACTCACATTGAAAGCTTCCCAATTGGAGGAACTTAATGGCTGTGTCATAGCTGCAGGGTTGACTGAAGTAGCCCACACTGGACTGAAATATACATGGAGAAGTGGTGAAGTTAGAAAGATTGCTTGTAAACTGGACAGAGTACTAGTGAATTCAGAAGCTATTAATCTTTTTCCTTCCATGAAAGTTACTATCTTGCCTTGTTCTACAAGTGATCATTCCCTTCTCCTTATAGAACTTATCCAACTTAACACTGAGAAAGGTAAGCCATTCAGGCATGCTAATTTTTGGCCTTTGTGTAAAGATTATTATAATGCAACTGATTTCTCTAAGTTAGACATATTTGAAGGCAATAATTCTTTTATCTTGATAATGATACTTAAACACATCAAACTGAGACTCAAAGAATGGAACAAATGTAGAAAAAAACAAGTTAGCAAAGTTACACAGCTTCAGGAAATCTTAGAAAAAACTCAATCTGAACTGGATATAGACCCTTATAATGATGACTTAAACGGAGAATTCTTTGAAGTGCAATGTGAACTCAAGAATGCTTTACAGATTCAAGCTATGGAGCTAAAGCAAAAAGCAAAGGAAAAATGGCTGATTGAGGGAGATGAATGCTCAAAGTTTTTACACCAAAATGTCTCTTAGACAAAATTATAATAATCCATATAATATTATCGATAACAACGGTGAACAGGTTACTAATCTGAGAAAATTGGAGGAGGAAGCTATAGTCTACTTCACTGACTTATTTAATGGAGAATATCTTGTAGTATTACCTACTGTTAAAACCAAAAGCCTGGTGACTGAAAGAGGAAGGCATATGCTGACCAGAGACATTGAAAGCAAGGAAATTGAGGAAGCTGTTAAATCCATTCATCATGATTCCAGCACAGGGCCAGATGGGTTGGGTTCTCATTTCTATATAACCCACTGGAAGAACCTGAAAGAAAAACTGAGATTAGCTTATCAAGAAGCATTTGAAACTGGGAAAATAATAAAAGAAATGAATCATACATTCATATGTCTTATACCAAAAAAAGAAAAACCAGCTCAAGTACAGGACTACAGGCCTATCTCATGTTGTAATGTTTCCTACAAAATCCTTAGTAAAATCATTTGCAATAGGATTAAACCCATTCTGTCTGAATGCATAAGTGAATGCCAAAGTGCCTTTATTAAAGGGAGAAGCATATCAAAAAAATTCTTTATTAGCACATGAGCTGGTAAGAAATTTTAACAAGAAGGGATCTGATAAAATTTGTCTAAAGGTTGATCTTCAAAAGGCATATGATAAAATAAACAGAAGATTTATTATTCATATGCTTAGGTGTATGGGGTTCCCTGAAAAACTTTTGAATCTTATTAAAGAGTGCATAAGCTCACCAACCTACTCAAATCTTATTAATGGAGTACCTAAAGGGTTTATTAAAAGTAATATAGGTCTGAGGCAAGGAGATCCCCTCTCCCCTTATCTTTTTGCTGTGGCAATGGAATACTTTTTCCTACAAATGGAAATATATACCCACAACAGTATTATACAGCCAGTATATAAAATTCAACCTCAACTAACACATCTTTTATATGCTGATGATCTTATTATTTGCTACAAAGCTACTAATACTGCAAATATAGGTGTGAAAGAAATCTTCCACAAACTTGAGAGTTTTGTTGGACTGAAGGTCAATGAATTGAAAACAAAATGCTACTTTAATGAGCACTGTAAGAACAAAGAGATTTTCTGTTCACTCCTTAATTGTGAGGAGGGATATTTGCCTGTCAAATACCTTGGTGTGCCATTATCAACTAATGTTATAACAGATAGAGAATGTGGAGTTCTAGTTACAAAAATCAGAAACAAACTACAAAGCTGGAGTTCAAAATTGCTATCTTTTGCTAACAGAATAGAACTGGTTCACACTGTTATTACATCTATGGTAAGATTTTGGTTACAAACATTTCAACTACCTAGCGCTTCCATTGGAAAAATTGAGAGTGTTTGTGCTAATTTTATATGGAAAGGGGGGATTCACAAAGTATCATATCAAACATTATGCAAACCAAAAAATGAAGGTGGGGTTGGCCTTAAAAACCTCAGAGACCTAAAAAGAGCTTATGCAACAAAATTGGCATGGAAAATCCTTAATGGTAAAGGACTTTAGGCTGAATGGATGAGAAGTAGATACCTAAGAGATAATTTTTGGATCCAAAATGAGGATATAAATGCATCAGGTACATGGAAAACAATCCTCAGAGCAAGAAGTGACCTCAAAAAATTAGTAAACAGGAAGATTGCTATTGGTAAGTATACAAGTTTCTGGTTTGATCCCTGGTTAAATAATGAATGTGTCATAAACAAACTAGGATGGGATAGTTTTACTGCTTATGGAGGAAGAGACTTTATGCTGGAAAAAATTATTCATGAAAACTCATGGGTATTTCCCTCTGATTCTCCAGCAAATCAAATAAAACAGGAAATAATGAGCATTCCATTAAGCGCTACATCGTCAGACACTTGGATATGGAACCCAAACAAAAAAGACTTCACCTTGCGGTCTGCTTGGAACAACTTAGGGCAAGAAATCTAGAAATTGAATGGGCTCAAATAATCTGGAATAGAGCCAATGCCCCTAAAATGTCACAAACCACTTATAAGGCTATTATCTACAGACTTCCTACTATGGACAGACTTAAGAAATGTGGGATTATACAGGACTCGATTTGTGTATTTTGTAAAACGGAGGAAGAAAACCACAAACATCTTTTCTTTAACTGTGCATTTACTAGAGCAATTTGGGACAAACAAAGAAAAGTTCTGAACTGCAATTTACAAGATGATTATCTAAGTGAAATTGCGATATACCCGACAAGATGTTGGAAAACCAAAAGCTTGATGGGGAAAGCTGCCTCTATTCTGCTGACTACTTCTGTTTGGCATGTGTGAGAGAGAGAAATCGACGTATTTTTCAAAACAATCAAAAAAATGAACATGCAATTAGTGAAATGATTAGAAGAGATGCGCAAATATGTATGAAAAGAGCTGGAAGGATTCTTATAGAGCTATCAGCTGCTGAACGAGAGACATTGAAGAAGATGGGACTAAGAGTACATAATACCGAGATTCAACAGGAGAAGTCATGGAAACCTCCGTGATAGAAGAAGGAAGACGAAGCAGTTTCTTTTGTTTATTTCTTTTTACTGCTAGATATGTAGAAAGTTCGAACAAATAGAATATGTACCGAGTCGGGCCGACCTTTGGACTGGGCTTTAATAAAGTTTTTACCAAGTTTCAATATATATATATATATTGATTTTGATGTGTTGTGATATATATTGATATTGAGGCGTTGTTGGGCTGCTGTAATTTTTTTTACCTAGATTTCCAACGGCTACCGACGGTTTCCGATAGCTTATAGGTCAAAATATTCCAACAGCTTCCGATGGCTTTCGACGGCTAACCGGTCGTATATACCGACGGCTTCCGACGGTTTTCAGCCATGTTTTTAAGCCACATGGAAGCCCGCAACATCGAAAAAAATGTCGGAACCGTTTGAAAAAGCCGTCAGAGGCCGTCACAAATCTTTCTTCATTTCCGTTGGAAATGGATGGAAGCCGTGTTCTATATATCGACGGCTTTTCCGACGGCTTCCGACGACCGCCAATGGTTTGGAGCCATCGGGAATGACTGTATTCCTTGTAGTGTTTCACTCGACCCAACTATAGGCGTTTGATGGCCGCCGTGACACGATTGAACTAAAATCAAAGCAAAGTTTCCAAATTGAAGATCAACAGTATTCTCAAGTCAGAAAACTGTGTAATTTTGTTACATTGATATTTTCTGTTTGACCTTAGTTATATTAACGAACATAAAAATCAAGTGATCACTCCATATTTATCTAATAACTACCAATACGTAACAACTTTGTGCCCCCAGTAGTCATGAGTAATACACTAGTCAACATTTGGAGAGCATTACATACTCTAGTCTCAATAGATGTATCGACATAAAGTCTCGATACATCCTGACTAGAAATATTTAAAACAGTATGTTTAATTTCGTTGTGATAAATTACTCATGGTTACAGCACCTTGTAACTATTATCACAAAACATACCATTTATGGATATTATATTAAATATACTTTAATTAAATTAATTAATTAACGTAACTCATTATATCAAGCATATCATAAAAATAAAACACGTTTTATTTTTATCAAAGTTGGTTTTCGAGTTAGATATATGTAATAAATTAGATAACTGCTGCTAGGGCATACTCCTAACTTTATCACATGCATCCCTCAAGAAGCCGCCACATTTAACCCAACTCATTAAAAAGCTAAATCCTTCTCACAAACGTTTCAAACTTCCAACCAGGAAATCCCACTTTGTGCATGCAACTACTCATGGTTTTGGTACAAATGGGGATGGATTCCTCTGTCCCCAACTTCCATGATCCATGTGTCCATTCAAATCTCTACCTTTTATTGTCTTTGTAAAATTAACTAATGGATCCTACTTGAAAAATGAAAGGAGTAGATTTGATGAGGATATGGATTACACGACTTTGGGGACAGAGGAATTGATCCCATATAAATGCAGGGTCTTCCACTAAAGCATGCACAAATACTGGAACCCTTCTAATCAACCTACAACTGTTTTTCCATTCTTGACTTTATAGCCAATGATCCTTTCGCACCACCTACTGATCATCCAGTGTTGAAGCCCTACTAATGACTAAACCTACCACCTCTTAACCTAAAGAAACACATGACAATGCTTGCCCAGTGCAGAACATTCTAATCCATGAAACTAGCTCTCTTCCTTAATTATTCCGAACCTCTTCCTTCATTTCTATCTTGAACACAACTCCTGACAACACGCATAACCTTATACATGATAATCATTTTGACCTTTCCTCCTCCCTCACGAAGACACTAGTAACACTGAAACACTCAACCTTCTAATCCTTCACACATGAACTCAAAGCTTGATTCTAATCTGTGTATCCTACCTTCCTCCTTTGACATATTTCTTCCTCCTTGCCTACCTTTTCTCCTATTGCCATAATATCATCCCCACCATCCAGCCCTTACACTCATCTCTCACCTCTTGCACACCTTATGTCTCCTCCTCATCCTTTAACTGTGAGGAATGCGGAATATGGATCTTAAGGTTAGAATGAACACTAGAGGGGGGGAGGGGGGTGAATAGTGTTTATAAGAAATTACAAAATCTTTTTGAGTTATTGTTGATTTGAACACAAATGTATGCAATATTCATACACAGATATAATCACATAATCAAACACAGATGCAGAAATAAAGTAAATGCAGTAAAGGAAAGAACACACCAGATTTTATACTGGTTCGGAGTTACCCTACATCCAGTCCCGCACAACTAAGTACGGATTTCCTTTCAAAAGCAATTGTACAATTACACCCTCGGTTTCAAGGCTACGAGGTACACCCTCCAGAATCACAATCCTCTTGGTAGAGATACTTGATTTCCGAGGCAACAAGTTCACCCAATTGATTTCCAAGGCTACAATCACACCTTTTCTCGCTTGATTGATTTCCAAGGCTACAATCACACCTTTTCTCGCTAGATAGATTACAATCTGAATAACACTGGGATCTTGTTGAGATAGTGATAGAGAATCAAACCAGAGATGATCTAGTTAGATTCAATGTTGATTTCGGCAGAGTGATGATAGGATTTTGAATAAGAAAATGTGGAAGAAGAAGAGAAGTGAAAAACCAGAAAATCTGATCTAAAATTCGTTGAAACCAACCCCTATTTATAGAATAACAACAGCCATGTCTATTCATGAAAGGTTATGGCGAATAGACACTTCTTTTGAAATTCAAATTTTTGGTCCTAACTGACACTATGTTGACATGGGGTACTAGGGCATGTCGACATCCCAAAGGAAATTTTGATGTTTTGTTTTTCTTTAAAAATAACCTTTATCTTATATTAAAAATATTTTAAACTTTATTAATATACTTGACTATAGATAAAATACATAGATAAATATAGAGAATAATATATATAAAATTTTACTATAATTTTATATTTAAATCTAAGTAAAAAGTTAAATATATTAAAGGATAGTTTAAAACAAACGAAGTTTAAAACAAGAATTTATTTAAGAACAAAATCAAAGAATATTTTTTAAGGCTAAAACATCTTTTTGAAAATCAGTTGAAAAGATAATTTTTAAGGCTAAAACATTTTGAAAAGAAGTTTTGAAAATCATTTTGAAGTAGTTTTGCAAGCTTCTTCCTACAGAATATCTCATCACATCAGGACTCGAGAACTTGTACAAAACCAGGATGTTCGTGGGTTTGTAAGCCACTTGTCGTAGGTTTGTAAGCTACTTGTCGTGGGTTTGTAAGCCACTAAAAAGGTAGAAATGGGTTCCAACCCAAATGAAAATACAGAATGAACATTTCAGTTCTATTGTGAAGTTTTAACATAATTCTAGACTCAATACTTATCTTGAAATCTTGAATTCTTGATAATCTTGATATTCTTGATACTCATGAGTCTTCAATCTTGATATCTTGAATCTCTATACTGTACAGTCTTCATTCTTGGTACCTGCATGGTTAAATCCCGCATATACATATATATCTAAACTATAATGTTAGTATTTATATTTTATAATCTTATTCTAAGGTTGTTGTCATCAAAACCATCAACTCATGGACTAACAATCTCCCCCTTTTTGATGATGACAACCGTTGTTTATAAAATATTACTTCTATCCTAATAACTCCCCCTAAAACTAATAACTTCCCTTTAATCTATGCCTAACTCTCCTATTTTATATTTCTCCCCCTTTGTCATCAACAAAAACTAACTCCAAACTATATAACTCCCCCTCATTCTTGTACTTATGTACCTGCATTAAACTATATAATAGAGTATATAATAAATAGATTAAGAAATAACTATACTTATAGACATGATATTCAATTAATATATCAATGTATATTTATACATTCATCAATCCACACCAAGTGTCAATCAAACCAATCAAAACACATAATTTCAGTCAAAGCAGTCAAATCAAACAAACCAACATAAAATGTTTCGAGGAACTTCCACCCATCCTTCTTCTCCGAAAATAGGGTCTGCTTTGATGGCATCCCAATTTTCATTGTCATTTGTGAGAGAGACAGGAGGATGTGCTTTGTTATCATCCTTGTGCAGTGAAGAAATCATCCATCGCATTGCATCGAAATGTCTTTCTTGCTCCTTGATCATCTGCATTTGACTCAACTCTAAGTGTCGCTGGTTACGAAGAATGAACGAAAGAATATTCTTGAACGAATTAAGAGTCTCTTCAAGATTCTCGGTTAAATTGTGAATAGGATTTGCCATTTTTGAATTTGTGAGAAGAATAAGAGATAAAGAAGATAGAAAATAATATTGAGTCAAGAATTCTTGAAGAAATAGGTATTTATAGGTGTAGGAATTCGTTTGAAATGAATAGACATAGGGTAGTTATTCAAATTTCAAATTTGAAATGAAATGTCATTTCTGACCAGTACATGTCGACATGGTCAAGGGGGGATGTCGACATGGTCCAGTGAATTTTGATTACCTTTTTTTTGATTTTGTGAATAATTGTGTGTATATATATATATTTATATAATATACTAACATTTATTCAGGAGATAAGATAAGCTAGATAACAAAAAAGAAAATCAATTTCATTGCATAATAGGATATTACAATGATTAACCATAAAGAACTACATAAACATCCAAACTAAAGCAAACTAGAGTAATACATCATGAAATGAAAAGATACAACTAGTTAGAGGATGATGAAGATGAAGATAATCCAAGTTTCTTGCTGACTTTGGAGAAAAACTTGGTCAACTTGGATGACATTTTGTCCAACTTCTTACTAACGGATCGTTTAAGAATCCATTAATTCTTAACAATTATCTTTTGGTTTTTGAGAAGGGTTTTGTTGGTAGGATTGGAGGGATATTCAATACTTTCTAGGGATGTTTCATCTTCTTCTTCTTCTTCTATTTCCATTTCATCCCCTTCTTCTTCTTCTTCTTCCTCTTCTTCCATTTCTTCATGAGCCAAACGCTCTTCCTTTTCGGCAAGAGCCTCATAAGGTTGAAAATCATATGGGATTTTCATGAGAGAAATGTTTGGGATATTAAAAACTTTTCTTGAAATAAATTCTTCTCCTTTGAAATTTACTCCAAAATAGTTGAAAATCCGAGTAAGGTAAATTCCATGATATAAAGTGTTTTCTCCCATTTCAAAATTTTTAGGACGAAGTTCATCCAAAATAACTTGCACCCAATTGATATCATAATTTCCGAAGATATCAAAAAGTGCTTTGCACACTTTTGAAGTAGGATTGTTAAAATTTCCCGATCTTGGGGTCAAAGTATGTTGTAAAAGAAGATTGACAATTCTTGCTTTAGGATGAAAGTTTCGGTTTCTAAATTCAAAGTTTTCATCTCTTTCAAAAATATGATGAAATGTCTCACGATCATGTTCATCGATTTGAAAACTAGAAAGATCCATTCCCGTGCTTTTGCAATTGAGAATGGTACCCAAAAGATCATAATTCAAAACAATTTTAGTGCCTTTGACACTACTCAAAATTTCATTATCATTTCCTTCATAAAATTCTCGATTGAGATTTGCATAGAAAATTTTAACAAGATTTGGGTAACAAATAAAATCATTTTGAGAAGAATCAACAAGACTAAGAATTTGATTGTTTGCAAAAAGAGTATCAATTTCATAAGAAGCAAAATCTTGAAAAATAGCAAACTTTCCGGGATGGAATTTTCCATAGTTAGCATAATTGATGTATGCTTTTATTGCCTCTGGATTATTGAGGAGTTGCTCTTTCAAGTTTTTGGAAAGTCTCATGGTGGAGGGGTTGTTTGAAGAAGCCATTAAAGTAGAGAGTAGAGAGCTTGGAGTTTTGAAGAGAGTTTTAATTTGAAAATGAAAGTGAAAAGTTGTGATAAAAGATAGTGAATAAATAGATTTTTGAAAGACATGTTCTCTGGTCAAAAGATGCCTTTTCAGAGTATTGAATGAAGTGAAAAGGTGGAGGGAAATTCAAGCATTTGAATTCAAAATTTGAATTTCAAAATTTGTACCCATGTCGACATCATGGTAAGGACCATGTCGACATGTGCCTGAAATATTCTATGATTTAATTTTCCTAACTACTCTAATATATATATATATATTTATGACTAAATATATATATCTGGAATAATATTATGATTATATTATAATCCATGAAATATATATATATATAAATAATAATAAAAATAATAATAAAAATAATAAAAATAATAAAATAATAATAAAATAATAGAAAATAAATTTAAAATTCAATCAACACACCAATTGAAAAAACAATCAATCAAGTAATTAATCATCTAATTCTAAGCATGCAATTTCAATCAATTGTATTGTAAATGTGTGCCTTTTTCTGAGTCCATTTCCTTGAATTTGTTGAAGTCGTGAACTACCGTGAAACACAAATTTGAGTTATCTGTTTTCTGATCATCATCGCTTGAGGACGAGTCTGAGTCATTTAGAGTAGTAGTAAATGCACGCTTCCGTTTCTTTACTGATTCATTGTTTATAGGAGGATTCTGCATTTCTGGATACGGACAGTCTCTTTTGATATGGCCTGGTTCATCACAGTTGAAACATTTGACATTATTTGTCACTACATTCTGATTTCCCGGATTCTTATAGTTGTTTCTCTTGAAATTATTCATGTTTCTGTATTTCAAGAATTTCCGAAAATTTCTGGTCATAAGAGCTATCTCTTCATCATTATCACTATTTGAGTCTGATTCATTAGTCAATGCATTGAATGCCAATGATTTCTTTTCAGATGCTTTGCCTTCTCTTCTCCCGATCATTTGGACTTCAAACGACATTAGATTTCCAATTAATTCTTCTATCTTTAAAGTACTGATGTCATTTGCCTCTTCGACTGCAAGTGTCTTTTGATCCCATTCTGGAGTGAGAGAGTTTAAAATTTTCCCGACTTGATCTTCTTTGGAAAACACTTTTCCCAAGGATATGAGAGAATGTACAATATCCTGAAATCGACTATACATATCAGAAATAGACTTATTAGAATTCATTTTAAATAACTGAAACTTATTTGTGAGCATGGAAATTTTGATCTGTTTAACTTTGCTTGTTCCTTCATGAGTAACTTGCAAAGTTTTCCAGATTTCATATGCAGACTTACAAACTGACACTCTATTAAATTCATTCCTATCAAGTGAACAAAATAGAATATTCATTGCTTTAGAATTATTTTGTGCAACAGCCTTTTGCTCAGTGGTCCACTGTGCAAAGTCAGTTGTGGGTTCGGAATATTCATTCCGTGTGACATTCCAAGTGTCTAATCCTACATATTGTAAATTTATTTTCATCCTACATGCCCAATATGCATAGTTACTGCCATTAAAAAGTGGTGGTCTGACAGTAGACTGACCTTCTACAAATGAACTAGTGTTAGAAACAGTACCAGTGTTGGTAGCCATTTAGAAAACTTTTCAAAATTCAGATTATGAAACTTTTGAAAACCTTGCTCTGATACCAAATGTAAGGAATGCGGAATATGGATCTTAAGGCTAGAATGAACACTAGAGGGGGGTGGTGAATAGTGTTTATAAGAAATTACTAAATCTTTTTAAGTTATTGTTGATTGAGCACAAATGTATGCAATATTCAGACACAGATATAATCACAGAATCAAACACAGATGCAGAAATAAAGTAAATGCAGTAAAGGAATAAACACACCATATTTTATACTGGTTCGGAGTTACCCTACATCCAGTCCCGCACAACTAAGTACGGATTTCCTTTCAAAAGCAATTGTACAATTACACCCTCGGTTTCAAGGCTACGAGGTACACCCTCCAAAATCACAATCCTCTTGGTAGAGATACTTGATTTCCGAGGCAACAAGTTCACCCAATTGATTTCGAAGGCTACAATCACACCTTTTCTCGCTTGATTGATTTCCAAGGCTACAATCACACCTTTTCTCGCTAGATAGATTACAATCTGAATAGCACTGGGATCTTGTTGAGATAGTGATAGAGAATCAAACCAGAGATGATCTAGTTAGATTCAGTGTTGATTTCGGCAGAGTGATGATAGGATTTTGAATAAGAAAATGTGGGAGAAGAAGAGAAGTGAAAAACCAGAAAATATGATCTAAAATTCGTTGAAACCAACCACTATTTATTGAAGAACAACAGCCATGTCTATTCATGAAAGGTTATAGCGAATAGACACTTCTTTTGAAATTCAAATTTTTGGTCCTAACTGACACTATGTTGACATGGGGTACTAGGGCATGTCGACATCCCAAAGGAAATTTTGATGTTTTGTTTTTCTTTAAAAATAACCTTTATCTTATATTAAAACTATTTTAAACTTTATTAATATACTTGACTATAGATAAAATACATAGATAAATATAGAGAATAATATATATAAAATTTTACTATAATTTTATATTTAAATCTAAGTAAAAAGTTAAATATATTAAAAGATAGTTTAAAACAAACGAAGTTTAAAACAAGAATTTATTTAAGAACAAAATCAAAGAATATTTTTTAAGGATAAAACATCTTTTTGAAAATCATTTGAAAAGATAATTTTTAAGGCTAAAACATTTTGAAAAGCAGTTTTGAAAATCATTTTGATGTAGTTTTGCAAGCTTCTTCCTGCAGAATATCTCATCACATCAGGACTCGAGAACTTGTACAAAACCAGGATGTTCGTGGGTTTGTAAGCCACTTGTCGTAGGTTTGTAAGCTATTTGTCGTGGGTTTGTAAGCCACTAAAAAGGTAGAAATGGGTTCCATCCCAAATGAAAATACGGAATGAAGATTTCAGTGCTATTGTGAAGTTTTAACATAATTCTAGACTCAATACTTATCTTGAAATCTTGAATTCTAGATAATCTTGATATTCTTGATACTCATGAGTCTTCAATCTTGATATCTTGAATCTCTATACTGTACAGTCTTCATTCTTGGTACCTGCATGGTTAAATCCCGCATATACATATATATCTAAACTATAATGTTAGTATTTATATTTTATAATCTTATTCTAAGGTTGTTGTCATCAAAACCATCAACTCATGGACTAACAATCTCCCCCTTTTTGATGATGACAACCGTTGTTTATAAAATATTACTTCTATCCTAATAACTCCCCCTAAAACTGATAACTCCCCTTTAATCTATGCCTAACTCTCCTATTTTATATTTCTCCCCCTTTGTCATCAACAAAAACTAACTCCAAACTATATAACTCCCCCTCATTCTTGTACTTATGTACCTGCATTAAACTATATAATAGAGTATATAATAGATAGATTAAGAAATAACTATACTTATAGACATGATATTCAATTAATATATCAATGTATATTTTTTTAACTCTACATAACGTAATGGGTTATTGGACAGATTCTGTTTCGGTCACCACTGAAACCAGATCAAGATGGTCGGAGTTCAGCCGTGCCGGAAAGAATCTGAAACATTGATGCATACAAAATTAAAATTCCCTCTGAATTATGAAAACTTTGATGCACCCAAACACGACTCAACCCGAGAATGGATCTGAATTTTCAAAGCCAATAGATGGCATATTCCAACATCAGTGGTTCTCCTAACTTTGCTAAAAAAAGATATCCTAAGCAATTTTGCATAAGAGTAATGATCATACAATCAATCATACTCATATTACAAGTTTAGCTCAGGTTAGAACTATAAGGAAAATGTGTTGAATATGCTAGTATATGATTTTTGTTTGATGATAATAAACATATATATATATTCATTTAAATTTATTTGTTATTGTACTATTTTATTTTCACATAATTAAATAAATATTCGCCGAATAAAATAAAGAACACAGAATTTAAATTCTGTGTTCTTTATTTTATCCAGCAAATATTTATTGAATTCAGCAAATATTTATTTAATTATGTGAATATAAAATAGTACAATAACAAATACATTTAAATGAATATATGTTTATTATCATCAAACAAAAATCATATACTAGCATATTCAACAATTTCCTCATTTTGATGATAACAAACATATATTTAAGATTTTTAATTTATTAAATGTATTTGATCATTCAATTTGCTCCCCCTATTTGAATGCTCCATCTCTACAACAAAGCTCCCCCTTCATATATGCATGAAAATAAAAATATGCAAATGAACCTAGATGCAAATAGAAAATACAAAATAAAGTATTTGACCTTTATTTGCCAAAATCTTAACTTTTCTCTCCTCCTTTTGTTATCAGCAAAAGAGTAATAGTGTTAGAAAAAATAGAGATAAAGTAATAGACATTAATATAACATTAATACCCAATCGAGTATAAATATTAAATTTCAATAAAAAATCAAACAAAAATCATAAATACTATGTTTGGAGCATATTCCACTTTAGAGTGATAGGGATAATGTAAAACCATATAGTTGTGTCTATTTGTGGTATATTTATATCAGGAATTTGATTATCTACTAATCATGCATAACCGTTATGGCTTTTAAATGAGATTAGTAGTATTCCAAATTTTTATAAAATGAATTCAAGT
This sequence comes from Allium fistulosum, assembly GCA_030737815.1. Taxonomy (NCBI): domain Eukaryota; kingdom Viridiplantae; phylum Streptophyta; class Magnoliopsida; order Asparagales; family Amaryllidaceae; genus Allium; species Allium fistulosum. The sequence continues at coordinate 101,409,064 of CM060904.1, forward strand.
ATCTTCTAACCACGCATAACCGTGAGGACTTTTAAATGGGAATAAAATCAACTTGTCTATTTAATTAATCAATTTTGATATGTGTTCCATACATGCATAACCGTGAGGACTTTTAAATGAGCATGAAAGCACATAATCAAAAAAATTCCAAGTAATTCACCCTTGCATAACCGTGAGTACTTTTAAATAAGAGTGAATACTTTGGATGTTTTTATTGCTAAAAATAAAATAAAATGAAAGCGACCAATTTTCCGTTTAAAATACCACATATTGACATAATATATTGGATTTTGATGAGTGATGGTCGATAGAAATATGATATAATTAGAGATGGTCATGGAATTTTTTACCAACAAAAAGTTTTTATAACTCTTGTTTAAATTTCTAAAGAAATTTACTAATTATACTGTCTCAAGTTATAATATATGATTAATATCAACACTCATCACTTTTTCAATCACTATTTATCTTTTCGATAATCAGTAGGGAGTCAGATTAGTTAATGTAGTCATTTAAGATCAAATCCAAAGATAATTATAAAATCAAATTTTCTAAAATGACTAATTTAAAACAAGGTCAACAAAAACAATTTTCTGGAAGGGGTTTTATAAAAGAAAATGTCTGCTAATTGAAAATTATTTGAAATGAAAAATATGCAGATTTTTCTTTGAAAATGCGATGCAACTACTGAATGTCTCAACATAGATCACGTTCCACTAGTAATTTTTCTATCAACTAGATTACCCGTGTAATCTGCATCTGAATTTCCCTTTGACTCAAAATTATCATTAGTTGGATGTTATAGACCAGACCATGAAGTTGCAACAAATACCTTGAAATCATTTTTATAGTTTTTAAATGAAATTCTTTTGAATTTGAATTGAAACCGTGCAAATTTAGAAACAGTGACCATAGTGTCAGATCCAGAAGCAGTAAGATAAGCAAATATATCCACGTGTATCATGAGTAATCATCAATCAATAAAACACCATCATTAATCCAAACACATCTATATGAACTAATTCAAAGTCTCTAGAAATACTTATAGTATTCTTGGCATAAAAATATAATTGGCCAACAATTTTGAATAAGTCAGAATCAAAATCAATATTCATTTCTTTATCACATAACTGGCTGATTTAATTTAGATTATGGTGCAGATTTTCATATTTAATTAACCGTTCAAAATATGCCGTTACCTATTTTACTTTTGCGATAATTTTTCATTGTTGCCCATTGTGATTCTGCCACCTTTATACTAGGCTAAGGAACTTTGATTTGTCGCCCGTCGTGTGCCTGGAACAGCCATAATCCAGGTAACACTGTTGTTGTTCCTTAGCCTGCCACCACACCTACACGGAAAAATATTTTTGTGACTTATTTGTTTTTATAGGTCCATAGTTGTTAGTGGCAAAAGATTTTGAAAAATACGTTTGTGTAGACCCAGAACTATTTATATTTGTGCCTTTTGGCACCCAGATTTGTTTGACTTTAAGGGATTTTATATTCGTGCCTTTTGGAACCCAAAGTGAAATTGTTTTCATGTGTTTGGATCTATACCAGCAAATATTGTGATTGTGTCCAGTTTTTCCACAAATCGTGCACTTTGAATTAACTTGATTAATTTCACATCTAATACATTCAGATTGATTATACCCAAGTCCTTGTCTAACAGGATTGATAGTTTGTTTCCCTAATAGCATATTTAATGATCTTTCTCTTTTGGAAAATTTTCCTAAAGTTGTAGACAATTGTTGGACTTGTGTTTTAAGAGATTCATTTTCATTCAATAGTTGTGTGCACTTTTTAATAGAATTTTCTCTCCTAGTATTTTCACTTTCTTTCAAAATCAGAATTTCATTTTCAAGTGATTTAATTTTAATTTCTGATTTTTTAATTTCTTCTTCAAGTGATGGACACTTATCACACTTAGGGCTCTTGGTTTGATAGTTTTTAACCAATTGATTAAGCTGTTTATTTAAATCTAACAATGTATCTCTTTGTGATTCTATTTTAGCGTACTTCTCCCTAAGTCTTTCAAAGTGGCCATTTACTTCGTGAAAATATATAAATAATTCTGAGTGAGTGAGTTTTGATACCTCGCTTGGCTCATCATCATCGCTATCAGTAATATCACCTTGAAAACACATATCTGCTTTTTCACTCTCACTGCTAGTGCTTTTATTATCATCATCACTTTTATTCCACGTGGCTGCAAAACTTCTCCTTTTTGATTTCTTTCCTTCGTCGAGCCGATTCTGGGGACAATTGGGCTTGATGTGACCAGGTTTATTGCACTTGTGACAAATGGTCTCTTGCTCTTTTGGGTTGTCTAGTACTTTGACTATTCTGCTTTTCAATTGTTGATTTAGAGCTGGATTTCCGTATTTGTGGTTCCACTTTTTGAATCTCTTTATTAGTAGCGCCAGCTCAACTGCTCCATCATCATCATCATCATCACTTTCCATTGTTCCTTTAAGAGCTATTGATTTCTTTCGAGTATCACCTCCTTCACGTTCTTCCTTGAATTTCATTTCTAGCTCATAAGTGGTGAGATTTCTGATGAGTTCTTCGACTTTGATTTGTCTCAAATCTTTTGATTCTTGAATGGCAGTAACTTTGGCTTCAAAATTTCGTGGAAGGACTCTGAGGATTTTTCGAACTATCTCCAACTCTGTGTATGATTTTCCGAGAACTTTTGATTTGTATACAATATTGGAAAGTCGTCCATACATCTCTTTGACATTTTCATCCATGGCCATTGTGAAGTTCTCGTATTCGCTACTAAGCATTGCAAGGCGAGATTCTTTGACTTGATATGTTCCTTCGTGAGTCACTTCAAGTGTGTGCCAAATTTCCTGTGCAGGTAGACAATGTGAGACACGATTAAATTCAATTTGATCTAATGAACAAATAATAGAATTCATAGCTTTAGCATTAGCATTTTGTAATTTATTTTCTAGATCTGTCCATTGATCCATAGGTTTTTCAATTTTTTGATTATCTACCATTATAGTTGGTGTCCTATATCTTGTCTCAACAATATTCCAAGCATCAATGGTTTTTAGAAAAATTTTCATTCTACTTTTCCAGTAAGCATATTCACCATTGAACATTGGTGGTCTCACTATGGACTGACCCTCAGCAAAAGCATTATTAAAAGAAGCCATTAAAAAAATCAAATATTTAAAACAATAATTTGTTTTTGAAAAATCAAATTTTTAAAACAAAATTTGACTTTTGTTCCTAGCTCTAATACCACTTGTAGGATCGATTTCACCATAGAGGGGGGAGTGAATAGGGTGATACTATAATTATAAAAATTTAATGCGGAAATATATAAAATAATTGCAGCACGGATAATAGCAGCATATTAAAAGCAGAAATAGAACAACACAGATTTACCCAGCTTCGGCAAAACCCTACCTACGTGCTGCCCCCAAGATTTCTACTAGAAATTAAGTAGTCAGACGCTTACACACGTAAACTCGCGACACTTGCTATCGACTAACCTAACTCTACGCTCAAAACCCTACCACAACTCAGCCACTGAGTGCAAATTCTCGAACTACACCACCGTAGTTCGTCCCCTAGTCACACGACTAAAATTTTCAAAAGTTTTAAAAGAAATTACAAATAAAAACAATATAAAAATGAGAAACCCTAAATTTTAAAAATAAAAAACAGCCCAATATGTTAAACAAGACCGGCCAAAAATAAAAAAGAATCCTTCTTTTGATTTTTATATTATCGGCCCATATCCTTCTTCTTTTCTTTATTATTGGCCCGTATCCTTTGCTTGAAAAATAATGGCTGCCTCATCCTATTTCCTTTCAACAATTTAGGGCTTCGTTGTAATTGAAAGCGCCGTCTGTATCTGATCAATTGCAGTGATTATTTTCTTTGTTTGGCTTGGACAATTGATTCTCTAGCAGTGATATGGTTTCAGCCGCTCCAATTTGATCGAGTTCGAACTAAAATGGTATGTGATTTATGCTTTTTGCTTTACTGGTTAGCTTGCTTGAACTCGATAGTTTTAATCTGCCAATGATGATTGGGTTTAAATAGGATTCTAAATCCTATAATTTTGTTTGTATATATTTTATTGAATTCGTCTGCTACATTAGCTCGGCCATTCGATGTTGCTTGGATGCTTGTGGTGTTTTCTGACTTCTTCAATTTGTATAATTTCGTTGCTTGAATATCACGGCTTTGATTTTTTACTTGTTCGATTCCTTGGTCACCACGGCTTTGAATTATTTAATTTTCTATGCTCGGTCATTTGAATTTTTCTCTGTGACTTCGGCAACTTTGATTTGAATTTGTTTCTCTTATGACTTGTTGGCATTTGACTTTAAGAAGTGCTTGACTCTCTGAAGTGTTCATTCACGGCTTCATGAAAACTGCATTTGCTTTGGGAATTGACTTTGTTTGAAACTTTTTGCTATGTAGCATTTTCGACCTGATGCTTGATCACTGTTCATTCTGTCACTGCATATGTTTTCATGTTGTCTAGATTTATGAATTTGATTCATGTGCATAGTATATATATATATATATGTTTACATGTGTGTATGCATATGTGTGTGTATATATATGTATGTATGTTTGTTGCACCATGCATTTGCATATACATATGTCTGTGTGTTTGCATTTACTTCACTTGAGTTTGCACTGGTTTGTTGCTGGTAGCCGGACTTGTTTCACTTGTTGCCAGTTGAACTTCTCTGGTTGTCTTGGTGCCATTTTAGTCTGGTTGCTTTATTGTTCTTTTGTCTGACCATATGTGTTTGATTGGTAGCTGTAGTGTCATCTCCACTTGTATACACACATACATTTATGTAAGTATATATCTGGTTTCATTTTGTACATCTTTATCCGGAGTAGTTCTGACTATGTATGCATGTGCACCGCTGTTATCTTGATACTGCTTTGTTTGCATTTAGTTGATGTGCACTTGCGTTGGTCTTCATGGGTAAGTTCATGTAGTGTCTACACTTGCATTCACCTATTTTCATGTGTCTGAACGTGCTTGTGTATTTCATAGTTCACCTAAACTTGAATTTGTCTTCACTTGTTTATTTGATTCCCTCCATGCCTGGTGATTGTATTCACTTGTGTAGTTCTGAACGTACACAGTTGAGTTTTGTTGCACTATGTAATTTGCTTGAAGTTGTAGCCTTTGGTATTTGAGTTCATTTGCTCATAGGAGCTGCTGTCTTCATGTTGAGGCTGCACTTGTACCATTCTGTTTTCACTTGAAGTTTACATGTGAGTATTGCTTCGAGTTTGAAATGCTTGCAAGCTTCAATATGCATTGTTCGACGTGTCTGTGTGTCATTGCATATATACATGTTGTCTTACTGCGTGGTTCGATACACTTGTATATGCTTTCATCATTGGTGTTGCTTCATTACTTTTTGTGCTGGTTCATTATTGATTTTGGACTGGTTGAGTTGTTTTAGTTGTCTTTACTTGTGCATGTCACTTTTTATTTTGTTTTCACTTGAACTTCATCTTGATTTTTGGAATTGCACCTGAGTTGAATCCAGCTTATAGCTCGGGTTTGACCTTGTGCTCATGTCGTGACTTTATTTTTGTTGCACTTTAGTTGAACCTGGCTTTTGGTTAGGTTTGACCTTATGCTCACCTATCCCTGCAGTTTTATCAAGTGTATATCGGTGTGCACGGTCTTGTGGAATGTACAGTAATACATTATGCATGTCACAAGTTGTTCGTGTATGACGAATTCAAAATAAATATGATGACGAACAACCCAAATAACCGAGGCACATAATATTTTTAAAAACACATTTTATTTTAGACTGCAAAATATTTTCTGTTCAATTTTACTACGTCGGTGTGTATTTTGCAGATAACTCAAATGCTAGATACAAATTGGAATATAGTTGAAGATCAAACACGAGTGAACGAGTGATATGTAGTGAGGTGCAAATGTAAAGTGATATTTGAGATGTAATCGAATTTGTATTATAATTGAAAAATGTATATATGTAGTGAGAGCTCAAATTTGTACTATTCAAAATTGTAATAAAATATTTGTTTGAATAAAATATATGTATCCAAAAGATGAAGAACAAGAGAACGAATAAAAGCAACAATACCCTTTTCTCAATGACATTAAATTTCTATTTAGTCCCATCGCCATGGGTCTAGTTTGTTGGGTTGGGTTTAGTGTTTTTCTTTTGTTTGGGTTTCCTTTTCTTCTTTCTATAACCATGTAACCTCTATTTTTCTAATAAAACTCGGAAAGGGTCTAGTCAACCCTGCTTGCCTTGGCAAAATATTTATCTAGGTAATTAATATGTAGTTACTTGGGATTTCAAATACTTCGTACAAATATCTGAATTATTTAAATATTGGAATTATGGATTTAATGTGATTAAATTGGATTTATAACCTTGCTAACCCTCTTTTTATTAATAAGTAATGATGAGAAACTTTTTTTTGAAAAATGTTTACAAAAATAAACAGTTTGAAGAAATATCGATAATGCGACCGAAAATTGTTTTATCGATAAATGGCTTTTACCTAATAAAAGTTGTTTGAACTCTTAGGGAATGTCTAATATATTAATGTGCCATTAATTAACAACTAAAAACATTTTTCTTAATATGGCTACCTAAATGTGAATAGTAATGAAATTAGCTAATGGATTAAGGAGAAGATATTTAGAAGGTGAGAAGGGGTTTGGTCGAAAGTGAGGTGGAAAGTTTACACATGGGAAAAGCATCGCATGGACTTCTTTTGACCATAAATATAGGGTATAGGAAGTAGTGGTAAACTCTTGAGAAATTCTACATAATAATCTTCTAAGTTCACAAAATTCATTTGCAAAGTGTGAACTAAAAACATGCTTTTTCATGCCTCTTTCTCTTCTCTAACTTTCTCAAATTAATAGAAAATGGTCTCCAATCCCTCTCAAATTTTTGCAGAATCCTTAAGGAATATTAGAAACATGGAAAGAAACTCAAAGTTTAAAGAAGTTGAAAAAAATAGTACACCGTGTGGAGGCCATGAGCAATATATTGAGGGGGGAGCTTGGCCAAGAGCATTTATATGCTAAAGGTGGAAGCTTTGGCTAGTTGGTGATGGCAGGAAGTGTTCATGTAATTCTAGGTGGCTCTTGTTCAAGCTTTGTTTTAGTGTGAGTTTACTCGCTATTTAATAGTACATATTATGCCTATATGCGTGCTTGAATATAAAGTTAAGTAATGAACTAATAAAGTTATAATTTTGGACCATACTTGCTTTTGAAAACAAATGACAACTTTATCTTGTATATTGTCACTTCTATTACCCTCTACAACATGTATTATGGCCTTGACTTTGTGTTTACATATTTGGTTTGGTAGTGTAAGGCATTGAAGTGTGTTTGAAGCAAGAATAGTCGCTGTAAGTGCACTTCAAAATCCTTTGTGTTTAACTTGCTTAAAATGGTTATACGTGAATATATTGTGAAAGTGTATATTTTGGTTATGATCTACAATTATATTAATGTATGTTACAGCGAGAAAGTGGTTTGAAAATTTACAGAACTTAAGGAACAAAGTTGTAAAAGTCATAGCAAAAAGGTCATTATGGATGTACTTTGTAAATGTCTAGTGTTCTACGATTTTTTATACTACTTTGAAAGAGATCCTTAGGGGTTTCTTTATTGTTTTCATAAGTACTGGATGTGTAGTACTTACTGTAATGATATTAGAATTTAAATCATTTTAAAACTGGTTGAACAAAGTGGAAAAAGTTAGTGGCGAAAAGGTTGTTATATGAGCACTTTGAAAAACATGTTTTTTGGAATTTTTAATATGATATTGAAAGATATCCTTAGAGGTTTCTTTGCATAGTTATTAAGTAATATAAGTAAAGTACTTGTGTGAAAAGGTTGGATTTTAAATCGATCGTTAACTAGCTAAAAATAAGCCAAACATTTAGGCCATTGAAACAGGTTTTGTGGCAAGAACAGGAAACTGCAACATTTTCCTTCTGCAACACTTTCTGGATCTTTCTAAACATTTGATAGCAGTTCTGTAAATATTGTTGTATGTTGTTTGAAATTTTAAATAGTTTAAAAATGACATTTAAAAAAGTATTTTTACAATCTTTTTAGGGAAGTTTAATAACATATATTAGAGTATTTTAAAAGTGGTTTCAGGTTCAAATATATTTTTATTAATTACATTTGAATTTTTAAAGTAAAGGGTTTTTAAGTATAAAACATTCATTTTTATGATTTTTTTCAAATTCTAAATTTCTTCTTTTTAAGTAATATTTTATATGTATATCTAAATTTTATTTATAAGCATTCTAAAAGTGTGTGTGTATATATGTTTGGACAAAGTAAGCAAAATATTTTATAAAAGGTAAGCAGTTTTGATTGTAACATTTAATCATAAATGAATGATTTTGAGAAGTTAATTAAAAGTATATTATCTTGTTAATAAATATACTTAATTCTTTAAAAACAATGTTTTAAAGATAATGATAAATATAAAATGGTTTTGGATTTGTAATAAACAATGTTTTAGTAAAAATTGTTTTTAACCCATTTGTATATACTTATGAATGTAGTTAGATCTTTAAAAAGAATGTTTTAAAGATAAGGTTAAGTATGAAATGTTTTTGAGTTTATAGTAAACAATGCTGTTTTAACATTTGTTTTTAACCCTTTTATACTTTTAAAGTGAAAAATCTTACCAAGTGGTTTGTGAATATTTTTATACCTCTGAGATAAGTATATGGATAAATTTTGAAGTATTAAAATGAATACAAATGAATAGTGAAATAATAGAATACATGTATATATCTTTTATAAAGTATTTTAAATATATATACAAGTAGGAAAAGGACATGAATAGAAGCATATTGGATTTATGTAGTTTGAGATAGGGTGGACTCATTCGTATAAAACTTCTCTTGCTTTTAGAATGTACGTATTCGTAATCCCCTCGGGAGGATTCCTATATATCATTAGCTTCCTATTGAAGGAAGTATTATTTGATAAAAGAAGTTTTAAATTACAGAAATAATTATTATTTAATAAAAGATGATTAGAAGTTGCTTTTGTGACCTAATCGTGCTTTGTGTGACTTAATCATGTTTTGTGTGAATTATCCTATCTATGGAAAGTATTTAGTTATGTACTTAGCATTAAAGCTGACAAAGTAGGCTTGTTCTATCTGTGAGGGTTATGAACAATGTTCTAGTAGGGCTTAAATGCAACCTACCGGCTTCACTCTTGATCGAGGGATTGGGTAAATAGAGAAGGATGAAAATGTGATAAGTATATGAGAATCCATATGTGATTGTTCTTATTGTTGTTGAATTAGACTAAACTTAACTTAGGAAATATTTAGAAGAAATACGAGAATTATATGGTACGGTTATCCTCGGTGATGTTATACCCTACATTTAAACTAGTCCTGCTCTTCTAGGATAAAAGATAAGGAAATCCATCCGGATAAGAAATGATCTATACCATTATGCATTGTCTATTTATTTCTGAAAGAACCAGAGTTAAGTTAACCATAAATCTATCAATTGGTTTTAAAGTGTCAGGTAAGCGGTGGAGTGTACTTATATGAGATGACTCAAAACTGTGACCATTTTAAAACCAGTATACGTGTTACATGTTTTAGAAGAGGTTGTGTGACGCCCCACCTCTATGCTCATAATAACAAAGAGTATTAAAAGAAATACTGTCTATTATTACGAAGAATAAGGCTGGATAGGAGCGACCATCCGTAGTTGGCCTTACACTAATATTGGTTATCTCGATAGGAGTGGTATATACTTTTTATTTTTCATCTATTATTTATTTACTCCCATCGACACACCCAATTATCAGTATAAAACAAACTACGATAGTTCATAGTAGCTTAGGACACTAGATATAACAATAACACAGATAATATAAATGCGGAACACAGATTAACAAAAATCTCATATATATATAACCGATGTCAGTTACAATATAGTTGACACGATACATATGATACAACTACAACTGTCGACTCTAGAAGTTATATATACAAGTACATTATCGACTAATATACATGAATACATATCGTTCTATACAATGACACGACTACTACAAAATGACACTGACAACTTCAGAAGATGTGAAAAGTCTTCATATCCTGAACAGCATCTCAAAGAAGAAAATCTACAACCTGAAATAACTCGGGTCTGACCCGAGTATTACATTCAAAAGAAAATAATACCCAGGTCAGTCTAATTCAAACCAGTTTATTAGTGCATATAGACAGTAATAATTTAAATAGACGACAATCACAGAAATCTCGTATATCCAACTTCTCGATAAGAGAACCGGATAACGGCAGATATAACACTAAACAGTGTTAATCCACAAAACAGAAATCCAAAGCGGTTTAAACAATTGAAATGTCAATTTAAAATCATCAATGCTAATTGGCTGCAGTACACGCTAACGTGTACTGCCTCGCCAATACAGCCTACGAATTACGCAACAGGTCGATGAATCAAGAACAAAAGAAATATCGATTAAAATCTGTCAATTCAGTGTGGCTGCAGTGCACGCACGCGTGCACCGCCTCGCCACAACAGAATATAAAGTCACCACAAGGGGCAAGGGTAAAACTGCTACGAAAATGCAGCCACCACTTGTATTTAAGGGCAAGGCTGCATCAGTGAAATGTAACAGTGTATCCAGTGAAAGAGACAACAAGTGAAACAAGTTCAACATGTCGCAAAGCAAGGCACCGGGAAATAGCAAACTGAAGGCGAGAGCACCAAAGATATGGCACTACAACACTCAACAGAAAAGACGCAAATCAGCCTCATTAGAAGATAATGTCATCAGTGAAGCAAAATGACAAAGTGCAAATGATACAAGGCATCAATGCAATGTATCAGATTCGAGAACAAGGCAGCTGAAGACAGTAACAAGAAAAGGGCAGACATGACTCAACATGTATGAATGGCCTCAACGTCAAAGACAGAGAGACCAAAATGAAACTGCACATGCCTCAATAACAACTACATGGAACTGGAGATTGCGACTTAAATAGAAAATGCACGTGAGCCTCATGGCAACAATTCAAGGCAACAGTGACAACTCAAGCCTGAATGAAGACTGTAAAATGATCATGAAGTATGCAACTCGAATGACATAAAGGCAGTGAAGTGATGACTGGAACAGACTACAAAGGCATCAACAAAAATGACAGAAAACAGTGCAACAAAGAAATAGGGTCGATATAAGCAACTGAGCAGTGTCAGTCTCCAATGTAATCAACTGAGGTGAACCAGGCAACAGAGCTTCAACCAATCAAAGTTCAAGCATGGGGACTAACATGAAAACAGGGGTGGCTGCAAGGAGTTGCAGAACAACCAAGCAACATATATGAGTACAACTCGATATTCAAACTAAGATTGCAGCTAAAACTACAACAGCAAGTGTTGACCTACCAATAGCAGAATGAAAGGGTCAAGCAAGTGATGTCAACAACCCAATGGATGCAACTGATGTATGGTGCTGCACAAGCAAGGCTAAGGCACAGTGCCATCAAGTTGAAGGCATATTACAGTGAAGCCAACTGCTTAACATTCTCAAGTGATATAAATGTGACAACCAATAATCTAGTACAGGTTCAGGTTAATCAATCAAAAACTCAAACTAAAAAATCCACTCCAAATGTCACAAAGTCCAACAAAGGCAGATATAACAAGCTAATGATACATGAATAATACTTAAGGGTAATGCACTTATCAACGAGACGTTCGAGTCATCATAAATGGTGTAGTGCAAAAACAACACAGAGGAGATTCTAAACTGTAGCTTAAAGTAAAATCATGAGTATGAAAATTGTATCAAAAATACAACCCAGAGGCAATCAAACACATATGCAGCGAAAACAAACTCGACACTTAAGCAATCGAAATAAAATTTTCAGAGAAACAAAATACCCAAGATTCAAATCCAAACGTAGTTGTGAGTTCGAACAAATACATCAGCATTTTAAGAATCAGTACTAAGGCCGAAGCCATCAAATAATGGAAATCAAATCAAATCGAAGTTAAACAGGTCATAAGTCTACATCGTGATGACCAAGGTAGCAAGGAAAGCGATCGAATAGCTCAATGTCGAAGCCGTCAACCACGAAATTCAACAGATCAAAATCCATACAAAACAACTAAAAAATCGAACTGCAAGCAAACTGAACTGACGAATTCAACCAAATATCAGAGAGTTCAAAGCCGAGAATTTGAGGTAGATGTGAGCGAATGAATCACTCAAAACTCCTTAATCAACAAAACAATCGAACTATCTAAACGTGGCGTTTGAATCAGATGTGAGTGGATAACACTCACCTTATCCTAAAGCTGCCGCAAGCGAAGTGAAGGAGACGTCGATCGACAAGGCAAGCGCGAACCTTCGATCGAGCTTCAGCAGTTGTCTTCTTCGATTCGTCTAAAGCCCTAGCTATTGAATTGAAGGACGAGCGAAGGACGAGCAGCCCTTATTTTTGAAACCCTAGTTTTCCAGAGGGACGAAGAAGAGAACGAGCGCCACCATTTTTCTTTTTCTCTCGTTCGATTTATTTTGAGTAAGGGTTTCGAAAAATGAGAAAAATGAACGAAAAGGGGGAAACGATCGAATATTATCATCTCGGCCTAAGAACAACGAATGAAGGCGTGGGCTACCAATTTAACTTTACAGCCCACCTACATATTTAACAATTTTCAAGAGAATTTCACTTGATTTAAATTCCAATAACAATTTGCAACCGGTTTGATCGTCATTTTGACGATGATTAAAGATTTTAAAATCCCCGGTTGTTACAGACTCCCCTCCTTATAAAAATTGCGTCCTCGCAATCATAAGGAATAATTGGACAAAAGGTAACAACCCAAAGAGCATGGCAATATCGAATGCATAAGCAAAGCAAATGTCAGCAGGGAAGTATAAGATACAAGATCAAAAGGTTCGACTGCTTCAAATCAAAAGAATCAACATCGTGGGAATCATGGATCAAAATCAGACGACTAACAAAAGCAAGAACAATCGAGTTCCAGCAACTAAAAGAGAAGGAAAAACAGAGCAGAATCCCATACAGAGCACGAATTGAATGTGAGTAAATCAAATTACTCACCTGAATTGCCAGAGACAAAGACGAAGCTCACATCTCAAAAATCGCGAATATTCAATCATCAAAAACGATAATTGAATTTTCAGATCGCCAATATTTACTTATCTCAAACGATAATCAGAAGACAAATCAAATATCTGATTATCTCAAACGATAGTCAGAAAACAAATATTCAATTATCAAAACGATAATCAAATTTCTCAAATCAACAAATATTCGATTATCACAAGCGATAATCAAATTTCAAATTCAACAAATATTCGATTATCAAAAACGATAATCAAATTTCTCAAATCAACAAATATTCGATTATCACAAACGATAATCAAATTTTAAATTCAACAAATATTTGATTATCTCAAGCGATAATCAAATTCAAATCAACCAATATTTAATTATCTAAAGCGATAATTAAAAGCAACAATTATCTAATTATCAAAGACGATAGTCAGAACTCATATCAACAAATATCTAATTATCACAAGCGATAATTAGAAACAACAAATATCTGATTATCAAAAACGATAATCAGAACTCATATCAACAAATATCTAATTATCACAAGCGATAATTAGAAACAACAAATATCTGATTATCAAAAACGATAATCAGAACTCATATCAACAAATATCTAATCATCACAAGCGATAATTAGAAACAACAAATATCTGATTATCAAAAACGATAATCAGAACTCATATCAACAAATATCTAATCATCACAAGCGATAACTAGAAACAACAAATATCTGATTATCAAAAACGATAATCAGAACTCATATCAACAAATATCTAATTATCACAAGCGATAATTAGAAACAACAAATATCTGATTATCAAAAACGATAATCAGAACTCATATCAACAAATATCTAATCATCACAAGCGATAATTAGAAACAACAAATATCTGATTATCAAAAACGATAATCAGAACTCATATCAACAAATATCTAATTATCACAAGCGATAATTAGAAACAACAAATATCTGATTATCAAAAACGATAATCAGAACTCATATCAACAAATATCTAATCATCACAAGCGATAATTAGAAACAACAAATATCTGATTATCAAAAACGATAATCAGAACTCATATCAACAAATATCTAATTATCACAAGCGATAATTAGAAACAACAAATATCTGATTATCAAAAACGATAATCAGAACTCATATCAACAAATATCTAATTATCACAAGCGATAATTAGAAACAACAAATATCTGATTATCAAAAACGATAATCAGAACTCATATCAACAAATATCTAATTATCACAAGCGATAATTAGAAACAACAAATATCTGATTATCAAAAACGATAATCAGAACTCATATCAACAAATATCCAATTACCTGCAGATAATTGGAAACAACAAATATCTAGAAATCAATTAAGAAGACTAGAAAATCAACATAAAAGCTTGGATCGATCCCATCAGATGGCGAGTTTTTAATTCGCCGCACGTGCATCTCAGAGTGGCCGAAGCCTACCAAGTACTCAACATAATTTTGGCGCCCATCAGATTGACCCGAAGGTCCGCAGAGTGACCCGAAGGTCTAGTACTGGTATTTGACCCGAAGGTCCGCAGAGTGGCCTGAAAGCCCAACAAATGACCCGAAGGTCCGCAGAGTGGCCCGAAAGCCCAACAAATGACCCGAAGGTCCTCATAGTGGCTCGAAAGCACACGAAAGCATCAAAATGTTTCAATTAACGAGTCCGGAATTAACCAAAATAGCAAACGCACATGTCCCATAACCACGAGTTTTACTAAATTGTTTAATTCTCTTCATCGTTTCCTTGAAAGTGTAAAATCATCAAAACGACAGATATTTCAATTAACGAGTCCGGAATTAACCGAAATAGTAAAAGTGTGGTTCCATACTCCGCACTTTTGCTAAATCGTTTAAATCACTTCATCGTTTCCTTAAAAGTGCAAAATTGTGTATTTTGTAGAAATACACTTTACATTCTCAAACGGACAAGTCCGGAATTAAGCGAATCAGTAACAGAAAGGGGTCATAGTCCTCGATTTTGCTGAAACGTTTAAATCGCTTCCTCATTCTTTTGAAATCGCAAACTGTAAAATTTTTGAAAACAATTTTATTTATTTTGTAAAAATAACAATTCGCATTCTCAACTGAACAAGTCCGGAGTTAAGCGAAACAGTAAAAGAAAGGGGTCATAATCCTCGATTTTGCTGAATCGTTTAAGTTGCTTTCTCATTCTTTTGAAAACGCAAACTGCTAAAATTTTATAAAACAATTTTCATTTTAAAACGATTTTCCAATCACGTGATTAAAACAGCAAATCAGTAACAATTTCGATAAGGAATTGTACTTCTCAAAATACCGTAAAAATGGTTACAAATCAGCATTGCGGAATAACCGCTTGAAAATCCACTTTTAAAATTTGACGGTTACTGAAGCCAAAGCGACAGTAGTTTTAAAACGTCAAAATCACATCAAAACAATCTACATCAAAATGTAATATCAGAGAATTTTCATTCATCAAAATGCCACAAAACACTGTGCTTCAAAAATTTAGCATTGGTGTAAAAATCCCGTTATAAAAATAACGGCAATAAAATACGTTTCATAACCTAGCATCGGTTCAACGTAAAATAAATGCAGTAACGTGCAATTCATCTGCACGCACATTCAATATAAACAAGGTAATCATTAGAGTGTATCTTCACTGAAGACAACTCAAAACAGCAAAAGCTAATCAATAGATGATTAGTACAAAAGAAAGCCAGCGGAAATTTCAACAAAAATCACATAACTGTAATTTCTTCGAATCCTCAATTCGGATTCGAAATTCTCAAAGAAACAAAATAATTACAGCTATGTAAACAACAAATGAAATTCATATCAATTTTGTATTTCGATTTTTACATCAAAAAGATTATTAGTTGTACTCAGCGAAGACAGTTTCACTGTTTCCGCTGCGCACTCTGATAAATAGAACACAAATCAATCAAATCATTAGAACACAATTTCATCAAAACAACAAAATACAATTCCACTTTTATTTTTAAATAAAGATATTTAAAAATTTCATCAAAATTTCAAAACTTTAGTTTTGACTCAAATCACAGATAAAACATCGACCAATAGTTGTAACATATGTTCCATCCAAGTTATGTTTTATATTATGTCCATAAACCCCAAGCTCTGATACCAACTGTGACGCCCCACCTCTATGCTCATAATAACAAAGAGTATTAAAAGAAATACTGTCTATTATTACGAAGAATAAGGCTGGATAGGAGCGACCATCCGTAGTTGGCCTTACACTAATATTGGTTATCTCGATAGGAGTGGTATATACTTTTTATTTTTCATCTATTATTTATTTACTCCCATCGACACACCCAATTATCAGTATAAAACAAACTACGATAGTTCATAGTAGCTTAGGACACTAGATATAACAATAACACAGATAATATAAATGCGGAACACAGATTAACAAAAATCTCATATATATATAACCGATGTCAGTTACAATATAGTTGACACGATACATATGATACAACTACAACTGTCGACTCTAGAAGTTATATATACAAGTACATTATCGACTAATATACATGAATACATATCGTTCTATACAATGACACGACTACTACAAAATGACACTGACAACTTCAGAAGATGTGAAAAGTCTTCATATCCTGAACAGCATCTCAAAGAAGAAAATCTACAACCTGAAATAACTCGGGTCTGACCCGAGTATTACATTCAAAAGAAAATAATACCCAGGTCAGTCTAATTCAAACCAGTTTATTAGTGCATATAGACAGTAATAATTTAAATAGACGACAATCACAGAAATCTCGTATATCCAACTTCTCGATAAGAGAACCGGATAACGGCAGATATAACACTAAACAGTGTTAATCCACAAAACAGAAATCCAAAGCGGTTTAAACAATTGAAATGTCAATTTAAAATCATCAATGCTAATTGGCTGCAGTACACGCTAACGTGTACTGCCTCGCCAATACAGCCTACGAATTACGCAACAGGTCGATGAATCAAGAACAAAAGAAATATCGATTAAAATCTGTCAATTCAGTGTGGCTGCAGTGCACGCACGCGTGCACCGCCTCGCCACAACAGAATATAAAGTCACCACAAGGGGCAAGGGTAAAACTACTACGAAAATGCAGCCACCACTTGTATTTAAGGGCAAGGCTGCATCAGTGAAATGTAACAGTGTATCCAGTGAAAGAGACAACAAGTGAAACAAGTTCAACATGTCGCAAAGCAAGGCACCGGGAAATAGCAAACTGAAGGCGAGAGCACCAAAGATATGGCACTACAACACTCAACAGAAAAGACGCAAATCAGCCTCATTAGAAGATAATGTCATCAGTGAAGCAAAATGACAAAGTGCAAATGATACAAGGCATCAATGCAATGTATCAGATTCGAGAACAAGGCAGCTGAAGACAGTAACAAGAAAAGGGCAGACATGACTCAACATGTATGAATGGCCTCAACGTCAAAGACAGAGAGACCAAAATGAAACTGCACATGCCTCAATAACAACTACATGGAACTGGAGATTGCGACTTAAATAGAAAATGCACGTGAGCCTCATGGCAACAATTCAAGGCAACAGTGACAACTCAAGCCTGAATGAAGACTGTAAAATGATCATGAAGTATGCAACTCGAATGACATAAAGGCAGTGAAGTGATGACTGGAACAGACTACAAAGGCATCAACAAAAATGACAGAAAACAGTGCAACAAAGAAATAGGGTCGATATAAGCAACTGAGCAGTGTCAGTCTCCAATGTAATCAACTGAGGTGAACCAGGCAACAGAGCTTCAACCAATCAAAGTTCAAGCATGGGGACTAACATGAAAACAGGGGTGGCTGCAAGGAGTTGCAGAACAACCAAGCAACATATATGAGTACAACTCGATATTCAAACTAAGATTGCAGCTAAAACTACAACAGCAAGTGTTGACCAACCAATAGCAGAATGAAAGGGTCAAGCAAGTGATGTCAACAACCCAATGGATGCAACTGATGTATGGTGCTGCACAAGCAAGGCTAAGGCACAGTGCCATCAAGTTGAAGGCATATTACAGTGAAGCCAACTGCATAACATTCTCAAGTGATATAAATGTGACAACCAATAATCTAGTACAGGTTCAGGTTAATCAATCAAAAACTCAAACTACAAAATCCACTGCAAATGTCACAAAGTCCAACAAAGGCAGATATAACAAGCTAATGATACATGAATAATACTTAAGGGTAATGCACTTATCAACGAGACGTTCGAGTCATCATAAATGGTGTAGTGCAAAAACAACACAGAGGAGATTCCAAACTGTAGCTTAAAGTAAAATCATGAGTATGAAAATTGTATCAAAAATACAACCCAGAGGCAATCAAACACATATGCAGCGAAAACAAACTCGACACTTAAGCAATCGAAATAAAAATTTCAGAGAAACAAAATACCCAAGATTCAAATCCAAACGTAGTTGTGAGTTCGAACAAATACATCAGCATTTTAAGAATCAGTACTAAGGCCGAAGCCATCAAATAATGGAAATCAAATCAAATCGAAGTTAAACAGGTCATAAGTCTACATCGTGATGACCAAGGTAGCAAGGAAAGCGATCGAATAGCTCAATGTCGAAGCCGTCAACCACGAAATTCAACAGATCAAAATCCATACAAAACAACTAAAAAATCGAACTGCAAGCAAACTGAACTGACGAATTCAACCAAATATCAGAGAGTTCAAAGCCGAGAATTTGAGGTAGATGTGATCGAATGAATCACTCAAAACTCCTTAATCAACAAAACAATCGAACTATCTAAACGTGGCGTTTGAATCAGATGTGAGTGGATAACACTCACCTTATCCTAAAGCTGCCGCGAGCGAAGTGAAGGAGACGTCGATCGACAAGGCAAGCGCGAACCTTCGATCGAGCTTCAGCAGTTGTCTTCTTCGATTCGTCTAAAGCCCTAGCTATTGAATTGAAGGACGAGCGAAGGACGAGCAGCCCTTATTTTTGAAACCCTAGTTTTCCAGAGGGACGAAGAAGAGAACGAGCGCCACCATTTTTCTTTTTCTCTCGTTCGATTTATTTTGAGTAAGGGTTTCGAAAAATGAGAAAAATGAACGAAAAGGGGGAAACGATCGAATATTATCATCTCGGCCTAAGAACAACGAATGAAGGCGTGGGCTACCAATTTAACTTTACAGCCCACCTACATATTTAACAATTTTCAAGAGAATTTCACTTGATTTAAATTCCAATAACAATTTGCAATCGGTTTGATCGTCATTTTGACGATGATTAAAGATTTTAAAATCCCCGGTTGTTACAGGTTGTGAAGCGAAATATTATAGAGTTACACTGTCTATCTTAAGGTTAAGTCCAAGGGAGAGGTTAGCGTCAACATTTTGAATGATGCTATTGTGTTGTACTATCTATCTTGAGAGTTATCCAAGGAGAGAGGACATCATTAGCATTCGTCGGAGGACTTATGCTGGAATACATGAAGCGATTCATAAACTGTTCGAGATGCTAAAATCCTTGCATAGATTCAAGATCTGTTCGAGATGCTAGAATCCATGGAGAGATTCGAGATCTTTTCGAGTAATGAAGACTCGTGAATTAATATGCTGAACGTGACTTCACCATTGATAATGACAAAAACCATAGTAGGATGCATGGCTAGTGGGTTTAGATAACCAAAGGATATATTAGCTCTATTCTAGAGATGCTTATAAATTGCAAGTGGGAGCAATGATATTCGGTATCACGTGTTATAGGCATGAATCAACTATGTTTCTCCTATGGTATATTTTATTTAGAGATATACAATGCTTGGAAAGATATCTCTGACCCTTGTTAAGAGGCCCGTTCTTAATGGAACGAGGAACCTCCAACGGACATCCATATGTGAATGAACCTTAGTGGTTTTGATTGTATACTTAGTATTCCTATGTTGTACACATAACACAACAATTTTATGATTTATATTTACATTACCTATTATATAGCCATATGTACTTATTAAATGGTTTAGTTCTTTTGAGGGAAAAACTATTCCAGTGATTGAGTTGGTCACAAAAGATATTGTTGTATGAATGCATTATGTTTCTTAAGTTTCTCACACCAGACTTATGTTCGACTCACGGTTTTATCTATCCCTTGATTCCTCGAATGCTCTTTCGAGTAATTTGTGAAAGTCGGGTTTTGGTTGGATATTCTTTAGAACTTAAGGAGATGAGCTGGATGTTTCACCTACCATAGTATTTTTATTTCCGCTACATTACTTGTATTATATATCGGTGTTTATATTGACATGTTGTTATAACTATCTAGGCTGATAAAAATACATAGGATTATGATTATGAAATGTTATGTATCTTAGAGTAGCATTCTATATTGTCTTTTGTTGCGTTCTGAGATTCAGATGTTTTACTCTCTTATTTCTAGTATTTTTCTTTCTACTTTTTCTTTTTACCCTAACAATATGTTTTTCTGGCATTTGGATGTTCGGCTTATGAATACAATGGATACATCAATATCGACATTTGAAGGATCAAAAAGACGGATCGTTACATACATAGTAAGCCTAGTACATACATAGTTAATTTAAATCCCAACATTTATCTATGTATATATTTGACCTTCTACGCCCTAAGCAATGTTGGATGTGCACTTTATACACAAATAAGTTTATTTAAGTTTTATTAAATCTCTTTAAGTATATTCATCAATAATAAGATTTTATTTAAATTAATTATATTGGATCTAATGTACAACTTAGACTTCATAGGCCCAAAAAAATGGATTATTTTAATTCACTCATTTAACATATTGCTAATCGGCCTAGTTCCTTCATAAGGAAGCTTGGAAGACATCAAGAGTAAATAACTCTTTAGAAAATTAACCCAAGTATTGGGAAACTCCAATGGGTTGGTACTAGTCCATATGGATAGGTACTAAACCATCATGAAAACTTATGGGGTCCATTCTACTTTGTATAAAAGTCAAGTGTGGAGTTGAAGTGAAAAGAAATTGTACCGAGTGCATGGGTCGGTATCAACCCATATGGGTTTGTACAGAACCATAATGATTCCAAGTTTTAAAGTAATGAAAAGCTAAGAGACTTATACTTTTCAAGGGAAAGAACAAAAGAGGAGCCAAAGCTATGGGTCGATACCTATCCATGTCGGTTGGTATCGAACCACAATGATTATTCGTATTTGTTTGATCTGAAATGTTCTTCATTCTGGAACTTCAGATCTGGTGTAATTTTCTTATTCAAACCAAGTCCAATAATTTTTATGCTCGAATTCATCTATAAATATATGGCTAACATTAACTAGGATAGGTCTTTTTTAAGGACTTGGGACTTTGGGTTGTTCGTTCAGATTCTATACGGAGTTGCCGCCAAATTTATATTGAGCATCTCTTTTTTAATTGTCCATTTCTTTGTGGTCTGGTGGATAAAATTGGATGCAATTTAGGTTGTTTTGATTCTCCTGCAAATTCAAAAATTGACTGGAACATCATTTATAAAGCTACTAGGTGGAGGACCCTAAAGTCAAGAGAACTAGTTATTTGCATTAAAATTTATATGGATGCGATTTGGAGAGAAAGAAATGCTATTATTTTTGATAACCAGAGAAAGAGTATTGCTTCACTATGGAATGAGGTTAGGGAAAGAATTTTCATGCAATTGAAAAGGAGAGCTTCCCTTTTCCCTGATATCATGACTAGTGGTTGGGCTCATTGACTTCTTGTTTTTTTCTTTCTTTCTTCTTTGTTATCTCTGTCTCATGTTTGATTCAAAGCTTCTTTTGAATCTTTTTTATTGTTGTTGCAATAAAACTGGTAGGGGTCCAGTTAACCCCGCTGGATTTGCCAAAAATCGATTGCAATTTGAATATGGTTGTGAATTCCATCAACAATAAAATTGATAGTGGACGAAGGTTTAAGATCCTAGCCAAACCAATTTAAAAATTCTACTCTTTTCTCTTTAGATTCTTTCTAGTTTGATTTTCATTTTTATTCGATTAGGGTGTTTTCCCAATTCGCATGCAAATAATCCTATTCTACAATTTTTTTATTCCACAATTCAAGTACCTTCTATTTTATTGTTCATCTACTTTACCTTTATTTTCTTACTCACTGAATAGATTTGATTTGATTATTTTGTTTGAAATCAAGTGACATAATTCTGCAATAACCCTTTTTTTGATTAGAATCAAAAGGATTGGAAACTTAGATTATCTTACTTTGTATTGATATTTGATTTATTGTTGGATGATCCAAATAGATTTATTTCAGACCAAATTTCAGTTTTTATAATACATTTACTCTTATTGACTTCAATTTTTCATCATCTTCCAAAAAAATTTGTATAACTAGCCTAAGATTTTTAAATCAAAATTTAAAGATTTTTTTAGACCAAATCTCTATGATTGACCACTATACCACATCTGTACGGTTGTAGTAATTTACAATATTTTGCACTTTTCTAATTCAATTAAGAAGGAGAAAACAAGTAGTTATAATAAATCTCAAGTATTTGTGAAATGCTAGAGTACTGTTTGCGGTAACAATGAACACCTTCTGTAGGAGTATTTAGACTCGAACTACATAAGCAATATATAATATCGTATGTCAACCCTAAATTGATATTCAGTCTTAGTTAAGTAGCCTTAAGTTGGAAATATTCAAAACGAGAGATGGCGGCTGATTCAACCAAATGTCGTACATCGCCTTGAGTAGTACTGCGACAACAGTAGTACACATAAATGCACAAATTTATAGCCGAGCAGGGGTGATTGCAAATATTGAGAATCACATGACATTATTTGGAGAAACAATGTCTCTACACATGTCTCAAAAGAACCTAGGGTTCACAAGATGTCTATGTGAGGAATGTGGAATATGGATCTTAAGGCTAGAATGAACACTAGAGGGGGGGGGTGAATAGTGTTTATAAGAAATTACTAAATTTTTTTGAGTTATTGTTTTTCTTTGAAAATAACCTTTATCTTTTATTAAAACTATTTTAAACTTTATTAATATACTTGACTATAGATAAAATACATAGATAAATATAGAGAATAATATATAATTTTACTATAATTTTATATTTAAATCTAAGTAAATATTAAAAGTTAAATATATTAAAAGACAGTTTAAAACAAACGAAGTTTAAAACAAGAATTCATTTAAGAACAAAATCAAAGAATAATTTTTAAGGCTAAAACATCTTTTTGAAAATCATTTGAAAAGATAATTTTTAAGGCTAAAACATTTTGAAAAGCAGTTTTGAAAATCATTTTGAAGTAGTTTTGCAAGCTTCTTCCTGCAGAATATCTCATCACATCAGGACTCGAGAACTTGTAGAAAACCAGGATGTTCGTGGGTTTGTAAGCCACTTGTCGTAGGTTTGTAAGCTACTTGTCGTGGGTTTGTAAGCCACTAAAAAGGTAGAAATGGGTTCCATCCCAAATGAAAATACAGAATGAAGATTTCAGTGCTATTGTAAAGTTTTAACATTATTATAGACTCAATACTTATCTTGAAATCTTGAATTCTTGATAATCTTGATATTCTTGATATTCTTGATACTCATGAGTCTTCAATCTTGATATCTTGAATCTCTATACTGTACAGTCTTCATTCTTAGTACCTGCATGGTTAAATCCTACATATACATATATATCTAAACTATAATGTTAGTATTTATATTTTATAATCTTATTCTAAGGTTATTGTGATCAAAACCATCAACTCATGGACTAACAATCTCCCCCTTTTTTATGTTGACAACCGTTGTTTATAAAATATTACTTCTATCCTAATAACTCCCCGTAAAACTGATAACTCCCCTTTAATCTATGCCTAACTCTCCTATTTTATATTTCTCCCCCTTTGTCATCAACAAAAACTAACTCCAAACTATATAACTTTCCTCATTCTTGTACTTATGTACCTGCATTAAACTATATAATAGAGTATATAATAGATAGATTAAGAAATAACTATACTTATAGACATGATATTCAATTAATATATCAATGTATATTTATACATTCATCAATCCACACCAAGTGTCAATCAAACCAATCAAAACACACAATTTCAATCAAAGCAATCAAATCAAACAAAGCAAACAAACCAACATCAAACGTTTCGAGGAACTTCCACCCATCCTTCTTCTCCGAAAATAGGGTCTGCTTTGATGGCATCCCAATTTTCAATGTCATTTGTGATAGAGACAGGAGGATGTGCTTCATTATCATCCTTCTGCAATGAAGAAATCATCCATCGAAATGCCTTTCTTGCTCCTTGATCATCTGCATTTGACTCAACTCTAAGTGTCGCTGGTTACGAAGAATGAATGAAAGAATATTCTTGAACGAATTAAGAGTCTCTTCAAGATTCTCGGTTAAATTGTGAATAGGATTTGCCATTTTTGAATTTGTGAGAAGAATAAGAGATAAAGAAGATAGAAAATAATATTGAGTGAAAAATTCTGGAAGAAATAGGTATTTATAGGTGTAGGAATTCGTTTCAAATGAATAAACATAGGGTAGTTATTCACATTTCAAATTTGAAATGAAATGTCATTTCTGACCAGTACATGTCGACATGGTCAAGGGGGGATGTCGACATGGTCCAGTGAATTTTGAGGACCTTTTTTGATTTTGTGAATAATTGTGTGTGTATATATATTTATATAATATACTAACATTTATTCAGAAGATAAAATAAGCTAGATAACAGAAAAGGAAATCAATTTCATTGCATAATAGGATAATACAATGATTAACCATAAAGAACTACATAAACATCCAAACTAAAGCAAACTAGAGTAATACATCATGAAATGAAAAGGTACAACTAGTTAGAGGATGATGAAGATGAAGATAATCCAAGTTTCTTGCTGACTTTGGAGAAAAACTTGGTCAACTTGGATGACATTTTGTCCAACTTCTTACTAACGGATCGTTTAAGAATCCGTTGATTCTTAACAATTATCTTTTGGTTTTTGAGAAGGGTTTTGTTGGTAGGATTGGAGGGATATTCAATACTTTCTAGGGATGTTTCACCTTCTTCTTCTTCTATTTCCATTTCATCCCCTTCTTCTTCTTCTTCCTCTTCCTCCTCTTCCATTTCTTCATGAGCCAAACGCTCTTCCTTTTCGGCAAGAGTCTCATAAGGTTGAAAAACATATGGGATTTTCATGAGAGAAATGTTTGAGATATTAAAAACTTTTGTTGAAATAAATTCTTCTCCATTGAAATTTACTCCAAAATAGTTGAAAATCCGAGTAAGGTAAATTCCATGATATAAAGTGTTTTCTCCCATTTCAAAATTTTTAGGACGAAGTTCATCCAAAATAACTTGCGCCCAATTGATATCATAATTTCCGAAGATAACAAAAAGTGCTTTGCACACTTTTGAAGTAGGATTGTTAAAATTTCCCGATCTTGGGGTCAAAGTATGTTGTAAAAGAAGATTGACAATTCTTGCTTTAGGACGAAAGTTTCGGTTTTTAAATTCAAAGTTTTCATCTCTTTCAAAAATATGATGAAATGTCTCACGATCATGTTCATCGATTTGAAAACTAGAAAGATCCATTCCCGTGCTGAGAATGGTGCCCAAAAGATCACAATTCAAAACAATTTTAGTGCCTTTGACACTACTCCAAATTTCATTATCATTTCCTTCATAAAATTCTCGATTGAGATTTGCATAGAAAATTTTAGCAAGATTTGGGTAACAAACAAAATCATTTTGAGAAGAATCAACAAGACTAAGAATTTGATTGTTTGCAAAAACAGTATCAATTTCATAAGAAGCAAAATCTTGAAAAATAGCAAACTTTCTAGGATGGACTTTTCCATAGTTAGCATAATTGATGTATGCTTTTATTGCCTCCGGATTACTGAGGAGTTGCTCTTTCAAGTTTCTGGAAAGTCTCATGGTGGAGGGGTTGCTTGAAGAAGCCATTAAAGTAGAGAGTAGAGAGCTTGGTGTTTTGAAGAGAGAGTTTGAATTTCAAAATGAAAGTGAAAAGTTGTGATAAAAGATCGTGAATAAATAGATTTTTGAAAGACATGTTCTCTGGTCAAAAGATGTCTTTTCAGAGTATTGAATGAAGTGAAAAGGTAGAGGGAAATTCATGCATTTGAATTTAAATTTTGAATTTCAAAATTTGTACCCATGTCGACATCATGGTAGGGACCATGTCGACATGTGCCTGAAATATTTTATGATTTAATTTTCCTAACTACTCTAATATATATATATATATCTAAATATATATATCTGGAATAATATTATGATTATATTATATTCCATAAAATATATATATATATAAATAATAATAAAAAAAATAATAAAAATAGTAAAAATAATAAAATTATAATAAAATAATAGAAAATAAATTTAAAATTCAACCAGCACACCAATTCAAAAAACAATCAATCAAGCAATCAATCTTCTAATTCTAAGCATGCAATTTCAATCAATTGTATTGTAAATGTGTACCTTTTTCTGAGTCCGTTTCCTTGAATTTGTTTTTGAGTAAAACGGATGTGTAGCGTGAGACTACACAACCGGTTAGATATCATAGCTAAATATAAATAGTGCGATCAACAAGCCTGACCACTGGCCAAGATGAAATAGTTTAACATAGCGGTTATACAACATAGAGTATGGAAACTGCCCGGATAATGGACTACAAAATATGATGGAAGGTACAATCACTGTCAATGCTGACGGTTTCCAGGGACAGCTGAGGAGCTTCCAGTTGATTCAACAGAAGAAGACCTAGTGCGAGGCAACCTAAGTCTGAAGGGCGCCGAGAAGCTGTGACCTGTTGAGGATGAATAATAGTAAATAATCCGCCTGCAGGTACCCTCAAATAGTAATTTGGGCTTGTTAAACACATGAGCATTTCGCTCGATCCAGATGCACCAACTAAAGATAGCTATAAAATGATCCAATCGTTTGTTCGCGGTGTTAAATTGCCAAAAGTCATAAAATGAAGTTATTGTTGGGATGAAACCAAGCAGGTGTGCAGCAGTTGCAGCCCAAACCTTAACCGAGAAGTCACAGTCGAAAAAGAGGTGTTGTATACTTTCAGTTGCATTAGAACAAAGGGCACAGTCGGAAACCAGCGTGATATTTAGTCGGAATAGTCTATCTCTGGTGTTGATACGACCATGGATAAGACACCATTGAAAGAACGCGATTCGAGGCTGGAGCTTGCAGTTCCAAAGTCTGTGAAAGTTGAAAAGGCGACCCGAGTTGTTCAGGTAAGAATAACAGGAAGCGACGGAAAAGCCGGTTGCAGGGTTTAAGGCCCAAAGGATTTTGACCGAGGACTGGGAGAGACGAATGGATTGGAGAGAGGAGGCAGCATGCAGCAGCTCAGAAAAGGTATTGAGGTCGAAATATGAAGGTGGGAGAAGATGGTCGGGGCCAAGAAGGAGGGAATCAGAGATTGTGATGCGCTGGGAGGCTGCATTAGAGAAGAGGTTGGGAAGGGTGGAGGAAAGTGGAAGGTGGCCGAACCAAGTATCTAACTAGAAGAGGCAGTTCGACCCATTGCCCACTATGACATGAAAAAGTGATTTAACTCGGGGTATGCTGGAGAGGACACCGGACCAGAAAGGGGAAGGCCTGGGGTTGGGAATGGCATGGAGGGCAAGATGAGGGTTTGAGTGGTAATATAGAGAGGCAATCCATGATTTCCAAAGGAGGTTTTCAGGGGATAAAAATCTCCATAGCCATTTAGCTAGAAGAGCAAGATTGAAGTGGTGAAGATTGACGATTCCAAGGCCACCATTAGAAGTGTGTGTGCAAACGGATCGCCAGTTGACGAGTTTCCTTATTCTGCCACCATTCCAAAGGAAAAAACTCCTTATCTTATCAATTCTATTGATTACCCAACATGGAACTTTGTAGAATGCCATCCAGTAGGAAGGGATGGCCGATAGGACAGATTTGACGAGGACAAGACGACCAGCAGAGGAGAGGGAATGTGCCTTCCAGGAAAGGAGTCTATTTTCAATTTTTGAAATGAGGGGGAGCCAGTTAGTTTTAAGGAGCTTGGTTGGTCTGAGAGGGATACCGAGGTAAGAGATAGGGAATTGGGCGATAGAGCAATTGAGCAAATTGGAATATGTGGGCCCGAGATGATCAGAATTCCCGAGCATGATGATAGAGCTTTTATTGAAATTGATAGATAGACCAGTTATAAGTTCAAAAGAATACAAAGCTACTTTGAGGCATCAGAAGTGGTTGAAGTTGGGGGACGCAAACAGGATTGTGTCATCGGCGAAGTGTAGGTTGGATATGGACAGGTTGGAATTAGGGAGTTTAATGCCCTCGAAGATGTTGTTAGATATAGCTAATTTGATCATACGATTGAAAACGTCGGCCACGAGGACGAAAAGCAAGGGAGAGAGTGGATCACCTTGACGTAAACCCCTAGCGGATTTAATTAGACCCCCAGTGGAGCCATTAATAGAAATTGAGGAAAAACTAGTGCTAAGGATATGTCGGATCCAACTACAACATTTTGGTGGGAAGCCTCTATGTTCCAAAAGATCAAGGATGAATTGCCAGTTGACAGTATCAAAGGCCTTAGAGAAGTCTAATTTGAGGAGAATGCCTGGAGTTGAAGATTGGTGACAGAACGAAATAATCTCTTGAGTGGTTGCAACACAGTCCATAATGTTACGGCTAAGAATAAATGCAGATTGCTCAATCCCAATAAGAGGGTCTATGACTGATTGAAGGCGGTTGGCCAGAACTTTGGTGATAATTTTGAGAGTGGTGTTCAGTAGACTGATGGGGCGGAAAGAGGAAAGGGAAGTGGCACCAGAGGACTTGGGAAGAAGGATAATATTAGCATAGTTTAGACGAGCCACTGATGATGGGTCCTCATAAAATTCAACACACATCTCCATAATATCGTATTTGACAGTTTCCCAGAAATGTTTAAAGAAGAGGGGGCCGAAACCATCAGGACCCAGGGCTTTGTCATCAGACATCTCCTTCAATGCAGACCAGATTTCTTCCTCCGAGAATGGTTAATCAATAGGAATGGGGGAACTATCAGGGTAGAGGAGATTCCAGTCGATGTGTGGGGTAGGGGGAGAATGTTTGCCTAGGATGTTCCGGTAGTAGGTGGAGAATAGTTCGAGGATAGCAGAATGGTCAGTGATAGATACATCGTTGTGGATGATTTCAGGGATAAAAGTGGATCTACGCCTACCATTGGCACATCGATGGAAATAAGCTGTGTTTTTGTCACCCTCCTCAATCCATTTCGCTTTTGAACATTGCTTCCAGCCAATCTCCTCTTGTAGAGACAATCTATCAAGTTCCAATTCCAAGTTTCTCAAACGAGCTCGGTCAGATTCGGTGAGAGGGTGAGATTCTTCAAGAATGTTAAGATCTAAAATTTCATCTTGGATTGCTGAGATGCGTGAGCGAATTGAACCCCAGATCGACTTGGCCCAGGGTTTGATAAGTTTACGAAGGGCTCTAAGTTTGGTGACGATTCTGGCGGAAGCAGAGGCGATTGGGAAAGGCTGGGACCAGATGTTTTTGATAAAAGGGTCGAATGAAGGTTCAAGGAGCCAAAGTCGCTCGAAGAGGAAGGGACTAGGAGGACGGATGGATGAACTAGAGTCAAGGAGGATTGGACAGTGGTCGGAGATGATGGAGGCGAGGCCAGAGACCAAAGTGAGTGGGTATAAATCCTCCCAGGCAGGATTGAATAGGAAACGGTCCAGTTTGGCCAAGGAGGGATCTGATCTGCAGTTAGACCAAGTAAACGTTCGATTACTGATGGGAGGGTCAATCAAGGAACATTGGTTGATAAAAGAGCTGAAGGATTCGGAGTCTTGAGAAAGTTTGCCAGAATTTCTTTCGGTGGAGAAACGGGTGGTGTTGAAGTCTCCACCGATAACCCAAGGCCCATTGATATGAGAGGCGAATGTAATTCAATTTGACCATAACTCATTACGGTCAAGGGTATTTAGTGGGCCGTATATATTGGAGAAGAAAAAGATCGTTCCAGTTTGTAAATGACGGAGTGCTACATGTAAAGCTGAAGAGTCATAAAAAGTTTGGCAGTGGGACCATACGGATTCGTTCCAGGCTGTCACGATACCCCCACTAGAACCATTTGTGTTAAGGTGGGCCCACCCGGTTAGGAATGTCCCACCGATTTGTCTAAGGAGATTGGGATTAGGGTCCAAAAGTTTAGATTCTTGCAGAAATAGAATATCCAAGTTATAGGGGGCAATTATGAGTTTGACGGAATGTCTCTTGCTGGGGTCCCCCAGACCCCTTACGTTCCAAGAAATTAACTTCATTGAGATAAAGACAAACGCTCCGATTCTAGCGCCTGCATGGAGGTGTAGTGTTCATCACAAAAACTCACACCCATGCAATGTGCCATTTTTTTGTTCAGACTTTTGTTATTAGAGGAGAAAACAACATGTTTAAAGAAACTACCAGGATGCGATGCCACTTTATCCAACCTGGAGCTCCGGCGTACGGTCGTCGGAGTGAGGAACTGGGACAACTGACCGGCCTCTTGCTGGGGTATCTGGCTTTGGTCATCAGGATGTGGAGCCGGGAATAGAGGGGTGGGTGATTGGCCAATAGGGTGTGGGGTTGCCAAATGGGGATGGTGAGGCTGGAAGCGGGTCATGATTAGATGGTGGAGGTGGGATATTTTAGTGTTGAGGAGTTGATAGGTCGAAATCAGCATATGGGTTCCATCCCTGTTCTTGGACAACAGGCCAAGGGTCCCATCCTCTCGGACTGACAACCTCAATCGAATGATCGCTAAAGTGGTCTAGGGCCTGTAAGGGGTCAGAGAAGAGGGGCTCGTAGTTCATCACATCAAATCTGTCCTCAGAACACAGGTTGTCAGGAGCTATGTGTCGTTCAAATTGTTGAAAGTCGTTCTCATAATCAATTCCAAGCAGATGATTCTCAGGCCTTCTATTAGGATGTTCATGCTCCCATTTCTCGATGGTAAGGAGGTAAGCTACGTCATTTATTACAGCGGTAAAGGATGAAGGGGAGTGGAATCCGCTGTAAAATTGCATTTTGATATATAGAAAGCGGTGGTCAAAATTTGCCCAATCACAATCATCTTGCATCAAGAATCTACCGGTTGGGCTAACTGCATCTGATATGGCGTATGTATTGTGCCTGAAGAGTTTGGGAAAACCCGAAACTCTTGCCCATGCTGGCTGGTCTAGAGGTGGTGTGGGGTTGTCTGGTTCTTCCCATTGTCGAAACTGAATGGCAGCTCCTACTCTTACTATGGTTGAACGAAGAAGGATTTGGTCCCGGACAGCGTATGAGGGGCAGAAAAGGATAAAGCTATTGTTTGTCAGGAGCCATATCGGCCAGTCCTGATGGTGAAAATTGGTTGTGAGGGCGTGGTGAAGAGAATCGATCGACCACACGCCACTGATGATCTCGGCAGTAAGAAGGAGAGGAGGTTCCATTCGGCGAAAAGTTTTTGGTTTATTTTTTGGTTTGAATGGGTTATCAGGGGGTTTAGGAAGTGTGATAGGGGGTGGTAAAGTGCATTGGGAAGCGGGAGGGGCAAAAAGGGAGTGTGTTGGGAAGCGGGAGGTTTTTTGCTGAGCTGGTGATGGATTTGATTTTGGGATCCACTGGCTCGGAGCAGTTTTGTTTTTAGTGAGGAAAGAGAGGGGGGCGGCTGGGCTATGATTAATATCACGTGTGGGTTTAAGAGGCTTCTCGGGACAATGTTATTCTGGGTGACCAAAAAATCCGCATTTATAGCAAATCTTTGCATCTCGACAGTTTTTCGCCACGTGTCTATGACCCGCGCAACGAAGGCAACGACTTTTTGATTTCAAAAAATCGATAGTGCGACGCACACTCTGGAAGGTCGGTAGGAGGAGACGCCGCCTGGTAGGTGGTGAATTTGTTGAAGTCGTGAACTGCCGTGAAACACAAATTTGAGTTATCTGTCTTCTGATCATCATCGCTTGAGGACAAGTCTGAGTCATCTAGAGTAGCAGTAAATGCACGCTTCCATTTCTTTACTGATTCATTGTTTATAGGAGGATTCTGCCTTTTTGGATACGGACAGTCTCTTTTGATATGGCCTGGTTCGTCACAGTTGAAACATTTGACATTATTTGTCACTACATTCTGATTTCCCGGATTCTTATAGTTGTTTCTCTTGAAATTATTCATCTTTCTATATTTCAAGAATTTCCAAAAATTTCTGGTCATAAGAGCTATCTCTTCATCATTATCACTATTTGAGTCTGATTCATCGGTCAATGCATTGAATGCCATTGATTTCTTTGTAGATGCTTTGCTTTCTCTTCTCCCGATCATTTGGACTTCAAATGACATTAGATTTCCAATTAATTCTTCTATCTTTAAAGTACTGATGTCATTCGCCTCTTCGATTGCAAGTGTCTTTTGATCCCATTCTGGAGTGAGAGAGTTTAAAATTTTCCTGACTTGACCTTCTTCGGAAAACACTTTTCCCAAGGATATGAGAGAATGTACAATATCCTGAAATCGACTATACATATCAGAAATAGACTCATTAGAATTCATTTTAAATAACTGAAATTGATTTGTGAGCATGGAAATTTTGGTCTGGTTAACTTTGCTTGTTCCTTCATGAGTAACTTGCAAAGTTTTCCAGATTTCATATGTAGACTTACAAACTGACACTCTATTAAATTCATTCCTATCAAGTGAACAAAACAGAATATTCATTGCTTTAGAATTATTTTGTGCAACAGCCTTTTGCTCAGTGGTCCACTGTGCAAAGTCAGTTGTGGGTTCAGAATATTCATTCTGTGTGATATTCCAAGTGTCTAATCCTACAGATTATAAATATATTTTCATCCTACATGCCCAATATGCATAGCTACCGCCATTAAAAAGTGGTGGTCTGATAGTAGACTGACCTTCTACAAATGAACTAGTGTTAGAAACAGTACCAATGTTGGTAGCCATTTAGAAAACTTTTCAAAATTCAGATTATGAAACTTTTGAAAACCTTGCTCTGATACCAAATGTGGAATGCAGAATATGGATCTTAAGGCTAGAATGAACACTAGAGGGGGGGGGAATAGTGTTTATAAGAAATTACTAAATCTTTTTGAGTTATTGTTTTTTTTGAAAATAACCTTTATCTTTTATTAAAACTATTTTAAACTTTATTAATATACTTGACTATAGATAAAATACATAGATAAATATAGAGAATAATATATATATAATTTTACTATAATTTTATATTTAAATCTAAGTAAATATTAAAAGTTAAATATATTAAAAGATAGTTTAAAACAAACGAAGTTTAAAACAAGAATTCATTTAAGAACAAAATCAAAGAACATTTTTTAAGGCTAAAACATCTTTTTGAAAATCATTTGAAATGATAATTTTTAAGGCTAAAACATTTTGAAAAGCAGTTTTGAAAATCATTTTGAAGTAATTTTTCAAGCTTCTTCCTGTAGAATATCTCATCATATCAGGACTCGAGAACTTGTACAAAACCAGGATGTTCGTGGGTTTGTAAGCCACTTGTCGTAGGTTTGTAAGCTACTTGTCGTGGGTTTGTAAGCCACTAAAAAGGTAGAAACGGGTTCCATCCCAAATGAAAATACGGAATGAAGATTTTAGTGCTATTGTGAAGTTTTAACATAATTCTAGACTCAATACTTATCTTGAAATCTTGAACTCTTGATAATCTTGATATTCTTGATACTCATGAGTCTTCAATCTTGATATCTTGAATCTATATACTGTACAGTCTTCATTCTTGGTACCTGCATGGTTAAATCCTGCATATACATATATATCTAAACTATAATGTTAGTATTTATATTTTATAATCTAATTCTAAGGTTGTTGTCATCAAAACCATCAACTCATGGACTAACAGTCTAAACACATGCTTTGAAATTTCCATATGAAAAAGTTGTTTATCAAAGATGGGGAGATTTTAGCTGATAGAGTAGATAGTAAAACAATATAGCTAACGCATTCACTATAGGAATAGCTTGATCAGTTCTGAACGATCAGAGGAATATGACTAAGATTTCATAATTTCCTAAGTGCTAGTGGAAGAGTGAAAGTGTTAGTGGTATGCTCTATGGGCAATTTTGTAATTTGCTATATATATCTAACTCCGTAGTTGATCTTTTTTGTAGTAAAGGTATATTTTCTGTTATATTATGACATAAATAATTAAGAAATTTGAAAAACAATATTGTGTCAGTTTTCTCTGTTCAAGTGTTTTGGAATTCCTATGGATAGCGTTGATAAGACGAATCGATCGAAAACCCAAATCAACATTAACAACTCAAACAACACAATATATAAAACATTTTTAATATTAATACAAATACACTCCCTCACTCGATGATACAAGAGTGGATTTCAAAGCAAGGATAGAGATCCAAATATAGAGGGATCCTAACCAAAAGAATTCAACAAGAAGATAGGCTCGATAGGGAGATAAATAGATTTCAAAGAGAGAAAAGAATGGATAGACTTACATAAATCGCGGGCAACCTTAACCAAGTCAACCGTGACTTCAAGAATACGATCGATGTAGAATTCTAAAGCAAATCGACATCAAATCACAAGAGATAGAATTCGGGTATAGCAAAAGATAGCAGCATCGTAAACCGAGGATGCAAAAATCTCCGGTGAATCAATGCTGTTGTAAAAGAGTTTCACCTCTTTACAAATCATACAGTGGAGCTATGGGATACTCCAGAATTCAAAAGAATTTGGATATGGGAAGACAAGAATGGATTTTGGAACCAAGGGGAACGTTCCTAAGTTCAAAGGAAACCGAGTCAAAAGGAAGAAATTCAAGCTCGAACGAAAGTGATTCTGTAATCAAATTTACTACATATGTTAAGTTTTGCCTAAAACCATAGCTCTGATACCATATGTAACGACCTAGTATTTTCAACCATTCGCATCTGCACATGTCGGACTTGAATTGCTCAAAATATCAGATTGTTAATTTAAATTTGGCAAATCTCGGCATATACAGTAAATAAAATAATCACAGAATCACAAACACAGAGTAGTATAACAATAAGCAGTGGAAATAAAAGAATAGTAGTTCATGAAGCTACTATATATATAACAGAGTTAAACAAGATACAACAGAAGTATGGAATAAATAGAAGTCTCAATACAATAGTCAATTAACAATAATATGAATACATCACTGGAGTCAACGGAATAACAAGAAGCTGAATAGATATAGCTGGATCTCCAAGCGAAGCTCCAACTCCAAAGGTGAGTCTCAAATGCTGTGACACTCAGTCTGACCCGAGCGTAAAGCAAAACACAAAACACTCGAGTCAGGATTAACATTCATATATCAATAAATCCAACTCAAGTGAAATATCAATTGAAATACAAGTAACTCAAAGGATATCTGGGATAACCATCCTCTAATGATTCGTGGAACTATCTACTATGTAGTAATATACGCTATTATAATAATATCTAAAGTAAAGTAAGCTGTTAAAATAGCGTTAAGGCTTTACATTTTCCACCTTAACACATTTTATATATTCCCATAGTCTATACAGTACCGTAATCTCCCCCGTACTGGGCGTCATCAAAGGGCACTCCATAGGTATGGTACAAAACAAACTCGTAGAAGGCGCGCTAGGGTAGGTGACATGGCACAACTAGGCAATGCCAGGGTAGATATACCAATTACACTTCCGGGCTGGTGGTAACGCATAGCAACCACTACCGCCCACCTCGAGCCACACTCTCGAAAATCCGAGGGGTGCACCTAATCAATCACAAAGTAATAGAATGGTATCGAAGGAGTGTGTCCGATCAGAGGAGCTACCTCATTGGCCCATCAATTGCTCCTGTTTTAGCCACCTTAAGCTACTCACAGGAGTTAGGTCCACGTATATACCTCAAGAACGTCGCCACCATCCTACTTCATTCTGGAATCTCCACCGTGTACACAGTTGATAAAGTGGTTTTCGGTATTGGCAGAGAGTATGACAATATCCGATCCCGGTCTCTTTAACAACCAAATGTTATTATAGCACCGCGATCATTTCAAAATAGTTTATACTCCAAAACCAAAATATCATTTCCATTTCAAAAATATTCACTTCCAAAAATCATATTACTTTCAAAGTTACAACACTTTCGAAATTATAAGGCATAGAAATTATAACATTGGAAATCATAACACTTGATAACATAATACTTTGAAATTCATAACTTTGAAATCATAACTTCCACCACTTAAACAGTTTAGATATTAATAATATATATATATATATATAATAAAATTGTTTATAAAATAAGATAGTTTATATAAAATAGTTATAAGTTAAAATAGTTATATTAAAATAATTAGTATATTAAAATAGTTTATATTAAAAATAGTTATCAACTAAAATAGTTTATATTAAAATAATTTATAAAGTAAAATATATAAATAGTTTTAAATATAATTTAAAAAAATACTTTATATAATAAAATAGCTTCCTCAAATTTCACAAATCGATTCAAATCAACTCGAATTTCAAAATTCATATTTTAATCCAATTTCAATTTATAAATTACAACTCAATTCAGTTTCTCAATAAACCATTTCAAATTATATCGATTTCAAATACAGATTTGAACCACAAAATAAACCATTTCGATTTCAATATATTTCAAAGCTTTAGATATTCAATATTTCAAAACTAAATTTGCTAATTTCATATATATCTTAATTTAACTTCATTGTTTAGTTTTGAAAAATTCACTTACTAAATCAAATATCATTTAAATAAAACCTCAAACTACAATAAACTAAATATTTCCTTCAATTTATTTAAACTTGAAATATTCATTTAAATCACTTTTAATCGAGATCAAGTTATAAAAATCATATCCTTTAAACATCTAAAATTCAACAAGTTTTAGATCGATTTAATTAAATAAAATCCTTAATTAAATACCATTTCAAAAACAATTTCAAAACTATCTTTCCAACCTTTATTTATAAAAATCATTATAAAATCTATTTTAAAATATAATTTCAAAACTAGCTTATAACCTTTAAAATTTTCAAACATATAAATTTAAAAATCGAAATTTTAGCCTTTATAAAATAACATATAAACATTATATCTTAAAAATCAATATTTATTAAATCATATATTTCTTTCCAAAACCATAGAAATCATTTTCAAAATATTTATATATCGACCAACGGTGTCTGTATATAATTTTCTATCCTATGGTCAAGTGATACAGATATTTATCATTTCAATCCATAATTTAAATATATATGGGTATATATCTATTCAACCCGCAATCCCAAATTTAATTCAATGAAAATCGCTTGGGTTTATCATTTCAACCCATAACGATTTTTTCCTATTCTACAGATCATTCGGGTATGTATCATTTCAACCCATAGGGAATTCTATACTAACAAGGAACTTGCAGAGTGATAATAGATATGATAATAACATAACAGGCATATATCATCAATATAAATAACAGATAATGGTGTCAGATGTCACAGGTGAACAGATACAGATGATATCATATATATAGCAATGTAAATAACTGACAGTAGCATATTTCAATTGTCGTTTCAATTGAAATCAAATTTAATAGATATAAGAACGTTAATCGTGAGTAATTGCTCACCTTTCGAGGCTAGAAATTAATGAGAATGAGATGAGTTACGAATCCAAGCACAAATTCCAAAGCAGAGCAAGATGGGCACAAATTCGACGGACAAGCTGATAGATAAGGAATTGACGAAATCAAATCAGAACTATTTCGATGATGATAAATAGTATAAGTGAACATATATATGTAAATATATATATATATATAAATCATATCCTGAATTCAAAACATATTACTTTAAATATATATATATATTTCAAAAATTTTGTTTCAAATTAAAACACATATATTAAATCAAACATATATTCATAAAATATTTTGAAATAAATACTTATATATATACTTATTTAAAAATGAAAAATACTTATATATAATATGTATATTCACTTGAAAATATCAACTCATATATATATCAAATTATCATCATAACCCAAATATATATAAACATTTTATCTAAAACACATACACGAATATATATATATATATATCAACCTATCATACCAACTATAATATGTATAAACTAACAAAATATAAACTATTATATATATATGTATGAAATTTTCTTTACTGTAAATACATAAAGTAACTGCAAATGCTCTAGACAAGTCCACGGCAAGTCACGACTCTTCTACAGACATTATTGTAAGTGTACGTGTAGTACTAAGGATCGTGTAATATGGTATATAAATGCGGAAACGGGTAATAACAGTAAAATAAAAATTAAAGTAAGCACACCAGGAATTTTATACTGGTTCGAACTTCCCGTTCTACGTCCAGTCCCATAATACCCTCTGGATTTAAACTAAACCCCTCACTTAACCCAGAGGAATAGGTATACGACACCTGAGCAGCCGAACAGGAATTTTTCCGCCTCAACAACCGAAGAGGACTTCGGCCTAATATAAATTGTTTGTTGACAAATGTGTTCTAAATAACACTGATTGTCTTTATATAGTACAACTTTCCTATAATCAAATCCTCAAGAGTATATATATGTGTGAAGATTTAGAAGGAAGATAATCACGTAGAATCGAAGTATATAAATTAAAACAAGGATTCTAGTGATATTAATTAAGAATGAAAACTTTTATTTGCAGAAATGAATAGAGATTAGATTTCATAAATATAAACAAGAATCGGTCGTTGTAGAAGTGAATTGAATATGTTTATATAGTTGTAGAAGAGTTATAATCTTTCACGAAGAGTTTCAGTCAACAGTTGTGTCCATATCTCTTGAAATAGAGGACATTCCTCTTCATGAAATGATCGCATCTCTTCAGTAAACTAGCCGTTATTCTCTGGTCGGTCGACCGGAAAATCTGGCCGGTCAGCTGAGTTCAAAATCGTACACAAAACAGAAAGTACCTGTGCACATAACACACGGTCGGTCGACCGAGGATCCTGGTCGGTCAGCCGACCTGATGTTATTTGCACAGTGTACACTTATATATGTATAAATTAACATGGATCAATTTGTGTGTGTGTGTGACTACCTGAGGAATGATTTTAACAATATTCTAAGACTCAATAAAATAAAATATTCATACTAATCTCTGGATTGTAGTCTTATCTCCTTTGTAGTTAACAATATTCGTTTATTCTCTTTTTGTCGCTTTCATATAGTATTCTCTTTGTATTTCGTCGTATGATCTCTGAAGCTTGTGTCATGAATCAAAACTCATGAATCAACATTCTCCCCCTTTTTGATTGATGACAATACTTATGTGACGAAGTAAAACTTATCTATATTATAATTCCCCCCCTGAATATATGGCGACTTTTCTGCAAAAAATATGTTAGCTTTCATACATTTTTCTCCCCCTTTGTCATCGACAAAAAGGAATACTTACCAAAAGTAATATGTTAAAGTAATGCGAATCATTGAATTTTAAATATTAAATATTCAAACCAAAATAAGAGTAATTAAGGATGTTTGCTTAGTACATAACAATAATGAAGGAAAAATATATTGTGCTCATAAAGAAATTCTTGAAATTAAATTGTAAAAACTACAATTACTCCTTATCATCATCAGAATCCCAGAATTCTGGACGAGTATTATCATCCAGTGGAGCTGGTTCCTTACCCCGTCTTTGTGTGTGAGGAACGTGAGTTGCCGATGTGCTGGAACTTGTGTTATCGGATGTAGACCAAGAGAAATTTGGCGCTGGTCTTTTTCCAGGAGCAATAAATGAAGCACCGGCTTCGGAAGTACATGATAAGGCATCCCATAAATTTATGAAGAAGCCTTTGATCTTCTTGAACCGCCCATCAATTTTTCGAAGTCGAGAATCCAAAGCTAGTTGATTTCGAGCCAAAATATCAATGGCAGCCTCCGTACTAGTTCCGGGAGTTGGTCGTTGAATTGAGGTTTGACGAGTTATACGTTCTGTAGAATGAGTAGATGGTTGAGGTGTAGAATAGCTTCGACGTAGTTGTTCTCGAGGAGTAGTACGCCATTGCTGAAAAGTTGTAATTTGGGACGGTGCATCAGGTATCTTCATTAGTTTTATGGTTCGTGAGTCAAATTACGAACTTTGGATGTTTCGGATTCCGGAGCATGGGTGACAAAGTTATTAATCAACCTCATTATGTATTCTCCATAATAAATATGGAGCATCTTTCCTTGGTTGAAAGAGAGAAATTCATCCATAAGAAGTTGTGTCCAATTTACTCGAATATTTCCGCACATAGCATACAATGCTTTGAAGTTTTCGGGATATACTAGATGATATGATCCTCCTCTTGGAACAATAGACTTCATCATGAATCGATGAAAGAGTCAGGCTTTAGGTCGAAGGGATGAAGTTTGCCTTAAATTAGTAGCGTCATCTTCAAAAAATAGATGACTTAGACGGTCACGAGTCGATGTATTACAATCTACATCATGTAACGAAATTCCGCCCGGTCGAGCATTTAAAATGTGGTTAATTCGATCAATGGAAAGAAAAATCGAAGTGCCACAAACCGATGTCCAAACACAATTTTCAATGTTTCTCGGTGGATTTACAAGATTGAGATTTGCTAGAAATAACTTGACCATTATATGATTAATCTTCAAGTTATTTTTCCTATGGTCAAGAAATGTATCAAGACCACTTTCAAGGGCGGCATTGTCAATACCGTAGGCGGTAAAATCAGGATAACTTACAAATGACTCCTCAAAGATTTTAGCATCTTGAAGCCTTATCCATCTTTCTAAAGCTTTGTCACTTACTAGCCAAGAAGCAATTTGAGAGTCTACAGGAGTTGATGAAGATGAGCCAGCATTAGTCTTAGATTTCTTCTTAGGGGCCATTTTTGTTTGAAGAATTTGAAGAAATTTTGGGTGGTTGTAATGGGGGCTAGGGTTAAAATCTGTTTTGGGAGAGTAAAAGTGAAGAGACAAAGTAAAAAAGGTGAAAGGATGGGTATAAAACTGAAGTAGAAAACAGAAAATGGTACGTTCGGTCGACCGAAAGCACTAGGTCGGCTGACCGAAGTGGCAATCTGAAAGATGGTGAAATTCTCGGGAAGGGTTCGGCTGACCGAGTCAGGGAATTCGGTCGACCGACCTGGCAGAAAATATGTTTTTAAATTTCTCGGGATAGCTTCGGTTGACCGACTCAGGGTCTCCGGTCGACCGAGGCATGTGAACAAACAAATTTCTACTGTTTTTCAAAAAAAAATTATAGAAATATAAATTTTATTATTACATCATTTATATCTACATCTTATTGAAAATAATAACATATATATATATATATTAAATTATAGCCATGGTTCATCAGCATCTACGTTCCCATGAGTTTGGAGACGGAACATTTTCTATTGGTGACCATCTTGGAGCTATTGGAGTTTGAACGGGGTTTGAAGGTGATGGAGATCTGTAAGAAGGTTCAGCAACATCATCCTTCTTAGATGAACAAATTTTCATGGCAATCTTTTCAAGAAAACTTAAACGTCTTGCCGTGACTTTTTGTTCGTAGTAGAGTTCCCGTTGCATATTCATTTGCTGTTGTTGGTAGTGATGTATTCCATCAATCTTTTGTTTGGTTGATGGAGATACTACCATTGTATTCTTTCCTTTCTTCTTTTCAGGTGTATAGCCTGTATGGGAGTCTTCCCATGGTTTCCACCCGTGTCGAGGGTCTTTATCTGGAGAGGAGAAGTCTAGAACCCGGTTAGGCATTGGAAAAGTAGGATAGGGACCATTTTCAGGGATTCGATCAGAACAATCGTCGTTTGGAGATGTGTATGAAAGATGAGAATTTTCAGAGTTATAGTAATCATTGTTTGAAGACATATTTTCAAGTTTTGTTTTGTAAAAAGATTTTTGTATTATATGTTCTAATCAATAAACATAGTACATATATATAACCATTTATTTTCTAAAAAAATAGTGGTTTAAAACAAATTTTAATTTTAATCACGGAACTTTAAAACAAAACTGTTTGTAATTGTATGATATATAGGCTTTAGAGTCAAAAATAGTTTGTTCTGAAATTAAAGTTAATGGTACAGATTGTAAATAGAACTGGAACAAGAAACACCCATTGCTCAAGTAGCTATAATACAACATTTAACAAATAAGTCAGAGGTCATGAGTTCGAGTTCCGCTTTGGTCAGAAATAAGAATTTTTTTGATTTTTCGATATTTTTACATATTTTTATTCATAGATCTTTAAACGACATTATACCTAAATCACGTCTTAGTTTTATAAAAGTGGAAAATAGGCACAAGGACAAATTTTCATAAAATTTTTGACTGAAGGACAACCAGTTTTATTTTTAGGCTGAAGGACAAACTTTGAAAGATAATTAGGCTGAAGGACAATGCTAATACAACTAGCATTTTGTACAATGTAAAACTGGATATAATGCTAGTTATAATTAGCATTTTGTACAATGTTTGCACTGTACAAAATGCTAACTATATTTAGCATTTTCCTTCAGCCTAATTTTATTTCAAAGTTTGTCCTTCAGCCCAAAAATGAAACTTTGTGTCCTTCAGCCTAAATTTTTTTCAAAGTTTGTCCTTATGCCTAATTCCCTCTTTATAAAAATATTTTCATTTAGCGGTTTAGTAAAAATGTCAGCTATATGATTTTCAGTGTTGATAAATTCTAAATTTATTAATCCTTTTTCCAAACAATCATGAAGAAAGTGATGACGAATATCAATGTGTTTTGTTCGTGAGTGATTGACCGGATTTTTAGAAAGATTTATTGCACTAGTATTATCACAATAAATTATTGATTTTTCAAGATGACAGTTAAAATCTTGTAGTGTTTGTTGCATATATACGACTTGTGCACATGCCAAAGCAGCAGATATATATTCTGCTTCACACGTTGATAAAGAAACACAGTTTTGTTTCTTACTAAACCAAGAAACCAAGGAACGTCCAATGAAATGACACATTCCGCTCATACTTTTTCGATCCGTCCGACTTCCTCCAAAATCAGCATCACTATAGGAAACTAATTCGAAAGGACATTCTTTCAGATAAAATAGTCCGAAATCTTTGGTTTTAGTTAGATAACGAATAATGCGTTTAACTGCTCTCATATGTGATTCTTTGGGATT
This sequence comes from Allium fistulosum, assembly GCA_030737815.1. Taxonomy (NCBI): domain Eukaryota; kingdom Viridiplantae; phylum Streptophyta; class Magnoliopsida; order Asparagales; family Amaryllidaceae; genus Allium; species Allium fistulosum. The sequence goes on from CM060904.1 coordinate 101,452,550, forward strand.
TGCTTGAAATCGAGCACATAAACAAACACTCATCATAATATCGGGTCGACTCGCTGTTAAATAAAGTAAAGAACCTATCATACTACGATATAGCTTCTGATCAACACTTTTGCCATCTTCATCTCTATCGAGATGAATCGTTGTGCTCATAGGAGTTGGTTTGGCAGCAGTGTTTTCCAGACCGAAACGTTTGATTAAATTATAACAATATTTTTCTTGATTAATAAAAATTCCATTTTCAATTTGTTTAATTTGTAATCCAAGAAAATATGACAATTCTCCCATATAAGACATTTCAAATTCATTCGTCATTATAGTTGAAAATTCTTGACATAGTTTTTCATTTGTCGAGCCGAAAATAATATCGTCAACATATATTTGAATTATTAAAATATCTTTATTTGTTTTCTTAATAAAAAGTGTTTGATCTACTTTACCGATTTCAAAACCAGATTCTAATAAATAGCCTTTAAGACGATCATACCAAGCACGTGGTGCTTGTTTTAAACCGTATAACGCCTTTTTGAGTTTATATACATGATCCGGAAATTTTTCATGATTGAACAAAGGTGGTTGTTCAACAAAAACATTTTCTTTTATGAATCCATTTAAAAATGCACTTTTAACATCCATTTGATATAGTTTAAAATTATGAAAACACGCGTAAGCTAATAATATTCGTATTGCTTCAAGTCGGGCGACCGGAGCAAACGTCTCTTCGTAATCAATTACTTCTTCTTGATTATATCCTTGTGCAACTAATCTAGCTTTATTCCTCGTTATATTTCCTAGTTCATCTGCTTTATTTTTGAAAACCCATTTAGTACCGATGACTGATTGATCACTGGGTCTAGGAACGAGTTCCCAAACTTTGTTTCGTTCGAATTGATTTAGTTCTTCTTGCATGGCAAGAATCCAGTAGTCATCAGTTGAAGCTTCTTTTATATTCTTAGGTTCTATGTTAGAGAGAAAAGCTACATGACCAACTTGATTTAGTTGATGTCTGGTTTTAACATTCGTATTAACTTCTCCAATTATATTTTGCACAGGATGGTCTCTTAAAATTCTAGGTGGAGATTTTATTATATTAGGAGTAACGTTTGTATTGGTTTCATGAATAAAATTTTCATTTGTATTACTATTTTCATTATGAGTAGTTTCATCATCAGAATCAATAGTAACACTTGGATTTATATTTTTAAAATTTTCATTGAAAGAAACATGTAAACTTTCTTCAATAATTTGAGTTCATTTATTATAAATTCGATAAGCCTTGCTTCGTTCCGAATATCCAACGAATATTCCTTCATCGGATTTTGGATCGAATTTGCCTAGTTGATCTTTAGTATTTAAAATAAAACATTTAGAACCAAAAACTTTAAGATATGAAATATTTGGTTTTCTTCCATTTAGAAGTTCATATGGGGTATTCTTAGTTAATGGTCGAATAGAAACGCGATTCAATACATAACAAGCAGTAGCTACAGCTTCTGCCCAAAAGTGTTTCGATAAAGTGGTTCCATTTAGTAAAGTTCTTGCACATTCTTGTAACGTTCTATTTTTCCTTTCTACAACTCCATTTTGTTGTGGTGTTCTAGGAAATGAAAAATTATGGTTAATACCTTTCTTGTTACAAAATTGTTCAAAAACTTCATTTTCAAATTCGCCTCCATGATCACTTCTTATATTTTTAATTTTCAATGTTTTAATGTTTTGAATTCTTTTAACAAAAACTTTAAAATTATCAAAAGTATCACTTTTATTTTTCAAAAAGAAAATCCAAGTATATCTAGAGAAATCATCTACAATAACAAAAACATATCTATTATGATTAATAGACTGCACTTGAGTTGGACCAAAAAGATCCATGTGTAAAAGTTCAAGTGGTTGTTCTGTAGATATTACTTTCTTTGATTTAAAAGAAGATTTTGTTAATTTTCCTAATTTACATGCATCACAAAATATGTTAGTTTTGAATTTTATATTGGGTAAACCTTTAACTAATTTATTTTTAGCTAGTTTGTTGATGGTATTAAAATTGATGTGACAAAATCTTTTGTGCCAAAGACAAGAATCGTTTTCTCTAGCCACTAGACACAAATTTGAATCATTATTAACGTTCATATTTAAGATGTAAATATTTTTATCTCTTTTTCCTTCGAAAATAAGTGTAACGACCCGTAAATTTTTAATAAATTTTAACGGTGTTATATACCTAATTTATTGAAATTGTGTGAAATTTTAAACAATAAAATTTGAAAATAAAAATTTATTATTTGGAATACGTCTATTTTAATATAGCAACTGGTAAATTTTCATCTGATAATAGTGAAGTTTATTTTCCTGTGAAATTTCATTTCAAATCAAGCCGGTTAATAACAGTGAATTTATAAGTTTTCCGAAACCAAAATATGTCAACAGGAGAAAATTTATTCAGATCATTCTGAATCAGACTGCGAAATTCGTTTTTCCAAATTTGGACTTCTACTGCTCCGTTTATCTTAATTCTGGCAGAGTAGCAGCATTTTTCGGTACCGATTATCGACTTTTGATCGGATGATCGTGCCACTGATATCTGTATACCGTTTTGATCCTCTCGTCGTGCTGATCTCCATGGTATATTTATTCCTGTATTTCGAGATCTGGTACGCGACGAAAACAATAAACGGTTCGTTGTAACGGTACCCTAAATTGTGGCTTTACTGTTTCCTTTGGTTTTAAAATTCGAAGCGTGCAGCGGTACCACAATAATAATTTGCTTTAATATTTGTCAGCTGAATCTGCGGGGGCTATTACCATTTCATATATTTGTGTACGTTTCTTTTTCAATTAGTGTACACATCACGGTTCCTTTTATCTTTCCCCTTCTGTCTTCATTTTTCCCAGATCCACTGTGAACCGTCCTCTCCTCTTCTACTTTATGTTTTGCCTGTGACAATTTCATAACTCCTGAATTCACAATTTGACTATTTCTATTCCCCATGATTTAAATATGCATCTGTTCATTTCCTATTGCCTTCTATTCGCCTTCTTCTAGATTACTTCACTAGAGAATAATATAACATAGTATATTTATTCAAGATGTCTCAGTTTTGCTGTTCTTCTCTTTTGTTTTGATCGAACTCTACATCTCATGGCCGCATCATCCCCCTGCCCATATCTCCACGCCCCTCCTCCTTTCCTCCCTCGGCCGAGCATGCGACCCCAACCTCCAACCTCCGGCCTTTCTCCCATCACCCTCTCCTTCTTGAAGCCGCTCACCTCCACCGCCCACTGCTCGCAAATGTCACATCACTCAGAATCTCCACCAGATCCGAGTTTCACGTGCTTCCTTCCCCTGTCACTTTCCAACCGAGCAAGCCTTCCCTCCTTAGTAGATATAGGTATGTTAAATTGCTTTAGTGTTTGTTTATTTAGAGAGTCTGCACATCACTTTAAACAATCTGAGAAATTCTATATGTAAGTATTTTATCATATCCTAATATATAAAGATTGTTTTATATAAAAGTTATATTAATTATGTACTATTTGATGCTTTGTTCGATTTCTAATAAACCATAGGTCTGTATATCGAGTTATATAAATACGGTTTTGAGATATTAGCCTATATACGTTTGGATATTAGTATATATTGCATAAGGTCTGTTCTTTTATATACGTGTTCACATGATTAGTCTATATTTGTCAGTGTGTGAGTTGGGTTTTCAGAGATATATGGAGAATAGTAGTTTGGTGTCGCATTGATTTTTGGAGTATTCCAGCCCGTTATATATGGGTTTTGAATTTTTAAAATTTTGTTTATTAATATACATAAGTTTATATCTATAAAAGTATACCATTTTGCTGTTCTGTATATATTTCTATAAACTCTAAGTCTATACAAGTTATTCATATCTATTCATATTCATTTTTTTAAGTGATGTATATATCTGTTGATTATAACATATATATTCTCAAGCATTTAGTCTGCATATGTATGTCATTTATATATGTTAATCTACTTTGTTACTTTTTGGAAGCATACAAATTAATATACTGTTGGTGGTTGCTTATGTATTAGTATATATATATATGTATATAGGTTGCACTGTAAATTTTATCATGTGTTGTGTTTCAGGTTGTTGACGTAAATTTTATATTATTTCATAGTTGATATCATTGGTGAAATAATAATGTAAGTCCTATATATAAGCATATTATAAACAGTTAGGTTTAGTTATTTAATAGCCTACTCATGTATAAAGTTGCATATATGATGATTGTTATACGCATTGATTTCAAATAAAAAATGTATATATATACTCTAAGCTCTGTTATATGTACAATAAGTCATATAAAATACTGTATGTGTGCACGTGTTATAAAAGTCATATATGGGTCTTAATTTAAAAATATGATCTTTGAAACCCATATAATTTAATATATGTTTACATTTAGAATATGACTTCTATATATAAATAGTTATATAATAGTGGTATATATATATTCATTTGTACCATTTATCTTCGTCAATCCAGTGGATTTGATTTCGTCAATTCCTTATTATCAGCTCTGTTTGTCAAACTTGTGCCAATCTCTTTGCTTTGGAATTCGTGCCTGGATTCGTAACTCATCGCATTCTTGTCCATCTCTAGCCTCGAAAGGTGAGCAATCACTCACGATTAACGTTCTTTTATTATTTAAATTTGATTTCAATTGAAATAGCAATTGAAATATGCTGTTGTAGTTATTTACATTGTTATATATGCTAGTATCTATAACTGTTCACCTGTGACATCTGACACCAGTATCTAGTATTATATGCCTGTTATTACTATTATTTGTATCTGTTCACCTGTGATATCTGACACCCGTATCTGTTATTTATACTGATGATATATGCCTGTTGTTATATATTTTTAGTATCTGTATCACTCTGCAAGTTCCCTGTTAGTATAGAATTCACTATGGGTTGAAAGGATACATACCCGAACGGACTTTAGAATAGGAGAATTTCGTTATGGGTTGAAATGATAAACCCAAGCGATTTTCATTTGAATTGAAATTGGGATTATGGGTCGAAATGATATCTACCCGTATATATTTAAATTTCGGATTGAAATGATAAATATCCGTATCACTTAACCATATGATAAATATATATACAGACACCGTTGGTCCATATATATAAATATTTTAAAAATGAATTCTATGGTTTTGGAAAGAAATATATGGTTTTAATAAATAATGAGCCTTAAATTATTATATATAAATGGAAATGATTGATTTAAATACATATAATATGTTTAAGTACAAAAATTATATTTTCAAAATAGATTCTGGTAATAATTTGAATAAGTTAAGGTTGGAAAGATAATTTATTAATTAAACCAATTTGAAACTTATTGAAATTGAGATTTAAGATATGATTTATAACTTGGGTTTTATTTAAATAATTTAATGAATAATTCTTGCTTAAATAAATTTAAGAAAATATTTAGTAAAAATGAAATGTAAGGCTAGTTAAATGATATTGAATTTATTAAATGAATATTCCCTGATTAAATAATAAATGAAGTTAAATCAAGAGCTATATGAAACTGTTAAATTTAACTTTGAAAATGTTGAATATTAAAGCTTTGAAATATAAAAAAAAAAAAAAAAAAAAAAAAAAAAAAAAAAAATAGTATATTTAGAACTGAATTGATGAATTGAGCTTTGAATAAATTTAAATTTGGAATTTGAGTTAATTTGAATCGATTTGTGAGACTTGAGGAAATTATAAATACTTTACTTTTTAAATCATTTAATATATATATACTATTTTGGAAAATAGATATATTTGAAATGAAATGATATTTGGGTTTTGAAGTAAATAAATTTAAAATGGCCACGGTGTCATAGTGTATATTCTCACTTTGTAGATAGTTCTACAGATCCTTAGAGGATGGTTATCCCAAACATCCTTTAAGTTACTTGTATTTCAGTTGATATTTCACTTGAGTTGGATTTATTGATATAAGAATGTTAATCCTGACTCGAGTGTTTTGTGTTTTGCTTTACGCTCGGGTCAGACCGAGTGATACAGCATTTGAGACTCACCCTTGGAGTTTGGAGCTTCCTTTGGAGATCCAACTATCGCCTCAGCTTTCAGCTCTTCTAGTTGATTCGTTCAGAGAAGTCATCTGTGGTACTGGAGACTTCATTACATTTGAGATATTCTGTTGTATTTTATTTAACTCTGATGTTTATATAGTAGCTTCATGAACTACTATTTTATCTATTCCGCTGCGCATTATTGTATTACTCTGTGTCTGTGATCTGTGATTGATTTATTTACTGCATATGCTGAGTTTTGCCAAATTTAAATTTACAATCTGATATTTTGAATTATTCAAGTCAGACATGTGTGGATTTATTGTCGATTTGAATGGTCCAAAATACCGGGTCGTTACAGTTGGTATCAGAGCGAGGTTCTAGGCAAAACTTAGCATATATAGTAAATTTATTTACAGAATCACTTTCGTTCGAGTTTGAATTTCTTCCTTTTGACTCGATTTCCTTTGAACTTTGGAACGTTCCTTGCGGTTCCAAAATTCATTCTTGTCTCTCCCTATTTGTATTCTTTTGATTCTGGAGTATCCCATAACTCCACTTCGAATGATCTCTATAAGAATAGGCGATCCCGCCAATCTTTGGATGATTTGTAAAGGGGTGGAACTCCTTTACAATTGGCATTGATTCACCGGAGATTTATATATCTTTGGTTTAGATACCGCTATCTCTTGCGATCGAATGTTGGTTTTTCTTGGAATTCTACATCGATCTTGTTCCTGAAGTCACGGTTGACCCGGTTAAGGTCGCCCGCGACTTGTATAAGTATATCCATTTCCTATTTTTGTAAGTTAATTGTCTCATCTTCGTTCAAGCCTATCTTCGAATCAGAAATTTTATTTGATTAGAGTTCCTCTAATTTGAATCTCTATCTTTGTTAAAATCCATTCTCAAATCATCCTTTGAAAATCGGGTTTTGTATTCTAGAAATTGTTTTCTAAACCGAAATTATTATTTTGATAAGTATGATTTTATTCTATATATAAAAGTGAAATGTTTTCGATAAAGATTTAATACCCTTTTTAAAATAAGAATCTGAGGTTTCGAAAGGATTTGTAATTTTGAAAAATTATATAAGAAATTTGATTTATCTAAAAATGATTTATGACTAAAGGATTTTAAAAATTTGAAATTCGAGAATTGAACTTCGGTATTTTGAAATTGGTTTAAGATTTTGAAATATATAATAATAATATGATTTAAAAGTATTTTCCGAATAAGAAATGTTCAAATGATTTTATGATTTTCGAAGAAATTTCAAAAGAAGTTTGAGAAAATAGAAGTCCAGAACTCACTTATGTCGCTGGAAAATAATTTCGGTGATGAGTGCACGCATCATCGACATTGATTCTCGAGTTTCAGAGTGAGGGAAAGGCCACTTTAGTAGCATTGCTACGCGAGTGATTTTGCGAAACCAATTCTGATTTCGAAATTTTGAAGTATGATTTGATATTCGAAAGATATATGTATATATATATATTTGAAATGATTTGAAGTAAGCCGGTGTTCAGTCCTTGGGTTTGGATTTGATATAACCCTATCTATTGAAATTGATTTACTGATTTTGAAAACGATGTCTTCAACTATTTTGAAGGTTCGAGCACTTCCAAACCAAGGTTAACTTTTCAAAGCTAAGAAATTTTTAAAAGTATGAATTATTTGAGAAAGTATATAAATTTGTTTGAATGTTTAAGTATGAAGTAATATGATTTAAATAAGTTGAAACTGTTTGGAAGTAAATGAATAAGGAAATTTTAGATTTTCTAATATGAAATTTAGATTTGAAATGTCTTGAGAAGAATTTGGTCTTTAAAATATTTTGAATAAAATTTAGTTTAAATGTTTTAACTTAGTAACATCTTTATGAAACTATATATTTAACAAGTTGGAATAAATATATAAGTTGTACGTATGCTGCTTTATTCGCATAATTAATTTGATCCAAGTTTGAGTACACAAGTTCGAGGTGGATTACACCATTTCGTGTTAGGATTTTTTTTCATTCGATTCTTGACGACGAATATTTGATATGGATTTTGGGCTTGATTCTAGAATTCTCTATCGTAGTATATGGCTATGCAAGGAGACTGATGGCTTCTAGTCGAGAAACCATATCGGAATCCGCATTAGGGAAGTCGAATGGACAATACTAGTTCGAAAGCGAACTTGTGTGATCGAGCGAGCGATCAAATGTGATTTTGCGAAATGATGACGTATGTACATCTTATATTCTAATATCATTGATATATTTTGACGTTGAAATTGAAAGCTGTCGTGTTAGAATATCTTTGCTTACTAAAAGAAAATTTCCAATTTAAATTACAAAGATATATATAACCCATAAAAGCAAAGATATTCAATCTCATATGGCTCTTGATACAGCGAAACTTATTTTTGAAAAATTTGATTCTTATATAAGATGGACCTTAGGTAAATATAAGATGATTTTGAAAACCATTTGATTTTGGAAATGAATTGGTTGACTTAAATTATTGATTTGGAAATTTGGATTTATTTTCAAAATCTATTATTTTGGAAACTTTGAAGCTAAAGATAATTAATTTGTGAAGAAATAATTTGGTGAAATTGTATATGATTTTGAAATTGAACTGATATTGAAACAAATTGGAATTTGAGAACCTTATGTTACTAAAAACTTGATTTGGGAGTTGTCGAACTTATATAAAATTGATTTGTATGAGTATGAAACTGATTCGAAAACTATAGATTTGAAAAGGTACTCAATTTGAAAGTGAAATCTTATATAATTGAAGTCTATATAAGTATGATTTGATATACTATTGATTTTGGAAAGTATTTGATTTGAAAATTTAAACCTTATATATAATGGATTTTATATAAGTACGATATTTGAAAGTGATTTGAAAAGGTACTATATGATACATATTTTCGAAGTAAAGATATGGAAAGTGCCTTCTGCTTGATATCCGATTTGTGGCCACATCTTGGATTCATTCTATCGATATTATTCTCTCTGATTTTGGTTTTCCGGATATGATACTCGAGTGTCCTTCGAATTCCATGGCGTTACCCATGGTCTTATTGTTCTCTCGTGACTGCATAGCGCAACTGCCTGGCTGAGTCTTGCCTAGGGGTACGGATTGTTTCCTGGGGGATCCAGGCGTAACCATTGTGTATCCTGCAATCTGTGTAGGTCGCGAATAGTAGCGCAAATGCTTGGCTGAGCCTTGCCTGGGGGTACGGATTGTTTCCTGGGGGATCCAGGCGTAACCATTGTGTATCCTGCATTCTACTAGTCATCATGGCGTAACTCGCAGGGCTGAGAAAGCCTACGGATATGGATTGTTTCCTGGGGGAACCAGGCGTAACCATTGTGTATCTGCGAACCATGGTTAGACAAAGGTTTTGTTTGTGTTTTGATTGGATTGTACTTTCCATATCTGTTTTTAAAGGTTTTCCAGTATTTTCACTGGGTGTTGAAACAGGTCTACTAAGTACCTGGAGAATTCTAGTTTTGCGCCTGATCAACGCACTACCAGAGTCTACAGGAACAAGGATAAACTTGTTGAAACATCGAGTTATAAAAGTATTTTCGAAATGAAATTTGTTTCGTTATAAAAAAAAATATTTTATTATAAAAGTATTTCTAACAAAGAAATTTCGTATTGACATTCGAAATTGAAATTCTAATGGTTTGAATTAATTATTCATGCCCGATTCTATTCATTTGAATCTACCTTATCTGCTCAGCCTTATTTATTTACCTATATTCTGTTTTCCAAGTCCTCCTTCTTTTCCTTGTTGACTATAACATATTTAAAGTTAATGATTATTGATTTATTAATAATATTTGAAAAAGTATTTTAGATAGAATTAATAAATTTATGATCATGGATTTAATAGCTTCTTTGTAAATATAAGTAATAATGTAAATAATTGTTTTCAAATGGTTTTCATATATTTATAAAGGTGTTATTTAAACCTATAAATGATACTTACAAAGGAAACAAGAAATTTTACAAATGAGTTTGAAAAAAAAATATTAAGGTATTAAAAATAATTGAATTGTAAATGAAGTCTTCAAATGAATATTTCAAGTAAAGTTTTATAAAGTTTCAAATTAATTGTTTAATCTTGACTATCAATCTTTTTCCTTCCTGGTTGTTTCTATTCTCCTACCTCGTTCCTTTTCGGGGACGAAAAGTTTTGAGTGGGGGAGAGTGTAACGACCCGTAAATTTTTAATAAATTTTAACGGTGTTATATACCTAATTTATTGAAATTGTGTGAAATTTTAAACAATAAAATTTGAAAATAAAAATTTATTATTTGGAATACGTCTATTTTAATATAGCAACTGGTAAATTTTCATCTGATAATAGTGAAGTTTATTTTCCTGTGAAATTTCATTTCAAATCAAGCCGGTTAATAACAGTGAATTTATAAGTTTTCCGAAACCAAAATATGTCAACAGGAGAAAATTTATTCAGATCATTCTGAATCAGACTGCGAAATTCGTTTTTCCAAATTTGGACTTCTACTGCTCCGTTTATCTTAATTCTGGCAGAGTAGCAGCATTTTTCGGTACCGATTATCGACTTTTGATCGGATGATCGTGCCACTGATATCTGTATACCGTTTTGATCCTCTCGTCGTGCTGATCTCCATGGTATATTTATTCCTGTATTTCGAGATCTGGTACGCGACGAAAACAATAAACGGTTCGTTGTAACGGTACCCTAAATTGTGGCTTTACTGTTTCCTTTGGTTTTAAAATTCGAAGCGTGCAGCGGTACCACAATAATAATTTGCTTTAATATTTGTCAGCTGAATCTGCGGGGGCTATTACCATTTCATATATTTGTGTACGTTTCTTTTTCAATTAGTGTACACATCACGGTTCCTTTTATCTTTCCCCTTCTGTCTTCATTTTTCCCAGATCCACTGTGAACCGTCCTCTCCTCTTCTACTTTATGTTTTGCCTGTGACAATTTCATAACTCCTGAATTCACAATTTGACTATTTCTATTCCCCATGATTTAAATATGCATCTGTTCATTTCCTATTGCCTTCTATTCGCCTTCTTCTAGATTACTTCACTAGAGAATAATATAACATAGTATATTTATTCAAGATGTCTCAGTTTTGCTGTTCTTCTCTTTTGTTTTGATCGAACTCTACATCTCATGGCCGCATCATCCCCCTGCCCATATCTCCACGCCCCTCCTCCTTTCCTCCCTCGGCCGAGCATGCGACCCCAACCTCCAACCTCCGGCCTTTCTCCCATCACCCTCTCCTTCTTGAAGCCGCTCACCTCCACCGCCCACTGCTCGCAAATGTCACATCACTCAGAATCTCCACCAGATCCGAGTTTCACGTGCTTCCTTCCCCTGTCACTTTCCAACCGAGCAAGCCTTCCCTCCTTAGTAGATATAGGTATGTTAAATTGCTTTAGTGTTTGTTTATTTAGAGAGTCTGCACATCACTTTAAACAATCTGAGAAATTCTATATGTAAGTATTTTATCATATCCTAATATATAAAGATTGTTTTATATAAAAGTTATATTAATTATGTACTATTTGATGCTTTGTTCGATTTCTAATAAACCATAGGTCTGTATATCGAGTTATATAAATACGGTTTTGAGATATTAGCCTATATACGTTTGGATATTAGTATATATTGCATAAGGTCTGTTCTTTTATATACGTGTTCACATGATTAGTCTATATTTGTCAGTGTGTGAGTTGGGTTTTCAGAGATATATGGAGAATAGTAGTTTGGTGTCGCATTGATTTTTGGAGTATTCCAGCCCGTTATATATGGGTTTTGAATTTTTAAAATTTTGTTTATTAATATACATAAGTTTATATCTATAAAAGTATACCATTTTGCTGTTCTGTATATATTTCTATAAACTCTAAGTCTATACAAGTTATTCATATCTATTCATATTCATTTTTTTAAGTGATGTATATATCTGTTGATTATAACATATATATTCTCAAGCATTTAGTCTGCATATGTATGTCATTTATATATGTTAATCTACTTTGTTACTTTTTGGAAGCATACAAATTAATATACTGTTGGTGGTTGCTTATGTATTAGTATATATATATATGTATATAGGTTGCACTGTAAATTTTATCATGTGTTGTGTTTCAGGTTGTTGACGTAAATTTTATATTATTTCATAGTTGATATCATTGGTGAAATAATAATGTAAGTCCTATATATAAGCATATTATAAACAGTTAGGTTTAGTTATTTAATAGCCTACTCATGTATAAAGTTGCATATATGATGATTGTTATACGCATTGATTTCAAATAAAAAATGTATATATATACTCTAAGCTCTGTTATATGTACAATAAGTCATATAAAATACTGTATGTGTGCACGTGTTATAAAAGTCATATATGGGTCTTAATTTAAAAATATGATCTTTGAAACCCATATAATTTAATATATGTTTACATTTAGAATATGACTTCTATATATAAATAGTTATATAATAGTGGTATATATATATTCATTTGTACCATTTATCTTCGTCAATCCAGTGGATTTGATTTCGTCAATTCCTTATTATCAGCTCTGTTTGTCAAACTTGTGCCAATCTCTTTGCTTTGGAATTCGTGCCTGGATTCGTAACTCATCGCATTCTTGTCCATCTCTAGCCTCGAAAGGTGAGCAATCACTCACGATTAACGTTCTTTTATTATTTAAATTTGATTTCAATTGAAATAGCAATTGAAATATGCTGTTGTAGTTATTTACATTGTTATATATGCTAGTATCTATAACTGTTCACCTGTGACATCTGACACCAGTATCTAGTATTATATGCCTGTTATTACTATTATTTGTATCTGTTCACCTGTGATATCTGACACCCGTATCTGTTATTTATACTGATGATATATGCCTGTTGTTATATATTTTTAGTATCTGTATCACTCTGCAAGTTCCCTGTTAGTATAGAATTCACTATGGGTTGAAAGGATACATACCCGAACGGACTTTAGAATAGGAGAATTTCGTTATGGGTTGAAATGATAAACCCAAGCGATTTTCATTTGAATTGAAATTGGGATTATGGGTCGAAATGATATCTACCCGTATATATTTAAATTTCGGATTGAAATGATAAATATCCGTATCACTTAACCATATGATAAATATATATACAGACACCGTTGGTCCATATATATAAATATTTTAAAAATGAATTCTATGGTTTTGGAAAGAAATATATGGTTTTAATAAATAATGAGCCTTAAATTATTATATATAAATGGAAATGATTGATTTAAATACATATAATATGTTTAAGTACAAAAATTATATTTTCAAAATAGATTCTGGTAATAATTTGAATAAGTTAAGGTTGGAAAGATAATTTATTAATTAAACCAATTTGAAACTTATTGAAATTGAGATTTAAGATATGATTTATAACTTGGGTTTTATTTAAATAATTTAATGAATAATTCTTGCTTAAATAAATTTAAGAAAATATTTAGTAAAAATGAAATGTAAGGCTAGTTAAATGATATTGAATTTATTAAATGAATATTCCCTGATTAAATAATAAATGAAGTTAAATCAAGAGCTATATGAAACTGTTAAATTTAACTTTGAAAATGTTGAATATTAAAGCTTTGAAATATAAAAAAAAAAAAAAAAAAAAAAAAAAAAAATAGTATATTTAGAACTGAATTGATGAATTGAGCTTTGAATAAATTTAAATTTGGAATTTGAGTTAATTTGAATCGATTTGTGAGACTTGAGGAAATTATAAATACTTTACTTTTTAAATCATTTAATATATATATACTATTTTGGAAAATAGATATATTTGAAATGAAATGATATTTGGGTTTTGAAGTAAATAAATTTAAAATGGCCACGGTGTCATAGTGTATATTCTCACTTTGTAGATAGTTCTACAGATCCTTAGAGGATGGTTATCCCAAACATCCTTTAAGTTACTTGTATTTCAGTTGATATTTCACTTGAGTTGGATTTATTGATATAAGAATGTTAATCCTGACTCGAGTGTTTTGTGTTTTGCTTTACGCTCGGGTCAGACCGAGTGATACAGCATTTGAGACTCACCCTTGGAGTTTGGAGCTTCCTTTGGAGATCCAACTATCGCCTCAGCTTTCAGCTCTTCTAGTTGATTCGTTCAGAGAAGTCATCTGTGGTACTGGAGACTTCATTACATTTGAGATATTCTGTTGTATTTTATTTAACTCTGATGTTTATATAGTAGCTTCATGAACTACTATTTTATCTATTCCGCTGCGCATTATTGTATTACTCTGTGTCTGTGATCTGTGATTGATTTATTTACTGCATATGCTGAGTTTTGCCAAATTTAAATTTACAATCTGATATTTTGAATTATTCAAGTCAGACATGTGTGGATTTATTGTCGATTTGAATGGTCCAAAATACCGGGTCGTTACAATAATGTTATGATTTTTATCAAAAATGTTACATTTATTTTCTGAAAAAGTTATATTAAAACCTTTATCGCATAGTTGACTAATACTTAATAAATTATGTTTTAAATTTTTAACTAATAAAACATCAGTAATGAGAGGTAAATTAGATGTACCGTTGCTACTGACATTGCCTTTGCCGATGATATATCCTTTTGAGTTATCTCCAAAGGTGACTGCTCCTCCATTTGAGTATATAATGTTTGACAACATTTCTTTGTTTCCAGTCATGTGTTTTGAGCAACCGCTATCTAAAATCCATTTTCCTCTCTTCTTATGTGGTACCTGCAAAAAGTTTATAAAAAGTTGGTACCCAATCTTTTTAGGGTCCTAAGAGTTAGATCTTAGGAAGCCAAACCCATACGGGTTCAGAATTCCCTTTATAAACATAATTTTTGTTATTATGAACAGTTTCCATAAACATTTCGATATGTTTATTCCTTATCAATACATTATTTGTTTTTGGAATCCATATCTTAATGGTTTTAGTATTTGAATAAACTGTTTTCTTAATATCTTTCTTAATTTTATTATTAATCCTACTTTTAGTAAAATTATTTTGTTTCTTAAATCCTAGTCCAGATTTATTGTTAGAGGATTGATAGTTTTCTAGTATACTAAAAAGATTTTCTCTTCCTTTATTGAAATTAGAAACATTTTTAGAAATATCATCAAATTTTATTTTAAGACTAGATTTTTCTAACTCTAAATCCTTAATTTTAGATTTTAAATTATTATTTTTGAAAAGTAAAACTTCAGTTTTATTTTTCTGAATTTCTAGTTATTCAGATATTGACGTAATTTGAGAAGATAAGTTAGAATTCGATTGTTGAGAAATTTCAAGTTCTTCTTCCAATATTATCTTCTCATCTTTCAACATATCTACTTCTAAAACTGTTCTATCTAACTTTCTTTGCAACTCCTTATTTTTCTTTTTAAGTTGTTTTGTTAAATTTACTAATTCAGAATTTATTTCAATTAAATCTTCAAAAGTAAAATCACTTACATCGTCTGACGAAGCCATGAAGCATACATTTGCTTGTTCATTATCACTTTCACTCTCTGATGAGGATGACGAGTCAGTGTCGTCCCAAGTGACTGAAAAAGCTTTTCGTTTGGTTTTATCCTTCTTGAAGTTATTCTTTTTATGATCTGGACAATCCTTCTTCATGTGTCCTTTCTTATGACATTCATAACATTCCATTGTTGAAGATGATGGTTTGCTGCTATTGGAATTGTTGTTGGAATTATTTTTGTTTCCCTTGAATTTGTTTCTGTTGAATTTCAAAAACTTTTGAAATTTTTAGCGATCATTGCCATATCTTCATTATCTGAGTCGGAATCATCTTTTTCTGCTTGGAATGCCACATTTTTCTTTTCTTGTGCTCTATTTCGTTTTGCTTGCAAATTTACTTCGTAGGACATTAAATTACCTATCAATTCTTCTGGTTTTAATGTTGACAAATCAGTTGCTTCTTCAATAGCTAGGACTTTTCGTTTCCATTCGTCCGTTAAAGAATTTAAGATTTTTGTAACAACATCAAAATCAGTAAACTTTTGTTCTAATGATAATAAAGCATGATAAATATCCTGAAATCTAGAGTACATGTCATTTATAGATTCATTTGGCCTCATTTTAAAATTTTCAAATTGATGTTTCAACATAGAAATTTTGCTTAATTTAACTTTGTTCGTTCCTTCATGTGAAACTTTAAGAGTTTTCCAAATTTCATAACCGGAAGTGCACATGCTAACTCTATTGAATTCATTTCTATCTAATGCACAAAATAAAATATTCATAGCCTTAGCATTTGATGTAGCATCTAGTTTTTGTGTGTTACTCCAAGTTGAGTATTCTCCAGTAGGAGTTGTGTACTCACTTTGTATAATATTCCAGATATCAAATCCACTTGATTGCATATAGATTCTCATTCTAGTTGACCAATAATTGTAATTTATACCATTGAAAAGTGGAGGTCGTGAAGTCGATTGACCTTCTGTGAAACTAGAATTAGTGTGAGTGTTAACATCATTAATTTGTGTGGTTGCCATATTACTAGAAATAAATATCAAATAACTTTGTGATGGGTATAGGATGACCTTGCTCTGATACCAAATGAAAGTGTACGTGTAGTACTAAAGATCGTGTAATATGGTATATAAATGCGGAAACTGGTAATAACAGTAAAATAAAAATTAAAGTAAGCACACCAGGAATTTTTATACTGGTTCGAACTTCCCGTTCTACGTCCAGTCCCAGAATACCCTCTGGATTTAAACTAAACCCCTCACTTAACCCGGAGGAATAGGTATACGACACCTGAGCAGCCGAACATGAATTTTTCCGCCTCAACAACTGAAGAGGACTTCAGCCTAATATAAATTGTTTGTTGACGAATGTGTTCTAAATAACACTGATTGTCTTTATATAGTACAACTTTCCTATAATCAAATCCTCAAGAGTATATATGTGTGTGAAGATTTAGAAGGAAGATAACCACGTAGAATCGAAGTATATAAATTAAAACAAGGATTCTAGTGATATTAATTAAGAATGAAAACTTTTATTTGCAGAAATGAATAGAGATTAGATTTTAGAAATATAAACAAGAATCGGTCGTTGTAGAAGTGAATTGAATATGTTTATATAGTTGTAGAAGAGTTATAATCTTTCACGAAGAGTTTCAGTCAACAGTTGTGTCCATATCTCTTGAAATAGAGGACATTCCTCTTCATGAAATGATCGCATCTCTTTAGTAAACTAGCCGTTATTCTCTGGTCGGCCGACCGGAAAATCTGGCCGGTCAGCTGAGTTTGAAATCGTACACAAAACAGAAAGTACATGTGCACATAACACAGGGTCGGTTGACCGAGGATCCTGGTCGGTCAGCCGACCTGATGTTATTTGCACAGTGTACACTTATATATGTATAAATTAACATGGATCAATTTGTGTGTGTATGTGACTACCTGAGGAATGATTTTAACAATATTCTAAGACTCAATAAAATAAAATATTCATACTAATCTCTGGATTGTAGTCTTATCTCCTTTGTAGTTAACAATATTCGTTTATTCTCTTTTTGTCGCTTTCATATAGTATTCTCTTTTTATTTCGTCGTATGCTCTCTGAAGCTTGTGTCATGAATCAAAACTCATGAATCAACATTCTCCCAACAATTATGACATTATTTATATAACAAACAACTCTATAAAACTTAATATACATAAGGACATATACACATATATACTTGTAACTGTTGTAAACCTAAATATAGGAAAATAAGCACTTTCACAGCGAAAAGAGGATAAGCCTATATATATATAACATAAAAACAGTCTATTCAAAAATCAAGATGACTTACGTATCAACAGACCTTAACCACAACTAATATATATACAACAAAATATATATCATATAGACAGAACTCGAATAAAAAACAGTGAAGATGAAAATATATAACTTATATATCTATAATAAAAGCAAATAAAATTTTATACACAAAGCACAGATCTTATATAGACCAATGTATACAGACTATAGAAAATGAACTAACAGGCAAACTTATAATATAATATATATAATAATACTTTAGACATAGGATGTAAATACCGTGAGGAATGCGAAATATGGATCTTAAGGCTTGGAATAACAATAGAGGGGGGGTGAATAGTGTTTTTAAGAAATTACTAAATCTTTTTGAGTTTATGTTAATTTGAATACAAATGTATGTAATATTCAGACACAGATATAATCACAGAAACAAACACAAATGTAGAAATAAAGTTAATGCAGTAAAGGAAAGAACACACCGAATTTTATACTAGTTTGGAGTTACCCTACATCCAGTCCCGCACAACTAAGTACAGATTTCCTTTCAAAAGCAATTCAACAATTACAACCTTCGGTTTCAAGGCTATGAGGTACACCCTCCAGAATCACAATCCTCTGGGTAGAGATACTTGATTTCCGGGGCAAAAAGTTCACCCAATTGATTTCCAAGGCTACAATCACACCTTTTCTCACTTGAT
This sequence comes from Allium fistulosum, assembly GCA_030737815.1. Classification (NCBI taxonomy): domain Eukaryota; kingdom Viridiplantae; phylum Streptophyta; class Magnoliopsida; order Asparagales; family Amaryllidaceae; genus Allium; species Allium fistulosum. The sequence continues at coordinate 101,471,173 of CM060904.1, forward strand.
TGATTTCCATGGCTACAATCACACCTTTTCTTGCTAGATAGATTACAAAGAAGCCTATAACTCTGAATAGCACTTGGATCTTGTTGAGATAGTGATAGAATCAAACCAGAGATAATCTAGTTAGATTCAATGTTGATTTTGGTAGAGTAATGATAGAATTTTGAATAAGAAAATGTGGAAGAAGAAGAGAAGTGAAAAACCAGAAAATCTAATATAAATTCGTTGAAACCAACCCCTATTTATAGAAGAACAATAGCCATGTCCATTTGTGAAAGTTTATGGCAAATAGAGACTTCTTTTGAAATTCAAATTTTTGAATCTAACTGTCACTATGTCGACATGGTGTACTAGGGCATGTCGACATCCCAAAGCATTTTTTGAAGATTTGATTTTCTTTGAAAATAACCTTTATCTTATATTAAAAACTATTTAAACTTTATAAATATACTTGACTATAAATAAAATACATAGATAAATATAGAGAATAATATATATAAAATTTTACTATAATTTTATATTTAAATCTAAGTATAAATATATTATAATTAAAAGATAGTTTAAAACAAACGAAGTTTAAAAACAAGAGTTTATTAAAAACAAAAACAAAGAATATTTTAAGGCTAAAACATCTTTTTGAAAATCATTTGAAAAGATAATTTTTAAGGCTAAAAAATTTGAAAAGTAGTTTTGAAAATCATTCTGAAGTAGTTTTGAAAATCATTTTGAAGTAGTTTTGCAAGCTTCTTCCTGCAGAATATCTCATCATATCAGGACTCGAGAACTTGTACAAAACCAGGATGTTCGTGGGTTTGTAAGCCACTTGTCGTAGGTTTGTAAGCTACTTGTCGTGGGTTTGTAAGCCACTAAAAAGGTAGAAATGGGTTCCATCCCAAAAGAAAATTGGAGTGAAGATTTCAGTTCTATTATGAAGTTTTAACATAATTCTAGACTCAATACTTATCTTGAAATCTTGAACTCTTGATAATCTTGATATTCTTGATAACCTTGATATTCTTGATAATCTTGATATTCTTGATAATCTTGATATTCTTGATACTCATGAGTCTTCAATCTTGATATCTTGAATCTCTATACTGTACAGTCTTCAATCTTGATACCTGCATGGTTAAATCCTGCATATACATATATATCTAAACTATAATGTTAGTATTTATATTTTATAGTCTTATTCTAAGGTTGTTGTCATCAAAACCAACAACTCATGGACTAACAATCTCTCCCTTTTTGATGATGACAACCTTTGTTTATAAAATATTACTCTTATCCTAATAACTCCCCCTAAATCTAATAACTCCCCCTTAATCTATGCCTAACTCTTCTATTTTATATTTCTCCCCCTTTGTCATCAACAAAAACAAACTAACTCTAAACTATATAACTCTTAGTCTAATATCCTATACGATGATAGTGTTATCATCAATACTTACTTGTAAACCTAAAACTTAGTCCTAAACTACTAACATTCCTAACCAAGTACCTATATAATACTTATATATATACTATATATATGAATCATATATAAGAACACACAATATTTATTTTTATATTTACATTTTCGTAAATCGTGTCAATTATACACATAACGATGAAAAAACGAAAAAGAGGAAACTACTGAGTATCATTGACAATTGGAGATCTATGGATCGAACAATTTGGATAATGGAAACAGAAATTTCCACGTTGTTCAACCAAGTTTCCATCCTTGTCAAAACATACTTCGCCAACGCAAATGACTTTGTCGTTGTCTTCCACATGCTCTTCTTCCATTGGTTCTTCTTCTTCACTTTCCTCTTGTTCATGATCTCCTGAAGAGTCCTCGTCAATCAAGATTGGATTAGCATGATTGTCCATTAGAAATTTTTGTAAATTTCTAAGGATTTTGTCTTGCCTCTCTTGTTCTTTGGCCATTCGAAGTTGCATCACTTGGATTTCAGTCATTAACTAAAGTGTATCCTTCAGAGAATCCTCCATTTTCGTCACACGAGCGAGCGTTGTTTGTTGAAACGGACCAGAAGTAGGAGATGGGAATGAAAAAGTTGATTTTATGTTTGATTTGGAAGAAGAGGCCATTGATAAATTGATTTTAGAAGATAGAATAGAAAGAGAACAGAGAGAATGAAGAAAATTTCGAAATAGGAGAAATTTATAACCACTTATTTTAATTTTGGTGGGAAAAAATTTAAAATTTAAAAAACGTTATATGTCGACATGGGTATAGGGGGGATGTCGACATGGTTCTCAATATTTTTACTATTTAATTTATTTTGATTTAATTTTTAATTATACTTTGTTATTTATATTTTATATTTCAGTTAATGAACAAATACCTAATTCTCTTTTTAATTTAGTAAATGTAGATTCATTTAAGGGTTTTGTTAAGATATCAGCAATTTGATTTTGAGAATTGATATAGTCGAGAGTAATTACTTCTCTACTTATATTATCTCTGAGAAAATGGTGTCTGATATCAATATGTTTAGTTCAATCATGTTGAGTAGTATTTTTGGATAAATTTATTGCACTAGTATTATCACAATAAATTGGTGATTTTGAGATTTTTAAACCAAAATCTTTTAAAGTTTGTTGCATATATATTACTTGAGAACAAGCCAAAGCAGCAGAAATATACTCTGCTTCAGTTGTTGATAGAGAAACTGTGTTTTGCTTATTACTAAACCAGAAAATCAGAGAATGCCCTAAAAAGTGACAAGTTCCACTTGTACTTTTTCGGTCTGATTTACAACCAGCATAATCAGCATCACAGTAAGATATTAAGTCAAACGAATCATTTTTAGGATAAAATAAGCCATAATCAAAAGTGTGTTTAACATATCTTATAATACGTTTTACAGCTTTTAAGTGAGTTTCTTTAGGTTGGGATTGATACCTTGCACAGAGACAGACACTATGCATGATATCAGGTCTACTCGCAGTGACATAGAGTAGTGATCCAATCATTCCTCTATATAATTTTTGACCTACATCTTTCGAGAGATCTTCTTTACTAAGGTACTCATTGGTTGCCATGGCAGTGGGTTTTCCACTCGCAGTAGTCAAACCAAATTTACTAACTAGGTCTTTAGCATATTTTTCTTAACTAATAAAGATACCATTATCTAATTGTTTTATTTGTAATCCTAAAAAGAAGTTTAATTCACCCATATGACTCATCTCAAACTCTTTTGTCATTATTTCAGAAAATTCTTTATTCATTTCAAAATTAGTTGATCCAAAAATGATATTATCTACGTAGACTTGTACTAGTTGAATATCATTTTTATTTCTTTTAATAAAAAGAGTATTATCTACTTTACCTATTTCAAAATTTGATTGTAACAAGTAAGATCTTAGTTTATCATACCAGGCTCTAGGAGCTTGCTTTAGACCATATAGAGCTTTCTTAAGTTTGTAAACATGATTTGGAAATTTATCATTTTCAAAAAGTGGTGGTTGTTTAAAAAATACTTCTTCTTTTACAAAACCATTTAAAAATGCACTTTTAACATCCATTTGAAATAATTTGAAATTATTATGATTTGCGAAAGCAAGTAGAATCCTAATGGCTTCTAATCTTGCTACGGGGGCAAAGGTTTCATCAAAATCTATTCCTTCTTCTTGACAATAACCTTGAGCGACTAACCAGGCTTTATTTCTAACAACCTCTCCTTGTTCATTCATTTTATTTTTATAAACCCATTTAGTTCCAATTATTGTTTTATTTTCAGGTCTAGGAACAAGTTCCCAAACATCATTTCTAGTGAATTGATTTAATTCTTCTTGCATAGCCAAAATCCATGAATCATGAGTTGATGCTTCTTCTGGATTTTTGGGTTCTATAGTTGATATAAAAGCTACATTACTCATTTGACTTAGTTGGTTTCTAGTTTTAACAACAGATTGCATATCTCCAAGTATATTTTCTATAGGGCGATCTTTTAAAAGTTTAATCCTTTTATTAGGATGATTTAATTTATTATTAGTTTCAGTTGACTCTTGGTTTTGAGTGATTAAATCCTCTTCATCATTTAATTCTTCAAATATTTTGAAATTTTCATCAAATGAAACATGCATTGTTTCTTCGATGGTATTAGTTCTTAAATTAAATACTCTGTATGCTTTACTTCTATTAGAGTATCCGATAAAGATACCTTTGTCGGATTTAGGATCAAATTTATCCAAGTTATCTTTTGTATTTAAAATAAAGCATTTACTTCCAAAAATTCAAAAATAAGATACCTTAGGTTTCTTTGAGTAAATAAGTTCATAAGATGTCTTATCAGTTAAAGGTCTAATTAAAATTCTATTTAAAATATAACAGGCGGTAGCAACTGCTTCTGCCCAAAAGTACTTTGGTAAATTACTATCAGAAGCATAGTTCTCGCACACTCTTGAATCGTCCTATTTTTACGTTCTACTACTCCGTTTTGTTGTGGAGTTCTTGGAAATGAAAAATTGTGAATTATTCCCTTTTTATTGCAGAATTCTTCAAACTTTTCATTTTCAAATTCATCACTGTGATCACTACGGATGGTTATAATTTTTTGAGAAAATTGATTTTGAACCCTTTTTGAAAAATTCTTAAAATATGAAAAAGTATCACTTTTATGTTTTAAAAATATTGTCCATGTAAATCTAGAATAATCATCTACAATTACAAAAATGTATTTACTATTATTTATTGACTGAATTTAAGATGGACCAAATAAATCAAGATGAAGTAATTCAAGAGGTTTTGAAGTTGAAATCATATCTTTTAATTTAAAGGAACTTTTTCTAAGTTTTCCTAGTTGACATGCATCACATAGACTATCTACTTTAAAATTCATTTTAGGGAGGCCTCTAACTAGATTATGTTTTGACAGTCTAGATAAGAGTTTGAAATTCAAATGCCCAAATCTCTTATGCCAAATCCAAGGGTCACTTGCATTCGCCAAAAGACACAAGTTATCATTTGAAATTTTCATACTAAGAATATAAATATTCTTTTTCCTAATTCCCTCAAATATTATGGTTGAATTATTATCTTCAATGTGACACTTATCTTTTTCAAATTCAATTTTATATCCTTTATTGCATAGTTGACTTATACTTAGCAGATTGTGTTTCAGATTCTTAATTAGCAAAACATTAGTAATAATAGGAGTTTCAGAGTTACCGACTTTGCCGATGCCGATCACATAACCTTTTGAATTGTCTCCAAAGTTAACCAGTCCTTCGTCTTTCTATATTATATCATTCAGCATATCTAGATTCCCAGTCCTGTGTCTAGAACATCCACTATCGAGTATTCATTTGTTCTTTTTGATCTCCACAGTTTGTTTGTTCTGGAGTGATTCCTCAACTCCCATAAAGCATGATTCCTGCACATCAAACAATCTTGGTAGACAACTTGTATTTGAATATTGATTATATGCAGACTCAAGAGACAATGATGATCTGAATATTTCTAAACATGCATTAATAGATTTCTTAAACATAGCCATTTTAAAAAAAAAATTCAAAAATCCGATTATGAAACTTTGGAAAACCTTGCTCCGATACCAAATGTGAGGAATGCAGAATATGGATCTTAAGGCTAGGAATAACACTAGAGGGGGGGTGAATAGTGTTTTTAAGAAATTACTAAATCTTTTTGAGTTTATGTTAATCTGAATACAAATGTATGTAATATTCAGACAAAGATATAATCACAGAAACAAACACAAATGCAGAAATAAAGTAAATGCAGTAAAGGAAAGAACACACCGGATTTTATACTGGTTCGGAGTTACCCTACATCCAGTCCCGCACAACTAAGTACGGATTTCCTTTCAAAAGCAATTCAACAATTACAACCCTCGGTTTCAAGGCTATGAGGTACACCCTCCAGAATCACAATCCTCTGGGTAGAGATACTTGATTTCCGGGGCAACAAGTTCACCCAATTGATTTCCAAGGCTACAATCACACCTTTTCTCGCTTGATTGATTTCCAAGGCTACAATCACACCTTTTCTCGCTAGATAGATTACAAAGAAGCCTATAACTTTGAATAGCACTTGGATCTTGTTGAGATAGTGATAGAGAATCAAACCAGAGATAATCTAGTTAGATTCAATGTTGATTTCGGCAGAGTAATGATAAAATTTTGAATAAGAAAATGTGGAAGAAGAAGAGAAGTGAAAAACCAGAAAATTTAATATAAAATTCGTTGAAACCAACCCCTATTTATAGAAGAACAACAGCCATATCCATTCGTGAAAGGTTATGGCGAATAGACACTTCTTTTGAAATTCAAATTTTTGAATCTAAATGTCACTATGTCGACATAGGGTACTAGGGCATGTCAACATCCCAAAGAAATTTTTGAAGATTTTATTTTTTTTGAAAATAACCTTTATCTTATATTAAAAACTATTTAAACTTTATAAATATACTTGACTATAGATAAAATACATAGATAAATATAGAGAATAATATATATAAAATTTTACTATAATTTTATATTTAAATCTAGGTATAAATATATTATAATTAAAAGATAGTTTAAAACAAACGAAGTTTAAAAACAAGAGTTTATTAAAAACAAAAACAAAGAATATTTTAAGGCTAAAACATCTTTTTGAAAATCATTTGAGAAGATAATTTTTAAGGCTAAAACATTTGAAAAGCAGTTTGGAAAATCATTCTGAAGTAGTTTTGAAAATCATTTTGAAGTAGTTTTGCAAGCTTCTTCTTGTAGAATATCTCATCATATCAGGACTCGAGAACTTGTACAAAACCAGGATGTTCGTGGGTTTGTAAGCCACTTGTCGTAGGTTTGTAAGCTACTTGTCGTGGGTTTGTAAGCCACTAAAAAGGTAGAAATGGGTTCCATCCCAAAAGAAAAATGGAGTGAAGATTTCAGTGCTATTATGAAGTTTTAACATAAATCTAGACTCAATACTTATCTTGAAATCTTGAACTCTTGATAATCTTGATATTCTTGATAATCTTGATATTCTTGATAATCTTGATATTCTTGATACTCATGAGTCTTCAATCTTGATATCTTGAATCTCTATACTGTACAGTCTTCAATCTTGATACCTGCATGGTTAAATCCTGCATATACATATATATCTAAACTATAATGTTAGTATTTATATTTTATAATCTTATTCTAAGGTTGTTGTCATCAAAACCATCAACTCATGGACTAACAAATACTATAGCATATGTACAACTAAAATATTATACATATATAAATATAATCTGACACCTAATAAAATAACTACAAATATATATATATATATATTACAGTAAATATATTAACAGTATAACATATATAATGTAATTACATATTATAATACACTCACAGGTTATAAAATATAACATAGCCTTAATATAATAAGTTTAGCATATATATAATATATATATATATAAATCAACATCCCCATATTATAAAATTAGTACTACAAATCATATAGGCAATACAGACTTTTATCTATAAAATATATCTATAAAATCAAATATTTAAAAACTAATATATTTCTTTAAAATATACGTACTATAAACACATATATATGTATATATTTGCAATATATCCCAAAGCATGCAACATATACTAGCAATATAAGCATATAAAGTTATTACAACAAAAATTTATATAAGAACAGACACAAACAACTAAAAAAGAAAAATGTATACAGATACCTATATATAAACCGAAGAGACAAAAGCAAAGCTGCACACTTACCTATATATAAAATCTTACATTACTCATATAAATAAGCAATCAGCCTAGGTGGAAGTGGTAGCCCGCGAGATGGAAATGAAGAAGGGGCCAGATCAGAGGTGAAAGTGCAGACAAGGCTCGGTTGAAGGAAGGTGGTGGAGCTGCAGTGCTTGTTTGGTGGAGGTGAGGACGATGGACGTGAGTGGCTGCTTGCGTGAATGGCGGCTGTGATGGAAGGCCAAAGGCATTTATGGAAAGCAAAAGAAGGATGGAGGAGAAAGGACATGCACGAGGAACTGGGTGAGGAAAAACGTGAAGGAGTGGAGATGCAGCTCTTCAAGAAATATGACACATGTAATATAAACTTTTAACATATTTGATTATCATTTTTTTTAAACGTAGAACGAAAGATGAAAAGAAGGGAATATGAATCTGTAACAACCCGGAGTTTTATAACTATTGATTGTCGTCGAATGACGATTGAATTGTTGGTTAATCGTTGTTTGGAAATTTTTAATCCGGTTTAAATTCTTTTACCAATTATTTAAGGACTGTGGGCTTTAGTGTTATCTTGACCCAATGGTTTGATGCCAAAACACTTATCTTATTCACCACCGTTTTCCCCCTTCATTCATTTTTGATTCGCAACCCTAAACCTAAATAAACGAGATAATGGCAGCCTCATACATCTTCTTTTCGTTCGTCTTCCTCTTTGCTCCGAAGCTAGGGCTTGGTTAAATCGAAGGCTTCGACTTCAGTAGCTCGATCGCTCTACACATGGCTGCTCAATTTAGGGCTTGTTCATTTTTCGTCCCACTGTGAAGATTGGGGCTATCGATTTGTGAGCATCTCGTTCAAAGTTTTGGTGGCCGCCGAGCTCGTCTTCGCCTTAACAACGGTGAGTAATTCTTAATTACTCACATCTAATTCAAATTCATGTATTGGTGATTTTTTGTTTCGGCCTTGAATTTTTAGTACCTGACTTCGGTCGTGATTTCTTGGCTTGTTTTGAGTTTGCTGATGTTGATTCTGTTTTTGTTGTCTTTCGATATTGAGTTCGTTCGTAGTTACCACGATTTCGATTCTTGTTGTTTTCGGCATTGACGTGAATTCTGTTTTCTGCTTCAAGTCATTTATTACCTGACTTTGGTGTGATAAGGTTGTCTTCGATTTTGATTATTCACTGTCCAGTACTTATGCTCGGCAGTCGATTGGCTCGTGTGATTCTTCCTTGATTTCGGCATTGCCATTGCTAGTTTGGAATTCCCTCTGTCTTTGTTCGAAACTGCTATGACGTTTTTTTGCTTTAGATATACATGTGTGACCTGTTTGAAATGTTGTTTCATTTGTATTTGTTGTGGAGACTTTCACTTGACTTTGGCATTCTTGCGCTTTTATATCTGTAGCAATTGGCTGCAGCTCTTCGTGACACTGTGGCATACATGTTTTATATCATCGTATGTTGTAGCCTGTTATGCTTGTAGTCGTAACCTTATCTGATGTTCTAGCTGAAGCTTGTACATGTGCGTTGTGAACTTCATGTTCCCCTAACTTTTGCTTCCCTTGAAATAGCACTGTCTATGTTGTCATATTGGATTTACACATGTAGTCAAGTCTGCATTGATGTTGTGGTTATGTTAAAGTCACCTTTGATGTCGTGGCATTCATACTTCACTGTTGTGCATTCGACATTGCCATGATATCTCGACTTTGCAAACACCTTGCTTGTACTTGGATACATCACTGTAGTCACTCTTATTGTAGCATACTTGACTATGATATTTCCTTATCATTGTCTGGTTCATCTTGTAGTCACTTGGGATTGTATTTGATTCATCTTTGTTCATCGGTTGTTGTTACTGTCTAGTTGCATTTACTTCAAATATGTTGATACTAGGTTGTTTATTCTTGCATATTGCACTTGTATATATTATCACTTGCTCTTTGATAACACTGACTGTTTAATTGAGCTTGATTTAAGTTGTATTGCTTGAAGTCTTCATACTAGTGGTCTTTTGTAGCATTGAGTTGCGCTGTTCTTTGAGTTGCAGTGCTTCATATTGTATTCATCTGGCTGGTATACATTTGTAGGTGTTTCCCTGTGTACATGCTTTACTCACTTGAACTTGAGTCATTTCATGTTAACCAGACTTGTTTATATTACTTGTAGCTTGACCATTTGTGGTTGTGTAGTTGCCATTATAGTTGCAGTTGCACTTCTTTGACTTCACTGTGTACATGCTAGTCTCTGATCATGTTAGCTTCACCTGTGATATTGCTTTACTTCCCTGTTGCCATCTTTTATTAGCACTGGTCATTTCCAGTTGCTTGAACTTCACTTGAGCATCTGATGATCACCTCTGTTAATACTGATCATATCTATTGAATCTGGGTTGATGTACTTGATCATGTTGTTGTGTACATGCACATTTCATTGTTGTAGTGATTATTGATATTTTGGTCGAGACCATTTGCACTTGAGTTGAATCTGATTTGGATTTGATCTTGTGAACATTTGTGAATTTTTAATGTGTACATGTGTGCACATTGTCCATGTCTGCCTACTTTGACATTTGAGGCCGTGGCATTGAGATTTGAATCTTCATTTGATTTTGGTTCGTTGATCTTTTGTGTATTTCGGGTTGTAGTGGCGAGGCAGTATACGCGTGCGTATACTGCAGCCCTACCAGAATTGATGCTTTAAATTGATTATTTTGTGTTGTCTAATTATCTTCTAGATAATTAGATTATGAGTTTCTAAATATTTATTTAATAATCAGATTTTGTTATTAATTGTCGTTTAGACAATTCTGTTGTTTTCTGAATTATCTGCATTGGTAATCCTCATTCCATCTTGGTTGGTGATTTGGATTAGCTGATTTATTGTTTAACACTGTTTAGTGTTATATCTGTCGTTATCCGATTCTCTTACCGAGGAGTCGGATATACGAGATTTCTGTGACTGTCGTCTATTTGATGTTTGATTATTATTGCTTTTATGCACTAATAACTGAGTTTGAATTAGACTGACCCGTGTATTACTTTCTTTTGAATTTAATACTCGGGTCAGACCCAAGTTATTTCAGGTTGTAGATTTACTGCTTTGAGTTGCTGTTGAGCTATGAAGACTTTTCACATCTTTTGAAGTGGTCTTCGTCTTGTCGTAGTAGTCAGTATGTCTGTTTTAAGTTGATATGTATTCATGTATATTAGTCGATAATTTACTTGTATATATAACTTCTTGAGTCGACAGTTGTAGTTGTATCATATGTATTGTGTCAACTGTATTGTAACTGACATCAGTTATATATATATGAGACTTTTGTTATCTGTGTTCCGCATTCTTTCTGTATCTGTGTTATTATTATATATAATGTCCTAAACTATTATGAACCATCGTAGTTCGTTTTATACTGGTAATTGGGTATGTCGATGGGAGTAAATAAATAAGCGATGAAAAATGAAAAATATATACCACTCCTATCGAGGTAACCAATACTAGTGTAAGGCCAACTATGGATGGCCGCTCCTCTCCAGCCTTATTCTTCGTGATAACAGACAGTATTTCTTTTAATACTCTTTGTTATTGTGAGCATAGAGGTGGGGCGTCACAGAATCGGTAAAAATAAATTGCATATTGGGAATAGGAAAGGTTAAAAGCTGAAAATAATAATTACTGATGACTGTTGGTTTCCAGAGTGGATAACGAATCAACAAAGAATTCAAAAGGGTTTGAAAACGGTTATCGATACGGTAATCGTTTTACTGATTTCGTTGTGTCCCAAATTGCGAAACACACGAATGAATATACCGCAGAGATCAGCACGACAAGGCGATCAAAATGGTGTACAGATACCAGTGGTACGATCATCCTATCAAAAGTCGATAATCGGTACGGAAAATGCTGCTAATTTGCCAAAATAAGATAAATGGAGCAACAACGGTCCAAATTTGATGAAATGAAAGATGACGTCTCACTCAGAAGATGATTTACAAATTTACTATGTAAAAATATTCAGGTTTGAAAAATATTTTATTATCAACCATTTTAACTGATTTGAATTAAAATAAAATTTACACAAGAAAATAAACTTTCATATTATCATATGAAAATTCACCATTTGCTATGTTTAAATAGGCGTATTCCAAATATTAAATTTTTATTTCAAAATTTTATTATTTAAAATTTCACTAATTTCAATTAAATACGTTATTAAAAACCTTTAAAATTTACGGGTCGTTACACTCTCCCCTACTCAAAACTTTTCGTCCCCGAAAAGGAAGGAGGTAGGAGAATAGAAACAACCAGAAGAAAAATAGATTGAAAAACAAGATAAAACAATTAATTTAAAACCATATAAATTTCAATTTAAATTAAGTTATATTCAATAATTGATTTTAATTCATTTGATTTCACTTAAGTTAATTTCACTTATAGTTCAATTTTAACTATTTCTAAATTCATATTTATCTACTCATTATCTTATTATTCAATTTATCTCTATTAACATTTTTATAATTAAAACTTAAGTATATTGACACACTCAAATTTATTAATAAATTTCATTTATATCATTTTAAATTGTACATTATTCAATTACATATTCAACTTCTAAGTAATTCAGGTAAGTTATATTGGAATACAATTGAGTATTATACAAGTAAATTTTCCTAATTCAATTATTCAAATTTCAAACATTTATTAAAAATTTAAGAGTTAAATTTCCGATTTCACTTCAACTATTTAGAGATAAATATATTGTATTTCCAAATCAAATCTATAATCATATACTTATATATTATAAAAAAAGTCTTATTAAGAAATTCAAATCAAATTTATTTTTCAAAACAAAAGTGTAGCAAAGCTACTAAGTGGTCTCTCCACTCCGAAACTCGAAAATGAGTGTCGATGATGCGGCCGTCATCACCGAAATTATTTTCCAGTGTCAAAAAAAGAGAGTGCTGATTTAAACCTTTTTAAAATTCTTTAGAACCGATTTCTATTTGAAAATACTTTTAAATAATATACATTTTAAAACTTTAAAACCAAAGTTTGAAATCACCGGAAATTAAATTCTCAAATTCATTTCAATTCCAGGTTAATTTATAAACATGATTTATAATTTCATTTATTCAAATTGTTTACAAAACAATAAATTCATTTAACTATTCAATTTCAAAAAATTAAATTTATATATATATATATATAATAATACAAAATTATATCTTTTACCAAATTTGAAAAACAATATTGTGTCAGTTTGCTCTGTTCAAGTGTTTTGGAATTCCTATCGATAGCGTTGATCAGATGAATCGATCGAAAACCCAAATCAACATTAACAACTCAACCAACACAATATATAAAACATTTTTAATATTAATACAAATACACTCCCTCACTCGATGATACAAGAATGGATTTCAAAGCAAGGATAGAGATCCAAATATAGAGGGATCCTAACCAAAAGAATTCAACAAGAAGATAGGCTCGATAGGGAGATAAATAGATTTCAAAGAGGGAAAAGAATGGATAGACTTACATAAATCGCGGGAAACCTTAACCGGGTCAACCGTGACTTCAAGAATACGATCGATGTAGAATTCTGAAGCAAATCGACATCAGATCAAAGGAGATAGAATTCGGGTATAGCAAAAGATAGCAGCATCATAAACCGAGGATGCAAAAATCTCCGATGAATCAATGTTGTTGTAAAGGATTTTCACCCCTTTACAAATCATACAGTGGAGCTATGGGATACTCCAGAATTCAAAAGAATTTGGATAGGGGAAGACAAGAATGGATTTTGGAGCCGAAGGGAACGTTCCAAAGTTCAAAGGAAACCGAGTCAAAAGGAAGAAATTCAAGCTCGAACGAAAGTGATTCTGTAATCAAATTTACTACATATGTTAAGTTTTGCCTAAAACCAGAGCTCTGATACCACATGCAACGACCTGGTATTTTCAACCATTCGCATCCGTATATGTCGGACTTTAATTGCTCAAAATATCAGATTGTTAATTTAAATTTGGCAAATCTCAGCATATACAGTAAATAAAATAATCACAAAATCACAAACACAGAGTAATATAACAATAAGCAGCGGAAATAAAAGAATAGTAGTTCATGAAGCTACTATATATATAATAGTGTTAAACAAGATACAACATAAGTCTAGAATATATAGAAGTCTCAGTACAATAGTCAAATAACAATAATCTAAATACATCACTGGAGTCAATGGAATAACAAGAAGCTGAATAGATATAGCTGGATCTCCAAGCGAAGCTCCAACTCCAAAGCCGAGTCTCAAATGCTGTGACACTCAGTCTTACCCGAGCGTAAACCAAAACATAAAACACTCAATTCAGGATTAACATTCTTATATCAATAAATCCAACTCAAGTGAAATATCAATTGAAATACAAGTAACTCAAAGGATGTCTGGGATAACCATCCTCTAAGGATACGTGGAACTATCTACTATGTAGTAATATACGCTATTATAATAATGTCTAAAGTAAAGTAAGCTATTAAAATAGCATTAAGGCTTTACATTTTCCACCTTAACACATTTTATATATTCCCATAGTCTATACAGTACCGTAATCTCCCCCGTACTGGGCGTCGTCAGAGGGCACTCCATAGGTATGGTACAAAACAAACTCGTAGAAGGCACGCTAGGGTAGGTGACATGGCACAACTAGGCAATGCCAGAGTAGATATACCAATTACACTTCCGGGCTGGTGGTAACGCATAGCAGCCACTACCACCCACCTCGAGCCACACTCTCGAAAATCCGAAGGGTGCACCTAATCAATCACAAAGTAATAGAATGGTATAGAAGGAGTGTGTCCGATCAGAGGAGCTACCTCATTGGCCCGTCAATTGCTCATGTTTTAGCCACCTTAAGCTAACTCACGGGAGTTAGGTCCACGTATATACCTCAAGAACGTCGTCACCATCCTACTTCATTCTGAAATCTCCACCGCGTACACAGTTGTTAAAGTGGTTTTCGGTATTGGCAGAGAGTATGACAATATCCGATCCCGGTCTCTTTAACAACCAAACGTTATTATAGCACCGCGATCATTTCAAAATAGTTTATACTTCAAAACCAAAATATCATTTCCATTTCACATATATTCACTTCCAAAAATCATAGTACTTTCAAAGTTACAACACTTTCGAAATTATAAGGCATAGAAATTATAACATTGGAAATCATAACACTTGATAACATAATACTTTGAAATTCATAACTTTGAAATCATAACTTCCACCACTTAAACAGTTTAGATATTAATAATATATATATATATATAATAAAATAGTTTATAAAATAAGATAGTTTATATAAAATAGTTATAAGCTAAAATAGTTATATTAAAATAATTAGTATATTAAAATAGTTTATATTAAAAATAGTTATAAATTAAAATAGGTTATATTAAAATAATTTATAAAGTAAAATATATAAATAGTTTTAAATATAATTTAAAAAAATACTTTATATAATAAAATAGTTTCCTCAAATTTCACAAATCGATTCAAATCAACTTGAATTCCAAAATTCAAATTTTAATCCAATTTCAATTTATAAATTTCAACTCAATTCAGTTTCTCAATAAACCATTTCAAATTATATCGATTTCAAATACAGATTTGAACCACAAAATAAACCATTTCGATTTTAATATATTTCAAAGCTTTAGATATTCAATATTTCAAAACTAAATTTGCTAATTTCATATATATCTTAATTTAACTTCATTCTTTAGTTTGGAAAAATTCACTTAATAAATCCAATATCATTTAAATAAAACACCAAACTACAATAAACTAAATATTTCCTTTAATTTATTTAAACTTGAAATATTCATTTAAATCACTTTTAATCGAGATCAAGTTATAAAAATCATATCCTTTAAACATCTAAAATTCAATAAGTTTCAGATCGATTTAATTAAATAAAATCCTTAATTAAATACCATTTCAAAAACAATTTCAAAACTATCTTTCCAACCTTTATTTATAAAAATCATTATAAAATCTATTTTAAAATATAATTTCAAAACTAGCTTATAACCTTTAAAATTTTCAAACATATAAATTTAAAAATCGAAATTTTAGCCTTTATAAAATAACATATAAACATTATATCTTAAAAAATCAATATTTATTAAATCATATATTTCTTTCCAAAACCATAGAAATCATTTTCAAAATATTTATATATCGACCAACGGTGTCTGTATATAATTTTCTATCCTATGGTCAAGTGATACAGATATTTATCATTTCAATCCGTAATTTAAATATATACGGGTATATATCTTTTCAACCCACAATCCCAATTTAATTCAATGAAAATCGCTTGGGATTATCATTTCAACCCATAACGATTTTCTCCTATTCTACAGATCGTTTGGGTATGTATCATTTCAACCCATAGGGAATTCTATACTAACGGGGAACTTGCAGAGTGATAACATATATGATAATAACTTAACATGCATATATCATCAATATAAATAACAGATAATGGTGTCAGATGTCACAGGTGAACAGATACAGATAATAGCATATATATAGCAATGTAAATAACTGACAACAGCATATTTCAATTGTCGTTTCAATTGAAATCAAATTTAATAGATATAAGAATGTAACGACCCGTAAATTTTAATAATTTTTATGACGTAATTAATTGAAATTTTGTGAAATTTTAAACAATAAAATTTGAAATTAAAAATTTATTATTTGGAATACGTCTATTTTTATATAGCAACTGGTAAATTTTCATCTGATAATATTGAAGTTTATTTTCCTGTGAAATTTCATTTCAAATCAAACCGGTTAATAACAGTGAATATAAAAGTTTTTCGAAACCAAAATATGTCAACAGGAGAAAATTTATTCAGATCATTCTGAATCAGACTGCAAAATTCGTTTTGCGAAATTCGGACGTTTCTAGCTCCGTTTGGATTCCCGTACGAAATAGCAGCATTTTCGGTACCGATTATCGACTTTTGACCGGATGATCGTACCACAGATATCTGTATACCGTTTTGATCGTCTCGTCGTGCTGATCTCTACGGTATATTTATTTTTGTATTTTGAGGTCCGGTACGCGACAGAAACAATAAACTGTGCGTAGTATCGGTACCCTAAATTGCGACTTTTAACTTACCGTACCTTTTCAAAATTCAAACGTGATGTCCAATCAATCAAGCAATTAATTGCTTTAAATCTTTTAGCTGAATCAATGTGAGCTGTTGGCGTTTCCTTTCCTCTCCCATTGTTTATTTTTCGGTACGTTTCACATTCTTTTTCTCTACCTTTTCCTTCATTGATATAATATATTCATAGAAGACTATTTTAGATCTGCATTTTTTTTTCTTCCAATCTCGTACCATCCCACAACCCATCACAGCAGCTATTCACCATTCCTCTTTCCTTCAAGCCTGGTTGTGCTCCTATGCTCGGTCTTCACCTCTACCGCACCTCACTTCTACTCACGTCGATCCGCCACCTTGAAGCCGGCAACCCACGGCAAGTCACGGCCACGACAGCAGTTCGAGCCACCTTCTTGTTTTCTTCCATCTTTTCGAGCAGTTTCTCAAGCCATCATCCTCCTCCTCAAATTCATCACGCATGAAGCCACCTCTTCCCACTACCACAGCCGCTCTCGTCCCACTTCCCAGACCCGCTCCATTCCTTCGCCCTTGTTGCAACCTTGTTGCTATTACAAGGTATTTATACTATTTTTGTTTGCTTTATATATATGCATACTATAGGTACCGTCAACGCATGTGTATTTTGTGATTTGATATTGATATGTTTGGGTATTGTCTGCATATGCCTTAAGTTACAGCAGTTGTACATCACTTTAAGACTTTGGAAAAAAAAACTATATGTAAATGACTATTTTCATTTTGGTTTTCAAATATATGTATTTCACCTTTAATTTTAATTTATGTTGTCAAGTACCTATTTCTAAAAGGTTTTTAATAAATAAAAAAAAATAAAAATAAAAATTAATCCAGCTGTTGAACGTATTACATTTTTTTTTTACTTACTTTCCATATTGGGTCACACTTACGTATTACTCTAAACATCCTATGGCAAGCAAAGATTTTTCTCAAATGGGTACTATTCTATAATCTACAGTGTAGCCTCATCCTAGTACATATATATTCCATACTGCTCTGTAGATAGATAGATAGTATATAGGTATATGTTTACTACAATAGTGGGTCACATGCAATTGTATTTCTACCTTACATGCCTTGCCATCTCTGTGTTTGGAAGCCTGTCATTGTTTCTTCCTAATGCTTCTTGTTCTTTGTCTTATAATTTAAGCTTATGTCCTGTTTGTATAAGTTTCGAAACCTGTATATATATATATATATATATATATTAGTCTGTACAAAACCTTTTACATATAAATATATATTAGTTTATCTATTCGGCTGCACAGTTTATTAGTATATTTTATTTTGCTATGATGGTAGATACGCATATTTCAAAGAAATAGATTTGGTTATAAAGAGAAAGAAAATTTTCCTTCATCTATTGTGTCTGCATATACTTATACGCATTTAAGAATTTAGTAAAGTTGATAACGTGCTTGCATTTGCTGTTATGTTGTAAAACCATTAAGTTTTATGTATAGATTCATAGTTGATTTATATACATATGAGGCTATTATATAGGAAGATATATAACTTAATTCTTTTATATGTTAGTTGTCTTATATATATATAGTTTATGTAGTCCATATAAACTTGATCGAGTTAATATATTATAAGTAGTGGGTAACTTAGTGGTTTACAGTAAGTTATTTTATCAGCCATTATATATGTTGATATACATTTTTGATTTCAAATTTTATAGTTTAAACCAATAATTGGAGTCGTATGTGGCTCGCATCCTATTCTATAATAACCATTGTATATTTTGCTGTCTACTAGTATAATACAAAATGTTAGTAATCTAGTTATGTGCATATATAGACATAAGTTCACTCATACCATTTATACTCATCGATCCAGCTCCAACTCGACTTCGTCAATTCTTGTTATCAGCTTTAATCATTGAATTCGGGCCAATTTTGCTTTGTCTTGGAATTCGTGCTTGGATTCGTAACTCATCCCATTTTGTTCTTTCCTCTAGCTTCGAAAGGTGAGCAATCACTCACGATTAACGTTCTTTTACTATTTAAATTTGATTTCATGTGAAATAGCAATTGAAATATGCTGCTGTAGTTATTTACATTGTTATATATGCTATTATCTATAACTGTTCACCTGTGACATCTGACACCAGTATCTAGTATTATATGTCTGTTATTACTATTATTTGTATCTGTTCACCTGTGACATCTGACACCAGTATCTAGTATTATATGTCTGTTATTACTATTATTTGTATCTGTTCACCTGTGACATCTGACACCCGTATCTGTTATTTATACTGATGATATATGCCTGTTGTTATATATTTTTTTAGTATCTGTTATCACTCTGCAAGTTCCCTGTTAGTATAGAATTCACTATGGGTTGAAATGATACATACCCGAATGGACTTTAGAATAGGAGAATTTCGTTATGGGTTGAAATGATAAACCCAAGCGATTTTCATTTGAATTGAAATTGGGATTACGGGTCGAATGATATCTACCCGTATATATTTAAAATTTCGAATTGAAATGATAAATATCCATATCACTTAACCATATGATAAATATATATACAGACACCGTTGGTTCATATATATAAATATTTTAAAAATGAATTCTATGGTTTTGGAAAGAAATATATGGTTTTAATAAATGTTGAGCCTTAAATTATTATATATAAACGGGAATGATTGATTTAAATACATATAATATGTTGAGTATTTAAAATATATTTCAAAATAGATTTTGGTAATAATTTGAATAAGTTAAGGTTAGAAAGATAATTTGAATTTAGTTGAAATTGTATTCAATAAAGAATTTTATTTAATTAAACCGATTTGAAACTTAGTGAAATTGAGATGTAAGATATGATTTATAACTTGAGTTTGATTTATAAGTAATCTAATGAATATTTCTTGTTTAAATAAAGTTTGAGGAAATATTTAGTAAATGTACTTTAAGGCTAGTTAAATGATATTGAATTTATTAAGTGAATATTCCCTGATTAAATAATAATGAAATTAAATCAAGAGCTATATGAACTGTTAAATCTAACTTTGAAAATGTTGAATATTAAAGCTTTGAAATATATTGAAAAAAAAAACATAAATGGTATATTTAGAACTGAAATTAAATTGATGAATTGAGCTTTGAATAAATTTGAATCTGGAATTTGAAGTTGATTTGAATCGATTTGCGAGACTTGAGGAAATTTTAAATACTTTACTTTTTAAATCATTTAATATATATATATATACTATTTTAGAAAATAGATATATTTGAAATGAAATGATATTTGGGTTTTGAAGTATAAATTTAATTGAAATGACCACGGTGTTATAGTGTATATTTCCACCTTGTAGATAGTTCCATGGATCCTTAGAGGATGGTTATCCCAAACATCCTTTAAGTTACTTGTATTTCAGTTGATATTTCACTTGAGTTGGATTTATTGATATAAGAATGTCAATCCTGACTCGAGTGTTTTGTGTTTTACTTTACGCTCGGGTCAGACCGAGTGATACAGCATTTGAGACTCACCTTTGGAGTTTGGAGCTTCCTTTGGAGATCCAACTATCGCCTCAGCTTTCAGCTCTTCTAGTTGATTTGTTCAGAGAAGTCATATGTTATACTGAAGACTTCAATGTATTTGAGATATTCTGTTGTATTTTATTTCTAACTCTGATGGTTATATAGTAGCTTCATGAACTACTATTTTATCTATTCCGCTGCGTATTATTGTATTACTCTGTGTCTGTGATTCTGTGATTGATTTATTTACTGCATATGCTGAGTTTTGCCAAATTTAAATTAACAATCTGATATTTTGAATTATTCAAGTCAGACATGTGTGGATTATTGTCGATTTGAATGGTCCAAAATACCGGGTCGTTACAGTTGGTATCAGAGCTTTGGCTCTAGGCGAAACTTAGCATATATTGTAAATTTATTTACAGAATCACTTTCGTTCGAGTTGAATCTCTTCCTTTTGATTCGATTTCCTGTGAACTTTGGAACGTTCCCTACGGTTTCAAAATTCATCCTTGTCCCTCTCTATTGGTATTCTTTGATTCTGGAGCATCCCACGACTCCACTTCGAATGATCTCTAGGAGAATAGGATCCCACCAATCTTTGAATGATTTGTGAAGGAGTGAAACTCCTTCACAATTGGCATTGATTCACCGGAGATTTCTATATCTTTGGTTTAGATGCCGCTATCTCTTGCGATCGAAGGTTGATTTTTCTTGGAATTCTACACCGATCTTGTTCCTGAAGTCACGGTTGACCCTAGGGTCATCCGCGATTTATATAAGTATATTCATCTTCTATTTTGAAATTTAATTATCTCATCTTCGTTCGAGCTTATCTTCGAATCATAATTCTATTTGATTAAGAGTTCCTCTAAGTTGAATCTCTATCTTTGTTTTGAAATCCATTCCTGAACCATCCTTCGAAAAATCGGGCTTGTTTGTATTTTAGGAATTGTTTTATATATCAAAATTATTATTTTGATAAGTATGATTATATTCTATATATAAAAGTGAAAATGTTTTCGATAAGGATTATATATACCTTTTAAAAATAAGAATTTGGATTTTTGAAAGGATTTGAAATTATATAAGAAATTGATTTATATAAAAATGATTTATAACTAAAGGATTTGAAATTTGAAATTCGAGAATTGAACTCCGGTATTTTGAAATTGGTTTTAAGATTTTGAAATATATAATAATAGTATGATTTAAGGGTATTTTCCGAATAAGAAATGTTTCCAATGATTTTAATGAGTTTCGAATGATTTCGAAGAAATTCCAAAAGAAGTTTGAGAAAATAGAAGTCCAGAACTCACTTATGTCGCTGGAAAATAATTTCGGTGATGAGTGCACGCATCATCGACATTGATTTTCGAGTTTCAGAGTGAGGGAAAGGCCACTTTAATAGCATTGCTATGCGAGTGATTTTGTGAAACCATTTTTATTTCAAATTCCGAAGTAAGATTTGATATTCGAAAGATATATGTATATATATATATATATATTTGAAATGATTTAAAGAAAGTCGGTGTTCAGTCCTCGAGTTTCGGATTTGATATAACCCTATCTATAAAAAATTGATTTACTGATTTGTTACTGATTTCCAGCTCTTGAATTTGAAAATGATTTCTTCAACTATTTTGAAGGTTCGAGTACTTCCAAATCAAGGTTAACTTTTCAAAGCTGAGAAATTTTGAAAAGTATGAATTATTTGAAAAAGTATATAAATTTGTTTCGAATATTTAAGTATGAAGTAATATGATTTAAATAAGTTGAAACTGTATGTTAAGTAAATGAATAAGGCTATTTTGAATTTTTCTAAATATGGAATTTAGATTTGAAATGTTTTGAAAGAATTTGGACTTCAATATATTTGAATAAAATTTAGTTTAAATGTTTTAACTTAGTAACATCTTTATGAAACTATATATTTAACAAGTTGGAATAAGTATATAAGTTGTACGTATGCTATTTTATTCGCGTAATTAATTTGATCCAAGTTTGAGTACACAAGTTCGAGGTGGATTACACCATTTCGTGTTAGGATTTTTCATTGGATTCTTGATGGCGAATATTTGATATGGATTTTGGGCTTGATTCTAGAATTCTCTATCATAGTATATGGCTATGCAAGGAGACTGATGGCTTCTAGTCGAGAAACCATATCGAAATCCGCATTAGGAAAGTCGAATGGACAATACTAGTTCGAAAGCGAACTTGTGTGATCGAGCGAGCGATCAAATGTGATTTTGCGAAATGATGACGTATGTACATCTTATATTCTAATATCATTGATATATTTTGACGCTGAAATTGAAAGCTGTCAGGTTAGAATATCTTTGCTTACTAAAAGAAAACTTTAAATTTAAACCACAAAGATAAATAACCCATAAAAGCAAAGATATTCAATCCCATATGGCGCTTCATACAGCGAAATTATTTTGAAAATTTGATCCTTATGTAAGATAGACCTTACGTAAGTATAAGATGATTTTGAAAACATTTGATTTTGGAAATGAATTGGTTGACTTAAATTATATTGATTTGGAAATTTGGATTTATTTTCTAAATCTATTATTTTGGAAACTTTGAAACTAAAGATAATTAATTTGAGAAGAATAATTTGGTGAAAGCGTATGTGATTTTGAAATTGAACTGATATTGAAACAAATTTAAATTTGAGAACCTTATGTTACTAAACACTTGATTTGGGAGTTGTCGAACTTATATAAAATTGATTTGTATGAGTATGAAATTGATTCGAAAACTATAGACTTGAAAAGGTACTCAATTTGAAAGTGAAATCTTATATAATTGAAGTCTATATAAGTATGATTTGATATACTATTGATTTTGGAAAGTATTTGATTTGAAAATTAAATCTTATATATAATGGATTTTATATAAGTACGATATTTGAAAGTGATTTGAAAAGGTACTATATGATACATATTTTCGAAGTAAAGATATGGAAAGTGCCTTCTGCTTGATATCCGATTTGTGGCCACATCTTGGATTCATTCTATCGATATTATTCTCTCTGATTTTTGGTTTTCCGGATATGATACTCGAGTGTCCTTCGAATTCCATGGCGTTACCCATGGTCTTACGAACTCGACTGCATAGCGTAATTCGTAAGGCAGTGATTGCTTAAAAGGTACGGATGTTTCCTGGGGGATCCAGGCGTAACCATTGTGTATCTGCGATCTATGGTCGTGTTAGTGGCGTAATCCGCAAGGCAGAGATTGCTTAAGGGGTATGGATGTTTCCTGGGGGATCCAGGCGTAACCATTTTTATGTATCCTGCGGTCCACCGTTTTGTTGCATGGCGAAATTCGCAAGGCAGTGAATGCTTAAAAGGTACGGATGTTTCCTGGGAGACCCAGGCGTAACCATTGTGTATCTGCGATCCATGATTTGATTCGTTTTTTGATTGGATTGTACTTTCCATATCTGTTTTTAAAAGTTTTTCTAGTATTTTCACTGGGTGTTGAAACAGGTCTACTAAGTACCTGGAGAATTCTAGTTTTGCGCCTGATCAACGCACTGCCAGAGTCTACAGGAACGAGGATAAACTTGTTGAAACATCGAGTTATAAAAGTATTTTCGGAAGGAAATTTTTTTTCGATATAAAGTTAATTTATTATAAAAGTGTTTCCAACAAAGAAATTCTGTATTAATATTCGAAATTGAAATTCTCAGGGTTTAAATTAATTATTCGTGCCCGATTCTATTCTTTTAAATCTACCTTATCCATTCAGCTTTATTTATTCACCTTTATCCTATTTTCTGAATCCACCTCCTTTCCTTGTTGACTATATCCTTTTTAAATATTGTTTATTTATATACTATGGTTTAATAGAAAAATTTAGTGTTATAAATATTTTAGAAGCTATTAATTAAATAAAACATACTTAAAGTAAATAATTATTGATTTCTTAATAATATTTGAAAAGTATCTTGAGATAAATTAATAAATTTATGAATTATGGATTTAATGTTTTCAAATAACTTCTTTGTAAATATAAGTAATAATGTAAATAACTGTTTTCAAATAGTTTTTATATATTTATAAAGATATTATTTAAACATATAAAAGGTATTGATAAATGAGGCAAGAATTTACAAATGGATTTTTTTGAAAAGTATTAAAGTATTAAAGATAATTGATTGCAAATGAAGTTTTCAAATGAATATTTCAAGTAAAATTTATATAGTTTTAAATTAATTGTTTAATCTTAACCTTCAATCTATTTTTCTTTCTGGTTGTTTCTATTCTTCTACCTCCTTTCTTTTCGGGGACGAAAAGTTTTGAGTGGGGGAGAGTGTAACGACCCGTAAATTTTAATAATTTTTATGACGTAATTAATTGAAATTTTGTGAAATTTTAAACAATAAAATTTGAAATTAAAAATTTATTATTTGGAATACGTCTATTTTTATATAGCAACTGGTAAATTTTCATCTGATAATATTGAAGTTTATTTTCCTGTGAAATTTCATTTCAAATCAAACCGGTTAATAACAGTGAATATAAAAGTTTTTCGAAACCAAAATATGTCAACAGGAGAAAATTTATTCAGATCATTCTGAATCAGACTGCAAAATTCGTTTTGCGAAATTCGGACGTTTCTAGCTCCGTTTGGATTCCCGTACGAAATAGCAGCATTTTCGGTACCGATTATCGACTTTTGACCGGATGATCGTACCACAGATATCTGTATACCGTTTTGATCGTCTCGTCGTGCTGATCTCTACGGTATATTTATTTTTGTATTTTGAGGTCCGGTACGCGACAGAAACAATAAACTGTGCGTAGTATCGGTACCATAAATTGCGACTTTTAACTTACCGTACCTTTTCAAAATTCAAACGTGATGTCCAATCAATCAAGCAATTAATTGCTTTAAATCTTTTAGCTGAATCAATGTGAGCTGTTGGCGTTTCCTTTCCTCTCCCATTGTTTATTTTTCGGTACGTTTCACATTCTTTTTCTCTACCTTTTCCTTCATTGATATAATATATTCATAGAAGACTATTTTAGATCTGCATTTTTTTTTTCTTCCAATCTCGTACCATCCCACAACCCATCACAGCAGCTATTCACCATTCCTCTTTCCTTCAAGCCTGGTTGTGCTCCTATGCTCGGTCTTCACCTCTACCGCACCTCACTTCTACTCACGTCGATCCGCCACCTTGAAGCCGGCAACCCACGGCAAGTCACGGCCACGACAGCAGTTCGAGCCACCTTCTTGTTTTCTTCCATCTTTTCGAGCAGTTTCTCAAGCCATCATCCTCCTCCTCAAATTCATCACGCATGAAGCCACCTCTTCCCACTACCACAGCCGCTCTCGTCCCACTTCCCAGACCCGCTCCATTCCTTCGCCCTTGTTGCAACCTTGTTGCTATTACAAGGTATTTATACTATTTTTGTTTGCTTTATATATATGCATACTATAGGTACCGTCAACGCATGTGTATTTTGTGATTTGATATTGATATGTTTAGGTATTGTCTGCATATGCCTTAAGTTACAGCAGTTGTACATCACTTTAAGACTTTGGAAAAAAAAACTATATGTAAATGACTATTTTCATTTTGGTTTTCAAATATATGTATTTCACCTTTAATTTTAATTTATGTTGTCAAGTACCTATTTCTAAAAGGTTTTTAATAAATAAAAAAAAATAAAAATAAAAATTAATCCAGCTGTTGAACGTATTACATTTTTTTTTACTTACTTTCCATATTGGGTCACACTTACGTATTACTCTAAACATCCTATGGCAAGCAAAGATTTTTCTCAAATGGGTACTATTCTATAATCTACAGTGTAGCCTCATCCTAGTACATATATATTCCATACTGCTCTGTAGATAGATAGATAGTATATAGGTATATGTTTACTACAATAGTGGGTCACATGCAATTGTATTTCTACCTTACATGCCTTGCCATCTCTGTGTTTGGAAGCCTGTCATTGTTTCTTCCTAATGCTTCTTGTTCTTTGTCTTATAATTTAAGCTTATGTCCTGTTTGTATAAGTTTCGAAACCTGTATATATATATATATATATATTAGTCTGTACAAAACCTTTTACATATAAATATATATTAGTTTATCTATTCGGCTGCACAGTTTATTAGTATATTTTATTTTGCTATGATGGTAGATACGCATATTTCAAAGAAATAGATTTGGTTATAAAGAGAAAGAAAATTTTCCTTCATCTATTGTGTCTGCATATACTTATACGCATTTAAGAATTTAGTAAAGTTGATAACGTGCTTGCATTTGCTGTTATGTTGTAAAACCATTAAGTTTTATGTATAGATTCATAGTTGATTTATATACATATGAGGCTATTATATAGGAAGATATATAACTTAATTCTTTTATATGTTAGTTGTCTTATATATATATAGTTTATGTAGTCCATATAAACTTGATCGAGTTAATATATTATAAGTAGTGGGTAACTTAGTGGTTTACAGTAAGTTATTTTATCAGCCATTATATATGTTGATATACATTTTCGATTTCAAATTTTATAGTTTAAACCAATAATTGGAGTCGTATGTGGCCCGCATCCTATTCTATAATAACCATTGTATATTTTGCTGTCTACTAGTATAATACAAAATGTTAGTAATCTAGTTATGTGCATATATAGACATAAGTTCACTCATACCATTTATACTCATCGATCCAGCTCCAACTCGACTTCGTCAATTCTTGTTATCAGCTTTAATCATTGAATTCGGGCCAATTTTGCTTTGTCTTGGAATTCGTGCTTGGATTCGTAACTCATCCCATTTTGTTCTTTCCTCTAGCTTCGAAAGGTGAGCAATCACTCACGATTAACGTTCTTTTACTATTTAAATTTGATTTCATGTGAAATAGCAATTGAAATATGCTGCTGTAGTTATTTACATTGTTATATATGCTATTATCTATAACTGTTCACCTGTGACATCTGACACCAGTATCTAGTATTATATGTCTGTTATTACTATTATTTGTATCTGTTCACCTGTGACATCTGACACCAGTATCTAGTATTATATGTCTGTTATTACTATTATTTGTATCTGTTCACCTGTGACATCTGACACCCGTATCTGTTATTTATACTGATGATATATGCCTGTTGTTATATATTTTTTTAGTATCTGTTATCACTCTGCAAGTTCCCTGTTAGTATAGAATTCACTATGGGTTGAAATGATACATACCCGAATGGACTTTAGAATAGGAGAATTTCGTTATGGGTTGAAATGATAAACCCAAGCGATTTTCATTTGAATTGAAATTGGGATTACGGGTCGAATGATATCTACCCGTATATATTTAAAATTTCGAATTGAAATGATAAATATCCATATCACTTAACCATATGATAAATATATATACAGACACCGTTGGTTCATATATATAAATATTTTAAAAATGAATTCTATGGTTTTGGAAAGAAATATATGGTTTTAATAAATGTTGAGCCTTAAATTATTATATATAAACGGGAATGATTGATTTAAATACATATAATATGTTGAGTATTTAAAATATATTTCAAAATAGATTTTGGTAATAATTTGAATAAGTTAAGGTTAGAAAGATAATTTGAATTTAGTTGAAATTGTATTCAATAAAGAATTTTATTTAATTAAACCGATTTGAAACTTAGTGAAATTGAGATGTAAGATATGATTTATAACTTGAGTTTGATTTATAAGTAATCTAATGAATATTTCTTGTTTAAATAAAGTTTGAGGAAATATTTAGTAAATGTACTTTAAGGCTAGTTAAATGATATTGAATTTATTAAGTGAATATTCCCTGATTAAATAATAATGAAATTAAATCAAGAGCTATATGAACTGTTAAATCTAACTTTGAAAATGTTGAATATTAAAGCTTTGAAATATATTGAAAAAAAAAACATAAATGGTATATTTAGAACTGAAATTAAATTGATGAATTGAGCTTTGAATAAATTTGAATCTGGAATTTGAAGTTGATTTGAATCGATTTGCGAGACTTGAGGAAATTTTAAATACTTTACTTTTTAAATCATTTAATATATATATATACTATTTTAGAAAATAGATATATTTGAAATGAAATGATATTTGGGTTTTGAAGTATAAATTTAATTGAAATGACCACGGTGTTATAGTGTATATTTCCACCTTGTAGATAGTTCCATGGATCCTTAGAGGATGGTTATCCCAAACATCCTTTAAGTTACTTGTATTTCAGTTGATATTTCACTTGAGTTGGATTTATTGATATAAGAATGTCAATCCTGACTCGAGTGTTTTGTGTTTTACTTTACGCTCGGGTCAGACCGAGTGATACAGCATTTGAGACTCACCTTTGGAGTTTGGAGCTTCCTTTGGAGATCCAACTATCGCCTCAGCTTTCAGCTCTTCTAGTTGATTTGTTCAGAGAAGTCATATGTTATACTGAAGACTTCAATGTATTTGAGATATTCTGTTGTATTTTATTTCTAACTCTGATGGTTATATAGTAGCTTCATGAACTACTATTTTATCTATTCCGCTGCGTATTATTGTATTACTCTGTGTCTGTGATTCTGTGATTGATTTATTTACTGCATATGCTGAGTTTTGCCAAATTTAAATTAACAATCTGATATTTTGAATTATTCAAGTCAGACATGTGTGGATTATTGTCGATTTGAATGGTCCAAAATACCGGGTCGTTACAGTTGGTATCAGAGCTTTGGCTCTAGGCGAAACTTAGCATATATTGTAAATTTATTTACAGAATCACTTTCGTTCGAGTTGAATCTCTTCCTTTTGATTCGATTTCCTGTGAACTTTGGAACGTTCCCTACGGTTTCAAAATTCATCCTTGTCCCTCTCTATTGGTATTCTTTGATTCTGGAGCATCCCACGACTCCACTTCGAATGATCTCTAGGAGAATAGGATCCCACCAATCTTTGAATGATTTGTGAAGGAGTGAAACTCCTTCACAATTGGCACTGATTCACCGGAGATTTCTATATCTTTGGTTTAGATGCCGCTATCTCTTGCGATCGAAGGTTGATTTTTCTTGGAATTCTACACCGATCTTGTTCCTGAAGTCACGGTTGACCCTAGGGTCATCCGCGATTTATATAAGTATATTCATCTTCTATTTTGAAATTTAATTATCTCATCTTCGTTCGAGCTTATCTTCGAATCATAATTCTATTTGATTAAGAGTTCCTCTAAGTTGAATCTCTATCTTTGTTTTGAAATCCATTCCTGAACCATCCTTCGAAAAATCGGGCTTGTTTGTATTTTAGGAATTGTTTTATATATCGAAATTATTATTTTGATAAGTATGATTATATTCTATATATAAAAGTGAAAATGTTTTCGATAAGGATTATATATACCTTTTAAAAATAAGAATTTGGATTTTTGAAAGGATTTGAAATTATATAAGAAATTGATTTATATAAAAATGATTTATAACTAAAGGATTTGAAATTTGAAATTCGAGAATTGAACTCCGGTATTTTGAAATTGGTTTTAAGATTTTGAAATATATAATAATAGTATGATTTAAGGGTATTTTCCGAATAAGAAATGTTTCCAATGATTTTAATGAGTTTCGAATGATTTCGAAGAAATTCCAAAAGAAGTTTGAGAAAATAGAAGTCCAGAACTCACTTATGTCGCTGGAAAATAATTTCGGTGATGAGTGCACGCATCATCGACATTGATTTTCGAGTTTCAGAGTGAGGGAAAGGCCACTTTAATAGCATTGCTATGCGAGTGATTTTGTGAAACCATTTTTATTTCAAATTCCGAAGTAAGATTTGATATTCGAAAGATATATGTATATATATATATATATTTGAAATGATTTAAAGAAAGTCGGTGTTCAGTCCTCGAGTTTCGGATTTGATATAACCCTATCTATAAAAAATTGATTTACTGATTTGTTACTGATTTCCAGCTCTTGAATTTGAAAATGATTTCTTCAACTATTTTGAAGGTTCGAGTACTTCCAAATCAAGGTTAACTTTTCAAAGCTGAGAAATTTTGAAAAGTATGAATTATTTGAAAAAGTATATAAATTTGTTTCGAATATTTAAGTATGAAGTAATATGATTTAAATAAGTTGAAACTGTATGTTAAGTAAATGAATAAGGCTATTTTGAATTTTTCTAAATATGGAATTTAGATTTGAAATGTTTTGAAAGAATTTGGACTTCAATATATTTGAATAAAATTTAGTTTAAATGTTTTAACTTAGTAACATCTTTATGAAACTATATATTTAACAAGTTGGAATAAGTATATAAGTTGTACGTATGCTATTTTATTCGCGTAATTAATTTGATCCAAGTTTGAGTACACAAGTTCGAGGTGGATTACACCATTTCGTGTTAGGATTTTTCATTGGATTCTTGATGGCGAATATTTGATATGGATTTTGGGCTTGATTCTAGAATTCTCTATCATAGTATATGGCTATGCAAGGAGACTGATGGCTTCTAGTCGAGAAACCATATCGAAATCCGCATTAGGAAAGTCGAATGGACAATACTAGTTCGAAAGCGAACTTGTGTGATCGAGCGAGCGATCAAATGTGATTTTGCGAAATGATGACGTATGTACATCTTATATTCTAATATCATTGATATATTTTGACGCTGAAATTGAAAGCTGTCAGGTTAGAATATCTTTGCTTACTAAAAGAAAACTTTAAATTTAAACCACAAAGATAAATAACCCATAAATGCAAAGATATTCAATCCCATATGGCGCTTCATACAGCGAAATTATTTTGAAAATTTGATCCTTATGTAAGATAGACCTTACGTAAGTATAAGATGATTTTGAAAACATTTGATTTTGGAAATGAATTGGTTGACTTAAATTATATTGATTTGGAAATTTGGATTTATTTTCTAAATCTATTATTTTGGAAACTTTGAAACTAAAGATAATTAATTTGAGAAGAATAATTTGGTGAAAGCGTATGTGATTTTGAAATTGAACTGATATTGAAACAAATTTAAATTTGAGAACCTTATGTTACTAAACACTTGATTTGGGAGTTGTCGAACTTATATAAAATTGATTTGTATGAGTATGAAATTGATTCGAAAACTATAGACTTGAAAAGGTACTCAATTTGAAAGTGAAATCTTATATAATTGAAGTCTATATAAGTATGATTTGATATACTATTGATTTTGGAAAGTATTTGATTTGAAAATTAAATCTTATATATAATGGATTTTATATAAGTACGATATTTGAAAGTGATTTGAAAAGGTACTATATGATACATATTTTCGAAGTAAAGATATGGAAAGTGCCTTCTGCTTGATATCCGATTTGTGGCCACATCTTGGATTCATTCTATCGATATTATTCTCTCTGATTTTTGGTTTTCCGGATATGATACTCGAGTGTCCTTCGAATTCCATGGCGTTACCCATGGTCTTACGAACTCGACTGCATAGCGTAATTCGTAAGGCAGTGATTGCTTAAAAGGTACGGATGTTTCCTGGGGGATCCAGGCGTAACCATTGTGTATCTGTGATCTATGGTCGTGTTAGTGGCGTAATCCGCAAGGCAGAGATTGCTTAAGGGGTATGGATGTTTCCTGGGGGATCCAGGCGTAACCATTTTTATGTATCCTGCGGTCCACCGTTTTGTTGCATGGCGAAATTCGCAAGGCAGTGAATGCTTAAAAGGTACGGATGTTTCCTGGGAGACCCAGGCGTAACCATTGTGTATCTGCGATCCATGATTTGATTCGTTTTTTGATTGGATTGTACTTTCCATATCTGTTTTTAAAAGTTTTTCTAGTATTTTCACTGGGTGTTGAAACAGGTCTACTAAGTACCTGGAGAATTCTAGTTTTGCGCCTGATCAACGCACTGCCAGAGTCTACAGGAACGAGGATAAACTTGTTGAAACATCGAGTTATAA
This sequence comes from Allium fistulosum, assembly GCA_030737815.1. Lineage (NCBI taxonomy): Eukaryota > Viridiplantae > Streptophyta > Magnoliopsida > Asparagales > Amaryllidaceae > Allium > Allium fistulosum. The sequence continues at coordinate 101,503,573 of CM060904.1, forward strand.
AAGTATTTTCGGAAGGAAATTTTTTTTCGATATAAAGTTAATTTATTATAAAAGTGTTTCCAACAAAGAAATTCTGTATTAATATTCGAAATTGAAATTCTCAGGGTTTAAATTAATTATTCGTGCCCGATTCTATTCTTTTAAATCTACCTTATCCATTCAGCTTTATTTATTCACCTTTATCCTATTTTCTGAATCCACCTCCTTTCCTTGTTGACTATATCCTTTTTAAATATTGTTTATTTATATACTATGGTTTAATAGAAAAATTTAGTGTTATAAATATTTTAGAAGCTATTAATTAAATAAAACATACTTAAAGTAAATAATTATTGATTTCTTAATAATATTTGAAAAGTATCTTGAGATAAATTAATAAATTTATGAATTATGGATTTAATGTTTTCAAATAACTTCTTTGTAAATATAAGTAATAATGTAAATAACTGTTTTCAAATAGTTTTTATATATTTATAAAGATATTATTTAAACATATAAAAGGTATTGATAAATGAGGCAAGAATTTACAAATGGATTTTTTTGAAAAGTATTAAAGTATTAAAGATAATTGATTGCAAATGAAGTTTTCAAATGAATATTTCAAGTAAAATTTATATAGTTTTAAATTAATTGTTTAATCTTAACCTTCAATCTATTTTTCTTTCTGGTTGTTTCTATTCTTCTACCTCCTTTCTTTTCGGGGACGAAAAGTTTTGAGTGGGGGAGAGTGTAACGACCCGTAAATTTTAATAATTTTTATGACGTAATTAATTGAAATTTTGTGAAATTTTAAACAATAAAATTTGAAATTAAAAATTTATTATTTGGAATACGTCTATTTTTATATAGCAACTGGTAAATTTTCATCTGATAATATTGAAGTTTATTTTCCTGTGAAATTTCATTTCAAATCAAACCGGTTAATAACAGTGAATATAAAAGTTTTTCGAAACCAAAATATGTCAACAGGAGAAAATTTATTCAGATCATTCTGAATCAGACTGCAAAATTCGTTTTGCGAAATTCGGACGTTTCTAGCTCCGTTTGGATTCCCGTACGAAATAGCAGCATTTTCGGTACCGATTATCGACTTTTGACCGGATGATCGTACCACAGATATCTGTATACCGTTTTGATCGTCTCGTCGTGCTGATCTCTACGGTATATTTATTTTTGTATTTTGAGGTCCGGTACGCGATAGAAACAATAAACTGTGCGTAGTATCGGTACCATAAATTGCGACTTTTAACTTACCGTACCTTTTCAAAATTCAAACGTGATGTCCAATCAATCAAGCAATTAATTGCTTTAAATCTTTTAGCTGAATCAATGTGAGCTGTTGGCGTTTCCTTTCCTCTCCCATTGTTTATTTTTCGGTACGTTTCACATTCTTTTTCTCTACCTTTTCCTTCATTGATATAATATATTCATAGAAGACTATTTTAGATCTGCATTTTTTTTTCTTCCAATCTCGTACCATCCCACAACCCATCACAGCAGCTATTCACCATTCCTCTTTCCTTCAAGCCTGGTTGTGCTCCTATGCTCGGTCTTCACCTCTACCGCACCTCACTTCTACTCACGTCGATCCGCCACCTTGAAGCCGGCAACCCACGGCAAGTCACGGCCACGACAGCAGTTCGAGCCACCTTCTTGTTTTCTTCCATCTTTTCGAGCAGTTTCTCAAGCCATCATCCTCCTCCTCAAATTCATCACGCATGAAGCCACCTCTTCCCACTACCACAGCCGCTCTCGTCCCACTTCCCAGACCCGCTCCATTCCTTCGCCCTTGTTGCAACCTTGTTGCTATTACAAGGTATTTATACTATTTTTGTTTGCTTTATATATATGCATACTATAGGTACCGTCAACGCATGTGTATTTTGTGATTTGATATTGATATGTTTAGGTATTGTCTGCATATGCCTTAAGTTACAGCAGTTGTACATCACTTTAAGACTTTGGAGAAAAAAAATATATGTAAATGACTATTTTCATTTTGGTTTTCAAATATATGTATTTCACCTTTAATTTTAATTTATGTTGTCAAGTACCTATTTCTAAAAGGTTTTTAATAAATAAAAAAAAATAAAAATAAAAATTAATCCAGCTGTTGAACGTATTACATTTTTTTTTACTTACTTTCCATATTGGGTCACACTTACGTATTACTCTAAACATCCTATGGCAAGCAAAGATTTTTCTCAAATGGGTACTATTCTATAATCTACAGTGTAGCCTCATCCTAGTACATATATATTCCATACTGCTCTGTAGATAGATAGATAGTATATAGGCATATGTTTACTACAATAGTGGGTCACATGCAATTGTATTTCTACCTTACATGCCTTGCCATCTCTGTGTTTGGAAGCCTGTCATTGTTTCTTCCTAATGCTTCTTGTTCTTTGTCTTATAATTTAAGCTTATGTCCTGTTTGTATAAGTTTCGAAACCTGTATATATATATATATATATATATTAGTCTGTACAAAACCTTTTACATATAAATATATATTAGTTTATCTATTCGGCTGCACAGTTTATTAGTATATTTTATTTTGCTATGATGGTAGATACGCATATTTCAAAGAAATAGATTTGGTTATAAAAAGAAAGAAAATTTTCCTTCATCTATTGTGTCTGCATATACTTATACGCATTTAAGAATTTAGTAAAGTTGATAACGTGCTTGCATTTGCTGTTATGTTGTAAAACCATTAAGTTTTATGTATAGATTCATAGTTGATTTATATACATATGAGGCTATTATATAGGAAGATATATAACTTAATTCTTTTATATGTTAGTTGTCTTATATATATATAGTTTATGTAGTCCATATAAACTTGATCGAGTTAATATATTATAAGTAGTGGGTAACTTAGTGGTTTACAGTAAGTTATTTTATCAGCCATTATATATGTTGATATACATTTTCGATTTCAAATTTTATAGTTTAAACCAATAATTGGAGTCGTATGTGGCCCGCATCCTATTCTATAATAACCATTGTATATTTTGCTGTCTACTAGTATAATACAAAATGTTAGTAATCTAGTCATGTGCATATATAGACATAAGTTCACTCATACCATTTATACTCATCGATCCAGCTCCAACTCGACTTCGTCAATTCTTGTTATCAGCTTTAATCATTGAATTCGGGCCAATTTTGCTTTGTCTTGGAATTCGTGCTTGGATTCGTAACTCATCCCATTTTGTTCTTTCCTCTAGCTTCGAAAGGTGAGCAATCACTCACGATTAACGTTCTTTTACTATTTAAATTTGATTTCATGTGAAATAGCAATTGAAATATGCTGCTGTAGTTATTTACATTGTTATATATGCTATTATCTATAACTGTTCACCTGTGACATCTGACACCAGTATCTAGTATTATATGTCTGTTATTACTATTATTTGTATCTGTTCACCTGTGACATCTGACACCAGTATCTAGTATTATATGTCTGTTATTACTATTATTTGTATCTGTTCACCTGTGACATCTGACACCCGTATCTGTTATTTATACTGATGATATATGCCTGTTGTTATATATTTTTTTAGTATCTGTTATCACTCTGCAAGTTCCCTGTTAGTATAGAATTCACTATGGGTTGAAATGATACATACCCGAATGGACTTTAGAATAGGAGAATTTCGTTATGGGTTGAAATGATAAACCCAAGCGATTTTCATTTGAATTGAAATTGGGATTACGGGTCGAATGATATCTACCCGTATATATTTAAAATTTCGAATTGAAATGATAAATATCCATATCACTTAACCATATGATAAATATATATACAGACACCGTTGGTTCATATATATAAATATTTTAAAAATGAATTCTATGGTTTTGGAAAGAAATATATGGTTTTAATAAATGTTGAGCCTTAAATTATTATATATAAACGGGAATGATTGATTTAAATACATATAATATGTTGAGTATTTAAAATATATTTCAAAATAGATTTTGGTAATAATTTGAATAAGTTAAGGTTAGAAAGATAATTTGAATTTAGTTGAAATTGTATTCAATAAAGAATTTTATTTAATTAAACCGATTTGAAACTTAGTGAAATTGAGATGTAAGATATGATTTATAACTTGAGTTTGATTTATAAGTAATCTAATGAATATTTCTTGTTTAAATAAAGTTTAAGGAAATATTTAGTAAATGTACTTTAAGGCTAGTTAAATGATATTGAATTTATTAAGTGAATATTCCCTGATTAAATAATAATGAAATTAAATCAAGAGCTATATGAACTGTTAAATCTAACTTTGAAAATGTTGAATATTAAAGCTTTGAAATATATTGAAAAAAAAAACATAAATGGTATATTTAGAACTGAAATTAAATTGATGAATTGAGCTTTGAATAAATTTGAATCTGGAATTTGAAGTTGATTTGAATCGATTTGCGAGACTTGAGGAAATTTTAAATACTTTACTTTTTAAATCATTTAATATATATATATACACTATTTTAGAAAATAGATATATTTGAAATGAAATGATATTTGGGTTTTGAAGTATAAATTTAATTGAAATGACCACGGTGTTATAGTGTATATTTCCACCTTGTAGATAGTTCCATGGATCCTTAGAGGATGGTTATCCCAAACATCCTTTAAGTTACTTGTATTTCAGTTGATATTTCACTTGAGTTGGATTTATTGATATAAGAATGTCAATCCTGACTCGAGTGTTTTGTGTTTTACTTTACGCTCGGGTCAGACCGAGTGATACAGCATTTGAGACTCACCTTTGGAGTTTGGAGCTTCCTTTGGAGATCCAACTATCGCCTCAGCTTTCAGCTCTTCTAGTTGATTTGTTCAGAGAAGTCATATGTTATACTGAAGACTTCAATGTATTTGAGATATTCTGTTGTATTTTATTTCTAACTCTGATGGTTATATAGTAGCTTCATGAACTACTATTTTATCTATTCCGCTGCGTATTATTGTATTACTCTGTGTCTGTGATTCTGTGATTGATTTATTTACTGCATATGCTGAGTTTTGCCAAATTTAAATTAACAATCTGATATTTTGAATTATTCAAGTCAGACATGTGTGGATTATTGTCGATTTGAATGGTCCAAAATACCGGGTCGTTACAAAGAACGTTAATCATGAGTGATTGCTCACCTTTCGAGGCTAAAAATGAACGAGAATGAGATGAGTTACGAATCCAAGCACGAATTCCAAAGCAGAGCAAGATGGGCACATATATTAAATCAAAATTTCAAAACATATTACATTAAATAAATATATATATATATATATATATATATTTCAAAATTTTTGTTTCAAATTAAACCACATATATTAAATCAAACATATGTTCATAAGATATTTTGAAATAAATACTTATATATATCATTATTTAAAAATGCAAAATACTTATATATAATATGTATATTCATTTGAAAATATCAATTCATATATATATCAAATTATCATCATAACCCAAATATATATAAACATGTTATCTAAAACACATACACGCATATATATATATATATATATATATATATATCAACCCGTTGTACCAACTATAATATGTATAAACAAACAAAATATAAACTATTATATATATATGTATGTATGAAATTTTCTTTACTGTAAATACATAAAGTAACTGCAAATGCTCTAGACAAGTCCACGGCAAGTCACGGCTCTTCTACAGACATTATTTATATAATAAATAGCTATATAAAACTTAATATACATAAGGACATATACGCATATATACTTGTAACTACTATAAACCTAAATATAGGAAAATAAGCACATTCACAGCGAAAAGAGGATAAGCCTATATATATAACATAAAAACAGTGTCTATTCAAAAATCAAGATGACCTACGTATCAACAGACCTTAACCACAACTAATATATATACAACATAATACATATATCATATAGATAGAACTCGAATACAAAAACAGTGAAGAGGAAAATATATAACTTATATGTCTATAACAAAAGCTAATAAAATTTTATACACAAAGCACAGATCTTATATACACCAATGTATACAGACTATAGAAAATGAACTAACAGGCAAAACTTATAATATAATATATATAATAATACTTTAGACATAGGATGTAAATATTATAGCATATGTACAACTAAAATATTATACATATATAAATATAATATGACACCTAGTAAAATAACTACAAATATATATATTACAGTAAATATATTAACAGTATAACATATATACTATAATTAAATATTATAATACACTCATAGGTTATAAAATATAACATAGCCTTAATATAATAAGTTTAGCATATATATATATATATATCAACATCACCATATTATAAAATTAGTACTACAAATCATATAGGCAATATAGACTTTTATATATAAAATATATCTATAAAATCTACTATTTAAAAACTAATATATTTCTTTAAAATATACGTACTATAAACAGATGTATATGTATATACTTGCAATATATCCCAAAGAATGCAACATATACTAGCAGTATAAGCATATAAAGTTATTACAACAAAAATTTATATAAGAACAGACATAAACAACTAAAAAAAATGTATACAAATACCTATATATAAACCAGAGACAAAAGCAAAGCTGCACACTTACCTATATATAAAATCTTACATTACTTATATAAATAAGCAATCAGCCTAGGTGGAAGTGGTAGCCCGTGAGATGGAAATGAAGAAGGGGCCAGATGAGAGGTGAAAGCGCTGACAAGGCTCGGCTGAAGGAAGGTGGTGGAGCTGCAGTGCTTGTTTGGTGGAGGTGAGGACGATGGACGTGAGTGGCTGCTTGCATGAATAACGGCTGTGATGGAAGGCCAAAGGCGTTTGTGGAAAGCAAAAGAAGGATGGAGGAGAAAAGGACATGCATGAGGAACTGGGTGAGGCAAAATGTGGAGGAGGGAGATGTAGCTCTTCAAGAAATATGACACAGGTAATATAAACTTTTAACATATTTGATTATAATTTTTTTTAAACGTAGAATGAAAGATGAAGAGAAGGGAATAGGAATCGGTAAAAATAAATTGCACATTGGGAATAGGAAAGGTTAAAGGCTAAAAATAATAATTACTGATGACTGTTGGTTTCTAGAGTGGATAACGAATCAACAAAGAATTCAAAAGGGTTTGAAAACGGTTATCGATACGTTAATCATTTTACTGATTTCGTTGTGTCCCGAATTCCGAAACACACGAATGAATATACCGTAGAGATCAGCACGACGAAGTGATCAAAACGGTAAACATATATCAATGATACGATCATCCTATCAAAAGTCGATAATCGGTACCGAAGATGCTGCTAATTTGCCAAAATAAGATAAACGGAGCAACAACAGTCCAAATTTGATGAAACGAAAGATAACGTCTCACTTAGAAGATGATTTACAAATTTATTATGTAAAAATATTCAGGTTTGAAAAATATTTTATTATCAACCATTTTAACTGATTTGAATTAAAATAAAATTTACACAAGAAAATAAACTTCTATATTATCAGATGAAAATTCACCATTTGCTATGTTTAAATAGGCGTATTCCAAATATTAAATTTTTATTTCAAAATTTTATTATTTAAAATTTCACAAATTTCAATTAAAAACGTTATTAAAAACCTTTAAAATTTATGGGTCGTTACATAGACCATAGCACGTAATGCTCCCCAAATGTTACATAGTGTATTACTCATAGCTGCAGGGGGTACCAAGGGATTATGTACTCATATTTATTGGATAACTATAGAATGACTCGTTCGAAAGTTTCCTGTTGGTTGATAACAAGTAGGTCCAACAGAAAATCTCAACGGGACGATGTTACAATTCCCTTAACTTGAGAGTATTGTAGAACTTCAATGTGGATACTCGACTTTGATTATAGTTAAATCATGACATGGTGATCCATTAGACGACTGTAAAAAAAAAATTGGGTCTTAGTTAAAGCATTGGAAGTGAATCACTATTTAATAGAGAATTCGTCTCATTGGTTATATGAGGTTAATATTAAAGTCAATTATGGTCAACTCAAAGTCAAAATCTCTGTTCCGAGTAGAACAGTTAACAATAAATGTTACCACTGAACCAAGGAAATTGTTTATGGACTAATCAAGTTGATACGGATAATATTGGAGTTTAACCTTCACCAAATTCCATACATCCTTATGTGATATAGTGTCGGCGAAGAGAACATGTGTAATTTATTATCGCTATGGTAGTGTTTAAGATGATATAAAATATGATTTTTACTAAAAAGCTCTGTGAGTGATAAATTCAGATAAACTATCACACCACTAACTAAGATGACATGTTATTGTTAGGATTTGAATTGTGTCACCGACCGAATTCACACCTTTGAGTCGCATAATCGCATTTGTGAATTCTTCAAAAAACCATACAATTTATTTAGTTTGTAAAGTGTTATAAATTAATTAATCTTTGTGAAATACTAATTATTAGTTTATTTTATGTTTTGGGTGTTGTTAGTAATTATCTCGATGTACATTTAAATGTTATTTACATGCGCATATTGATATACGATATCAATATACATTTAAAGGGGGTTTAAATAAAGATAATTACTTATACGGACTTTGGAAATCAAGTTTCATGTTAGCATGGCATGGTTGACCATGCTAGGGAGAAAGGAAGGTTTGGTTTGATTGAAAATTAAAAAGAAACTAAAAGAGGAATTTTAATTAAGAGAGCAAGAAATGTTTCATTTTCCTTATTTAGACAAAATCCCCTAATTCATTTCTGACTTTAATTTTCTCTCTCCTTCTTTTCTCCATCCATAGTCCCTCTACCCTGATCCAAATTCTAGCTAAAATTAATTCCAATACAAAATAAAAACATCATATAAAACCAAAAGCTATATGGTTCATATGATCCCAACAAATTGGGTGTTGATTCAAAGAAATCTTAAGAGGATTTTTACATCAAGGTGTCTTCAATAGGATAGATCAATAAGGTTCAATCTCAATTTAGATTCACATGTTAGTTATATTATTCTTATCATGATTACACACGCACATTGTTGCTTTATCTTGATTTGGAATTAACATCACAATTTAAATAACTAATTGAACAATATGATTAGGTTTAATTTAATATATTAGAACTAAAACTATATATGTAAAAAATCATGGTTTCCCATGAATGTATTTTTAATGCGCAGTAATTATTTTTTGAACATAGTATACAATTTTCTAACAATTTAAATATTTAGTTTGACTTATCAATCAATATTTTAAACATAAAATTCATTGATGTCTCATTTAGCTAAACATATGTATTTTAACTTCAAAAATTCCTTTTGGTTGTTCTATGTATAAAAGGGTAATATTCTTTTTATTTTGGAAAGTTTAATTGTACATAATTTTTTATATATTTACATGTGTGTTTTTATATGTAAATGTTTGTAAATATATTGGAACAATTTAATATAATATGTATGTATACTCTTAATTGCTTGAAAATTATTTTGGCCATATTGTTGTATGCGTGTATATTTTATAATATCTATACATACTCAATTAGAGATATTTTTTATTAGTTAACTTGATCTAGATTTGGATTTAACTTTTCTACTAAGTCAAACTTAGATATTTCAATTTAAATTGGATATAAAACTTCAACTTAGTAAACCTATATTAGATTTTTTAAATTAAGCTTTATGTTATTAAGATATGTATTTCAGACATATTTTGTGTGTGTGTGCGTGCACGCACGCGCGCGCGCGCATGTATATATATATATATATATATATGTTGCACTAAACTATTACATTAAGGCAATTAATGCGTATATTGTTACAGCATGCACCTTAATGGGTCCGATTTTTCGATTAAATCGAAAAACAAGTCCATTAGGGTACAAATCGTTGGTGTTGGTAACCTGTAATAAGCATAAGTATATCAAAGAGCTCTCTATTAAAACTCACAACAAAATTGTAAAATATAATAAAACATATATATTGATTAAGACAGCTACGTTGGAACTAATATTATTCCTTGGATATCTAGTCGTCTTGTCAATGCTGAGCATGAATGAAAAGACCTATCCATGTACTGTTCCCATCTTGTACCAATATTATGTCCCTCTAAATCTATCCTGTAGGTTGTAATGAGGAAGAGGTCGGAATAAATTTCCGATGACTGGTAAATTATATACTTTTTTCATAACACTAGTTTATGCCGATTGATCTCCACTTAAGACTTATGTCTATAATTAAGACTTCTAGATTGAATTCCATCTATGAGATATCTAACCTACTCTGAGATATAAATATATATATATGAACATCCGTATTCACTTAAGAAGAAAACCTCATTGCAATATAATCGACAATCAACCGGCACGAAGGCCTATGACTCCTAGACACGGCTTTATAATTTAACTAGCATTATTGCTATCACAATTTAAAGACTTATCTATTAACTTGCCATCTTCCAATCAACAAATAAATAAATAAACAAATAACTTTGACATTAATGCATATTACATAAGGACTCTACATCAGCAGGAAGTGTAATTCGTACAAGCGTAACCCAAGTCTGTGCTAATCGATCGCTCGAGACTGATGGAGGCTCGATCTATGCCCAGCCCAACTCTACAAACGCCGATACATAATGCGAACATAGTGCTGACCTTTGTACACTGTCCCTGTTTGTAACACACACTTTTGTGGACGGTTTAAATCGATAATAAAACCATGTATGTGTGAAGACCCAAATTATTAAGATAAGAATAATTTTAATAAAATCAGAAAAAGGAGAATTTTCAAGGAAAAATATAGTCTGAAAATAAATATTGAGAATGAGTTAAAAATATAATGAAGGGGATAGTTGTTTTCAGTAAAACAATAATGAGAAGAAAAAAATAACTAAGTATGAGTAAGTGTTATATTCATATGTATATATATATATATATATATCTTGAATATAAATAGTCAGAAAGGAATAAAATGATAAAAATAGACTTTTATAGTAATTAAAAATAAATAATAAGAAGGAAATGGTATTTCAGAGAGAAGGAATGAGGAAATATGACTGAGTGTATATATGGATTATACATTACCATATGTTATATTTTTATACCCAGAAAGAATAAACATAAAGTAATAAGGAAAAACACTATGGTAATTAAATATATGAATACATTTATATATCAAGAGAAAACAAATAGCTAGAAATATTAACAAGGGGTTAATTGATAAAAGGATATACATGTATACATTACAGTTTAGCTTAAAGAAAATAAATAATGCAAGAAAGTCACATGAAAATAAGGTGTGTGTATGAAACATGCAAATAGCATGCAAATCAGAAAAGAAAAGAAAAGCTAAAGCAACTGAAAATACCCGAATTGGAAATAAAAAAGAAAATGGCATTCCTAGCCATAACATCATATGTAGAATTCTCTCAATTGTGTGGGGATAAGATGGGTTTTTCACTCTACTAAAACCCTAAACAATGTTTTAAAAATTAAAGGGGGAAGCAGCAGTCTCACTGCAGAAAAACATAAAATATTAAGAAAAGAAAGGAAAGCAAACCAAAGCCATTGTTCAAGTTAAAGTATTCTCAGGGAAAAGAGGAAGGAAGGTGAGTGATTAATCAATCTTATGAGGCCAAGGTATTAAGACCCAAGTTAAGGGCAACCATATTATTTTATAAAAACCATATCATGTTTGTGCTTGATTAATTTTTCTGAATAAATGAATGCTGAGAATGGTAGGTGTTTTGATAAATCTTTGGTTGATGCTTTGATTTGTTTTGTTTGATTGTTTGATAAGAAAAATACCATGATCTCTGATATGGATCCAGTACCTTAAAACATCAGTTTGTAAATATGTTTAGTAAGATAAATACATTTTATTGTGAAGTAGGGTATTACTGGAAAATAAACTAGGCAGTGTGAATAAAGGAGGTTCATGCTCATGTCTGGATTGTTTTAAATTTGAGATGAACAATGCAATAAATTATTTATGTGCTGATTTGTTCAGATCTTAAGCTAAAATGTTTTATGGGTTTTTCTCAAAAACCTTACCCTATGTTCACAGTAGAATTGAGTATAAGGATTTTTATATGATTTTACTGGATTTGTTTAAGTGATCATGATATTCCTAAATATAGGAGATATGCAAGTGTTAAAACAAATTTTGAATAAAACAACTGGAAAATGAGATATGGTATTCTTTTCATGAATGTTTAGTATGGTTGGCTGAAATCCCTGAGTGAGTCTCTCTCTGATTTATGAAAAAGAAGAAAAGAATATAAAAGCATTTCAAGAGTTAATAAATTTTTATGAAAGAAAATGAGAATGGTCACTAGATTATAAAACTAATCTAGGAGTAAAGCCTTGATCTATTCATCATAAGGGGGATGATGGGTATGTGCATGACTTGTTTAAGTCCTGTAGGCCTCTGTGCAGGGGTTAACAGAATTGAGTCCCTTGCAATGCACACATGGTGTTCAATGGCAAAGAGTTAAGACCAAATTAAATTGATAAATTGAGATTGAGAGCTGAGCTATGGAATTAAAATGAGTTAATTCCATAGGAGTATGTGTACATGTATACTGAATTGAATGGATGCTTGTGTGCATGAGTGTTGGTAGGGGCTTATATATATATATACCCAGTTTACATTATAAATCCAAATAAGCATCAAGTATATGAATACTCTGCACAATAATTAAAAATGACAAGTTATTATATTTTGATTTCACTCATACCAGAATTTATTTCTGACCCTATTTGTTGCCTTTGCAATATTTGGGGTGTCTCATTTTTATGGAGGCAGTTCAAAGTATTGCTGCAGGGAAGGATGCATGAGTAGCTTGCTTGCATGGATAATTGGAGATCTTGATGAACTTAAAATACTTAAGAAAAGTAGCAGTATGATTGTAATAAATAAGTTAGGCAAACTCTTTGATGTCTTAAGTATTTCTCAGTATTTGATGTCTATGGAGTTTTAAAAAGAACTTGTAAAAACTAAGGTATTATATGTGTTTGAGGATAGTTGATTTAAGTAACAGATATGCTTGTGAGTTATGGATTTAACTAATAGCTTCTGAAGTGATCTGATGGATTGAGATGGATGAGAACATGCCATATAATCTGATATGTGGAAATGTTCTCCTGGACATATTAGTTTAGCTTTAGTTATGATATTGAAATTGTTCATGAATAAATAAGTGTCAAGTTTTGAGTAAATGGGTAGAATCATGTCTTGGTTAACCAGTAGAACTTAATCATGACTTGTAACTGATATAAGCACATGCAAGAGTTTGAAGACATAGCCTGTAATCCTATCTGGACATCTGATTTTCCAATAAAAACTTGTATTGTTTTGGGTAACAAGTTCATATGCATGTTTGGTATTGGAAGGCTACACTGCAACTACACTGAATTAAACCCTAATATCTAGATACTTGATTCAAGTCTGGTTGCATTTGGTTATAATCAAACCTGCTGTAGATTGTAGTGTCATGTGATCTTATTAGTAATAAGCATGTCCATTATTCCATAGCACACTGACTACTATCATTTGTTATTTGCTTAAAGATTACCAGTTGTCTGCACCATATGTTCATATAGAAGATTGCATTGATCTGATTTTTGACATTACCTTGACCATGTATATGCTAAGTTTTCATTTAGCATGTGTGTTTGCATTTGCACTTTGCCTAAATGTTTTGTTTTCTTTGCTTGGCCTTCAATCCAGTTTAGCACTTGATTATCCATATGATCCTTGCATACCATATAAACCAAAATATGAGTATTCTTACCTGACACAAAATTGTTTGAATATGAAATATGAACCCCGGGCTAAACTAATATGCATGAGTTATTTTAAACACCCTTTATTTAACATAGAACAATAAGTAGTAAACTACAAAATCCCAAAGTTCAAATATATGGCTTGCAAATCCAGGAATCAATTAATTTGAGAAGTAAAGCAAGAAAATAAGAGAAGTGGTATTATTTGATCCTAAAAATTAATCAAGCTTGAGTTCTAAGGAAGAAAATTAAGAAAATAAAAAAAATGAACAGAAATGGCTATGTGACACCAAATCTCTGGAATATGAGAAATAAGGTGTGATTAAATTTCTTTGCCATTTTAAATTACTCTGATAGGCAAAGAGTCATTTATATATCTTCATATATATAAATGACCTGATTTGATTTATATACTAGTATTTTTATATTGGTAAAATTCTAGATCTTGGGAAATTGATTAAGAGAAGTGATCCATTGATATATATATATATATATATATATATATATTGTGTAAAAAAAACTCAACAGAAAACTCACTAAAAATAAATCAGAGAAGTGGGTTACTTCAGTATGTCAACTCAAACCATTTAAAAGGGAGTATTGTTATGAAGTAAATAAGAAAAAGAAGAGAAAAGAAAATAAAAAGAAAACACAGAATCTCACAGCGGAATGACAAAATATAATAATCAAATAAACAGTTCATGAAGTGTTTTACAAATAATATTTAAAAGGGGTACATGTTCCATCTGATATGCGGTACTCGCCGGAGTCGGACACGTTTTATGCTTTCATCTCTGATGTTGCGGGTGAGAGTCGTTTTCTTATTTACCACATTGAGGGCGAGGGTCTGACTCTTACTAGGGTTGGTGAGATTGGTGAGGAGAATAAGAGTAAGTTCTATGACGTTGATTGGGATAGGAAATTAATTTACACCCATTTGTTTGACGGTTATGACCCGAAACTGGCTACTCTATTCTCTGGGTATTTTCATGTTTCTGGCTCCCTATCTGGCGTTGGCCGGAGCGTCTCATCTTCGGATGGTGTGTAGTCCCTTCTGTTTAGTAGTCTAGGTATTTTCCGCCTAGCTCCTGTATTTTCTGTTTCTCTTTCATTGGGTTTTTCTCTAATTTAGTTGTTCTGTGCATGTGTAGAACACCTGTTTTCTTATATATATACAGTGGCACAGCCAACTATAAAGCCGTCTAGCTTTGCTAAAAAATATATATTTGATTCACTTTTACAATACAGATCAGAGTTGTACATACAACAGGAATAAACAAATAATGCAGCAAAAAAACATGATGCAATGGGATAAATATAATAAATAGTAATAGTATATTAAATCTTTGTATTCGTTCTCTAGAAAAGTAGTCTATACAGTACCGTAATTCCTCCGTAAACTGGAGGGCTATCGGAGGGCACTCCATAGTGTACGACACAAACCAAACTCATAGTAGACTCGATAAGGCATATGACAAGGAATGCGAGGCAATGCCAGGGTAGGATTCTACCGTTTGCAGAACCAGGCTGGTGGTAACGCATAGCAGCTACTACCGTCCACCCCGGAACACACTCCCATAATCAAAATCGAGGGGTGGCCACCAAATCAATCATAAAGCAATAAATATGGTATCGAAGAAGCATGTTCGATCGAGGGTGCGACCCCACTTGGCCCAGGTATAGCTCCTGTTTAGTCATATCAAGCTGACCCGAAGAGGTCAGGGCCGCGTTCATACCTCATATAGTAGCGTTCGCCAAATCATCATACTTTGTTCTGGATTCTCCACCACGTGCACAGTTGTTAAAGTGGTTTTCGGTATTGGCAGAGAGTATGACAATATCTGATCCCGCTTTCTTTAACAACCAAACGCTTATTTCACACCGGATAGTTCTTTTACATTTCAAATAGTTCATACTTCATATCAAAATATCATATTCACTTCAAAAATCAAATCACTTTCGAAATCATTATTTACTACAAAATCATATTCACTTCCAAATCGTTTCAAAATCATATTCCCTTCGAAATCATTATTTACTACAAAATCATATTCATTTCAAAATCATAACCACTAAAATAGGTTAAACCATCATATCAAAATATTCGCATTTAAATCAATTAAATCTAAATCATACAGTTCCAACTTTAAACAGTTTGAATATTGAAGGTAGTTTATATATATTAGAATAGTTGTACAATAAATAGTTTATATTTTAAAAATAGGTTATGGATTAAAATGGTTTATATATTAGAAATAGTTTATATATTAAAATAGGTTATAGATTAAAATGGTTTATATATTAGAAATATTGTATAGGTTAAAATAGGTTATAGATTAAAATGGTTTATATATTAGAAATAGTTTATATGTTAAAATAGGTTATATATTAAAATTGTAACGAACCGCCTTTCTTTCCATTGAAAGACGAGTCGTTAAGGGTGAAAGAAAGAGATAGAAAAGAAGAACTAAACAAAACTCAGAATCTAATAGCGGAACAGAATAACATATATTACTTAACATACGCTTTACATAGTCACTGACAATACAATACATCAGAGTATTGGTAATACAGACACCATACTTAGATAGTCATAACTACATATCCATACATCACAATCCAAAATACATATACAGACACGATAGAAATGGATAGTAACTAGCTAACGGTGAAGCCACCTGCTCCAGCTCCTCCAAAATATAATCGTGAGAACCTAGATCAATTGGCTACTCATAAAAATTTGAGTATCCAAGAGTTTAGGAAAAAATAGAAAAATAAACTTCGCGTCAGACATGGGTCTGGTGTGAGTAAAACAGTTAAATTATTTTAAATTGAAAATCATTTGAAATCAAAGGTATCTCATAACACCACGCCGCACATAAACACGGATGAGTTTTTACCTTACGATAACCAAAACATTTTAATAGAAAATCTAGTAATATTATCATAGTGCCTAGGGTTTTCAAATAAAATAGAACATAGCTGAAATTGTTACATTAATTAAATTCCAGCATAATTGGTATACAACTAAGACCGAAGGCACTTATTGGAAAATGGATTCCATACAATGACTGGGCTACTGGGGTACCGCCCATCACAGTACAGCTCTAGAAAAATGTACCGAGATCGAACCTATCGATCTCTGCCAACACAAGACTAGCCTATCCCTTACTGGATAGTACCGAATACATCACCACCACGGTTATGATCAGTAACCGTACCGTAGCATACAGAAAAAAGGACAAATATCGATTCTAAACTGGTTATGACATACCCTAATGGGTGCGACCCACTTGGCCCTACTGCATTTTCCATGTTTTAGTCATTCCTGGTTGATGAGGCTTGAGGCTACGATTACCTTTTAAGAAATTCACACTTAGAATGTTCATCGCCCTTTAATGATGATGTTCTGATAACGTTCGTCCATATAAGTCCGTTTTGGGTCTGAACGAAACCGAAGGCACCATTTCAACTACACTCATTTTGGAATCACCCTCAGGGTTAGTGACAAATAGCCCTTGCACTTCAAAATCTGCATTCTGAATCTTGCCTTTAGAATCTTCCAAATTGCTCACTTAAATTGGTTCAAAGTGGTTTTCGGATAATATTGTTATCCGATCCCGGTCTTCTTGAACCAAAACGATAAATCTTTAAAGGCCAAGTTTGTTTAAATAACAATTCTACAACCAAAGTGTAAATATTCACATATGGAAATTTATTCCATATGTTTACTTTATCATGACCTGTCCATCGAAATTAATTCGCTTGTAATCATCACATTTTCCGATACTCGGAATAGTGATTAGTACAAGTACTTCCAATAAAATGAGTCAACGTATTATTCTAACTATTTAAATTTGTTTGGATACTTAATGGCACACACAAAATGTAATTGAAATCATTATCTAAGAGAAATAAAAGTCAAGGCGTAGATCATTAACTCAATCAACGATTTATAATTAATATTAAATCAATTTACAAATCAGAACTGAATTTGGTTTCAATTAACCGAGTCAAGTTATATTTTTAAATCCAGATTACTTGTCAATCAAAGAAATTTGATAAAATGCTTTATTATTATTTAATTAAAATTAAACAATCCATTAATAATTAATTGATTTATTAACATATAATTAATTTGATAAGAAATTACTTATTTATTCACTTTTAATTGTTATAATCATTAAATTTTACATTGCAGAAAACTTGATAATATTATTTCAGATGAAAATACTCGACGATAGGATCCTGACGCAAAAATCCGCGCGTCGATTAGATTTGAAATGAAGAAGAAATAATGTTTTTAAATTTATAGGTTATTAAATATAAAAACTAATTTAATTTACTTTTTTAAAACAAAACACCCAGCCCATATACATTCAAACCAACCCGGCCCAATACACCTTACCCTTCTTTCCTCTTCTCCCCAGCACTCACTCTCTACTCTTCCATTTGAAACATACGAAGACGTGCACGAAGCGTACGCGCAAGTGTGTTTGTGTACACAACCACCGGTTAACAACACTCGCCGCCGATCACCCGAGCAGATCGCCCACCATCACTACACTACGACCGCCAACAGGAAAATGTGATTCAACCTTAATTCGAGAATTCGAACTGCTCAACCAACCTGGAACGAAAGCCATGCCCCTCTAACGCCTCGCCACATCACCATAGTCCACCATCCACCACCAGAATTTACCCCCTGCTTTGCCATCGTCTCATCCACCTATCCCTCCCTATGCGCACGCTTCTCTCCCTCTATCACTACGCATTCGGCCACGAACCTGAGACCAAAAATAAACACACTAAAACCCTAGTTCGCCCTCGTCTAGCCTACACATCCAATTAAAAATTACCACGACATTTTTCCCAGGTGCGCCATCACTCAAGTCACCTCCACGCCAGACGCCATCGCCTGAAATCAACTATGTTGCCAGAATTTGGCGTTTCGCCCAAATCTGATCATTCCTAAATTCCTCTCTCCACACGACATTAAAAATCCTCAAACAACTCTTAAAAATCATAGTTTTCAACTACGATACAACCATATGATCCATTCATTAAATTAAGATAGTTGAAACTCGACCAAAAGTGGCCTACTCACCGTTATATACGGAATATTCTCCCTTTATGCTTGATGGATTTGAATGAAATCAATTTTAAAATTTTCTATACTAAAAAACAAACAACTTTTGTTTTGGAATCATGCTTTAAAACTTAATAGATGTTGAGATATGCATTTTCAAAGTGAAGAGTTTAACTGTTTCTAACTAAAAACAATGAATAGTACAGTGTTTTGGGTGGGACTAACCATGTTGAACCCATATATACATGTACATATTCATAGAACAACAGATATACACTTGTCATATATCATTGTTTCATCCAAAATCAACAGTTATATAAGTATATGTAATAACCAGTAAACAAATCAGTGTTTTACTCACCGTTTTTGAAATAGATGAACAGTGTGTTAAATCATCTTCTCCAAGCCTTTGAATAACTAAATCCTTTTCTTATCTAAATGGCAGATTTTTTTTATATATAGATGAACAACACGACTATATATATATAAGAGAAGGAAGGGACAGTACACAAGAAGGAGGCTATAGGTAAACTGATAGGGTGGCTGATATTCATACTTAGGCTTCATCACTTTATATCCTTTTTTCTACCTTTGTGGGCTGATTTGATTTTTCATGCTTGATCCTTTTATTTTATTTTTTCTTTTGCTTTTGTGTGCTGATTTGATTCCTTTGCATGCTTGATTTTTAATTTGTCATGATGAAGCTCATATATGTATATATATATTTTAATCATAAGTTTGAAATGGTGAAGCTTATATGTATATATTTATTTACCATATTCAACAGTTAATGTTTGAAAATTTAGTATTGCTTTCAAAATTTATAGATTTAGATATTCTCAATATTAGAAAATTAAGTTATTCGACTTATAAAAATTAATATTTCAATATTTAAAATTAGTTAATTATTCTAATAACAGATGGCTAAAAATCCGGGT
Source organism: Allium fistulosum (assembly GCA_030737815.1). Lineage (NCBI taxonomy): Eukaryota > Viridiplantae > Streptophyta > Magnoliopsida > Asparagales > Amaryllidaceae > Allium > Allium fistulosum. Next base: position 101,523,420 of record CM060904.1, read on the forward strand.
CGTTACATTCCTCCCCCTTAAAAGAATTTCATCCCCAAAATTAAAAAGCAAAGAGATAATTCAAGCTATAACAAAAAGTCATATATTTATATCATAAAGCACATACATAAGTCATACACTAAACAACCATAACAAACAAGGCATACACTATTCATACCAACAACTAACTATCCTAACGTCATCTCTGGATAGGCTTCTCTCATACGATACATAGTTTCCCATGTATAGTCTCTGGGATCCTCACTCCATTGAATCTTGACTAACTTCACCACGTTATTCGAAAGTCTCTTTTCATCCTGATCTATAATATAAACTGGATGTATGACCATTGTCAATTTGGTTCTATCTCTAAATCCTCCTGAACTGATGGCTCCACAATCAGGGATGGATCATGAACGTATTTCCATAGATGATATATGTGGAATACATTATGACCTCCTGCCATCCATTCCGGCAACTTAACCTTATAAGCAAGAGACCCAATCTTTTCAAGAATACGAAAATGTCTGATATACCTTGGAGCTAATTTCCCAGCCTTTCCGAATCTAATTGCTCCTCTAATTGGAGAAATCTTCACGAAAACAAGATCGCCAATAGAAAATTCTAGATCCCTTCATCTTTTATCAGCATAGCTTTTCTAGCAATCTTAAGCTTCCTTCATCCTCCTCTTAATCAATTCAACCTTCTCAGATGCCTCTTGAATCATATCTGGATTAAGGATTAAACAATCTCCAGACTCTACCCAACAGGCTGGTGACTTGCACGGCCTTTCATAAAGAGCTTCATAACATGTCATGCCTATGCTAGCTTGATAACTATTGTTGTAGGAGAATTCCACTAAGTGTAGATAATCCTCCAATGATCCTCCAAAATCCAAGATACAGGCTCTCAACATATCCTCTAAGATGCGAGTAAACCTTTTCGTTTGACCATCGATTTGAGGGTGGTAAGCAATACTCAAACTTAACTTTGTTCCTAGGGCTACTTGCAATGCTTCCTAAAATTTACTGGTAAAGATGGGATCTCGATCACTTACTATACTTATTTTGACTCCGTGCAATATAACAATCTCCCTTATAAAAATCTCTAATAAAGAAGCTGCGGTTCTAGTTGGTTTCACTGGTATAAAATGAGCGCTCTTGGTCAACTGGTCCACAATAACTCATACTCCTTCATTTCCCTTTCTGGTTCTAGGTAAACCATCGATAAAATCCATGGATATCATTTCCCATTTCCATTTTGGGATTTCCAAAGGTTTTAATAACCCGGCTGTCTTCTGATGATCACCTTTGATTTGCTGACAGCTCGCACACCTACTTAGAAAGATAGAGATATCTCTCTTCATTCCTTTCCAGAGTGGCGTAGTCTTTGCACAATGTTGTAAAGTTTGCCCTTGGCTGAACTGGCTCCGCTTCCTCAGCAATTCCTACTTATCCAGGATTCTGGATTTGACCATTTGTGGTTATGGTACTGCTAGCTCCCCTTCCATGTCTACCTCTAGTGCTCATTGCTTACTACCTGGACATAGTAAGATGATACTTAGAAAGCTTGGACGGAATACACTCTAAAGATGACACTAATCAAATTTATCAAAGCCGATTTAACTATCAGGGATATATATATATATATATATATATATATAATTACAAATACACTCTCTCAAGATTGATACTAACCCAAAAGCCAAGGCGTTCACTCAACCTAAGCTCTGATACCAAATGTAATGAACCGCCTTTCTTTCCATTGAAAGAGGAGTCGTTAAGGGTGAAAGAAAGAGATAGAAATGAAGAACTAAACAAAACTCAGAATCTAACAGCGGAATGGGATAACATATATTACATAACATATGTAATATATCAGAGTATTAGTAATACAGACACCATACTTAGACAGTTATAACTACCTGTCCATACATCACAATCCAAAATACATATACAGGCACAACGGAAATAGATAGTAACTAGTTAAGGATGAAGCCACCTGCTTCAGCTCCTCCAAAATGCAACCGTTCGAACTTGGATCACTTGGCTACTCATAATAATTTGAGTACCCAAGAGTTTAGAGAAAAACAGAAAAATAAATTCAGGTCAGACGTGGGTCTGGTGTGAGTAAAACGGTTAAATTATTTTAAATTGAAAAGCATTCGAAATCAAAGGTATTTCGTAAGACCACGCCGCACATAAACATGGATAGGATTTTACCTTACAATAACCAAAACATTTTAATAGAAAATCCAGTGATGTTATCATAGTGTCTAGGGTTTTCAAATAAAATAGAACATAGCCGAAATTATTACATTAATTAAATTCCAGCATAATAGGTATACAACTAAGACCGAAGGTACTTATTGGAAAATGGATTTCGTACAATGACCGAGCTACTGGGGTACCGCCCATCACAGTACATCTCTAGAAAAATGTACCGAGATCGAACCTATCGATCCCTGCCAATATAGGACTGGCGAATCCTATACTGGATAGTACCAAGTACATCACCACCACGGTTATGATCAGTAACCGTACCTTAGCATACAGAAAAAAGGACAAATATCGATTCTAGACGGGTGATGACATACACTAATGGGTGCGACCCACATGACCTTGCTGCATCTCCCCTGCTTTAGTCATTCCCCATTGATGAGGCTTGAGGCTACGATTACCTTTCAAGAAATTCACACTTAGAATGCTCATCGCCTTCCAATGACGATGTTATGATAGCATTCATCCATACAAGTCCGTTCTAGGTCTGAACGAAATCGAAGGCACCATTTCCACTACACCCATTTTTGGAATCACCCTCAGGGTTAGTGACAAATAGCCCTTGCACTTCAAAATCTGCATTCTGGATCTTGCCTTTAGAATTTTCCAAATCGCTTGCTTAAATTGGTTCGAAGTGGTGTTCAGATAATACTGTTATCTGATCTCGGTCTCCTCGAACCAAAATGATAAATTTTTAAAGGCTAAATTTGTTTAAATAATAATTCTAGAACCAGAGTGTAAATATTCATATATGGAAATTTATGCCGTATGTTTACTTTATCATGACCTGTCCATCGAAATTAATTCGCTTGTAATCATCACATTTTCCGATTCTCGGAATAGTGATCAGTACAATTCGATTTACTTCCAATAAAACGTGTCAACGTATTATTCTAACTACTTAAATTTGTTTGGCTACTTAATGGCACAGACCAAAGATAATTGAAATTAATATCTAAGAGAAATAAAAGTCAAAGCATAGATCATTAACTCAATCAACGATTTATAATTAATATTAAATCAATTTACAAATCAACTCTGAATTTGGTTTCAATTAACCGAGTCAAGTTATATTTTTAAATCCACATTACTTATCAATCAAAGAAATTTGATAAAATGCTTTATTATTATTTAATTAAAATTAAACAATCCATTAATAATTAACTGATTTATTAACATATAATTAATTTGATAAGAAATTACGTACTTATTTATTCACTTTTAATTGTTATAATCATTAAATTTTACATTGCAGAAAACTTGATAATATTATTTTAGATGAAAATACTCGACGATAGGATCCTGACGCAAAAATCCGCGCGTCGATTGGATTTGAAATGAAGAAGAAATAATGTTTTTAAATTTATAGGTTATTAAATATAAAAACTAATTTAATTTACTTTTTTAACACCAAACACCCAGCCGACATACATTCAAACCAACCCGGCCAAATATACCTTACCCTTCTTTTCTCTTCTCCCCAGCACTCACTCTCTACTCGTCCATTTGAAACATATGAAGACGCGCACTGTCACGTACCGAAATTTTCGACTTTCGAAAATTCGACATCGATACTCACTTTATCGACTGTCGAGAAATCGAGTGCCGGAAACTCCAATAGTGAGGGTTTTAGAAAGAAGAAATAGAAGAAAAGATAGAAGAAGAAAGAAGCAGAAGAAGAGAAGAAGAAGAACAACAGCAGAAACAGAAACAGAAAACAATATCAGAATCTTACACATCGCAGCGGAACAATATACAATAGATAATTACTAGTCTTTTAAAACAAAGAACTATATCAGTTTATACATACATCAATCATCAGAGTCAATATACAACAATGGACAGTTATATAACTTGTCCTCATACAGAATACACAGCGGAATAAATAATATCAGATACAAATACTACGTCTCATTCTCCAGCTTATCTCCAAAGCTCCAGAATATCCAGAATATCCTGATAACATAACTCTAGGCTGCCCGTGTGGAAATTGGTGGGCACCCAGAGTTTAGAAGGGAACAATAAACTCCGAGTCAGTCATGGTGACGGGTGTGAGATCGTAAAACAGTTATTCTTCTTTAAAATAAACAACAGAAAATTTTTAAAGTAAATTCGCAATGCTTTTGGAAAATGAAACTACCATAAGACCTCCCGCCACACACACAATGCAAACGCAGACTTGGAGGAGATTTCTTCTTATGATAGTCAAAGATGCTTACTACGCAAAATCAAATCATTTTTGATATTATTATTAGTGCATAGTGTAGAAAACATTTCGAAAGTAGAATATTAATCTTAGCCGACATAGGTACCATTATAGTATGCCTACTATAGCTACCATATTAAATGGCAGGTTCTACAACTAAAACCGTACAAGGCTCGTATTGTTTCTTTGGATTTTCAACAAATGGTCAGGCTAAGGAACTTCCTATCCACGATGGGTACGTCCCTGGAATAGACGACCCGAGAAATAACCTAACATTACGGTTATATCTCTGCCAACACAAGGCCGGGTTACCTCTGCAAAAGTAGGTAACTACTGACACGCGTATGCCATCCCCCGATCGTCACCGATCTTCCCGAGGATCCCCGATTCGCAACAAACCACATAGTAAAAATAATGCAGTAACCACAGAGGTTAAGTATCTGGGCTCCATACCATGATACCACCTTTATCCAGAAGGAATGACATACACTAAGGGGCGCTACTCCCTAGAACCTTGCCGCATCCTTCCTGTTTTGACCATTTCCGGGGTGTGAGGCTCGACGAAGTCTCGTCCACAAAGCTACGCTTTCTACAAAGCCATGCTTCGGGTCAAACAAAATGATCAACCTATGATCACAAAGATATAAGATCAAACAAATGATCATATCGCAAATGATCAAACACTGATCATTTCACAGCAACACTCAGTATGCCACGTTACCAAATTGGGATATATCGCTGATAAATTTCAACTACATAACCTCTGAGCTCGTACGTCTCAGAGAAGGGTGTTAAGCTAAGAGAATAAATTCTCCGCCACCAACAGAAATGTATTTGAAAGAAATCAGCTTTATATCTCAAATTGTAACGTCAGACACACAATCCATACAAGTCTGTTCCGGGATCGAACAGAACCGAAGGCACTTCTCACGAAGCCCTTGCATATCCGGATAAATTTCTAATCACGTCCGGACTTCCCGTCACTAAGGGTGATAAAACCTCTAAATCGGATATCAGCCGATGTAGAGTAACTCGACGGTAATCCTTCCGTTTTCAAAAATATCCGGTCTTCAACACCGGTCTTCGAATGCAATTCATAACGACGTATCACTTATTCGGAATGGGTTATACGACCCCATGGTCCTTTCCCGGCTAACTCGAATAGTGAGCGCTTATTCAAAAATAAGTGTGACATTCAAATTCATCCAATTTACAACAAATACCCGTTCAAGGTAATTATTGATAGTCGGTTATTTAACTATCAATAAAGATGCGCGACATCATCAGATTCCAAATAATTTTCCCAAATTATTTTATCTTCCAAAATATCTTACTAGATATATAAACTTTTCCACACTTCAAAAATAAATCAACGTTTATTTTTAAACAGATTCCCTTTTCTTTTATAAATTCCATATGAATTTATATTTTCAATATCTACTGATATACGATTTTCAAATTGATTTCAATATTCATTTCCAATTTATCTTTATCTTTATAAGGATAAATTCTCAAAAACATTTCATTTCATATTGGAAAAGAGACTTCATACTTATTTAAAAATAAGTATTCCACAAATCATTTATTTTCAACACTTGGAAAATATTCGATATACTTAAATCAAATTAAGTATACATTCATTCTTTAAGGAAAACATTCACTATAACAACATTTATTTGAGTCAAAACGAATGTTACGTAAAACATCGTTACGACGACTCAAAATCACTAGTATAAGGATTCGGATTTTGATAGATATATAAATCCCAATTCTTCATCAAAACATTTCCTTTCGGAAATCATTTACTATAACAACAGTGTTATAGTCCATCATTTCCTTATTTCTCGAAAACGTCTATTTCAACAATGAATGTTGAAATCTATGATTTCGATTCATAATACATTTTAAAACATCTTTAAAATGTTTAACTTCACTTTTTATATCACTTCTTCAAAAATAAATCCATTTTATTTAAAAATATATTCACTGTCCAAAATCGTGAATATAATTCACTTAACCCAATTTCAATCATTTCTACACATTTTTATCTCAATAAAAATTCGCTATCCAAAATTGCGAATATATCTTCTTTAAATATCTTCTATATTTAATTTCTCAAATTCAACTGATTTTGAATTTATAAACACGTTTATAAATTCTATTTCTATTTTAATAACAACTTCGACTTATAAATCTTCTTTTTATCAACTTCTATATTTTTATTTATCAAAATAAGTGATTTCGGATTTATAAACAACTTTTATAAATTCCAATTCTATTTATAAAAACTTCAATCCCAAATCAATTTCGATATTGATTTAAAAATTTATTTATCACTACTAAGTAAATTCCTCAATTTTTCTCAAATGATTCAATATTCTGTTTTAAAATGGATTCTTCAAATTGAAATCATTTTACATTGATTTCCCAATTTATCTTTACTAATTAAATTTCTAGTTGGATTTCCAACTTATCTTCTTTTAATAAATTCCTTTTTAAGGAAATACATTTCAATCGTTTCTTTCAATCTATTTAAAAATCCAAATTCTTAAATTAAATTCTTCAAATTATAATCACTATTTTACGAAATCCATTTATTCAACATTTTCACTTGATTCTGGAATTAATTCGATAAGATTATAAAAATCAGCCTTTATTCTTTTAAATTCTTTTCTTCAAATTTATTAAATTTCTAAAGTTAATTCACTTAAAAATTTCTACTTGAATTTCAAAAATTCAATTTCGTTTATTTTTGGAATCCAATGATATCAAACATCCATTCAGCTAAATTTTAGCTTTCAAACAATTTCCAGGCATCAATATGATCAATATAATCATTCACAGATTCATATCACAGTATAAATAAATTCAATCAATGTGAGGGGTCCAGTTGGATCCCTCCAACCTGTTTCCCTGCAGTCAAAGATGTTAGCACAATACCAATTCCACTTCGAGGTGGAATATCGCGGTATATGGGTTTTATAAAAATCCGCTTACTAACGGCGCAATAGGGTCTCATCCGCTATACGAGGCGGGAAATCAATCAATCCAATATATACATATGCCAATATGTATATATTGCTATATATAGATATATATCCTACTATATCTAATATCACATTCAAATAGAAATCATATCAATCAATAAATGCCAATTAAATTTTCCATTCGAGTGAGAAAATCTCACCTTAGCTTTTTTAAATTTGCCATCCATTTTCCCATTTCGTCTTGATTTCACGACTTTATTTGACCTTGTATAAATAATTATACAATTCTATTAATATACGAATAAATTGAATAATTAAATTCCATTCGAAAATTAAATTAACCTGGAATTTTTTTTATTTTAAACTAATTTCTTTTATTAGAATTTTCTAACAAGAAACTAAATTTAAAAACTAATCTCTCCTTTAACAAATCTTTTCAGCAACTTAAATAGTTTCTAGATAAGTCAAAATGCATTCATATATTTTTTCAAGCTTTATCTAAATAAATAAATTTTCTATTTATATATATATATATAAAAATCTGCATTTATAACTTACTGTTAATTCAAATACTGTGGTAATTTTATATATATATATATATTTCTTAAAATCGTATCTCTATACTTATATAAAATTGAAAAATAAATTTTCTATTTTGATAGCTAAATTAACTAACAGTTTTTATCTTTACTAGATAAAATTTCAAAAAAAATAAAAATAAAAAAATAAATTCGTATATACCTTCCTGTTATTGTCGAACAGCAACCCAAAATGTCGATCACCTCACCCAAAGTTGAACCCCTGTTCGCCGACCATCACCCATTTGCACTGCCCCACTTGACCGCCATCGATGTCGAAGACCACGACAACACTGTTCCCATCAAACAGCCCCAGCCTCAATCGCGAGTCGCGTGAACCATCGCTTTCGAACAAACTCGCCAGTACCCCAAACTTCCCAGCCTCGATCGACTCATTTCAACGACGAACTGCAACCACCGAGACCTCCTCCCCCGCGCGACCCCTTCAAACTGCTACGCGAGTGCGCGCGCGAGCCACTGGGAATCGCGACTCCATCTCATGCTCGCACACGCGAGCGCCAGCTCCTCCTCCCAATCCTCGACTGCACTCGCGCGTCGCCCCCACTTGAATCGCAATTACTTGCCTTGAACAATTTCCAGAGCCACCACTTCACGACGTCGCCGTGAGAGCTATCGCGAGTCTTCCAATCTACGAAAACGAAACCCAAGCTTTGCCTTAAACTGCGTGCGACCTGCCTCAATCACCAGATCACCCTGAATCGCCACTGCCTTGAACTCAGTTCGAGTGTGACTCGAGCTAATGCTCGAATCTTTGTCGCTGACCTACTCGCGTGCGCTGCTACCCCTCAAAAGTCTCGATCGATTTGACCCACTCCCTCTCTGCTTGACGAACGAACTCGAATGGGAGTACATGATTGAAATCGTGCTCGCCGCCTTCGACTTTGACTTCGAGCCACTCCCGATTTGGTTTCGTTCCGAAAGAAGTGGGGCGGGTTGGATTTTGATTTGAGAAGGAAGGGAACAAGATTTCGTTCGATTTGTAAATGAAAAAGGGACGATGTCGTGAATATTTAAAAAGAGAGGGGGAAGACAGGATTTCGTGATTCTCAGCTTGATTTTGGGCTGAAACAAAGGGCGTGATTATCTGCGTGATTAAAGGAAGAACGTGTGTGTGTTGTCTAACATTTAAAATTTAAATTTTAAATTGAGTTTGAATTAAAATCCAACACGTTTTCTCACCGTACGGTTATATATCAACTCTGAAAATTACGAAAATTGAAATCCGATAATAATTCAATATTACGGATCCAATGGGACTGGTTTCGTCGAATTCCGAGACTGCGCCTTGGACGGCTATTTTTCGAAATCGATTGAACAATATAATTTCTAAACTGAACAAATCATCTTCAAATTCGATTCTGAAGCTTCAATCATCTTTAGTATTATCAATATAAATTTTGAAAGCTTTCCAAATATTTTTCTTCAACTTTAAATTGAAGATTCAAATTTTTATTTAACTTCAATCGATTAAATTATATAATTTAATCGCCAAATTCAAAGTTATATCGGGGATTCAAATTAAATCATCGTTCAAATATTTAAAATAAATTAAATATTCTCAATTTAATTTGTTCAAAATTCAGGGTCGTTACAAACTTCCCTCCTTAAAAGAATTTCGTCCCGAAATTACAAGTTAGGAAGAAAAAGTCCCTAACTCGTCTACTATTTTTAATATCCAATAGTTTTATCAAATTATCGAAACAAATCTTTCTACTAAAGATTCGTTATCATTTCAACTAGCTTTCCAACTTCAATTATAAGTTTCAAAACAACTTTGTTTACTTCAAAATTCAAATTTAAATTCAAATTCAAATTTAAACTTTCAAAATTTTCTCAAAAATTTTCTAACACTCTAAATTTTCGAAAAATTTCGCCAGCGTCTCCTTTGCGCGGCTAATACGGTACGACTACAAAACGTCCCTACGGACTCTCAGATTTCAAAAAGAAAAAGAAAAAGCCAAGCGGCTAGAGAAATAAGTCATCAAATCTCATATTCAAATTTAAACACATACCTTTTTCGAGCAATTCAAATTATCTTCGAAATCAAAATTTCCAATTCCTTTATAACCTGTATATCCTACTAGCCATAATATCTAGTTACATATATTCAAACCATTTTGCAAATTCTATTACAAAATTTTCAATATAAACTGCTTATATCATCTTTAGCTTGCTATTGAAGTTATATATTCATTATCATTAAATTTTACATTTCAAATTTCATTTGAATTCAATTCACAATTCCAATCTAATTTGGATTCAATTTAACTTCAATTCTGAAATATTGAATTTATCAATTATCTTTCATTCATAACTGCACTATTTTAAATTAGTTTCATTTACTAATTTATCACAAATTCTAATTCATCTTCAACATTCCGTTTCAATTCCATACGAATTTTAATTTATCTTTCATTTATAATTATTCAATTCAATTCATCGCTTACAAATTCGAAGTGAATTTCAACATTTAATCTTACTTTCATTTAATTGATTCACTTGTATTTATTTTAACTTAACTTCATCCTTTAAGTTAAATTTATTCTATCAAAATTTAATCTGTATAAGTTATCAACTTATTTATTATTCTGATTTATACAATCATTTATACATTCAAATTTACAGTATCATTTCATTAATGAATTTTAAATTTTCAATTACCTTCTTGAATTCTATTCCAAGTTATAAATTCATTTACAATTTGAATTTCATTCCAATCAGATCTCAATATTTTATAAGTTATCAATTTCATAATATTTCATAAATATTTTTATATAGTATTCCAGAGTCTTTTAAACCTTTCAAATCCATTTTGAAAACAATTCAAATTATCCTTTTGAATTTCCAAAATAAAACCCAAATTTTTCCAAACAATTTCCATTTAAAACAATTTGGCAGCAATTTCTCTTCTGGAAACCCGAAAATGAATTCTAATGATGTGGCCATCATCATCAGGATTATTTTCCAGCGACCTAAAAGAGTTTAGGGCTTTTCATTTCTTCAAAACATTTTTCCAAAATCCTTTGAAATTCATTTTCAAATCAAAAATGATTTAACTTTCCAAATCTCCAAAATTTTCAAATTCTTTTCAAAACATTTCCAAATACTTCTCTGGAATTCCGTTTCAAATTACAAATCACATTTATAATTTATATTCTTTAATTTCATTTGTATGTGGATTTATTTCTTAACTTTGGAGTTACGATTTCAGTTTCTTATCCAATTTCATATAATAATGATAATATTTCAATGTTATTATTTCCTAACAACCAAGCATCCATATATCATAATAATTTACAGAAAACCATTTCTTTTCTATACAAAAATAGTTTTGGGTAAAATTATTTCATTTACCCTATTTAAAACAATACTATGTCGTCTTGCCTCGTTTAAGTGTTTAGAAATCCCTATCGATAATATGGCGTCCCACATACCGACCAAAATTCATAAACATCTCAACGGATAAGCAAACACAATATAAAACATTTTTATATTCACTAACAAATACACGCTCATATCTATTATTACACTCAACTCATTCTAGAGTACTACTGACTCTATCTCTAATGAGTAACACCCAACAGAGCAGGGTTGTCGCTTAACCATATGCTCTGATACCACGCTGTCACGTACCGAAATTTTCGACTTTCGAAAATTCGACATCGATACTCACTTTATCGACTGCCGAGAAATCGAGTGCCGGAAACTCCAATAGTGAGGGTTTTAGAAAGAAGAAATAGAAGAAAAGATAGAAGAAGAAAGAAGCAGAAGAAGAGAAGAAGAAGAACAACAGTAGAAAAGAAACAGAAAACAATATCAGGATCTTACACATCGCAGCGGAACAATATACAATAGATAATTACTAGTCTTTTAAAACAAAGAACTATATCAGTTTATACATACATCAATCATCAGAGTCAATATACAACAATGGACAGTTATATAACTTGTCCTCATACAGAATACACAGCGGAATAAATAATATCAGATACAAATACTACGTCTCGTCCTCCAGCTTATCTCCAAAGCTCCAGAATATCCAGAATATCCTGATAACATAACTCTAGGCTGCCCGTGTGGAAATTGGTGGGCACCCAGAGTTTAGAAGGGAACAATAAACTCCGAGTCAGTTATGGTGACTGGTGTGAGATCGTAAAACAGTTATTCTTCTTTAAAATAAACAACAGAAAAATTTTAAAGTAAATTCGCAATGCTTTTGGAAAATGAAACTACCATAAGACCTCCCGCCACACACACAATGCAAACGCAGACTTGGAGGAGATTTCTTCTTATGATAGTCAAAGATGCTTACTACGCAAAATCAAATCATTTTTGATATTATTATTAGTGCATAGTGTAGAAAACATTTCGAAAGTAGAATATTAATCTTAGCCGACATAGGTACCATTATAGTATGCCTACTATAGCTACCATATTAAATGGCAGGTTCTACAACTAAAACCGTACAAGGCTCGTATTGTTTCTTTGGATTTCCAACAAATGGTCAGGCTAAGGAACTTCCTATCCACAATGGGTACGTCCCTGGAATAGACGACCAGAGAAATAACCTAACATTACGGTTAGATCTCTGCCAACACAAGGCCGGGTTACCTCTGCAAAAGTAGGTAACTACTGACACGCGTATGCCATCCCCCGATCGTCACCGATCTTCCCGAGGATCCCCGATTCGCAACAAACCACATAGTAAAAATAATGCAGTAACCACAGAGGTTAAGTATCTGGGCTTCATACCATGATACCACCTTTATCCAGAAGGAATGACATACACTAAGGGGCGCTACTCCCTAGAACCTTGCCGCATCCTTCCTGTTTTGACCATTTCCGGGGTGTGAGGCTCGACGAAGTCTCGTCCACAAAGCTACGCTTTCTACAAAGCCATGCTTCGGGTCAAACAAAACGATCAACCTATGATCACAAAGATATAAGATCAAACAAATGATCATATCGCAAATGATCAAACACTGATCATTTCACAGCAACACTCAGTATGCCACGTTACCAAATTGGGATATATCGCTGATAAATTTCAACTACATAACCTCTGAGCTCGTACGTCTCAGAGAAGGGTGTTAAGCTAAGAGAATAAATTCTCCGCCACCAACAGAAATGTATTTGAAAGAAATCAGCTTCAAATTGTAACGTCAGACACACAATCCATACAAGTCTGTTCCGGGATCGAACAGAACCAAAGGCACTTCTCACGAAGCCCTTGCATATCCGGATAAATTTCTAATCACGTCCGGACTTCCCGTCACTAAGGGTGATAAAACCTCTAAATCGGAGATCAGCCGATGTAGAGTAACTCGACGGTAATCCTTTCGTTTTCAAAAATATCCGGTCTTCAACACCGGTCTTCGAATGCAATTCATAACGACGTATCACTTATTCGGAATGGGTTATACGACCCCATGGTCCTTTCCCGGCTAACTCGAATAGTGAGCGCTTATTCAAAAATAAGTGTGACATTCAAATTCATCCAATTTACAACAAATACCCGTTCAAGGTAATTATTGATAGTCGGTTATTTAACTATCAATAAAGATGCGCGACATCATCAGATTCCAAATAATTTTCCCAAATTATTTTATCTTCCAAAATATCTTACTAGATATATAAACTTTTCCACACTTCAAAAATAAATCAACGTTTATTTTTAAACAGATTCCCTTTTCTTTTATAAATTCCATATGAATTTATATTTTCAATATCTACTGATATACGATTTTCAAATTGATTTCACTATTCATTTCCAATTTATCTTTATCTTTATAAGGATAAATTCTCAAAAACATTTCATTTCATATTGGAAAAGAGACTTCATACTTATTTAAAAATAAGTATTCCACAAATCATTTATTTTCAACACTTGGAAAATATTCGATATACTTAAATCAAATTAAGTATACATTCATTCTTTAAGGAAAACATTCACTATAACAACATTTATTTGAGTCAAAACGAATGTTACGTAAAACATCGTTACGACGACTCAAAATCACTAGTATAAGGATTCGGATTTTGATAGATATATAAATCCCAATACTACATCAAAACATTTCCTTTCGGAAATCATTTACTATAACAACAGTGTTATAGTCCATCATTTCCTTATTTCTCGAAAACGTCTATTTCAACAATGAATGTTGAAATCTATGATTTCGATTCATAATACATTTTAAAACATCTTTAAAATGTTTAACTTCACTTTTTATATCACTTCTTCAAAAATAAATCCATTTTATTTAAAAATATATTCACTGTCCAAAATCGTGAATATAATTCACTTAACCCAATTTCAATCATTTCTACACATTTTTATCTCAATAAAAATTCGCTATCCAAAATCGCGAATATATCTTCTTTAAAAATCTTCTATATTTAATTTCTCAAATTCAACTGATTTTGAATTTATAAACACGTTTATAAATTCTATTTCTATTTTAATAACAACTTCGACTTATAAATCTTCTTTTTATCAACTTCTATATTTTTATTTATCAAAATAAGTGATTTCGGATTTATAAACAACTTTTATAAATTCCAATTCTATTTATAAAAACTTCAATCCCAAATCAATTTCGATATTGATTTAAAAATTTATTTATCACTACTAAGTAAATTCCTCAATTTTTCTCAAATGATTCAATATTCTGTTTTAAAATGGATTCTTCAAATTGAAATCATTTTACATTGATTTCCCAATTTATCTTTACTAATTAAATTTCTAGTTGGATTTCCAACTTATCTTCTTTTAATAAATTCCTTTTTAAGGAAATACATTTCAATCGTTTCTTTCAATCTATTTAAAAATCCAAATTCTTAAATTAAATTCTTCAAATTATAATCACTATTTTACGAAATCCATTTATTCAACATTTTCACTTGATTCTGGAATTAATTCGATAAGATTATAAAAATCAGCCTTTATTCTTTTAAATTCTTTTCTTCAAATTTATTAAATTTCTTAAGTTAATTCACTTAAAAATTTCTACTTGAATTTCAAAAATTCAATTTCGTTTATTTTTGGAATCCAATGATACCAAACATCCATTCAGCTAAATTTTAGCTTTCAAACAATTTCCAGGCATCAATATGATCAATATAATCATTCACAGATTCATATCACAGTATAAATAAATTCAATCAATGTGAGGGGTCCAGTTGGATCCCTCCAACCTGTTTCCCTGCATCCAAAGATGTTAGCACAATACCAATTCCACTTCGAGGTGGAATATCGCGGTATATGGGTTTTATAAAAATCCGCTTACTAACGGCGCAATAGGGTCTCATCCGCTATACGAGGCGGGAAATCAATCAATCCAATATATACATATGCCAATATGTATATATTGCTATATATAGATATATATCCTACTATATCTAATATCACATTCAAATAGCAATCATATCAATCAATAAATGCCAATTAAATTTTCCATTCGAGTGAGAAAATCTCACCTTAGCTTTTTTAAATTTGCCATCCATTTTCCCATTTCGTCTTGATTTCACGACTTTATTTGACCTTGTATAAATAATTATACAATTCTATTAATATACGAATAAATTGAATAATTAAATTCCATTCGAAAATTAAATTAACCTGGAATTTTTTTTATTTTAAACTAATTTCTTTTATTAGAATTTTCTAACAAGAAACTAAATTTAAAAACTAATCTCTCCTTTAACAAATCTTTTCAGCAACTTAAATAGTTTCTAGATAAGTCAAAATGCATTCATATATTTTTTCAAGCTTTATCTAAATAAATAAATTTTCTATTTATATATATATATATATATATATATATATAAATCTGCATTTATAACTTACTGTTAATTCAAATACTGTGGTAATTATATATATATATATATATATATATATTTCTTAAAATCGTATCTCTATACTTATATAAAATTGAAAAATAAATTTTCTATTTGATAGCTAAATTAACTAACAGTTTTTATCTTTACTAGATAAAATTTCAAAAAAAAAAAAAATTCGTATATACCTTCCTGTTATTGTCGAACAGCAACCCAAAATGTCGATCACCTCACCCAAAGTTGAACCCCTGTTCGCCGACCATCACCCATTTGCACTGCCCCACTTGACCGCCATCGATGTCGAAGACCACGACAACACTGTTCCCATCAAACAGCCCCAGCCTCAATCGCGAGTCGCGTGAACCATCGATTTCGAACAAACTCGCCAGTACCCCAAACTTCCCAGCCTCGATCGACTCATTTCAACGACGAACTGCAACCACCGAGACCTCCTCCCCCGCGCGACCCCTTCAAACTGCTACGCGAGTGCGCGCGCGAGCCACTGGGAATCGCGACTCCATCTCGTGCTCGCACACGCGAGCGCCAGCTCCTCCTCCCAATCCTCGACTGCACTCGCGCATCGCCCCCACTTGAATCGCAATTACTTGCCTTGAACAATTTCCAGAGCCACCACTTCACGACGTCGCCGTGAGAGCTATCGCGAGTCTTCCAATCTACGAAAATGAAACCCAAGCTTTGCCTTAAACTGCGTGCGACCTGCCTCAATCACCAGATCACCCTGAATCGCCACTGCCTTGAACTCAGTTCGAGTGTGACTCGAGCTAATGCTCGAATCTTTGTCGCTGACCTACTCGCGTGCGCTGCTACCCCTCAAAAGTCTCGATCGATTTGACCCACTCCCTCTCTGCTTGACGAACGAACTCGAATGGGAGTACATGATTGAAATCGTGCTCGCCGCCTTCGACTTTGACTTCGAGCCACTCCCGATTTGGTTTCGTTCCGAAAGAAGTGGGGCGGGTTGGATTTTGATTTGAGAAGGAAGGGAACAAGATTTCGTTCGATTTGTAAATGAAAAAGGGACGATGTCGTGAATATTTAAAAAGAGAGGGGGAAGACAGGATTTCGTGATTCTCGGCTTGATTTTGGGCTGAAACAAAGGGCGTTATTATCTGCGTGATTAAAGGAAGAACGTGTGTGTGTTGTCTAACATTTAAAATTTAAATTTTAAATTGAGTTCGAATTAAAATCCAACACGTTTTCTCACCGTACGGTTATATATCAACTCTGAAAATTACGAAAATTGAAATCCGATAATAATTCAATATTACGGATCCAATGGGACTGGTTTCGTCGAATTCCGAGACTGCGCCTCGGACGGCTATTTTTCGAAATCGATTGAACAATATAATTTCTAAACTGAACAAATCATCTTCAAATTCGATTCTGAAGCTTCAATCATCTTTAGTATTATCAATATAAATTTTGAAAGCTTTCCAAATATTTTTCTTCAACTTTAAATTGAAGATTCAAATTTTTATTTAACTTCAATCGATTAAATTATATAATTTAATCGCCAAATTCAAAGTTATATCGGGGATTCAAATTAAATCATCGTTCAAATATTTAAAATAAATTAAATATTCTCAATTTAATTTGTTCGAAATTCAGGGTCGTTACACGCACAAAGCATACACGCAAGTGTGTATGTGTACACAACCACTGGTCAACAACATTCACCGCCGATCACCCCAGCAGATTGCCCACGACCACTACACTACGACTGCCAATTGGAAAACACGATTCAACCGTAGTTTGAGAATTCAAACTGCTCAACCAACCTGGAACGAAAGTCGTGCCCCTCTAACGCCTCGCCACACCACCATAGTCCACTGTCCACCACCAGAATTTACCCCCAGCTCCGTCATCGTCTCATCCATCTATCCCCCCTATGCGCACGCTTCCCTCCTTCTATCAATGACGCATTCGGCCACGAACCTGAGACCAAAAATAAACACACTAAAACCCTAGTTCGCCCTCGTCTAGCCCACACATCCAACTAAAAATTGCCACGACATTTTTCGCTGGTGCACCATCACTTAACTCACCTCCACGCCAGACACCTTCGCCTGAAATTAACTACGTCGTCGAAATTTGGCATTTTGTCCAAATCTAATTATTCCCAAATTCCTCTCTCCACACAACATTAAAAATCCTTAAACAACTCTTAAAAACATAGTTTTTAATTGTGATTACAACCATATGATCCATTCTGTAACATCTTGCCATTTTCGACTTTCGAAAATTCAACATCGATACTCACTTTATCGACTGCTGATCCATCGAATGCCGGAAACCCGAAAAGTTATGGTTTTAAGAAAGAGGAAAAAGGTAGAAGAAGAAGATAGAAGGAAAAGAAAGAAGAACAACAACACAACATCAGATACAGAAGCAGAAAACAATATCAGAATCTCACATATCGCAGCGGAACAATATATAATAGATAAATGAATATCATTTAAAAACAAAAGAATTATATCTGTTATTACATTACATCACATCATATCATCAGAGTCAATAAACAAAAATGGACAGTTATATAAACTTGTCCTCATACAGAATACACAGCGGAATAAATCCTATCAGATACAAATACTACGTCTCGTCATCCAGCTTATCTCCAAAGCTCCAGAATATCCAGAATATCCTGATAACATAACTCTAGGCTGCCCGTGTGGAAATTGGTGGGCACCCAGAGTTTAAAAGGGAACAATAAACTCCGAGTCAGTCATGGTGACTGGTGTGAGATCGTAAAAAAGTTATTCTTTATAACAACAAAATAATTTTTAAAGTCAATTCGCAATGCTTTTGGAAAATGAAACTACCATAAGACCTCCCGCCACACACACAATGCAAACGCAGAATTGGAGGAGATTTCTTCTTATGATAGTCAAAGATGCTTACTACGCAAAATCAAATTCTTTTTGATATTATCATTAGTGCATAGTGTAGAAAACATTTCGAAAGTATAATATTAATCTTAGCCAACATACGACCAGTATCGTATGCCTACTATAGCTACCATCTAAACAGTGGTGACCACCGTACGTAAATGGCAGGTTCTACAACTAATACCGTACAAATCACGTATTGGAGTTTGGATTTCCAACAAATGGTCAGGCTAAGGAACTTCCTATCCACGATGGGTACGTCCCTGGAATAGACGACCCGAGAACCTAACCGGATCTCTGCCAACACAAGGCCGGGTTACCTCTGCAAAAATAGGTAACTACTGACACGCGTATGCCATCCCCCGATCGTCACCGATCTTCCCGAGGATCCCCGATTCGCAACAACCACAAAGAAATAAATTTTGCAGCAACCACAGAGGTTAAGTATCTGGGCTCCATACCATGATACCACCTTTATCTAGAAGGAATGACATACACTAAGGGGCGCTACTCCCTAGAACCTTGCTGCATCCTTCCTGTTTCGACCATTTCCGGGGTGTGAGGCTCGATGAAGTCTCGTCCACAAAGCTACGCTTTCTACAAAGCCCTGCTTCGGGTCAAACAAAAATGATCAACCTATGATCACAAAGATATAAGATCAAACAAATGATCATATCACAAATGATCAAACACTGATCATTTCACAGCAACACGCAGTATGCCACGTTACCAAATTGGGAGTATATCGCTGATGAATTTCAACTACATAACCTCTGAGCTCGTACGTCTCAGAGAAGGGTGTTAAGCTAAGAGAATAAATTCTCCGCCACCAACAGAAATGTATTTGAAAGAAATCAGCTTTATATCTCAAATTGTAACGTCAGACACACAATCCATACAAGTCTGTTCCGGGATCGAACAGAACCGAAGGCACTTCTCACGAAGCCCTTGCATTTCCGGATAATTTTCTAATCACGTCCGGACTTCCCATCACTAAGGGTGATAAAACCTCTAAACCGGAGATCAGCCGATGTAGAGTAACTCGACGGTAATCCTTCCGTTTTCAAAAATATCCGGTCTTCAACACCGGTCTTCGAATGCAATTCATAACGACGTATCACATATTCGGAATGGGTTATACGACCCCATGGTCCTTTCCCGGCTAACCCGAATAGTGAGCGCATATTCAAAAATAAGTGTGGCATTCAAATTCATCCAATTCACAACAAATACCATTCAAGGTAATTATTGATAGTCGGTTATTTAACTATCAATAAAGATGCGCAACATCATCAGATTCCAAATAATTTTCCCAAATTATTTTATCTTCCAAAATATCTTTACTAGATATAAAATTTCCACACTTAACCATTTGAAAACAATTTCAAATCAATTTCCACATTTCAATTTATCTTTAAAAGATAACATCTCAAAACAGTTCATTTCATATTGGAAAAGCATTTCCATACTTATTTAAAAATAAGTATTTCACAAATCTATTTATTTTCAACATTTGAAAATATTCGATATACTTAAATCAATATTAAGTATATATTTCGTTCTTTAAGGAAACCATTCTCTTTCACAAATTTTATTTGAGTCAAAACGAATGTTACGTAAAACATCGTTACGACAACTCAAAATCACTAGTATAGGGATTCGAGATTTAGATAGATATATAAATCCCAATACTACATTAAAAACATTTCCTTTCGGAAATCATTTACTATAACAACAGTGTTATAGTCCACCATTTCCTTATTTTTCGAAAACGTCTATTTCAACAAGAACTGCGGAAATCTATGCTTTCGATTCATAATACATTTTAAAACACCTTTAAAATGTTTAACTTCACCTTTTATATCACTTTTTCAACAATAAATCCATTTTACTTAACAATATATTCACTGTCCAAAATCGTGAATATAATTCACTTAACCTAATTTCAATCATTTCTACACATTTTTATCTCAATAAAAATTCGCTATCCAAAATCGCGAATATATCTTCTTTAAAAATCTTCTATATTTAATTTATCAAATTCAATTGATTTTGAATTTATAAACACGTTTATAAATTCTATTTCCTAACAACTTCAATTTAATAAATCTCCTTTATTAATAATTCGATAAATATTCCATTTAAAGGCAAAAATCCCCTTTATAAGTTAATCTCTTATAAACCTTTTATTCTACAGTTTCATCCATTTTATAACTTCACAATTTATAAATCTATAAATCACATTCATTTTAACTTCAAAATTTATAAATCTATAAATTTCATATCTTTACAATTTATAATTCTATACATTTCATATCTTCACATTTTATAATTATAAATTTCATATCTTCAAATTTTATAATTATAAATTTCATATCTCTTATAAAACTCATTTTAAAATTCCAATAACTTTAATTGATAAATATCAACTGGATACATCTTTTATATACATTGGTTTAATAATTCAAAAATCTCAACTTAAACCATTTTATAAATTTCTTAACTCTTTATTTCAAAAGAAATTACTTTTTATGTTAAAATTCACAAAATCTTAACTTTTATAACTTTAAAGTTTTAACGTTTTTCTATTTAAAGTAAATCAATTCAACAATTTAAATAAACGTATATTGTGACGCCCCACCTCAATACCCACGCTAGCCAAGGACACTACGATGTAGTGCTGTCAACTAGCACGGAGAATAAGGCTGTTGAGGAGCGACCATCCATGTAATTGATTATCACACAGTGGCTATAAAATAATCTTCGGAAACAAACATAGAAATAAACATAACACAAAGCAGTCACAGACATCCATATCACAAAGGCGGAAGAAGATATGAATATATAACTAACACATGAAAGTGTACATCAGAGTAGTGGTCAAAAAGTTCCACAATAATACAAAAGAATAGCAACCTGTGCTATACAAAAAGAATACAACTATGAGTCCATATCTCAAGTGTATACAACAAAAACTACTAAACTAAATAGTCAGCCAAAAGTCAGAGTAGCAAATCCCGGAAGGAAGTCAAGCAGAAGCACCTGTAACATCTCGGTCTGACCCGAGTATTATTTAAGAAAATAATAAACGGATCAGTCTAACTATAAATATCAGATGACATGATATAGAATAAAAGATATGGCATAAACATATAATATCCATACTGACATACTACTATAAGTATGAAAATGATGATCAACAGGAGATCAACCGATGAGAAATGATCAATATCACAAGAATCTTCTCAAAGATCCAAAGAGGGCATCATACCCTAAACTTGTACTCATAACAAGTCAATGACATAAAAATCCAGAAATCAAAACAAGAAATCCAGAAATCATAAAAAGAGAAAGAGGCCTATCACATGATGGTCCGAAGACCATGGGGAGCTACCCCATATGTGTGAGTCGGAATCACACTGATTGAGGCCTAGGCTAACCAAAAAGCAGAAAGGTATGTGTGAATGGAATCACACAAGTGGTGTCTAGCCTAACCTCGCAAACATAAAGATATGTGTGAGTCGGAATCACACTACTGCGGCCTAGACTAACCTTGCGGACAAAGAGATGTGTGTGAGTCGGAATCACACTATTGCGGTCTAGTCTTACCTTGCAAACAAAGAGACATCGCACAATTGCTAGTCTAAATCATAAAATGATCATCATGATCAGCGAGAAGTGTCAATCACACCAAGCTAGTAAATATATGAGTTTAGCTTCATGTCCCATAACCACTTGCTTAACTTAAATATTTACGAACAAGCTGTAAATCTTCACTAGGAAATTGTCACGAAAAGGGTTCAATCGAACAAGTCCAAGAGCTAACCGACGAAGTGAACGCAAGCGTTTCATACCACTCGTTTTACTAAGTCGTTTAAGTCGATTTCTCATTCGAGTGAAGTAAAGGCTTGTATATACTAGTAGATTGAAAATCGGTTTGAGAAAACGAACTTTAGATATTTAAAATAGTGTTGAAATCGCTTTGATGAAAGAGTTTTGATATTTACTATTAGTATTGAAACCTTCATATATCTTTAAAGTGACAAGTCATAAAACGATTGTTGGAACAATCTATCACAAAAATTCACATTCGGAGACGTGAATAAAATCCAAGGAAATCAGCTTAAAATGCATCAAAGTGGAAGTTCTGATGAATGCTTTTCAGATAAGATTTGCCTTCGCAGAGTAATACAGGGTTCGACCTGCCCGGTCAGGTCGCGGGGGTCCAGGGGGCAGCGCCCACGGCGGGGTGCGGGGCAGCGCCCCGTCACGGTACGACCTAGTGAAGGCAAGCGGTCTCGAGAAGCCAAACCGGTCAAATGACCAAGTACTAACTCGCGAACGACCTAGGGGAAAAATAGGTCAAACGACCAAGTACTAACTCGCGAACGACTTACGACTTAAGGGAGGCAAGCGACTTACGACTTAAGGGATAAGGTCATACGACCTAAGTGGAGAATGCCACGCGACTTAGCAGAAGAACAGGTCGAACGACCTAAGGGAAAACAGGTCAAACGACCAAGTACTAACTCGCGAACGACTTACGACTTAAGCCTTGAACGACTTAGTGGAATGAACGACTTAACGACTTAAGCCTTGAACGACTTAGTGGAACGAACGACTTAACGACTTAAGCTTCAATTCGAGCTACGAGCTAAGGCTGGAACGACCTAGTGGAGTTAGGTCGGGGACGACCTACGACTTAAGGTCATACGACTTAACAGTTGCGAGCTAGCGGAGTTGGCATGGCCTAGCGACTTAAGAGCCATACGAGCTACGACTTAACGATTTAAAAGCCAACGACCTAGGACTTAAGAGCCATACGAGCTACGAGCTAACTGCAAACGACTTAAGGCCAAACGACCTACGACTTAACTCGAGGCGAACGAGCTAACTGCAAACGACTTAAGCCTTTAACTCGTGAACGACTCATGCCTTTAACTCGTGAACGACTCATGCCTTTAACTCGTGAACGACTCATGCCTTTAACTCGTGAACGACTCAATCATTTTGCCTGGAGATTATAGGTCGGCAACGACCTACGACTTAAGGGCCAGAACGAGCTAAAAATGGCCAGAACGACCTAGTAGCAGTTTTTTCACCAAAATCACTAATTTTTGAGTTTTTCGCCAATCCAATCCAAACCAAATGCAGATATTCATACAAATGCAATAGAGGATCATTCCCAACAGTCCAAGATAGATATAGGCAAGATGTGAGATCAAAAATCTCACCTTTTCCACGAAATTGATGTTGGAGAGCTTAAGAACGAAGCAAGAATCAACCCCTAGCTTGAATCTATGTTCTTCACCTTGAATTCGGAGTTTGATGTTGAATTTACTAAAGATCTTGAGCTTGGAATTTTAATTTCTCTTTCCCCTCACCATTTTTGAAGAAGCTTGAAGTGTTTGATGAAGTGATGAAGAGAAGAGGGGGGTTGGGCTGAGTTAAGAAGGTGCAGTCCCAACCAAAGTCACAAGTGGGAAAAGTGACGAAAATTTCACTATCTCCAAACATATCGAAGTTTACACTCAAAAAGATCGCAAACGTCATTTTGAACTCAATGGGGGTGGTCTCGAGTCCTAATTTGACCGTATGCAAAAAGTAGCTTTTCGGACTAACATCCGACTAACGATAAAATATTTAAATATAAAATCGATAGATATGCGGGTTGTTACATATATTTTCAAAGATCACTTTTAAAATTTCACTTTTAAAATCAACATCGTTATTTTTAAATTTCAAAATTTGAATCCAATGATGCAACGCATCAATTAGTCCATCACAACATCAAACATCATATATCATCATATGATAACAGAATATATATCAACATCTGTAAATAAATAAATACAGTTGAGGAATCCAGTTGGATCCCTCCAACCTGTTTCCCTGCATCCAAAAAACGTTAGCACAATACCATTCCACTTCGAGGTGGAATATCGCGGTATATGGGTTTTTATAAAAATCCGCTTACTAACGGCGCAATAGGGTCTCATCCGCTATACGAGGCGGGAAATCATCAATCCAATATATACATATGCCAATATGTATATACTGCTATATATATATATCCTATCATATCTAATAGCACATTCAAACAAATCAATCAATAACTGCAATTCAATTATAAATCTGAGTGAGAAGATCTCACCTTGATTTTAAATTCCGTTCCAGCGTTTATTTCGAATGAAACTAAACGGACGTTTAATTTCACTCAAAATTTTCACTGACCCCGATCGCTTTCAATCCAGTTCCATCGCGTAGTATTCGACGATACGATTCCAACGCATTTTGTTTCGTTCCATTCCGACCTCGCAGCAAAAAGGTATGATATTGTAAACATCGTACAATTTAAAACGAGATAATAAATCATTTTTTTTTTATATTTACATTTTACTTCACAGATCTGGACCGTGAATTTCAAAACTAGAAGATCATAGCCGCACCATTCTTTCTTCCCTCCCCACTCACGTACGTGTTCCAGGTGAAAGAAACCCACTGCCGCCATATTTCGTGAATTACGGCACCAACTCCGACGCACTAGAAGGCGATCGAGCTCCGCCACCTTGACCGCCCACACGAGAGCCACGTTCGGCTGGAAGGACTTCGAGCTCGGTTGCCTCTTCTCCCTTGAAAACGCATGCCAACGGCATGAAACGAACGCGTTCAAACGACTATTGCCGCCAATCCACTAACCCATTTGCGATCTTGACCGTTGGTTTCAAAGATCTTGTCGTTGTCTACGCTTTTCAAGTTGAGGGTTTGTTGAAATAACGCACAGATTGGAAGATTTTGAGGAAGAAAGATCGAGCGTTTCTGGCTGTGTAAACCATTAGTGGCGGCCTGAAGCTTTATGGTTAGGGTTAATAATTTTTTTCTTTTTATTTGTTGAGAAAATGTGCTATTTATAGAGAATTTCCGAACACTATTCATCCGGGTTTTCCGGAATCCGATTTACGCGCAGTGACTAGCGTTCCTGGGGTTTACCCCGCGTTCCGGACACAATGGAATAGGTTTCGGAAGCTAATTCGATCGTCTGTGCAAGATATGGAATTAAACGATCGATTTTAAATTAAACCGATTTAAATCGATTTCGAGGCGTTTTAATTTGTACCGGACAAATGGTAAATCCAAAAATTACGAAATTTGAAATCTTACAATAATATCACATTACGGATCCGATGAAACTGGTTTCGTCGAAATCCGAGACCTTTTGAAAAATGACTATTTTTAACTCGACGATTTAAAATTAAAACGATATCGATGCGTTTCGAGCTGCCACGGTCAAACGACAACTCCGATGGATACGAAAATTGAAATCCGATAATAACTAACTATTACGGATCCAATGGAACTGGTTTCGTTCAATTCTGAGACTGTTCGAAAATTAGCTATTTTTCAGTCGATAATTAAATATTAAAATATTCAATTTTCATAGATTAACTCCAAATTCGATTTTAAAAGTTCTATAACATCTCTATAACTCTAGTATGATTAAATAAAATTTTACAAATCATTTTCAATCATTTTAATCCAGATTTCAAATAAGTCTGGAATTTCAAACATTAAATTATCGATTTAATTGTCAAATTAAATCCAATTATTCGAATTTTAAATTATTCGACTTATTAATTTCACTTATTAATATTTAAAATCAATTAAATATTCGAATTTTAATTATCAAAAATTCTGGGTCGTTACAGACTTCCCCCCTTAAAAGAATTTCGTCCTCGAAATTACAAGTTAGGAAAAGTGGTCCTTAACTCGTCTACTATTTTCACAATCCAATAGTTTTTTATCAAATTTTTCAAACAAATCTTTCTACTAAAGATTCGTTATTAATTCAACTAAATTTCTAAACCTTTCATAGTTTTCAAACATCATTGTTTTCTTCAAAATTCAAATTCGAGTTTAAATTCAAATTTTAAACTTTCAAAATTTTCTCAAAAATTTTCTAACGCCCTAAATTTCCGAAAAATTTTGCCAGCGTCTCTTTTGCGCGGCTAATACGGCACTACTACAAAACGTCCCTACGGACTCTCAGATTTCAAAAAGAAAAAGAAAAAGCCAAGCGGCTAGACAAGAAATCATCAAATCTCATATTGGAATTTAAATACATACCTTTTCCGAGCAATTCAAATTATCTTCGAAATCAAAATTCCAATTCCTTTTATAACACCTGTATGTCCTACTAGCCATAATATCTAGTTACACATTCAAACCAATTTGCCAATTCTGTTACAAAATTTTCAATATAACTACTTATATCATTTTTACTTCACTGTTGAAGTTACACCTATTCAATTTTGTTCAATCTTTACATTTCAATTTCATTTGAATTCAATTTTATCTTCTATTCTGAATATTGAATTTTTATTTAACTTCAATCGATAAACTGAAATTGAATTTTTTATCAACTATCTTTCATTCAACTGCACTATTTAAATTAGTTTCAATTACTAATTCAAA
Organism: Allium fistulosum; assembly: GCA_030737815.1. Taxonomy (NCBI): domain Eukaryota; kingdom Viridiplantae; phylum Streptophyta; class Magnoliopsida; order Asparagales; family Amaryllidaceae; genus Allium; species Allium fistulosum. Next base: position 101,550,690 of record CM060904.1, read on the forward strand.
TTGATATCAATTCAATTTATTTTTAATTCTACTTATCTTTAAACTGGATTTCCAATTTCCATACGAATTTTAATTCATCTTTCATTTACAATTATTCAATTCAATTCATTTGCTTACAAATTCGAAATGAGTTTCAACATTTAATTTCACTTCCATTAAATTGATTCGCTTGTATTTACATTCATTTAACTTCATTCTTTAAGCTTTACTTACTAATTTTAGTTTAACTTCACAAATCAAATTCAATTCCAGTTATATTCACTTATACTTACTTTGATTTAACTTCATTCTTTAAGTTAAATTTATTCTATCAAAATTCAAATTGTACAAGTTATCAACTTAGTAACATTTCATAACATTTTAATATAACATTCCAGAGTCTTTTAAATCTATTCAAAACCATTTTGAAAACAATTCAAATTATCCTTTGAATTTTCTAAAACTAAACCCAAATTTTTTCAAACAACTTCCATTTAAAACAATTTGGCAGCAATTCCTCTTTTGGAAACCCGAAAATGAACACCAACGATGCCGCGGTCATCATCGAAGTTATTTTCCAGCGACCGAAAAGAGTTTAGAGCTTTCATCTCTCAAAATACTTTTCAAAACCTTTGAAATTCATTTTCAAATCAAAAAGAATTTAAACTTCCCAAATCCCCAAAATTTTCAAATTCTTTTCAAAACATTTCCAAATACTTCTCTGGAATTCCGTTTCAAATTATAATTCACATTTATAATTTATATTCTTTAAATTTCATTTGTATATGGATTTATTCCTTAACTTCGGAGTTTTTTTTTATTCCAATTTCTTATTTAATTTCAGTGATGATAATTCACTATTATTACTTCCTAACATCCATGCAACCATCTACTATAGTACTTTATAGAAAAACATTTATTTTCTATACAAAAATAGTTTTGGGCAAAATTATTTCATTCACCCTTTTTTAAAACAATACTGTGCCGAATTGTTCTATTCAAGTGTTTAGAGATCCCTATCAATGATCGTTAATTACTCGTATTGACCAGAATCCATATACCACTCAATAAATCAATCATCACAATATAAGAAAAAATTTATATTCACTAACAAATACGCACTCGTATCTATTATTACACTCAACTCATTCTAGAGTACTACTGACTCTATCTCTAATGAGTAACACCCAACAGAGCAGGGTTGTCGCTTAACCATATGCTCTGATACCAAATGTAACATCCCGCCATTTTCGACTTTCGAAAATTCAACATCGATACTCACTTTATCGACTGCTGAGCCATCGAATGCCGGAAACCCGAAAAGTTATGGTTTTAAGAAAGAGGAAAAAGGTAGAAGAAGAAGATAGAAGGAAAAGAAAGAAGAACAACAACACAACATCAGATACAGAAGCAGAAAACAATATCAGAATCTCACATATCGCAGCGGAACAATATATAATAGATAAATGAATATCATTTAAAAACAAAAGAATTATATCTGTTATTACATTACATCACATCATATCATCAGAGTCAATAAACAAAAATGGACAGTTATATAAACTTGTCCTCATACAGAATACACAGCGGAATAAATCCTATCAGATACAAATACTACGTCTCGTCATCCAGCTTATCTCCAAAGCTCCAGAATATCCAGAATATCCTGATAACATAACTCTAGGCTGCCCGTGTGGAAATTGGTGGGCACCCAGAGTTTAGAAGGGAACAATAAACTCCGAGTCAGTCATGATGACTGGTGTGAGATCGTAAAACAGTTATTCTTTATAACAACAAAATAATTTTTAAAGTCAATTCGCAATGCTTTTGGAAAATGAAACTACCATAAGACCTCCCGCCACACACACAATGCAAACGCAGAATTGGAGGAGATTTCTTCTTATGATAGTCAAAGATGCTTACTACGCAAAATCAAATTCTTTTTGATATTATCATTAGTGCATAGTGTAGAAAACATTTCGAAAGTATAATATTAATCTTAGCCAACATACGACCAGTATCGTATGCCTACTATAGCTACCATCTAAACAGTGGTGACCACCGTACGTAAATGGCAGGTTCTACAACTAATACCGTACAAATCACGTATTGGAGTTTGGATTTCCAACAAATGGTCAGGCTAAGGAACTTCCTATCCACGATGGGTACGTCCCTGGAATAGACGACCCGAGAACCTAACCGGATCTCTGCCAACACAAGGCCGGGTTACCTCTGCAAAAATAGGTAACTACTGACACGCGTATGCCATCCCCCGATCGTCACCGATCTTCCCGAGGATCCCCGATTCGCAACAACCACAAAGAAATAAATTTTGCAGCAACCACAGAGGTTAAGTATCTGGGCTCCATACCATGATACCACCTTTATCCAGAAGGAATGACATACACTAAGGGGCGCTACTCCCTAGAACCTTGCTGCATCCTTCCTGTTTCGACCATTTCCGGGGTGTGAGGCTCGATGAAGTCTCGTCCACAAAGCTACGCTTTCTACAAAGCCCTGCTTCGGGTCAAACAAAAATGATCAACCTATGATCACAAAGATATAAGATCAAACAAATGATCATATCACAAATGATCAAACACTGATCATTTCACAGCAACACTCAGTATGCCACGTTACCAAATTGGGAGTATATCGCTGATGAATTTCAACTACATAACCTCTGAGCTCGTACGTCTCAGAGAAGGGTGTTAAGCTAAGAGAATAAATTCTCCGCCACCAACAGAAATGTATTTGAAAGAAATCAGCTTTATATCTCAAATTGTAACGTCAGACACACAATCCATACAAGTCTGTTCCGGGATCGAACAGAACCGAAGGCACTTCTCACGAAGCCCTTGCATTTCCGGATAATTTTCTAATCACGTCCGGACTTCCCGTCACTAAGGGTGATAAAACCTCTAAACCAGAGATCAGCCGATGTAGAGTAACTCGACGGTAATCCTTCCGTTTTCAAAAATATCCGGTCTTCAACACCGGTCTTCGAATGCAATTCATAACGACGTATCACATATTCGGAATGGGTTATACGACCCCATGGTCCTTTCCCGGCTAACCCGAATAGTGAGCGCTTATTCAAAAATAAGTGTGGCATTCAAATTCATCCAATTCACAACAAATACCATTCAAGGTAATTATTGATAGTCGGTTATTTAACTATCAATAAAGATGCGCAACATCATCAGATTCCAAATAATTTTCCCAAATTATTTTATCTTCCAAAATATCTTTACTAGATATAAAATTTCCACACTTAACCATTTGAAAACAATTTCAAATCAATTTCCACATTTCAATTTATCTTTAAAAGATAACATCTCAAAACAGTTCATTTCATATTGGAAAAGCATTTCCATACTTATTTAAAAATAAGTATTTCACAAATCTATTTATTTTCAACATTTGAAAATATTCGATATACTTAAATCAATATTAAGTATATATTTCGTTCTTTAAGGAAACCATTCTCTTTCACAAATTTTATTTGAGTCAAAACGAATGTTACGTAAAACATCGTTACGACAACTCAAAATCACTAGTATAGGGATTCGAGATTTAGATAGATATATAAATCCCAATACTACATTAAAAACATTTCCTTTCGGAAATCATTTACTATAACAACAGTGTTATAGTCCACCATTTCCTTATTTTTCGAAAACGTCTATTTCAACAAGAACTGCGGAAATCTATGCTTTCGATTCATAATACATTTTAAAACACCTTTAAAATGTTTAACTTCACCTTTTATATCACTTTTTCAACAATAAATCCATTTTACTTAACAATATATTCACTGTCCAAAATCGTGAATATAATTCACTTAACCCAATTTCAATCATTTCTACACATTTTTATCTCAATAAAAATTCGCTATCCAAAATCGCGAATATATCTTCTTTAAAAATCTTCTATATTTAATTTATCAAATTCAATTGATTTTGAATTTATAAACACGTTTATAAATTCTATTTCCTAACAACTTCAATTTAATAAATCTCCTTTATTAATAATTCGATAAATATTCCATTTAAAGGCAAAAATCCCCTTTATAAGTTAATCTCTTATAAACCTTTTATTCTACAATTTCATCCATTTTATAACTTCACAATTTATAAATCTATAAATCTCATTCATTTTAACTTCAAAATTTATAAATCTATAAATTTCATATCTTTACAATTTATAATTCTATACATTTCATATCTTCACATTTTATAATTATAAATTTCATATCTTCACATTTTATAATTATAAATTTCATATCTCTTATAAAACTCATTTTAAAATTCCAATAACTTTAATTGATAAATATCAACTGGATACATCTTTTATATACATTGGTTTAATAATTCAAAAATCTCAACTTAAACCATTTTATAAATTTCTTAACTCTTTATTTCAAAAGAAATTACTTTTTTTGTTAAAATTCACAAAATCTTAACTTTTATAACTTTAAAGTTTTAACGTTTTTCTATTTAAAGTAAATCAATTCAACAATTTAAATAAACGTATATTTTCAAAGATCACTTTTAAAATTTCACTTTTAAAATCAACATCGTTATTTTTAAATTTCAAAATTTGAATCCAATGATGCAACGCATCAATTAGTCCATCACAACATCAAACATCATATATCATCATATGATAACAGAATATATATCAACATCTGTAAATAAATAAATACAGTTGAGGAATCCAGTTGGATCCCTCCAACCTGTTTCCCTGCATCCAAAAACGTTAGCACAATACCATTCCACTTCGAGGTGGAATATCGCGGTATATGGGTTTTTATAAAAATCCGCTTACTAACGGCGCAATAGGGTCTCATCCGCTATACGAGGCGGGAAATCATCAATCCAATATATACATATGCCAATATGTATATACTGCTATATATATATTGTAACGCCCCACCTTTATACCCACGCTAACCAAGAACACTACGGTGTAGTGCTGTCAATTAGCATGGAGGATAAGGCTGTTGAGGAGCGACCATCTATGTAACTTCTTTGCGCGAGCACCGATATGTCAGATAGAATAGAATGCATATCTTTTAAGGAGGAAATCCGACATACCGAAACAAACACAAAGCTATCACACGGTGGCTATAAATGATCTTCGGAAACAAATATAGAAATAAACGTAGAACAAATCAGTCACAGACAATTCATATCACAAAGGCGGAATAAGATATGAATATTACACCTAAAAGTGTACATCAGAGTAGTGGTCAAATAAGATCCACAATAACACAAAAGAATAGATACAAGTGCAAGACAATAGAATACGTATACATCAAGGAGTCTCATCCCAACCTACTAAACTAGAGTAGTTAGCCAAAAGTCAGAAGATGGCTCCAGATAAGAAGTCATGAAGAAGCACCTGTAAAAACTCAGTCTGACCCGAGTATTATTTAAGAAGAAAATAATAAACGGATCAGTCTAGCTATAATTATCAGATAAAATGAGATAGAATATGAGATATGATAATAGAACGTATGATAACAAAAAGGTGTCATACTATGAAAAGTATACATCAGAAATCCCATAAAAGTCATACAATATCTCAATAATCTCAAAACAGAGAAAATAATGTCATATTCTTAATTTAATTCACCAAGCCACAATAAAATGACATACTCATCAATGTCAATGGTAAAAGCTGGTGAAACATAAAATTCCAGACATCAATCATTAGAAATCCAGAAATCACAAGAAAAGGATGGCCAATCCCAAACAGGAGCATGAAAGCCGGTACATTGACGCAGTGCAAACGGTACGTCCAATGAACCAGAAAGCCAAGACATCGATGTAGTACAAACGGTACATCAGATGAATCAAACATTGACGCAGTGCAAACGGTACGTCCAATGAATCGGAAAGACAGAGACATCGATGTAGTACAAACGGTACATCAGATGAATCGAACATTGACGCAGTGCAAACGGTACGTCCAATGAATCAGAAAGCTAAGACATCGATGTAGTACAAACGGTACATCAGATGAATCAAACATTGACGCAGTGCAAACGGTACGTCCAATGAATCAGAAAGACAGAGACATCGATGTAGTACAAACGGTACATCAGATGAATCGAACATTGACGCAGTGCAAACGGTACGTCCAATGAATCAGAAAGACAGAGACATCGATGTAGTACAAACGGTACATCAGATGAATCGAAACACATTAAAAGTACTTGGGTTGCCAGCCCACAAAGAAATGAGACGAAGCTCAATAAAATGAAGTACAGTCCTTCATATGGAAAAAGAGACATCGCACAATTGCTAGTCTAAATCATAAAATGATCATCATGATCAGCGAGAAGTGTCAATCACACCAAGCTAGTAAATATATGAGTTTAGCTTCATGTCCCATAACCACTTGCTTAACTTAAATATTTACGAACAAGCTGTAAATCTTCACTAGGGAATTGTCACAAAAAGGGTTCAATCGAACAAGTCCAAGAGCTAACCGACGAAGTGAACGCAAGCGTTTCATACCACCCGTTTTACTAAGTCGTTTAAGTCGATTTCTCATTCGAGTGAAGTAAAGGCTTGTATATACTAGTAGATTAAAAATCGGTTTGAGAAAACGAACTTTTGATATTTAAAATAGGGTTGAAATCGCTTTGATGAAAGAGTTTTGATATTTACTATTAGTATTGAAACCTTCATATATCTTTAAAGTGACAAGTCATAAAACGATTGTAGAACAAATCAATTCACGTTCGAAGACGTGAGTAAAGTCCAAAGAAGTCAGTCCCAAAACCATCAAAGTAGAATTTCTGACAAATGTTTTTCAGATGAGATTGCCTACGCAGAGTAATACGGGGTTCGACCTGCCCGGTCAGGTCGCGGGGGTCCAGGGGGCAGCGCCCACGGCGGGGTGCGGGGCAGCGCCCCGTCACGGTACGACCTAGTGAAGGCAAGCGGTCTCGAGAAGCCAAACCGGTCAAATGACCAAGTACTAACTCGCGAACGACCTAGGGGAAAAATAGGTCAAACGACCAAGTACTAACTCTCGAACGACTTACGACTTAAGGGATAAGGTCATACGACCTAAGTGGAGAATGCCACGCGAGCTAGCAGAAGAACAGGTCAAACGACCAAGTACTAACTCGCGAACGACTTACGACTTAAGGGAGGAATGCCACACGACCTAGCAGATAACAGGTCATTCGACCTAAGGGTAAGGTCGGTGGCGACCTACGACTTAACAAAGTCGAGCAACCTACGACTTAACGAAGTCAAGCGACCTACGACTTAGGGTCAAGCGACCTAAGAGAAGCAGCGGGAATGTTAGGTCTGAGACGACCTACGACTTAAGGATTTAAAACCAACGACCTAGGACTTAAGAGTCATACGACCTAGGACTTAAGGGAGGCAAGAGACTTACGACTTAAGGGAGGCAAGCGACTTACGACTTAAGGGATAAGGCCATACGACCTAAGTCTTGAACGACTTAACGACTTAAGCCTTTAACGACTTAACGACTTAAGCTCAAATACGAGCTACGAGCTAAGGTCTATACGACCTAACGACTTATCTCAGTACGACCTAAGCCAGGACGAGATAGCAGAAGGCAACGACTTAAGTCTTAACTCGGGGACGACCTACGACTTAAGGTCATACGACTTAACAGTTTAAAAGCCAACGACCTAGGACTTAAGAGCCATACGAGCTACGACTTATCACTTAACTCGCGAAAGACCTAGCGAAGGCAGAACACCCAGAACGACTCAGGCCTTTAACTCGTGAACGACTCAAGGAGTTAACTCGCGAACGACTCAAGGAGTTAACTCGCGAACGACTCAGGCCAGGCGAACAGAAATGCACGCGCGCGACTTAAGCCCTTAACTCGTGAACGACTCACGACTTAGGCTTAACTCGTGGACGACTCAGCGAAGGCCAGAACGACCTAAGGCCAGAAAAATCACAAAAACGCTGAAAATTGAAGTTTTTCGCCAATCCAATCCAAACCAAATGCAAGTGTTGATGCAAATACAATAGGGGATCATTCCCAACAGTCCAAGATAGATATAGGCAAGATGTGAGATCAAAAATCTCACCTTTTCACGGAATTTGATGAAGATGAAGCTCGGGGCAAAGCAAAGATCAACCACAAGCTTGAATCAATGTCTTCACTTTGAATTTGGAGTTAGATGTTGAATTTGCTAAAGAATTTGAGCTTGGAATTTTAATTTCCTACTCCCCCCACCATTGTTGCTAAAGCTTCAAAGTTGATGAAGTGATGAAGAGAAGGAAGGGGTTGGGCTGAGGTAGAAGAGGTGCAGCCCAAACCAAAAGCTCAACACAAAAAGTGACGAAAATTTCACTATCTCCAAACATATCGAAGTTTACACTCAAAAAGATCGCAAACGTCATTTTGAACTCAATGGGGGTGGTCTCGAGTCCCAATTTGACCGTATGCAAAAAGTAGCTTTTCGGTCTAACATCCGACTAACAATAAAATATTTAAATATAAAATCGATAAATATGCGGGTTGTTACATATATATCCTATCATATCTAATAGCACATTCAAACAAATCAATCAATAACTGCAATTCAATTATAAATCTGAGTGAGAAGATCTCACCTTGATTTTAAATTCCGTTCCAGCGTTTATTTCGAATGAAACTAAACGGACGTTTAATTTCACTCAAAATTTTCACTGACCCCGATCACTTTCAATCCAGTTCCATCGCGTAGTATTCGACGATACGATTCCAACGCATTTTGTTTCGTTCCATTCCGACCTCGCAGCAAAAAGGTATGATATTGTAAACATCGTACAATTTAAAACGAGATAATAAATCAATTTTTTTTTTTTATATATTTACATTTTACTTCACAGATCTGGACCGTGAATTTCAAAACTAGAAGATCATAGCCGCACCATTCTTTCTTCCCTCCCCACTCACGTACGTGTTCCAGGTGAAAGAAACCCACTGCCGCCATATTTCGTGAATTACGGCACCAACTCCGACGCACTAGAAGGCGATCGAGCTCCGCCACCTTGACCGCCCACACGAGAGCCACGTTCGGCTGGAAGGACTTCGAGCTCGGTTGCCTCTTCTCCCTTGAAAACGCATGCGAACGGCACGAAACGAACGCGTTCAAACGACTATTGCCGCCAATCCACTAACCCATTTGCGATCTTGACCGTTGGTTTCAAAGATCTTGTCGTTGTCTACGCTTTTCTAGTTGAGGGTTTGTTGAAATAACGCACAGATTGGAAGATTTTGAGGAAGAAAGATCGAGCGTTTCTGGCCGTGTAAACCATTAGTGGCGGCCTGAAGCTTTAGGGTTAGGGTTAATAATTTTTTTCTTTTTATTTGTTGAGAAAATGTGCTATTTATAGAGAATTTCCGAACACTATTCATCCGGGTTTTCCGGAATCCGATTTACGCACAGTGACTAGCGTTCCTGGGGTTTACCCCGCGTTCCGAACACAATGGAATAGGTTTCGGAAGCTAATTCGATCGTCTGTGCAAGATATGGAATTAAACGATCGATTTTAAATTAAACCGATTTAAATCGATTTCGAGGCGTTTTAATTTGTACCGGACAAATGGTAAATCCAAAAATTACGAAATTTGAAATCTTACAATAATATCACATTACGGATCCGATGAAACTGGTTTCGTCGAAATCCGAGACCTTTTGAAAAATGACTATTTTTAACTCGACGATTTAAAATTAAAACGATATCGATGCGTTTCGAGCTGCCACGGTCAAACGACAACTCCGATGGATACGAAAATTGAAATCCGATAATAACTAACTATTACGGATCCAATGGAACTGGTTTCGTTCAATTCTGAGACTGTTCGAAAATTAGCTATTTTTCAGTCGATAATTAAATATTAAAATATTCAATTTTCATAGATTAACTCCAAATTCGATTTTAAAAGTTCTATAACATCTCTATAACTCCAGTATGATTAAATAAAATTTTACAAATCAGTTTCAATCATTTTAATCCAGATTTCAAATAAGTCTGGAATTTCAAACATTAAATTATCGATTTAATTGTCAAATTAAATCCAATTATTCGAATTTTAAATTATTCGACTTATTAATTTCACTTATTAATATTTAAAATCAATTAAATATTCGAATTTTAATTATCAAAAATTCTGGGTCGTTACACATTCATTAAATTAAGATAGTTGAAACTCGACCTAAAGTGACCTACTCACTATTATATGGAATTTTCTCCCCTTATGCTTGATGGATTTGATTGAAATCAATTTTAAAATATTCTATACTAAAAAACAAACAACTTTTGTTTTGTAATCATGCTTTAGAACTTAATAGATGTTGAGATATGGATTTTCAAAATGAAGAGTTTAACTGTTTCTAACTAAAAACAATGAACAAAGAAGAAGTACAGTGTTTTGGGTGGGACTGACCATGTTGAACCCATATATACATGTACATATTCACAGAACAACAGATATACACTTGTCATATATCATTGTTTCATCCAAAATCAATAGTTATATAAGTATATGTAATAAACAGTAAACAAAGCAAAGTGTTTTACTCACTATTTTTAATATAGATGAACACTGTGTTAAAGCTTCTTCTCTCGCCTCTAAATAACTAAATCCTTTTCTTATCTAAATGGCAGATTTATTTTATATAGAAGAACAACACGTCTATATATATAAGAAAAGGAAGGGACAATACACAAGAAGGAGGCTATAGGTATAGTGATAGGGTGGCTGATATTTATACTTAGGCTTCGTCATTTTATATCCTTTTTTCTACCTTTGTGGGCTGATTTGATTTTTCATGCTTGATCTTTTTATATTTTTTCGTTTGCTTTTGTGTGCGGATTTGATTCCTTTGCATGCTTGATTTTATGTTTGTCATGATGAAGCTCATATATGTGTGTGTATATATATATTAATCATAAGTTTGAAATGGTGAAGCTTATGTATACATACATACATATATATTTATCATATTCAACAATTAACGTTTGAAAATATAGTATTGCTTCCAAAATATATAGTTATAGATATTCTCACTATCAGAAAATTAAGTTATTCGACTTATAAAAATTAATTTTTCAATATTTAAAATTAGTTAATTATTCTAATAATAGATGGCTAAAAATCCGGGTCATTACGAAAATATATATATTAAAAGTTGTTTATAAATTTAAAATATTATATATTAAAATAGTTTATAATTTAAAGATAAGTTATAGATTAAAATAGTTTATATATTAAGAACGGTTTATATATTAAAATAGGTTATATATTAAAAATAGTTAATGTATTAAAAATTATTAAAAATTATATATTAAAATGGTTTATATGAGAAAATAGTTTATATGTTAAAAAAAGTTTGTATATTAAAAGAGTTTATATCGAAAATAGTTTCAAACTAGAATTGTTTCTTCCAATTTCACAAATCAATTCAAATTAATCTTAGTTTAACGATTTCAATTCAAAAGGCTAAAGGTTTCAATTCAAAACTCTTAAAAACCATTTCAATTTAAATCGATTTCAAATCCATGTTTGAACTACAAATTTAAACCACTTCAAATTCAATAGGTTTCAAAGTTTAAATATCCAAACGTTTACAATAACTCAATTTTGATAAATTTCATTTATATAGAAAATTCTTCTTTAAGATTTCGATTTAAATTCTTTAAAAAATTCGTTCAAACTAATTTCAATTTCAACCTTTTAAAAGCTTGGATTTTGAAAATAACACAGTTCATATAAATCCAATTTTATTTCAAAATATCATTTAACTGGATTCAAAATATAAGGATTTAAAATCATTTAATTTAACAAATCCGGTGTCCATATATAATTTTCTACCCTATGGTCAAGTGATACGGATGTATATCATTTCACCCCGCAATAATTTAAATTTACGGATATATATCATTTCAGTTCACAATCCTGAGTAAAATTCAAAATCCATAAAATCGTTCGGGTTTATCATTTCAACCCATAATGATTTTTCCCTAATCTATAAAACCATTCGGGTATGTATCATTTCAACCCATAGTGACTTTCCTAACGATAACTATGGGAACATGCAGCATGATAACAATATATAAAATAAACATAACATCAAATCATCCAAATATCAACAATTAAACATCCATCACAAACATCATTCAAATCAACCAATAAATCACAATAAATAAACTGGTTATCATTATCAGGTATTTAACTAGCAGTTACATTTCAATATTAATTTAAATGACAATTTAATTCAATATAACTTCAAATTAAGCTCGTATGACAATTTAAATATACCAAACTTCAATCAATCAATTTCTAATCACATTATAAATTTAATTTAACTAACATAAGATGGTTTAGTAGTTGTGAGTGGATTAAAACACTCACATTTGATTTTTAGTCGATTTAAAATCCAAATATATCCCAAAATTCTAACAGTCTCAGAATGCAGCCAAACTAGTTCCATAATGTTCGAATTTTGATACGATTGCAATGGAGAAAGCAGCACGTGAATCCGAGCTCGTACGAAAAAGTTATTAGTGTTAGAACGTTTAAAATTTAAATTTAATTAAAATAAAAAAAGCATAATATAATTTCCACGTCACCTATCCCATCGTTCAAACGAACGCGAGTTAGAACCCTAACAAACAAACTCGATCAGACCTAGCAGTTGCTACTCAAAAATCATCCAACGTCGACCACCACAACGTTGCCATACCAGATCTAACCGTCGCGCTACACCAACCATCTCCGGCCGCCCATCTTGACCCACATGAATCTCCTCCGGCCACCCAAAACTGCTGCGCCGCCGCCACGTTTATTGCCATTTTCTGGCGATTCAAAAGACATGCAACTTAGACCAACCACACCGATGCATTCTATTTGATGCCCTCTACCATCAGCAACTTCCCGATCGTCCTATCGACGAAGATCCAGCTTTAAAATCGAAACCCTAGTTTCGACGGTCGAGACTAAATCACCAATTTTTGACCAAACCATGATTCGAATTGAAAATCGAATTGCTGTAATAGATTGCGCTTGTTGAGAGATTTCCAACGATATATAAATTGCTATGGTTTGAGGAGTTTGAATTTCGATTTGAATTTGAATTTGAAATTAGGGTTTTGGATTTGCAGCCATTGGGAAGGAGGAAGAAGCAGATAGATTAAAGATGACAGTACATACAGAAATCAAAAAATATAGGCTGCTAGGGTTAGAAATAATATCTATTTATATGGACAAAGATAGATATAAATGAATGGACAGATCGAATTGGTCGAAACAATACTAACGACCCGAAAAGCCCATTTCGTTTCCGAAACGAAATTAGGTCATCCCATATATCAAAATAGATGTTTTCAATATTTTTAAACTCAATGGAACTAGTTTCACACCCTAATTCCACTGTATACAGAAGTTAGCTTTCAAAATCAAATTATTTTAATTGAATTCATTAAATTGATTTCTACGCGTTCAAGCTCGTACGATCAAACGATAAATCCAATCGCTACGAAACTTGAAATCCTACAATAATTCACCGTTATAGATCCGCTGAAACTGGTTTCATCGAAATCCGAGACAGTGGTCAAAATGGTAAATTTTCACGTAAATAAATAAATTATTATTAAATTGATTTAATCACTTTTCAAATTCAAATTTAAATGTTAACAATTTTTATCATTCTTGATTACATAGAGTTTAAAATCCAAAAATAAATTTTTGATGTCAAATTCAATATTAAAATATTTCATTAAATTCAATGTTCAATTATACTGTAATAAAATCCTAGTTAATTATATTTTAAATCCAAATAAATTCTTTTATTTCGATTAACTTCTTATTATTGAATCAATTATTACCTTATGAATATAATTAGCACTAGTTTACATTTTATTACATTCATATTCTACATTTATCATCTTTTACCATATCAATTATAATATTTCAATTTCATTAATTCCATTAATTACTAACTTAATTCCTTATTTACAATTATAGACAAATTAACTTTACAACAATTTCAATTAATTGAAATTACAATAAAATAGTTATCAATTACATTAAATTAACATTACTAAATTACATTTCAAATCATCATTTCAATTTGTAAATCGTAAATTTTAATTTTTCACAATATTTAATTTCAAAATCTTATTTAATTTAATATTTTTAATTATCGAAAAATAAGGGTTGTTACACTGACCCCCACTCAAAACTTTTCGTCCTCGAAAAGGACAAGAAGGAATTAAGAAACTAATATATTTTTATTCAAAATAATTAATTTATAGACACTTTAAACTTACATAATTAAGTATTTTAAACAAAATATACAAATTTATAAACAATTAAATTTTCATATTCAAGTTTAATAAAAGTTGGAAAATATTTTCACTCTCACAGAATTTGTCTAAGTCTTAAATTCATGGAAAATTTCAGCCGAGACTCCTTTGTACGGATAGGTCCGAAAAAATAATAATACCAATAATTACAATATATATATAATATTTCAAAAATAAAATATCCCAAACCGTGGGAAAAATAATAAAATATTGTTACAAAACCATAATACGAAAACGTACCTATTTGTCGGGCAAACAACAATTAATTTATGAAACCAAAAGCAGTAGCTATTGCTTCCATAAACCTGTATTCCACTTATATATTCCAAAATAGTGAGAATTATGTACAAGAGAAATATTTAGTTGTTTTAATTAGTAACAAAAGCAATCAACACAAAACATATGTGTGACACCCCACCCCAAGATCCACATTAACAAAAAGTATTACTAGGTAATATTGTTTGCTAATGAGGAGAATAGGGCTCGTTAGGAGCGACCATCTATAGCTTTGTCTTAAACATCTATTAAATACGTCGATTAAGTACTCTAATTTTTTTTTCTTTCTCTAATGGATCGACATATTCAATAAATGATTAATACAAAACTACAGTGGCTAACGGATCTATCAGAACAAAATAAAACAAAAAAATGTGCAGCACATCACAAAACAACAAACAAACAAATATATATACATATACACTGATACATCCCAGTACAGTACAAAATGATACATCATAAGTGGTACTAAGACCACACTATATACAACGAGTCAAAAATATCGATACATATCAGAGTCAATCAAAAAGACTACAAAAATACATAAGCAAATATCCAAGGCGGAAGCAGCAAAGCAAAGTCCAATAACAGGTATCTAACCTGAAACAACTCAGTCTGACCTAAGTATATAAAAATACACGGGTCAGTCTAGCTTAAACAAATGATTAGTAAGGATAAATGAAGTATAAGGTAAAGGGGTGATAATTATTCTTGAATGAGAAGAAGTAATAGTGAGAACATGTCATTACTTCAAACGTGGTGATTTCACTAAGTATAAATCCTCGAAAGAGGTAAACTCGTTGATTAAATCAACTTAGTATCATAAATGCCTCATATCATCGGCGTAATCCCAAAAGTCAATATAATTGTTTCTATGAACCACAACTCCTAAATAGGAGATCCCAAAACTCAAAACTCGTCAAAAATGGCAATCACAAATATATTCCCAAAATGAGAAAACCCAAATCTCAAAATACGCCAAATAATGGCAACACATATATCTCCCGGAAAGGAGATTATAAATCTCAAATAAAAGCCAAAAATTGGCAAACCCAAATCTGAAAATATAGAACTCGATAAGGAGTTCAAAACCCAAAATGTAATCACCATATAATCGACATGATATCACTCAGGCTATATAAATAATCCAACAAAAGCAACTATGGTGAAAACATATATAAATAATCAAAATTCTAGAAATCAACACGGAGAAATCTAGAAAACATCAATATAAGAAATATGACCCAACAACCCAATAAAAGCCCAACAGTTATAAATGAAGAAAGGACCCAACAATCCAATAATAGCCCAACAGCTATAAATAAAGAAAGGACCCAACAACCTAATAATAGCCCAACAACTATAAATAAAGAAAGGACCCAACGGCCCAAGCTATGGCCCAACACCCTGCCAAGTACTATGTATAAGAGACCCCCCGGCCTCAGTTAGGACCCAACAGTCTGTGATTAGCCCAATAGCTATATATGTACACGTAGAACCCAACAGCTCAAGTACTGGCAATACCTCGTGAATGTGTCACAAACTCTCAAATAGGAACCCGAAAAGTGGTAACAATGTGTCCCATACCACACTTTCTCACTTAACGGTTTACCGACTGCTAGTCAATGCCACACTGGCAAACAAGTCATTCAAATCACAATAATTGCCTCATCTCATCGACAATTACAAAAGACATCATAATGGTTCTCATCGACCATAACTCCTAAAAATAGGAGATCTCAAACCTCAAAGCTCGCCAAAGAATGGCAATCACAAGTACTAACCCGAAGGTCAATAACTCAATAGCTTCAAACGAACAAGTCCGGAATTAACCGAAAAAGTAAACGCACATGTTCCATACCACGTGTTTTACTAAATCGTTTAATTCTCTTTCTTGTACGCTCAAAGAGTGAAAAAACGTGTATTTTATATAAAAAATAGTTTGTTTGGGAAAACTGGTTTTTAAAACAATTTTCGAAATCATTTTGGAAAACAAACCTTTGAAATTCTCTTATTATTGAGAATTATAATTTTTAATAGCTTTAAAATAATTTATAAATATTATATAATATATTTTCAAAAGCCATTTTATTTAAAAAACCATTTCAAAATTGTTTAGAAAAACCCGTGCTCGAAATCAAGGAAAAATCATCGAAGAATGCCAAAAACCGACATTCGAAATCATCTAAAAAACAATTCGATTCGATTTGCAAATCCACCAAAATATTGGCTCGCCTATTGATAGGCTTCATGGCCTTCAAAACAGTTCAAAAATGTCATAAATACAAGATGCAGAAGTTGGAAAACGAGCTGGAAAAGAAGACAGAACAAAAACAAAAGCACCCAGAAGAAAACACCACACCATGTCGACCTATAGGTCAACCATGGTGGTCCATAGGTCGACCGTACGGTCGACCTATGGGGTGTCTGGGTCGACCGTAGGGTCGACCCATGAAGGTCTTTGGTCGACCTAATTCACGCAAGTTTGTACAAGTGATTTCATGGCTTCGAACTGATTTTCAAGTAACAATTTTGGGCAGCAACTGAAAGAGTCAAGCTATAAAAATTTGCATGCATAAACTACAACATCTAAACTTCAATCTGGAAAAATTCCGGTAGTAATTCATCAAGGAAACAAGAAGTTATGATCTCTCAAAGAAGCAACTAAAAACAGAAATAAACTGTAAACTAAGAAATCAACAAACGTTTACAGTAAACTCAATTTTTGCACAGATTTTGGTTTACAAAGCAGTGTTTGAGCTAGAAAATGTGAGTTTGACACTCACCTTTCTGGATTTGAAGATTAATTGAGCAAACCTGAAGGAAGTTGCAATCTTTTGGCAAGAGAAAGCTTCAGCAGCCTGCAAAATTGAAGAACAGAGACATGCAAACCAAATAGAAGAAATTACAGACAATCCAAATCACAAAAATTAGAATTTGATGAAATACTCTTTGTTTGGAGTTGATTACCTGTTTGAAATTAGCTTTAATTTGATTGAAAACAACAATTTGGTAGAAGAAAATGGAGATTTAGCTCTAGGTTTGAAAAAGAGGAAAGTTCTTCTTTGGTTTTCTGGTTTTTACAGCTAAAAGAAAATGTACGTACAAAACTTTTGAGAAGGAAGAACTTCTCTCTTCTTTGTTCTAGTTAGAAAAGTAATTTGGCTAAGACCTAAAACAAAGTAATTAGCCTAAGAAAAATCAACTTATCACTAAAGCACATATATACTTATGTTAATAAATCAAAACATCATATTTTCGCAAGATTTCTTCACAATAAAATTTCACAAACCTATTTTCAGGTTTAACAAAACATTTTACAACTAATAAAATGATAATTTTGTTATAAAAATATTTTTGTTATCAAAAAATCTTACTTTTAAATAATACACAAAACTCTATTTTTTTGATAATTCCAAAAATTACACAAAAATTGTTTTCTTGTGTAATAAAATACAACAAACCATTTTAACCTCAATTTTATATCCAAAATTTATTTTAAAACCAAATTCCTCCTTTTTATTTAAAATATACACATCTTAAAACAAATACTCCATTTAAAAATCAATAAAAGAAGCATTTGGCAATAATTACAAAAATTATTGCATTTCACTAAATTAAAACCATATTTCACTCATTATTAACACAAACAACAAAAAATAAAGTTTTTAAAACCTTATTTTCTCATTTTACATTTAAAATCCATTGTTTATTTAAAATAAACAATTTTAAATCTTCAATTTATTTTTATTTCTCAATATTAAATTATAGCCTCCGTTATAATTTAATATAACAGGTAATCACCAAAACCAAGGTTGTTATAGACTCCCTCCCTTATAAAAATTCCGTCCTCGTAATTTCTAGAGGAGAGCTGTATTCAACACGATTATTTCATCAAGAAAACGAAAATAGATAAGTTCGAGTTCAAAATTTTCCTTCGAAGCAAACACGGATATGATGCTATGCAATAGACAAATCAAGTGAAATTGATCCTTTAAAAGCTTCACAAATAGAGTCGGGACTTAGTACAACTTTATCCCGGACTCCAACCAACAAGATATTTATTGACATGACCTTCCGTATGACACTATGAAAGGAACCACACTGATATTAGATCGACAACTATTGAGGTAAGAGAATTCAACGAGAGGCCGTTTCTTCAAAGGCCACCAAACTCAAACGACTGCATAAATGCACGTCGTTAGACAATTGCACTAGGGCAAGATAAACATAAGGAACAATATACATATATATATATATATATATATATAAATTTACAATAAAAAATTTTTAGATTTTCAAAACTCATTATCTTCATAATCATAATCTCAATTTTCAACACTTGAAAATTTTCAAAACTCTTTAATATAGCATTTAATAAATAATATAAAAATTCATATTCATAAATTTCAAATAATATAATGGCATTGCCTCGCCATTGGTTTATAGTGAACGACCCTATCAATTGGCTGCAGAGTTGACCAAATGATCAAAATTGGCTCGCCACCTATTTAACAATCACTATGGTTCAATGGCTGCACATGTCATTCAAAATAAAAATTTAATTCTCAATCCCATAATAATTAATTTCCGAACTTTATCTGTTAAAACTCAATTATCGTGTCTGATTGTTTCATCATAGTGTTTAGAAAATTCCTATCGATAACGTTGATCAGGCGCATCGACCAAAATTCTTAAAGCACTCGATGGACAACCCAACACAAAAATCATTTTCTATAAAAAGAAATGCCTCATATATAATTCACAAAATATTCTTTGCTTATCTCAATAAACAAAAATCCAATTACACTTAAAAACAAATCTTTTATTTAAAAAATTTGAAAGTTCAAATTATTGCATACACTCATCATCAATGAACATAAGAAGAACTCATCGAGATATCCCAGAATACTCGATTCACCAGATTGATGAAATAAATTGGGGTGTTCGTCAAAACGAATGATATAACGAGCCACTCACAAGAACCATACGAGTGCAGAATGTGGTAAGAGGAACGCTATCCTCCACAACTCGTAGCTGATGAAAATCGGTGCAAGGTCAAGCTGAGGAAAGACCTTAGCACCACTCAATAGATTGAATAAGAGATCAATGAGATATAAGGGTGCGGGTAAGGTATCTTCTCGAATGAGAAGAAGTAACACTAACAACATATCATCACTTCGAGCGAAGTAATATCACAAGGTATATCAACAACTGAGTATCCTAAGAGGATATTTCGAAAGAGGCAAGAACAACAATCAATTAAATTCAATTAATTGCCTCATTTCCTTAGTGGACATCCTTGTGGGAGGATGGCCGACAGGATGAGAACTAGGAATGAGGTACAAAACTCAATTGCCCGATTGGGTGACAAACCCAAAACGGACTCACAAAAATCAACAAAATCACAACAACTAGAATTTGAGATACATCATCATCATCTCGATAATCAAGAGCAAATAAAGATACTTCGAAATCATCATCAACATTTCGAAGAACAAGAGATAACAAATTAGCCAAATTAGGATGCCTAAAATATAGGATCCTTCTAGAACATAGGATTGGACCTGATAAAGCAAGCCAATCCATCCCCAAAATCATACTAAACCCAAAATAGTGAATAATATGCAAATTCGCATGAAAAGAAAAACTACAAAGAATAATCTAAACATTCTGCACATAATATACTAAGGGTTGTGGATCCCTCGATAGGATTCACAATCCTCAAGAAGTGACAAGGCAAGAAACATTCAAAGGTATAACATTAACAAGCTTCTTCGATACGATTGAATGTGAAGCACCTATCCCGAAGAGAATTTGAATAGAATGGTCATAAAATAATATAGAACCCTAGAGAAAAGAAGGAGAAGTACCTCTGGGTTGAGAAGAACCACCTGAAGCATCCATCACATTAAGCTTTCCCGAATAAGGACCCTTACAAAAATTGGGGCACTTGGAAGACCAGTGTCCCTCTTGTTTGCAATTATGGAAAACGATAGGCTTAGGACACTCTCGAATAAAATGATAATGAGAACCATAGTTGAAACATGACTTATAAGAATGAGGGGTTGCACCAGAATGTGAGCTGGAGGCGAGTGGCTTCTTCTTCTTCTGAGGAAATGACTTGGATCTATGGAGGGGAAACTTTCTCTTGTTTGGGTTCTTACGAACCTCAGCCTCATCACTACTTTCCTTCTCTTTCTCGACTGCTTCAAGGTGAAGCGCCGACTCAACAAGCTCCTCAAATGATAGCTTAAGCTGGAGCATAAGAGACTTCTTCAAATATTTCTTCAAGCCAGAAACGAACCTAAGATTCTCCTTATAAGGAGTGCTGATAAATTTGATCCCGTATTTGGATAGGGACTCGAAAGAAGAAATATACTCTGAAACAGATGATTTCTCTTGCTTCAACTCAAGGAAGCAACGGGCTAGAAAAGCATTCTCAGACTCAGTTACAAAATTAAGCTCAACCCGCTCTCCAAACCGCTGCCAAGTAAGGGTGGACTCATCTATCTCGGTAATAAGAAGCTCATACCAGTCCAATGCACGTTCCTGTAGCATACTCGATGTTACTAGGACGTGGTGATGATCAGATAAATCCATGCGAGAGAAGATGCGCTCGCATGTCTGAAGCCAAGCCGGGACCTCAAGAACGGTCTCAGAACCTTTGAAAGGCTTGCCTCCTAAATGAGAAAAGTCATTGCACATGCGCACAAATGTAGATTCGCACGGAGGAGAAGAATGAGCTGGAGCTGGAGGCTGGACGCTCTGGATAAGCTCCAGAATCTGATCGGTCGACGTGTACACACCATCGGGACATGAGCCATTGGGCTGCTCAACCTCCGAAGTGTGACCTCTTTCTCTTCCAGCCATGAGCTGAAAGTTAAGATAAGTTTGAATTATTCACAGGGGTAGATATTATCAATTAAATTCATCAATTAAGGAATACTATGGAATTTTAAAATTACATTCCTAGACGTATTACCTCTTATCTACCCCTAAAGGACTCGAAAAGGTTAAAGGACGGTATCAACACGCTCCTTCGATATGAATGTGTGTCAAGCACCCATATCGAAGAGAACTAGAATAAAATAATCATGATAAGGATTATTCATAGGATAATATATCATTAATTCAATTATGGAATAAAATATATTCCTAGACATATTCCCAACTAATATCTACCCCAAAGGACATGAAACGGTTAAGGACACAAAGATAAGGGATTATGTAACACTTATATTGTACATTGATGTACTGTAATATATCTTCTGTTCTGTGTTTATCATATTTTGTTCTGAACTCAGCTCTGATACCTAGCTATGATGCCCCACCCCAAGACCCAAATTAACAAAGAGCATTACTAGGTAATAGTGTCTGCTAATGCGGAGAATAGGGCTGGTTAGGAGCGACCATCTATAGCTTTGTCTTAAACATCTATTAAATACGTCGATTAAGTGCTCTAAATTTTTTTCTTTCTCAAGTGGATCGACGTATTCAATAAATGCTTAATACAAAACTACAGTGGCTAACGGATCTATCAGAACAAAATACAATAAAAAATGTACAGTACATCACAGAACAATAAACAAACAATTATATATACATATACACTGATTCATCCCAGTACAGTACAAAATGATACATCATAAGTGGTACTAAGACCACACTATATACAACGAGTCAAAAATATCGATACATATCAGAGTCAATCAAAAACACTAAAAAACTACACAAGAAGAGATAAGCAAATATCCAAGGCGGAAGCAGCAAAGCAAAGTCCAATAACAGGTATCTAACCTGAAACAACTCGATTTGACCTGAGTATATAAAAATACATGGGTCAGTCTAGCTTAAACAACTGATTAATAAGGATAAATGAAGTATAAGGTAAAGGGGTGATAATTCTTCTCAAATGAGAAGAAGTAATAGTGAGAACATGTCATTACTTCAAATGAGGTCATTTCACTAAGTATAAATCCTCGAAAGAGGTAAACTCATTGGTTAAATCAACTAAGATCATATATGCCTCATATCATCGGTGTAATCCCAAAAGTCAATATATTGGTTTCTATGAACCACAACTCCTAAATAGGAGATCCCAAAACTCAAAATCACCAAAAATGGCACTCACATATATAATCTCAAAATAGAGAAAACCCAAATCTCAAAATACGCCAAATAATGGCAACACATATATCTCCCGGAAAGGAGATTATTAATCTCAAGTAAACGCCAAAGATTGGCAAACCCAAATCTCAAAATATAGAACTCGATAAGGAGTTCAAAACCCAGAATGTAATCATATAATCAACATAATAACACTCAGGCTATATAAATAAGCCAACAAAAGCAACTATGGTGAAAACAAATATAAATCATCAAAATTCTAGAAATCAACGCGGAGAAATCTAGAAAACATCAATATAAGAAATAGGACCCAACAACCCAATAGAAGCCCAACATATATAAATGAAGAAAGGACCCAATAACCCAATAATAGCCCAACAACTATAAATAAAGAAAGGACCCAACAGCCTAATAATAGCCCAACAACTATAAATAAAGAAAGGACCCAATAGCCCAATAATAGCCCAATAACTATAAATGAAGAAAGGACCCTACAGCCCAATCTATGGCCCAACAGCCTTCCAAGTACTGTGTACAAGAGACCCCCGGCCTCAGTTAGGACCCAACAGTCTGTGATTAGCCTAACAGCTATATATGTACATGTAGAACCCAACAACTCAAGTACTGGCAATACCTCGTGCATGTGTCACAAACTCTCAGATAGGAACCCGAAAAGTGGCAACAGTACGTCACATACCACACGTTCTCACTTAAGGGTTTACTAACTGCTAGTCAATGTCATACTAGAAAACAAGTCATTCAAATCACAATAATTGCGTCATCTCATCGGCAATTACAAAAGACATCGTAATGGTTCTCATTGACCATAACTCCTAAAAATAGGAGATCTCAAACCTCAAAGCTCGCCAAAGAATGGCAATCACAAATACTAACCCGAAGGTCAATAACTCAATAGCTTCGAACGAACAAGTCCGGAATTAACAGAAAAGGTAAACGCACGTGTTCCATACCACGTGTTTTACTAAATCATTTAATTCTCTTTCTCGTACGCTCGAAGAGTGCAAAAACGTATATTTTATATAGAAAATAGTTTGTTTGGGAAAATTAGTTTTTAAAACAATCTTCGAAATCATTTTGGAAAACAAACCTTTGAAATTCTCTTATTATTGAGAATATATAATTTTTAATAGCTTTAAAATAGTTTATAAATATTATATAATATATTTTTAAAAGCCATTTTATTTTAAAAATCATTTCAAAATTGTTTAGAAAAACCCGTGCTCGAAATGACGGAAAATCATCGAAGAATGCCAAAAACCGACATTCAAAATCATCTCAAAAACGATTCGATTCGACTCACAAATTCACCAAAATATTGGATCGCCTATTGATAGGCTTCATGGCCTTCAAAATAGTTCAAAAACGTCACAAATACAAGATGCATAAGTCGGAAAATGAGCTGGAAAAGAAGACAGAACAGAAATAAAAACACCCAGAAGAAAACACCACCCAAGGTCGACCTATAGGTCGACAATGGTGGTCCATAGGTCGACCGTACGGTCGACCTATGGGGTGTCTGGGTCGACCCTAGGGTCTACCCATAAAGTCTTTGGTCGACCTAATTCACGCAAGTTTGTACAGGTGATTTCATTGCTTCGAACTGATCTTCAAGCAACAATTTCAGGCAGCAACTGAAAGAATCAAGCTATAAAAATTTGCATGCATAAACTACAGCATCTAAACTTCAATCCAGAAAAATTCCTATAGCAATTCGTCAAGAAAACAAGAAGTTATGATCACTCAAAGAAGCAACTAAAAATATGAATAAACTATAAACTATGAAATCAACAAACGTTTACAGTAAACTCAATTTTTGCACAGATTTTGGTTTAAAAAGCAGTGTTTGAGCTAGCAAATGTGAGTTTGACACTCACCTTTATAGATTTGAAGATTAATTGAGCAAACTTGAAGGAAGTTGCAATCTTTTGGCAAGAGAAAGCTTCAGCGGCCTGCAAAATTGAAGAACAGAGACATGCAAACCAAATAGAAGAAATTACAGACAATCGAAATCACAAAAATTAGAATTTGATGAATTACTCTTTGTTTGGAGTTGATTACCTATTTGAAATTAGCTTTAATTTGATTGAAAACAGCAATTTGGTTGAAGAAAATGGAGATTTAGCTCTAGGTTTGAAAAAGAGGAAAGTTCTTCTTTAGTTTTTTGGTTTTTTACAGCTAAAAGAAAATGTACGTACAAAACTTTTGAAAAGGAAGAACTTCTCTCTTCTTTGTTCTGGTTAGAAAAGTAATTGGGCTAAGACCCAAAACAAAGCAATTAGCCTAAGGAAAATCAATTTATCACTAAAGCACATATATACTTATGTTAATAAATCAAAACATCATATTTTCGAAAGATTTCTTCACAATAAAATTTCACAAACCTATTTTCAAGTTTAACAATACATTTTACAACTAATAAAATGATAATTTTGTTATAAAAATATTTTTATTATCAAAAACTCTTATTTTTAAATAAATACACAATTTACACAAATATTTACACAAAACTCTATTTTTTATAATTCCTAAAATTACACAAAAATTATTTTCTTATGTAATAAAATACAATAAACCATTTTAACCTTAATTTTATATCCAAAACTTATTTTTAAACAAAATTCCTCCTTTTTATTTAAAATATACACATATTAAAACAAATACTCCATTTAAAAATCAATAAATGAAGCATTTGGCAATAATTACAAAAATTATTGCATTTCACTAAATTAAAACCATATTTCACTCATTACTAACACAAACAACCAAAAATAAAGTTTCTAAAACTTTATTTTCTTATTTTACATTTAAAATCCATTGTTTATTTAAATAAACAATTTTAAATCTCCAATTTACTTTTATTTCTCAATATTAAATTATAACCTCCGTTATCATTTAATATAACAGGTAATTGCCAAAACCAGGTTGTTACAATATGCAAACAAAAAAATATAACCATCATATGCAACAAGGAATAATCATACATTCATAGCAACCAAAACTAATGGTTTGTTCAGGTTTAGAAATTTTTAATTGTACAAGGTGATAAATAAACTATCAAGTGTACTCTACACTCAACAGCCTTAGATAATAACTTAATAGATTATTCATACAACCTTAAACAATTAGAAGTATCCTTTCTCAAACGTCCCATAAGCCAAAACAACCAAGAATTTCAAATATTATTTAAGTTGATTCTTATTAATTTCCTTTCACATCATTTACTGTTTATTTATTTTCATTCATTCACACAATGATTATTTATATTAATTTAACTTCATTACTTACAAAATTCATTTCCCAATTAATATTTAAAATCATCAATGAATTCATTATTGAAGTATTACATACATTCCATTGCAGTTTATTTAACATTTATTATTTATATAGCTGCTTGATTAATATTAATATTCATTCATGGATCATTTTAACTTAAGTTTCTTAACTTTTTAATTTACATTCATTTCTTCACATATAGTATCATTTAATATTACATCTACTTATGAATAAATAAATATTAAATCTATTAGTGATTCATTTAAACATCTTCTTAGGTTTAATTATCTACTTAAATAGTATTCACATTTATCTATTCAATTTAATTATTAGCATTTTAAAACATTCTTATGCTTATAACATTTCTTGTACATCAAAATTCTTCTTTATAGAAATAATTCCATTTGAACATTTTCATTACTTAAGTTTTACTTGTATAATATTCTATTACATATTCATGTTTAACATTACAACTTTTTAAAAATTTCTGGTAAGTTATATATATGTTTTAAGAATGCAATTGAATGTTACACAAGTTTCTCTTATTCATTTTAGTTAACAAAATGTTCAATAATTAGATCTTCTAAATTTTCATATCTTTTGATTTACAAATGACAAATCTCCAATTTCTTGTATATTTCATTAATCACTTAGCATGTAATTTCTTATTTTTCATTTTAGAAGGTTCAAATTATTAAAATAGTTAAGATTTCATTCATTACAATAATTGAAATCCCTAATTTGTAGAAATTTAAGAACTAATTACCGGGTTCTATTTCAAATCATTTATATATATATATATATATATATCTTTTAATATATCAAATCATGCTTAGGAAATTTAAAATAAATTTTATTTATCGAACCAAATGTGTAGTAAAACTACTCAGTGGCCATCCCACTTTTAGACTCGAAAATGAATGTCGATGATGCGGCCGTCATCACCGAAATTATTTTCCAATGATAGAGAGGGGAGTACATAACTTATTTCCTTTCAAATTTCTTTAAAACATTTCTTTCAAATCACATTGAGAATATTTATCCGAAAGTACTTCCAAATAATACAAATATTTCTTTCCAAAATCCTTTGAAATTAATTTCAAAACTTTGGAACTTAAATTCTGAAATTTCCAATATATATTCACATTATTTGTCAATTCTATTTTGCAACCAATATTTATAAAAATTTCACTTCCTAACAAACAAACATATCCCATCCAACTATATCTATTTTTAAAATTTATTCTTTTATATACAAAATCTAATACTAGGTAAAATTATTTCATTTACCTATATTTCAAAAACAATAATGTGTCGGTCTGCCCTATTAGGTGTTTAGAAATCCCTATCGATGTCATAGCGTCCTATGTACCGACCAGAATTTATAAATACTAAACAGAACAAATTAACACAATATAAAAACATTTTATAACACTAACAAGTACGCTCTCTCATATATATATGCTCAAACAACTCATTCTAGTGTATTACTACCCTATCTCTAATGAGTCAAACCCCAAAAAGCTAAGGTTATCGCTAAACCAAAGCTTTGATACCAAATGTAACGACCCACCTTTTTGGATAGTTTAAATCGGCAATAAACAATGCATGTCAAGTCAAACCATTAAAAATGGAGGATTGTTATGGGGTAAATAAAAAAAGAAGAGAAAAGAAAAGAAAAACAAAACACAGAATCTCACAACGGAATGACAATATATAATAATCAAATAAACAGTTCATGAAGTTGTTTTACAAATAATATTTGATTCAGTTTTACAATACAGATCAAAGTTATACATATAGCAGGAATAAAAAAATAATGTAGCGGAACAACATGATGCAGTGGGATAAATATAATAAATCGTAATAATATACAAAATCTTGGTCTTCGTCCTCCAGAAAAATAGTCCTCAACACTGAAATGCTTAGGCTGACCCGAGCGTAATGAAAAGACAAAACACTCGAGTCAGAACTAAAAGATCTTATGTAAGTTAAATCAACAGTAAATAAATATGAGTGTAACGGCTTCAGAAATGTTTACGGGATTTTACATCTCCTACCCAGTGTCTAACATGCATGCAATAACTTAAGAGATGTTTGGGATTCCATCTCCTAAGGATCCGTTAAACTATTTACATACATAGTACAATACGCTATTAAAATATGTCCATAGTAAAGTAAAGTATTAAAATAGCATTAAGGCGTTACCCATATCTCCCTTAACATATTTTTATAAATGTCGTAGTCTATATAGTACCGTAATTCTTCTATAAACTGGATGGCTATTAGAGGGCACTCCATATTGTACGATACAAACCAAACTCGTAGTGGGCTCGATAAGGCATATGACAAGGCACGCGAGGCAATGCCAAGGTAGGATTCTACCATTTGCAGAACCGGGCTGGTGGTAACGCATAGCAGCTACTACCGCCTACCTCGGAACACACTCCCATAGTCAAAATCGAGGGGTGATCACCAAATCAATCACAAAGTAATAAATACAACATCTAAAAAGCTTGTTCGATCGGGGTAGGGACCCCACTTGGCCCAGGTATAGCTCCTATTTTAGTCATATCAAGCTGACCCAAGGGAGTCACGGTTGCGTTCATACTTCACACAGTAGCATTCGCCAAACCATCCTACTTCGTTCTGGATTCTTCACCACGTGCACAGTTGTTAAAGTGGTCTTTGGTATTGGCAGAGAGTATGACAATATCCGATCGCGGTCTCTTTAACAACCAAATGCTTATCTCACACCGGATGGTTCTTTTACATTTTAAATAGTTCATACTTCATATCAAAATATCATATTCACTTCAAAATCAAATCACTTTCGAAATCATTATTTACTACAAAATCATATTCGTTTCAAAATCATTACCACTAAAATAGGTTAAACTATCATATCAAAATATTCGCATGTAAATCAATTAAATCTAAATCATAACAGTTCCAACTTTAAACAATTTGAATATTAAAGGTAGTTTATATATATATTAGAATAGTTATATAATAAAATAGTTTATATTTTAAAAATATCTTATGGATTAAAATGGTTTATATATTAGAAATAGTTTATATGTTAAAATAGGTTATAGATTAAAATGGTTTATATATTAGAAATAGTTTATATGTTAAAATAGGTTATAGATTAAAATGGTTTATATATTAGAGTTAGTTTATATGTTAAAATAGGTTATATATTAAAGTATATATATTAAAATTTGTTTATAGATTTAAAATGATATATCTTAAAATAGTTTATAATTTAAAGATAAGTTATAGATTAAAATAGTTTATATATAAAGAATAGTTTATATATTAAAATAGGTTATATATTTTAAAATAGTTAATGTGTTAAAAATTATTAAAAATTATATATTAAAATGGTTTATATGAGAAAATTGTTTATATGTTAAAAAAGTTTGTATATTAAAATAGTTTATATCGAAAATAGTTTCAAACTAGAATTGTTTCTTCCAATTTCACAAATCAATTCAAATCAATCTTAGTTCAACAATTTCAATTCAAAAGGCTAAAGGTTTCGATTCAAATTCTCATTAAAACCATTTCAATTTAAATCGATTTCAAATCCATGTTTGAACTACAAATTTAAACCACTTCAAATTCAATAGGTTTCAAAGTTTAAATATTCAAACGTTTATAATAAATCAATTTTGATAAATTTCATTCATATTTCAAATTCAACTTTAAGATTTCGATTTAAATTCTTTAAACAATTCATTTAAACCAATTTTAATTTCAACCTTTTAAAAGGTTGGATTTTGAAAATAATTCAGTTCATATAAATCCAATTTTATTTCAAAATATCATTTAACTGGATTCAATATATAAGGATTTAAAATCATTTAATTTAACCAATCCGGTGTCCGTATATAATTTTCTACCCAATGGTCAAGTGAAACGGATGTATATCATTTCAACCCGAAATAATTTAAATTTACGGATATATATCATTTCAATCTGTTATCCTAAGTAAAATTCAAAATCCATAAAATCGCTCAGGTTTATCATTTCAACCCATAACGATTTTTCTCTAATCTATAAGACCATTCAGGTATGTATCATTTCAACCCAAGTGACTTTCCTAACAATAACTAAGGGAACTTGTGGTGTGATAATAATATATAAAATAAACATAACATCAAATCATCCAAATATCAACAACTAAACATCCATTACAAACATCATTCAAATCAATCAATAAATCACAATAAATAAATTGGTTATCATTATCAGGTATTTAACTGGCAATTAAATTTCAATATTAATTTAAATGGCAATTTAATTCAATATAAATTCAAACTAAGTTTGAATGACAATTTAAATATACCAAACATCAATCAATCAATTTCTAATCATATCATAAATTTAATTCAACTAACACAAGATGGTTTAGTAGTTGTGAGTGGGCTAAAACACTCACATTTGATTTTTAGTCGATTTAAAATCCAAATATAGCCCAAAATTCTAACAGTCTCAGAATGTAGCCAAACTAATTCCATAATGTCTGAAATTTCAATAAGATCGCAACGGAGAAAACTGCATGTCAATCCGAGCTCGTATGAAAAAGTTATTAGCGTTAGAACGTTTAAATTAAAATTTAATTAAAATAAAACAAAGCATAATATAATTTCCACGTCACCTCTCCCATCGTTCAAACGAACGTGAGTCAGAACCCTAGCAGAAAAAATCGATCAGACCTAGCAGCCGCCACTCCAAAATTGTCCAACGCCAACCACCACAACGTTGCCACACAAGATTTGACCGCCACGCTACACCTACCATCTCCGGCCGCCCATCTCGACCCACGCGAACCTCCTTCGGCCACCCTAAACTGCTACGCCGCCACCATGTTTATTGCCAATTTTGGCGATTTCGATGACCTGCGACTCAGACCAACCACGCCGATGCACTCTACTCGATGCCCTCTACCATCAACAATTTCTCGATCGTCCTATCGACGAAGATCCACCATTAAAATCGAAACCCTAGTTTCGACGACTTAGACTAAATCACAAATTTATGGCCAAACCATGATTCAAATTGAAAAATGAATTACTGCAGTAGATTGCACTCGTCGAGAGCTTTCCAATGATATATAATTTGCTATGGTTTGAGGAGTTTGAATTTCGATTTGAATTTGAAATTAGAGTTTTGGATTTGCAGCCATTGGGAAGGAGGAAGAAGCAGATAGATTGAAGATGACAGTACATACGTACGTACAGAAATTAGAAATAGAGGCTGCTAGGGTTAGAAACAAAATCTATTTATATGGACAAAGATATAAAAGAAATGAATGGACAGATCGAATTGGTTGAAACGATAACAACGACCCGAAAAGCCTGTTTCGTTTCCGAAATGAAATTAGGTCATCCCATATATCAAAATAGACCTTTTCAATATTTTTAAACTCAATGAAACTAGTTTCAAACCCTACTTCTACTGTATACAGAATTTAGCTTTCAAAATCAAATTATTTTAATTGAATTCATTAAATTGATTTCTACGCGTTTCGAACCCGCACGATTAAATGATAAATCTGATCGCTACGAAACTTGAAATCCTACAATAATTCACTGTTGCAGATTCGATGAAACTGGTTTCATAGAAATCCGAGACAGTGGCCAAAATAACAAATTTCACGTTAAATAAATAAATTATTATTAACTTGATTTAATCACTTTTCAAATTCAAATTTAAATGTTAACAATTTTTATCATTCTTGATTACATAGAATTTAAAATCTATAAATAATTTTTCCATGTCAAACTCAATATAAAAATATTTCATTAAATTCAACATTCAATTATATTGTAATAAAATCCTAGGTAATTATATTTTAAATCTAAATAAATTCTTTTATTTCAATTAACCTCTTATTATTGAATCAATTATTACCTTGTACTTCTCGAAAACGTCTATTTCAACAATAAATGTTGAAATCTATGATTTCGATAGTTCACACGTTTTAAAACATCTTTTAAAACAATTAACTTCATTTATAATATCGCTTTCCCAAACATACTATTTTTTTTCAATAATATATTCACTGTCCAAAATCGTGAATATACTTTACTTAACCCAATTTCAATCATTTCTACACATTTTTATCTCAATAAAAATTCGCTATCCAAAATCGCGAATATATCTTCTTTAAAAATCTTCTATATTTAATTTCTCAAATTCAACTGATTTTGAATTTATAAACACGTTTATAAATTCTATTTCTATTTTAATAACAACTTCGACTTATAAATTTTCTTTTATTTACTTCTATAATTTACTTATCAAAATAAGTGATTTCGGATTTATAAACAACGTTTATAAATCGCATTTATACTTTATAACAATTTCAACTTATAAAATCATTTCATTTAGCAATTTCTATTCATATCTCATCTAAGTGCAAAAGTCAATTTTATAAGTAAATTTCTTATAAATCCTTTATTCTACAGTATCTATTCACTTTATAACTTCACGTTATAAATCTATTTATTTCATTCACTTATACTTCTTTTTAACACTTATAAAAAAATTCGTTTTATAAGTCCAATATTTTGATTTATAAATTATCAAATTTATAAACCTTTTAATACAAATCGTTTATAGTTATTCAAAAATCCCAACTTAAACCATTTTATAAATAAATCAACTATTTATTTCAAAAATCACACTTTGGTTAAATTTCACCAAAAATCTTAACTTTTATAACTTTAATAATTTTAACGTTTGTAAATCAATTCAAAATTTTAATAAACGTATACTTTCAAATAATCACTTTTAAAATCTCTTTTAAAGTAAAAATCGTTATTTTAAAACTTCAAAACTTGAATCCAATGATGCAACGCATCAATTAGTCAATCACAACAACAAACATCATATATCAATATGATAATCAACAAATATCACAATATCTGTAAATAAATAACTACTGGTGAGGAATCCAGTTGGATCCCTCCAACCTGTTTCCCTGCATCCACAGACGTTAGCACAATACCAATTCCACTTCGAGGTGGAATATCGCGGTATATGGGTTTTATAAAAATAATCCGCTTACTAACGGCGCAATAGGGTCTCATCCGCTATACGAGGCGGGAAATCATCAATCCAATATATACATATGCCAATATGTATATATTGCTATATATATAGATATATCCTACTATATCTAATATCACATCCAAACAGACAAACAAACAATAACTGCAATCCAAATATATTTTGAGTGAGAAGATCTCACCTTAGCTTTTAATTTTGCAATCCATCCAATCCTTCTTTCGTTTTCTCGACTTTAACCTTGTATAAATAATTTATACAACTTATCAATATTCGAAATGATCGAACAATTAATTTTCGTTTTCAATTGTTTTAAATTAACAAATTTCTCCTTTAATAATTTTATTTTGAGTTTGCAACAAAAATAGTTTAATTCACTGATAGTTTCGTCTAATCCAATTTTTGTCTTTAAAAATTGTTTTAACTAAAAATTAAATTTAAACTAATCTTCTTTTAATAGCTTAAATTAACTTATCCTTAAATTAATTTATCCAACTAATAAAAAAAACAAATTTCTTTTTCTTACTAAAAATTATATTTTAACTAATAAATTTATAAGTCAAAATTAATCACTTAAATACATTATTTCAAATAACTAGTAGATTTTTATTTCATCTCAAAACTACATATAAACAACAGTAAATTTTTTCTTGACTGTTACAAATTATTTTCTTCAATCTGTATAGGGTATAAAAATTTCACGGCGTATATTCATCTTTACATATGTATATAAATAAACTTTAAATCGAATAAAATAAGATAATTCACCTTACTGCCTTCATGAACCCAGCTCGAGATCGAGTCTCCGACGATCTCGTTGCCGTAGTCGACGATAACCCCAACCAAGCTTGCTCCCAAATCTCGCGACCCCGAACGAGAATACGAGACCAGAGCACTCGAACGTTGGCCTCAGCCCTAACATCTCTCCAAAACGAGACGCTGCCGAACTCCAGATCACCCCCATCGCGATCGTATGCCGACCACCCTCTACCCAGATCGCGAACATCGCCATCGCGCGCGGGCTGCCAGAATGCGTTCGAAATCGAACATCTCCATATACGCCACTGACATCTCGAAACCCCAGCTTCACCACGTCGTGCCCTAGCTTGCACTTGTCGTTCCGTTCTTGCCGAGCTCGAGTACGAGCTCCACTCAAACACACTCGCTGCTGTCGCCGCTAAGCCCATCACCGCTTCACTCTTTGCCAACGCGTGCAGCCTATAGACAATCGCGACCCCTCCCTTGCTTGTCGCGTACGTACGAGCGTCACGATCCTTAGGTCGAAATCGATTTTCGATTCAATCCTCCTCCCTATTTTTTTCGGTCTGAGAATAAAATGTTAAAGAGGGGTTTCGGTGAATTGGCTTTGGGCATGAACAATTTTTTTTTCTTTGTTTGATTTAAAACTGGAAAGAGGAAGGAAGCCATAGTTTCTTTTTTTGAACGAAAACAGATAGATTTGTTTTGAACGAAATGATATTCTTTTGAACTGCTCGCGTGATAGAGAAACAGAAGGGAACAAGGGTACGTGATGCTTCAGGGAACGAGATGATGGTGTTTTGTACGAGAGGAGACATTTGCGTGCTGAAGTTAACAGGCTACAGTGTTTTGAGTTGAGGCCAAAAGTGCTGATGTTGACCAAATACAAATTTAAATTGAACTCCATAAAATTTTCAACACGTTTACTTACTGTATGGTCACACAACAACTCCGATCAATACGAAATTTGAAATCCGGTAATAATACAATATTACGGACCCAATGGAACTGGTTTCGTCGAATTCCGAGACTGCGCCTCGGAACGCTTTTTTTAAATATCGATTCAAACGATATAAATTTCAAAACTGAACAGATTTATTCAAATTCGATTCTGAAGTTTCTATTACCTTCAGTATTATCAATATAAATTTTAAAAGCCTTTGAAATATTTTTCTTCAGCTTAAAATTGAAGATTCAAATTTTTTATCCAGTTCAATAGATTAAATTTTATAATTTAATCGCCAATTTCAAAGTTATATCGGGGATTCAAATTAAATCGTCGTTCAAATATTTAAAATAAATTAAATATTTTCAATTTAATTAGTTCAAAATTCTGGGTCGTTACAGACTTCCCCCCTTAAAAGAATTTCGTCCTCGAAATTACAAGTTAGGAAAAATGGTCCTTAACTCGTCTACTATTTTTAATATCCAATAGTTTTATCAAATTTATCAAAACAAATCTTTCTATTAAAGATTCGTTATCATTCAACTCATTTCCAACTTCAATTATAAGTTCCAAACAACATTATTTACTTCAAAATTCAAATTTGAGTTTAAATTCAAATTTTAAACTCTCAAAATTTCTCAAAAATTTTCTAACGCCCTAAATTTTCGAAAAATTTCGCCAGCGTCTCCTTTGCGCGGCTAATACGGCACGACTACAAAACGTCCCTACGGACTCTCAGATTTCAAAAAGAAAAGAAAAAGCCAAGCGGCTAGAGAAGAAATCATCAAATATCATATTGAAATTGAAATACTTACCTTTTGTCGAGCCTTTTAAATTTTCCTTTAAAATCAAATCCAATTTTCTTTATACACCTATATATCCTACTAGCCATAACATCTAGTTACATATATTCAAACTATTTTGCAAATTTGATTACAAAATTTCAATATATACTTCTTATATCCTCTTTAAATTCGCTATTGAAGTTACATATTCAATTTCGTTCAATTTTTCATTTCAATTTCATTTGAATTCAATTTTATCTTTAGTTCATTTCATTTGCAATTGATTCCATTAAATCTAATTTGCATTTCATATTTTCATTCGGTTTATTTTATTAACCAACAACTTTCATTCATAACTGCTCTTTTTAGATTAGTTTTAGTTACTAATTCATTACAAATTAGAATTCACTTATTCAAATTTGTTTTCAACATTCAGTTTCAATTCCAATTTTATTGCCTACAAATTCGAAATGAATTTTAACATTCAATTTTATTTTCTCGCATTTGCCATTGCAAATTTATTTATTTGTTCACAAATTCTTTTATTTCAATTTGAACTTTCATTTCAATCAGATTTCAAATATTCTATAAGTTATCAACTTATTTTCATTTCGATTTATATAATCACTTATATATTCATATTACAAATTCATTTCATTTATGAATTTTAAATTTTCCAATATCTATCTGGAATTCCATTTTCATTTATAAATCACATTTACAATTCATATTTACCATTTTATTCATATATGAATTCGTTTCCTTATGCTTCCAATTCATATTTAAAATTTCATTCGTTAAATGGATTTTTATTTAAACTTTAACTTTACAAGTTATCAACTTCATAATATTTCATAAATTTTTTTTTTATAGTATTCCAGAGTCTTTTCAGCATTTCAAAGCCATTTTGAAAACAATTCAAATTATCCTTTGAATTTCAAAAACAAAACCCAAATTTTTCAAACAACTTCCTTTTAAAACAATTTGGCAGCAATTCCTCTTTTGGAAACCCGAAAATGAACACCAACGATGTCGCGGTCATCATCGAAGTTATTTTCCAGCAACCGAAAAGAGTTTAGAGCTTTCATCTCTCCAAAATACTTTTCAAAACCTTTGAAATTCATTTTCAACTCCAAAAAGGAATTTAAACTTTCCAGATCTCGAAAATTTTCAAATTCTTTTCAAAACATTTTCAAAAACTTTTCTGGAATTCCGTTTCAAATTTCAAATCACATTTATAATTTACATTCTCAAATTTCATTTGTATGTGGATTTATTTCCTTAACTTTGGAGTTACGATTTCAATTTCTTATCCAATTTCATATAATAATGATAACATTTCAATATTATCACTTCCTAACAACCATGCAACCATATACTGTAATAATTTACAGAAAATCATTTCTTTTATATACAAAAATAGTTTTGGGTAAAATTATTTCATTTACCCTATTTTAAAACTATACTGTGTGAGTTTATCTTGTTTAGAGTTTAGAAACCCCTATCGATTCCAGTTAGCTAGACTGCACCGACCAGAATCTATAAACAATCAACCGATAAGTCAACACAATACAAAACAATTTTATATTCATTAACAAATACGCGCTCATATCTATTATTACACTCACACTCATTCTAGAGCACTACTGACTCTATCTCTAATGAGTAACACCCAACAGAGCAGGGTTGTCGCTTAACCATATGCTCTGATACCACGCTGTCACGTACCGAAGTAAGCGGCCACCGGTAGGCTTTGCAACCATCCCAGTCCCACCGTGGCTGACAATGGTACCCCAAACTTGCTTTTACGGCCAGCCTCTCGACTGTCACGGCCTCTGCCTAACCAACCCATCCCTCTCAGGGACATGTAGGGGTAAGAGTCTCCCGTTCGCCACCAAACTGCGAAGCGAGAATCCCCTATCATGCTGTAATATAGCAAGACTGGTGTGAGATCGTAAAACAGTTATTTTTCACAAAGAAAATAAAACAAATTCGCAATGCTTTTGGAAAATGAAACTACCATAAGACCTCCCGCCACACACACAATGCAAACGCGGAATTGGAGGAGATTTCTTCTTATGATAGTCAAAGATGCTTACTACGCAAAATCAAATTCTTTTTGATATTATTATTAGTGCATAGTGTAGAAAACATTTCGAAAGTATAATATAAATCTTAGCCAGCATAGACATTTCGAACTATGCCTACTATAGCTACCATCCAAACAGTGGTGACCACCATAAGTGAATGGCAGGTTCTACAACTAAAACCGTACAAGGCTCGTATTGTTTCTTTGGATTTCCAACAAATGGTCAGGCTAAGGAACTTCCTCTTCCACGATGGGTACGTCCCTGGAATAGACGACCCGAGAACCTAACCGGATCTCTGCCAACACAAGGCCGGGTTACCTCTGCAAAAATAGGTAACTACTGACACGCATATGTCATCCCCCGATCGTAAACGATCTTCCCGAGGATCCCCGATTTCCAACAAACCACATAGTAAAAATGCAGCAACCACATAGGTTAAGTATCTGGGCTCCATACCATGATACCACCTCTATCCAGAAGGAATGACATACACTAAGGGGCGCTACTCCCTAGAACCTTGCTGCATCCTTCCTGTTTTGACCATTTCCGGGGTGTGAGGCTCGATGAAGTCTCGTCCACAAAGCTACGCTTTCTACAAAGCCCTGCTTCGGGTCAACAAAATGATCAACCTATGATCACAAAGATATAAGATCAAACAAATGATCATATCGCAAATGATCAAACACTGATCATTTCACAGCAACACTCAGTATGCCACGTTACCAAATTGGGAGTATATCGCTGATAAATTTCAACTACATAACCTCTGAGCTCGTACGTCTCAGAGAAGGGTGTTAAGCTAAGAGAATAAATTCTCCGCCACCAACAGATATGTATTTGAAAGAAATCAGCTCAATATCTCAATTTGTAACGTTAGACACACAATCCATACAAGTCTGTTCCGGGATCGAACAGAACCGAAGGCACTTCTCACGAAGCCCTTGCATATCCGGATAAATTTCTAATCACGTCCGGACTTCCCGTCACTAAGGGTGATAAAACCTCTAAATCGGAGATCAGCCGATGTAGAGTAACTCGACGGTAATCCTTCCGTTTTCAAAAATATCCGGTCTTCAACACCGGTCTTCGAATGCAATTCATAACGACGTATCACATATTCGGAATGGGTTATACGACCCCATGGTCCTTTCCCGGCTAACCCGAATAGTGAGCGATTATTCAAAAATAAGTGTGGCATTCAAATTCATCCAATTCACAACAAATACCTATCTAAAGGTAATTATTGATAGTCGGTTATTTAACTATCAATAAAGATGCGCAACATCATCAGATTCCAAATAATTTTCCAAATTATTTTATCTCCAAAAATATCTTCATTAGATATAAAATTTCCACACTTCACCATTTGAAAACAATTTCAAATATTCACTTTTCAATTTATCTTCAAAAGATAAAATTTCAAACCCTTCGTTTCATATTGGAAAAGCATTTCCATACTTATTTAAAATAAGTAATTCACAAAACTATTTATTTTCAACATTTGAAAATATTCAATATACTTAAATCAAATTAAGTATATATATTTCATTCTTTAAGGAAATCATTTACTATAACATCTATTTGAGTCAAAACGAATGTTACGTAAAACATCGTTACGACGACTCAAAATCACTAGTATAGGGATTCGGATTTAGATAGATATATAAATCCCAATACTACACAAAAAAAACATTTCCTTTCGGAAATCATTTACTATAACAACAGTGTTATAGTCCACCATTTCCTTCTACTTCTCGAAAACGTCTATTTCAACAATAAATGTTGAAATCTATGATTTCGATAGTTCACACGTTTTAAAACATCTTTTAAAACAATTAACTTCATTTATAATATCGCTTTCCCAAACATACTATTTTTTTTCCAATAATATATTCACTGTCCAAAATCGTGAATATACTTTACTTAACCCAATTTCAATCATTTCTACACATTTTTATCTCAATAAAAATTCGCTATCCAAAATCGCGAATATATCTTCTTTAAAAATCTTCTATATTTAATTTCTCAATTCAACTGATTTTGAATTTATAAACACGTTTATAAATTCTATTTCTATTTTAATAACAACTTCGACTTATAAATTTTCTTTTATTTACTTCTATAATTTACTTATCAAAATAAGTTATTTCGGATTTATAAACAACGTTTATAAATCGCATTTATACTTTATAACAATTTCAACTTATAAAATCATTTCATTTAGCAATTTCTATTCATATCTCATCTAAGTGCAAAAGTCAAATTTATAAGTAAATTTCTTATAAATCCTTTATTCTATAGTATCTATTCACTTTATAACTTCACGTTATAAATCTATTTATTTCATTCACTTATACTTCTTTTTAACACTTATAAAAAAATTCGTTTTATAAGTCCAATATTTTGATTTATAAATTATCAAATTTATAAACCTTTTAATACAAATCGTTTATAGTTATTCAAAAATCCCAACTTAAACCATTTTATAAATAAATCAACTATTTATTTCAAAAATCACACTTTGGTTAAATTTCACCAAAAATCTTAACTTTTATAACTTTAATAATTTTAACGTTTGTAAATCAATTCAAAATTTTAATAAACGTATACTTTCAAATAATCACTTTTAAAATCTCTTTTAAAGTAAAAATCGTTATTTTAAAACTTCAAAACTTGAATCCAATGATGCAACGCATCAATTAGTCAATCACAACAACAAACATCATATATCAATATGATAATCAACAAATATCACAATATCTGTAAATAAATAACTACTGGTGAGGAATCCAATTGGATCCCTCCAACCTGTTTCCCTGCATCCACAGACGTTAGCACAATACCAATTCCACTTCGAGGTGGAATATCGCGGTATATGGGTATTATAAAAATAATCCGCTTACTAACGGCGCAATAGGGTCTCATCTGCTATACGAGGCGGGAAATCATCAATCCAATATATACATATGCCAATATGTATATATTGCTATATATATAGATATATCCTACTATATCTAATATCACATCCAAACAGACAAACAAACAATAACTGCAATCCAAATATATTTTGAGTGAGAAGATCTCACCTTAGCTTTTAATTTTGCAATCCATCCAATCCTTCTTTCGTTTTCTCGACTTTAACCTTGTATAAATAATTTATACAACTTATCAATATTCGAAATGATCGAACAATTAATTTTCGTTTTCAATTGTTTTAAATTAACAAATTTCTCCTTTAATAATTTTATTTTGAGTTTGCAACAAAAATAGTTTAATTCACTGATAGTTTCATCTAATCCAATTTTTGTCTTTAAAAATTGTTTTAACTAAAAATTAAATTTAAACTAATCTTCTTTTAATAGCTTAAATTAACTTATCCTTAAATTAATTTATCCAACTAATAAAAAAAACAAATTTCTTTTTCTTACTAAAAATTATATTTTAACTAATAAATTTATAAGTCAAAATTAATCACTTAAATACATTATTTCAAATAACTAGTAGATTTTTATTTCATCTCAAAACTACATATAAACAACAGTAAATTTTTTCTTGACTGTTACAAATTATTTTCTTCAATCTGTATAGGGTATAAAAATTTCACGGCGTATATTCATCTTTACATATGTATATAAATAAACTTTAAATCGAATAAAATAAGATAATTCACCTTACTGCCTTCATGAACCCAGCTCGAGATCGAGTCTCCGACGATCTCGTTGCCGTAGTCGACGATAACCCCAACCAAGCTTGCTCCCAAATCTCGCGCCCCCGAACGAGAATACGAGACCAGAGCACTCGAACGTTGGCCTCAGCCCTAACATCTCGCCAAAACGAGACGCTGCCGAACTCCAGATCACCCCCATCGCGATCGTATGCCGACCACCCTCTACCCAGATCGCGAACATCGCCATCGCGCGCGGGCTGCCAGAATGCGTTCGAAATCGAACATCTCCATATACGCCACTGACATCTCGAAACCCCAGCTTCACCACGTCGTGCCCTAGCTTGCACTTGTCGTTCCGTTCTTGCCGAGCTCGAGTACGAGCTCCACTCAAACACACTCGCTGCTGTCGCCGCTAAGCCCATCACCGCTTCGCTCTTTGCCAACGCGTGCTGCCTATAGACAATCGCGACCCCTCCCTTGCTTGTCGCGTACGTACGAGCGTCGCGATCCTCAGGTCGAAATCGATTTTCGATTCAATCCTCCTCCCTATTTTTTTCGGTCTGAGAATAAAATGTTAAAGAGGGGTTTCGGTGAATTGGCTTTGGCCATGAACAATTTTTTTTTCTTTGTTTGATTTAAAACTGGAAAGAGGAAGGAAGCCATAGTTTCTTTTTTTGAACGAAAACAGATAGATTTGTTTTGAACGAAATGATATTCTTTTGAACTGCTCGCGTGATTGAGAAACAGAAGGGAACAAGGGTACGTGATGCTTCAGGGAACGAGATGATGGTGTTTTGTACGAGAG
Organism: Allium fistulosum; assembly: GCA_030737815.1. Lineage (NCBI taxonomy): Eukaryota > Viridiplantae > Streptophyta > Magnoliopsida > Asparagales > Amaryllidaceae > Allium > Allium fistulosum. The sequence goes on from CM060904.1 coordinate 101,592,864, forward strand.
GAGACATTTGCGTGCTAAAGTTAACAGGCTACAGTGTTTTGAGTTGAGGCCAAAAGTGCTGATGTTGACCAAATACAAATTTAAATTGAACTCCATAAAATTTTCAACGCGTTTACTTACTGTATGGTCACACAACAACTCCGATCAATACGAAATTTGAAATCCGGTAATAATACAATATTACGGACCCAATGGAACTGGTTTCGTCGAATTCCGAGACTGCGCCTCGGAACGCTATTTTTAAATATCGATTCAAACGATATAAATTTCAAAACTGAACAGATTTATTCAAATTCGATTCTGAAGTTTCTATTACCTTCAGTATTATCAATATAAATTTTAAAAGCCTTTGAAATATTTTTCTTCAGCTTAAAATTGAAGATTCAAATTTTTTATCCAGTTCAATAGATTAAATTTTATAATTTAATCGCCAATTTCACAGTTATATCGGGGATTCAAATTAAATCGTCGTTCAAATATTTAAAATAAATTAAATATTTTCAATTTAATTCGTTCAAAATTCTGGGTAGTTACATGTCCCACATCAGTAGTACATATACAGAACTACTGGTTTCCCCTTACGGAGGGCAAACTTCATTTGTGTAACTCTACTAACCTCGCATCCCCACCCATACTAAACCAAGTCACTTATAATTAACCTAATATTAGGCTATGCCCACTAATTCACAATCATAGCATCCTACAGTTGAGATCGTATAATTTCAGCTATGAAAATTTTTATGCCCCCTTAAGTTTGTTATCATCCCTATTCACTTATTTACTTGCCATTACTCCTCATCTATTGAATTTACTGCCTTTATTTATCCTCTAGATTAATGTTATTAGTTGTCACGATCTTCCTTTCTTGCTCCTAAAGACAATACTTAATACACCCACAGTATTCATGTGTCGATCATCTAAATGTCCGAAAGACAAGCCAATGGGGTAAAAAGAAAAGACAAGAATAAGAGAAAACATAGAATCTCACAACGTAAGGAAATTATATATAATAGAAAATAAGATAGTACATATGGTCGCTTCCAAAATAATACATCAGAGTCGCAACAGGCACTAACTTCACCCGGGGACAGTTATAATTACATCCCCCCATAATGTTGATACAAAATATACATACACAACGGAAATAAAATAGATAACATCGAAGCCTCCTTCTCCGTGCTCCTCCATAATGCATCCTTAAGAACCTGGACTACTTGGATACTCATATTAATTTGAGTACCCAAGAGTTTTAGGGAAAAGAAAGAAAACTCCAGGTCAGACATGGGTCTGGTGTGAGTAAACTCGAAACAATTGAATTGTTATACTTATAAAACTCTTTAAAAATAAGGGTATCTCATATGACAACACTCCACATAAGCAGGATGGGTTTTTACCTTACGATAACCAAACCATTTCGATACAAATCCAGTGATATTATAATAATGTCTAAGGTTTAAAGTAAATATTGAATCATAGTCGAAATGGTTAGATTATTTACATTCCAGCATATTTGGTATACAACTAAGTCCATAAAGACACTTATTGGAAAATGGATTCCATACATGACAAGGCTACTGGGGTACCACCTGCCATAGTACACCTTTAGATAAAATCTACCGAGGGCCTCTCATGGACCCTATGAATCAGGACCGAACAACCCCTTACTCGATAGTACCAAATATGTCACCACACCAATTATGATCAACAATCAAACCCAGGTCACTAGCATACAAAATCTAGAAATATCAATCAAGATCAAGTGATGACCATACCCTAATGGGTGCACCCCACATAGCCCCGAAGCATATTCCTTTTTCTAGTCATTTCAAGTGGTGAGGCTTGAGGTTACGCGTTACTTTTTCTTTAGCAATCTCACCTGGAATGATAACACTTCCTTCCAAGCGACAATGCAATGCTAGTATTCGTCCATACATGTTTTTTGGGATATGAACAAACTGAAGGCACTACTTCTACTAAATCCCTTCTGGAATCACCCTAAGGGTTAGTAGCAAGTAGCCTTTGCAAAATCTTCAACTTCGATTTTGTCATCTTCAAGATATTTCCAATTCGAATGCTTACGTTGGTTCGAAGTGGTTTTCAGATAACTCATGCTATCTGATCCTGGTCTCTTTGAACCAATATTCAATAATTTTTAAATGGGCCAAGTTATCGATAGTAGACAAATCCACTATTTGGGGTGAGTATAGATTTGCATATGAAAATAAGACATGTTATACTTATCCCTATTTTTTGATTTCAAATAGTACTATCCCTTGATTAACAATGAAGTCGGACAATTTAGAGCACTAACCTTGATTCGACGTACATTCTTACTTCTTGGGATAGAGAAAAGTTTCCATATCTCAAAATTTGGTGTTAAGTATACAATAAAGTACCATCCATATACTTAATTAATCATAACCTATTTATCGAAATTAACTCTTTTATATCTATCACGTTTTCGACATTACGACTTCTCCATCCCTCTCCAAGAAAATCAAGTTCTAGATTTCACAAAAAGAGGAAAGTCTACTCATTGGCTTTTAGTGCTAAGTACAAGATGACTTATTTTTAATAAATGCATCAACGTTTTAGCATAACTTATCATAGTTATTTTTAAACAAACCGACCCTTGGGAATAAAGTGATTTAAAATTAAAAACTTTTACCTAATTAATTAATAATAATTAACCCTTTATTTAAATAATATTTAACCTTTTTAATGATTAAATAATAATTAAACCTTTAATTATCAATAGTTAAATAATTATTATTACTTTTACTTAATTAATAATTAAACCTTACATAATTAGTAATTAAATCTTTATTTAAACCTTACTTAATTAATAATTAAACCTTAGTTAAGCAATAATTAAAATTACTTAACTAATAATTAATTAATAATTATTGAAAATATTTTATATTTATTTTTAATACTTATAATATATTTTAAAAGACTTTCAAAAATATTTTAAAGTAAAAACTCATTTTAGTTTATACAAAAGTGGTCGATTTATGAACTGCATCCGTAACGACCATCGCTATATGAACTATTACTTTCTTACCTACTTTGTATATCAAAATAGCCTCTAAATCCTTTTCTTTTATAGTTAAATGAGTTTACTAACATTGTATAAAAGTTTGAAACCCAAAATTAAAGTTCAAAACTCATATAAAACATTTCAAAAAGATAAGAAAATAAAAAAGTTTTAAAACACATGGGATCTTAATATCGAACATAAACAAATTCAAATGTTTAGTTTCCAACTAACATACAACCAACCATACACATAAACACACATATACACATGCAAATTTCATCAATAACAAGTAAGTATTTTTACTTATACATTTTACATAAGCACTTCGACTATATTCCAAGTCAACAACCAAACATCACATATACCCTTAGCTTTAAGCGAGAACCAAACCAATCACATGCATTCCAAACTTAAACACATAAGTAAATTACTAACTAAAATTATTACCACAATAATAAAGTTTAAAACTTTTTTTAAAAGGTGAGATTTACTCGCCAAAATCCACATGAATCAAATCAAACTACCATCACATCGTGCATCAACACACGAACTTGATTTTTCTTTGTAAAAGCTTAATTTTTGGAGCCTTGGGAAGGCTAGAGTGGATTAACCTAGGGTGAAGTCGGCTTGGCCTTGGTTTTGAGAGGGTGTTTTTGGATTTGTTTTGAAAGGAGAAGGTGTAGTGGAAAAGTAAGGTTTTTAAATAAGTTTCAAGGATTAAAAATGAAAAAAGGAAGGATCTTTAACGTGAAATTTTAAAAGGAGCCATGGAACTTAAAATGGACACTTAGGAAAAAGAAGAGAAGTTTGAAAATTTAGAGAATGAAAATAAAATATGAAATGGAAAAAGAAGAGTTGTTGTTATATAAAATGGAATAAAGTAAATTACCTTTCTACCCTTAACCCTTTACCCTCCCCCCTCCCCACACTTGATTTCCACCTCACCCCTTCCTTATCCCTTACACATGCAAGCCATTACCCTCCCTCTCATCCATCATATCATCACTTTTATGATGTGATATTATTTTTTACATTTTTTAATATATGGAAAGAAAAGTCAAAATTACCTTTTTACTTTAAATTATTTTAACATTTTTATCTCTAACCATAACATATGTTATTTGTATATGTGTGTCTGTCTATACATACTCTAATGTATACAACATTTTCCGATAACTTTTAAATGTTGAAAAATCAAAAATCCGAAAAACAATTTTCGATCACATTTTTAATTAACTAATTGTCTATGTAAACCAAAATTTAAATAACATCACAATCAATTAGCTATTATTTAAAAGAGGTTTATTTGAGTTATAAAATCCATTAATTAATTATTTAGAAATATATTAAATATTCATATTTAAAGTGATTAAGTTATGGGTCGTTACATCAGTGACATTTATTTATCATGCCTATCCGACAGGGCCAGTCCTAGGAGTTTTGCAACCTAAAGCCAAATGTAAAACCAAGACCTTTATGCAAAAACTAATGCTATTATCATTAATTAAATCATCAAAATTCTATAAAACATTTAAAAATATTATATATTATTAATAAGTGTTAAAAAATGAAAAATTAATAAATTAAATGATATTTTGCACTAAATTGTGTATTTTTCTATCCATAAACAATTTTTTTTCCACAAACAACACTACAAAATGAACCTCAAACCCATTAACTCTTATTCTTAGTCAATCCTTATTCTACATTATTCCAAAATAATAGACAATTATATATCATCCTAAGCTAAAATTTTCCCAATTAATAATCTTGGTTGCATTATCGCAAAATAACAATCAAACTTATGAATTATCCCAAAATTATGATATGGCATAACTTATAAATGCTTTGCTGCCGCTATACGAGTGCATTTAATTATCAAATTTAAATTTTATGAATATTTTGCTCCATTTTAAGAGTACCTTTTCTGTTGTCAATAAAGAGATTACTGATTAAGCATTACAACCAAGCCAAATCAAATTGCAATCGTCAAACAACTGAACAAAATTAAGTCGAAGACTCGATGCAAATCCAAGAATCAATGTAACGACCCACTTTTTCGTACATTTTAAACTGACAATTTACCACACTTTTCCAGCCCAAATTGCATGAAAAGGCAGATAGTTAAGAAAAAGAAAGTAGAAAAAAGATAGAAAGAAAACTAAACAACATAGAATCTCACAGCAGAAACGAATAATCTATAATATAGAAAAATCTTTACACAAAGCAAAACTGTAATATATACATATGTACATATATCCATCAGAGTATACTAACCTATTCAGCATGGACAGTTATAACAACCTGTCCTTACAACTGTTGATAAACACAACTGAAATGCAACGGCAATATAATCATCTATGTGAATACATCTCTGGGTCTCCAGCTCCTCTCCTGAAGATCCAATATCCATCTAAACTTGGAAATATGCTCGGTCTGACCCGAGCATTTAGGAAAACCCACGCCCGGGTCAGTCTGGTAAAACCAGCATGAGAATTTAAATCACAAGAAATTTTATTCATTATAACTTTCAAAATCCTTTTAAAATCAAAAGTATCCCATAAGACCACATCACACATAAACACGACGGGTTTTTCCCTTACAGTAAACAAAACCTTTTTATAGAAAATCCAGTGATATTATAATAGTGTCTAAGTACAAATACTTATTCAAATAGCCGAAATTGTTACATTAATTAAATTCCAGCGTACTAGGCTCTACAACCAAAACTGGAAAGGCACTTATTGGAGAATGGGTTCCATACAATGAATAGGCACTGGGGTACCACTTATCACAGTACACGTCTAGAAAAATGTACTGAGGACCTCGCCAGGATCCCCTACAACACAAGACCGGCCTACCCCTAACCTCGATAGTACCGAATATGCTATCTCCTCGGGTGTTCCCACCCTTATCGAGCTCTTTCCATGCACCGTATTTATAATATCCGACGGTATCTAGAAAGGTGATAAACATACCCTAATTATGTGCGACCTACTTAGCTTTTCTACATCTCCCTTGATTTTCAGTCATTCTCGGTTGATGAGGCTTGAGGCTACGATTACCTTTTTAGGGAATTTTCACTTAGAATGCTCGTTGTCCTCCAATGACAATGTGCTGAAAGCATTCATCCATACAAGTCCATTCTGGGTCTGAACGAAACCAAAGGCACTATTCCTACTACATCCATTTTGGAATCATCCTCAGGATTAGTAGCGATTAGCCCTTGCACTTCAATGCTCCATCTTCGATTCCATGCTTTTGTCTTCACTTCGAAAACGCATTCATTGGATCAAAGTGGTTTTCAGATAACTTATCCGATCCCAGTCTCTTCGAAACAACTTCGATATTTTCGGTAAACTCAACCCCGGTTCTTTGGAAAATAAACAGATGAAAATAAGATCGGAGATCACCTCCTAACCGTTAGTGGACGAATTTCCTTATCATCGTCCTAGAAGAACAAAATGAGTTTATACGTACAGTATAGCACCTTCGATGGTAACTGTACCATATAATTCCCGTGTTTCTCCTAGATATTTCCAAAGTTATGTTTTTGTCCAGATTTGATAGTCGGTTATTTAACTATCAATATACAATCATTCAATCAAAGATTTCATTTCTCACTGAAATCATTAAGCCTTATATAATTTAATTTCAATAAATTAAATCTCTTTATCAAAAAGTACATACTTATCTCACCGGAATAAGAATATTCACCAATCATTCCTTTCAAAAATATTTGAAAACTTTTAAAAATAAATATGGAAAGCACCATGCGGTATCAACTATGGATTCACAGCTCAATGATTACGTCCCTATTCCAGAGAAATCCAAACTTAACTGCAGGCAATCTCTGCCTCCCGATTTCCGCCATGAAAGTATACCATTACTTTCTGAAAACTTTATTTAATAATTATCTCAAAATAATGCTTATAAAGTTTCTATATAAATTTTCCAAGTTTAATTTAGGAAAATACTCTTTTATAAAAGTTTACTATATAATATATTATTTTTAAACATTATTAATATTTGAATAAATTATCTTTGAAATAATAATACTTTAATAATAATTAAATCTTAAATAAAAATTAACTTTTAAATCCAATTACCAAAAAATAACCTTAAATAAATAATTAAAATAAAATTTAAACATTTTAAATAATTAAATAAATTTGAACAATAATTAAATAACTTTTTAAGAATCATAAAATAATTATCCTTAAATCATTATTAAATAATTATTAATTATCTGTAAACGTCATTAATAAATAATAATTATCCTTTAATTAACTTTTATTCAAAAACCAGCTTCCAAATTTGGAAAGAGGCTTATTAATTTCAATGGTACTTAATCAAGTTACCATTCCATAATAATCCAGAATAGCAGATTCAGATATTCACACCAATCCATTTTCAACAATTAATTCAACATCACATTGCCCAATATAATTATCAGAATAATAAATAGATATCCATACAAATATGATAGCAGAATAAGGTTTTATTTCTGCTAGTTAATGTCCAAAAACACAAATATTAAGTAATAATGGCGGAACGGTGATTTATACTACCAACATGGGTCTAATTTAATATAATTAGCGGAATGGTGTTTTATTCCGCTAAACAGATGTCAAACGTCGTAATTAATTTAAAGGAACTCATTGTTATTTTTTATCTGGGGAAATAATTTCAATGGACATGTCATGTAAATTTAAACGACGATATTTGTTTTAAATCGGTAATTAAATTCTATCCGTTTTAAATTTCTTAAAATTTCCACTTGCTTAATCTCGACAACAGATCGCATGATGACGTAGTGTTTGTCGATACGAACTTATTGTAAAAAGTTTCATGTCAAATGGACTTACGGTTTTTGAGAAATTAAATTCTAAAGTTTTAAAAGAAAACCCTTTTTAAAATAAAACATTTATTATTTATTTCTTTCCACCCTTTATTTGCTTTGGGCCGAAGCCCAAACCCTCACAACTAAACCTGGTTCCCTCTTTTCCTTTCCCCTTCTTCTTCTTCTTCTTCCATTTTCACGTTCCAGGATTCGAAAAAAAAACAAGACGTGAACGTCGAAGTGCACGCGTGCACGTACACGACCAAATTGACCTCAAACAACCCTTCCACGACCATACACATGCGGCTATCCCTAAGCTTGACCATCTCCATGCCCTGGTTCCACCGCCGATCACCCCTGTCCAAATTCGAATACACACGCGAGCCCAGTTATCAACCAATGCCCTAAAATTTGACCTCGTCCCGCCTCCTCGTACTTCACCTAACCCAGTCACCTTCATCATTAGGTAGCTCATCACCTCCAACGCCTCTAATCAAAAACTGCAACCCTCTTGTCGCCTCCTCTCACCATAGTTTAGCCGCATTCATCACCCTCTTCTACACTTCCTTAAACCCTAAAATCACCACGCCCACTCAAATTAAAGGCAATTTCAAAAATCAGCCACAGTGAATGTAACAGCCCACACCTCACATAACGCAGATATTGTCCCCAACTTAGTCACCTCCGCCTCATGGGCCAAGCCAAGGTGTGGGGTTTTGTTCCTCAAAAGGCCTCGACGTTATTATGAGATGAAGATTTTGGTATATAAGCACCCACTTCATAATTTTTTCCGCAATGTGGGACTATTATTCTCATTTTAAAGGGGTGTTACAGTGAACCCCTCGGCCTCATCACCACACTGCTCCTCGACCAAACCACATCACCTCTCATCGACCACGTCGCTGGAAAATAATTTTTTAGTGATTTTCGATCATCTTCCAATTTCTCACAACCTAGGCAACTAAAAATCATAACTCCTTTGCTAAAATTCCTATTTTCATACGACGATCACAAGTATATACATGAATCGATGGTTTGAGCATGTTAAAAATCGACAAAACTTAGGTTACTTACTGTATTTTTGCAAATTCACATGATATACAAAATGAACAAGCTTCAAACTATTTTTAGTGTGATCTTGATTCAAAAACAACTACTTATCAGTTGGAATCATCGGCTAATTTGAATCGAAAGGAGAGATATAGATTTTTAAAAACCAGGGTAAAATGATTTTCTAACTTTGTTAACATTAATAGAGCAATATAAAACGTTTAGGCATTCCAGATTCAAATACTCACCTTGCACATGATGAGACCTTTTTGAAAATCTTCCAGTTGAACTTAATCTGAACGTTTTTAAAATCTTGCCTTGCTTTGGACTTGAATAGGATGTTCCTTTTCTTTCTTTTTTCTTTATAGTGTTTGCTTATAGAGTTTTGTTTTACAAGGTTTTGAAAACTGAAGCCTACACACATACATACCTCTATATATACATGCTTCTAAAGACATAATGATGCATATGTACAATATTTTGAGGCTCAAAAGATTTTAGCTGCTGTACAATGTTTTTATGATGGATGGATTTGATGTACAAGGATTTTGGGCTGCTTGATCTTGAAATATTGGTGGTCTGAGTTGATATGGTGTTGAGATAAAGAGAAGTTAAGATGAATGTTTTAGTCTTTCCTATTTTTGACCAGACATGCATATGTTTATATTTTCTTTTTCTTTCATTTTGACCTGTTTTACTTTTTACTTTTACTTGCAAAATTTATGACCAGATGTAAATTTTTATTTTGCTCTTTGACTTGGTATAAATTGTTATCCTCCTTAATTCCATTAGATTCTTGTTGGTGTAATCTCTACTTAGCTATATTTTGAGAACAATGTTATGTAAAGTGGTTTGAATAAAAACAATTTTAAGTTTTCCTATTCATATATTTTTAAATTTAAAAATATATAACTCAAAAAATGGAAGTTTTGCTATTCTCTTTAAAAATATGGAAATAACATTTTTTTAAACAATCTCCTTTAAAAATGGTTTAAAAGATTTTATTTAAATTTCTCTCTCATTTCCATCATACTATATTTTTCTTATATATTTACTTCTTTTCCACTTTCCAATATATATTGTTTTTAACATACTATTTTTATTTAGTTTATACATTTCTTCTTCCATAACTAATATGTATATTCATAAGAAAAATCAAAATTTTAAACTCTTTCTATTTATACAACATTATATTTCATAGGCTATATTCATTTCTATTTTTAATATTTTCTTTTCTTTACATCTATATTTATTTGAATTTGTTTTAAATTTACACATAAATTCTGTTGTTATACATACATATATAAGAAATTCAAATTATTATCTGGATTAAAAACTATATATTTTTACCAATTGATATTAATGGAGATTTTTATTTTGATTAAAAGATCGTATTATTGAATATTAAAAATTAATATTCAAAACTCAAGACGATAAAAATTCCGGGTCGTTACAATCAACTAACATAATTACACAACATACGTAAGTTTTTCAAGACCGAAGAAATAAAACCAACTTTTACAAAACAACAAAACACTGCAATTGATCAAAATTTTATATAAAAGGAGACAGAAAAATATATAGAAATAGAAACAATAATAGATCTAATGACAGGAAAAGGTTGCTGTCATTGATAACTTAGTAACCTATAGACATTGGAATTCAAAATTTTATGCCCAATTGGTAAAAGAAGAATTTCACACCTTTTCAAGATGCGTCTATGTTGATGCTAGTAATGGAGCCGCTGTCTTCCAGAATCTTGAGTTGTCGCCTTACGAAATCTAAAGACTTCGCCTTGGAATTAGAGTCGCTTCCCGCTGAATCACTTCCGTTGCCACCGAGTAGCGGTTGTTTCCATTGGATTTTGGAGTTGCGTGTTGCGCTTGCTCCTGAGATACAAAATCGAAGCGAAATTTTTTTGGCTGCTGGCTTCTACGTTTCAATAGAGATGAACTGGTGCCCTAAAATTTTTTGCGACCCAAAGAAATTGCCTATGTTGCTTTACCTAAAGGCCTTCCCTGCTATCTGATTTCCTTTACCATTACCATATTTTAGTCTACATAATTAAATTCATTAAATGGTTTACTACGTATATAGACTTGATTATAGAAACTTCAATTTTCTCGTTAGTTTGTTACCTTATTCGTATTTAGCGTTTTATTTATAATTATTATAATAACGGATGTTTGTTTATTTATTTAATATATACTTTACTTTATATATTTAATTGATAAATGAGATTATTTATATTTCTATCTATAACTTATTAGTTTCCATATTTAAGGATTTCTAAAAATATTCTTATATGTAAAATTCTCAAAAATATTTATTTTTACATGTTAATGCGCTGCAATTGTATCTTCCCTAAGATGGAAGTATTGCCTTTGCAAATTTCCATAAACTACCAAAAGTAAGATCGTGCCACGTTTATAATTACAAAGACTTTTCTCTTTTTATTTTTATTAAACAGACTGTGAAAACTATGGAAAAACATCCCTACTTTTCATATCTCTTTCCTTTTAATATATGAATATTCCTTGTTATTTCAAATGACACACATTTCATATATATCTGTGGGGTTGGCAAAGTAGTTAATATTGGTATCAGAGACATATCAGTAAAGTAATGATATGAATTATTTTAAAATATCATGATAATATTAGATAATATTGAAAAAATATCAGGCATGTGTAGAACATGTTATAAGTGATACTATTCCAGGTTATAATGTTATATTAATGTTAAGTTTTCAAATATTTGGATAAATAATGCCAAAATACTATCAAAGATGATTGCATATATTTTACATATTACAGTATGTTTACTGAGATATTTTATTAAATACAAATCACAATATAGGCTCATAAAAATCGATAAATTCGTATATTGTAGTCTTTATTATTTTCTTAATTTTTATACTATATTCATTGTTTTTAGCCATCTAATCATCCATATTACTTTCCCAAATTTTCATATTTACAGTTTCATCGTTTTCAATTTTCACTTAATTTATCGAATAAGAAATGTTGATTTAATAACAATTACTACTTAGCTTATTCCTTATTGAGATATCAAATATATAACTTTACCGCTCTTCAACTTTTAGTTCTTTGTGTATGATAATAACTAATAAAATGAATTTTCATAAGCAAACTTACCAATTAGAAATTGTGAACAAAAAAAATTAAAAAGGGAAGTAACTCTTTCATGATCTTGTACAAAGTAATGGAATAAGTAGAGTTTTTTTATTGAAAGACTAATGAAGAAGACAAAAACTATACGATTAAAACTGAAAAATTAGTGCATTGGGGTTTCTAATATGGTCTAGATATTGTAATTCAGCATATACAGAAAACAAATATTAAGAATGTGAAGATATTTATTTGTAAATACGTTTTCTCCAACATATACAATAATGAAAAATATTCTTAAAAAATACCGGGCATTTCACACTAAATATCGCAACAATATATCGGCTTTGGAGCGACATGAGATATATCGGCAATATGAGATATATCGGTGATATTATCTAAAATTAACTACATAGGAGGTTGGTTGATTTATGGAATTTCACATGGCAATCAATACAACTAAAGTGTACGTTCTATAATTCCAATGAATTAAAATATAGGATATTTAACCCCAAATCAAACATTCCAAATAAATGGTTAATAATTAAACCCAAATAACAATGATCTAGAATTAGATATGTCATTCTATACATCAAATTTAAGGATTACTTTTCCAAAATTCTAAATCTAGGGTGTAAATTCAACTTAAATTTGCAAATCATTTTTTTTTCATATCTGCCATCATTAAATCCTAATAACAAATCGGACAGGTCCCAACATGCACCATCTTTTTTTTCATATCTTCCATCATTAAATCCAACTCTTGTTTTTTCACAACTTCTTGTTTATTCGAAGTTCCTTTAAGGTTTTATTGATCTACTTCATTGGCTCCATAATCCGAACTTTCATGTGTAAGAACATAGTATTTTGATGTTTTGATTGTGACAACTGTATAAGTACATATTATATGAACTAACCAAAATTGCAGGAGAAGATACTATTTTAATCGACAATAGATTGAAGACCAAAATATTTCGAAGACAAGTTTCAGCATTTAAATTTGGTTTGTCCATAGTCTAGTTAGTATTTAACATTGTTAAAATCTCTCCTCGGTGGTATACACACACAAGCTTTTAAAACTTACTCAAATTAATCTATACAAACTTGGTTTTAACTATATAAATTTCAAAAATAAACTTGAAATGACCCGCAAACCCGTACCCCTTGAATCGACACTATTCTCCAACATATCGACACAAAGTGAACGGAATTACGAACCATTAGGGTTAAAGAAAAAGGAGGTAGAAGAAAAAGGAAACAACACAACATCAAAATCTCACATACGCAGCGGAATAAAATATAATAGATAATAACTGATCCTTTACACCAAAGAAACTATATTTGTTTTACAATTACATTATCAGAGTACAACAAAATCAGAATCAAATACTGGACAGTTATATTAACTTGTCCCACAAACAGAATACACGGCACACACAACACAGTGGAATATACATCAAGTACGAGTGATACGTCTCGCCATCCAACTCGTCTCCTGAGCTCCACAGCATCCTATCCTGTATCTGTATACTCGGTCTGACCCGAGCATTATAATAAAATAACACCCGAGTCAGTCTAGAAAACCAGCGTGAGAAAACACACTCAATTGGATTATTAAAGTTTTCCAAACCCTTTGAAATCAAAAGCATCTCGTAAGACCAAGCCACAAATAAACATGTCGGGTTTTTACCTTACGATAGCCCAAACACTTTTTATCAAATCCGTCTGATATTATAATAGTTTCTATAGAAAGTAAAATAGAATCTAGCTGAAATGCTTGCATCTCACGTTTCAGCAATAGTTGGGCACATTCAAAACCGTACAGGCACGTAGGGAGAATGGATTTCCATAATGACTATTGTCACATACCGAAATTTTCGACTTTCGAAAATTCGACATCGATACTCACTTTATCGACTGCCGAGCAATCGAGTGCCGGAAACTCCAATAGTGAGGGTTTTAAGAAAAAGAAAAAGTAGAAGAAGAAGAAAAAGAAGAAAGAAGAACAACAGAACACATCAGAACAGAAAACAATATCAGAATCTTACACATCGCAGCGGAACAATATATAATAGATAAATGAATATCTTTTAAAAACAAAAGAATTATATATGTTATTACATTACATCACATCATATCATCAGAGTCAATAAACAACAATGGACAGTTATATAAACTTGTCCTCATACAGAATACACAGCGGAATAAATACTATCAGATACAAATACTACGTCTCGCCATCCAGCTTATCTCCAAAGCTCCAGAATATCCAGGATATCCTGATAATATAACTCTAGGCTGCCCGTGTGGAAATTGGTGGGCACCCAGAGTTTAGAAAGGGAACAATAAACTCCGAGTCAGTCATGGTGACTGGTGTGAGATCGTAAAACAGTTATTCTTTAAAATAAACAACAGGATAATTTTAAAGTCAATTCGAAATGCTTTTGGAAAATGAAACTACCATAAGACCTCCCACCACACACACAATGCAAACGCAGAATTGGAGGAGATTTCTTCTTATGATAGTCAAAGATGCTTACTACGCAAAATCAAATTCTTTTCGATATTATTATTAGTGCATAGTGGAAAACATCTCGAAAGTATAATATTAATCTTAGCCAACATACGACCAGTATCGTATGCCTACTATAGCTACCATCTAAACAGTGGTGACCACCGTACGTAAATGGCAGGTTCTACAACTAATACCGTACAAAGTTCGTATTGGAGTCTGGATTTCCAACAAATGGTCAGGCAAAGGAACTTCCTATCCACGATGGGTACGTCCCTGGAATAGACGACCCGAGAACCTAACCGGATCTCTGCCAACACAAGGCCGGGTTACCTCTGCAAAAATAGGTAACTACTGACACGCGTATGCCATCCCCCGATCGTCACCGATCTTCCCGAGGATCCCCGATTTCCAACAAACCACATAGAAAAATAATGCAGTAACCACAGAGGTTAAGTATCTGGGCTCCATACCATGATACCACCTTTATCCAGAAGGAATGACATACACTAAGGGGCGCTACTCCCTAGAACCTTGCTGCATCCTTCCTGTTTCGACCATTTCCGGGGTGTGAGGCTCGATGAAGTCTCGTCCACAAAGCTACGCTTTCTCAAAAAGCCCTGCTTCGGGTCAAACAAAATGATCAACCTATGATCACAAAGATATAAGATCAAACAAATGATCATATCGCAAATAATCAAACACTGATCATTTCACAGCAACACTCAGTATGCCACGTTACCAAATTGGGATATATCGCTGATAAATTTCAACTACATAACCTCTGAGCTCGTACGTCTCAGAGAAGGGTGTTAAGCTAAGAGAATAAATTCTCCGCCACCAACAGAAATGTATTTGAAAGAAATCAGCTTTATATCTCAAATTGTAACGTCAGACACACAATCCATATAAGTCTGTTCCGGGATCGAACAGAACCGAAGGCACTTCTCACGAAGCCCTTGCAATTCCGGATAATTTTCAATCACGTCAGGACTTCCCGTCACTAAGGGTGATAAAACCTCTAAACCGGAGATCAGCCGATGTAGAGTAACTCGACGGTCATCCTTTCGTTTTCAAAAATATCCGATCTTCAACACCGGTCTTCGAATGCAATTCATAACGACGTATCACATATTCGGAATGGGTTATACGACCCCATGGTCCTTTCCCGGTTAACCCGAATAGTGAGCGATTATTCAAAAATAAGTGTGGCATTCAAATTCATCCAATTCACAACAAATACCTACTCAAGGTAATTATTGATAGTCGGTTATTTAACTATCAATAAAGATGCGCAACATCATCAGATTCCAAATAATTTCCTCAAATTTTTTTTTATCTTTCAAAATATCTTTTACTAGATATATAATTCCCACACTTAACCGTTTGAAAACAATTTTCAAATCAATTTCCACATTTCTTTTTATCTTTAAAGATAAAATCTCAAAACAGTTCATTTCATATTGGAAAAGCATTTCCATACTTATTTAAAAATAAGTAATTCACAAATCTATTTATTTTCAACACTTAGAAAATATTCGATATACTTAAATCAAAATTAAGTATATATCTCATTCTTTAAGGAAATCATTCTCTTTAAACACATTTATTTGAGTCAAAACGAATGTTACGTAAAACATCGTTACGACGACTCAAAATCACTAGTATAGGGATTCGGATCTTAAATAGATATATAAATCCCAATACTATATAAAACATTTCCTTTCGGAAATCATTTACTATAACAACAATGTTATAGTCCACAATTTCCTTATATTTTCGAAAACGCCTATTTCAACAACAAGTGTTGAAATCTATGCTTTCGATTCATAACACATTTTAAAACACCTTTAGAATGTTTAACTTCATTTTTAAAATATTACTTCTTCAAAATGAATCCATTTTACTTAACAATATATTCACTGTCCAAAATCGTGAATATATCTTCTTAAATAATCTTCTATATCAAATTTATCACATTCAATCTATTTTCGAATTTATAAGCACGTTTATAAATTCTATTTCTCTTTTAATAACAACTTCGACTTATAAACCTTCTTTTATCAACTTCTATATTTAACTTATTAAAATAAGTGACTTTGGGTTTATAACAACTTTTATAAATTTTAATTCTATTTATAAAAACTTCGATACCAAATCAATCTCAATATTGATTTCTAATTTTATTTTCAACGTTTGAATAAAATTTCCATATTGATTTCTCAAAAAATTCATTTCTAAATATTAAATCAATTACAGATTGATTTCAAATTTTATTTATCACTACTAAAATAAATTCCTTATTTTTCTCAAATTATTCAATATTCTGTTTTGAAATGGATTCTTCAAATTGAAATCATTCTACATTGATTTTTCAACTTATTTCAATTTACCAATTAAATTCCAAACTGAATTTCCAACTTATCTTCTTTTAAATAAATTCCTTTTTAAGAAAATAAATTTCAATCGTTTCTTTCAATCTATTTAAAAATCCAAATTTAAATTAATTTCTTCAATTTAAAATCATTGTTTTATGAAATCCATTTATTTAGCATTTTCACTTTATTCTGGAATTAATTCGATAAGATTATAAAAATTCACTTTTTATACTTTAAAATTCCTTTCTTAAAAATTTCTTCAATTTCACAAATTGATTCACTTAGAAATTTTCTGCTTGAATTTCAAAAATTCAATTTCGTTTATCTTTGGAATCCAATGATGTCAAAACATCCATTCAGCTGAATTTTAGTTTTCAAACAATTTCCAGATATCAATTCAACAACATCAATAATCATTCACAGATTATCACATCACAGTAGAAATAAATTCAATCAATGTGAGGGGTCCAGTTGGATCCCTCCAACCTGTTTCCCTACATCCAAAGATGTTAGCACAATACCAATTCCGCTCCAGTACGGAATTATCGCGGTATATAGGTTTTTTATAAATCCGCTTACTAACGGCGCAATAGGGTCTCATCCGCTATACGAGGCGGGAAATCATCAATCCAATATATACATATGCCAATATGTATATATCGCTATATATAATAATAGATATCCTACTATATCTAATAGCACATCCAAACAACAATCAATAACTGCAATTCAAAATTAAATCTGAGTGAGAAGATCTCACCTTAGCTTTTATTTTGCAATCCGTTTCCAACCCAGTTTGTTTTTCTCGACTTTAACCTTGTATAAGTAATTTATACAATGTATTAATATTCGAATAAATCGAACAATTCTTTTCATTTATTTATTTAATTTAACTAAATTTAACACACTTTCCCTTATTAATAAATCATCCTTAGAGACTTGACTAAATAAGCTAATTAACAAGTTAATTGCCTTTTGTACTTAAACAGAATTGTTTCAAACTTTATTTATATAAATATTTTCTGTTTTAGTAAAAATAGAACTGGGTTTAAATTTTTGTTTAAAACCTATTATAACTTTCTAAATCTAGATCCATATATATGTAAACTGCATTTGAATTTACTGTAATGAATATTTTTACTTTCGGCTTGAAATTTTATATATATCAAATTACATTTTACTGGAAAAAAGAAAAAATATGTATAAGTTTACCTTAATGCCAAAATGCGAACCCAGGTCGTTGAACCTTTGAACACCATTACCAACTCACGATTCCCTTGATCCAGAAGAATCGCGTTGTCCACTGCCTCGCCTTCGCGAATCGCTGGAATCGTTCTCGACCCCCAGATCGAATGCCTCGACGAACTCCCACAACCCACCGAGTCGCCCCAGATTTTTCGAGCTCGACGCAGTGCCCCCTGTCAACTGCTCGACATCCCAGTCGAACCCAGCCTCGACCTACGCGCGCGCCATACACGTTGCCGAACCCTCCAGCCATCCCCATCGATCGCCTCGTGCTCGAGTAACGCGCCGCCTCTAATTCCCAGTCGAAATTCCTCTCGCGAGAATCGCTACGTCATCGCTTCCCACCACGCTTCCGCTGCGCCACCAAGCTCGCGTTCCCAGTCGAGCACGCGCGCCGCCCATCCTCCTTCGCCCACGCGACTTGCCTTAAATCGCGACTCGATTTATTCTTCTTTCAGCGACCGTGATTTCAGTTCGAACTGAAGAGGGGAGTATGGTTTCGTGAACTATGAATTGGGGGGAAAGAGGTGATTGTCTTTAAACTCGGTCGCCATTTTTATTTTGTTTCGATTGAACGAAGGTAAAGTGGAGAGGGGAATTTAAAAATCAAGGGAAGTATGGGTTGCACGATAATTTCGTGATATTAGGCACGATTCCAGGGAAGATAACGTGCTGCCTTTGACCCATTTTAAATTTAAATATAAATTGAATTCAATTTATATTTTCAATTTGTTTACCTATCGTGTGCTCACAGATCAACACCGAAAAATACGAAAATTGAAATCCGGCAATAATACAACATTCCGGACCCAATGGAACTGGTTTCGTCGAATTCCGAGACTGTTTGAAATTTGACTATTTTTAAATATCGGTTCGAACGATTAAATTTCAAACTGAACAATTTACTCTTAAATTCGATTCTGAAGCTTCTGTTATCTTCAGTAATATCAATACGAATTTTAAAAGCTTTCGAAATATTTTTCTTCGGCTTTAAATTGAAGATTTACATTTTTATCCAGCATTCGATCGATTAAATTTTATAATTTAATCGTCAAATTCAAAGTTATATTCGGGATTCAAATTAAATCATCGTTCAAATATTTAAAATTAATTAAATATTCTCAATTTAATTTGGTCAAAATTCTGGGTCGTTACAAATTTCCCCCCTTAAAAGAATTTCGTCCTCGAAATTACAAGTTAGGAAAAAATGTCCTTAACTCGTCTACTATTTTTCAACATTCAATAGTTTTGTCAATTTATCAAAACAAATCTTCCTACTAAAGATTCGTTATCATCTCAACTAAATTCCCACTTCAATTTTAAGTTTCAAACAACACTGTTTACTTCAAGATTCAAATTTATACTTAAATTCAAATTTCAACTTTCAAAATTTCTCAAAAATTTTCTAACACTCGAAATTTTCGAAAAATTTCGCCAGCGTCTCCTTTGCGCGGCTAATACGGCACGACTACAAAACGTCCCTACGGACTCTCAGATTTCAAAAAGAAAAAGAAAAAGCCAAGCGGCTAGACCAGAAATCATCAAAAACTCATATTATAATTCAAATACGTACCTTTTGTCGAGCAATTCAAATTATCTGTGAAATAAATTTTCCAATCCCTTTATACACCTGTATATCCTACTAGCCATTATATCTAGTTACACATTCAAACCATTTTGCAAATTCTGTTACAAAAATTTCAATATAACTGCTGATATCATCATTACTTCACTATTGAAGTTATATCCATTATCTTCAATTTTACATTTCAAATTTTATTTGAATTCAATTTCACATTTCAATTTCTCATTTGAGTTCAATTCACAATTCCAAACTAATTTGGATTCAATTTACCTTCAATTCTGAAATATCGAATTTTATCAATTATCTGTCATTTACAACTGCACTATCTTAAATTAGTTCCAATTACTAATTCATTCGTCTTCAATTTGAATTCCACTCCAATCAGATTTCAAATATTCTATAAGTTAACAACTTATTTACATCTTGATTTATACAATCATTTATACATTCACCTTCACAATTCCATTTTATTAAGGAATTTTATTTTCAATTATCTCTTTTGGAATTCTATTTTCATTTATGAATCAATATTTACAATTCGTATTCATAGTTTTCGTTCATATATGAATTTATTTCCTTATACTTTCAATTCACATTTATATATTTCATTTGTTAATGAACTTTAATTCTAAGCACAATTACATAATTTACATTAACAATTTCTATTTGTATAAGTTATAAATTCAATCATATTCCATAAATATTCTTATACAGTATTCCAAGGTCTTTTCAACCTTTCAAAACCATTTTGAAAACAATTCAAATTTATCTTTTGAATTTTCAAAACAAAACTCAATTTTCCAAACAACTTTCATTTAAAACAACTTGGCAGCAATTTCTCTTTTGGAAACCCGAAAATGAACATCAGTGATGCTGCAGTCATTACCGAAGTTATTTTCCAGCGACCGAAAAGAGTTTAGAGCTTTATCTCTCCAAAATACTTTTTCAAAATCCTTTGAAATTCATTTTCAACTCCAAAAAGAATTTAAACTTTCCAAATCTCAAAAATTTTCAAATTCTTTTCAAAACATTTCCAAAAACTTTTCTGGAATTCCGTTTCAAATTACAATTCACATTTATAATTTACATTCTTTAATTTCATTTGCATATGAATTAATTTCTTAACTTTGGAGTTATGATTTCAATTTCTTATTCAATTTCAATGATGATAATTCACTATTATTACTTCCTAACATCCATGCAACCATATACCATAATAATTTACAGAAAATCATTTCTTTTCTATACAAAAATAGTTTTGGGCAAAATTATTTCATTCACCCTATTTTAAAACAATACTGTGCCGAACTGTTCTATTTAAGTGTTTAGAAACCCCTTCGATACAGTTTTGCAAGACTGTGCCGACGAAGGTTCATATACCACTCAATAAACCAATCATCACAATACAAAACAATTTTATATTCAATAACAAATACGCGCTCATATCTATTATTACACTCAACTCATTCTAGAGTACTGCTGACTCTATCTCTAATGAGTAACACCCAACAGAGCAGGGTTGTCGCTTAACCATATACTCTGATACCACTTTGTCACATACCGAAATTTTCGACTTTCGAAAATTCGACATCGATACTCACTTTATCGACTGCCGAGCAATCGAGTGTCGGAAACTCCAATAGTGAGGGTTTTAAGAAAAAGAAAAAGTAGAAGAAGAAGAAAAAGAAGAAAGAAGAACAACAGAACACATCAGAACAGAAAACAATATCAGAATCTTACACATCGCAGCGGAACAATATATAATAGATAAATGAATATCTTTTAAAAACAAAAGAATTATATATGTTATTACATTACATCACATCATATCATCAGAGTCAATAAACAACAATGGACAGTTATATAAACTTGTCCTCATACAGAATACACAGCGGAATAAATACTATCAGATACAAATACTACGTCTCGCCATCCAGCTTATCTCCAAAGCTCCAGAATATCCAGGATATCCTGATAATATAACTCTAGGCTGCCCGTGTGGAAATTGGTGGGCACCCAGAGTTTAGAAAGGGAACAATAAACTCCGAGTCAGTCATGGTGACTGGTGTGAGATCGTAAAACAGTTATTCTTTAAAATAAACAACAGGATAATTTTAAAGTCAATTCGAAATGCTTTTGGAAAATGAAACTACCATAAGACCTCCCACCACACACACAATGCAAACGCAGAATTGGAGGAGATTTCTTCTTATGATAGTCAAAGATGCTTACTACGCAAAATCAAATTCTTTTCGATATTATTATTAGTGCATAGTGGAAAACATCTCGAAAGTATAATATTAATCTTAGCCAACATACGACCAGTATCGTATGCCTACTATAGCTACCATCTAAACAGTGGTGACCACCGTACGTAAATGGCAGGTTCTACAACTAATACCGTACAAAGTTCGTATTGGAGTCTGGATTTCCAACAAATGGTCAGGCAAAGGAACTTCCTATCCACGATGGGTACGTCCCTGGAATAGACGACCCGAGAACCTAACCGGATCTCTGCCAACACAAGGCCGGGTTACCTCTGCAAAAATAGGTAACTACTGACACGCGTATGCCATCCCCCGATCGTCACCGATCTTCCCGAGGATCCCCGATTTCCAACAAACCACATAGAAAAATAATGCAGTAACCACAGAGGTTAAGTATCTGGGCTCCATACCATGATACCACCTTTATCCAGAAGGAATGACATACACTAAGGGGCGCTACTCCCTAGAACCTTGCTGCATCCTTCCTGTTTCGACCATTTCCGGGGTGTGAGGCTCGATGAAGTCTTGTCCACAAAGCTACGCTTTCTCAAAAAGCCCTGCTTCGGGTCAAACAAAATGATCAACCTATGATCACAAAGATATAAGATCAAACAAATGATCATATCGCAAATAATCAAACACTGATCATTTCACAGCAACACTCAGTATGCCACGTTACCAAATTGGGATATATCGCTGATAAATTTCAACTACATAACCTCTGAGCTCGTACGTCTCAGAGAAGGGTGTTAAGCTAAGAGAATAAATTCTCCGCCACCAACAGAAATGTATTTGAAAGAAATCAGCTTTATATCTCAAATTGTAACGTCAGACACACAATCCATATAAGTCTGTTCCGGGATCGAACAGAACCGAAGGCACTTCTCACGAAGCCCTTGCAATTCCGGATAATTTTCAATCACGTCAGGACTTCCCGTCACTAAGGGTGATAAAACCTCTAAACCGGAGATCAGCCGATGTAGAGTAACTCGACGGTCATCCTTTCGTTTTCAAAAATATCCGATCTTCAACACCGGTCTTCGAATGCAATTCATAACGACGTATCACATATTCGGAATGGGTTATACGACCCCATGGTCCTTTCCCGGTTAACCCGAATAGTGAGCGATTATTCAAAAATAAGTGTGGCATTCAAATTCATCCAATTCACAACAAATACCTACTCAAGGTAATTATTGATAGTCGGTTATTTAACTATCAATAAAGATGCGCAACATCATCAGATTCCAAATAATTTCCTCAAATTTTTTTTTATCTTTCAAAATATCTTTTACTAGATATATAATTCCCACACTTAACCGTTTGAAAACAATTTTCAAATCAATTTCCACATTTCTTTTTATCTTTAAAGATAAAATCTCAAAACAGTTCATTTCATATTGGAAAAGCATTTCCATACTTATTTAAAAATAAGTAATTCACAAATCTATTTATTTTCAACACTTAGAAAATATTCGATATACTTAAATCAAAATTAAGTATATATCTCATTCTTTAAGGAAATCATTCTCTTTAAACACATTTATTTGAGTCAAAACGAATGTTACGTAAAACATCGTTAAGACGACTCAAAATCACTAGTATAGGGATTCGGATCTTAAATAGATATATAAATCCCAATACTATATAAAACATTTCCTTTCGGAAATCATTTACTATAACAACAATGTTATAGTCCACAATTTCCTTATATTTTCGAAAACGCCTATTTCAACAACAAGTGTTGAAATCTATGCTTTCGATTCATAACACATTTTAAAACACCTTTAGAATGTTTAACTTCATTTTTAAAATATTACTTCTTCAAAATGAATCCATTTTACTTAACAATATATTCACTGTCCAAAATCGTGAATATATCTTCTTAAATAATCTTCTATATCAAATTTATCACATTCAATCTATTTTCGAATTTATAAGCACGTTTATAAATTCTATTTCTCTTTTAATAACAACTTCGACTTATAAACCTTCTTTTATCAACTTCTATATTTAACTTATTAAAATAAGTGACTTTGGGTTTATAACAACTTTTATAAATTTTAATTCTATTTATAAAAACTTCGATACCAAATCAATCTCAATATTGATTTCTAATTTTATTTTCAACGTTTGAATAAAATTTCCATATTGATTTCTCAAAAAATTCATTTCTAAATATTAAATCAATTACAGATTGATTTCAAATTTTATTTATCACTACTAAAATAAATTCCTTATTTTTCTCAAATTATTCAATATTCTATTTTGAAATGGATTCTTCAAATTGAAATCATTCTACATTGATTTTTCAACTTATTTCAATTTACCAATTAAATTCCAAACTGAATTTCCAACTTATCTTCTTTTAAATAAATTCCTTTTTAAGAAAATAAATTTCAATCGTTTCTTTCAATCTATTTAAAAATCCAAATTTAAATTAATTTCTTCAATTTAAAATCATTGTTTTATGAAATCCATTTATTTAGCATTTTCACTTTATTCTGGAATTAATTCGATAAGATTATAAAAATTCACTTTTTATACTTTAAAATTCCTTTCTTAAAAATTTCTTCAATTTCACAAATTGATTCACTTAGAAATTTTCTGCTTGAATTTCAAAAATTCAATTTCGTTTATCTTTGGAATCCAATGATGTCAAAACATCCATTCAGCTGAATTTTAGTTTTCAAACAATTTCCAAATATCAATTCAACAACATCAATAATCATTCACAGATTATCACATCACAGTAGAAATAAATTCAATCAATGTGAGGGGTCCAGTTGGATCCCTCCAACCTGTTTCCCTGCATCCAAAGATGTTAGCACAATACCAATTCCGCTCCAGTACGGAATTATCGCGGTATATAGGTTTTTTATAAATCCGCTTACTAACGGCGCAATAGGGTCTCATCCGCTATACGAGGCGGGAAATCATCAATCCAATATATACATATGCCAATATGTATATATCGCTATATATAATAATAGATATCCTACTATATCTAATAGCACATCCAAACAACAATCAATAACTGCAATTCAAAATTAAATCTGAGTGAGAAGATCTCACCTTAGCTTTTATTTTGCAATCCGTTTCCAACCCAGTTTGTTTTTCTCGACTTTAACCTTGTATAAGTAATTTATACAATGTATTAATATTCGAATAAATCGAACAATTCTTTTCATTTATTTATTTAATTTAACTAAATTTAACACACTTTCCCTTATTAATAAATCATCCTTAGAGACTTGACTAAATAAGCTAATTAACAAGTTAATTGCCTTTTGTACTTAAACAGAATTGTTTCAAACTTTATTTATATAAATATTTTCTGTTTTAGTAAAAATAGAACTGGGTTTAAATTTTTGTTTAAAACCTATTATAACTTTCTAAATCTAGATCCATATATATGTAAACTGCATTTGAATTTACTGTAATGAATATTTTTACTTTCGGCTTGAAATTTTATATATATCAAATTACATTTTACTGGAAAAAAGAAAAAATATGTATAAGTTTACCTTAATGCCAAAATGCGAACCCAGGTCGTTGAACCTTTGAACACCATTACCAACTCACGATTCCCTTGATCCAGAAGAATCGCGTTGTCCACTGCCTCGCCTTCGCGAATCGCTGGAATCGTTCTCGACCCCCAGATCGAATGCCTCGACGAACTCCCACAACCCACCGAGTCGCCCCAGATTTTTCGAGCTCGACGCAGTGCCCCCTGTCAACTGCTCGACATCCCAGTCGAACCCAGCCTCGACCTACGCGCGCGCCATACACGTTGCCGAACCCTCCAGCCATCCCCATCGATCGCCTCGTGCTCGAGTAACGCGCCGCCTCTAATTCCCAGTCG
Organism: Allium fistulosum; assembly: GCA_030737815.1. Classification (NCBI taxonomy): domain Eukaryota; kingdom Viridiplantae; phylum Streptophyta; class Magnoliopsida; order Asparagales; family Amaryllidaceae; genus Allium; species Allium fistulosum. Next base: position 101,618,780 of record CM060904.1, read on the forward strand.
AAATTCCTCTCGCGAGAATCGCTACGTCATCGCTTCCCACCACGCTTTCGCTGCGCCACCAAGCTCGCGTTCCCAGTCGAGCACGCGCGCCACCCATCCTCCTTCGCCCACGCGACTTGCCTTAAATCGCGACTCGATTTATTCTTCTTTCAGCGACCGTGATTTCAGTTCGAACTGAAGAGGGGAGTATGGTTTCGTGAACTATGAATTTGGGGGAAAGAGGTGATTGTCTTTAAACTCGGTCGCCATTTTTATTTTGTTTCGATTGAACGAAGGTAAAGTGGAGAGGGGAATTTAAAAATCAAGGGAAGTATGGGTTGCACGATAATTTCGTGATATTAGGCACGATTCCAGGGAAGATAACGTGCTGCCTTTGACCCATTTTAAATTTAAATATAAATTGAATTCAATTTATATTTTCAATTTGTTTACCTATCGTGTGCTCACAGATCAACACCGAAAAATACGAAAATTGAAATCCGGCAATAATACAACATTCCGGACCCAATGGAACTGGTTTCGTCGAATTCCGAGACTGTTTGAAATTTGACTATTTTTAAATATCGGTTCGAACGATTAAATTTCAAACTGAACAATTTACTCTTAAATTCGATTCTGAAGCTTCTGTTATCTTCAGTAATATCAATACGAATTTTAAAAGCTTTCGAAATATTTTTCTTCGGCTTTAAATTGAAGATTTAAATTTTTATCCAGCATTCGATCGATTAAATTTTATAATTTAATCGTCAAATTCAAAGTTATATTCGGGATTCAAATTAAATCATCGTTCAAATATTTAAAATTAATTAAATATTCTCAATTTAATTTGGTCAAAATTCTGGGTCGTTACAACTATGCACTGGGGTACCTCCTGTCACAGTTCTAGTCTAGATCAGCGTACCGAGGACCACGCCCGATCCCCTGCAACACAAGACCAGAACTACCTAAGGGTAATTCCGAGTAAGATCACCCCACGGTTGGGATCAGCAACCGCACCACTAAGACGAATATAAAAAGGGACATCTAGACAGGGATGACCTCACCCTAATGGGCGCTACCCACATAGCCTTACTGCATAACCCCTGATTTTCAGTCATTCCCAGTTGATGAGGCTAGATGCTAAGCGTTACCTTTTTAGAAAACATCTCTTAGAATGCCCACCGTCCACCTGACGATGTTCCGAAAGCATTCATCCATAAAAGTCTGTCCCGCGTTCGAACGGAACCGAAGGCACCACTCCTACTACATCCATTTTGGAATCACCCTCAGGATTAGTAGTGACTAACCCTTGCACTTCACTGTACCATCTTCGATTCAAACTCGTTTCCCCACGAAAACGTACAAACCGGATCGAAGTGGTTTTTGAGAAATTAATCTCGATCCCGGTCTCTTCGAAACGATCGGCGCATTGGCCAATATTGATAGTCGGTTATTTAACTATCAATTAACATTCACAAACATCCATCAAACAATAAATAATTTCCAAATTATTTATTTATCTCAAGATATCTTCACAGGATATATTCCCAATTTCACCCTTGAAACAGTTTTTCAAACCATCTTCCTTTATGGAATAAATTTCCCAAATATTGTTTTTCCACTGAAAATAACCAAGTCCAAACATTTAGATTTTTAAATAATTTAAATCACTTTATTCTAAAATATACTTTAAACATTTAAATTAAAACTACTTTAATACTTTATTAAAAATATATACTTTAAGAATATTTAAAATAAACTACTTTATAAAATATAAAACTACATTTTAATCCTTTTAAAACACAATACCAGGTTACTTTTAAATAATTACTACTAAATAAATTTGGAAAATACTTACTTTAAAACTTAAACGTTTAATATTAAATTATCTAAAACATGCTTTTGAAACAGTCCTTCAATTTTTCAAGTTATACTTAAAAATTTGCTTTGAAAACGGACTTGGCTATCCTGGGAAACACACTTCTCTTACACATCTTTAAAAATAAATCACTATTTATTTTTAAAAAAATTTAACCATTTCCCTAATAAATTCCCACCGTGAATTTTTCTTCCAAATATCTACTGATATATTCCTTCACTTTTATAAACCCAGTTTATAAATTTCATAGTCTCATCTTCCTTCTAAAATCCAAGTCCAAACACTTAATCGATTTCCAAAATTAACTCCATTTAAAAATAAATTCTTTACTTATCCAATTTTATTTTAAAATCCGTTACTTTTATTAATTCCAGACTTAACTTCTTAATTAGGTTTTAAAATCTTATTTAACTTGAAACTACAAATTTCATATTTATTTCAAGTTCCTTCCTTTTCTCCTTTCTTAACAATTTAAAATCTTGAATTTTTAGAAATGTTCTATTATTCCTTTAATTAACATCACTTAGGTTTTAAAATTCATTTCTGTTTATTCAATAATCTCCTTTCCCATACTTAGAATTTATTCATTGAAATTTTAAAAATCACTTTTCCAGTTCATTCTCTAATTTATCCAAATTTCAATAATTATTTACTTAACATTTTCCCTTTTATTTTCTTTTTCAAAATTCCAATTTTATATATTTTGATAACTCAGTATACAGAAAGGTATATTCAATCCAACCATAGCATCCAATATTCCAATTATCAATATAATTCATCACAGAATATCAAAAATCATAACACAGAATTATTATAACAATCTAAATAATTTTGAGGAATCTAGTTGGATCCCTCCAACCTGTTTCCCTGCATCCACTGACGTTAGCACAATACCAATTCCACTTCGAGGTGGAATATCGCGGTATATGGGTTTAAATAACATCATCCGCTATTATGCGACGCATATGGTCCCATCCGCTATATAATGCGGGAAATCAATCACTCTAATATATACTATATACTACTATATATATTATCACATCCAATCAATTCAATCATTCAACCAAATATTTAAATTTAACCATTTAAATTTAAATAATAATCCAGATGAGTGAGATTAACTCACCTTTGATTTTTTAATATGCAATTCGATCTAATCTCGACTTGTTCCCTTTCGGATTTTGACCTTGTAAATAATTATATGATTTTTATTAATATTTGAATCAATCGAATAATTCAATTGCCATTTTTAAAATTTTAATTCAACTAATAATTTCAATTTTAAACTAGTGATTTAATTTTAACTGATAATTTTCCCTTTTAAAATATCTATATACTTATAAAAATAGATTTTTTAAAAAAATTACTTATATAAATTCCTTCAATATTTAAAATTCCCTTTTAACTTGTATATGTAGATATTTAAAACAGAAATATTTTTATACTTTACTGTAAAACTAAAATTTCATTTCTATATAAATTTCAAACATTTAAAATTTTCCATTTTTCCAACTGCTCATATATATTTATAAGAATAAAATGATAGATTTCAAAAATCTAATATTTTATATAGACTTTCAAATATTCTAAAAATTTCCATTTTCAAATCTTATCTCTATATATATATTTACTGTTTTAGATTGAAATATGTATGTGAATATATATATATATATATGTTTACTAAATCAAAAATAGAATCATTTCATACCTTATTGTGCATTTAAAATCCAATCAATCTATATATATATATATATTTTTCAGTTTTCCTGTAAGATGTATATATATATATAATTTTATAGATAAACTAAAAATACCTTACAGCTTCGAACACGCCTCCCCTCCTCCTTTGACATCGAAGAACCCACCATCAACGCCGAGCACGCTTCCCTGCTCTACACGCCATTCCTGACCCCCAAAACCCTAGCTCGCTTCGCCCAGCTTAAAACTTTCACCAGCGAACGCCTCGCACTGAGCTCTAGTTCACGACCACCAGACTCATGAACTTCCCATCATTCCCAAGATAGTGCTGCCGCGTGCGCGACCCCCAAAGACCCCCCTCGCTCTCACGATTCGAATCCCAGGGTGATTCGATTCGATCGCCCCTCCTTTATTTTATAGTTCGAACGAAATAAATCGATTTCGTTCTTTTTTTTCTGAGAATTTTCCTTTGATAAAAAAAGAGGGAAGAACGATTTATTTTTATTTTATAGTTCGGCCATTTCCTTTTTGAACGAAGCTCTCCATTTTTTTTCGATTTCGAACGGAAACAATTTCGTTCTATTGATTTGCTCGGCCATTATATTTCTTTGCGTTTTGAACTGGAAGACAACATTTTTTTTCCGTATGAAATTAGAAAGAGTGGAAATCGATTTCATATGGTTTGTATTATTAAAATGAAAAAGGAGAATGAAGCGTGTTGGAGAAAGAACGAGAAAGTTCTGATGTGAAGATTAATTGACCAGTCAAAGAAAGTATATTTTATATTTAAATTCAAATTTAAACTTAAATTGTTTCGATTTACGTAGCTTAAAATCGCGAACACCTATCAAGGCGTGTCGCCAGGCGTTCATAATGTTATACCCCTATTTTGAACGCAATGGAAAAGATTTCGAGTCCTAATTCGATCGTATGGAGAAGATAGCTTTTTGGACCCAGTTATAATATTGAATTCGATATAAATTTCCAGCGCGTTTATATATCGCATGCTCACACAATAACTCCAATCACTAAGAAAAATGAAATCTGATAATAATACAATATTACAGATCCAATGGAACTGGTTTCATCGGATTCCGAGCCTGTGCCTCGGAAGGCTATTTTTAAATATCGATTTGAATGATATATTTTTAAAACTGAATAAATTACTTTTGAATTCAATTTTAACACTTTTACTATTTTCTGTACTATCAATATAAATTTTACAAGCATTCAATTCATTTTTAAAAGGCTTAAAACTCTAGATTCAACATTTTACCCAACTTCAAATTATTTAATTCAAGAATTAAATTACCCAATAATTAGTGATATTTGAAATTCAAGTTAGAAATTAACTTTTAAATATTTAAAATCACTTAAATTTTCAATTTCAAATGCTCAAAAATTCAGGGTCGTCACATTCCTTCCCCCTGAAAAGAATTTCGTCCCCGAAATTACTGGTTAGAAAGAATGATCCATAATCCATTAACTATTTCCTCAACCCAAATAGTTTTTAACAACTTGCCAAAACAAAACTTTTTATCAAAGACACACTAACCCTCTTTCTAACTTTCCAGCTTATCCATTAGTTCCAAACAATGTTACTTACTCAACCATTTCAAATTTAATCTAAATCCAAATTTTAAACTATCAAAATTTTCTCAAAATTTTTCTAACTCTCTAAATTTTCGAAATTTTTTGCCAGCGTCTCCTTTGCGCGGCTAGCTCGGTACAACTACAAAATGCCTCTACGGGCCCCCAAATTTCAAAAGAAAACCAAAAAGCCAAGTGGCTAGACAAGAAAATGATCAAATTTCATACAGAAATTTAAATACATACCTTTGCCGAGCAAATTTCAATTTATCTTCTGAAATCAAAAACATCAATTTATCTTTTGCTTCTATATACCTGTATATCTTACTAAGCAATAATATCCAATCACAGCATTCAATCATTTTATACATTTCTTTTCAAAATTTTCAATATTGACTTTACTTAAGCCCGTACGATGCACATATATCATCCGTACGCAATATCCAATTCGATCGCTCACTCGATCACACAATTTCATTTCCGAACTAGTATCGTCCACCCGACTTCCTAGTGCGGACTCAGATCTGGTTTCTTGATCAGAAACCGTCATTCTCCTTGCATAGCCGTAAACTATGATAGAGAATATCCAAAATCAATCAAAATTCCATATCCAGGGTTCACCCTCGAAAATCGAGTGAAAAATCTTAACTCGGATCGGAATAATTACCTCAAAATTCTGTGCTCGAATCCGGATCAAATCACTATGCGAATAAATAATATACGTACATCCTACGTATTTATTCCAATTGATAATTACTTATATCAATTCTCTCTTTATTCACACTCATTTTAATTTCTATTCACTTATCCACAATTATCTCATTTCACAACTTTCAGTTTTAATCTTCATTCAATTATTCACTTAGTACATTTCTCCATTCCAAAATTACTTAGTATATTTCCAATACCAATTTACTTAAGAATTTCATTCTTCATTTTTTAAGTTCAGTATAAATATTTTATATACTTCTTAAATTTATTTTTACTTCACTATTGAAGTTTATATCCATTTCTATTCACTTTGCCTTCACAATTCCATTTGAATTCAATTTGCTTCAATTTACAAATTATTTCAAATCTAAATACTTTTTCCCAATTTTCATTTAGATTTTCTTTTTCAATTTTACTTGAATTCAATTCATCTCCAACCTCTGAATACTGAATTTTATTTACCTTTATCTCAAATTCCAAATTTTAAATCATTTGTCGTTAGTGAATTTTTTTTTTAAAATTTTCTAACTCCCAAAATTTCCGAATTTTTTTGGCAGAGTCTCCTTTGTACAGAGGAGCTTTTGTAATTTGACAAGAGATATAAATATATATACATCGACCCACATGGTCGGAAAAACAAAAACAGTTCATATTTCCTATTTTTTTATTATGTAGGCGTACCTCTATTTAGCATTTTAAGCAAGCGGCATATTTATTTAGCAACTAGCGCAACCAAATCCAGCCAAACGGCTTTCAAAAACCTGTACTCACTCAATTTAAACATGTAAGTGACAAATATATAAAGTTTATTAACATTTCACTTATTTCAATAGCTAATGCATAACATAAGCAATATACACTAAACACTTTCCATGAGCAATTCATATGATTTCAAAACTAATTCAATTGCTTTCCACCAATTCATATGCCATTACATTAAATTTCAATGGTTTACAATTCAATTTCTTACATTCGATTCATTTTTAATCCAAACAAGCTCATATTCACGTCAATTGATTCAAAAATCAATTTTGTTTACTTCTATAAATTTTCTACTTAGTTAAATTTCCATTTGCCAACTCTTTCCGATCTACTTCGGTTAATTATCTTACCTTCCAGCTTATTTGAGTCTCACCCTTATTTTATTCAATTCTTCATAAGTTAAATTTTATTCTAACATATTTAAAATTTTATAATTTATCAACCCATATATATATATTCTATAAACAATTTCAAGCCAACACCAGTGTATTTTAAACAATTTCTCATATCTCAAAAATATTTTTGAAATCGATTATATCCAATATCCTTCGGTAAATTCAATTATCTCTTTGAGTTTCAAAGTCAAACTCAATTTTGCAAACAATTCCTCCTTTGGAAACCCAAAATGAACATCGATGATGCTGTAGTCATCACCGAAGTTATTTTCCAATAACGGAAAGAGTTAAATGCTTTTATCTCTTTAAAATCCCTCAAATATTTTTTTTTATATTCCAAATCTTCCATATTTCATATCCAATTCTGTGACGACCCAGAATTTTAACAATTTAAACTAGACTAATTAATTGTTTTTTTAAACATCTAAAAGCTAATTTTAACTTGAATTCAAGATATCAGTATTTACTTGATAATTAAATTATTAAATTATATAGTTCGAAATTGGGTAAGATGTTGGATATGGAATTTTAAGTCTGTTAAAAATAATCTGAAGGCTTATAAAATTTATAATGATGATACTGAAGATAATAGGATGGTTGAAATTTAATTTAAAGATGATTTGTTCAGTTTTGAAAGTATATCATTTAAATCGATATTTAAAATAGCCTTCCGAGGCATATTCTCAGAATTCGACGGAACCAGTTCCATTGGATCCGTAATAGTTAGTTATTATCGGATTTCAATTTTCGTAGCAATCAGAGTTGTCGTTTGACCCTGGCAGCTCGAAACGCTTAGAATTATTTGAATCGATTTAATTTAAAATGGATCGTTTACTTTCGTATCTCGTGCATACAATCAAATTAACATCCGAAACACATTCCATTATGTTCGAAATGCGGGTAAAAATCCTATAATGGCCTAGCGGTATTCCTTAAGAAGAGTTTGGAATTTTAATTGACGATTAACGAGACATTTTGAAGTTTTACAATATAATTTAAATTTAAAGGTACATTGTCAGAGATATTTTTCTACCACGCGTACTCTAGAAGCCACGCCCCAAATTCATATGTTATCTTGTCCCCTCCCTCTCATTGGAACAGAAACGAAAATGAGCCCCTCTTCCCTCATTCCCAAAATCGAATGGCCGGAGCCTTTCGTTTTTTCTTAAAAAAAAGAAAAGGGGAATACTAAAACGACGGCAATCATAATCGAATCGCGTCGGGTAGTCTCGAGCTCAAGCTCGAGGGGTTTAGCCGAGGTCGCTGAGCTCGAGCCTCGTCTAAAATCGTCACGTGTGGTGTCTGTCAGGGCGAGGCGACATCGATGGAGGTGGGAAGTCACGTAGAGGATAGCAGCAGTTTTGGAGGTAGGGCATGGCGTGTCGTGAGCATTGGGAGGCAGTGGATGCTCGATTTGAGCGAGGCTATTTGGCGATAGGCGGATCGCGTCACCTAGTGCAGACCGATGCAGTAACTTCGTCTCCATGAACCTAAGTTGCTCGTTCCAGCTCAGAGTAGGTTGCAACTCGTCTCGAGATGAGGAGGGATCGTTGGAGGAGCTGATGCTCGAGTTGACGATCGCGACTGTGTCGATGATTAGTGATGGTTCACAGGTTAGCGGTGAAGTGGGGTCGAAGTTGAAAGAAAGCAAGCTAGTTTGGAATGGATTGCAAACAGCAAAAAGAAGGTGAGTAAATCTCACTTTGGTGGATTTCTACTTAAATTTAAATGGTTAGATTTAAATAATTGGATGAATGGTTGAAAAGTTGGATGTGGGCTGATGATTTGGTGATTTTGGTTTGGTTGGTTTCTCGAGTTAATAGTTACTTGACTCAAAGTATTCAGAGATTTAAATTGTTTTAAACTTAAATCATAAATAAGAAATTATTTTTCATTTAAGTTAATAAGGGTCAAATTGATAAATTAAGGATTACGTCCATTAATGAAGATTAACGAAATAAGAAAAATCAGTGGACGAATTAATAAGTAATTACTTTAAGTAATAAATAAAATATGATTTCTTTGTGCAATAAATCAAGAGCTTGATTTAATAGTTAATCAAGGTATAATTTTTTTTTAATGAAGTATAAGAAAAGGGGAGATAATTACGAGTTGAGATTAATCTAGAATGATTAGTATTGTGGTTGAATTAAAATATTTGAGTTAGATTAGAAAAAATTAATATATATATTTGGAAGTCATTAATTTATATAATTATTGATGTCATAAGAAGTTCATTAATTAAGATTGAATTATTAATATTGTTAATTAATCTATGAAGCAATTGGAATTACTTATTGATTGTGGTTAAGAATATTTAAAATCGTGAAATTATCGAAAGTTAATTACTTGAATGAAATTGAAGAATAATTAATCCAGGATAATTAATTTAGATGAATAACGAAGGGATGATTAATTTATTTGATTTGAAGTAATTAATATTGAATGAAGAAATCTAAGTGAATGTGGTAAAGTTCAATTAGAATCAATTGAATTGATTTGTATGTGGTTAAGCTTTGCTTATGAATGATTGAATGGTATTGAATGGTTGAATGAGTTGATATCTTTGATATGAGATGTTGTGTATTTCATTTGAATAATTTGGAATGAGATAACATGAGTTCTCGAAGAGGCCGGGGTCGGGTATTGGGAGATACCCGAAACCACTTCGAATTTTTATAAATTGATTTGTGAAATCAATAGGTTGGAATGTAATGATTTGAGTGAATTGGATTATTTTATCTAAGTTTGGTACTTAGAAATTTATATGTGAAATAAGCATAGTCTATTGCAAATTGTGAATTGATTAACTTGATATAAGTTACCCCGGGTTTATATAAGTTGTATGTTTGGTACTCCATGTTAGTTGGGTTTACTCACGCTGGTTTCCAGCCTGACCCGGGTGTTACTTTGGTGTAATGCTCGGGTCAGACTGAGTATTACAGATTTTCAGGTAGGACGTTCTGGAGCTCAGGAGGCGAGCTAGATGGCGAGGACGTATAGAGTATTTTCGCGGTAGTATATTATTGTGTATCTGAGACATGATAATAGTGTATATACAGTGACTGTGTATTTGTGAAACTCTGATGTATATTAAATGTAATGAACAGATATAGTATTCTTTTGGTAAACTGTATTTAATTATTATTATATTTTATCTGCTGCGAATGTGAGTTGTTGATGTTTCTGTTCTTCTTCTTCTACCTCTTTCTTCTTTTCCATAACTATTTGGAATTTTCGGCTTCGAAAATTTCGGGTCGTTACATTTGGTATCAGAGCTGAAAGGTTAAGCGAGAACCTTGGCTCTGGTGGGAATTACTCATTTAATAGAGTCTGTAGTACTCTAGAATGAGTTGAATATATTTATATGAGAGCGTACTTGTTATTTTCTTATATAAAGTTTTGAATGATTTTATATAAAAATATATTTTGATATATAAAGCAATATTTCCTTCCAATAAATATTTAGGTGATTGGTTGTTAAATTGAAATTAAATTAAGAAGTAATATAAAATACAACCTAATTGAAAACTTGAAATTGAAATTAAATTAAGTGGTAACAGAAAATACAACCAAATTAAGATTTAAATTGATTAAATTGGAATTCTAGAATTAAAACTCAAAAATTAAATTGTTTAAAAACTTTGAATGAACAAGGTTAATTTGGTTTAAAAAGTTAAACCAATCTTTGAGAATTTAACTCGAATTTATATAATTCGAGATGGTTAAAATTTGAAGTTGGAATTGAATTCATTTAAATTGAATCCGGTTGGAATTAATTGGATTTGTGATTGAAGATGGATAAGTTTAAAAATTCAAATGGACAATTTGAATTGGATTAAATTGAAGTGATTGGAACTGAAGTGGGTGGTACCAGTCCAAATTGATTGGAATTTGAAATATAGATAGTAAATGTAATTTATAAATTGAAATAAATGGGATTATAATTTGAAATAGAATTCCAGAGAATATTTGAAAATAAAGTAAGATGAAAAATTCCGGAGTAATGTTTAAATATGAATTGGATGGATTGGGGATTTGAAGATTTTTGGGAAAATTTAAAATTCCTTGGATTGAAGGTGGTTTCCAAAGGTTTGGAGAAATAATAGTATTATTTCAAAAATATTTTTGTGTTGAATTTGCAATCCGGAAGATTTGAAATTAAAAATATTTGGAAATGCTTTTAGTGAGATAAAAGCATTGAACTCTTTTGGTCACTGGAAAATAACGTCGGTGATGACTGCAGCATCGTCGATGTTCATTTTCGAGTTTCTAGAAGAGAAATTGCTAACAAATTGATTTAAATTGGAATTGCTTGTGAACTGGGTTTGGTTTTGAAATTCAAAGAGATAATTGAATTTTCCAAAGAATTTTGGATATAGTTGAATTTTAAGGAGATACTGAAATTTTGGAAATTTGTTTAAACTCTGGAATCTTGATTAAAATGTTTATGGAATAATAAAAATATATTGGCTAATTAAAATGTATAATTCCGAATTAAAAGTAAAATGTGAATGAAATTGATTATAAATAGAAGTTGTAAAAGTGAAGTTATAAATAAAGTTGAATAAGTAAAAATCAAATGGAATTTGATTTGAAATTTGAAAGAAATTTGAGAATTAATTAAAGTTGAATTGGGAATGAATCAAGTCCAATGGAAATTGGAGTATTTAAATTGGAATTGGGTCAATTTAAATAGAAGTGGAAATTTAAATTGAATTGATGGGAAAGTGGACAGTTTTGACTCTGGACTATCTTCAGTATAAATTGTTTTAATATAAATTCATTTTTCCAAGCTATTAAATATATACAACCTTCCTTCCTTAAGACAAATTATTTTATACTTGTTTTACAATTATTTTTGGAGCTATTTAACCATTTTTCAACTGTTTTCTAAACTAGTTGCTATTTTTCAACTATGTTACAAATTAATTACTATTTTACGACTATTTTGCAATTATCTAAAATTTCTATAACTATTTAACTATTTTCTAATTATTTTGTAACTAGTTAATTATTTTATGGCTATTTTACAAGCTAATAATTATTTCAACTACTTATCTGTTTAAAAAAAAAATTTCAAGCTATTTTCTAAATACAAACCGGTCGGAGTTCAAACTGTTATTGGTTAAATACTCAATTGAGATAAGGATTGAAGTGATAATCCCATGAAATTAAAGCAATTGTGAGTATGTGAATGGAAATTCAAGTGAATATAAATAGAAAAGGATTTTTGAAAGTGTTTGAAGTATAAAAGGAATTTTATACAAGCTTGAAAATGATCCAAAGTTTTAAAAATTATATATATCTGTATATATATATATAAAGGATCTTATGAGAATTTTGGAAAAGGTTTTGGGAACCTGTGAATTTGAAAGGCTTTTGATTTTTGGGTAAAATCAATATTGGAATTTGGAAAAGCCTGATTTGTGAATTATCGATTTTGGGAATCGATTTTGTGTAAAGGTACCTATGTGAAATTCATACTAGGTGTATGATTTGAAAATACTATATGTGTATAGTATAAAGTGTTTTGAGATTGGCTCTGGGAAAAAAGGCGCTCCCTTGAAATGAGCTTCTCAGGAGTGCCATTGGGTGGTACTGCCTTGAGCCTCTAAGGGGGAGGTTCTAAAGTTGATCATGTGAGGAGTCCGGACAAAACTAGTTCCTGAGGATTATGAGTAGTGTACCATAGCGAAAGTCGTTTGTGCCGCTGAGAGCCAGCAGTCTGCGTTTGATTTTATATCGGTAGACTGTGACACTATGGTAACATAGCGAAAGTCGTGTGTGCCGCTGAGAGCCAACAGTCTATGTTTGATTTTACATCGGTAGACTGCGACCTATGTAGGAGTGGAGAAGTTTCATTTCGACAGCGTAATCGTGAGGCCGCTGAGAGCCTGCAGTTACATGGACTTTTGCTGCGACGGCAACGTAACCTTGGAAGTAACTGCGATCTGTCGTGGGTTCTATGGTGTAATCAGTTACATGGACTTTTGCTACGACGGCAACGTAACCCTGGATGTAACTGTGACCATAGATGGGTGTGATGATTTCCAGAGCATTCTCACCAAAGATATTTTCAGTAAACTGTTTTCAAAAACTATTTTCGATATTTTCAAGTAAAATTACTTTCGAAGTATTTTCACTAGATGTCGAAAATGAGTCTGCTAAGTACTTATAGATTTTCAGTCCTATGCCTGATCAACGTATGACTGAATTTCTGTGAGAACAAGGATGGACTGGTTGAGACATCGAGTTATAAAAAGTATTTTTTATAAAAAGCTATTTTAATAATATTATTTGAATTCAAAAGCATTTCTAAATTTTAAAATAAAAGTGTTGGATTTTTGGGAAATGAAAGAAACTTCAAATTTGAATTATAAAAACAAATTTGAACTCCGGGAAATTTAATGAAGTAATTTCCTTTGTAATGAAAATTGGAAGTAAGCTAATTAACTAAATAATCAATGGGAAGAGTATGTTGAGTTAATAATGGAGTTTGAAAATAACTTCGAATGGTAAATAAAATTCGACTTAGATTTGATAATAAATTATAATATAAATGGTTTGAATTGCAAACAAAGCCAAATAAATAGAAATAAATGGAAATAAATTGAGAATGGCTTTGTATAAATAAAATGAATTCGCGAATGAATTGAGAAGTGAATTAAAACAAAATTTAAGCGGATGTGCTGATTAAATTTAATGAGATTTGATTAAATGAGAATCAAATAGAAGTAAACTTAAGATTGATGTTGGAATAAATTAAAGTAAATTAACTTAAGTTTACAATTTATGAGAGCTTGGCTTCGAATAAGGGTAAAAGCCATTAAATAAAAGCTTGGATTGAATTAATTTGGGAATGACTAGTAGTATTCAAGAATGGAATGTGGTGAGCTAAATAAAATGGTTGTGAATAAATTAAAATGGAATGGAATTAAATAAATTAAGTCGGAATCAATTTAAATGGGTTATAACACTTAAGTAATTATTTATTCACATGGATATCATAAATTTGTGTAAAAATGAGCGTCATTTGTTATAAACGAGATTTAATTAAATTCTATGAATTAGTGGATGCAAATATGATTAATTTTTGAATCGTTTGAAGTGAATGTGAGCTTGTTTGGATTAAAAATCAATGGAATATAAGAAATGGAGTTGTAAAACAATTAAACTGGGAAAAATGGTATATAGATTGGGGGTAAGCAATTGAATTAGGTTTGAAAACGTATAAATTGCTCATGTGAATTAATTTGAATGCATTTCTTTTAGTATTAAAGTGTTATAGTTGTTTAAGTAAGGGTTATGTTATAAACTTTATATGTATATGGTGCTTATATGTTTAAATTGAGATAGTACAGGTACTGGAAGGCCGTTTGGCTGGATTTGGATGCGATAATTGCTAAATAATAAGCCGCTTGCTTTAAAAATGCTAAAAAAAAGGGTACGCCTACACAAAAGAATTCAAAATAGGAGATATGAACTGCATATATTGATATGTATTGTGATTTCCGGCCTGAGGCCGATGTATATATATTTGTGCATTCTGCGATATCGCAGAAGCTCCTCCGTACAAAGAAGACTCTGCCAAAATTTTCTGAAAATTTTGGGAGTTAGAAATTTTTGGAAAAATTTATGTTAATGACAGATTAGAATTAAATAGATTAGTAAATGAAACTAATATGAATTAGATGTCAATGGAGGATAAAATTCAATATTTAGAATTGAGGACAAATTGAAATCATATGGAAACGGGAGAAACAAATTGATTAGAAGTAGATACGAAAACTCTTGTAAGGAAAGGTATAAAATGATTTGTAAAGTTACAATTGGATATTGTTGCTAATTGGGATATGCAGGTATTAAAGGGAAAAGAAATTGGATTTGATTCCAAAAGATAAATTTGAATTGCCCGACTAAAAGGTTAGTATTTAATTTCTGTATGAAATTGGATTGGGTTTTTGAGCTAGCCACTTGGCCTTTTGTTTTCTTTTTGAGAATTTGGGAGCCTGTAGAGGCCTTTTGTAGTCGTACGGAGCTAGCCGCGCAAAGGAGACGCTGGCAAAAAAATTTCGAAAATTTAGAGAGTTAGAAAATTTTTGAATTTTTTTTGATAATTCAAAATTTGATTTAAATTTGAATAATTGAGAAAAGGGTATTGTTTGGGAACTGTGGGAGAGTTTGGGAAATCAGTAAGAATGATAAGAGGTCTTTTATAAAAGATAATTGGTAAGATGTTGAACTGTTGGTTTTGGGGGGAAGGTAAATGGGTATAGTACCCTTCTACTTAACTAGTAATTTCGGGGACGAAATTCTTTTAAGGGGGAAGGAATGTGACGACCCAGAATTTTAACAATTTAAACTAGACTAATTAATTGTTTTTTTAAACATCTAAAAGCTAATTTTAACTTGAATTCAAGATATCAGTATTTACTTGATAATTAAATTATTAAATTATATAGTTCGAAATTGGGTAAGATGTTGGATATGGAATTTTAAGTCTGTTAAAAATAATCTGAAGGCTTATAAAATTTATAATGATGATACTGAAGATAATAGGATGGTTGAAATTTAATTTAAAGATGATTTGTTCAGTTTTGAAAGTATATCATTTAAATCGATATTTAAAATAGCCTTCCGAGGCATATTCTCGGAATTCGACGGAACCAGTTCCATTGGATCCGTAATAGTTAGTTATTATCGGATTTCAATTTTCGTAGCAATCAGAGTTGTCGTTTGACCCTGGCAGCTCGAAACGCTTAGAATTATTTGAATCGATTTAATTTAAAATGGATCGTTTACTTTCGTATCTCGTGCATACAATCAAATTAACATCCGAAACACGTTCCATTATGTTCAAAATGCGGGTAAAACCCTATAATGGCCTAACGGTATTCCTTAAGAAGAGTTTGGAATTTTAATTGACGATTAACGAGACATTTTGAAGTTTTACAATATAATTTAAATTTAAAGGTACATTGTCAGAGATATTTTTCTACCACGCATACTCTAGAAGCCACGCCCTAAATTCATATGTTATCTTGTCCCCTCCCTCTCATTGGAACAGAAACGAAAATGAGCCCCTCTTCCCTCATTCCCAAAATCGAATGGCCGGAGCCTTTCGTTTTTTTTCTTAAAAAAAAAGAAAAGGGGAATACTAAAGCGACGGCAATCATAATCGAATCGCGTCGGGTAGTCTCGAGCTCAAGCTCGAGGGGTTTAGCCGAGGTCGCTGAGCTCGAGCCTCGTCTAAAATCGTCACGTGCGGTGTCTGTCAGGGCGAGGCGACATCGATGGAGGTGGGAAGTCACGTAGAGGATAGCAGCAGTTTTGGAGGTAGGGCATGGCGTGTCGTGAGCATTGGGAGGCAGTGGATGCTCGATTTGAGCGAGGCTATTTGGCGATAGGCGGATCGCGTCACCTAGTGCAGACCGATGCAGTAACTTCGTCTCCATGAACCTAAGTTGCTCGTTCCAGCTCAGAGTAGGTTGCAACTCGTCTCAAGATGAGGAGGGATCGTTGGAGGAGCTGATGCTCGAGTTGACGATCGCGACTGTGTCGATGATTAGTGATGGTTCACAGGTTAGCGGTGAAGTGGGGTCGAAGTTGAAAGAAAGCAAGCTAGTTTGGAATGGATTGCAAACAGCAAAAAGAAGGTGAGTAAATCTCACTTTGGTGGATTTCTACTTAAATTTAAATGGTTAGATTTAAATAATTGGATGAATGGTTGAAAAGTTGGATGTGGGCTGATGATTTGGTGATTTTGGTTTGGTTGGTTTCTCGAGTTAATAGTTACTTGACTCAAAGTATTCAGAGATTTAAATTGTTTTAAACTTAAATCATAAATAAGAAATTATTTTTCATTTAAGTTAATAAGGGTCAAATTGATAAATTAAGGATTACGTCCATTAATGAAGATTAACGAAATAAGAAAAATCAGTGGACGAATTAATAAGTAATTACTTTAAGTAATAAATAAAATATGATTTCTTTGTGCAATAAATCAAGAGCTTGATTTAATAGTTAATCAAGGTATAAATTTTTTTTAATGAAGTATAAGAAAAGGGGAGATAATTACGAGTTGAGATTAATCTAGAATGATTAGTATTGTGGTTGAATTAAAATATTTGAGTTAGATTAGAACAAATTAATATATATATTTGGAAGTCATTAATTTATATAATTATTGATGTCATAAGAAGTTCATTAATTAAGATTGAATTATTAATATTGTTAATTAATCTATGAAGCAATTGGAATTACTTATTGATTGTGGTTAAGAATATTTAAAATCGTGAAATTATCGGAAGTTAATTACTTGAATGAAATTGAAGAATAATTAATCCAGGATAATTAATTTAGATGAATAACGAAGGGCTGATTAATTTATTTGATTTGAAGTAATTAATATTGAATGAAGAAATCTAAGTGAATGTGGTAAAGTTCAATTAGAATCAATTGAATTGATTTGTATGTGGTTAAGCTTTGCTTATGAATGATTGAATGGTATTGAATGGTTGAATGAGTTGATATCTTTGATATGAGATGTTGTGTATTTCATTTGAATAATTTGGAATGAGATAACATGAGTTCTCGAAGAGGCCGGGGTCGGGTATTGGGAGATACCCAAAACCACTTCGAATTTTTATAAATTGATTTGTGAAATCAATAGGTTGGAATGTAATGATTTGAGTGAATTGGATTATTTTATCTAAGTTTGGTACTTAGAAATTTATATGTGAAATAAGCATAGTCTATTGCAAATTGTGAATTGATTAACTTGATATAAGTTACCCCGGGTTTATATAAGTTGTATGTTTGGTACTCCATGTTAGTTGGGTTTACTCACGCTGGTTTCCAGCCTGACCCGGGTGTTACTTTGGTGTAATGCTCGGGTCAGACCGAGTATTATAGATTTTCAGGTAGGACGTTCTGGAGCTCAGGAGGCGAGCTAGATGGCGAGGACGTATAGAGTATTTTCGCGGTAGTATATTATTGTGTATCTGAGACATGATAATAGTGTATATACAGTGACTGTGTATTTGTGAAACTCTGATGTATATTAAATGTAATGAACAGATATAGTATTCTTTTGGTAAACTGTATTTAATTATTATTATATTTTATCCGCTGCGAATGTGAGTTGTTGATGTTTCTGTTCTTCTTCTTCTACCTCTTTCTTCTTTTCCATAACTATCTGGAATTTTCGGCTTCAAAAATTTCGGGTCGTTACAAATTCAAAGATATTTCCAAAATAATATCACTATTATTTCTCTAAGCCTTTTCAACCCTTTTCAACCCAAAAGAATTTAAATCTTTCCCAAAATTCCAATTCGAAATCCATCCAATTCATATTCAACATTACTCTGGAAATTTCAACTCAATTTATTTTCAAATATTTCTCTGGAATTCTATTTCAGATTATAAATCACATTTTTAGTTTACATTTATAAATCTCATTTGTATATGAATTTATTTCTTAGCTTTTAGTTATGATTTCATTTTCTATATCCAACTTCCACTTAACAATGATAATGATTTAATATTATCATCTTCTAACAGCCAAGCAACCATATATACTTATAATAATTTTCGAAAAATTATTTCTTTTTATATACCAAATAATTTGGGTAAAATTATTTCATTTACCCTATTTTAAAACAATACTATGTCGGTTTATCTTGTTTAAGAGTTTAGAAACCCCTATCGATAACATGGCGTCCCACATATTGACCAGAATCCATAAACACTCAACCGATAAATCAACACAGTATAAAAACAAATTTTATATTCACTAACAAATACACGCTCATATCTATTAATACACTCAAACTCATTCTAGAGTACTACTGACTCTATCTCTAATGAGTAATCCCAAGCAGAGCCAAGGTTCTCGCTTAACCTTCAGCTCTGATACCAAGTAAAATGACCCGCAAACCCGTACCCCTTGAATCGACACTATTCTTCAACATATCGACACAAAGTGAATGGAAATACGAACCATTAGGGTTAAAGAAAAAGGAGATAGAAGAAAAAGGAAACAACACAACATCAGAATCTCACATACGCAGCGGAATAAAATATAATAGATAATAACTGATCCTTTACACAAAAGAAACTATATCTGTTTTACAATTACATTATCAGAGTACAACAAAATCAGAATCAAATACTGGACAGTTATATTAACTTGTCCCACAAACAGAATACACAATACACACAACACAGCGGAATATACATCAAGTACGAGTGATACGTCTCTCCATCCAGCTCGTCTCCTGATCTCCACAACATCATATCCTGTATCTATATACTCGGTCTGACCCGAGCATTATAATAAAATAACACCCGAGTCAGTCTGGAAAACCAGCGTGAGAAAACATACTCAATTGGATTATTAAAGTTTTCCAAACCCTTTGAAATCAAAAGCATCTCGTAAGACCACGCCACAAATAAACATATCGGGTTTTTACCTTACGATAGCCCAAACACTTTTTATCAAATCCGTCTGATATTATAATAGTGTCTATAGAAAGTAAAATAGAATCTAGCTGAAATGCTTGCATCTCACGTTTCAGCAATAGTTAGGCACAATCAAAACCGTACAGGCACGTAGGGAGAATGGATTTCCAACTAATGACTAGGCACTAGGGTACCACCTGTCACAGTACCTGGTCTAGATCAGCGTACGGTGGACCACGCCCGATCCCCTGCAACACAAGACCGGAACTACCTAAGGGTAATTTCGAGTAAGATCATACCACGGTTGGGATCAGCAACCGCACCACTAAGCCGAATGTAAAAAGGGACATCTAGATAGGGATGACCTCACCCTAATAGGCGCTACCCACATAGCCTTGCTGCATAACCCCTGATTTTCAGTCATTTCCGGTTGATGAGGCTAGAGGCTAAGCATTACCTTTTTAGAACACATCTCTTAGAATGCCCACCGTCCACCTGACGATGTTCCGAAAGCATTCATCCATACAAGTCCGTCCCGGGTCCGAACGGAACCGAAGGCACTACTCCTACTACTTCCATTTTGGAATCACCCTCAGGATTAGTGGCGACTAGCCCTTGCACTAAACTGTACCATCTTCGATTCAAACTCGTTTCCCCACGAAAACGTACAAACCGGATCGAAGTGGTTTTCGGGAAATTAATCTCGATCCCGGTCTCTTCGAAATGATCAGCGCATTGGCCAATATTGATAGTCGGTTATTTAACTATCAATTAACATTCATAAACATCCATCAAACAATAAATAATTTCCAAATTATTTATTTATCTCAAGATATCTTCATAGGATATATTCCCAATTTCACCCTTGAAACAGTTTTTCAAACCATCTTCCTTTATGGAATAAATTTCCCAAATATTGTTTTTCCACTGAAAATAACCAAGTCCAAACATTTAGATTTTAAAATAATTTAAATCACTTTATTCTAAAATATACTTTAAACATTTAAATTAAAACTACTTTAGTACTTTATTAAAAATATATACTTTAAGAATATTTAAAATAAACTACTTTATAAAATATAAAACTACATTTTTATCCTTTTAAAACACAATACTAGGTTACTTTTAAATAATTACTACTAAATAAATTTGGAAAATACTTAATTTAAAACTTAAACGTTTAATAATAAATTTTCTAAAACATGCTTTTAAATCAATCCTTAAAATTTTTAACTTATACTTAAAAATTTGCTTTGAAAACGTATTTGGCTATCCTGGGAAATACACTTCTCTTACACATCTTTAAAAATAAATCACTATTTAATTTTAAACAAATTTACCCATTTCTCTAATAAATTCCCACCGTGAATTTTTCTTCCAAATATCTACTGATATATTCCTTCACTTTTATAAACCCAGTTTATAAATTTCATAGTCTCATCTAACTTCTAAAATCCCAGTCCAAACACTTAATCGATTTAAATCGATCTCCAAAATTAACTCCATTTAAAATTAAATTATTTACTTATCCAATTTTATTTTAAAATCCGTTACTTTTATTAATTCTAGACTTAACTTCTTAATTAGGTTTTAAAATCTTATTTAACTTGAAACTACAAATTTCGTATTTATTTCAAGTTCCTTCCTTTTCTCCTTTCTTAACAATTTAAAATCTTGAATTTTTAGAAATGTTCTATTATTCCTTTAATTAACATCACTTAGGTTTTAAAATTCATTTCCGTCTATTCAAAAATCTCCTTTCCCATACTTAGAATTTATTCATTGAAATTTTAAAAATCACTTTTCCATTTCATTCTCTAATTTATCCAAAATTTCAATAATTATTTACTTAACATTTTCTCTTTTATTTTCTTTTTCAAAATTCCAATTTTATATATTTTGATAACTCGGTATACCGAAAGGTATATTCAATCAAACCATAGCATCCAATATTCCAATTATCAATATAATTCATCACATAATATCAAAAATCATAACACAGAATTATTAGAACAATCTAAACAATTTTGAGGAATCCAGTTGGATCCCTCCAACCTGTTTCCCTACATCCACAGACGTTAGCACAATACCAATTCCACTTCGAGGTGGAATATCGCGATATATGGGTTTAAATAATATCATCCGCTATTGCGGCGCATAGGGTCTCATTCGCTATATAATGCGGGAAATCAATCACTCCAATATATACTATATACTACTATATATATTATCACATCCAATCAATTCAATCATTCAACCAAATATTTAAATTTAACCATTTAAATTTAAATAATAATCCAGATGAGTGAGATTAACTCACCTTTTATTTTTTAATATGCAATCCGATCCAATCTCGACTTGTTCCCTTTTGGATTTTGACCTTGTAAACAATTATATGATTTTT
This sequence comes from Allium fistulosum, assembly GCA_030737815.1. Taxonomy (NCBI): domain Eukaryota; kingdom Viridiplantae; phylum Streptophyta; class Magnoliopsida; order Asparagales; family Amaryllidaceae; genus Allium; species Allium fistulosum. The sequence goes on from CM060904.1 coordinate 101,640,663, forward strand.
ATTAATATTTGAATCAATCGAATAATTCAATTGCCATTTTTAAAATTTTAATTCAACTAATAATTTCAATTTTAAACTAGTGATTTAATTTTAACTGATAATTTTCCCTTTTAAAATATCTATATACTTATAAAAATAAATTTAAAAAAAATTACTTATATAAATTCCTCCAATATTTAAAATTCCCTTTTAACTTGTATATGTAGATATTTAAAATAGAAATATTTTTATACTTTACTGTAAAACTAAAATTTCATTTCTATATAAATTTCAAACATTTAAAATTTTCCATTTTTCCAACTGCTCATATATATTTATAAGAATAAATTGATAGATTTCAAAAATCTAATTTTTTATATAGACTTTCAAATATTCTAAAAATTTCCATTTTCAAATCTTATCTCTATATATATATTTACTATTTTAGATTAAAATATGTATGTGAATATATATCTATATATATACGTTTACTAAATCAAAAACAGAATCATTTCATACCTTACTGTGCATTTAAAATCAAATCAATCTATATATATATATATTTCAGTTTTCCTGTAAGATGTATATATATATATAATTTTATAGATAAACTAAAAATAACTTACAGCTTCGAACACGCCTCCCCTCCTCCTTCGACATCGAAGAACCCACCATCAACGCCTAGCATGCTTCCCTGCTCTACACGCCTTTCCTGACCCCCAAAACCCTAGCTCGCTTCGCCCAGCTCAAAACTTCCACCAGCGAACGCTTCGCACTGAGCTCTAGTTCACGGCCACCAGACTCGCGAACTTTCCATCCTCCCCACGATAGTGCTGCCGCATTCGCGATCCCGAAAGACCCCCTCGCTCTCATGATTCGAATCCCAGCGTGATTCGATTCGATCGCCCCTCCTTTATTTTATAGTTTGAACGAAATAAATCGATTTCGTTCTTTTTTTCCTGAGAATTTTCCTTTGATAAAGAAAGAGGGAAGAACGATTTATTTTCATTTTATAGTTCGGCCATTTCCTTTTTGAACGAAGCTCTCCATTTATTTTCAATTTCGAACGGAAACAATTTCGTTCTATTGATTTGCTCGGCCATTATATTTCTCTGTGTTTTGAACTGGAAGAGAGCATTTTTTTCGTATGAAATTAGAAAGAGTGGAAATCAATTTCATCTGGTTTGTATTATTAAAAAGAAAAAGGAGAATGAAGCGTGTTGGAGAAGGAACGAGAAAGTTCTGATGTGAAGATTAATTGACCAGTCAAAGAAAGTATATTTTATATTTAAATTCAAATTTAAACTTAAATTATTTCAATTTACGTAGCTTAAAATTGCGAACCCCTATCAAGGCGTGCCGCCAGGCATTCATAATGTTATACCCCTATTTTGAACGCAATGGAAAAGATTTCGAGTCCTAATTCGATCGTATGGGGAAGATAGTTTTTTTGGACCCAGTTATAATATTGAATTCGATATAAATTTCCAACGCGTTTATATATCGTATGCTTACAAAACAACTCCAATCACTACGAAAATTGAAATCCGATAATAATTGTAACGACCCAGAATTTTTGATAATTAAAATTCGAATATTTAATTGATTTTAAATATTAATAAATGGAATTTAGAGGTCGAATAATTTATTATTCGAATATTGGATTTAATTTGATAATTAAATCGATAAATTAATAGTGAAATTCCAGAGATAATTGTAAATCGAGTTTAAAAGTGATGGAAAATGATTTGTAAAGTTTTATTTAATCATACTGGAGTTATAGAAAGGTTATGGAACTTTTAAAATTGGAATTTGGAGTTAATCTGTGAAAATTGAATATTTTAATATTTAATTATCGACTGTAAAAATAGCCAATTTTCGAACAGTCTCAGAATTGAACGAGACCAGTTCCATTGGATCCGTAATAGTTAGTTATTATCGGATTTTAATTTTCGTATCAATCGGAATTGTCGTTTGACCGTGGCAGCTCGAAACGCATCGATATCATTTTAATTTAAATCGTCGAGTTAAAAATAGTCATTTTTCAAACGGTCTCGGATTTCGACGAAACCAGTTTCATCGGATCCGTAATGTGATGTTATTGTAAGATTTCAAATTTCGTAATTTTTGGATTTATCATTTGTCCGGTACAAATCAAAACGCCTCGAAATCGATTTAAATCGGTTTAATTTAAATTGATCGTTTAATTCCGTAACTCGCACAGATGACCGAATTAGCTTTCGAAACATGTTCCATTGCGTTCGGAATGTGGGGTAAACCTTAAAAACGCTAGCCGGCACGCTTCGTTTGGAGTTCGGAAAATTTCGGATGAATAGTGTTTGGCAGTTTTCTATAAAAGCCCTCGGTTTTGTTCATTTGCAAACAAACGACACTAGGGTTTCAGCTCAAACCCTGGCCGCCTCTAATTCGTTCAATGGCCGAAAACGTGCCCTCTTCTCCCTCCTTTATCTTCGAATCCATCATTCAATCCAAGAAATTGTCAACTAAGAAAAGGTAGAGGGCATCGAGAGCTTCAATTTGAACGGTGATGATGAAAAATGGAGCAAGGATTCAACGGCAAATCGCTTGTAAATGGCACGACTTCGTGCACGTCCTTCGAAGACGTGGGACCACCGAGCTGAGCCGCGACTGGGGCGTAGGTGGTGGTGGCGAAGATCTTCGATACGGTAGTTGTTGATCGAGTTCTAGGGCTCGAGGGGGCGTGCGGTGATTGGTCAAAGGAAACGATGATGGGTTTCTTTACTTGCGTGGTGCCTGGAAACGAACGGGGGGGAGAAGAACGTGAGCACGGTCGTGATCTCCCTGTTCAAAAATTCACGGTCCAGATCTGTTTAGTAAAATGTAATTAAAGAAAAAAAAAAGAAATTGATTTATTATCTCGTTTTAAATTGTACGATGTTTAAAATATCATATCTTTTTGCTGCGAGGTCGGAATGGAACGAAACCAGTTGCGTTGCGTTCGTATCGTTGAATACTACGCTATGGAGCAGGATTGGAATTTATTGGAGCTAGTTTGAATTTCGGGTAAAATTAAACGCGTGTTTAATTTTATTCGAAATAAACGCTGGAATCAGAATTTAAATCACAGTGAGATCTTCTCACTCAAATTTGAATGTGGAATTATTTACAGTTATTGATTGATGATTGACTGTTTGAATGTGCTATTAGATATGATAGGATATATCTATATATATAGCAGTATATACATATTGGCATATGTATATATTGGATTGATTGATTTCCCGCCTCGTATAGCGGATGAGACCCTATTGCGCCGTTAGTAAGCGGATTTATAAAAACCTATATACCGCGATAATTCCGTACTGGAGCGGAATTGGTATTGTGCTGACGTCTTTGGATGCAGGGAAACAGGTTGGAGGGATCCAACTGGATTCCTCAACTGTATTTACTTATTTACAGATATTGTGATATATTCTGCTATCATATGATGATATATGATATTGACTGTTGTGATGGACTAATCGATGCTGTTGCATCATCGGATTCAGTTTTGAAATGTAAAAATAACGACTGTTACTTTAAAAAGATTTTAAAGTGATTTTTGAAAATATACGTTTTATGGGATTTTTGAAGTGATTTATTTTAAATAAATAAACGTTCAAATTTTAAACTTATGAAAGTTAAGATCTTTGTGAAATATAACCGAAAAGTGATTTTTGGAATAAATGGTTGATTGATTTATAAAATGGTTTAAATTGAGATTCTTAAAATATTATAAACGGTTTACTTAAAAGGTTTATAAAGTGGACGTTTTATAAATTAAAATGTTGGTGTTATAAAACGAGTTTTTATAAGCGTTAGAATGAATTTTTGAGAATTTATAAATAAATGAAATTTATAAATTGGGAACTTATAAATGGAAAATGATTTTTTGTGGAATAAATGAAATTATAAGTATTTGACTTATAATATGGATTGTGGTAGGAAAAAATTGAATTGTGAATTGAATAGGTCATTAAAGAAGATTTATAGATCGAATTGGTAATAAAGGAGATTTATTAAATCGAAGTTGTTAGAAGAATAGAATTGAAATTTATAAAAGTTGTTTATAAATCCGGAATCACTTATTTTGATGAGTTGAATATAGAAGTTAATAAAAGAAGATTTATAAGTCGAAGTTGTTATTAAAATGGAAATAGAATTTATAACCGTGTTTATAAATTCGGAATCGATTAAATTTGATAAGTGAATTATAGAAGGTTATTAAAGAAGATATATTCACGATTTTGGACAGTGAATATATTGTTAAGTAAAATGGATACGTTTTTGAAGAAGTGATATTAAAAATGAAGTTAAACATTTTAAAGATGTTTTAAAATGCATTATAAATCGAAAGCATAGATTTCAACATTTTTATTGTTGAAATAGGTGTTTTCGAAAAATAAGGAAATGGTGGACTATAACACTGTTGTTATAGTAAATGGTTTCCGAAAGGAAATGTTTTAATGTAGTATTGGGATTCACATATCTATCTAAATTCCGAATCCCTATACTAGTGATTTTGAGTCGTCGTAACGATGTTTTACGTAACATTCGTTTTGACTCAAATAAATGTGTTTTAAGAATGATTTCCTTAAAAGAATGAAATATATACTTAATTTGATTTAAGTATATCGAATATTTTCAAATGTTGAAAATAAATGATTTGTGAAATACTTATTATTAAATAAGTATGGAATTGCTTTTCCAATATGAAATGAACTGTTTTTGAGATTTTATCTTCAAAGATAAAATGAAATGTGGAAATTGAATATTTGAAATTTGTTTTCAAATGGTTAAGTGTGGAAACTATATATCTAGTAAAGATATTTTGGAAGATAAAATAATTTGGGAAAATTATTTGGAATCTGATGATGTTGCGCATCTTTATTGATAGTTAAATAACCGACTATCAATAATTACCTTGAGTAGGTATTTGTTGTGAATTGGATGAATCTGAATGCCACACTTATTTTTGAATAATCGCTCACTATTCGGGTTAACCGGGAAAGGACCATGGGGTCGTATAACCCATTCCGAATATGCGATACGTCGATATGAATTGCATTTGAAGACCGGTGTTGAAGACCGGATATTTTTGAAAACGGAAGGATTACCGTCGAGTTACTCTACATCGGTTGATCTCCGATTTAGAGGTTTTATCACCCTTAGTGACGGGAAGTCCTGACGTGATTGAAAATTATCCGGATATGCAAGGGCTTCGTGAGAAGTTCCTTCGGTTCTGTTCGATCCCGGAACAGACTTGTATGGATTGTGTGTCTGACGTTACAATTTGAGATATAAAGCTGATTTCTTTCAAATACATTTCTGTTGGTGGCGGAGAATTTATTCTCTTAGCTTAACACCCTTCTCTGAGACGTACGAGCTCAGAGGTTATGTAGTTGAAATTCATCAGCGATATATCCCAATTTGGTAACGTGGCATACTGAGTGTTGCTGTGAAATGATCAGTGTTTGATCATTTGTGATATGATCATTTGTTTGATCTTATATCTTTGTGATCATAGGTTGATCATTTTGTTTGACCCGAAGCAGGGCTTTTTGTAGAAAGCGTAGCTTTGTGGACGAGACTTCGTCGAGCCTCACACCCCGGAAATGGTCGAAACAGGAAGGATGCAGCAAGGTTCTAGGGAGTAGCGCCCCTTAGTGTATGTCATTCCTTCTGGATAAAGGTGGTATCATGGTATGGAGCCCAGATACTTAACCTCTGTGGTTACTGCATTATTATTATCTATGTGGTTTTGTTGCGAATCGGGGATCCTCGGGAAGATCGGTGACGATCGGGGGATGGCATACGCGTGTCAGTAGTTACCTATTTTTGCAGAGGTAACCCGGCCTTGTGTTGGCAGAGATCTAACCGTAATGTTAGGTTATTTCTCGGGTCGTCTATTCCAGGGACGTACCCATCGTGGATAGGAAGTTCCTTTGCCTGACCATTTGTTGGAAATCCAAAGAAACAATACGTGACTTGTACGGTTTTAGTTGTAGAACCTATCATTCACTTATGGTGGCGCCCCACTGTTTGGATGGTAGCTATAGTAGGCATACGATACTGGTCGTATGTTGGCTAAGATTAATATTATACTTTCGAAATGTTTTCTACACTATGCACTAATAATAATATCAAAAATGATTTGATTTTGCGTAGTAAGCATCTTTGACTATCATAAGAAGAAATCTCCTCCAATTCTGCGTTTGCATTGTGTGTGTGGTGGGAGGTCTTATGGTAGTTTCATTTTCCAAAAGCATTGCGAATTGACTTTAAAGTTACCCTGTTGTTTATTTTAAAGAATAACTGTTTTTACTATCTCACACCAGTCACCATGACTGACTCGGAGTTTATTGTTCCCTTCTAAACTCTGGGTGCCCACAAAATTTCCACACGGGCAGCCTAGAGTTATATTATCAGGATATTCTGGATATTCTGGAGCTTTGGAGATAAGCTGGAGGACGAGACGTAGTATTTGTATCTGATAGTATTTATTCCGCTGTGTATTCTGTATGAGGACAAGTTATATAACTGTCCATTGATGTGATGTATTGTATTGAGTTGTATATTGACTCTGATGATTGATGTATGTATAAAATGATATAGTTCTTTGTTTTAAAGATTACTGATTTATCTATTATATATTGTTCCGCTGCGATGTGTAAGATTCTGATATTGTCTCTGTTCTGTATCTGTTGTTGTTTTGTTGTTCTTCTTTCTTTTTCTTCTATCTTCTTCTTCTACTTTTTTCTTCTTTCTTAAAACCATAACTTTTCGGGTTTCCGGCATTCGATTTCTCGGCAGTCGATAAAGTGAGTATCGATGTTGAATTTTCGAAAGTCGAAAATTTTCGGGATGTTACATTTGGTATCAGAGCATATGGTTAAGCGACAACCCTGCTCTGTTGGGTGTTACTCATTAGAGATAGAGTCAGCAGTACTCTAGAATGAGTTGAGTGTAATAATAGATACGAGTGCGTATTTGTTAGTGAATATAAAATTGTTTTATATTGTGATGATTGGTTTGTTGAGTGGTATATGGATTCTGGTCGGTATTGTCCGTACAACTCTATCGATAGGGATCTCTAAACACTTGAATAGAACAATTCGGCACAGTATTGTTTTAAATAGGGAAAATGAGATAATTTTGCCCAAAACTATTTTTGTATAGAAACGAATTGATTTTCTATGAATTACTATAGTATATGGTTGCATGGATGTTAGGAAGTAATAATAGTGAATTATCATCACTGAAATTGAATAAGAAATTCAAATCGTAACTCCAAAGTTAAGAAAATTAATTCACATACGAATGAAATCTGAGAATGTAAATTATAAATGTAATTTGTAATTTAAAATGAGATTCCAGAGAAGTTTTTGGAAAGGTTTTGAAAAGAATTTGAAAATTTTGGAGATTTGAAAAGGTTAAAATCTTTTTGGAGTTGAAAATGAATTTCAAAGGTTTTGAAAGGTATTTTTGAAAGATGAAAAGCTCTAAACTCTTTTCGGTCGCTGGAAAATAACTTCGATGATGACCGCGGCATCGTTGGTGTTCATTTTCGGGTTTCCAAAAGAGGAATTGCTGCCAAATTGTTTTAAATGAGAGTTGTTTGGAAAAATTGGGTTTTGTTTAGAAAATTCAAAGGATAATTTGAATTGTTTTCAAAAATGGTTTTGAAAAGGTTGAAAAAAAAAACTCTGGAATGCTATATGAAAATGTTTATGAAATATTAATAAGTTGATAACTTATACAAATTTAATATTGATAGGATTGAAATTTGAATTTTGGATTTATAAGTGGAAATGTAAGTTAAGTTAAACAAACGATGTTTAATGTGATATAACTTAAGTGTTGATTGGAATTGATTTTGGTGTCGAAGTAAATAATCAAAATGAATTAAATGAATATGAACTTGAGTTATATAAATGAACTTCAACATGGAAATGTGGAATGGATTAGCTATTGAACTAATGAATCAATTGAATGTAAATGTTAATTCATTGAAGAAACTGAATAAATTGAATCGATAAAATTTGAAGAAAAGTAAAATGAATTCGAATTGGAAATCCAGTTTAAATGACAGTAGATTTAACCAAAGGGTGAATTGAAAATAAATTTTGGGAATGAACGAAAGAATAAAACTGGAATTGAAACTGAATATTGAAAACAAATTTGAATAAAGTGAATTACAATTTGTGATAAATTAGTAAATGAAACTAATTTAAAATGGTGCAGTTATGAATGAAAGATAATCGATAAAATTCAATATTCAGAATTGAAGGTAAATTGAATTCCAATAGAATTAAAATGGTGAATTGAATTCAAATGAATTTGAAATGAAAACTTGAATGGATATGAATATGTAACTTCAATAGTGAAGTAAACTAAAGATATATAAGCAGTTTATATTGAAAATTTTGTAATTGAATGTACGAAATGGTTTGAATATATGCAACTAGATATTATGGCTAGTAGGATATACAGGTGTATAAAAGGAATTGGAATTTTGATTTCGAAGATAATTTGAATTGCTCGACAAAAGGTAAGTATTTGAATTCGAATATGAGATTTACTGATTTCTCTCTAGCCGCTTGGCTTTTTCCTTTTCTTTTTGAAATCTGAGAGTCCGAAGGGACGTTTTGTAGTCGTGCCGTATTAGCCGCGCAAAGGAGACGCTGGCGAAATTTTTCGAAAATTTCGAGTGTTAGAAAATTTTTGAGAAAATTTTGAAAGTTAAGTTTGAATTTAAACTCGAATTTGAATTTAGAAGTTAAACAATGTTGTTTGGAACTTAGAATTCAAGTTGGAAAATTTAGTTGAATTGATAACGAATCTTTAGTAGGAAGATTTGTTTTAATAAAATTGATAAAACTATTAGATGTTGAAAAATAGTAGACGAGTTAAGGACCTTTCTTCCTAACTTGTAATTTCGAGGACGAAATTCTTTTAAGGGGGGAAGTTTGTAACGACCCAGAATTTTTGATAATTAAAATTCGAATATTTAATTGATTTTAAATATTAATAAATGGAATTTAGAGGTCGAATAATTTATTATTCGAATATTGGATTTAATTTGATAATTAAATCGATAAATTAATAGTGAAATTCCAGAGATAATTGTAAATCGAGTTTAAAAGTGATGGAAAATGATTTGTAAAGTTTTATTTAATCATACTGGAGTTATAGAAAGGTTATGGAACTTTTAAAATTGGAATTTGGAGTTAATCTGTGAAAATTGAATATTTTAATATTTAATTATCGACTGTAAAAATAGCCAATTTTCGAACAGTCTCAGAATTGAACGAGACCAGTTCCATTGGATCCGTAATAGTTAGTTATTATCGGATTTTAATTTTCGTATCAATCGGAATTGTCGTTTGACCGTGGCAGCTCGAAACGCATCGATATCATTTTAATTTAAATCGTCGAGTTAAAAATAGTCATTTTTCAAACGGTCTCGGATTTCGACGAAACCAGTTTCATCGGATCCGTAATGTGATGTTATTGTAAGATTTCAAATTTCGTAATTTTTGGATTTATCATTTGTCCGGTACAAATCAAAACGCCTCGAAATCGATTTAAATCGGTTTAATTTAAATTGATCGTTTAATTCCGTAACTCGCACAGATGACCGAATTAGCTTTCGAAACATGTTCCATTGCGTTCGGAATGTGGGGTAAACCTTAAAAACGCTAGCCGGCACGCTTCGTTTGGAGTTCGGAAAATTTCGGATGAATAGTGTTTGGCAGTTTTCTATAAAAGCCCTCGGTTTTGTTCATTTGCAAACAAACGACACTAGGGTTTCAGCTCAAACCCTGGCCGCCTCTAATTCGTTCAATGGCCGAAAACGTGCCCTCTTCTCCCTCCTTTATCTTCGAATCCATCATTCAATCCAAGAAATTGTCAACTAAGAAAAGGTAGAGGGCATCGAGAGCTTCAATTTGAACGGTGATGATGAAAAATGGAGCAAGGATTCAACGGCAAATCGCTTGTAAATGGCGCGACTTCGTGCACGTCCTTCGAAGACGTGGGACCACCGAGCTGAGCCGCGACTGGGGCGTAGGTGGTGGTGGCGAAGATCTTCGATACGGTAGTTGTTGATCGAGTTCTAGGGCTCGAGGGGGCGTGCGGTGATTGGTCAAAGGAAACGATGATGGGTTTCTTTACTTGCGTGGTGCCTAGAAACGAACGGGGGGGAGAAGAACGTGAGCACGGTCGTGATCTCCCTGTTCAAAAATTCACGGTCCAGATCTGTTTAGTAAAATGTAATTAAAGAAAAAAAAAAAGAAATTGATTTATTATCTCGTTTTAAATTGTACGATGTTTAAAATATCATATCTTTTTGCTGCGAGGTCGGAATGGAACGAAACCAGTTGCGTTGCGTTCGTATCGTTGAATACTACGCTATGGAGCAGGATTGGAATTTATTGGAGCTAGTTTGAATTTCGGGTAAAATTAAACGCGTGTTTAATTTTATTCGAAATAAACGCTGGAATCAGAATTTAAATCACAATGAGATCTTCTCACTCAAATTTGAATGTGGAATTATTTACAGTTATTGATTGATGATTGACTGTTTGAATGTGCTATTAGATATGATAGGATATATCTATATATATATAGCAGTATATACATATTGGCATATGTATATATTGGATTGATTGATTTCCCGCCTCGTATAGCGGATGAGACCCTATTGCGCCGTTAGTAAGCGGATTTATAAAAACCTATATACCGCGATAATTCCGTACTGGAGCGGAATTGGTATTGTGCTGACGTCTTTGGATGCAGGGAAACAGGTTGGAGGGATCCAACTGGATTCCTCAACTGTATTTACTTATTTACAGATATTGTGATATATTCTGCTATCATATGATGATATATGATATTGACTGTTGTGATGGACTAATCGATGCTGTTGCATCATCGGATTCAGTTTTGAAATGTAAAAATAACGACTGTTACTTTAAAAAGATTTTAAAGTGATTTTTGAAAATATACGTTTTATGGGATTTTTGAAGTGATTTATTTTAAATAAATAAACGTTCAAATTTTAAACTTATGAAAGTTAAGATCTTTGTGAAATATAACCGAAAAGTGATTTTTGGAATAAATGGTTGATTGATTTATAAAATGGTTTAAATTGAGATTCTTAAAATATTATAAACGGTTTACTTAAAAGGTTTATAAAGTGGACGTTTTATAAATTAAAATGTTGGTGTTATAAAACGAGTTTTTATAAGCGTTAGAATGAATTTTTGAGAATTTATAAATAAATGAAATTTATAAATTGGGAACTTATAAATGGAAAATGATTTTTTGTGGAATAAATGAAATTATAAGTATTTGACTTATAATATGGATTGTGGTAGGAAAAAATTGAATTGTGAATTGAATAGGTCATTAAAGAAGATTTATAGATCGAATTGGTAATAAAGGAGATTTATTAAATCGAAGTTGTTAGAAGAATAGAATTGAAATTTATAAAAGTTGTTTATAAATCCGGAATCACTTATTTTGATGAGTTGAATATAGAAGTTAATAAAAGAAGATTTATAAGTCGAAGTTGTTATTAAAATGGAAATAGAATTTATAACCGTGTTTATAAATTCGGAATCGATTAAATTTGATAAGTGAATTATAGAAGGTTATTAAAGAAGATATATTCACGATTTTGGACAGTGAATATATTGTTAAGTAAAATGGATACGTTTTTGAAGAAGTGATATTAAAAATGAAGTTAAACATTTTAAAGATGTTTTAAAATGCATTATAAATCGAAAGCATAGATTTCAACATTTTTATTGTTGAAATAGGTGTTTTCGAAAAATAAGGAAATGGTGGACTATAACACTGTTGTTATAGTAAATGGTTTCCGAAAGGAAATGTTTTAATGTAGTATTGGGATTCACATATCTATCTAAATTCCGAATCCCTATACTAGTGATTTTGAGTCGTCGTAACGATGTTTTACGTAACATTCGTTTTGACTCAAATAAATGTGTTTTAAGAATGATTTCCTTAAAAGAATGAAATATATACTTAATTTGATTTAAGTATATCGAATATTTTCAAATGTTGAAAATAAATGATTTGTGAAATACTTATTATTAAATAAGTATGGAATTGCTTTTCCAATATGAAATGAACTGTTTTTGAGATTTTATCTTCAAAGATAAAATGAAATGTGGAAATTGAATATTTGAAATTTGTTTTCAAATGGTTAAGTGTGGAAACTATATATCTAGTAAAGATATTTTGGAAGATAAAATAATTTGGGAAAATTATTTGGAATCTGATGATGTTGCGCATCTTTATTGATAGTTAAATAACCGACTATCAATAATTACCTTGAGTAGGTATTTGTTGTGAATTGGATGAATCTGAATGCCACACTTATTTTTGAATAATCGCTCACTATTCGGGTTAACCGGGAAAGGACCATGGGGTCGTATAACCCATTCCGAATATGCGATACGTCGATATGAATTGCATTTGAAGACCGGTGTTGAAGACCGGATATTTTTGAAAACGGAAGGATTACCGTCGAGTTACTCTACATCGGCTGATCTCCGATTTAGAGGTTTTATCACCCTTAGTGACGGGAAGTCCTGACGTGATTGAAAATTATCCGGATATGCAAGGGCTTCGTGAGAAGTGCCTTCGGTTCTGTTCGATCCCGGAACAGACTTGTATGGATTGTGTGTCTGACGTTACAATTTGAGATATAAAGCTGATTTCTTTCAAATACATTTCTGTTGGTGGCGGAGAATTTATTCTCTTAGCTTAACACCCTTCTCTGAGACGTACGAGCTCAGAGGTTATGTAGTTGAAATTCATCAGCGATATATCCCAATTTGGTAACGTGGCATACTGAGTGTTGCTGTGAAATGATCAGTGTTTGATCATTTGTGATATGATCATTTGTTTGATCTTATATCTTTGTGATCATAGGTTGATCATTTTGTTTGACCCGAAGCAGGGCTTTTTGTAGAAAGCGTAGCTTTGTGGACGAGACTTCGTCGAGCCTCACACCCCGGAAATGGTCGAAACAGGAAGGATGCAGCAAGGTTCTAGGGAGTAGCGCCCCTTAGTGTATGTCATTCCTTCTGGATAAAGGTGGTATCATGGTATGGAGCCCAGATACTTAACCTCTGTGGTTACTGCATTATTATTATCTATGTGGTTTTGTTGCGAATCGGGGATCCTCGGGAAGATCGGTGACGATCGGGGGATGGCATACGCGTGTCAGTAGTTACCTATTTTTGCAGAGGTAACCCGGCCTTGTGTTGGCAGAGATCTAACCGTAATGTTAGGTTATTTCTCGGGTCGTCTATTCCAGGGACGTACCCATCGTGGATAGGAAGTTCCTTTGCCTGACCATTTGTTGGAAATCCAAAGAAACAATACGTGACTTGTACGGTTTTAGTTGTAGAACCTATCATTCACTTATGGTGGCGCCCCACTGTTTGGATGGTAGCTATAGTAGGCATACGATACTGGTCGTATGTTGGCTAAGATTAATATTATACTTTCGAAATGTTTTCTACACTATGCACTAATAATAATATCAAAAATGATTTGATTTTGCGTAGTAAGCATCTTTGACTATCATAAGAAGAAATCTCCTCCAATTCTGCGTTTGCATTGTGTGTGTGGTGGGAGGTCTTATGGTAGTTTCATTTTCCAAAAGCATTGCGAATTGACTTTAAAGTTACCCTGTTGTTTATTTTAAAGAATAACTGTTTTTACGATCTCACACCAGTCACCATGACTGACTCGGAGTTTATTGTTCCCTTCTAAACTCTGGGTGCCCACAAAATTTCCACACGGGCAGCCTAGAGTTATATTATCAGGATATTCTGGATATTCTGGAGCTTTGGAGATAAGCTGGAGGACGAGACGTAGTATTTGTATCTGATAGTATTTATTCCGCTGTGTATTCTGTATGAGGACAAGTTATATAACTGTCCATTGATGTGATGTATTGTATTGAGTTGTATATTGACTCTGATGATTGATGTATGTATAAAATGATATAGTTCTTTGTTTTAAAGATTACTGATTTATCTATTATATATTGTTCCGCTGCGATGTGTAAGATTCTGATATTGTCTCTGTTCTGTATCTGTTGTTGTTTTGTTGTTCTTCTTTCTTTTTCTTCTATCTTCTTCTTCTACTTTTTTCTTCTTTCTTAAAACCATAACTTTTCGGGTTTCCGGCATTCGATTTCTCGGCAGTCGATAAAGTGAGTATCGATGTTGAATTTTCGAAAGTCGAAAATTTTCGGGATGTTAGATAATAATACAATATTAAGGATCCAATGGAACTGGTTTCATCGGATTCTGAGCCTATGCCTCGGAAGGCTATTTTTAAATATCGATTTGAATGATATATTTTTAAAACTGAATAAATTACTTTCGAATTCAATTTTAACACTTTAACTATTTTCTATACTATCAATATAAATTTTACAAGCATTCAATTTATTTTTAATAGGCTTAAAACTCCAGATTCAACATTTTACCCAACTTCAAATTATTTAATTCAATAATTAAATTACCCAATAATTAGTGATATTTGAAATTCAAGTTAGAAATTAACTTTTAAATATTTAAAATCAATGAAATGTTTCAATTTCAAATGCTCAAAAATTCCAGGTCGTCACAAAACTTGCTTTTAAAATTAAGTTAAATAGGCTTGCAGTGACAGTTTCAGTCGACTGAACTGGGTAATCCAATCGATTGAAACGTGCACACATGCATAAGCATGTTTGAACATTCAGTCGACTAAACACCTCAGTTCAGTCAACTGAATGAAGTGTCTTTTCACTATAATTTTAAATTTCAAATTCGTTTGAATATTCAGTCTACTTAATTCATATTTTCAGTCGATTAAATATTCATGATGGCTATTTCTCTAAACGGTCACCACTTTTCAACAAACAGAAACATCCGTTAATTCAACAGTTTTTTTTGTATCTATTGGCCAAATCTTTTCACTAATAGTTACAATTATTTAACACTATAAATAGACTTGATTTCAGTTTGCAAAATATAACATTATTCTCTGATTCTAATCTTTATTCTTGCAAACTATTTTCTACAAATTACTTTCATAAACGCTCTAAGGTCACTTGCACATTCAAGCACAAATTCATTTGTGATTACAATTACTTCCAATCTTCACGAATTACACGATATACCATAAAGGAGAATATTATAGGAAGGGTGTAGATTATTGGCTCATCAGTGCTATTCAAGAGCATATTCAGTCAGAAACAACTTTACTATCTGTATTGTAGAAGTCCCGTTCGGTTGCTCAGGTGGTAGAAGTCCTATTCGGTTGTCTAGGTGGTAGAAGTCCTGTTCGGTTTCTCAAGCGGTGTAATACATGTTCCTCCGGGTTAAGAGAGGGTTGATTGTTAAATTCCAGAAGGAGTCTGGGACTGGACATAGAACGGGAGTTCGAACCAATATAAAAATCCCTAGTATCATTTACTTTACTATTTACTTTTTATACTCATATTCCGCATTAGTAGATAACTTAGTTTACATTCCATGTTACGATCCTTAGCGGCACTTTCATCATGTTCTTCAGCGATTACTTTTAATTTACATGCGCCTTTCTAGGAGCCATTTCTTTCAAATATGGTTGGTGATTTTACGCAAGTCCTAGTAGCAACAATATATCTAATCCTAATCTTCATTATTAGTGAATGCACAAAAAAATGTTTCCATGAAAAATGAGAAAGCACCCTCAATCGATTAAAAAAATAGAAAATAAGAAATTCAAAGAAAAAGAGAGAACACCAAATTTTATTATTATTCGGCAAACTCAATGGTTTATATCCACTTTATATCTTTTGTTGATTGAGATCTTAGTTATTATAAGTGAATTACAATATAATTCAGATCTAGATTTGATTGATTTCAAGTTCGACAACTGTTCCATGTTAATGTTTGTAAAACGATCCAGAAGTCCTTTTTTGAATTTTTTTATTTATAAATGAATCTATGCCTCAGAATAGCTAAATATCCTGCTAAATCATTCAAACTTCCAGACCTGAATTTCTAGTAAGAAATAGTCAAATTTTCACGATCTACGTGATCTGATCGATCGGTACCATATCGACTAGTACTGATCGGTGCTTTGGCCTTGCATTTATCTTTTTTCTTCAAAAATGCTTAAGTCTTTGGACTTTTGACCTTCAGGGGAAAAATTGTCATCATCAAATGCTTGGTATCAAAATAATCCTCCTTCAAAACTTGCATTCTTCTTTAAACTTGCACGTAGAACCATAATAGCAAAAATGGGACCCATCCCAAGCTAAATAATTAATTAGTACCGATCGAAGAATCGACCGATACCAATTGATATTGTTGACCCCATACTTAGCTTTTTTCACTACATAATTCGCTATCTCTTCTAAGCTCCTTGATAAGCATTTCGTAGTCCAATCTCATCAAATTGCCGCTTGGTTCAAATACCAGATAATAATAACTAATACAGTGATAACGAAAAGAATACGTGTACAAAATATCATTATTAAATGAGCATAAAATGGATTATAAATTGGATTTCTCTTAAATTATCTATAAGAATTGAACTCTGTCTGACATTGTACTTCAATAAAGTCCATACATGCTTTAGTATTTAAATTATTTAAACATTGACTGAGGACCAAGTTCACACCAGAGAGTAAACGCAATCGGGTTGCTAGTTATTTCTGAATTTAACTGGTAAGTGTTATAAATTAATGATAAAATTAATATAAATTTTATATTAATTTCTTATAGCTTTCTAATTATTTATTTGAAGCTTGAAAATCAATTAAAAACAACGTATAAAAGCTATATGTCGATATTATTGAAGAACAAGCGTAAATATAATGATTAATGGTTGATTAAACTTAATTTAATCGGCATGTTGACTTGTGATAGCTAAGCAATAGGGGCCGACCATAAAAGAGCATGTAAGCATAGATGAGGACCTGGTCGTCAAATGGGCTTGTTTTCCTAGGGTTTGAGTAATGAGGGAGATATTTGATATCTTAAGGTCTATAAATAGGTATCCTCCACCCTAATTTTCAATACACTCCACAAACCTAACCCAAGCCTCCATTAGACATTAGTGAAGCCAAGAAGATGGCATTGCAAATGTAGTCAAGGATAATGAGGAGATAACCAATAACCAAGGTGTTAAACAATCTACTTAATCATAGTGAGGAAGAACTTCTTCATTTACTATGCATGATAAAATATAAATTGCATTCATATGTATGCATGAAATTCCCTTATATATATTTAGGCCATGTTTTAATTAAAAAAGCACTATTTAAATATTAACTTTTTAATCATTAATTCACAAAGTAAAACATTTTTATATTATTTATACATATGTATATATATATAAAATTTAGTTTCGGTTTTAAAATAGAAAAACTCAATTTATTTTCAAATTTAAAACTGCATATATTAATACGAACATTACACAAAAACAAACACACATATATAATATTATAAAATATTAATTTATCCTCCAAGGTTATTAAAAACGATTTTTCATGCAATGGATTATATGATATTTTTTTAAAGATAAATGATTTACAAATCTAAAAAATTATTATTATTTATGTATATATTTTTTATATGTAATTTTTATATCTTAATATCTGAATAAAAACGTAATTTTATCATTTTTGCTCATATACATGAGGACCATATACATATTTAAATTGTTTTATTTTTGGATTTATTAGATGAATTAATGAATATTATTTAATTAAATTTATTTAAAATAGTTTAAATATAAGACTACATGATTAGTAAAATATATGAACTTTGATATAAAATATTAGGAGAGAATTAAGAAGGGTGTAAGTAAATGTAGAAATTTTAAAATTTAGGTATTTGAAGTTGGAAAAAAAAATATTTCAAAGCAATGCATGATAATTTCATTGAGTTAAATGGATTATAAAATAAATTTATTATTATTGTTAATGTATATAATTATGTTATGTGATTTATATTTCTTTGTAACTGAATGAAAAATTAATTTAACAAATTATTTGATGTTGCTATGGTATATGTATTGCAATTGTCATCTTTTAGGATTTATTTAGAGGATAATATCAATCAATTGAGTTTATAAAACGGTCTAAATTTTGAATTATGTAATTAATTTAAATTTAGGTTTGAATGTAAAATATTAAAAGAGAACTGTAAATAATCATAATTTTTTGGAGAAACAGGTGTTTGTATTAGATATGGTATAAAAAGCTTAACAGAATAATTATAAAGTGGTAAATTATAAAAATTAGTGCAAACCTATGCTACGCATATGGGATTTAACAAATAATTTACTTATTGGTGCAGAAAAAGCATGAGTTCGATTCCTCCATCCTCTTATTCTTTATGCCTTCTACGCCACAGGGAATTTTAGCTATCCATCACAACAAATTAATGAATTAGTAGGACCCACGATATTTGATGAACGGATGATGAAACAAAATGAGTGGTTGAGATCTATATGGTATATAAGGATAGTCAAGAAAGGGATAGAGAATTAGAGATAAGAAATCTCTATAGAGTATAATGGATTTATATAAAAAAAACAATAATGGTAACTACTAGATATTCCTTACTTTGTAACAATTATATTACTGAGCATATATACTAATTTAAGAGAAGAATAAGTTCAACATTAGTTTATGTAATACAAAATATAAATTCAAATGTTTACACATTCCATATGATAATAATGTTCCATAAATGGCATAAATAAATCTTTCTTAGAGAAAAATAATGATTCAAATTTAGTTTAAAAAAATATTCCAACACTTATATAATACACTTTTTGAAATTATCCTAGAAAAATATTTTAATAGTGTAACGACCCAGAATTTCAGTCATCCGAATTTGGAATATTTAATTGATTTTAAATATTGAAAAGTTAATTTTGTAAGTTAAATAACTTATATTTCAAATATAGCAATCTATTTGATAATTAAATTTTTAAATTTAATATTTGGAATTGTTTAAATAATAGAATTTAAATTTAGTTTGAATAAATGGATTTCAGAATGACCTTTTAAATTCAATTTTAAATAATAAATGATTAGTGTAAACTTTAGTTTATAATTAAAGTGATTAGAATGAGTTTGTAACAACCCACATATTTTACGATTCGTATATTTAAATGTTTAATTTAAATATAGCATCGTTAGTTGGATTTTAGTCCAAAAAAGTCACTATTCGTAGAAGAACAGTCGAATTAGTGAAAAGTCTATGCGGATCGTGCTATTTGGAAGTGCCTATTTGAAAACACATTCAAACAGGAATTCAGACGTTTGAAATGGGTCATTCAGACGTCTGAAATTGCTCGAGTGAAACCAGAAAGGAAATAGGCTAAAATTGCCACTTTCAGACGTCTGAAATGGACGATTCAGACATCTGAATATTGTTCTAGACAACTTCTGTTTTTCCAGATTCAGACGTCTGAATCGTTCATTTCAGACGTTTGAATGAAGTTAGAAAACTCATATTTTTCCAGATTCAGACGTCTGGTTTGGAAATTTCAGACGTTTGAATGAAGAATGGAATTGAGAATCACCAATTTGGACTCGAGACCACTTCCATTGAGTTCAAAATGGTGTTTGCGACCTTTTTGAGTATAAGCATCGATATGTGTGGAGTTGAGTGAATTTTGCTATTTTTCACTTAGGGCTTGGGGCTTGGGTTTGGGTTTCACCCAACTCATCCTATACCCTAACTCAGCCCCCTCTCCTCTCCATTCACTCAATTCATTTCCTAACACTCTAGCTCAACTGAAAATGAGGGAAGAGAATGGGAAATAGAAATTCCAAGCCCTAGATTCAATTGAAAACTCAAATTCTTGCTCCAAAATCAAAGAGAAGCTTAGGTAAGCCTTCTATTCATCTTCTCCATCTCAATCCCTCTTCAAATTCTCAGAAATTCCTAATATCTTAACTTAGAGAAAACTTCATCTTTGATTATAGATTGAAGTTCTTGAGGTATTGTTGAAGAGAGAATAACCTATTGCTTGTTCTTGAGATTATCATTGGTGTTTGGGTTTAAAAGGTGAGTTTTTGAACTCACATCTACGTCTACATCTTTGATAGTGTTAGGTATTAATTCCTAACATCTATTTCTTGTCTATTTGCTTTTGAATTGAATTGGTTTGATGAATATTCCAATTTTGGTGTTTTGAAATCAAAATCTATAAAAATCCTTATATGACGTTTGGACATGTTGGTCGGAGAGTATTGGTGAGTCTTTAGGGTTGGGTAGTCGTTTGTCGTCAACCCCTAGCAATTGTCACTCACTCGATCGCTTCCGATATGATTTGGCCATCATTGGCCTAGGCAAAATATTGCCCAGAGCTTTAGGTTCGGACGTCTGAATTATTCATTTCAGACGTTTGAATCTGCTTGTCTCGGCCCAATTTGCATAATTTGTGTGGGTTTCCAATTTTAATCGATTCGTGTTGATCCGATTTGTTGTTATCTTTTATATTGACTTTGATGACTTCTCTCTTTGGATTTTTGGGAATATCCATTTTGGATGGATTTGATATCGATTTCTATGGTTTTGATTCACGTCTTCGGTTGTGAATCATTTTTGTGATTTGTCACTTTAAATTACAAAGGTTTCTATACTAGTAGTAAATATTCAAACTCTTTTACAAAGATGATTTCAACTCTATTTTTAATACAAAGCTCATTTATAAAAACCGTTTTCTAATCTATTAGTATATACAAACCTTAACCTCATTCGTATGAGAAATCGAATTAAACGGCTTAGTAAAACAAGTGGTATGAAACGCTTGCGTTTACTTCGTCGGTTAATTCTTGGACTTGTTCGATTGAACTCTTGTGACAATTTTCGAGTGGAAATCTACAATCTGTTCGTAAATATTTTAGTTAAGTTAGTGGTTATGCGACATGAAGCTAATCTCTTATATTTACTAGCTTAGTGTAATCGACACTTCTTGATGATCAATGGTAATCATTTTATGGTTTAGACTAGCGATGTGCGATGTCTCTTTGTTTGCGTGGGGGACTATATCCCGTTCTGTTGGGCTTCATCTCATTTTTATAGGCTAGCGACCTATGCTTTTATTGGAGTTTGGTTCATCGGGCATTCGCTGTACTACGTCGATGTTCTGGATTATTTGAGTTTGGTTCATCGGGCGTAACGTTGTACTACGTCCATGTTCTAGATTATTTGAGTTTGGTTCATCGGGCGTAACGTTGTACTACGTCGATGTTCTGGATTATTTGAGTTCGGTTCATCGGGCGTAACGTTGTACTACGTCGATGTTCTGGATTATTTGAGTTTGGTTCCTCGGGCGTTCGCTGTACTACGTCGTGGCACCGGCTTTATGGTTAGTGACCATGGAATAGCGTTCCGTTTGTGATACACGTGTTGGTGTGTTTTCATGCTCCCGATTGTGATAGGCCTTCCCCCTTTTGCGATTTCTGGATTTCTAGTTAATGATTTCTAGAATTTATGTTTCACCAATTTTGATGACAGGCATTAGTAGGCTTTGTCAATATTTGTGTTTTAGTGAATAATTTAAAGAATGTGATTCTTTTTTGGGTATTTGAGATTCATGAGATATTGTATGATTTTTTTGTTGTTTAATGTATATTTGTCACAGTATGGCATTTTTGATTTCATACGATTTTGGTCATATCTCTTATCCTATCTCATTTTATATGATATTTATAGCTAGACTGATCCTGACTTTTGGGCTAACTACTCTAGCGTAGTAGTTTTTGTTAGTATACATTTGAGATAGAGACTCCTTGATGTATACATATTCTTTTGTCTAGCACTTGTATCTATTCTTTTGTGATATTGTGGATAATGTTCGACCACTACTCTAATTTACATGTCTATGTGTTATATTCATATCTGTTTCCGCCTTTGAGATATGAACATCTGTGAATGATTTGTGTTGTGTTTATTTCTATATTTGTTTTCGAGGTCCACATAGCCACTGTGTGGTAGCTTTGAGTTTGAATTGGTATGTCAGATTTCCTCTTCAAATGAAATGTAAGTTATATTATCTGACATATCGGTGCTCGTGCAAAGCAATTACACGGATGGTCGCTCTTTAACAGCCTTATCCTTCGCGCTAGTCGACGGCATTACTCTATAGTGTCCTTGGCTAGCATGAGCATAGAGGTGGGATGTGACAGCTTGGTATCAAAGCCAAACTTCGGAACATTGTAGAATAATCTAGCAAGGATCATTGTCCTAAGTCTTTCTTAGGAATCATGCCATAAGATTTAATTCGAGTCTTCGTACTGTTTTATCCTATTTTCTTTTGTGATGCCTTGTTTTATCAATCAAGTTTGTTTGATATTCATTTTGTGAATAACCTTTTTCCTCTTTTCTTTCTTTCTTAAAGAAGAGAAATGGTTAGATCTGGCAGTCCTAGCGCTGGTCAATGCAGTAGACCTTCTCTGGATGGCGTATTCATGTCTGCCCAACAACTTTTGGATCTTGTAAAGAATCAAAGGTTTATCTGTGCTTTGAGTAAAAACCCCAAAAAGGTTTTACCTCTGAGATTAGAAGTGCCTTTCGACCAGTTTGTTGATATCACTCTTCGACTAGAAGAGGCCGATAAATAAAGTGATGTTGAAGTTGTGGATGCCAAATAAAACTTCCACATCAATAGGAAAAGGCATATTAAGTTCAAAAGCCCTAATCCCAACAAGAAAGGGAAGTAGGCAATTTCGATAGCAAAGACTCCTACTTCTAGTCGAGGACGATGCTATAATTGTGGGCTACGAACCACTATGCAAATAAGTGTCCAAAGCCTCTTACTTGTCGCTATTGCAAAGGTTTCGGTCATCTTTTATCTTCATGTCCCAAACTTCCAAACAAGAGAGAGGGAAAGTTGAATGTTGTGCAAGCCTCTACTAGCCCTTCTCTTGGTCAAGGTATTTCTCATTCTATCCTTGACGATATTTGTTTTGTGATTATCATATTCGAGTTCTTTTTGATACGGGTTTATCTCATTATTTTATATCAAAAGAACTGGATGATTCTTTCTCTTTTAATATTATGGGCTTGATGACTTCATTGAGAACTGTGAATTCGATTGATGGATCCGCAACACTCAATTTACTTTGTGAAAATGTCTAGATTATTTTATGTGATTATTCTTTTCGAGCCGATTTACATGTTATGCGTTACTTAGGCTTCGAAATTGATTTTTGGGAAAGGATTGGCTTAATTATTATAAAGGCCATATCCTATGTCCAATGTGGACTATTCATCTTCGACATCTTCAATTCGTTAAGCAGATTTCTTTTGTTCTTAATGATTTTGATTTCCAAATTCGGTGATATCATTATAATTCTTTAAACCTACGGGATGAGGAGAATATTATTTCTCTCATTTAGGTAGTTTGTGAATTTTCCGGTATAATTGAGCTTGTCTTAGGATTATCACCTAAGCAATCTATTGAATGGTGCTAAGGTCTTTTCAGCTCGACCTTGCCACCGGTTTTCATCAGCTACGAGTTGCAGAAGGTAGCATTCCACTTACCACATTCCGCACTCGTTATGATTCTTGTGAGTGGTTCGTTATGTCATTCGGTTTGCGGAACCTTCCAGCTTATTTCATCCATCTTATGAATCGAGTATTCTGCGAATATCTCGATGAGACCATCCTTGTATTTATTGATTATGGATGAAAACAACAATTTAAATTCGCAAATCTTTTTAATAAGATATTTATAAGTATGATTGGATTTTGTTCTTAAAACGAGCAAAGAATATTTGTAAATTTTATAAGAGGCATGTTTGTCGTATAGAAGATGATTTTGTGTTGTTTTGCCCATTGAGTGCTTTAAGAATTTTGGTCGATGCGCTTGATCAACGTTATCGATAGGAATTTCCTAAACGCTATGATGAGACAGACAGACACAGTAAATTGACTTGTAATATGTAATTTTTTCTAAAAAGATGATTACACAAAGTTAATTATAATTTTGAAAGTCTTAGCTTTTCGGGAAAGAGGATCGATTAAAGGAACACTTTTCCGATGCTTTTATTCTTGTGATTCCCGAATGGAACCAAAACTTTATTGTTTGTACCAATACTCGTCGTATTGATTTGGGTGTCATTCTTTTGCAAAAAGGAATGTGTTATCACATATGCTTCTTGACAATTAAAGCTTGTCGAGACTAGATATGCCATTCATGATCTAGTGCTAGCGGCCATTATTTTCGCCCTTAGAATTTGGCATCATTATCTTTTAGGAGAGAAATTTGTTCTCTACACTGATCATAGATCTTTGAAGTATTTATTTTCTCAAAAGGAACTTAATTTGCATCAACAACGTTGGCTCGAGTTCCTTGCATCTTATGATCTTGATATTCTTTATACTCCTGGAAAAGGAAATCGTGTTGCCGATGCCCCTAGTCGTAAGCAACGAGCGGTTGTTTCCATAATGATACCCGAATGGAATGATCTCGAAACTTTATCCACTTGTGAGATTCGAGATCGTGAATCCAATTCGTGCTCCTTAAGGTGAACTTCTTATTTCAAATTTCTTCCTTTTGTATTGATATGCTTTTATTGTTGTTACTTCTTAATTATTGCAAGGACGCAATTTCTTTAAGGAGGGGAGTCTGTAACAACCCGCATATTTTACGATTCGTATATTTAAATGTTTAATTTAAATATACCATCGTTAGTCGGATTTTAGTCCGAAAAAGTCACTATTTGTAGAAGAACAGTCGAATTAGTGAAAAGTCTATGCGGATCGTGCTATTTGGAAGTGCCTATTTGAAAACACATTCAAACAGGAATTCAGACGTTTGAAATGGGTCGTTCAGACGTCTGAAATTGCTCGAGTCAAACCAGAAAGGAAATAGGCTAAAATTGCCACTTTCAGACGTCTGAAATGGACGATTCAGACATTTGAATATTGTTCTAGACAACTTCTGTTTTTCCAGATTCAGACGTCTGAATCGTTCTTTTCAGACGTCTGAATGAAGTTAGAAAACTCGTATTTTTCCAGATTCAGACGTCTGGTTTGGAAATTTCAGACGTCTGAATGAAGAATGGAATTGAGAATCACCAATTTGGACTCGAGACCACTTCCATTGAGTTCAAAATGGTGTTTGCGACCTTTTTGAGTATAAGCATCGATATGTTTGGAGTTGAGTGAATTTTGCTATTTTTCACTTAGGGCTTTGGGCTTGGGTTTGGGTTTCACCCAACTCATCCTATACCCTAACTCAGCCACCTCTCCTCTCCATTCACTCAATTCATTTCCTAACACTCTAGCTCAACTGAAAATGAGGGAAGAGAATGGGAAATAGAAATTCCAAGCCCTAGATTCAATTGCAAACTCAAATTCTTGCTCCAAAATCAAAGAGAAGCTTAGGTAAGCCTTCTATTCATCTTCTCCATCTCAATCCCTCTTCAAATTCTCAGAAATTCCTAATATCTTAACTTAGAGAAAACTTCATCTTTGATTATAGATTGAAGTTCTTGAGGTATAGTTGAAGAGAGATTAACCTATTGCTTGTTCTTGAGCTTATCATTGGTGTTTGGGTTTAAAAGGTGAGTTTTTGAACTCACATCTACGTCTATATCTTTGATAGTGTTAGGTATTAATTCCTAACATCTATTTCTTGTCTATTTGCTTTTGAATTGAATTGGTTTGATGAATATTCCAATTTTGGTGTTTTGAAATCAAAATCTATGAAAATCCTTATATAACGTTTGGACATGTTGGTCGGAGAGTATTGGTGAGTCTTTAGGGTTGGGTAGTCGTTTATCGTCAACCCCTAGCAATTGTCACTCACCCGATCGCTTCCGATATGATTTGGCCATCATTGGCCTAGGCAAAATATTGCCCAGAGCTTTAGGTTCGGACGTCTGAATTATTCATTTCAGACGTCTGAATCTGCTTGTCTCGGCCTAATTTGCCTAATTTGTGTGGGTTTCCAATTTTAATCGATTCATGTTTATCCGATTTGTTGTTATCTTTTATATCGACTTTGATGACTTCTCTCTTTGGATTTTTGGGAATATCCATTTTGGATGGATTTGATATCGATTTCTATGGTTTTGATCCACGTCTTCGGTTGTGAATCATTTTTGTGATTTGTCACTTTAAACTACAAAGGTTTCTATACTAGTAGTAAATATTCAAACTCTTTTACAAAGATGATTTCAACTCTATTTTTAATACAAAGCTCGTTTATAAAAACCGTTTTATAATCTATTAGTATATACAAACCTTTACCTCATTTGTATGAGAAATCTAATTAAACGGCTTAGTAAAACAAGTGGTATGAAACGCTTGCGTTTACTTCGTTGGTTAATTCTTGGACTTATTTGATTGAACTCTTATGACAATTTTCGGGTGGAAATCTACAATCTGTTCGTAAATATTTTAGTTAAGCTAGTGGTTATGGGACATGAAGCTAAACTCTTATATTTACTAGCTTAGTGTAATCGACACTTCTTGATGATCAATGGTGATCATTTTATGGTTTAGACTAGCGATGTGCAATGTCTCTTTGTCCACGTGGGGGACAATACCCCGTTCTATTGGGCTTCGTCT
Organism: Allium fistulosum; assembly: GCA_030737815.1. Taxonomy (NCBI): domain Eukaryota; kingdom Viridiplantae; phylum Streptophyta; class Magnoliopsida; order Asparagales; family Amaryllidaceae; genus Allium; species Allium fistulosum. Next base: position 101,667,293 of record CM060904.1, read on the forward strand.
CATTTTGTAGGCCAGCGACCTATGCTTTTATTGGAGTTCGGTTCATCGGGCGTTTGCTGTACTACGTCGATGTTCTGGATTATTTGAGTTTGGTTCATCGGGCGTAACGTTGTACTACGTCGATGTTCATGATTATTTGAGTTTGGTTTATCGGGCGTAACATTGTACTACATCGATGTTCTGGATTATTTGAGTTTGGTTCATCGGGCGCTGGATTATTTGAGTTTGGTTCATCAGGTGTAACATTGTACTACGTCGATGTTCTGGATTATTTGAGTTTGGCTCATCAGGCGTAATGTTGTACTACGTCGATGTTCTGGACTATTTGAGTTTGGTTCATCGGGCGTAACGTTGTACTACGTCGATGTTCTGGACTATTTGAGTTTGGTACATCGGGCGTAACGTTGTACAACGTCGATTTTCTGGATTATTTGAGTTTGGTTCATCGGGAGTAACATTGTACTACGTCGATGTTCTGGATTATTTGAGTTCGGTTCATCGGGCGTAACGTTGTACTACGTCAAAGTTCTGGATTATTTGAGTTTAGTTCCTCGGGCGTTCGCTGTACTACGTCGTGGCACCGGCTTTATGGTTAGCGACCATGGAATAGCGTTTCGTTTGTGATACACGTGTTAGTGAGTTTTCATGCTCCCGATTGTGATAGGCCTTCCCCCTTTTTGCGATTTCTGGATTTCTAGTTGTTGATTTCTAGAATTTATGTTTCACCAATTTTGATGACAGGCATTGATATGCTTTGTCAATATTTGTGTTTTGGTGAATAATTTAAAGAATGTGATTCTTTTTTGGATATTTGAGATTCATGAGATATTGTATGATTTTGTTGTTGTTTAATATATATATGTCACAGTATGGCATTTTTGATATCATACGATTTTGGTCATATCTCTTATCCTATCTCATTTTATATGATATTTATATCTAGACTGATCCATTTATTATTTTCTTCTTTAATAATACTTGGGTCAGACCGAGATATTTCAGATGCTCCCGCTTGACTTCTTATCAGGGTTCGTCACCTTACTTTTGGGCTAACTACTCTAGCGTAGTAGTTTTTGTTAGTATACATTTGAGATAGAGACTCCTTGATGTATACATATTCTTTTGTCTAGCTTTTGTATCTATTCTTTTGTTATATTGTGGATCATGTTCGACCACTACTCTGATTTACATGTCTATGTGTTATATTCATATCTATTTCCGCCTTTGAGATATGAACATCTGTGACTGATTTGTGTTGTGTTTATTTCTATATTTGTTTCCGAGGTCCACATAGCCACTGTGTGGTAGCTTTGAGTTTGAATCGGTATGTCGGATTTCCTCTTGAAATGAAATGTAAGTTATATTATCTGACATATCGGTGCTCGCACAAAGCAATTACACGGATGGTCACTCCTCAACAGCCTTATCCTTTGCGCTATTCTACGGCATTACTCCGTAGTGTCCTTGGCTAGCGTGAGCATAGAGGTGGGGCGTGACAGAGTTTAATAATAATTTGTTTTAATTAATGTGTGAAAATAGCCTTCTGGGGCACTGTCTTGGAATTCGACAAAAACAACGTCATTTGATCCATAATAGTATATTATTATATACCGTCGAATTTCGTGGCGATCGGACGTGTCGTTTGGTCGTGCGAGTTCGAAACGCGTAGAAATTAATTAAATGAATTTAAATTAATATAATTTGATTTTGAAAAGTTAACTTCTGTATATGATGGAATTGGCTTCCAAAACCAGTTCCATTGTGTTCGGAATAAGGGTATTACATATAGGACGCCAGGCGGCATACCTTGTTTCGAGTTCGAAATTTGAACATGTGAATAGTGTCGCGAAATTTTCTGTAAAAGGACTTGAGAATTTTCTTTTGCAAACCCTAAACCTAAATAAGCTTTAGTCACCATTAATTTTTAATGGCCAAAATTTACCAACCTTCTTCCCTCGAATTCTCATCATCCACTCAATGATAGGCCACGGCTTGTGGAGGAAAATCGTAGAGCTCAACGAGCAGTTGGATCGTCAAATCATCGTCATTTGGAGGTGGAATTGAGCCACGTTTGTATAACCTAGGGCTTGGCTTGGGTGGCGATTTCGTTGATCGGACGTGTCATGGTGGGCAGGCGGAGGTGCGTCGTTGGATGGGGAAGGCGGTGGTGACGTCTGATTGGTTTGGAAATGCATGTGGAAGCGGCGGCGAGCATGGGAAGGTTGGCGATGTTAGGTTTGATTTTCGACTAGGGATCGAGCATAAGAAGAGAAGGAAGATGATTAACGTTTAAATTTAAATTAATTTAAGTTAATTTTAATTTAATTATCTTAACGTTCATAAATTAATAACCTTTTCGTACGAGGTCCAAATTGAGCAAGACAAGTTGCATTGCAATCGTTACAGCAAAATCTACCATATGGAGTTGGATTGGATAGACTTGGAGCTAGTAGGAATTCGGGAGAAAATTGAATGTATGTTAAATTTTAACTCAAACCGAAGTGCTTTGTCAATTACTAAAATTTTTGTGAGTTAATTCACCCCTCTGGTCCACTTATATCTTTTTATAAGTGTGGATAATTTTATATATTTATTTCGCTACTTGTTTGGATGATTTACTATTTTACAGGTTGGTTTGCATATATTCCCGCCCTTGGTGCAGATGAGACTCTATTATGTTCCCATGTATGAGCGGATGACCCTTTGTATACGATCCCGCCTTGAAGCGGTTGATTTATATTATTTGATTACATACTGCATGTGATACAAGGGTACAGAATGGAGGGATCAAAAAGGATTCCTCACACTATTGATTTTACTTTCCATATATTTTGATTCATGACGTGTTGAATGCCATATTTGATGATATGGATATGTTTTTGCTTATTTAGTGCTATAGTAGCACTGGGCCATATTTCTAGTTTTTTAAAGTACTATAAAATAGTGATTTTGATTGAAATGAGTTTCAAAGTGATTTTGGAAGTATATATATTTTAATAATTTTTAAAGTATTAAAAATAATGAATTTATTTTCAAACAAATAAAAAAGTATGATTTTTGATGCTATAAAAGTATAGTTTTCGTGAAATATTTTTAAATAGAGATTTTCTGAATAAGTGTAACGACCCAGAATTTTCGAACCCGAAAATTCCAGATAGTTAGGAGAAAAGAAAGAGATAGAAGAAAGAAACAGAACAAGACACAGATTCTCACATTCGCAGCGGATCAAAATACAATATCAAATACTAATATCAGTTATACAAAGAAAACTGTATTTGTTAATTTTCATCAATACATCAGAGTTACAACATATACACAAATCACTGGACAGATACAATTAACATGTCCCAAACAACTACAATATATCACAGCGGAATACACTCCATACGTTCCTACCATCCAGCTCGCCACCTGAGCTCCAGAACGTCCTAACCAAAAAATCTGTAATACTCGGTCTGACCCGAGCATTACATCAAAGTAACACCCGGGTCAGGCTGGAAACCAGCGTGAGTAAACTCATCTAACATGAATTACAAAAGCGTACAACTTATATATATAACCCGGGGTAACTTGTATCAATTTCAAATTCACAATTTGTTATAGACATCATTTATTTCACTCACCAATTTCTAAGTACCAAAACTTAAATTCAATGGTCCAATTCACTTAAATCATTCCATTCCAACTTATTGATTTCACATATCAATCTATAAAGAATCGAAGTGGTTTCGGTTATTTACTAATACCCGACTCCGATCTCTTCTGATCCAATGTTATCTTAACCCAAATTATTCAAGTGAATATAATTAAAATTTAAATACTGGATGTCACTCTTACACAACATTTCATCATAGATAACCACATTATCACTGTTCAACCCAACATATCATATTACAAAAACATTTCATAATACAAAGTATCACAATCACATATCAGGGATAATAAATAATCCAAGGCATTCAAAAATCCTTCGATCATCCATAAGCAAGATAATTTAGTCATACCATTTCCAATTTATCTAATTAACTACCAATGAATTAAATTAATTACTTTATTATTTATAAATCTTTCTTATTTAAGATTAATTAATTATATTCAATTAATTAATCATCCCTTAATTATTCATCTTGATTAGTCATCCTTGATTAATCATTCTTTAATTACATTAAGTAATTTCCCTTTTATTAATTACACAAATTAATTAACCTTCACCCATTCACATTAATCGCATTGATCCTTAATTAATTACTCAAATTAATTATTATTTAATCACTTACCTAATTAATTATTCTTTAATAAATCACACTCATTAATTTATTAACCCTTAATTAATTTCCTTAATTAATCAATCCCTTAATAAATTACACTAAGTAATTAATCCCTAATTACTTCCATTAAGTAATTTTCCTTTTATTAATAACATTCAGTAATTATCCATTTATCACTATTACTAAGTAATTATACAATATTAATTACTTCCAGTAATTCCTCTTAATCAATTTCATATTTAATCTAATATATAACTACTCTTAACCAACTAATTAAATCTTGAAACTTATTTAAACCTGTTAAATAACTCACTTGGAACTTGTTATCACATCCTTTACTTTATGAAATAAGTTATCAAAGTCTTTGCTTTCCTTTTTGCTTTACAAAACTTTCCAAAACATGTTTAAAATCTTTCTATTTTCTGCTTCGGGTCAAACCCGATCCCTTACTCGAGTCCACCTTCGAGTTCTTCTTCACTTTCCTCTAAATCTCTTTTTTTTTATATTAAGTTTTAAAAAAATAAAACTGCTGTGTTACACTCTCACGCGAATACGAGTTCAAGCTCGAGCCAAACGACTCTCCCACTCGAGTATATCTTCGAGTCGATCACCAACCAAACCTCTGACACACGAACGTCGCTGTGCACGTGCACAACCCATCACGCCGCCGCGACCACCGACGTCACCCTCCCCACGTCGACGCTCAGCCATTCAGTCGATACGAACGCCCAGATCAAAGAAAATATCATAGAGACAAGATCGAACATAATCGAGGCTACAGCGACGAAACTGGACACCAAAAACAACCTCGCACCTCCACCACCAATCGCCAGAATCTTCGTCAACCTGACCAGATCCTTGCCGTAGTCTAACGCTTCCATTCCACGCACCCCTACGAAGTCCGATGCTTCATCGACAACAAACTTCCCTCAAACCCGAAGTCAACCAAAACAGGACTCTGAACCCTAGTTTGCTGATGTCTGGCCACCACGGCCGATGATAAATCACTCCACCAATTTTTCTAGGTTCATCGACTTCTCGGCAACCTCCAGTGGCAACCACGAGGTCCCACCACCCCCCAGTCGACAGAAAATGCCCAAAAACTAAAAACCCATCAACTCCAAAATGCTCACCAAAAACAAATCTAAATTTTTTGATTTTCATCTTAAAAATCATATTTTACAAATTCGATTCAGGTTATATGCTTGAATCGGTAATTTACAACATTCGATTTTAACATGTTTTTTTTTTATTTTAAATTTCTACTGTATTTCTAAATTTAGAGACATATTCATTCTTATCATGCTTAATTATATTTTTAATACTTAGCTTAGGTAAAAACAAACACATTTGTTCAAATGTCACAACCTATAGATGAATGATTGAAGAGCACTTGATCTTAGATCAAGATTTAGGCCTGTCAGTTATAAAATAGGGATTTATTCAGATTCCAGACATGCACACATATACTGCTACATATTAATAGCGTGCAAACCAAAATTACTCACATGCAAACAATTTTCACATCACTTACTTACTAATACATCACAAACCACAAATATAAAACAAAGGTTAGTTGTTTACTCACAGTTTGAAGGACAGAGCTTTGAAACAGAAGCCTGAAAACTGGAAGCTACTGCTCTTTTGAAAATTGAAAACTTGATTACTCAAGATCTGAGAATACCTTAAAACTGAAGCTTGCAACTTGTTTTTTATGTTTGATTGAATTGCTAGCTTGATCTCATGTATAAAAACTTGGAAACTGATGTATTTTCTTCTGATTTCAGGTTTGCAAATTTGGTCACAGGCTTTTGATTTGTTTGATTTTCTGGTGAATTGCAAAATGTTTTACAGATTCTGGTCGAAGATTTTGGTTTGATTAGTTGAGAATGTTTACAGGTTTTGATTATGAGTTTATTACAGATTTTTCTTGAGTTTCCTGGTTTCGAAGTTGAAAATAAGGAAAAAGAAATGAAGATAGAAGATGAATGTTTATATAGAGTTAATTTGTGGTTTATTAAATTTTAAAGAAAATAAAATAAATAAAAGACACTTGTATCGTTTCCTAACATTTGTCCATCACATTTGTTAATTAACCTACACATGTTATTTACATGATCTCATAATTTAACACTTGTAATTTAAGTAATCTTTACTTATTTTTAAGTATTAATAAAAGCTTTATACTTAATTTATTAGTTTACAAATACTTATCTATATATAAAAATTTCTTTAAAGAAAATAAAAACCAATTATATTTATAAATAAAAGCTTATATATCATTTTTAAAATATTTAAAATATCTATCCTTTGAATTTCCAAATTTAAATCTAAATTCAAATTCAAATTCAATTAAAATCAATTTGATGTATATATATTATACATTTTTAAACAAACACAAATTCACTTTGTATATAATAATTCTCTATACATAAATATATACAACATATTATTATTATTGATTTGAAATTAACAATCTTACCAAATTTTTAAATAAATTTTTAAATGGAGCTTATCACATTTGAATTTGTTTGATTAATAAATCAGTATTTTTTTTTAAAAGTTAAATCAGATAACTATCCAATTATCTGATGCCCGAAAATCCGGGATATCACATTCCTCCCCCCTTAGAATCTTTTCGTCCTCGAAAAGGAACGAAGCCAGAATTTACTTATTTACTTATTATCAGATAAATTTTTCTTTTGAACATATTTTTAAAACACTTTAAAAATCTTTATAATATTACTAAATTAGTTTTTATAAAAATACTTTTATAACTCGATGTTTCAACAAGTCCATTCTCGTTCTCACAGAAATTCGGTCATACGTTGATCAGGCGTAAGACTGAAAATCTATAAGTACTTAGCAGACCCATTTTCAACACCCAGTGAAAATATTTTGGAAAATAATTTTATTGAAAATATAGAAAACGGTTTTGAAAATAGAGGAAATATCTTTGGTGAGAATGCTCTGGAAATCATCACTCCCATCCATGGTCGCAGTTAACCCGATGGTTACGTTGCCGTCCCGGCAAAATCCACAGATAACTGTAGGTCTCCGCGCTCCTCGATTACGCCATGGAACCCGCTACAGATCGCAGTTATACCCGGGCCTTACGTTGCTAGCACAGCACAAACCCATATAACTGTAGGCATCAGCGCCACCGAATTTCGCTGCCAAATAATGAAACTTCTCCCACATCTGTCGCAGTCTACCGATATAAAATCAAACGCAGACTGTTGGCTCTCAGCGGCACACATGACTTTCGCTATGTTACCATAGTGTCGCAGTCTACCGATATAAAATCAAACGCAGACTGTTGGCTCTCAGCGGCTCACACGACTTTCGCTATGGTCTGTAGTAGATCGCAGAGACATCGAGTTAAACTGTCGTCACAACATAACCCAAATGCCTCTGTGGGCACCAGCCCCTCGACTTTCGCTACACAAATAATCCTCAGGAACTAGTTTGTCCGGACTCCTCACAGGATCAACTTTAGAATCCCCCTGGGGTTCAAGGCAGTACCACCCTATGGTACTCCTGAGAAGTTCATTTTAAGGGAGCGCCTTTTTCCCCAGAGCTATACTCAAAACATTTTATACTATATACTTATAGTATCTTCAAATCATACCCTTTATGATTTATCAAAATCTCCTTTACACAAAATCGATTACCAAAAATCGATAATTCTCAAACTAGGCTTTCCAAAATCCAAAATTGATTTCTCAAAAATCAAAAGCCTTTCTAAAATCCATAGGTTCCAAAACCTTTTTCAAAATCATTCTCATAAGATCCTTTATATATATAGATATATATAACTTTGAAAATCTTTGGATCATTTCAAACTTGTATAAAACCTCTTTTATACTTCAAATATTTTCAAAACCCTTTCCTTCTGGCAATAGATTCAACAAGGGAAGATTTATCTTATATAACAAAGATATATAACTTTGTTTATTCCAAATCAAATATTCAAATTTGATTACTCTTTTATAAAGTTATTAACCATATCATTTTTTTATAAAATGAGTTCTAATCACAGAAATATTCAACTCCCATTTTATTATTATTTATTTTTCAAAATATACCCTTCCATTTCAAAATCATTTTACAGTTTTTATCCACAAATTTTCAATATCAATTTCATTCAAACCCGTACGATGTACACATATCATCCGTACACAATATCAATCTGATCACTCAATCGATCACACAATTTCACTTCCGAACTAGTATCGTCCACCCGACTTCCTAGTGCGGACTCAGATCTGGTTTCTTGATCAGAAACCGTCATTCTCCTTGCATAGTCGTAGCCATGATAGAGAATATCTAGAACCAATCAACAATCCATATCCAGGTTCGCCGTCGAAAATCGAACGAAAAATCCCAACTCGGATCGATAATACTATCTCAAAATTCTGTGCTCGAATCTGGATCAAATCACTATGCGAATAGAATAATATACGTATATCCTACGTATTTATCTTTATTGGTTATTAGCCAAATCAGTTTCCTTTTCTATTCATATTTCCTTTAATTTCATTCACTTAATTTCAATTGCTTCCATTTCCAATTGAGTTATTACTTCAATTACAAACAGTCTGAACTCTGACCTATTTAAATTTAAAAATAACTTGAAAAAATTTAAAATAGATAAGTAGTTGAAAAATAGTTATTAGTTTGTAAAATATCTGTAAAATAGTTAAGTAGATATAAAATAGTTAGATAATTGCAAAATAGATTTAAAATAGTGATTAGATGTAGGTAACTGAAAAATAGTAATTAGTTTATAAGACAGTTTCAAAATAGTTAAATAGTTCCAAAATAATTGTAAAATAAGTATGAGATCGTTTGGGGTTTAAGAAGAAAGATTATATAGTAAATAGTTTGGAAAAATATATTTGAATTAAAACAATTTATTTTGAAAATAATCCAGAGCCAAACTGTTTAATTCTCATCAATTTAATTTAAATTTCCACCTCCAATTAAATTGACTCAATTCCAATTTAAATAACTTCAATTTCCATTGAAATTGATTTAACCTCAATTCAAGTTGAATTATCCTTAATTCCTTTCCAAATTCAAATCAAATTCCATTTGATTTTTAAACTTATTCAACTTTAATCACAATTTCAATTAATTCACATAAATTTCAAATTGAACCAATTTTTTTTTTATTCATTTCAATTCCAGTTTGAATTAATCCCAATTCCTATTTGAATTTGAACTCATTCAACTTCAAATTTATTTCAAATTATTTCAATTCAAATTTTCCATTTAAACTTATGCTTATCCATCTTCAATCACAATTCTAATTAATTCAAATCAAATTCAATTTGAACTAATTCCATTCAAATCTCAATTTAAAATTATCTCGAATTATAAACATTTTAAATGTTGATTTAATCCCTTAAGTTAAATTCAATTTAATCCAGCCAACTTTACCCAATTTGAATTTCCATTTAAAATTTTAAACTTTATATTAATAATTTTCCCACTTATAAGTTCAAAAACTTATCACTTTGGGTTTTCATATCACATTCCAAGGAAAAATTTATCACTTAGAGTTTATTTCAAATCATCTTTGATATTATGTATATTTCTCATATATACATTTTTTTACACACCAAGTTATACCTTAAATTTTTAAACCACCTTTGGTTTTAATTCAAAACAAACTTCTTTAAAACAATTTCAAGTTTTATGGATTTAGATTTAAAATTTCACAATTTTAAATTATCTTCAATTCCAATTTATAAGTCATACTCACCTTAAAGTTTACTTTCCTAAAACATTTCATTTTACTTAATTATTAACAACATTTCATTATCAACTATGTATGATAATAACCAAGATTATCATATCTGGAAACCAATTCATTATTATCTTTATTTCTACAAATTTAATTTCAGTTTGGATCCATTTCAAACTTATCTTTATTCAATTTTAATTTGGTTGTATTTCTATTACCACTTAATTTAGTTCCAATATTTTAACAACCAATTACCTTAATATTTATTAGAAAGAAATATCATTTTATATATATAAAAAGATAAACTTATATTAAAATCATTAAATTTTAAAATCATTTTAAAATCTTTATATAAGAAAATAACAAGTACGCTCTCATATATATATATACACTCAACTCATTCTAGGGTACCATTGACCCTATCCTTAATGAGTATACCCACCAGAGCCAAGGTTCTCGCTTAACCTTCAGCTCTGATACCAACTGTAATGACCCAGAATTTTCGAACCCGAAAATTCCAGATAGTTAGGAGAAAAGAAAGAGATAGAAGAAAGAAACAGAACAAGACACAGATTCTCACATTCGCAGCGGATCAAAATACAATATCAAATACTAATATCAGTTATACAAAGAAAACTGTATTTGTTAATTTTCATCAATACATCAGAGTTACAACATATACACAAATCACTGGACAGATACAATTAACATGTCCCAAACAACTACAATATATCACAGCGGAATACACTCCATACGTTCCTACCATCCAGCTCGCCACCTGAGCTCCAGAACGTCCTAACCTGAAAATCTGTAATACTCGGTCTGACCCGAGCATTACATCAAAGTAACACCCGGGTCAGGCTGGAAACCAGCGTGAGTAAACTCATCTAACATGAATTACAAAAGCGTACAACTTATATATATAACCCGGGGTAACTTGTATCAATTTCAAATTCACAATTTGTTATAGACATCATTTATTTCACTCACCAATTTCTAAGTACCAAAACTTAAATTCAATGGTCCAATTCACTTAAATCATTCCATTCCAACTTATTGATTTCACATATCAATCTATAAAGAATCGAAGTGGTTTTGGTTATTTACTAATACCCGACTCCGATCTCTTCTGATCCAATGTTATCTTAACCCAAATTATTCAAGTGAATATAATTAAAATTTAAATACTGGATGTCACTCTTACACAACATTTCATCATAGATAACCACATTATCACTGTTCAACCCAACATATCATATTACAAAAACATTTCATAATACAAAGTATCACAATCACATATCAGGGATAATAAATAATCCAAGGCATTCAAAAATCCTTCGATCATCCATAAGCAAGATAATTTAGTCATACCATTTCCAATTTATCTAATTAACTACCAATGAATTAAATTAATTACTTTATTATTTATAAATCTTTCTTATTTAAGATTAATTAATTATATTCAATTAATTAATCATCCCTTAATTATTCATCTTGATTAGTCATCCTTGATTAATCATTCTTTAATTACATTAAGTAATTTCCCTTTTATTAATTACACAAATTAATTAACCTTCACCCATTCACATTAATCGCATTGATCCTTAATTAATTACTCAAATTAATTATTATTTAATCACTTACCTAATTAATTATTCTTTAATAAATCACACTCATTAATTTATTAACCCTTAATTAATTTCCTTAATTAATCAATCCCTTAATAAATTACACTAAGTAATTAATCCCTAATTACTTCCATTAAGTAATTTTCCTTTTATTAATAACATTCAGTAATTATCCATTTATCACTATTACTAAGTAATTATACAATATTAATTACTTCCAGTAATTCCTCTTAATCAATTTCATATTTAATCTAATATATAACTACTCTTAACCAACTAATTAAATCTTGAAACTTATTTAAACCTGTTAAATAACTCACTTGGAACTTGTTATCACATCCTTTACTTTATGAAATAAGTTATCAAAGTCTTTGCTTTCCTTTTTGCTTTACAAAACTTTCCAAAACATGTTTAAAATCTTTCTATTTTCTGCTTCGGGTCAAACCCGATCCCTTACTCGAGTCCACCTTCGAGTTCTTCTTCACTTTCCTCTAAATCTCTTTTTTTTATATTAAGTTTTAAAAAAATAAAACTGCTGTGTTACACTCTCACGCGAATACGAGTTCAAGCTCGAGCCAAACGACTCTCCCACTCGAGTATATCTTCGAGTCGATCACCAACCAAACCTCTGACACACGAACGTCGCTGTGCACGTGCACAACCCATCACGCCGCCGCGACCACCGACGTCACCCTCCCCACGTCGACGCTCAGCCATTCAGTCGATACGAACGCCCAGATCAAAGAAAATATCATAGAGACAAGATCGAACATAATCGAGGCTACAGCGACGAAACTGGACACCAAAAACAACCTCGCACCTCCACCACCAATCGCCAGAATCTTCGTCAACCTGACCAGATCCTTGCCGTAGTCTAACGCTTCCATTCCACGCACCCCTACGAAGTCCGATGCTTCATCGACAACAAACTTCCCTCAAACCCGAAGTCAACCAAAACAGGACTCTGAACCCTAGTTTGCTGATGTCTGGCCACCACGGCCGATGATAAATCACTCCACCAATTTTTCTAGGTTCATCGACTTCTCGGCAACCTCCAGTGGCAACCACGAGGTCCCACCACCCCCCAGTCGACAGAAAATGCCCAAAAACTAAAAACCCATCAACTCCAAAATGCTCACCAAAAAAAAATCTAAAATTTTTAATTTTCATCTTAAAAATCATATTTTACAAATTCGATTCAGGTTATATGCTTGAATCGGTAATTTACAACATTCGATTTTAACATGTTTTTTTTTTTAAATTTCTACTGTATTTCTAAATTTAGAGACATATTCATTCTTATCATGCTTAATTATATTTTTAATACTTAGCTTAGGTAAAAACAAACACATTTTGTTCAAATGTCACAACCTATAGATGAATGATTGAAGAGCACTTGATCTTAGATCAAGATTTAGGCCTGTCAGTTATAAAATAGGGATTTATTCAGATTCCAGACATGCACACATATACTGCTACATATTAATAGCGTGCAAACCAAAATTACTCACATGCAAACAATTTTCACATCACTTACTTACTAATACATCACAAACCACAAATATAAAACAAAGGTTAGTTGTTTACTCACAGTTTGAAAGACAGAGCTTTGAAACAGAAGCCTGAAAACTGGAAGCTACTGCTCTTTTGAAAATTGAAAACTTGATTACTCAAGATCTGAGAATCCCTTAAAACTGAAGCTTGCAACTTGTTTTTGATGTTTGATTGAATTGCTAGCTTGATCTCATGTCTAAAAACTTGGAAACTGATGTATTTTCTTCTGATTTCAGGTTTGCAAATTTGGTCACAGGCTTTTGATTTGTTTGATTTTCTGGTGAATTGCAAAATGTTTTACAGATTCTGGTCGAAGATTTTGGTTTGATTAGTTGAGAATGTTTACAGGTTTTGATTATGAGTTTATTACAGATTTTTCTTGAGTTTCCTGGTTTCGAAGTTGAAAATAAGGAAAAAGAAATGAAGATAGAAGATGAATGTTTATATAGAGTTAATTTGTGGTTTATTAAATTTTAAAGAAAATAAAATAAATAAAAGACACTTGTATCGTTTCCTAACATTTGTCCATCACATTTGTTAATTAACCTACACATGTTATTTACATGATCTCATAATTTAACACTTGTAATTTAAGTAATCTTTACTTATTTTTAAGTATTAATAAAAGCTTTATACTTAATTTATTAGTTTACAAATACTTATCTATATATAAAAATTTCTTTAAAGAAAATAAAAACCAATTATATTTATAAATAAAAGCTTATATATCATTTTTAAAATATTTAAAATATCTATCCTTTGAATTTCCAAATTTAAATCTAAATTCAAATTCAAATTCAATTAAAATCAATTTGATGTATATATATTATACATTTTTAAACAAACACAAATTCACTTTGTATATAATAATTCTCTATACATAAATATATACAACATATTATTATTATTGATTTGAAATTAACAATCTTACCAAATTTTTAAATAAATTTTTAAATGGAGCTTATCACATTTGAATTTGTTTGATTAATAAATCGGTATTTTTTTTTAAAAGTTAAATCAGATAACTATCCAATTATCTGATGCCCGAAAATCCGGGATATCACAATAAGTCTATATAATAGATTTATAAAAGTGATATTTTATAGATAAGAAATAGATTTATAATAGGAATATACAAATATTTTGTAAATAGATTTGAAATTTATTTGGTAAATGGATTTATAAATGGATTTTATAAATAAATTAGATTTATAAAGAAATGGATTTATAAGTGGATTTTGATAGTAAAATGAGTTTTTATAAAGAACGATGTATAAATAGAATTTTGTAAATAAATAGATTTTATAAAATAGAAGTTATAAAATAGAAGTTATAAAATCGAAAGGATATCTATAAACATAGTTTTATAAATACGAAAATGATCTTGAGAATTAAATATTGATTTTATATAAAGGAAATACATTCAAGTTTTTAAGAGTTAAATAATCTTTTAAAGGAACGTTTTGAAAGGAATATTTTTGATGAAATTAATGGTTTTAAAGTGGTAACCTTTAAAAGTAAAATTTTGAAAGTAATAATTTCAAATGGTGTTTAAATGGTTTCGAAAGGTGATTTAAAATGTGTTAAGTACGAAAATATGGATTTCAACATTTATTGTTGTAACATGCGTTTTCGAGGAAGTATGGAAGCATTGGACTATAACGCTGTTATTATAGCAAATGATTTCTGAAAGGAAATGTTTTGATATAGTATGTGAAATATATATATATATATATATATATATAATTAATTAATTAATCAAATCCCTATACTAGTGTTTTTAGGTTGTCGTAACGATGTTTTACGCAACATTCATTTTGACCCAATAAAGTGTATTTTGACCTTACGCTGTGAAATACAAGAATTGGTTCTTATGATCGTATCAAAGGCTTGGTGGTATAGGAAGCATTTCTTCTTATACTTAACACCCGTCCGAAGACGTATGAACTCTGGAGTTGTACGGTTATAGAAATCTATTTGGCGTTTCACCAAAATGGTAGTGTTATTAAATATATTTACACCATTGATATAAGTATATGGGAATGTTTTCCAATATCAAAAGATTGAAATGGTTTTGAGGATATATCCTTTTAAAGATAGAAGTAAATATTTGGAAATTGATTTAATTAATAAAAGATTAATTAAATGGGCCCAACAACTGCTTATGTGCTAGGTATTATTTGTTGCTTTGATAGTTAAATTACCGACTATCAAATTTGGCAATTTTTAGTCCCTTGACTTGATGTGGGAAAGCCAACTGAGTAAGCTTGATTTTCGTTTGATGTTAAGAATATTGATTCGAGTAGTGGGGAGTGTCTATGGTACTCTAATCTATTGGGCTTCCTTCTTGGCCAATGGATAATAAGTTGAGAGTTGGAAACATAATAAGTCTACGAGACTTGGTTTCTGTATGAGGTTGAGGTCCTCTTTATCGTTGTTGGTCCGGAGAGACTAGAGTCAGATTTATCCGAGAACCACTTTAGACCAATGTATGCGTTCAAAAGTGGAGGTTTATGGTGATTATTTTTGAAGACGGAGATCTTCATGATGCAAGGCTACTTGCCGCTAGACCCACGCTGCATATTATATGTATATATGGTGGCAGTAGTTCTTTGTTATGAAAATCTTTGATATGCAAGGGCTTCTCACTACTAATCATAGAGGAAATTCCTAACATGATGTGGTAGGAGAGTTCCTTTGGTTTGTCATGTTCCTGGAAAATTTGTATGGACAAATGCATGACATTGCATTTCTAATTACATTGGTTGATCTCTATAAACGTATCATCTGTTTGGTGGCGGAGAAGACAACTTCTCTTAGCTTAACACCCATTCCTGAGACATATGAGCTCAAGAGTTATACATTTGTAGAAATCAGTTGTGTGATCATGGAATGACAGTGCGGCATTCAAAGTGGAATGTGCTATGTGAAAGGTAAATGTTATCTTAACCCTCATCACCCGGTAATGGCTTAAACATGGTACGCCATAAGGTTATGTGGTTCGCAACCATTAGGGTATGATCATCGCTTTTCTAGATAACCCTCTATATTTCGGGTATGTGGTGTATTTGTATAGGTCGGTAATGACCAGGGTGATGACATATTCGATTTTTATCCAGGCCATGTATGAGTGCCAAATAGGGATAGACCGGTCTTGCCAGATGTGGAGGATTGTTTGTGTATCCTCGGTACATTCCTCTAGAGATGTACTTTATGGAAGGTAGTCCCTTACCTACCATTTTATGGAAATCTATTCTGCAATACATGCCTGCCATTTTGATTGTAAACCTATTATGCCGTCAAATTTAGCCAATATAACAATTTCGGCTATGAAATATTATTTGTATACTGGACACTAGTATAATATAACGGAATTTGATATGAAATGTTTTGGTTATCGTAAGGTAAAAACCTATCTGTGTTTATGTGCGGCGTGGTCTTAGGGGATACCTTTGTTTTGAAATTTTTTTACAACTTTAAAATTCAATTGAGATGCGTTTTCTCACGTTGGTTTACCAGATTGATCCGATCATTCTTTCCTTTCAATGCTTGGGTCAGACCGACCATATTTACAAATTTAGATTTGGATGCTTTGAAGCTTCGGCAGGCGAGCTGGAGGTCTTCAGGTCATATTCACGTAGATGTATATTTTCTGCTGCATTGTTATTTAAATTATCAGCAATTGTGAGGACATGTTGTAATAACTGTCCAGGCTGATGATTAGTGATTTGTTGTTGTACTCTGATTGATGTATGTATATTACAGTTTCTCTTTTGTAAAGTTCATTGATATTATGTTATATGTTGTTCCGCTGCGATTGTGAGATTCTGTGTTGTTTTAGTTTCTGTTCTTCCTCTTTTCTCTTCTTCTTTCTTCTTTCTTTCCCATAACTATCCGTCTTTCCGTTCAACTTGGGTTAGACATGTATGGTTTATTGTCAGCTTGAATCTTGTAGATTTGTGGGTCGTTATAGCTGGTATCGAGCTAAAGTTGTGCGAACATCTAAGCTTTGGTTGGGTACTCATTATAGATAGGGTCAGTAGCACCCTAGAAGGAGTCTGACTGTATTATACATATGAGCACGTATTTTTAGTGATTATAAAAATGTTTTATATTGTGTTAATTTATCTATTGAGCGACTTATGAATTCTAGTTGGTACGTGGGACGCCACGTTATCAATAGGGGATTCTAAACACTTGAATAAGGAAAACCGACATAGTATTGTTTTGAGAATTAGTAAATGAAATAACTTTACCTTGATTATATTTTATATATAAAAGAATGATTTCACAGAAATTATTATAGTTATATATGATGTGTTTGGTTTATTAGTAATGATAATATTTGATTATTATCATTTGCTGTTTGTTTTTTTTGTTCTATTATCATAATATAAACAAGGATAAACAATTAAGAAATGGTTTTCTATAGCCAAAGTGAAATTATATATAAGGAAAATTTATAAATATGATTTTTAAATAAAAAAGGATTTAAAAGAAATAAAAGCACTGAACTCACTTCGGCCGTTGGAAAATAATTCCGATGATGACTGCAATATCATCGGCACTCATTTTTGAGTTTCTAAGTAGCAGATTTCTATAGAGGTTTTCCTTTGGTAAAATTAGTTTTGATTATAAAATTTAAAAAAAGTATGATTTGATATAAAAAGGAATTATGTATATATACAATTTCAAAATGATTTGAAAATATAATTAAAAAACTGGGTGTTTAAATTCTAGAAGTTGTTAGCTAAGTGTTTTGTTGAAAACATAAGAATCTATGTTTTATAAATTATAAATTTTTAGAATTAGTAAGTTAAAAAAAAATTTTAATTTGTTGAATATAAATGTAAAGAAAAGTAAATTTGAAATTGAATTATGAAATGAAATTTAACTTAAGTTCAATCAAATGAACTAATGAAATGAGTCGGCGAAATGGATATGAAATCGAGTTATAAAATAAAATGAAATTCAACCTAAGTTGTAAAGTGAAAATAAACATTAGTGATTGTATAAAATGTTTATAATAAACTTAAGTAATGGTTTTATGAAATGGTTTATAAATGATAATACTATTGTTAGAAATATACTAAGTAATACTTGCTTTCTTCTATTTCGTGTTAGTAGATTAGCTTTCTTTTTATTGCAATTAGTCTTATTTTTATGCAAGTAGTTTAATTCTCTTTTATTATAATTAGCTTGCATTTTTCTTTCTTTTTAATGTTGACATTTACATGTGTTGAAATGATAACACGGATGAGAAGCTAAACCCCTTCAATTTAGGGATAATGAAGCTCTTTAAAATTATGTAGATTCAACATATGTTATTATTTATGATCTTTTTTTATGCTTCAGGAAAAGTTAGATTATGATGTAAGTTTATTAGGGTATTTGATAGCTTATGTTGTAATCACAGATGGGCTATGCTTAGTCCAACATAAACACAATTTACATCATCATCTAACTAAGTGATTTCGACCATGTAACACCCCAGATTTTTGATAACATCATTTAGGAGATTTAGTTAGATAAACTAAATAAAATAATGTGTTGATATGGGGATTAAGATTTGATTTAATTAAGGTAGCCGTGACTTTTTAACTAATAAATTAAATGAAGGGTTTAAATGAATTAGAGGAGGGGTATTATGGGAAAGAGGCCATTCCTATATTATCTTCCTTAGGCTGTGTATCTCTATACACATTCATTTCATTTCAAAATTTTCTAAAGTGAGGTCGGCCACTATTAACAAAGAAAGAAAAAGAGGAAACAAAAGAAAAGCTTAAGGAAAGCATATTCAAATCAAACTCATTCAAATCTCAAGCTCCTTAATCTCTAAAGCAAAGATGAACAATGTTTACATCTCTAAGTTTCGGTTTTAAGATTTAATCCGAATGATTTTGCAAAGATTTGCCATGTTTTTGAGTGATAAATGATTATATATACATGTTGATGATTTATGAATGTTCATATAGATTTTATGATATGTTTTACGATGAATACCCTATTAAATGACATTTGTTAGCCTTGTGAATTTTTATGATTATCTAAAAAGTTATTTTAGAGATGGGTTTCAATTTTCAGAATTTTCTAGATTTTTGTGGAATTGTTATGAATTTACTAAGGAAGAAAATGGTATTTTGGATTATTAAATTATTTATGGAAAAAATAAATATTGGTTGGATCCGAAAATTTTATATGTTGAAGAGACCATATTAATTGATTTTCTGAAATTTTTCTAGAATTTTTCAAGATGTTTAGTAGTTATATAAAATTATTTAAGAAATGAGACTTAAATGTTTTATGTAATTATAAAGGAGAAAGAGGCTTTTTCAAAATTATTTAAATTTTCAAATAAGGAAATTCGACAGCATTTTTGAATATAAATTTCTGGCAACCAATCAGATTTAGACGAACAAGGCAGATTGGGTACAAAAGAACTGTTTTAAAGTATAAATAAATAGTTTTTCTTCTATTTCAACCCTTTCGGCAAGAGCTTCCGCCTCCATTCCAAACCTTCCGACAAGGTCGAAAGGTATCAAACCTTTCAACTAGGTCAAATACCAATGCACATGGTATCAGGTAACTAGTACATAATGAATTGGAAGGAGTCGAAGGGTTTAGGGACGAAAGGTTGAGGTTTCGAAGGAGATGAAACTTTGTTTTGGTTTTTAAAAAAATACGCCTACTAGTTTTCAACAAAGAACTTTCGACATTGTCAAATGGTTTAAAAGAAAAGGTTTCGATTGGTTTGTTTTCTTGTTTTAATTGAAACCTTTTGACAAAGCTGAAAGGTATAGCTTTTGGCAAGGTTGAAAGTATAGTTGTCGCTTCCTAACCTTTCGACACAGATGGAGTCGAAGGTAATCTTTTTTCTTTCTAAAACTTGCCGCCTCTCTCTATTGATTTCGAAGGGTTGGTTCCAACAACAACACTTTATTGTTTTCGAATGATTCAAAAGGTTTTATAAATGTTTCGAAGTAGTTGCTTTCGACTCCAATGTTTTTCTGAGGCATAATCCAAAAGTTTTAAATCGAAACGGTTTAAAGGTTTCAAAGTAGTTAACTTTGAATGGTTTCGAAAGGTTTCCACTTGTTTTAAAATTGAACCCAATGTCTTCAAAAGGATTTGAGTTTCATTGCTTTCAAAAGGTTTATAATGATTTTATAGGGAAGGTACCCCAGGCTTTTGACAAAGTCAAAAGGTGAAACCTTTCGACTAGGTCTAAAAGAAACCTTCCGATATGGTCGAAAGGTAGGACCTTTCGACAAGGTCGAAAGTTATGATTTTGCAATGCTTTCAAAAGTCTAAGGTTTAAAGGATTTAAAGGCGGATGTCATATGTTTTAAAGCTTGTAAAAGGAAGGCTTTTTTAAAAGGTTTTGAAGGAGTTACCTTCAATGATTTTGAAATGTTTATTAAAAGATATGAAGGAGTTACCTTCAATACTTATGAAGGGTTCTATTAATGGTTTTGAAGGAGTTACCTTCAATGTTTTCGAAAGGTCGTTTAAAGGTTTTAAACAAAGGTTTCAAATGGAAGGACTAGGCAGATAGCCTAAGTGTCTTAAGTTATAAAGGACTTTAACTTATTTTTAAAGGATAGATAATCCTTATTGAACATCATCAACATTATTTTGAGTAAAATATATATAACAAGGCATAGAGTACAGCTAAAGATATATTTTCCTTTTATATATATAATTTGATGGGCTAAATCATTTTGAAAAGTTTTTCAACAAAAATTTGAAGGGCAGTTAGCCCAGATATTTTGAAGGGTAGTTAACCCAAAAGAAAATTCAGGCAGTCAGCTCATTTAAGTTCGGACAGTCAGTCCATTTTAAGGGCAGTCAGCCCAGAGGATAGTTAGTCCAGAGGATAGTTAGCCTAGAAAAGAGCAGTTAGCTCTGATAGAAACAGTTAGTTCATTTATTAGCATAACAGACCTTGCTACTTTTTAAGGACAATTAGTCCACCTTTTTTACCTATTTTGGGCAGATAGCCCATTATCTAGCATAAAAGACATTGCTATTTTGGTATAATCAGTTTTGGGATAGATAGTCCAGAAGAGAGTAGTTAGCTCAGAATTTAGGACAGATAGTCTAGAAAAGAGCAGATAGCTCAGATTTTAGACAGACAATCTATTTTATTTCCTGTTTTAGCACAATGGATATTGCTATATTATTATTATAATCAATTGATTAACTAGTTTGGTTGTAGGAAAGGGTTTGCAAAATATATGTTTAAAAAAGAGATATTAGTGAGGGGAAATCCGTTCCGTTAAGCGGCATGGTCTCACTATATACCAGTAAAGAGAGATGTAATAGAAATTATTCATATCAAGCTTTATGTCTGACTCGAAGTTTTTGTTTTCCCTCAAACTCTCGAGTGCTCAAAATTTGATTTGAGTAGGCTGAGGGTTTAGGTTTTCAGGTTTTAGCAGATTTTGGCGAATAAAGAATCCAAAGACGAGCTGGTGGCTGACGGATAGCTAATTTAGGAACTTTGTTGTGAAATTATTTCCGCTGTGTATTAAGACAATTATATCAATATTGCTTTGATCATCCAAGGGGGCATCTTCATGTGTCGCTCTTGGCGTATTGTTGTAAATTATATTTGATCAATGCCTGGGATACGTTTGGGGATTTTCTGTAACTTGGATATGATATTATTTGAAATGTAATCACTGAAAATTATTGTTCTTCGAAATCTGTGATTTTTTTCATATTCAAGTGCTTCTGATATTATGGATACCATTAACATTATCGTATTTCATCACCAGAAGTTAATACTGTGGAAGACTGCAGCATCCATAACGCTTAGCTTTTGGCCTCCAAATACGGGATGTTACAACTTAGAGGCCAAAAGCTAAGTGATATGGATGCTGTAGTCATCCACAGTATTAACTTCTGGTGACAACATACGAGACGTTACAGTTACTAAAAGAAATAGTAGATAGATCATGCTTAAAATAGCTTTTGCTTTGACTTCATGTTTGTAACGACCCGTATTTTTACGGATCGAATGATCGAAACCGGTGTTATTTGGACGATAGTGTTGTAGCTTGAATCGAGTAGAAGATAAGTCATCACGAAGTCCAGGCGAAAATTTTGACTAAGTCTTAGGTCGTAGACGACCTAAGGAGTTAGGTCGCAGCATTTGTGGCGACCTAAGAAGACTGACCGAGTTAAGGGAATAGGCGACTTATAGAAAGTTGGCAACCTAAGGAGTGAAACGACTTAAGGAAGTAAAGTCGTATAATAGTTAAGTCGTCTAGGGTTTAAGTCGTTCAAAGCCTAAGTCGCGTAGAAGTTAGGTCGTGAGCGACTTAAGAGTGGTGCAACCTGGGGACTTAGGTCGTAAAGAAAGATAGGTCGTGGAGCGACTTAAGGCTAATTGGATAAGTCGTTAAGGTATAGGTCGTAAACGACCTAAGAGATAGGAGCGACCTATAGGACTTAGCGACTTAAGGATTGTAGCGACCTATAGGGTGATATGATAGTTAGGTCGTAAGCAACCTAAGATGGTTAGGTCGTCCAAACGACTTAAGTGTTAGGTCGTAACCCAGTTAGGTCGCGTGAGTGGTTAGGTCGTGTGAGTTGCTAAGTCGAGGCATTGTTAGGTCGCAAGGAAGCGGTCTGTGTTAGGTCGCATCTTGGTTAGGTCGTAACTTTGCTAAGTCGCGTGAGTTGTTAGGTCGCGCGCAGTGTAGGTCGTAGTGTTTTTAGGTCAAGGAAGCGCACATGTTGTTAAGTCGCTGGGTCGTTAAGGCGCGCATGTGTTAGGTCGTGTAGTTATAAGTCGCGAGTGACTTAGGAGTTTGGCTGCTATGTCGTTAGGTCGTAGGATGAGGAGCTTTGATAGGTCGTAGGTCGTGGGCTCTATAGTTCGTGGACGACCTAAAAGTGGGCGACCTAAGAGGATTTCAGCTATAAATACTCGTCCATTTCCTCACTTTTTGGGATCCGGATTTCGAAGCAATGAAGTGCTGCCATTTTGAGAGCTCGACTTCTACACTTCTTCACTTCTTTTCTCCACTTTAATCTTGTGCTTTCATCCATCCAAATCGAAGATCAAGTTGAAGATTCAAGAGCTTATCTTCATCCATTGAAGTGAGATTTCATCGTTTGAAGCGGATTCGTGATAGATCAAGCTAGATCCTTCGCTGTCCAGATCTGAAGCGTGTTGATTTGGGGTTGTTTAGGTGATTTGGTGAGTGGTGATTATCTCTCACACGGATCCAAAGGAGTATATCGGATTGTTGGCTTGATTTGGTGTTAAAGTAGAGATTTCCATGCATTTTCCTAGTCATATGTGTAGATCCATATAGATCCATTGCTCATGATGATTTGACATCCATTTTACTACATGTTAACCTATGCAAGTTCATTCATCAAGATTATAGAGACATTGCTCATGTTTTCATGCTTATTAGACTTTCGACTCTTATTTACGAAATTACCATTATTGTTATAATTGTCTATTTAGATCATATTTGAATGCTTGATTACTTGGATTAATGTTTGACTTGATTGATTGCTATGAATTAGATGATTGATGATTTGATTTAGACCGAAGATGATTCAAAGCTAAGGGAAAGGCTCTTGAATTGGAAAAGCTGCTCATGGCATATGTAGCGGATGATGAAGCTCTTATGCATAGATTTGATGATGATGATGTTGAGATGAAGCTTTGCGAGGATGTGATGAAGCAAGGCATGATATGAGATAGTCTTGGTCTAATCCAGACGGGATCATTCCAAGCGTGTTGACAACTCGGTGATATGGTTCGAGTTGAGGATAATGGTTGGCTCGAGAGGCGCTAGAGCTAGTATGAAAATAGTCGTCGAGGAGGATGACTAGAAGGCTGAGGTATCATCGTTGTTGAAGGTTCTAGCATGCTCAAAGCAAGAGTACGTTGGGCAGATTCGATAGTCCCTGAAGGCTACTGATTGGGTAGTCAAGTACTCTGGGCAGATTCGATAGTCCTAGGCACGGGTCACGATGACGTGCAGAGTTATGTCTAGAACCGGGGTTTCCATTAGCCCTTGACGGACGGATGAAAGAATGAGCCGGTCATTCAATTAACGATGATATCGAAGCAATGATAACAGTAATAGCCAGAGTCATGGATGTTTGGCTGTATCGTCATTCGGTCTCAAGAGCGGTATTTTCTGGGTGCTTATCTGATCTTGGTTTAGGCCTTGGGGGTTTGTACTTGGAAAACATCGCCCTTGACTCGAGTGATAATTGCTTTACCTTAAATTGTGTGCTTTGCTATGGTTGCTTCTACTTAGTGTGTGTCTGGGGGCTATCACTGTAGAAAGAGGTGGAGTGGGAGGGTTGTATTCCTATTCCTTTTCCTTTATGCTCTTTTGGTATGTTGTTAGTTAATTTACTGCTCACTAAGACTGTTGTCTAACTCAAGGCTTTATGTTTTAATTCTTATTGCCTTGGGCTGTTCGTCCATTTTGGGACGGGCAGACTAGGTAGCAGGTGACAGGTGCTGTTCTTGCTTTCCACGGTGTTGATATCGAAGACGAGCTGGAGGGTTGCATATTATCTTCTTATTATATGTACTGGATGTTCCGCTGTTTGTATATTCTCTGAGTGTTATGTAGTGAGGCTTGATGTATTGACTATTCAGATGTTTGTATTCAACTATTATGAAGTTTTATTGATGAGATTCTATTCTGTGAAGCTTCACTATGTATATGTTCTATTGTATTTTGTCCATGCGCTGTGAGTAATACGATAGATTCTGATGTTTTAATTTACCCTGACAATCGTCCATGGTCGCCTGGCACACTTTACAGCGCACTTCCTCTAGGTTTAGTGTAGGGGTCATGGGCGGTCGTCACATTTGGTATCAGAGCATTGGTTATTCGATTTTACCCAACGTTCGCTGACGTAACTACGTATGAGAGACGTAATTGTATTTTGATGGATGATTACAATATATAATATAGTAGCTTAGTAGAGTTTGAGTTCTTTATGCAGTTGTTTCTCTAGGTGTGCTAATCATTCCTTTTTATAGATATTGAGAATGAGTCGAAGAGGGAGACCAGCTGCTAGGGAAGGCCATGCTACTGAAGGGGCTGCTGATTATGCTGCTATGTTCGAAGCTATGATGACTTCGATCATGAGAAGGATGCCAGCTCCGGGGCCATTGGTGGATGTTGGAGTTCAAGTTCAAACTCCAAGACCGGTGGATTTTGCTAAGCTGTGTAAGGACTATACTGCTCTTGGAGGAAAGGTTTTCTTGGGAACAGAATCAACTATTGAGGTCCAAAGGTGGATAGATGCTTGTAGAAGGATTTTTGGGGACTTGGGAATTGAGGATGCAACTAAGAGGAAGTTGGCATCAAGACAGCTTCAAGGGAGAGCCTCTGATTGGTGGAACTCTATTACCATCAATACTCCGGAGGAAGAGATTACTTGGGAGCAATTCCAGGCCAGATTTGAAGCTAAGTTCATTTCTACAGCTCAGAAGTTTGTTCTGTTCAAGAAGTTTGTGGAGCTCAAGCAAGGTGGGAGACCAGTTCTTGAGTATGTTTCTGAGTTTGAAGCTTTGTCCAAGTATGCCCGGTCGTATATTGAATCTGCTTATCAGAAGAATGAGAAGTTTGTGACAGGCTTGGATAATTATCTTGGGAGGCAGTTAGTGGATCATTTGGACGATTCATTTGAGAAGCTTGTGGAGAAAGCTCTCAGGCATGAGAGTCTGTTTCCTAAGGAAGGATCTGTTGTTGCTGTGACCAGGGGAGAGTCTAAACCACAGTAGAGTGGAAACAAGAAGAGGAAGCAGCAGCAGCAGAAGGGTAAGGATGGCCAGAAGAAGCCGAAGGGCGAAGTGACCTGCTTCAATTGTCAGCAGAAGGGCCATTTCTCTAGGGATTGCAAGAATCCGAAGGTACCGATGAAGTGTCACAACTGTGACAAGCCGGGGCATATCAGGAAGAATTGTCCAGAACCGAGGAAGGACAAGCAGATTGTGCACGCTTATGCTTTGGGGGCTGTTCCATCATCTTTGAAAGCTCCTACCGCTGAAGAGAAGGGAAAGAGTGTGGTGGTTCAAGGTACTCTTTTCCTATGTGGTGTTACAGTTAGAGTGTTGTTTGATACTGGGGCGTTGCATTCGTTTGTTTGTAGTGAACTTGTAGGCCGGTTGGGTTTAGAACCGTATATTGTTGATAGGCCATTGGTTGTGACTAATCCAGTTGGGGGTTCGTCTTGTTTGTGTATGTTATGTCGTGGTCTGATTGTGTCGAGTCATGGTTGCTCTTTTGTTTGTGATTGTTTTGTTCTGAACTTTGCGGGGTTCGGAATTATTTTGGGTATGGACTGGCTTAGGAAGTATGCGGCAAAGGTTGATTGCGAAAGGTTGGAGGTGACAGTTGAGAATGTGGAGGGGCGAAAGATTGTGATACGATGTAAGCATGAAGAAGGCGTCTTCATGAGCTTCATGTATTCGCTGGTTGTTCCACGGGATGGACTGTCATCGGTGCCAATCGCGAATGGATTCGAGGATGTCTTTGACGAGGTCAAAGGGTTACCGCCGCATAGAGAGATCGAGTTTCATATAGATCTAGTTGAAGGAGCCAGACCTGTTGTGATGCCTCTTAGGCGGATGGCGCCTAGGGAACAGCAGGAGTTGAGGGTGTAGATTGATGACCTTTTACAGAAAGGATTCATTCGGCGTAGTGTGTCCGAATGGGGTGCACCAGTTGTGTTTGCAACCAAGGCAGATGGGTCATTGAGATTGTGTGTGGATTATCGTGAGCTGAATAAAGTGACTAAGAAGAACAAGTATCCATTACCGAGGATAGATGACTTGTTCGATCAGCTTCACGAAGCTAGGGTGTTTTCACAGATGGATTTGGCAATGGGATTTCACCAGTTGAGAGTGGCTAAGGATAGTGTGCCGAAGACTGCTTTTCGGACACCATCCGGTTTCTTTGAGTGGTTGGTAATGCCGTTTGGATTGACTAACGCGCCAGCATATTTTGTGGATCTTATGAATAGAGTGTTCAGAGGTCAGTTGAACAAGTTCGTGCTTGTGTTCGTGGATGATATTCTGATTTATTCCAGAACTGAAGAAGAGCACAAGACACACTTGCGAATTGTTTTGGAAATCTTGCGGGAACATCAACTGAAGGCTAAGTTTTCGAAGTGTCACTTCTGGAAGAGTGAAGTGAGGTTCTTAGGCCATGTTATTTCTGGAAATGGAATAGCGGTTGATCCCGCTAAGGTGGCAGCAATCCAGGATTAGGTTAGACCTAAGAATGCATCGGATGTGAGAAGTTTTCTTGGATTAGCAGGATACTATCGTCGATTTATCAAGGATTTTTCCAAGATAGCCGCACCGTTAACAGGATTGACGAAGAAGAACCAAGTGTTCAGGTGGGAAGCTAAGTGTGAGCAAGCTTTCGGAATCCTGAAAGAGCGATTGACGAGTGCTCCTGTTTTGACTATTCCAAGTGGGAATGATGAGATGGTGGTTTACACCGACGCATGTGGTACTGGACTTGGAGCAGTGCTGATGCAGAGGGATAAAGTTGTTGCGTATGCTAGTCGACAACTGAAGCCGCATGAAAGGAATTACCCGACTCATGATTTGGAGTTAGCGGCGATTGTTTTTGCTTTGAAGGTGTGGAGACATTATCTACTGGGAGTTCGATTCGAGTTGTTTACAGATCATAAGTCGTTGAAGTATCTTTTCTCCCAAAAGGATTTGAATCTTCGGCAGCAGCGATGGCTAGAGTTTTTGGCATCATATGATTTTGGTATAGCTTATACTCCGGGAAAAGGTAACGCAGTGGCAGATGCGTTAAGTCGAAAACATGCAGGATTGGGAGCCATTTTTTCAGAATGGAAGAATCTCGAGTATTTAGCTAGATTCGACTTCAGGCCCAGATGTGAATTGGAACCTGAGATGTTGGAAAACTTATCGATAAGACCGACTCTTGTGGAAAGGATTGGCGAGAGCCAAAAGCGAGACGATAAGCTTGTCAAGTTTATCCGTGATTTGGAATCTGGATTGGACCCAGAAAAGGATAAAGGATTCGAGGTCGATCGAGAGGGTTGGCTTCGAAAGCAAGGACGACTAGTTGTTCCCGATATAGATGAATTGAGGAGTGAAGTTCTGAAGGAAAGTCATCACTCGAAGCTGACAATTCATCCAGGTGGAAATAAGATGTATCGGGATATGAAGAGAACCTACTACTGGGAAGGTATGAAGAAGGATGTTGGAAATTTTATTTCCAAGTGCATGAACTGCCAATTGGTAAAAGCCGAACAGAAGAAGCCAAGTGGATTGCTTCAGCCATTAGAAGTTCCTACATGGAAGTGAGAGCAAGTGTCGATGGATTTTATTGATGGACTACCTAGAACCAGAACGGGAAATGAAGGGATTTGGGTCATCGTAGATCGTCTGACTAAGAGTGCAAGATTCATTCCTGTTCGATCGACTAGGACTGCATCAAAGTTGGCTGAGTTGTATGTTAAGTGGATAGTTCGATTCCATGGTATTCCGAAGAGTATAGTGAGCGATCGAGACCCATTGTTCACTAGTGGATTTTGGAAGAGCTTTCAGGAATTTTGGGAACCGAGTTGTGTTTAGGTACAGCTTATCATCCTGAAACAGATGGTCAGACCGAGAGAGTCAACCGAGTTTTGGAAGACCTCCTTAGAGCTTGTGTTTTGGATTTCGGAGGATCATGGGAAGATCACCTTCATTTGGTGGAATTTGCATACAATAAC
This sequence comes from Allium fistulosum, assembly GCA_030737815.1. NCBI lineage: Eukaryota > Viridiplantae > Streptophyta > Magnoliopsida > Asparagales > Amaryllidaceae > Allium > Allium fistulosum. Next base: position 101,696,254 of record CM060904.1, read on the forward strand.
AGTTACCAGTCAAGCATTGGTATGGCACCGTATGAGGCATTGTATGGAAGACCGTGTAACTCTCCGACATGTTGGTTAGAGGCCGGAGAAAAGCTGATGCTTGGGCCAAAGATGATTCGACAGACTTCAGATTGTATAGAGATCATTCGGCAACGAATGAAGGCAGCCCAAGATCGTTAGAAAAGTTATGCTGATAAGCGTCGTAAGGATTTGGAATTCGACGTAGGTGATATGGTTTTTGTGAAGATTTCTCCACTGAAGAATGTTATTCGATTCGGGAAGAAATGAAAATCGACTCCGAGATTTGTTGGACCATTCCCGATCATCGAGCGAATTGGAAAGCTCGCCTATAGATTGGAGTTACCAGAGAAGATGTCGAGTGTGCACAATGTTTTTCATGTATCATATCTACGGAAGTATGTGCACGACTCGAATACAGTGGTTTCTGCTGATAGCTGTGAAGATTTCGAAGTTGATCCAGTCGATAAGAGACCTTGTAAGCCGCTTCGTGTTGTGGAAACCGACACGAAACAGCTTAGGAGGAAGGTAGTTAAGTTGCTCAAGATACAATGGAGTGACGATGATAACGACTGTACATGGGAGGTGGAAGAGAGGATGAAAGCAGCTCATCCTGAACTCTTCAAGGTATGGCCCTAAGGTGTCGTGTCATCTAACGACATTGTAACTTGTTCTAAGTTTTAGAATTCTGCATGCTAAGCTAGAATTGGATGCATGGTTTGTTGATTGCTATGGATGGTAGGCATGCAGAATAGTCCTTGATTGCTCTGTTTGTTTGGAATTTCGGGGGCGAAATTCCTAAGGGGGAGAGAATGTAACGACCCGTATTTTTACGGATCGAATGATTGAAACCGGTGTTATTTGGACGATAGTGTTGTAGCTTGAATCGAGTAGAAGATAAGTCATCACGAAGTCCAGGCGAAAATTTTGACTAAGTCTTAGGTCGTAGACGACCTAAGGAGTTAGGTCGCAGCATTTGTGGCGACCTAAGAAGACTGACCGAGTTAAGGGAATAGGCGACTTATAGAAAGTTGGCAACCTAAGGAGTGAAACGACTTAAGGAAGTTAAGTCGTATAATAGTTAAGTCGTCTAGGGTTTAAGTCGTTCAAAGCCTAAGTCGCGTAGAAGTTAGGTCGTGAGTGACTTAAGAGTGGTGCAACCTGGGGACTTAGGTCGTAAAGAAAGATAGGTCGTGGAGCGACTTAAGGCTAATGGGATAAGTCGTTAAGGTATAGGTCATAGACGACCTAAGAGATAGGAGCGACCTATAGGACTTAGCGACTTAAGGATTGTAGCGACCTATAGGGTGATATGATAGTTAGGTCGTAAGCAACCTAAGATGGTTTGGTCGTCCAAACGACTTAAGTGTTAGGTCGTAACCCAGTTAGGTCGCGTGAGTGGTTAGGTCGCGTGAGTTGCTAAGTCGAGGCATTGTTAGGTCGTAAGAAAGCGGTCTGTGTTAGGTCGCATCTTGGTTACGTCGTAACTTTGCTAAGTCGCGTGAGTTGTTAGGTCGCGCGCAGTGTAGGTCGTAGTGTTTTTAGGTCGAGGAAGCGCACATGTTGTTAAGTCGCTGGGTCGTTAAGGCGCGCATGTGTTAGGTCGTGTAGTTATAAGTCGCGAGCGACTTAGGAGTTTGGCTGCTATGTCGTTAGGTCGTAGGATGAGGAGCTTTGATAGGTCGTAGGTCGTGGGCTCTATAGTTCGTGGATGACCTAAAAGTGGGCGACCTAAGAGGATTTCAGCTATAAATACTCGTCCATTTCCTCACTTTTTGGGATCCGGATTTCGAAGCGACGAAGTGCTACCATTTTGAGAGCTCGACTTCTACACTTCTTCACTTCTTTTCTCCACTTTAATCTTGTGCTTTCATCCATCCAAATCGAATATCAAGTTGAAGATTCAAGAGCTTATCTTCATCCATTGAAGTGAGATTTCATCGTTTGAAGCGGATTCGTGATAGATCAAGCTAGATCCTTCGCTGTCCAGATCTGAAGCGTGTTGATTTGGGGTTGTTTAGGTGATTTGGTGAGTGGTGATTATCTCTCACACGGATCCAAAGGAGTATATCGGATTGTTGGCTTGATTTGGTGTTAAAGTAGAGATTTCCATGCATTTTCCTAGTCATATGTGTAGATCCATATAGATCCATTGCTCATGATGATTTGACATCTATTTTACTACATGTTAACCTATGCAAGTTCATTCATCAAGATTATAGAGACATTGCTCATGTTTTCATGCTTATTAGATTTTCGGCTCTTATTTACGAAATTACCATTATTGTTATAATTGTCTATTTAGATCATATTTGAATGCTTGATTACTTGGATTAATGTTTGACTTGATTGATTTCTATGAATTAGATGATTGATGATTTGATTTAGACCGAAGATGATTCAAAGCTAAGGGAAAGGCTCTTGAATTGGAAAAGCTGCTCGTGGCATATGTAGCGGATGATGAAGCTCTTATGCATAGATTTGATGATGATGATGTTGAGATGAAGCTTTGCGAGGATGTGATGAAGCAAGGCATGATATGAGATAGTCTTGGTCTAATCCAAACGGGATCATTCCAAGCATGTTGACAACTCGGTGATATGGTTCGAGTTGAGGATAATGGTTGGCTCGAGAGGCGCTTGAGCTAGTATGAAAATAGTCGTCGAGGAGGATGACTAGAAGGCTGAGGTATCATCGTTGTTGTAGGTTCTAGCATGCTCAAAGCAAGAGTACGTTGGGCAGATTCGATAGTCCCTGAAGGCTACTGATTGGGTAGTCAAGTACTCTGGGCAGATTCGATAGTCCTAGGCACGGGTCACGATGACGTGCAGAGTTATGTCTAGAACCAGGGTTTCCATTAGCCCTTGACGGACGGATGAAAGAATGAGCTGGTCATTCAATTAACGATGATATCGAAGCAATGATAACAGTGATAGCCAGAGTCATGGATGTTTGGTTGTATCGTCATTCGGTCTCAAGAGCGGTATTTTCTGGGTGCTTATCTGATCTTGGTTTAGGCCTTGGGGGTTTGTACTTGGAAAACATCGCCCTTGACTCGAGTGATAATTGCTTTACCTTAAATTGTGTGCTTTGCTATGGTTGCTTCTACTTAGTGTGTGTCTAGGGGCTATCACTGTAGAAAGAGGTGGAGTGGGAGGGTTGTATTCCTATTCCTTTTCCTTTATGCTCTTTTGGTATGTTGTTAGTTAATTTACTGCTCACTAAGACTGTTGTCTGATTCAAGGCTTTATGTTTTAATTCTTATTGCCTTGGGCTGTTCGTCCATTTTAGGACGGGCAGACTAGGTAGTAGGTGACAGGTGCTGTTCTTGCTTTCCACGGTGTTGATATCGAAGACGAGCTGGAGGGTTGCATATTATCTTCTTATTATATGTACTGGATGTTCCGCTGTTTGTATATTCTCTGAGTGTTATGTAGTGAGGCTTGATGTATTGACTATTCAGATGTTTGTATTCAACTATTATGAAGTTTTATTGATGAGATTCTATTCTGTGAAGCTTCACTATGTATATGTTCTATTGTATTTTGTCCATGCGCTGTGAGTAATACGATAGATTCTGATGTTTTAATTTACCCTAACAATCGTCCATGGTCGCCTGGCACACTTTACAGCGCACTTCCTCTAGGTTCAGTGCAGGGGTCATGGGCGGTCGTCACAATGTTCATTTTCATGGCAATTAATAAGTGGTTTTAGTGGTTGTATTAAAGTTTGATGGTTTAAGTTATGTTAACCAATAACATAAATGGACCATACTTATGATAAATACATCACTAATTCTATTTAGATTAAAATGAGAGATCATAGATATAATTTTGTGTTGAATTATGTGAAAGTATGAGAGTGGATTTGCCTCTAAATTGTCTTTAAATCTCATATTTCTATTCACTTTGTTCTAATTAGTTTTACATTTTTAGCTTCAAACAACTTCAAACCTTGGGTTAATTTGATTGAGTAGAATTTAAAATTTAATTAATTACCCTACAGATCGACTCGTACTTTCCACGTTCTAAAATTATACGCCGTGCACTTGCGGATATTTTTATTACATTTTTTCGACGATTTTTTAATTGATAGAAAATTCGTCGTCAAACAATGGCGGTGTTGTCTGGGAAATTGACGTTTGATTTTAGTTTTACTCTTCGAATTATTATTTTTTTGTTTGATTTTATTGTGTGTTCATTTTGTGTTTTGATTTGCATTCAAAAAAAATTTACATTTCATTTCTCATTATATTTTGTCCACATCAAATTTGGTTGATTTCAAAAGTATTCATTTTCATTTCAGGCATTTTGCTAAAATATTTCAGTTGATTTCAGAAGTTTTGATTTTGCTAAAATTATTACACTGTTATCTGGTACAATTATCCTGATTTGCTACAAGCAATTCTCTGTTTTACTTTCTTTATGGTTAAACAGCTACAGGACATGCATGTTTATATTTCATTTTTGTTTTCAGTTTCTATTACAACCTTTACCAAAGCCTCACACACAGCATAGAACCATCACCACCTCCTCACCATCCAATACCGACCCTTACTGAACTGCATCACCCTGAACCTCTACCACAAACTCAATCACACTACAATCCATCGCATTTACCCCGACAACAACCCATTGCCTCTCCACCTCCTTATCATCTTCAAGCACTTCTGCCTTCACTTCATCACTTGACAACCTACTCTCCAACCATAAACTTACATACTCTAGCAACAACCATCATCATAGCAGAGAACCATCACCACCTCCTCACCATCCAACCTACCAGACACCACAAATACTCTTACTAGAAACTCCTCCTTCCCACACTATCTCCAATTAACCTTCTCCACTTCATCCTTCTTCCATAACTTCATTCCAAAAGAACTTCACATCCCACCACTATTCTGCTACATCATCACTGTTGTAAGACAACAAACCGCACCATGCTTACAACCAAACAAGTTTTAACCTTTCTTCAACCCTATGCCAAACCCACCGCCTTTTAAAAAGTGTCATCATAACATCATTGTCGTCGCATCAATATTTTTGCCGCTACAACTCAATCACCCAAAATCGCGACTTGTACCCAATTTGATTCGCTACTTCACCCTTTCTTTTTGATTTTGATTTTGATTTTGATTTTGGGAATTTGGTTTCTGGAATTAATATTGAATTTTGATTTTTTGAATTTGGTTGCGGAAATTTGGTTTAATGAATTTGTGAAAGAATTGTGGTTTTTATAGAATTAACGTTATTTTTTTCTAACATGAGTTAGTTTTATTTAAGTGGGCCAGGCCTCAGTGAAGTAAAGAAAAAATATTTTTTGTTAAGTTATCATTTTAAGTTTCTTTCAAAATTTAAAAAAGGAAGAAAAGTTTCAATTGTTTCCATTTGTTTTTTTTTCATTTGTTTTTTTGATTTTTATTTGTTTTGTTTTGTTTTAGTTCTTCCTTGATTAAAAAATAATTGTTTTGTTTTCATTTGTTTTAGTTCTTCCTTGATATACATATAAAAAACAGAAATTTTATTGGCTTTTAAATTTTTGAGATTCATTTTATGTTGTTTGGTTTTTCTTGTGAATATTTTCTTTTGAATTCCTTTTATCCATAAAGTAAAAAAAACAAGGAAGTTACTTTTTTAGTCTAATAATTATTCATGTTAAACAATTTTGTAGGTTTTAATTTGTAGGAACTTAGAAGGAAAAGAAGTGTGTAACGACCCGAGATTTTAGAAATTTGAAATTGGAATATTTATTTGATTTTAAATATTTAAAAGTTAATTTTTAACTTGAATTTCAAATATCACTAATTATTAGATAATTTAATTATTGGATTTAATAATTGGAAATTGGGTAAAATACCGAATTAGGAGTTTCAAGCTTGTTAAAAATATTTTAAAGGATTATAAAATTCATATTAATGACACCGAAGATAATAGAACTTTTAAAATCGAATTTAAGAGTGTTTTGTTCAGTTTTGAAAATATATCGTTAAAATTGATAATTAAAAATAGCCTTCCGAGGCACAGTCTCGGAATTCGGCGAAACTAGTTTCATTGGATCTGTAATAGTGTATTATTATCAAATTTCAAATTTCGTAACGTTTGGAGTTATCGTGTGGCCGTATGTGATTAAAACGCGCTGGAATTTATATCGAAAATTTAATATAATAACTGGGTTCAGAAAGCTATCTTCTCCATATGATCGAATTAGGACTCGAAACCTTCTCCTTTGCGTTCAGAAAAAAGGTATAACATTATAAACGCCTAGCGGCACACCTCGATAGGATGTCAAAATTTTAAGCTACGAATTCGAGACGATTTAAAATTTAAAATTTAAATAAATATATATATTATTCTGATTGACATATATATTCACATCAGATCTTTTTTTCCCCTTCTCTTCAAATACTGTAGCCTTCTCTCCACATGCCAACGTCGCTTCTTGTCTCCCTCCATCAAATTTTAATACATGATCGAGCTTTCTTTTTTTTCAATCTCACGTTCAAAAGAAAATATATAACCTTTCAGAGCAAACTTTCATTCCCCTTCTAACCTAAGTCCAAATCTTTCCTTCCCAGTTTCGATTTAAGGTGAATCAACCAAAAATCGATCAGAGAAGTTGAAGTCTCGTCCAGAAAGAGGGAAAATTTGTATAGCCGATTGAGTTGATCCGCGAGAGGCTTTGGGGCGAGTTGTATTCGTTGTTGCGGTGTAGGCCTAGGAGCGTCGGAGTGAAGGATGAGGTCGAAGGGATCTCGCTTGACATTCGTTCGCCACCTCGACATCGCTGTGGAAAGAGGCATGGCTGCAAGGCGAAGCGCACAGTTGCAATGCAGGGGTAGGGTTCGCGTGCCCTGTTAGATGAAGGCGATGGTTTGGTCTATTGATTCTGAGGTTGCAGTGTGTCTCAAGCTAGGGTTTGGAACGTCGTTCAGGGCACGTGCAGCTGCTTCGTGATGGTCGTGGGCTTGCTCGATTGGGAGTTTGCGTGAACGAGATATGGGGGGTCCGACGACCGGTCGAAGGCAGTAAGGTATAACTTCTTTTTTTAATAAGATATATATAGGTTATAAAATATATATAATACATCAACTTACTGTTTAAGATTTAAAATATGTATAGAAAAAAAAATATTTTATAGTAAGATATATAAAAACCATTCTGTTTTAATTTAATACATAAACATATATATATAAGATTTTGGGAAAATATAGGAATTTTAAAATGTTGTAGAGTTTATACAAAAATTAGATTTTTAAATGTATATAGGTTATTTTTTAGTATATGTAGTTTCAAAGAAAATAAAATAAAATAAATATACTTATACACATATTAAACCTACTATTTAATTTTAGAATAATGTATTAGGGTGATAAATTTGTTTAATTAACTTATTTAATTATTTTAGTTACTAAGAAATTATTAAAGGAAAATTTGTTTAAATTAAACTAATAATTGGTAATTGACTGTTCGATTATTTCAAATATTAATAAACCATATAATGTTTATACAAGGTCTGAAATCGTGAAGAAAACAAGCCGGTTTGGATCGGATTGCAAATTAAAGTCAAAGGTGAGTTAATCTCACTCAAATTGGATTACTGGATAATTTAATTAGTTAAAATTAAATTATTGGATGATTGGTTGAAATTGATAATTATTATAAGTCTGGATGTGATATTATATATAATAGTGTATATATATTGGAGTGATTGATATTCCTGCATTATATAGCGGATGAGACCCTATGCGCCCCGCATAATAGCGGATGACCCTTTATACCGCGATATCCCCCTCAAAGTGGGATTGGTATTTTTATATTGTGCTAACATCTGTGGATGCAGGGAAACAGGTTGGAGGGATCCAACTGGATTCCTCGAAAATATTGAAATTTATTCTCATATTCAATGATATGATTATTTGATAATCTGTGATAGATTATAGTGAAAATTGAAATTATTGAATGCTATGGTTGGGCTGAATATATTTTGGTATTTTAAGATATCAAAAATATAAGGATTGGGTTTTTGAAGGAAAATAAAGAGAAAATTGTAAGTAAAATATTTATAGTGAAGTTGGATAAATTAAAAGAGTGAATTTGGGAAAAAGGGTAAGAGTTTGATTTTTAAGTCCTATTAAATAAATTCCGAGTACGGGAAAAAATAGGAATTTTTGAATAAATGGGAAATAAAGAGTTTTGAGGACTTAAGAGATATTGTTTAAGAATTAAAGGATTTATGTTTAAATCCAAGATTTAAATGGTTTGGGAAAAATAAATGGAGAATTTTGAAATAAAGTATCAAATTGATATTTCAAATTTAAATGAGATTTTGAATCAGATGAGGGAAGTAAATCTGAAAATTCGGGGTTTGGGGTAATTTTGATAAATCTAGAAATAAATTCAAAATGAAATTAATTCAGGAAATCGATTTAAGAATCGATTAAGTGTTTTTAAAACAGTGATTAAAGGGAAAATGAGACTATGGAATTTATAAACGAAGTTTTATAAAGTGAAGTAATTATCAGTAGATAATTTGGAATTATAAACCCATGGTGGAGATTTATAAGGGGATGAGTAAATCGTTTTAAAAAAAATAAAAGAGAGTTTTATTTTTAAAAGTATGGGAAAGAAGATTTACGAGATTTGGGACGTAAATTAAATTGTAGATAAATCGAGAAGGATTTAAAATGGTTAGACCAGTTTTATTGGAGTGGATAGAGTATTTTCGTGAAAAAGCCAAGTATATTTTCAAAGAAGATTTTTAAGTATAAATTAGAAGTTTTAAAGATTTTTTAAAGGAATGTTTTAGAAAAGTTTATTATTTAGTTGTTTTAAATTTTTTAAAGTAAATATTAATTAAGTTAGTTTTAGTAGTTAATTATTTTAAAGGTTAAATTAGTATTATGATTTAAAAGATAATTATTTAAATATTTATACTTTATACAATAGTTATTTTAAAAAGTAGTTTTTAGGCTAAGTTCTACTTAGAGAATTATTTTAGAATTTCATAAGTATTATTTTGAATATAAAATATAAGTAGTTTTGTACTTAAATGTTATAAGTATATATTTTTGGATAAAGTGATTTAATTTATTTAAAATCTAAATTTAATAAGACTTGGCGTTTTTCAGCGGAAATAAAATAATTGGTTGGATGATTGTTTAATTTGATAGTTAAATAACTGACTATCAATATTGGCCAATGTGCTGATCGTTTCGAAGAGACCGGGATTAGATTTAATTATCCGAAAACCACTTCGATCCGGTTTAAACGTAGCGAATGAATACCATGAAGATGATGAAGATGGTGATTCGGTTTGTCCAGACCCAGGACAACTTGTATGGATGAATGCTATCAAAACATCGTCATTGGAGGACGATGAGCATTCTAAGTGAATGAGATCTTTAAAAAGGTAACGCTTAGTTTCAAGCCTCATCAACCGGGAATGGCTAAAACAGGGGAGGTGTAGAAAGGCTAAGTGGGTAGCACCTAATTAGGGTAAGGTCATCCCTGTCTAAAGTCCCTTTGATCTCGGCTGTGTGGCGGTTGCTGATCCCAACCGCGGGGTGATCTTATTCGGACTATCTAGTAAGGGGTAGTCCGGTCTTGTGTTGCAGGGGATCGGGAGTGGTCCTCGGTACTCTAATCTAGGCCAGGTACTGTGACGGGCAATACCCTAGTAGCCCTGCCATTGTATGGAATCCATTTTCCAATAAGCGCCCGTACGGTTTTGATTGTACCCAAATATGCTGGAACGTGAAATGCAAGCATTTCAGCTATGTTCTATTTTACTTTCTATAGACACTATTATAATATCAGATGGTTTTGATATAAAATGTTTTGGTTATCGTAAGGTAAAAACCCGACATGTTTATTTGTGGCGTGGTCTTACAAGATACCTTTGATTTCAAAGGATTTTGAAAACTTTAATAATTCAATTGAGTGTGTTTTCTCACGCTGGTTTTCCAGACTGACTCGAGTGTTATTTTATTATAATGCTCGTGTCAAACCGAGTATTATAGATACATGATAGGATGCTATGTAGCCCAGGAGACGAGCTGGATGATGAGACGTATCACACATACTTGATGTGTATTCCGCTGTGCAGTGTAAGCTGTATAGTTAGCTTTTGTGAGGACAAGTGATTATAACTGTCCAGTGTTGTGTTATTGATTGTGTTGTAATCTGATGATGTAATGTATAAAAACAGTTATAGTTTCTTTTGTATAAAGATCTGTTGTTATCTATTATATATTGTTCCACTGCGATTGTGAGATTCTGATGTTGTTTTCTATTTTCTTCTTCTACCTCTTTCTTCTTTTCCCTAACGATCTGGTATATCCGGCATTTGATTGTTCGGCCTGTAATACAGTGAACGTATTGATGTCAATTTTCGAGGTCGAAAATCTTTCGGGTTGTTACAAAGTGCTTGCTAAAAACCGCCTTGCTTTGCTTGCTTATATATATATATGTAATTGCCCCTTTAAAATAAATTGCTAGTAATTCTGCACGCTCTGATATCGTGCTCTCATCTCTTGTTTTTTATTTGCTTTGCATTGTTGGTTGCATGCATTTTTAAAAAAAATTCAAAAACAAAAACAAAAATCAAATCTCATTTGTAGTTGCATTGTTAATTCACGTTAGTTTTCAGTTTGCATTCATCTCAGCTTATTTTCTTTTTTATGGGCAATACCCAAATCGACATAAGGTGGGGGATTTCACCACCCCTTCCTTGGCCCACAGTTTGCATATCATCGTAGAATTTGCTAATAATAACAATTAGACATCAGAATTAAAGGAGATATGAGCTCACCTAAGACTTATGTGAAGACCCGTCTCCTCGACTCTCGGAAATACATCCACATTATTCACATGCCGTAAATCCAAGTGCCGGGGAGGTAGATTTCCAGGGGTAAAGTAAAGTAAATGATAGAAACAAAAATTCTCACATTATGTTAAATAGGTAAATAGTACATACAATCACCATCACTAAGGTACATCAGAGTTTTGTATGCACTAATCCATCCAGGAACAGTTATAACTTCTTGCTCCCACATTTGTTGGTATTACTAACTTAGATACAGTGGAAAACAAAAACAGATAGATAGATATCCCCATCAGGTGCTCCAGCTTCATGCTCCAAAAATCTCTTCCAGCATGCTCCTCCCAAAACACTCTAAACAGAATCCTGACTACTTGGCTGCCTGGGAAAATAGAGCACCCAAAGTTTAAAGGGAAAACAAAGTAAACTCCGGGTCAGTCATGGGACTGGTGTGAGAACTCAAAATACGTGTTTTGAAAACAAAAAAGGTATCTCATAAGACCATGCCGCACATAAACACAGAACGGGTTTTTACCTTATGATAACCAAGATATTTTACATCAAAAATACTTGATAATAATTTTAATGACGTATCTTTGAAAATATTTGCAAATAAACTTATCAATCTTAGCCGAAATTGTTACCATTATTAAATTCCAACATACTAGGCTCAACAAACAAAATGGTAGGCTCTTATTGGAGAATGGATTTCATACAACTGACTAGGTGAAGGGATTACCTTCCGGTAGTACATCTCTAGAGGAATGTTGCAAGGTCAACAGAACATTTGCACCTCTACCAACACAAGACTGGCCTACGTTTCCTTAGATAATACCAAATATGTTATCACCCGGTCGTTACCGACCTATCCGAGATGTCTCTTAGCATACACCACAATAATTTAAACTTGAACATCATAGCTGGTAGAAATATATCTAGAAGGGGATGCTCATACCCTAATGGTTGCGAACCACATAGCCTTGCTGTATCTACCTTATTTCGGTTGTTTCCAGGTGTGAGGCTTGAGGTAATGAGTACCTTTCACTTTGCACATCATCTTTCTTTGAACGCAACACTGCCATTCCATCGATCTCTATTGACTTCCATAAATTTACAACCTCCGAGGTCATACGTCTCAAAGAAAGGTATTAAGCTAAGAGAAGTTGCCTTCTCCGCCACCAAGCAGATGCATGTTTATAAAAGTCAATGATGAAATATCAAGAATGCATTGTCATACATCCATCTATAGTTCGTTCTGGGATTGAACGTAACCGTAGGGACTCTTCTACCACATTCTGTCGGGAATTAACCTTAGGTTTAGTAGCAAGAAGTCCTTGCAACGAAGATCTTAAATGAAGAACCATTGCCACATAATATTATATGGAAAATTTCCCCCGAGGGCCAATAACAAGTAGGCCTACATTCCATCTTCCATAAATATCTTCATGTCTTCACTTCGAAAACATAAATTGGTTTGAAGTGTTCTTCGGACAAGAATTATCCAAAACCGACCCTGATTTCTACGAACCAATCATCAATAAAAGAGGTCAAGTGAATACGGAATCATTCTTTTAATTGATTAAGTTCTTTTTATCAAAATCACTTTTGGAGATATATATTTATAAAACATTCTTTTCGGTATATACAGACTCTATTATAAAATCCTTTAATAACTTTTAAACTCTTTTTACTAAGAATAAACTCAAAATCGTTTCATTTTTCATTTAGGAAGATATTAATCTGAGTAAAGAAAATTCACCGTTCCCTCCATCGGGCCAGTCCGGATAGCCAGGTAGAGCAGGAAACTGGTTTTTCAAAATCAAGCCTAGACACTATCTCTCTAACATCCATAAGGCGATCAAGTTATTTGATCGACTCTAAATCTTTAATCACTCCAAAATTTCTTCAGATCTTCTTTAAAAAACTTTATAAACTATTTAAAAACATTTATAAAATAATTAGAAAGGAATTGTTAAGTCAAAAACTATTTACAAAAGTTATAAAAAGTGCTACGAAAAAATGTTGCGGAAAGTGCCTTTTAAGCTATATTGATAGAAACAACTTTTTATTATTTGAAAATTCACTTTTTTTACTCAAATCTCTTTAAAAAAAATTTAAAACATTTATAAGATTTATTCCACATTTTTTTAAATATTAAAACATTATTTTCAAAGAAATCTAGTTTTGGATTCCGAACTGCAAATTTAGGATTTTTCCAAAATTTGTTTTACTCATATTTCAAAATCTACTTATCAGAATCTTGATTTTCTTTCTTCATTTGAAAAATATGGATATAATAATTCGGAAATTTCTTATCTCGAAGAATTCCGAGCCATTTTCCAACTTTTACCCTTGTTTGACTTTTATAGCGTGAAATCGTGAACTACCGTTACGCGACGCGCTTATTTTTAACTAAATTTTCCGTTTCTTTTTAAACTTCACCAAAACACTTGTAAATCTTCATAAAACATTTCAAATACATTTTAAACCATTTTTAATAGGTTTAACAATTCCATATACACCATTTCATTAATTCTAGGAAAGCGGTTTCCTTTTGTGTTTATCGATGTGTATATTCGTGACTTGCATATAATTTCAACATTCATATGAAAACAACCAAACTTGATGATCAAATCATACTAAACATCCATTTGCAACATCATATTATCATCCAACATATAGTATAATAGTTTTAGTAGTTCTCACTTTGGATTTTAAACGATTCACAGAAAAATCGTTATAGCTCCGCTATTCGAGTTCCGAAGCTCACTATTCTTTGGATTTTAGCTCCTAAATGCCTCGACCAAGTCTTGAGGAGGCTATGGGGTGTACGGCCTAGGGTGTAGCAAGGGGTGGGATTGACCTATGATGAAATGAAGTCGAGTTTGTGAGGAACAAAGAGAAATGAAGGGTTTTTGGATCGTTTTGAAGTGTTTTACTATATGTATCTATATTTTATGATTTTATTTTATTTTGAAATAAATTTCCCTACCATTCTTAACTAATAAAAATGATCATATTTTATTTATAAAACCATATAAATTAGTAATAATAATTGTTTACAAAATTGTTGTTATACCAATAAGGCTAAAAATCATTTATTTAAAGAGATACATTTACGGGTTGTTACAGACTCTCCTCCTTAAAAGAATTTCGTCCTCGAAATTAAGATGAGAGAAAATAGTTCAAAAGGAAATATATTCGATATGATGGAATATATATAAAAGTATGAATACGCGACTACACCATAGGCGGTGAGTACACAATAATGATACAGTTCATTCTTCAATTCTAAACTCGGGATATGCCTTTTTCATCATATCCTCTATTTCCCAAGTGCAATCTTTAGCATCTCCACTCTATTGAACTTTGACTAATGTTACTACCTTCCTCCTTAATCGTTTCCCATCATGATCAACGATTCAAATAGGTCGTTGAATAAATGCCAAATTCGATTCCACTTCTAAGTCTTCCTGAGTAGTTGTTTCTACAATTTGCTCTGGGCCATGCACATGTTTTCTTAAATGAGATAAATGAAAAACATTGTGCCCTCCTGCCAACTTTTCTGGCAAGTGCACTCGATAAGCTAGTGGTCAATTCATTCAAGAATAGAAAATGGTCCAATATACCAAGGTGCTAACTTCCCCGTTGTTCCAAACCTCACTACTCCTCTCATCGGAGAGACTTTCAAAAAAACTTAATCTCCAACTGAGAATTCTAAATTTCTACGCCTTTAGTCCGCATAACTTTTCTGTCTGCTTTAGGCTTCCTTTAGCTTCTTCCTAATCACATCGACTTTCTTTGAAGCTTCTCGTATCATATCAGGACCAAGTACTAACCGATCTCCAGTCTCGATCCAACATGCTGGTGATCTGCACGGACGACCATATAGAGCTTCATACGGTGCCATGCCTATATTAACTTGATAACTGTTGTTATAAGAGAACTTTACTAAATGCAGATTACTTTCCCAGGATCCTCCAAAGTCCAGAATACATGTCCTGAGAAGATCTTCCAAAACGCGGTTGACCCTTTCCATTTGTCCATCAGTTTGAGGGTGATAGGCAGTACTTATATTCAGCCTTGCTCCCAAAGCGGTCCGTAATGCTTCCCAAAACTGACTAGTAAAGATCGAATCCCGATCGTTCACTATACTACTCGAAACTCCATGCAATCGTATAATCTCCTTCATATGTATATCTGCCAGGCTTGCAGCAGTCCTTGTTGGCTTAACTGGAATGAAGTGTGCACTTTTAGTTAATTGATCTATGATAACCCAAATGTCTTCGTTCCCTTTCCTCGTTCAAGGTAAGCCATTAATGAAATCCATTGATAGTTAATCCCACTTCCAAACTAGGATCTCCAATGGCTTAAGTAACCTTACAACTTTTTGTTGGACGCTTTTGACTTGTTGACAATTTACGCATCGGCTAACGTAAATGGATATGTCCCTTTTCTTGCTTCTCCACCAAAATGTGCACTTCATATCTCTATACATTTTGTTAACTCTCGGATGGATGTTGAGTTTGGATTTGTGACATTCAGCTAACACCTCCGGCCTAAGATTTTCCACATCTGGAACACAAATTTGCCCATTTAACCGTAACGCTCTGTTTTTATCTAACTCAAAGCTTGAATTTCTTCCTTCTTCAATTGCCTTAATGAACTTTTCAAATTTTCTATTTTCTCTTTGTTTACTGGCTATTTTTTCCAAAAGATTTGGAGTTACTACCAAACAAGAAATAGTAGCATACTTCCTACTTAACGCATCAACTACTGCGTTGGCTTTCCCGGGTGCTTATAAAATATCTAGATCATAAGATGCGATAAATTCCAACCAACATTGTTGTTTCATCTTTAAATCCTTCTGAGTGAAAAGATACTTTAAAAATGTCTGATCCATAAAGAGCTCAAACTTTTCACCTAGTTAAAAGAGGAATTTTATTTACTAAGCTCAATTCAAAGTTTTAATTGAAACAAACTATGAAAACTTCTTACCTAGCAAATAGTGCCTTTATAATTTTAATGCGAACACCACGGTTAATATTCTACGTCGTGCGTTGCATAAATCTACTTATGAACCTTCAGCTGTGTACCTGCATAAGCAATCACCTTCCCTTCCTACATCAGAACTGCACCAACTCCTCCTCCACAAGCATCAATATAAACAGTTAATCCATTATTTCCATTTATAATTGCTAGGATCGGAGCAGTTGTTAGCCTCTTTTTGAGTTTTTGGAATGCTGCTTCACATTTAAGAGTCCGGATAAATTTGGCATCCTTCATTGTCAACTTCGTTAGGTGATAGGCAATCTTCGAGAAGTCCTAAATGAATCTTCTATAATATCCTACCAAACCTAAGAAGCTACGAACTTCTTTAGGTGTTTGTGGTTGCTTCCGATAAATTAGAACAGCTGCAATCTTTACAGGATCTACTGAAACTCCATCCCTTGATACTATATGTCCAAGGAATCTTACCTTCTTCTCCCAGAAATGACATTTTGAGAATTTGGCTTTAAGCGCATTAATTATCAATATCTCTGACACAATTTCTAGATGCCTTTCGTGTTCTTCTGTCTTAGAATAGATAAGAATATCATCCATAAAGACTAACACGAATTTATTGAGTACATCTCTAAATAATTTATTTATAACGTCTAGAAAATAAGCTGGTGCATTGGTTAGCCCAAAAGGCATAACCAACCACTTGAAGAAATTGTTTGCACCTTTGAATGCGGTTAGATGGATGCATTCTTCTACGATTCTCAGCTGATGGAATCTTGTAGCTAGATCCATTTTCGAGAATACCCTAGAACCATGTAATTGATCAAAGAAGTCATCTATTCGAGGTAGAGGATACTTGTTCTTAATGGTTTGTTTATTTAGATCTCGGTAATCTATGCATAACCTTAGAGAAACATCCAACTTGGCTACAAAAACTACCGCCGATTGCCAACTTAAACGACTCGGCCTTATTAATCCTTCCTTTAATAGCTCTCGGGTTTGGTTATCTAACTCCTCCCTCTCCTTCGGAGCCATCCTTCAGTCTTGTTGTTTAGTTGGCATTGCAGTAGAAATCAAACCAATACGTAAATCAATTTCTCGATGTGGGGGTAAATTTTTTACTTCTTCAGGGAATTCTTTAACAATAGGTATGGTTCCTAATCCTTCCTAGGATGAGTCTAATGCATAAAGAAAACTTAACCTCCTTGGACCAGGATCCTCGCAAGATATTTCGATAAACTCCTCGAAACTGGTCCATAAGGTTATCGTCCTACTAACGCAATTGAGAACAACTTTATACTTAGTCAACCAATCCATACCAAGTAAAATCTCAAATCCAATAAAATCTAGGACAAATAGGTCAAAAGGATATTTATGGGAAAAGTGGAAAAATTGGACCTTTCACAATTCATGCAAAGGTTAGTAGTACCGCCTATAGGATTCGTCACACAAATAGGGGTATCGACTATTTTAGGTTCAAGTTTGAATTCTTATATAGTTTTCTTAGAAATAAAACTATGAGAAGCTCCTGTATCAAATAAGAATCTAACTAAACATCTTCAATAAAAATATTACATTTCAAAACTCCCTTGCCCTTCACATCCTGAGAGGTTGAACGCTAATCCTTTATAACATAGACACGGGCTTGCTCTCCCTTCCTCATAATCGAACAATCCTTGATCATGTGCCCTGGTTGATGGCAATTATAGCAGAGGTTATTTTGGACCATAGGAGAGATTGAATCCTAGACCTTTGGACTTCTACAATCTTTCGCAATATGGCCCTTCTTCTTACAATTGTGGCAAGTGTATCCTTCAAAGCGGTTTCCTTGAGATCCTTCTCTGGGTTTTCCTAACCACAGCTTCTTCCCACTATTATTGAACTTCCTCTTCTTCCCATTGTTGGAGTTGTTGTTGGTCTGAACTTCTATCGGATTCTTCTTATCTAGTGTTTCGTAAAGGAATTTCATATCCAGCAAATCTATGAATGACCCTTTAACATGGGCAGCCATCCTGCTTTGGTACTTCTCATTCATCCTCGAAATAAACTTCTCATTTTTCTTTAAAGGTGTGTCGATTAGACCTGGCCCAAAATAAGATAATTCATTGAACTTATTCGCATACTCCTCAATAGTCATTTCTTTAAAGATGAGATTTCCTAGATGATGGCATGTACTGCTCTTCCAAAACCTCCTTAAATCTTTCCCAAGAGAAAGTGTCCTCTGACTCACTTAGGGTAATGGACTCCCACCAAGCCAAATCCCCTTCCTGTAACAGCCATAAAGCCAAGAACCTCATTTTCTCATTACTGATATCCAACGCCTTAAAGATCCTTTCGCATGATTTAATCAAAGCTTGTACTTCAACGATAACTTTTGTACCCTTGAATGGTTTTCCCACTAAGCTGGTATAATTCTTGCATAAAGTGGCAAAATTAACCTAGGGTTGTAAGCGAGCTCTTTCTTCTACAACGCCGGTTGGAGTTCGACCGTCAGTTGTTGTTACGCTGCTATTTCCCCGTCATCATCCTCTACGAGTACTCATGTCTTACTACCTGAATTTAGTAAACTAACTTTAGAATACAAAGACGAAATTAACTTGGGGAATGAGTATATAACACAAGTTTTATTCAGATAAGGATTCTAAATGCACACTCTCAAAGATTAAACTCATTCTAGGGTATTACTAACCCTATCTCTAATGAGTTATACCCCACCAAAGCTAAGATTCTCGCTTAACCTTCATCTTTGATACCAAATGTGAGGACCTGTCTCCTCGACTTTCAAAAATCGACACTAATACATCCACGGTATTCACGTGCCATAAATTCAAGTGCCGGGGAGGCAGATTTCGAGCGGTAAAGTAAAAGATAGAAACAAAATTCTCACATTATGTTAAATAGGTAAATAGTACATACAATCACCACCATTAGGGTACATCAGAGTTTTGTATGCAATGACCCAGCCAGGAACAGTTATAACTGCCTGATCCCACACTTATTGGTATTACTAACTTATATACAGCGGAAAACAAAAAGAGATAGATAAATATCCCCATCGGTTGCTCCAGCTTCATTGTCTAAAAATCTCTTCTAGCATGCTTCTTCCCAAAACACTCTAAACAGAATCCTGGCTACTTGGCTGCCCGGGAAAATAGGACACCCATAGTTTAAAGGGAAAACAAAGTAAACTCCGGTTCCTTCATGGGATTGGTATGAGAACTCATAAGACTAGACCGCGCATAAACGCGGAATGGATTTTTACCTTATAATAACCAAAACATTTTACGTCAAAAATATTTGATATTATTTTTAGTGACGTATCTTTGAAAACATTTGCAAATAAACTTATCAATCTTAGCCGAAATTGTTACCATTAATAAATTCTAGCATACCAGGATCTACAAACAAAATGGCAGGCTCTTATTGGAGAATGGATTCCATACAAGTGACCAGGGGAAGGGACTAACTTCCAGCAGTACATCTCTAGAGGAATGTACCGAGGTCAATAGAACATCTGCACCTCTAACAACACAAGACTAGCCCACCTTTCCTTAAATAGTACTGAATATGTCATCACCCCGGTCATTGCCAACCTATCTGATACGTCTCTTAGCATACACCACAATAATTTAAATCCGAATGTCATAGCGGGTAGAAATATATCTAGAAGGGGATGATTATACCCTAAGGGTTGCAAACCATATAGCCTAGCCGCATTTACTTATTTCGACCGTTTTCGGGTGTGAGACTTGAGATAACGATTACCTTTCACTTTGCACATTATCTTTCTTTGAACGCCACATTGCCATTCCATCGATCTCTATTGACTTCCACAAACATATAACCTCCGAGCTCATAGGTCTCAGAGAAGGGTCTTAAGCTAAGAGAAGTTGCCTTCTCCGCCACTAAACAGATGCATGTTTAAAATAGTCAATGATGAAATCTCAAGAATGAATTGTTAGACAACCATCCATTCAAGATCGTTCTGGGATTGAACAAAACCGAAGGCACAGTCCTACCACATTCTGTCGGGAATTAACCCTAGGATTAGTTGCGAGAAGTCCTTACAACGAAGATTTTAAATGAAGAACCATTACCACATAATATGATATGGGAAATATCCCCCGAGGGACAGTGACAAGTAGCCCTACATTCCATCTTCCACAGATATCTTCATGTCTTCACTTCGAATACGTAAATTGGTTTGAAGTGGTCTTCGAATAGGAATTATCCAAATCCGACCCTGTTTCTCTGAACCAATCATCGATAAAAGAGGTTAAGTGAATAGGGAATCATTCTTTTAATTGATTAAGTTCTTTTTATCGAAATCACTTTTGGAGATATACATTTATAAAACATTCTTTCCGGTATACATGGAAATACTAAACCTCTCTTATAAAATCCTTTAATAACTTTTAAACTCTTTTTACTAAGAAACAAACTCGAAATCGTTTCATTTTTCATTTAGGAAGATATTGATCCGAGTAAAGAAAATGCACCATTCCCTCCGTTGGGCCAGTCCAGATAGGCAGGGAGAGCAGGAAACTGGTTTTCCAAACTCAATCCTAGACACTATCTCTTTGACACCCATAAGGCGGTCAAGTTATTTGATCGACTCTTAATCTTTAATCACTCCAAAATTTCTTCAAATCATCTTTAGAATAATTTATAAATTATTTAAAAAGATTTAAAAAATAATTGGAAAAGAATTGTTAATTTTAAAACTATTTTTCAAAAGTTATAAAAAGTGCTATGAAAAAGTGCTGTGGAAAGTGCCTTTTAAGCTATATTGATCAAAACAACTTTTTATTATTTGAAAATTCACTTTTATTACTTAAATTTAAACCATTTTAAAACATTTATAAGATTTATTCCACATTTTTAAATAATTTTAAAACATCGTTTTCAAATAAATCTAGTTTTGGATTCCGAACTACAAATTCGGGATTTTTCCAAAATTTGTTTTACTCGTATTCAAAATCAACTTATCAGAATCTCAATTTTCCTTCTTCGTTTGAAAACTATGGATATAATAATTTGGAAAATTCTTATCTTGAAGAACTTCAAGCTATATTCCAACTTTTACACTTGCTTGACTTTTATAGCGCGAAATCGCGAACTGCCGCTACGCGACGCGCTTATTTTTAACTAAATTTTCCATTTTTTTTCAAACTTCACCAAAACACTTTTAAATGTTCATAAAAAATTTCAAATACATTTTAAACCATTTTTAAGAGGTCTAAAAATTCCATATACACCATTTCATTAATTTAAGGAAAGTGATTTTTTTGTGTGTTTATCGACGTGTATATTCGTGGCTTGCATATAATTTCAACATTCATATGAAAACAATCAAAATTGATGATCAAAGAATATTAAACATCCATTTGCAACATCATATCATCATCCAACATATAATAAAAAGTTTTAGGAGTTCTCACCTTGGATTTTAAACGATTCACAAAAAACCGCTGTAGCTCTGCTATTTGAGTTTCGAAGCTCATTATTCTTCGGATTTTAGCTCCTAAATGCCTCGACCAAGTCTTGAGGTGGCTAGGGAGTGCACGGCCTATGATGTAGCTAGGGGTGGGCTCGGCCTATGATGAAATGAAGTGGAGTTTGTGAAGAACAAAGAGAAATGAGGGGTTTTTGGATCGTTTTGAGGTATTTTACTATATGTATCTATATTTTATGATTTAGTTTCTTTTTGAAATAATTTTTGAAATTATTTCTTTTAGATTGGAAGCCAATAAAGAGGAAGCAAAAGCTCAGGAATATGAAGAAGAAGATGAATGGAAAAAGAAGAGAAGAGGGTAGGGTATTTATAGGAAAAAAGAAGTGTGTAAAGGAAGATATGTATAAATTACTTTTTCCAAGCTTCTCCAACACACCATCCTCCCTCCAAGGCATGGATAGAATCCTCCCCCATGTGCCCATCACTTCCATCTTCTCATGTGTACCTATGTTGACTTATAAAGGCTTAAGGAGTTAGTTTTTTTAATATCTTATATATTTTATGTTATACTTTATAATTATGTGTGTGTTTATGTGCATGTTCTTATGGATGTACATGTATATAACATATACTTACAATGTCACCACTTCCGCACGTTGCATTGTTATAAATCCCGATTCCGTTCTTCGGTCATATTTTCTCTTTTAAATTTCTATGCATATTTTTGTAAACAATTTTTGAAAATAAATTTTCCTACCATTCTTAACTAATAAAAATGATCATATTTTATTTATAAACCCATATAAATAATAATAATTGCTTACAAAATTGTTGTTATATCGATAAGGCTAAACAATCATTTATTTAAAGAGATATATTTACAGGTCATTACAGCTTAATTGTATCTTGACAAGTTGTCCTCTTTCGACAATTTATATTCTTAGTGTCTAGGCTATGACACAGTAATAACCAATTATAAATATTACAGTGATTCATAAATATTATAATGATTGTTTCTCTAAAGGTACTTAAACCTTCGACTGCATTACTATGGTGATTCGTGATGCACCGATAACTCATGTCTGTTACCTCGTTGAGAACTATCTTGTTGGATTAAGACAAAGTGTGATTATACAATTTTGGGTTAGGAGCTGTTAAGGATATAAAATTTGTAATTAAGTCCTTGCATTCATATTGCATTAGTTCATGCGTACTTTTTATAAAAAATAAAAAAAATCCAAAACTAAAAAAAATTTACATTTTACTTAACGTAATTCTTGTTTAATCCAAAATCCAAGAAAAAAAATCTTTTTAAATCTTTTCCTTTTAAATTTTTCAATCCAAATCAAAAATCCAAAAAACAAACATTTTTACTTAAGTTGTTTTTTTAGAGAAATAAAAATCCAATATATATATATAATATTTTTAAAAACAGAAAAAACAAAAACTAAAAAAAAGCAAAAGCGTATTAAAAATGAAAAAATAAAAAATCCAAAAATCAGATCTCCCTTTTGAAAAATAAATTCCTTTTGGTAAATATTTTTCCTTTATAAATAAAAAGACAATTTTTCACTTCATTTTCCAAACCTTGCTTCTTTCTCTTAAACTCGATTCTCACTTCTTTCTCTCCTTGACTTTCACCCTAGTGCATCAGCATATGGACTCGTGACACTTCTACGAATCATTGGACTTGTGACCTTTCTTTGAACCGTTTTACTTGAACAAATTATCTTCCAGCAATGGCAAACGAAACGCCCCGCGAACTCTCATAGATAGAATCTTCCCGATAGAGTTTTTGTTCCTTGTTGTATCACTTTACCTGCCCCAATGTGTAACCATTTCGAAATTCATTCAAACCATATTGTCACGCTTCCAAAATTTAGCAATTTTGAACATAATGACCCATACATTTTCGTAATGAAATTCGAACAAGTTTGTGCAACCATTAAACTTCAACAAGTTTGTGATGACGGAATCAAACTCCGATTAATTCCGGTTGCTCTTACTGATTACGCTAGAAAATGGTTGTATAGCTTTCCTTCAAACTCTATCAAAACTTGGAAAGAATTCGTTGAAGTTTTCTTAAAAAAGTACTATCGCCGGAAGAAATAACTAAAATCTGAAACGAAATCGTTAATTTTCATCAATTCATGGGAGAACCATTTGGAAAATATTTTGAAATATTTAAAGAGCTTTTGATAATATGTCCACACCATAATTTAAAAAAATAGACCCTTTGCCAAATCTTCCACGATGGACTTGATAACAGCTCATGAACCATGGTTGAATCTATGTACCAAGGAAATTTTCTCGCCCAACATCATGACGATGTTTAGCAATTTCTTGAAAACCTAGCCGAAAGATCGTTCCAATGGGAAAGTTCTAATGAAAAATCAATTTACTCACGATTGAGCGCACAATCGATAGGATTATCTTTGGCTTTGGAAGCTAAGATCGACACAATAATTAATAAATTCGACAACTTTTTCTCATCCAACCAATTGAACCAAGCTTCTCAACCAATGTATTAAAAATGTAACGATTTGAATTACATAGCCGATCTGGAACCAAATTCGATCGAACAACTCATTGCTTTTAATAAGGTTAATAATGACCCGTTTTTTCCAACGTACAATCCAAGTTAGAGAAATCATCTGAATTTTTCTTGGGACCAAAACAATCCCAACACGAATTAGGTTCATCCCAATTTTTCAAGCATTTCCAAACAGTGCTTCGAATCCCCCTTTTCAACCCAATCATTTTCAAAAAAAATTTGCGGGTCCATCTCAAAATCAACTGTAACAATATTTCGCTCCCTAAGACGATGACGGTTAAGTTCACTTGAGAAAAGTGTTGAAACTTTGGCTAATGCAACCACTCAAAACTTCTAATCAGACAGTAATTTGAAATTTTTGTTAACCTCGTACATGCAAAATACGAGTCGTCGATTGCAACACTTGAAATGAAAATGCGTTGATTAGCCACGTCTGTGAGTGAACATGAACAAGGCACATTCCTAAGTCAGCCAGTTCCGAATCCTAGAAATCAAAACACGAATTCGAATCAAGCCCATGTTGTTTAAGATAGCAACGTTGTAACGACCCAGAATTTTGAACAATTGAAAATGAAATATTTAATTTATTTTAAATATTTGAATGATGGTTTGACTTGAATTTCAAATTATCAGAATAAATTGGCGATTAAATTATAAAATTTAATCTATTGTATGTTGAATAAAAAAATTTGAATCTTTAGTTTTAAGCTGAAGAAAAATATTTCAAAAGCTTTTAAAATTCGTAATGATAATACTGAAGATAATAGAAGCTTCAGAATTTAATTTCAAACTGTTTTGTTCAGTTTTGAAAATTTATCGTTCGAATCGATATTTAAAAATAGCGTTCCGAGGCACAGTCTCGGAATTCGACAAAACCAGTTCCGTTGGGTCCGTAATATTGTATTTTTATCGGATTCCAAATTTCGTATTAATCGGAGTTGTTATGCAAGCGTACGACATATAAACGCATTGAAATTAAATCAAATTCAATTTAATTTTAAAATCTGAATTTGGTCAACATCAGCACTTTTGGCCTCAACTCAAAACACTGTAGAGGTAATGCAAACACGTTCTCTCTGCAAAATCACGTACTCTTATCCCCTTCGTTTCCTTTTATCACGCGAGTAGTTCATTTTGATTTCAAAAGAAGAAATCTCGTTCAAATTAAAAAAATGGCCGAAGCCTCCCAAAAAAAAAATCGAACGAGCGATTATATAAAGCTTCAGCTCAAACAAGTCGCAAGTCCTTCCTCCTCTTTCAAAATCAAATGAAGACGAATTAAATTTGAATCACTGCGCCCCTTCCCCATTTCCAGTTCAAAAGAAAATGAAATCGACGTTCTTTCCTTTCCAACCTCCTTCCATCCCTCTCAAATTTAAAATCAAATCGAACCCAGACTAAAAGAAAGAAAAAAAAGGAATTCATGGCAATCTCGTTTGCGAGTATCATTCGCGAATTGGATCTGAGGCACTCATCACGGCGCATCGCGAACCACGCTCGCATGGAGGCTGGGGTGGGGTTTCGCGTGCTCGAAAACGTGGGCTGGTGGTGGCGTTGTGCGGTTGTTCGACTAGGGATTCGCGCATGGCTGAGGGTGGTGTCGCGATTCGAGGTATGGACCGGCGCGACTGCAGTTCGAAGTCGACTGTGATGTTGTTCTTGAATTCGAAAATCAGGGGAAGCATCGCGATTTTGGGTTTTCTCAAATTTGCTGTAAGGTATATTTTTATTTTTATTTTATTTTATTTTCAGTAAAAGAAAATTCTGTATTGTTTATAAAAAAAATAAAAAAAATAGAAACTGAAAAAACTTGATACTGTAAGTAATTTTGCTTAAATTCTGAAATTGATTTGATTAATCTTATATATGAGTATATTACAGAAAATATTACAGTAAGGTAATTTTTGTGATTTCAAAATAATTATAAGCATATTTGAATATATACAGTAAAGATTGAATGAAGTTACAGGAAGAAATTTTTTTTTTAGTCCTGTTTTCGATTTAGTGTATGTGTATATATATATATATATAATCTGAAAAATATATTAAGATGGTTAACTTGTTTACTTGGCTTATTAAATTATTTTATTTCGTTAATAAAAATTTTAATCAAGTTATAAACTGTTGAAGGGAAACTTTTACAGTAAGTTTTATAAAACAATAATTTAAAGAAAATTTAGTTTTAAAGAGATTTGAAAAAGAAATTAAACTATTAAAGAAAAAAACTGGGCTAAGTAAAACGATCAGCTAATTAAGTTATTAAACATCAATTAATTATTAATTTATTTCGAATATTAATAAAATTATATAATTGTTTATACAAGGTTAAAATTGCAAAGGAATCAAGCCGAGAATGAAAATGGATTGCAAAATAAAAAGCTAAGGTGAGATTTTCTCACTCGAAGGAAAAATTAATTTTGCAGTTATTGATTGATTGCTATTTGGATGTGATACTATGTATATATATAGTAGTATATAGCAATATATATATATATATATATATATATTGGCATATGTATATATTGCAGTTATTGATTTCCCGCATTATATAGCGGATGAGACCCTATTGTGCCGCATAATAGCGGATTGATATTTTTATAAATCTCATATATCGCGATATTCCACCTCGAAGTGGAATTGGTATTGTGCTAACGTCTGTGGATGCAGGAAAACAGGTTGGAGGGATCCAACTGGATTCCTCACTAGTATTTATTTGATTACAAATATTGTGATATTTGTTGATTATCATATCGATATATGATGTTGGATGTTGTGATTGACTATTTGGTGTGTTGCATCATCGGATCCATTTTTGAAGTTTAAAAATAACGATGTTGATTTTAAAAGAGATTTTTAAAATGATTTTTTTTGAAAGTATACGTTTTATTAAATTTTGGAATTGATTCATCTTAAATGAATAAACGTTCAAATTTTAAAAGTTATGAAAATTATGATTTTTGTGAAATATAACCGAAAGGTGATTTTTGAAATAAATAGTTAAGTAATTTATAAAATGGTTTAAATTTGGATTTTTGAATCATTAAAAATGATATATATAAAAGATGTACCAAATTGATATTTATAAATTAAAATACTAGAATTTTAAAACGAGTTTTTATAAGTGTTAAAATGAAGTATAAATGGATTTCATAAGTGAACGGAATTTTATCTTTATAAATTGTGAAATTTTAAAGGAACGATTTTGTAAATAAAGGGATTATAAGTTCTTAACTTATAATATAGACTTCCGGTATATAATTGAGTTATATAAATTGAATTGGATAATAAAGGAGATTTATAAGTTGAAGTAGTTATAAAATATAAATGGAATTTATAAACGTTGTTTTATAAATCCGAAATTTGACTTATTTTGATAATTAATTATTATAGCTTGTTAAAGGAAGTATATTCACAATTTTGGACAGTGGATAATCCTTTAAATAAAAATGTGTAGAAATGTTGAATTTGGATAACAAATTAAATTCACAATTTTGGACAGCGAATATATTATTAAATAAAATGGAGATGTTTTGGGAAAGTGATATTTGAAATAGAATGAAAATGATTTAAAAGATGTTTTAAAATGTATTAACTATCGAAACCATAGATTTCAACATTCATTGTACAAATAGACGTTTTCGAGGGAAATAAGGAAATGATGGACTATAACACTATTGTTATAGTAAATGATTTTCGAAAGGAAATGTTTTATATAGTATTGGGATTTATATATCAATCTTAATTTCGAATCCCTATACTAGTGATTTTGGGTCGTCGTAATGATGTTTTACGCAACATTCGTTTTGACCCAAATAAATGTGCTTAAGAAAATGATTTCCTTAAAGAATGAAATATATACTTAATTTTGATTTAAGTATATTGAATATTTTCAAATGTTGAAAATAAATAAGATTTGTAAATTACTTATTATTAAATAAGTATGGAAATGCTTTTCCAATATGAAATGAAACGTTTTTGAGAATTTATCTTGGTAAAGATAAATTGAAAGTGAGTATTTGAAATCGATTGAAAATCGTATATCAGTAGATATTTTGAAAATATAAATTCACTATGGAACATATAAAAGAAATGGAAATTCGTTTAAAAAAATAACGTTGATTTATTTTTGAAGTTTGGAAATTATATATCTAGTTAAGATATTTTGGAAAATAAATAATTTGGGAAAATTATTTGGAATCTGATGATGCTGTGCAGACCTATTGATAGTTAAATAACCGACTATCAATAATTACCTTGAATGGGTATTTGTTGTGATTTGCTTGAATTTGAATGCCACACATATTTTTGAATAAGCGCTCACTATTCGGGTTAGCCGGGAAAGGACCTTGGGGTCGTATAACCCATTCCGAATACGTGATACGTCGTAATGAATTGCATTTGATGACCGGTGTTGAAGACCGGATATTTTTGAAAACGGAAGGATTACCGTCGAGTTACTCTACATCGGCTGATCTCCGATATAGATGTTTTATCACCCTTAGTGACGGGAAGTTCGGACGTGATTAGAAAATTATCCGGATTTGCAAGGGCTTCGTGAGAAGTGCCTTCGGTTCTGTTCGATCCCGGAACAGACTTGTATGGATTGTATGTCTGACATTACAAATTGAGATATAAAGCTGGTTTCTTTCAAATACATATCTGTTGGTGGCGGAGAATTTATTCTCTTAGCTTAACACCCTTCTCTGAGACGTACGAGCTCAGAGGTTATGTAGTTGAAGGTTATCAGCAATATACTCCCAATTTGGTAACGTGGCATGCTGAGTGTTGCTGTGAAATGATCATTGTTTGATCATTTGTGATATGATCAATTGTTTGATCATTTATCTTTGTGATCATTTCTTTGATCATTTGTTTGACCCGAAGCATGGCTTTGTGAAAAGTATAGCTTTGTGGACGAGACTTCGTCGGACCTCACACCCCGGAATGGTCAAAACAGGAAGGATGCGGCAAGGTTCTAGGGAGTAGCGCCCCTTAGTGTATGTCATTCCTTCTGGATAGAGGTGGTATCATGGTATGGAGCCTAGATATTTAACCTATGTTGTTACTGCAAATTTATTACATTGTGGTTGTTGGAAATCGAGGATCCTCCGGAAGATCGGTTACGATCGGGGGATGACATACGTGTGTCAGTAGTTACCTATTTTTGCAGAGGTAACCCGGCCTTGTGTTGGCAGAGATCTAACCGTAATGTTAGGTTATTTCTCGGGTCGTCTTTCCAGAGGCGTACCTATGTGGCAATGGGAAGTTCCTTGGCCTGACCATTTGTTGGAAATCCAAACTCCAATACGAACTTTGTACGATATTAGTTGTAGAACCTGCCATTTACGTACGGTGGTCACCACTATTTAGATGGTAGCTATAGTAGGCATACGATACTGGTCGTATGTTGGATAAGATTGATATTCTATTTTCGAAATACTTTTTCAACACTATGCACTAATAATAATATCAAAAAGGATTTGATTTTGCGTAGTAAGCATCTTTGACTATCATAAGAAGAAATCTCCTCCAATTCTGCATTTGCATTGTGCGTGTGGCGGGAGGTCTTATGGTAGTTTCATTTTCCAAAAGCATTGCGAATAAATTTTATTGTCTTTGTGAAAAATAACTGTTTTACGATCTCACACCAGTCACCATGACTGACCTGGAGTTTATTGTTCCCTTCCTAAACTCTGGGTGCCCACCAATTTTCACACGAGCAGTCCAGAGTTAGGTTATCAGGTCATCTGGATTCGGGATGTTGTGGAGCTTAGTGGCGAGCTGGATGGCGAGACGTAGTATTTGTATCTGATATTATTTATTCCGCTGTGTATTCTATATGAGGACAAGTTTATATAACTGTCCAATGTTGTATTGTTGTTGTAAACTCTGATGATGATGTAATGTATAAAATGATATAGTTCTTTGATATAAAGATTATTCATTTATCTATTATATGTTGTTCCGCTGCGAATGTGAGATTCTGGTGTTGTTTCTGTTTCTGTGTTATCTGTTGTTTCTTCTTTCTTTTTCTTCTGATTTCTTCTACCTCTTCTTTTAAAACCCTAAGAATTTGGTTTTTCGGCATTCGATGGCTCGGCAGTCGATACAGTGGACGTATTGATGTCGATATTCGAAAGTCAAAGAATCGGGTCCTTACAAAGTGGTATCAGAGCATATGGGTAAGCGACAACCCTGCTCTGTTGGGTGTTACTCATTAGAGATAGAGTCAGTAGTACTCTAGAATGAGTTTGAGTGTAATAATAGATATGAGCGCGTATTTGTTAGTGAATATGAATTTGTTTTGTATTGTGTTGACTTATCGGTTGATTGTTTATAGATTCTGGTCGGTGCAGTCTAGCTAACTGAAATCGATAGGGGTTTCTAAACTCTTAAACAAGGTAAACCGACACAGTATTGTTTTAAAATAGGGTAAATGAAATAATTTTGCCCAAAAATTATTTTTGTATAGAAAAGAAATGATTTTCTATGAATTATTATAGTAATGGATGCTTGGTTGTTGGGAAGTGATAATATTGAATTATTATCATTATTATATGGAATTGAATGAGAAATTAAAGTAATAACCAAAGATTTGGAGACAAATTCATTTAACAAATGGAAATTATAAATATGAATTGGAAGCATAAGGAAATGAATTCATATATGAATAAAATTGTGAATATAAATTGTAAATGTGATTTGTAATTTGAAACGGAATTCCAGAGAAGTATTTGGAAATGTTTTGAAAAGAATTTGAAAATTTTGGAGATTTGGAAGGTTTAAATCCTTTTTGGGGTTGGAAATGAATTTCGAAGGTTTTGAAAAGTATTTTGGAGAGATAAAAGCTCTAAACTCTTTTCGGTCGCTGGAAAATAACTTCGGTAATGACTGCAGCATCATCGATGTTCATTTTCGGGTTTCCAAAAGAGGAATTGCTGCCAAATTATTTTAAATGGAAGTTGTTTGGAAAATTTGGGTTTTGTTTTGGAAATTCAAAGGATAATTTGAATTGTTTTCAAAAATGATTTTTGAAGGTTGGTAAGACTCTGGAATACTATATAAAAATATTTATGAAATATTATTAAGTTGATAACTTATACAAATTGAATTTTGATAGAATAAATTTAACTTAAAGGATGGAGTTAAATTAAAGTAAGTACAAGTGAATCAATTAAATGAAAGTGAAATTGAATGTTAAAATTCAATTTGAATTTGTAAGAAATAGAACTAGAATTGAATTTGATTTGTGGAAACGAAGTGAAGAATTAAACTAAAATTAGTAAGTGAAGCTAATTGAATATTGACCAAATGAATAAGGGTTGAAACGAATTAAATTCAATAATTATAAAAGAAAGGTAAATTGAATTCCAATTGGAAATCCAGTTTAAATATGAGTGGTTATAAACCAAAATAGTGAATTGAAAATAAAGTTTGGGAATGAACAAAAGAATAAAACTGGAATTGAAACTGAATGTTGAAAACAAATTTGAATAAAGTGAATTAGAATTTGTGATGAATTAGTAATTGGAACTAATTTAAAATAGTGCAGTTGTAAATAAAAGTTAATCGATAAAATTTAATATTCAGGAGGTAAACTAAATCCAAATAGAATTGAAATGGTAAATTGAATTCAAATGAAATTTGAAATGTAAAATTGAATGATAATGGATATGTAACTTCAATAGTAAACTAAAGATGATATAAGAAGTAAGTATCGAAACGTTGTAATAAAATGTGCAAAATGGTTTGAATATTGTAACTAGATATTATGGCTAGTAGGATATACAGGTGTATAAAGGAATTGGAATTTTGATTTCAAAGATAAATTTGAATTGCTCGAAAAGGTATGTATTTGAATTTCAATATGAGACTTGATGATTTTCTTGTCTAGCCGCTTGGCTTGTTCTTTTCTTTTTGAAATTTGAGAGTCCGTAGGGACATTTTGTAGTCGTACCGTGTTAGCCGCGCAAAGGAGACGCTAGCGAAATTTTTCGAAAATTTCGAGTGTTAGAAAATTTTTGAGAAAATTTTGAAAGTTTAGAATTTGAATTTAAATTTAAATTTGAATTTTGAAGTAAACAATGTTGTTTGAAACTTATAATTGAAGTTGGAAATTTATTTGAATTAATAACGAATCTTTAGTAGAAAGATTTGTTTTGAAAATTTGATAAAACTATTGAATTGTGAAAAATAGTAGACGAGTTAAGGACCATTTTTCCTAACTTGTAATTTCGGGACGAAATTCTTTTAAGGGGGGAAGATTGTAACGACCCAGAATTTTGAACAATTGAAAATGAAATATTTAATTTATTTTAAATATTTGAATGATGGTTTGACTTGAATTTCAAATTATCAGAATAAATTGGCGATTAAATTATAAAATTTAATCTATTGTAAGTTGAATAAAAAAATTTGAATCTTCAGTTTTAAGCTGAAGAAAAATATTTCAAAAGCTTTTAAAATTCGTAATGATAATACTGAAGATAATAGAAGATTCAGAATTTAATTTCAAACAGTTTTGTTCAGTTTTGAAAATTTATCGTTCGAATCGATATTTAAAAATAGCGTTCCGAGGCACAGTCTCGGAATTCGACAAAACCAGTTCCGTTCGGAGTTGTTATGCGAGCGTACGACGTATAAACGCATTGAAATTAAATCAAATTCAATTTAATTTTAAAATCTGAATTTGGTCAACATCAGCACTTTTGGCCTCAACTCAAAACACTGTAGAGGTAATGCAAACACGTTCTCTCTGCAAAATCACATACTCTTGTCCCCTTCGTTTCCTTTTGTCACGCGAGTAGTTCATTTTGATTTCAAAAGAAGAAATCTCATTCAAATTAAAAAAATGGCCGAAGCCTCCCAGAAAAAAAAAGAAATAAAATCGAACGAGCGATTATATAAAGCTTCAGCTCAAACAAGTCACAAGTCCTTCCTTCTCTTTCAAAATCAAACGAAGACGAATTAAATTCGAATCACTACGCCCCTTCCCCATTTCCAGTTCAAAAGAAAATGAAATCGTCGTTCTTTCCTTTCCAACCTCGTTCCATCCCTCTGAAATTTAAAATCAAATCGAACCCAGACTAAAAGAAAGAAAAAAAAGGAATTCATGCAATCTCGTTCGCGAGTATCATTCGCGAATTGGATCCGAGGCGCTCATCGCGGCGCATCGCGAACCACGCTCGCATGGAGGCTGGGGTGGGGTTTCGCGTGCTCGAAGACGTGGGCTGGTGGTGGCGTTGTGCGGTTGTTCGACTAGGGATTCGCGCATGGCTAAGGGTGGTGTCGCGATTCGAGGTGTGGACCAGCACGGCTGCAGTTCGAAGTCGACTGTGATGTTGTTCTTGAATTCGAAAATCAGGGGAAGCATCGCGATTTTGGGTTTTCTCAAATTTGCTGTAAGGTATATTTTTATTTTATTTTTTTTCAGTAAAAGAAAATTCTGTATTGTTTATAAAAAAAATAAAAAAATAAATAGAAACTGAAAAAACTTGATACTGTAAGTAATTTTGCTTAATTTCTGAAATTGATTTGATTAATCTTATATATGAGTATATTACAGAAAATATTACAGTAAGTTAATTTTTGTGATTTCAAAATAATTATAAGCATATTTGAATATATACAGTAAAGATTGAATGAAGTTACAGGAAGAAAAAAATTTTTAGTCATGTTTTCGATTTAGTGTATGTATATATATATAATCTGAAAAATATATTAAGATGGTTAACTTGTTTACTTGGCTTATTAAATTATTTTATTTCGTTAATAAAAATTTTAATCAAGTTATAAACTGTTGAAGGGAAACTTTTACAGTAAGTTTTATAAAACAATAATTTAAAGAAAATTTAGTTTTAAAGAGATTTGAAAAGAAATTAAACTATTAAAGAAAAAAACTGGGCTAAGTAAAACGATCAGCTAATTAAGTTATTAAACAGCAATTAATTATTAATTTATTTTGAATATTAATAAAATTATATAATTGTTTATACAAGGTTAAAATTGCAAAGGAATCAAGCCGAGAAAGAAAATGGATTGCAAAATAAAAGGCTAAGGTGAGATTTTCTCACTCGAAGGAAAAATTAATTTTGCAGTTATTGATTGATTGCTATTTGGATGTGATACTATGTATATATATAGTAGTATATAGAAATATATATATATATATATATATTGGCATATGTATATATTGCAGTTGTTGATTTCCCGCATTATATAGCGGATGAGACCCTATTGCGCCGCATAATAGCGGATTGATACTTTTATAAATCCCATATACCGCGATA
The DNA here is from genome assembly GCA_030737815.1 of Allium fistulosum. Lineage (NCBI taxonomy): Eukaryota > Viridiplantae > Streptophyta > Magnoliopsida > Asparagales > Amaryllidaceae > Allium > Allium fistulosum. The sequence goes on from CM060904.1 coordinate 101,730,395, forward strand.
TTCCACCTCGAAGTGGAATTGGTATTGTGCTAACGTCTATGGATGCAGGAAAATAGATTGGAGGGATCCAACTGGATTCCTCACCAGTATTTATTTGATTACAGATATTGTGATATTTGTTGATTATCATATCGATATATGATGTTGGATGTTGTGATTGACTATTTGGTGTGTTGCATCATCGGATCCATTTTTGAAGTTTAAAAATAACGATGTTGATTTTAAAAGAGATTTTTAAAATGATTTTTTTGAAAGTATACGTTTTATTAAATTTTGGAATTGATTCATCTTAAATGAATAAACGTTCAAATTTTAAAAGTTATGAAAATTATGATTTTTGTGAAATATAACTGAAAGGTGATTTTTGAAATAAATAGTTAAGTAATTTATAAAATGGTTTAAATTTGGATTTTTGAATCATTAAAAACGATATATATAAAAGATGTACCAAATTGATATTTATAAATTAAAATACTGGAATTTTAAAACGAGTTTTTATAAGTGTTAAAATGAAGTATAAATGGATTTCATAAGTGAACGGAATTTTATCTTTATAAATTGTGAAATTTTAAAGGAACGATTTTGTAAATAAAGGGATTATAAGTTCTTAACTTATAATATAGACTTCTGGTATATAATTGAGTTATATAAATTGAATTGGATAATAAAGGAGATTTGTAAGTTGAAGTAGTTATAAAATATAAATGGAATTTATAAACGTTTTTTTATAAATCCGAAATTTGACTTATTTTGATAAGTAAATTATTATAGCTTGTTAAAGGAAGTATATTCACGATTTTGGACAGTGGATAATCCTTTAAATAAAAATGTGTAGAAATGTTGAATTTGGATAACAAATTATATTCACAATTTTGGATAGCGAATATATTATTAAATAAAACGGAGATGTTTTGGGAAAGTGATATTTGAAATAGAATGAAAACGATTTAAAAGATGTTTTAAAATGTATTAACTATCGAAACCATAGATTTCAACATTCATTGTTGAAATAGATGTTTTCGAGGGAAATAAGGAAATGATGGACTATAACATTGTTGTTATAGTAAATGATTTTCGAAAGGAAATGTTTTATATAGTATTGGGATTTATATATCTATCTTAATTTCGAATCCCTATACTAGTGATTTTGGGTCGTCGTAACGATGTTTTACGCAACATTCGTTTTGACCCAAATAAATGTGCTTAAGAAAATGATTTCCTTAAAGAATGAAATATATACTTAATTTTGATTTAAGTATATTGAATATTTTCAAATGTTGAAAATAAATAAGATTTGTAAATTACTTATTATTAAATAAGTATGGAAATGCTTTTCCAATATGAAATGAAACGTTTTTGAGAATTTATCTTGGTAAAGATAAATTGAAAGTGAGTATTTGAAATCGATTGAAAATCGTATATTAGTAGATATTTTGAAAATATAAATTCACTATGGAATTTATAAAAGAAATGGAAATTCATTTAAAAAAAAATAACGTTGATTTATTTTTGAAGTTTGGAAATTATATATCTAGTAAAGATATTTTGGAAAATAAATAATTTGGGAAAATTATTTGGAATCCGATGATGTTGTGCAGACCTATTAATAGTTAAATAACCGACTATCAATAATTACCTTGAATGGGTATTTGTTGTGATTTGCTTGAATTTGAATGCCACACTTATTTTTTAATAAGCGCTCACTATTCGGGTTAGCTGGGAAAGGACCTTGGGGTCGTATAACCCATTCCGAATATGTGATACGTCGTAATGAATTGCATTTGATGACCGGTGTTGAAGACCGGATATTTTTGAAAATGGAAGCATTACCGTCGAGTTACTCTACATCGGCTGATCTCCGATATAGAGGTTTTATCACCCTTAGTGACGGGAAGTCCGGACGTGATTAGAAAATTATTCGGATTTGCAAGGGCTTCGTGAGAAGTGCCTTCGGTTCTGTTCGATCCCGGAACAGACTTGTATGGATTGTATGTCTAACATTACAAATTGAGATATAAAGCTGGTTTCTTTCAAATACATATCTGTTGGTGGTGGAGAATTTATTCTCTTAGCTTAACACCCTTCTCTGAGACGTACGAGCTCAGAGGTTATGTAGTTGAAGGTTATCAGCAATATACTCCCAATTTGGTAACGTGGCATGCTGAGTGTTGCTGTGAAATGATCATTGTTTGATCATTTGTGATATGATCAATTGTTTGATCATTTATCTTTGTGATCATTTCTTTGATCATTTGTTTGACCCGATGCATGGCTTTGTTAAAAGCGTAGCTTTGTGGACGAGACTTCGTCGGTCCTCACACCCCGGAATGGTCAAAACAAGAAGGAGGCGGCAAGGTTCTAGGGAGTAGCGCCCCTTAGTGTATGTCATTCCTTCTGGATAAAGGTGGTATCATGGTATGGAGCCCAGATATTTAACTTATGTTGTTACTGCAAATTTATTACGTTGTGGTTGTTGGAAATCGAGGATCGTCCGAAAGATCGGTTACGATCGGGGGATGACATACGCGTGTCAGTAGTTACCTATTTTTGCAGAGGTAACCCGGCCTTGTGTTGGCCGAGATCTAACCGTAATGTTAGGTTATTTCTCGGGTCGTCTTTCCAGAGGCGTACCTATGTGGCAATGGGAAGTTCCTTGGCCTGACTATTTGTTGGAAATCCAAACTCCAATACGAACTTTGTACGATATTAGTTGTAGAACCTGCCATTTATGTACGGTGGTCACCACTGTTTAGATGGTAGCTATAGTAGGCATACGATACTAGTCGTATGTTGGCTAAGATTGATATTCTATTTTCGAAATACTTTTTCTACACTATGCACTAATAATAATATCAAAAAGGATTTGATTTTGCGTAGTAAGCATCTTTGACTATCATAAGAAGAAATCTCCTCCAATTCTGCGTTTGCATTGTGTGTGTGGCGGGAGGTCTTATGGTAGTTTCATTTTCCAAAAGCATTGCGAATAAATTTTATTGCCTTTGTGAAAAATAACTGTTTTACGATCTCACACCAGTCACCATGACTGACCTGGAGTTTATTGTTCCCTTCCTAAACTCTGGGTGCCCACCAATTTCCACACGGGCAGTCCAGAGTTAGGTTATCAGGTCATTCTGGATTCGGGATGTTGTGGAGCTTAGTGGCGAGCTGGATGGCGAGACGTAGTATTTGTATCTGATATTATTTATTCCGCTGTGTATTCTGTATGAGAACAAGTTTATATAACTGTCCAATGTTGTATTGTTGTTGTAAACTCTGATGATGTAATGTATAAAATGATATAGTTCTTTGATTTAAAGATTATTCATTTATCTATTATATGTTGTTCCGCTGCGAATGTGAGATTCTGATGTTGTTTTTGTGTTATCTGTTGTTTCTTCTTTCTTTTTCTTCTGATTTCTTCTACCTCTTCTTTTAAAACCCTAAGAATTCGGTTTTCCGGCATTCGATGGCTCGGTAGTCGATACAGTGGACGTATTGATGTCGATATTCGAAAGTCGAAGAATCGGGTCCTTACAAACGTACCTAAATGAATGCTACCACGACTTTGCATTCTGGTAAACAAATTGACAATCAAGCCGTTAATCCAAATGATTTACCAGAAACCCCTCTCGACACTTCTAAAATGAAAGTGAATCTGAACAAAATGTTGAGCCAAACATCGAATCAAATTCCACTCTAAATTCTTCTTCTACTGAAGCAGATCCACCTACGGAGTATCGTGTTCCATTTCCACATCGTTGTTGACCCAGTGACCCAAGAAACACTTTGACCAATTGGAAAAGATGTTGGAAATTTTTAAACAAGTCAAAGTTAACATCCCAACTTCTTGATATTGTTCAACAAGTCCCAACTTATGCTAAATTTCTCAAGGACTTGTGTACCCAAAAATGACACACTCATGTACCGAAGAAAGTTTTCTTAGCTGGAGGACTTAGTGAAGTCTTGTCCCAATCAATTCCCATCAAATACAAGGTTCCTGGATGTCTGACGATCTCATGCACGATAGGAGACAAAACGAGTAACAAATGCTTACTAGATTTGGGTGCAAGTGTCAATTTGATTCCTTATTTCGTTTACCAGCAACTTGGCTTGGGTGTACTAAAGTCGACAAAAGTAACTCTGCAATTAGTTGATCGTTCGATAAAGAAACCCGTGGGAGAAATCAAGGACGTACTCATCGAAATCGATCAATTCATATTCCCCTCGATTTCATCATTTTGGAGACTTAACCCGTGAATAATGCAATGAGTCAAATTCCATTGATTTTAGGCTGTAACGACCCGTATTTTTATGGATCAAAAGATTTGTAAAACTGTTATTTTTGGGTCGTTAGTATTGATAAGTCGACTAGAGCTTTAGTCGTGTAGAAGATAGGTCGTCTAGAGGTTAATCCGTGTTGTATCTTAAGTCGTGTGGCAGTTAGGTCGGGTGAACGACTTAAGAGATAGGGCGACTTAAGGAAGTAGACGACTTAAGAAATGGTCGACCTAAGGAGTTGGCGACTCAAGGGTAGGCAGACTTAAGTAAGTGACCGACCTAGTAGAGTTAACGACCTAGGGGGATAACCGGGTTAACGACTTAAGGGTTATGGGATAAGTCGTTGAAGTTTAGGTTGTGTCTGTGTTAAGTCGTAGACGACTTAGGTGTTAGGTCGTAACCCAGTTAAGTCGCGTAGTTATTGAGTCGTAGGTCGCGCATTGTCTTAGGTCGTGGCATTATTAAGTCGCGCAAGGTTAAGTCGTATGGTTTGTTAAGTCGCAAAGATTGTTAGGTCGCGTGGATGCTTAAGAGGTTAGGTCGTGTAGCGCTAAGTTGCTAAGTCGTATCTCGTTGAGTCAAGTAAGTTGATAGGTCGTTAAGTCGTACCTTAGTTAAGTCGCGTGAGTACTTATGTTGTTAAGTCGCTAGGTCGTGCGCATGTGTGTTAGGCTTAGGTCGCTGAACTGTTGAGTCGTAAGTCGTAGACTGGTGGATCTGTTAAGTCGTAGGATGGTTTGTTTCACTAAGTCGTAAGTCGTGATGTTCTATAAGTCGTGGACGACGTAAGGAGGCGGACGACTTAGGGAATTCCAGCCTATAAATACACGTCCATTTCTTCATTTTTGGGATCCGGATTTTGAAGCGACGAAGTGCTGCTATTTTGAGAGCTCGAGTTCTACACTTCTTCACTTCTTTTCTCCACTTTAATCTTGTGATTCCTTCCATCCAAATCGAAGATCAAGTCGAAGATCGAAGAGCTTAGATTGAAGATCTACATTCTTCGAAGAGAGATTTCATCGTTTGAAGCGGATTTGTGATAGATCGAGTTAGATCCTTCGCTGTCCAGATCTGAAGTGTGTTGCTTTTGAGGTGTTTAGGTGATTTGGTGAGTGGTGATTATCTCTCACACGGATCCAAAGGAGTATATCGGATCGTTGGCTTGATTTGGTGTTAAAGTAGAGATTTCCATGCATTTTCCTAATCATATGTGTAGATCCATATAGATCCATTGTTCATGATGATTCGACAACCATTTTACTAAGTGTTAACCTATGCAAGTTCATTCATCAAGATTATAGAGATATTGCTCATGTTTTCATGCTTGTTAGACTTTAGACTCTTTAATTATGAAATTGCCATTGTTGTTATAATTGTCTATTTAGATCATACTTGAATGCTTGTTTACTTGGATTAATGTTTGACTTGATTGATTGCTATGAATTAGATGATTGATGATTTGATTTAGACCGAAGATGATTCAAAAGCTAAGAGGAAGGCTCTTGGATTGGGAAAGCTGCTTGTGGCATATGTAGTGGATGTGGAAGCTCATATGGATAGATTGGATGATGATGTTGATAGGAGGCTTTGCGACGATGTGATGAAGCGAAGCATGATATGAGATAGTCTTGGATTAATCCAGACGGGATCAATCCAAGCATGTTGATAACTCGGTGAAATGGTTCGAGTTTGAGGATAATGGTTTGCTCGAGAGGCGTTTGAGCTAGTATGGAAATAGTCGTCGAGGAGGATGACTAGAAGGCTGAGATCTCATCGTTGTTGAAGGTTCTAGCATGCTCAAAGCAAGAGTACGTTGGGCAGATTTGATAGTCCCTAAAGACTACTGATTGGTAGTCGAGTACTCTGGGCAGATTCGATAGTCCTAGGCACGGGTCACGACGACGTGCGGAGTTATGTCTAGAACCGGGGTTTTCATTAGCCCTTGACGGACGGATGAAAGAATGAGCCGGTCATTCAATTAACGATGATATCGAAGCAATGATAACAGTGATAGCCAGAGTCATGGATGTTTGGTTGTATCGTCATTCGGTCTCAAGAGCGGTATTTTCTCGGTGCTTATCTGATCTTGGTTTAGGCCTTGGGGGTTTGTACTTGGAAAACATTGCCCTTGACTCGAGTGATAATTGCTTTACTTTAAATTATATGCTCTGTTATGTTTGCTTCTGCTTAGTGTGTGTCTGGGGGCTATCACTGTAGAAAGAGGTGGAGTGGGAGGGTTGTATTCCTATTCCTTTTCCTTTATGCTCTTTTGGTATGTTGTTAGTTAATTTACCGCTCACTAAGACTGTTGTCTGACTCAAGGCTTTATGTTTTAACTCTTATTGCCTTGGGCTGTTCGTCCATTTTGGGACGGGCAAACTAGGTAGCAAGTGACAGGTGCTGTTCTTGCTTCCCACGATGCTGATGTCGAAGACGAGCTGGAGGCTTGCATATTATCTTCTTACTATATGTATTGGATGTTCCGCTGTTTTGTATAATTCTCTGAGTGTTATGTAGTGAGGCTTGATGTATTGACTATTCAGATGTTTGTATTCAACTATTATGAAGTTTTATTGATGATATTCTATTATGTGAAGCTTCACTATATATATATTCTATTGTATTTTGTCCATGCACTGTGAGTAATACGATAGATTTTGCTGTTTCAATTTACCCTGACAATCGTCCATGGTCGCCTGGCACACTTTACAGCGCACTATCTCTAGGTTCAGTGCAAGGGTCATGGGCGATCGTCACATTTGGTATCAGAGCTTTGGTTAATCGATTTTTTACCCAACGCTCGCTGACGTAACTACGTATGAGAGACGTAATTGTATTTTGATGGATGATTACTATATATAATATAGTAGCTTAGAATGATTTGAATCCCTTATGTAGTTGTTTCTCATGGTGTGCTAATCATTCCTTTTTATAGATATTGAGAATGAGTCGAAGAGGGAGACCAGCTGCTAGGGAAGGCCGTGCTACTGAGGGGGCTGCTGATTATGCTGCTATGTTCGAAGCTATGATGACTTCGATCATGAGAAGGATGCCAGCTCCGGGGCCATCGGTGGATGTTGGAGTTCAAGTTCAAACTCCAAAGCCGGTGGATTTTGCTAAGTTGTGTAAGGACTTTACTGCTCTTGGAGGGAAGGTTTTCTTGGGGACAGAATCAACCATTGAAGTCCAGAGGTGGATAGATGCTTGTAGAAGGATCTTTGGTGATTTGGGAATCGATGATGCAACTAAGAGGAAACTTGCATCAAGACAGCTTCAAGGGAGAGCTTCTGATTGGTGGAACTCTATCACCATTGATACTCCGGAGGAAGAGATTACTTAGGAGCAATTCCAAGTCAGATTTGAAGCTAAGTTCATTTCTACAGCTCAGAAGTTTGTTCTATTCAGGAAGTTTGTGGAGCTCAAGCAAGGTGGAAGACCAGTTCTTGAGTATGTTTCTGAGTTTGAAGCTTTGTCCAAGTATGCCCAGTCGTATATTGAATCTTCGTACCAGAAGAATGAGAAGTTTGTGACAGGCTTGGACAGTTATCTTGGGAGACAGTTGGTGGATCATTTGGACGATTCATTTGAGAAGCTTGTGGAGAAAGCTCTCAGACATGAGAGTCTGTTTCCCAAAGAGGGATCTGTTGTTGCTGTAACCAGGGAAGAGTCTAAACCACAGCAGGGTGGAAACAAGAAGAGGAAGCAGCAGCAGCAGAAGGGTAAGGATGGCCAGAAGAAGACGAAGGGCGAAGTGACCTGCTACAATTGTCAGTAGAAGGGTAAGGATGGCCAGAAGAAGCCGAAGGGCAAAGTGACCTGCTACAATTGTCAGCAGAAGGGCCATTTCTCTAGGGATTGCAAGAATCCGAAGGTGCCAGTGAAGTGCCACAACTGTGACAAGCTGGGGCATTTCAAGAAGAATTGTCCAGAACCGAGGAAGGACAAGCAGATTGTGCAAGCTTATGCTTTGGGAGCTGTTCCATCATCTTCGAAAGCTCTTACCGCTGAAGAGAAAGGAAAGAGTATGGTAGTTCAAGGTACTCTTTTCCTATGTGGTGTTCCAGTCAGAGTGTTGTTTGATACTGGGGCGTCGCATTCGTTTGTTTGTAATGAACTTGTAGGCCGGTTAGGTTTGGAACCGGATATTGTTGATAGGCCATTGGTTGTGACTAATCCAGTTAGGGGTTCGTCTTGTTTGTGTATGTTATGCCGTGGTCTGATTGTGTCGAGTCATGGTTGCTCTTTTTTTTGTGATTGTTTTGTTCTGAACTTTGCGGGGTTCGGAATTATTTTGGGTATGGACTGGCTTAGGAAGTATGCGGCAAAGGTTGATTGTGAAAGGTTGGAGGTGACAGTCGAGAATGTGGAGGGGCGAAAGATTGTGATACGATGTAAGCATGAAGAAGGCATCTTCATGAGCTTCATGTATTCGCTGGTTGTTCCACGGGATGGACTGTCATCGTTGCCAATCGCTAATGGATTTGAGGATGTCTTTGACGAGGTCAAAGGGTTACCGCCGCATAGAGAGATCGAGTTTCGTATAGATCTAGTTGAAGGAGCCAGACCTGTTGTGATGCCTCTTAGGCGAATGGCGCCTAGGGAACAGCAAGAGTTGAAGGTGCAGGTTGATGACCTTTTACAGAAAGGATTGATTCGACATAGTGTGTCCGAATGGGGTGCACCAGTTGTGTTTGCAACCAAGGCAGATGGGTCATTGAGATTGTGCGTGGATTATTGTGAGTTGAATAAGGTGACTAAGAAGAACAAGTATCCATTGCCAAGAATAGATGACTTGTTTGATCAGCTTCACGAAGCTAAGGTGTTTTCTCAGATGGATTTGGCAACGGGATTTCACCAGTTGAGAGTGGCTAAGGATAGTGTGCCGAAGACTGCTTTCAGGACACCATCCGGTTTCATCGAGTGGCTGGTAATGCCGTTTGGATTAACTAATGCGCCAGCATATTTTGTGGATCTTATGAATAGAGTGTTCAGAGACCAGTTGAGCAAGTTCGTGTTAGTGTTCGTGGATGATATTCTGATTTATTCCAGAACTGAAGAAGAGCACAAGACGCACTTGCGTATTGTTTTGGAAATCTTGCGGAAACATCAGCTGAAGGCTAAGTTTTCGAAGTGTCACTTCTGGAAGAGTGAAGTGAGGTTCTTAGGCCATGTTACCTCTGGAAATGGAATAGCGGTTGATCCCGCTAAGGTGGCAGCAATCCAGGATTGGGTTAGACCTAAGAATGCATCTGATGTGAGAAGTTTTCTTGGATTAGTAGGATATTATCGACGGTTTATCAAAGACTTCTCCAAGGTGGCTGCACCATTGACAGGATTGACGAAAAAGAACCAAGTGTTCAGATGGGAAGATAAGTGTGAGCAAGCTTTCGGAATCCTGAAAGAGCGACTGACAAGTGCTCCTGTTTTGACTATTCCGAGTGGGAATGATGAGATGGTGGTTTACACCGACGCATGTGGTACTGGACTTGGAGCGGTGTTAATGCAGAAGGATAAAGTTGTTGCGTATGCTAGTCGACAACTGAAGCCGCATGAAAGGAATTACCCGACTCATGATTTGGAGTTGGCGGCGATTGTTTTTGCTCTGAAGATGTGGAGACATTATCTACTGGGAGTTCGATTCGAGTTGTTTACAGATCATAAGTCGTTGAAGTATCTTTTCTCCCAAAAGGATTTGAATCTTCGGCAGCAGCGATGGCTAGAGTTTTTGGCATCATATGATTTTGGTATAGCTTATACTCCGGGAAAGGGTAACGCAGTGGCAGATGCGTTAAGTCGAAGACATGCAGGATTGGGAGCCATGTTTTCAAAATGGAAGAATCTCGAGTATTTAGCTGGATTTGACTTCAGGCCCAGATGTGAATTGGAACCTGAGATGTTGGCAAACTTATCGATAAGACGGACTCTTGTGGAAAGGATTGGCGAGAGTGAAAAGCAAGAGGATAAGCTTGTCAAGATTATCCATGATTTGGAATCTGGATTGGACCCAGAAAAGGATAAAGGATTTGAAGTCGATCGATAGGGTTGGCTTCGGAAGCAAGGACGACTAGTTGTTCCCAATATAGATGAATTGAGGAGTGAAGTTCTGAAGGAAAGTCATCACTCGAAGATGACAATTCATCCAGGTGGAAACAAGATGTATCGGGATATGAAGAAAACCTATTACTGGGAAGGTATGAAGAAGGATGTTGGAAATTTTATTTCCAAGTGCATGAACTGCCAGTTGGTAAAAGCCGAACAGAAGAAGCCAAGTGGATTGCTTCAGCCATTAGAAGTTCCTACGTGGAAGTGGGAGCAAGTATCGATGGATTTTATTAATGGGTTACCTAGAACAAGAGCGGGAAATGAAGGGATTTGGGTCATCGTAGATCGTCTGACTAAGAGTGCCAGATTCATTCCTGTTCGATCGACTAGGACTGCATCAAAGTTGGCCGAGTTATATGTTAAGTGGATAGTTCGATTCCATGGTATTCCGAAGAGTATAGTGAGCGATCGAGATCCATTGTTCACTAGTGGATTTTGGAAGAGCTTCTAGGAAGATTTGGGAACTGAGTTGTGTTTGAGTACAGCTTATCACCCTCAAACAAATGGTCAGACCGAGAGAGTCAACCGAGTTTTGGAAGATCTTCTTAGAGCTTGTGTCTTGGATTTCGGAGGAATATGGGAAGATCACCTTCATTTGGTGGAATTTTCATATAATAACAGTTACCAGTCAAGCATTGGTATGGCACCGTACGAGGCATTGTATGGAAGACCGTGTAACTCTCCGACATGTTGGTTAGAGACAGGAGAAAAGCTGATACTTGGGCCAGAGATGGTTCGACAGACTTCGGATTGTATAGAGATCATTCGGCAACGAATGAAGGCAGCCCAAGACCGTCAGAAAAGTTATGCCGATAAGCATCGTAAGGATTTGGAATTCGACGTAGGTGATATGGTTTTTGTGAAGATATCTCCACTGAAGAATGTTATTCGATTCGGGAAGAAAGGAAAGTTGACTCCGAGATTTGTTGGACCATTCCCGATCATTGAGCGAATTGGAAAGCTCGCCTACAGATTGGAGTTACCAGAGAAGATGTCGGGTGTGCACAATGTTTTTCATGTATCATATCTACGGAAGTATGTGCACGACTCGAATACAGTGGTTTCTGCCGATAGCTATGAAGATTTCGAAGTTGATCCAGTCGATAGGAGACCTCGTAAGCTGCTTCGTGTTGTGGAAACCGACACGAAACAGCTTAGGAGGAAGATAGTTAAGTTGCTCAAGATACAATGGAGTGATGATGATAACGACTGTACATGGGAGGTGGAAGAGAGGATGAAAGCAGCTCATCCCGAACTCTTCAAGGTATGGCCCTAAGGTGTCGTGTCATCTAACGACATTGTAACTTGTCCTAAGTTTTAGAATTCTGCATGCTAAGCTAGAATTGGATGCATGGTTTGTTGATTGCTATGGATGGTAGGCATGCAGAATAGTCCTTGATTGCTCTGTTTGTTTGGAATTTCGGGGGCGAAATTCCTAAGGGGGAGAGAATGTAACGACCTGTATTTTTACGGATCAAAAGATTTGTAAAACTGTTATTTTTGGGTCGTTAGTATTGATAAGTCGACTAGAGCTTTAGTCGTGTAGAAGTTAGGTCGTCTAGAGGTTAATCCGTGTTGTAGCTTAAGTCGTGTGGCAGTTAGGTCGGGTGAACGACTTAAGAGATAGGGCGACTTAAGGAAGTAGACGACTTAAGAAATGGTCGACCTAAGGAGTTGGCGACTCAAGGGTAGGCAGACTTAAGTAAGTGACCGACCTAGTAGAGTTAACGACCTAGGGGGATAACCAGGTTACCGACTTAAGGGTTATGGGATAAGTCGTTGAAGTTTAGGTCGTGTCTGTGTTAAGTCGTAGACGACTTAGGTGTTAGGTCGTAACCCAGTTAAGTCGCGTAGTTATTGAGTCGTAGGTCGCGCATTGTCTTAGGTCGTGGCATTACTAAGTCGTGCAAGGTTAAGTCGTATGGTTAGTTAAGTCGCTAAGATTGTTAGGTCGCGTGGATGCTTAAGAGGTTAGGTCGTGTAGCGCTAAGTCGCTAAGTCGTATCTCGTTGAGTCAAGTAAGTTGATAGGTCGTTAAGTCGTACCTTAGTTAAGTCGCGTGAGTACTTATATTGTTAAGTCGCTAGGTCATGCGCATGTGTGTTAGGCTTAGGTCGCTGAACTGTTGAGTCGTAAGTCGTAGACTGGTGGATCTGTTAAGTCGTAGGATGGGTTGTTTCACTAAGTCGTAAGTCGTGATGTTCTATAAGTCATGGACGACTTAAGGAGGCGGACGACTTAGGGAATTCCAGCCTATAAATACACGTCCATTTCTTCATTTTTGGGATCCGGATTTTGAAGCGACGAAGTGCTGCTATTTTGAGAGCTCGAGTTCTACACTTCTTCACTTCTTTTCTCCACTTTAATCTTGTGATTCCTTCCATCCAAATCGAAGATCAAGTCGAAGATCGAAGAGCTTAGATTGAAGATCTACATTCTTCGAAGAGAGATTTCATCGTTTGAAGCGGATTTGTGATAGATCGAGTTAGATCCTTCGCTGTCCAGATCTGAAGTGTGTTGCTTTTAAGTTGTTTAGGTGATTTGGTGAGTGGTGATTATCTCTCACACGGATCCAAAGAAGTATATCGGATCGTTGGCTTGATTTGGTGTTAAAGTAGAGATTTCCATGCATTTTCCTAATCATATATGTAGATCCATATAGATCTATTGTTTATGATGATTCGACAACCATTTTACTAAGTGTTAACCTATGCAAGTTCATTCATCAAGATTATAGAGATATTGCTCATGTTTTCATGCTTGTTAGACTTTAGACTCTTTAATTATGAAATTGCCATTGTTGTTATAATTGTCTATTTAGATCATACTTGAATGCTTGTTTACTTGGATTAATGTTTGACTTGATTGATTGCTATGAATTAGATGATTGATGATTTGATTTAGACCGAAGATGATTCAAAAGCTAAGAGGAAGGCTCTTGGATTGGGAAAGCTGCTTGTGGCATATGTAGTGGATGTGGAAGCTCATATGGATAGATTGGATGATGATGTTGAAAGGAGGCTTTGCGAGGATGTGATGAAGCGAAGCATGATATGAGATAGTCTTGGATTAATCCAGACGGGATCAATCCAAGCTTGTTGATAACTCGGTGAAATGGTTCGAGTTTGAGGATAATGGTTTGCTCGAGAGGCGCTTGAGCTAGTATGGAAATAGTCGTCGAGGAGGATGACTAGAAGGCTGAGATCTCATCGTTGTTGAAGGTTCTAGCATGCTCAAAGCAAGAGTACGTTGGGCAGATTCGATAGTCCCTAAAGACAACTGATTGGTAGTCGAGTACTCTGGGCAGATTCGATAGTCCTAGGCACGGGTCACGACGACGTGCGGAGTTATGTCTAGAACCGGGGTTTCCATTAGCCCTTGACGGACGGATGAAAGAATGAGCCGGTCATTCAATTAACGATGATATCGAAGCAATGATATCAGTGATAGCCAGAGTCATGGATGTTTGGTTGTATCGTCATTCGGTCTCAAGAACGGTATTTTCTGGGTGCTTATCTGATCTTGGTTTAGGCCTTGGGGGTTTGTACTTGGAAAACATCACCCTTGACTCGAGTGATAATTGCTTTACTTTAAATTGTATGCTCTGCTATGTTTGCTTCTGCTTAGTGTGTGTCTGTGGGCTATCACTGTAGAAAGAGGTGGAGTGGGAGGGTTGTATTCCTATTCCTTTTCCTTTATGCTCTTTTGGTATGTTGTTAGTTAATTTACCGCTCACTAAGACTGTTGTCTGACTCAAGGCTTTATGTTTTAACTCTTATTGCCTTGGGCTATTCGTCCATTTTGGGACGGGCAGACTAGGTAGCAGGTGACAGGTGCTGTTCTTGCTTCCCACGATGCTGATGTCGAAGACGAGCTGGAGGCTTGCATATTATCTTCTTACTATATGTACTGGATGTTCCGCTGTTTTGTATAATTCTCTGAGTGTTATGTAGTGAGGCTTGATGTATTGACTATTCAGATGTTTGTATTCAACTATTATGAAGTTTTATTGATGAGATTCTATTATGTGAAGCTTCACTATATATATATTCTATTGTATTTTGTCCATGCGCTGTGAGTAATACGATAGATTCTGCTGTTTCAATTTACCCTGACAATCGTCCATGGTCGCCTGGCACACTTTACAGCGCACTATCTCTAGGTTCAGTGCAGGGGTCATGGGCGGTCGTCACATAGGCCGACCTTTCTTAGCTACTTCATATGCTCTAATCAATTTTTGAAACGGTTCGATGAAAATTTCTATCGAAAACATGACTTTGGATCTTAACATCTTCAATCTAGAAAATCAACCGAACGAACCACATGACCAAATGATGGAAGTTAGTTCCATTCAAGAAAATTTCGACAATGAAGCAGTTGACCTTAACCACAAACGCGAGACCGAATTCAAACTATTATTTCAAGATGAGCCTAATGAAATTGAAATTGTACTTCCGTCTGAACCCCTTAGCGTTGAATCAAACTTCCACCGAATTCTTTGACTGAGAAACCCCCGAGGTTGGACCTTAAACCCCTTCCCGATCACCTTAAGTATGCATACTTATGTGACAATGAAACATTTCCCGTCATAATCTCTTCATCTCTCTCTTGATCAAGAAATTTCCCTTCTTTCAATTCTGTTGAAAAACAAAGAAGCAATTGGATGGTCGATCACCAATATAAATGGAATTAGTCCCGCTCTTGTTCAACATTGTATCCATTTAATTGATGATGACAAGCCTGTTCGTGACGCGCAATAAAGGCTTAACCTAAAAATGAAGGATACGGTTCGTGACAAAATTCTTAAACTTCTCTATAATGAAATCATATACCCAATCTTCGATAGTTCGTGGGTTAGCCCAATTCATGTCGTGCCGAAGAAGTCTGGGCTTAGCGTTATCAAGAACGACTCTAATGAACCTATTCCAACTCGTACACAAACGTGTTAGTGTATTTGCATTGATTATCGAAAATTAAATGCTGCAACACTTAAGGATCATTTCCCTCTTCCTTTCATCGACCAAATGCTTGAACGATTAGCCGATCATGAATTCTATTGCTTTCTTGATGGTTATTCCAGTTATAATCAAATTTCAATCGCTTTCGAAGATCAAGAAAAAACGACTTTCACATGCCCTTTTGGTACTTTTGCTTATCGACGTATGCCATAGCCTTTGCAACGCTCTTGCTACGTTCCAAAGATGCTTGGTCAGCATCTTTTTCGATATGATCGAACACTTTCTTGAAATGCTTATGGACGATTTTTCTTTCTTTGGAAAATATTTTTTCGAGTGCTTACACCATCTTGAGTTGGTTCTTAAACGATGCAAGCACAAACATTTAACGTTAAATTGGTAAAAATTTCTTTTTATGGTCAAACACGGCATTGTCCTTGGGCATGTCATTTCAAATAAAGGCATTAAGGTAGATAAAGCGAAAGTTAACGTAATTGCAAATCTACCCATTCCCAAATATGTCAAAGACATTCATTCGTTTGTTGGACACGCTAATTTCTATCGACGTTTTGTGAAGGACTTCAGTAAAATTGCTCGACCTCTGACGACTCTTCTTAGAAAAGACGTTCCACTTGACTTTAATTCTGATTGTGTTTCTGCTTTCGAACATCTAAAAAAGGAACTCATTTTTGCCCCTATCATTCTCTCACCTAATTGGGATTTTCCCTTTGAATTAATGTGTGATGCTTCTAAATTTGCCATTGGTGCTGTCTTAGGACAAAACATCAACAAAATTATTCATGTTATCTACTACGCTAGTA
The DNA here is from genome assembly GCA_030737815.1 of Allium fistulosum. Taxonomy (NCBI): domain Eukaryota; kingdom Viridiplantae; phylum Streptophyta; class Magnoliopsida; order Asparagales; family Amaryllidaceae; genus Allium; species Allium fistulosum. Next base: position 101,746,551 of record CM060904.1, read on the forward strand.
TGACTAAACAATGCTCAACTCAATTACATGACCACTGAAAAAGAGCTTCTAGCAGTAGTCTTTGCGCTCGAAAAATTCTGACCTTATTTGATTGGCTCATGCATTACGGTTTACACCGATCACTCCGCTCTTTGGTACCATTTCGCTAAAAAGGATGCTAAATCTCATTTGATCCATTAGATCCATCTACTCCAAGAATTTGACCTTAGGATCAGAGATAAAAAAGGATCTGATAACGTCATTGCCGATTATTTGTCTCATCTTCCAAACGCACTATCTTCTTTACTGATCAATGAGAACTTTCCCGACGAACAATTCATTTATATGTCTGTCAATCCTTTGTACGCCGACATAGTGAACTATCTAGTCACTAAGGAAACTCCTTCATTTTGGTCAAAAAAAGATAAATATAAATTTCTTTCCCAAGTCAAGTGCTTCTATTAGTACGATCCATACTTTTTTAAATATTGTTCCGACCAAATCATTCGGCATTGCATCTCGTATTGAAAAATCAAAAGCGTTCTTTCGTTTTCTCAAGACCAAGCTTGTGGTGGTCACTTCAGTCCGAAGAAAACTGCTGAAAAAGTGCTTCAATGTGGCTTCTACTGGCCCACTCTTTTCAAAGACTCATTCAAATTTTGCAAAACTTACGATCGCTGCCAAATGTTAGAAAGAATCTTTCGACAAAATATGGTGCCTTTGAATCCTATTCTTACGATCGAAATCTTTAATGTTTGGGGTATTGACTTTATGGGACCATTCCCAAACCCTTTTGGAAATTTGTACATTCTTCTTGCCGTTGATTACGTCTCAAAATGGATAGAAGTTGTTTTGCGTAAAACGATTGACCATAAAATTATTGTGAAATTCATAAAAGAAAACATCTTTTCGAGGTTTGGGACACCTCGCACGTTAATAAGCGATAATGGAAACCATTTATGTAATCGTCCATTTGAAACTCTAATGAAGAAATACTTGATAACCCATAAGTTATCCACTCAATATCATCCTCAAACTTATGGCCAAGTTGAAGTTTCAAATCGTGAAATCAAATAAATCTTGGAAAAAACCATTAATAAAAATAAAAAAGATAGGTCTCAGAAATTGACCGATGCACTTCGGGCTTACCGTACTGCTTTTAAAACTAACCTTAGGATGTCCCCATTTCATTTAGTTTATGGTAAACCATGCCACTTACCCGTTGAACTTGAACATAAAGCGTTGTGGGCAATTAAGACCATAAACTTTGATCTTGAAAAAGCCGACAAAAATAGAAAATTGCAAATCAATGAAGTAGAAGAGATTAGGAACGACACGTATGAAAACGAAAAAATTTACAAAGAAAGAACAAAAGTTTTTCATGATAAGTCTTTCCTAAGAAAAATGATTTTGCTAAATCAGAAAGTTCTTTTGTATGACTCTAGACTTCACTTATTCCCTAGAAAATTAAGATCAAAATGGACTGGACCATTTGTGGTTCGACCTGTTTTTCCACACAGAGCCATATAAATACAAAACCCCAGGGAAAGAACAATTTTCAAAGTCAACGGTCATCGTTTAAAGCCTTACTTGAAATTTCCAAGTGATCGAGAGGAGGAGCTCATGATTCTTCATGAGCCATACTACGTCTAGTAAGAAATGTTAACCCTCTTTTGTAAGTATGTACATATTTTTCCCCATTACACTCATTATATCATGCATTGGCTGTGGGGACACAGTCAAAATTAAGTGTAAGGGGAGTCTCATCTTCATTTTTAATTTTTTGTGGTTTATTTTTTTCATTTTTCATGGTTTATATTTTGCATTTTCTTTTCCATAACTCACAACTTAAAAGAAATCTCAGAACAAATTTTCTTTTTAGCATATTAATTTACTTTTGAAGAAACACTATAGGATAAGTATATGTTTTGGTTATTAAATTGAAATTTTTGAAAATTCATTTGTCTCAACGTAATGAAAATAAAGTTTGATTACAAGTAACTATGGTTTAACTAGTATATAAGAAGGTTCATGAGTGTTAATTATGAAGTATATCCTAACTGTAAATCTTTGTTTAAAAGAGTAGTTGATTTAAAGTAAAGGCGATAGCATTTTTGATCTTTTAAGTTTAGGGGTGCGAAGATGATTTTGCAAAACTCTCTCTTCATAAAAAAACATAAAAAAGTCGGTTTTTGTGAAAATAAGAAACACCTAGAGTCATGTATTCATATGCAAGTGCGTGCGCTCCCATGCTCTGTACTCTTCTCACGTAAGCCCGAAAGGAAGTGCATGATCGGTATATCTAGCCTCAATTTATCTGAGTTAGGTGTATGTAAATAAATTTTTAATAAGAATTACCACCTAGAGTCATGTGTGCATACGCAATTTGTACACTCGCTACGCTCTGTACTCTTTTCACGTAAGCCCGAAGGGCAGTGCATGATCGGTATATCTGGCCTTAGTTTATCTGGATTAGGTGTGTAGATATTAATAATGTTAATACTTTTCAAAAGTAGAGAGAGTAAGTAATTGAAATCCAAGCACTATTTTACTTATTTGATTCGATTTTTCATTCAAAAGAAATAAAAATACCACTTTGCAAAACTTTGATAATCAACTAAGGATCCATTTCATAGTTGCACTATGTTATCAATCGAAACAACTAACCAAACTAAAGTCTAATTGTGATGATAACTTAGTTTTTGTTTGAAGTTTTGACGAGTAAAAGGACTTAAATTTTCTTGATAATGACCAGAACTTATATTTAACTTATTCGTGTCAATTTAAAAGTAAATTCTACATTTGTAAATATTTTCGAAAACTTATATCCATATCTTTATAAATAAATCTTGCATTTAGGAATTTTTCATGTTGCATTTGGATTTTGAGTGTAGTATCTGCTGAAAACCCTCACGAGACAACACTCGTCCTACTAGGGATACCTATGTTTTTAACGGTTTTGCATACGCTCAATCCAATCGTCCTAAATAGATCATGCTTAAAATAACTTTTGCTTTGACTTCATGTTCATTTTCATGACAATTAATAAGTGGTTTTAGTTGTTGTATTAAAGTTTGATGGTTTAAGTTATGTTAATCAATAACATAAACGGACCATACTTATGAAAAATACCTCACTAATTCTATGTAGACTAAAATGAGAGATCATAGATAAAATTTCATGTTGATTTATGTGAATGTATGAGAGTATATTTGCCTCTAAATCATCTTTTAATCTCATATTTCTATTCACTTTGTTCTAGTTAGTTTTGCATTTTTAGCTTAAAACAACTTCAAACTTTAGGCTAATTTGACCGAGTTGAATTTAAAATTTAATTCATTTCCCTATAGATCGACCTGTACTCGCCATGTACTAAAATATACGTCGTGCGCTTGCGGTTATTTTTATTACAGGTTTTCGACGAATTTTCTAACCGATAGAAAATTCGTCGTCAAACACCGGACTAGTTGTTCTATGCCTAAATTTTGATGAGATTTGACAGGTGCTAAGGACCATGCCGTGGATGGGCTGCTTGTGATATGATGGGATAGACTGCTTAGGACTGATTGATGGCAGTTGTACTGAAGCCGAGCCAAGAACGGATCATGGTTGAGTCGGTCTTGTTGAATATGCTAGATATTGAGGCAAATTTTAGCTTTGCCTGTCGACAACTGAAGTGATTCAGAGTGAATGGGCTGACTTGGAGTCAAGTTGAAAGTGTGTTGGGTGAAAGAGCTGGTCATCATCGAACCAGGCTGGAGTGGATTGGTAGGGCTATATTTAGTCGTCTTTATCTAATAAATTGACTATGAAAGTTACCTAAGGACAAGATGGTCGGTCTTTAGTTCGAGACGCTATTTGAGTACATGGGCTGGTCCGAGACCAACCTAAACTTGAATCAGCATGTGCGAGCCGATCGTAGGATAATTAGGCCGACTTTGATTGGGTCAAGATATGCCTTAATCGACTTGAATCACTTACGACAAAATTAAACGATATTTTGCCCCTAAGCCAATTCTGTAAGTAGGGGAAGGATTGTCATTTCATAAATACATTGCCGTTTGGACCACTGTTTTGTATTTAGTGTGTGCTCCATGTAGCGCTACATCATCGGTTATGATACTTTTTCAAACTTAGAAGAAGCTCGTGTTTGCAATGTGGGTGAAGTGATAGTTGCATTCACTATACCTGGATAGTCGAGATTTGAAGTCGATTTGAATCCTATGGTTGAGATCTATGGAGTAGATTTATAAAAGCTACCCTTCTCCTCTACTTCATCCTTTACTAAAGTAGAAAATGAACACGCTATTAAAAACCTTCAACTTCTTCCCAAAAACCTTGATTTTTCCAAATGTTTTCTATCAAAGAAGTGAGTTCTTCTTCGCCTTCAACTCCACCGTGGCAGGCATCGCTGCCACGACGAAACCCTGGGTTATTGTAACACCTTGTAAATTATACGATAATTAACTAAATAGAATTAATTAATAATTACTAATCCCAAAAAAATTTTGGTAAACATCATAATTTGGCTATGAAACATGCACCGTTGTGTTCGTGGTGATTTTCTAACCAATTTTTATGTATAAAGTTTTACGATCGAAGTACAAACGAAAAAGCTATTAACATTTGAAGTTTTTGGATCAGAAACAATTCAAAATTAATTATGGAAGTGAATTCTAATAACTTAACACTAAAATGGGCATTAAATATAAATGTTAATGTTAAATAAAATAGGGTAAATCTAATTGAATCAGCATTGAAAAGATATTAAATAAGAATTTAAGGGGGGGTGAAGTTAATGAATATAGCCTTTAAAAATAAAGAAGACAATAAATACTAGCAGCTTAGCATTTAAGCAATTGTAAATACAAATGTAAATTAATAGCAGTCAATCAAATAAGCCAGCATGGAAGAAAATAAGTAAATTGAACACAAAAAGTAAATAGATATTATACTTAACGGTAAACAAGTACTTTATCCCTAACTAACGTTAAAATTAACATTACTGTTGCAATAAAAGAAAGAAACCCCAACTAACGTTAAAAATTATCGTTAACATTAATATATTCAAAGCAGTAATAAATAAGAATTAATTAACAATAATAACAAATGTTAATAAATAAAAACGTTAACATTTGAGGAAAGAAAATCAAGAAATAAATGGTAATAAATTAACGTTAGCAGATACTTAACGTGTAAGCAAGATTAATGTTAATCGGATTAAATCAAAAATGGTATGAAATATACATAATTAACTAATATTAATCTTACTTAACATTTAAGAATCATCTATGTTAAATCAGATGGTTTAAATATAGATATATAATAATAAAAAAGGAAAACAATCCAACGCTTAGCAAAAACAAGCAAACGGTTGACCCCTAATTGGGACCAATCGACAGTGGCATCTAAGCGATCAACCGCTACTTGCCTAGCGGTTGTGAATTGAACCTCGGTCCAACGGTCTAGATTTAACAAATTAAAATCTAACAGAAGGAATTGATTTGTGCGTCTATAAATACAGGCCCAATCCTTCACTTTTCTTCTCATATTTTTTGAACCAAAGAGCAAAGCTTGTCCATTTTCTTTTCTCCACAAATTATAGGAAATATAGGAATTATAAAATTAGTATATTATATATGCATATATGTGGAGAATAGCGAAAAATAAACGAGAAAAAGAATAAGGAGTGAATCAATTCTACGAAGAAAAGGTAAATGTAAATTAAATTCAAATCTCTTTTCAGATCTAAATTTCTAATAAATATGTATACTCTTGTAGCACATATTCCGATAGGGCCAAAAATGGAGTCAAACAAAAATAACAGGGCTGGATATCGAGATTTGGAAAGCTTAAAGGTGAGTGGTGAATTATATATCTTTTATATAATATTGGATTTATATAGTTATAAATCTGTTTTTATATGCCTAACTGTAGTTTTGGAGTTGTAGGCCTAATTGTATACATATAATGAATTTATAAACCCTGTCTACATATTCTATGATTGATAACTTGGATTTAACATTGCATGTACTTGAATCTTGATAGTACTGGGTAGTAGTAGTCTCTAAAGTTGATAAATTATATAGTAGTTCTGGATTTATTGATTAAATGGTTTATGCAAGTAAGCATAAACTAGAAGTTATCACAATAAATTATTAGAGTTTAAGTAGTATTTTAATTCATTGGAATGTCGAGTGATGCATTGTAAGTTTTTATAAATTGCCAAGTTTAGATTTATAAATAAAAGTGTATCATTTGAAATAACAAGAAATATGCCTAAAAGAAAGAGATATATATATATATATAAAGAATATGGATATCTACAATATTTTATACTGCCTATTTCAATAACTACAAAAAAAATTAATTTCTTGTAATTCCAAATGAAACACAAATTCCCTTTTCAGATAAGTTATAGAAATTTGTAGTATTAACCTTTCTTTTTGAGAAAGACGTAATTTCAGTGCAGAAATCCAAGTATGAACTTAAAAATTGTAGAGGTAATAATAGTAATGGTCTAATTGTAAAACTAATATATATATATATATATTAATAATTATAAGTTAGAAATCAAATGGTAAATAGAAAATAAACAGGTTAAATAATGGAATGAATAAAAACAAGTAATTGAATGAAAAAGGACAGTGGAAATTCCAATAATAATGAAGAATAATAAGAGTTAAAAAGTACAGTAATAAATATCTAACAATGAAAGAGAAAAGTGATAGTAAAAGATATTTAAAAATTTTAAGTCCAAAGAAAGATTTAAATGACATTAAATTAACATTATTGAAACATGGAGTCGGTTAAATAAAAATAGTTGAATATGAGTAGGTTAACATCGGAGGCGCAATAATTAAGTAAGTGAACATGTACATAAATATACCTATATATATAGCCTCACATATACATTTATGATGGGTGTGAATTATTAAAGTTAGCTAATAACTTAGAATAAATAATATTGACATAATCATTAAAATAAGTTGGAATGCAAGGTCGATAGTGGTACACATCAGAAGTCTACCCACCACAAGGGGCTAGCAGCAGTTATGTATATGCAGATGTGGGACATACCCAACTGTAGAACCCACAGAATTATATGTGTGCGTATAGGTGAAGGAATACCCGAGTAGAGTCTGCTTTAATCTTTTAGGGGTTATACCTTGATTACATTAGGCAATCTAAATGGGACAGTGAAAAAGGCTCAGCGCTATGTCAATGTGTTTGGTACCATATTTGGGAGTAGGAGCTATACATAGGTCGAGAACGTCATCGGTCCTGAGCGATCAGTAGATATATGAGGGTTGCACCTAAACGGGCAATATCTCATACTAATGTAGATCATGTTTATGTCATGCACCGCCACAGTTTTTTGCTAGTTTCTTTGTTAGGAGGCAAGATTGGATAACCCTTAATGGAGTGCTTTCAACAGGTGGGGTAGTTCGAGGAGATGGGTCCTCAATAGTCCATGGAGATGAGTTGTATCGACAAGAATTTCAAAGGTTTATATTTAAATATCAGAATTATTTAAATCTTGGATTTAGTGTTATAAAATTGATTTAATAAGCATATTTAATTCCTTTTAAATAATAATGATGATGACAAACTTTTAAATAATAATGAATATGATTAAACTTGTTTTAATAATAATTCTTTTTAATTAATGCATGAAATTATCATCTCGGGGCATTGTCTTGGATTTTGACGAAACTAGTGTCATTGGGTCCACAATAAGAGTTGATGTGCACCGACGAGTTTCATGATGGTATGTCTGATGCACTGCGTGGTCATGCGAGCTTGAAACATGTAGTGATAATTTCAGGAATTAAAATATAATATAATTTCACTATAAATACACCCATACATTTTACCCTTTCCACTATCTTCCTCTCTACTCCTCTCTTTATCTTCCATTTCCTTTTTATTATAATGAAAATAATGCCCCCCTTTTCATATAATTGTTTCTGGAGCTATGATGCACGAAAATGAATGGCATTAGATTCATTGTGTTCCTATGGAAGAGAGCTCATGTGTTAGTGTGTACAATGTTGGGTACGGCGTCAACTGGGGACGAGCAATGTGAGAAGCTGAAACTAGGGTTAGGTTTTGGTGATGATTGAGGCAGATTAGATGAAACAAAGGGTAACATTATGCCTCTCGTTCAAAAGGGCACCAGTGGTGATATTTTGGTGAATTTCGACCATGCCTACTGAAATGCGACCGTGTGCTTGTCGCAATGGGGAGGCTGCAGTCGTGATTTTCCGGGCTGATTCGAGCTTTATGTTTTTGGGTCTGAAGCGAAGCTCTTGTGAAGTGGAGTTAAATGGAGGTGGCGATGTGACAAATCATTAATCGAGGTAGGAGATTGAGGTAGAGAGGTACATGGCAAAAGTGAGTATCTGCATGCATATGACTTTATGTCGATGGAAGTAATTAGTAAAAGGGGAAGAAGGTTTAGAGAGGTAATTAGTATTTAATTAAGTAGTTAATTAATTTAATTAATCCAAAACCTAATAAAATCAATAACTTTTGCATACAAGATCATCTTTGCCTCTGCACTTGTATCGGGATTATTTATGTCATGGTTAGGCTTGGCCTTAAGTGAGATTACTCACCAGTTAATTTGTATATGTTGTGTATATAATGTTTTTTGTGCAAAATATGAATTAAAATAGAGTGCAATGCAAGTTATTACTTTTGGACCCCTCTTTGCTTTGGAAAGCAAGTGATAACACTATATATAGAATAATCTCTCCTTTAAACCTCTAAAACATGTATCGTGGCCCAAACTTGTTTACATGTATGATATTGTTTCATAGTGTATTGTGTATGTTTGAACCGAAATTGTCGCTATTAACGCAATTTGAAAATCCCCTGTATTTAACACTTGTTAAATTGGTTCAATTTTAATATATTATGAAAATATATATTGGATGGTTCTATACACATGTTTTAGGTGCATTTGACCTTAAGAATTTGGTTTGGAAAGTTGTAGAAATTGTGAAAAAAAGTGGCATTGAAAATCTTGGTTTTAGTAAAGTATAAAGGACTTTTACTTTAAAAAAAATTCCAATCTTTACGTAATTTTGGGAAAATTTATTAAAGTATTTTAATAAAGAAGTTTGAAGTTTAAATATGTTTCTATAATAGTTTCTGAATTTAAAGCAAAGGGTTTTAAATTATAAAACATTCATTTTATGGTTTTAAATAAAGTATAAAATATGTATTTTAAGCAATACTAACACAAGGTTTTTAGAAAATTTGTTAAAAGTTTTTTTAATGTAATTTGAAATTTATTTAAAATAATATCATTTGAAGATGTTTTTCAGTAAATATATATAATTTAAAAAAAAAGCCAGTTAAGCCTTTTATATAAAATAAAAAAATTGGATTTCAACACTTATGTTAAATGATGAGTTTTGTGAAGTTAAGTAAAACATTAATTTGTTAAATTAATATAGAAATAAGTAATTATATTTAGGGTTTTAATTATAGCTTTAATGAGAAATACTATAAAGTAATAATATGATGAAGGGATTTGGGTTTGTTATGACATTGTTTGAGGGACAATTTTTCTTTAACCCTTGAGTATAATTAAAAATTTAAAGCAAGTTTTTAAGGTTGTGTAGAAAGTATGAAATAATTTGTATTTGTTGTCACATTGTTTGAATAACAAGTGCTTTAGAAATGTAATATAATCTTTTAAAAAAAGCCAGTTAAGCCTTTTATATAAAATAAAAAAATTGGATTTCAACACTTGTGTTAAAATGATGAGTTCTGTGAAGTTAAGTAAAACATTAATTTGTTAAATTAATATAGAAATAAGTAATTATATTTTGGGTTGTAATTATAGCTTTAATGAGAAATACTATAAAGTAATAATATGATGAAGGGATTTGGGTTTGTTATGACATTGTTTGAGTGACAATTTTTCTTTAACCCTTAAGTATAATTAAAAATTTAAAGCAAGTTTTTAAGGTTGTGTAGAAAGTATGAAATAATTTGTATTTGTTGTCACATTGTTTGAATAACAAGTTCTTTAGAAATGTAATATAATCTTTTAAAAAAAGCCAGTAAGCCTTTTATATAAAATAAAAAAATTGGATTTCAACACTTGTGTTAAAATGATGAGTTCTGTGAAGTTAAGTAAAACATTAATTTGTTAAATTAATATAGAAATAAGTAATTATATTTAGGGTTGTAATTATAGCTTTACTGAGAAATACTATAAAGTAATAATATGATGAAGGGATTTGGGTTTGTTATGACATTGTTTGAGTGATAATTTTTCTTGAACCCTTAAGTATAATTAAAAATTTAAAGCAAGTTTTTAAGGTTGTGTAGAAAGTATGAAATAATTTGTATTTGTTGTCACATTGTTTGAATAACAAGTGCTTTACAAATGTAATTTAATCTTTGAAGAGAGTTTTAAAAATAATGATTAAATAAAGTGTTTTCGGTTTGTTGTAAACAATGTTTTAGTAATATTTGTTTTTAAACCCTTGAATAATATTTTAAAGTGGTAAAATATTGTAAAATGATTTTGGGAAATAGTTAAATCTTTAATAATGGAATTTTAAAGATAATAACAAGTATGGAAACTTTTGGGAAAAGATAGAAAAGTATAGTTGTAAAGTATAAAAGATAGAAGAGGTTTATAGTAATAATGTGTGAGTAACATTTGTTTTTAACCTCTTTGATTATATTTTAAAGTAAGTAAAACTTGTTAATGGTTTGTGAATATACTTATACCATTGAGATAAGTATATGAATAATTTATTGAGTACTGAAAAGAGTACAATGAATAAGGAATTGTAGAATACTTGTGTATACCCTTGTAAAGGTATTTGAAATATATATATATATATATATAAACACACACAAGTAGAAAAAGGAAAGTTTTAATTAATAAATGATTATTTAATTAAAAAGGGGATTTGAAGTCGTTTATATGACTAGATCGTGCTTGCATGTGTCTTCGTGCTTCGTGTGTTACTTGCTTATGAAAAGTATACGGGACTTAGTTTTCCTTATGCGATCATTCTCATTATTATTTAATTTTCCAAAATATAACTCTAGAAATATATAGATGAAACACGAGAATCATACGATATAGTTATCTTCAGTGATGCTATACTGTACGTATAATCTTATTTTGCTCTTCTAGGACATGATAAGGAAATCAGTCCGGTTAGAAGATGATCTCCGTTCTTATGTGTTATTTATTTATTTCCAAAAGAATCAAAGTTGATTTTACCAAAAATCTATCAATCAGTTTTCGGAGAGCCCGATAAGCGGGGGAGTGTACTTATATGAGATGACTTGAAAATGTAACCACTTCAAAACCTTATATGTGCTCTATGCTTTGGAAGGGGTTAGTGATTGGTTCGAGAAGCTGGAATATATTTGGAGATTCGAGATCTATTTGAAATGCTTGAACACATGTAATTGTTCATGATCTATTCATGATGTGGGAATCCATGTGTGATTCCAAGATATGTTGAGATATGGAATCCATGTGTGATTCTGAGATCTTAGATATGAGAATTCACATGTGGTTCCTAGATCTGTTCGAGTTGTGACTCATGTGCTGTAATGTCGGATGTAGCCTCACCAACGAATATGACCAGAACCAGAGATAGGATGCATAACCAGTGGTTTAGCTAACCAGAGGGTGCAGACGACTCTACCCTAGGGATACCTATAGTTATGCATGCATGAGTGGTACACTTGGTTTCATGTTGTAACCTTCTATGTGTTTCCTATGAACATCAGCTAGGGATGTACGATGCTTTAGGAGGATATCTCTGATCCTTATGCAGGAGGAACATTCTCGAAGTACTAAGGGCACCTCCATGGAATCTTATAAAATTAGCAAATGCGTCTTAGCGTTTTTGATTGTATACCTCTTATTGCTATAGTGTACTGTCACATGCAGCATAGCTATTTCTTGTTTATATTCATCACCCTAGATATTATAATATCACTAGATTTTATAATAAAGTGGTTTGGTTATCATGAGGTAAAAACCCATCCGTTTTTATTTGTGGCGTGGCCTTACAAGAAACCTTTGTTTTTGAAGGGTTTTATAAATATAAAAATCCATATGATTTGAGTTCCTTAAGTTGTTTACCAAACTGATCCAGGTGCTATTTCGTTATAATGCTTTGGTCAGCTTCGAGTATATTTTCAAATTTAGCTATGGACACTTTGGAGCTTCAGAAGATGAGTTGGATGCCTCCAAGAACTATTCACGTATTTCATTTTTCGTTGCATTATTTATTTTGTACCTATCAGCATTTGTGAGGACATGCTATTATAACTTTTCTTGTTGATGATAGGTTAGTTTACTCTGATTGTTGTATGTATATTAAAGTTTTCTTTTTGTAAAGAACTTCTTAAATATTATATATTATCATTCCGCTAGTGAGATTTTGATATTGTGTTCTTCTTTCTTTTTCTTCTTTTTTCTTTTTATTTTACCTTACTGTTCTATCTTTCTTGCACTTGGGTGTTTGGCACGAGAATACCGTGGATGTATTAGTGTCAACATTTGAGGGTCGAAAAGGCTATTTGTTACATTTGGTATCAGAGCTGAAGATTAAGCAAGAACCTTGGCTTTTTGGTAGGGTATAATTCATTAAGAGATAGAGTAATGGAATGCCCTATTACGAGTTTAGTGTATTATACATACGAGAGCGTGTATTTATTAGTGCTATAAAAATGTTTTATATTGTGTTAATTGGTCTGTTGAGTAGTTTATGAATTATGGTCAGTAAATGGGACGCCATGGTATCGATAGGGATTTCTAAATACTTGGACAAGGCAAACCAACACAACATTATGTTGAAATTGGTAAATGAAATAATTTTACCTTGAATTATATTTTATATATAAAAGAATAATTTTCAAATATTTATATAGCTATTTATAATGTGTTTGTTTGTTATGAAATAACCATGTTCAATTATTATCATTTATTGTTTGATTAATTGTGCTCGGCCAATTTATGAGTAGTTTTACCTTTTCAGTGCATGGGTTAGGCAGATAGTAACTTGTGGGAACATTGAAACGAATACCTTGTGATTTAAGTTTCACATTTTAACTATAAGGAATTTTATGATAATTTTGGGTTAAAATTTAATTTTAATAAAAGTTGTTTATTGTAATATAAACAAAGATATACACTTGTAAAATGGTTTAGAAAAGGAAGTTACTTTGTATAAGTATGGTTTATAAAGTATAGGTTGTAATTAAAATGGGTTTAAACCGAGAATTTAAGAACTTAAATCCCCATTTTTTTTGGAAAGAACTTTTTAAAGTTTGTGAAGAGAAAATAATATGTGACGACCCACATTTCGGAAGGTTTAAATCAACAATAATCCACACAAGTCCAACTTAAACAATCCGGAACATAGATAATCAATGGGGACAATTAAGAAAAATAAGAAAAGAAGAAGAAAACAAACACAGAATCTCGCAACGGAATGACAAAATATAATAATCAAATAAAAAGTTCATGAAGCTCTTTACGATACAATTGATTATAATATATACAACATTTATCAGAGTTATACATACACATCAGGGATAAATAATCAATGCAGCAAAATAGCATGATGCAGAGAATAATAATAATAATATAACAAGTCTTCGTCCTCCAGAAAGACGATCTTCAATGCGCTGAAAAACTCAAGGCTGATCCGAGCGTAATGAAATGACAAAACACTCAAATCAGGACTAAAATACTCTTATGTAAGTCAAATCAATATCACAAAATATGAGTGTAACGGCATCAGAGATGTTTACGGGATTTTACATCTCCTATCTGGTGTATAATGTGCATGCAATAACTTAAGAGATGTTACGGGATTTTCCATCTCCTAAGGATCCGTAAAATTATATACATATAGTAGAATATGTTATATATGTAATGTCTAATCAGTAAAATAAATATCAAAATAGCGTTAAGGCTTTCTATGTAATGTCTAACCAGTAACGTTGGTAGCCAGTGAGTCCCCTATAGGTACAATACTAAACCAAAGTCGTAATGGGCTCGTATAAGGATAAATATGACAACGCAAGTGAGGCAATGCCTAAGGTAGGATTCTACCAGTTTACCCTTTCTGGCTGGTCGTAACCCATACGTGGCCGACGCGACCATCAATTTAAACAAAAGGGTGCATCCATCGAGTACGAAATCATAATAGTAATACGAGGGATCGACATCGCTAGAGGTAGCTAACCTCATTGGCCAGACATAGGCTCCTTTATTAATTTTAATTATGACACAAGTGTCAAGGCTATCCATCATCGTTCTCTTACTTCATTCTAGTAAACGTTCGCCAACTCAACCACTATATTCTGGATATCATCCACCACGTACACGGTTGTCAAAGTGATTCCAATATTGACAGAGAGTATGCCAATAAGTGGCCCCGGTCTCTTGAACAACCAATCGTCATTTTACACATCGGTCGGTACTTATATATTTCAAAAACAGTTCGTACTTGATATAAAAATACCATATTCGCTTCAAAATCAAATCCATTTCGAAATCATCATATTTACCCAAAATATACCATATCATTTTTTACCTTAATATCTCGATTTCGCTTCCAAAATTGTTTCGAAATTCAATTTAGGTTATAACTTCATTTTAACTTCATTCGCATTTAAATCCAAGATTTAAATATAAATATTCCACACTTAACCAGCTTGAATTTTTAGAAAATTGTTTAAATAGTTTTAAAATAGCTTAAATAGTTAAAATAGTTTGAGTATTGAAAATGGTTTATATAGTAAAATAGTTTGGAAAATCAAAATAATTTGAATATTTAAGAAGATAGATTTTAAACCGTTTATATTAAAATAATTTATTTGAAAATAGTTTCATAGTCGAACTGATTCAATTCCAAATTTTCCATTCAAATCAATTTCCATTTCGACTTAATCGATTTAATTCCGATTTCAAGTTGAATTTTACTTCGATTCCAATTCCAATTCAAATAATTTCGATTTCGAATTAATTCAATTTTGCTTTCAATTCCAGTTGATTTCAATTTCAATTTCAACTTGAATAAATTTCAATTCAAACCCAATTTAATTTCAATTTCAATTCCAAATTAATTTTGATTTCAATTCCAAATTAATTTCAATTTCAATTCCAAATAAACTTCAATTCAATCCCAATTCAATTTCAATTTCAATTTTAACTATCTGATTCAATGATTAAATTTAAACTCAATTCTCAAATTTAAATCGTATTTATACCAATTTCGAGTTCGATTTTCAAAATGTCGATTCAAATCACTTAAATCAAATTAACCTTCAATATTCACTTTAAGATCCAAATCTTCAAATATAATTAAATTTCGAGCTCAATTTTGAAATATCGTTTCATATTACTTTTTCTTAGCAATATACAAAGTTCGAATAAAAGTCCAATCTTTTAAACAAATCAATTTATGAAATCCAAATCATATTTTAATTATAACTTCAAAATCTCAACTTCGATTATTTAAACAATTCATGTTTCCAAATATAAATTTCAACATTCCGAGCTCAAGTTCGAAAATAATTCGATTTTGATAAATTCGACTTTTATTTCTTTAAATCAAGTCATTTAAATAATTTCAAATCAAAATATATAAAATCATTTAATTTAACCAATCCGATGTCCATATATAATTTTTTATCCTATGGCCAAGTGATCAGTTATTTCAATTTAATTTCAGGGATGGATATATATCATTTCAATCCAAAATAAATGTTATAGGTATATATCATTTCAACCTATTTCTTAATTCATACGAAATAATTCGATTTACAGTTTTTATATGCTGTAAATAATATACAGGATGATAATAGGATATATCAAAATAAATAAACATCCAAATCATCCAAAATATCAATCAATAACATCCATCACAGTCAACATCCAAACAGTCAATAAATCAAAACAATTAACCAATTATCAATAATCAGGGATTTCACTAGCAGTTTAATTCTAATTCAAATTAACTGTCAATTCAAATTCTATCAATTAATTTAGATGTCAATTTAAATGTCAATTAAATTTATCAAATAACAATCAATAAATTTAAATCACTTCATGATATAAATTTAACTATATAAAAATTATTAGTTAATTGTGAGCGTATATGTAATGATCCTGAACTCGGCCTTCGAAAATCGGCACCCGTACTACACTTGTACTCAAAATGCTGCAGATTCAAACGTCGAATCTGGCTCACCGGAGCTTATAACACCATTAAGTATAACAACACAGCGGAAGAAAGAAAACAGTGATATCATATACAACTCCAAAGAATACAATATCCAGTATGATATACAACAATGATATCAATATGATACAACAATGTCAGAGATAAATAATGATACAGCGGAAAACAGAAGTGATAACTCCAAATGATCAGTTAGTGAGGCTGAGTCCGACCACTCCAATGTCAAGCTCGAACCACAAAGATAAGCAAATGCGATCCATGAACTCCAAGAACTGAACTAGCTCCAGATAATCTACTAAACTTGATTATCTGAAAAACCCAACTCTAGACTGCCCGTGTGGAAAATTATGGGCACCCAGAGTTTAGGAAAGGAACAATAAACTCCGAGTTAGTCATGGGACTGGTGTGAGTAAACAAAAACAGTTTATCTTTAAAACAGACAACAAAAGAATTTAAAACATTGAAATCCGCAATGCTTTTGGAAAATGAAACTACCATAAGACCTCCCACCACACACACAATGCAAACGCAGACTTGGAGGAGATTTCTTCTTATGATAGTCAAATATGCTTACTACGCAAGAAAAACACTTTTGATATTATTAATAGTGCATAGTGTGAAAATCCTTTTGAAAATACAATATTAATCTTAGCCAGCATAGGTACCATTATATTATTCCTGCTATAGCTGCCGCCTGAGGAGACAGGTTATACAACTGCAATCGTAAAGGCTCGTATTGTTTCTTTGGATTTTCCAACAAATGGTCAGGCTAAGGAACTTCCTATGCCATGTAGGAACGCCTCTGGAGGGACGCCCCGAGAGACAACTGCTCTCTGCCAACACAAGGCTGGGTTACCCCCGGTCCTTTGGGATCTTTATCTGAGCGCTCGATAACCAGCAACATCACATAGTAATAAATATAGTGTGTCCACATGAGTAAGTATCTGGGCTCCATACCATGATACCACCCTTTTCCAGAAGGAAATGACATACCCTAAAGGGCGCAACCCTCATAACCTTGCCGCATCATTCCTATTTCGACCATTTCTGGTCTGTGAGGCTCGATGAGGTCTCGTCCATAAAGCTACGCTTTACACGAAAGCCATGCTTTGATCAACAAATGATCAGCAACACACAGCATCACTCAGCATGCCACACTACCAAATTGGGAGTATATCACTGATAACCTTCAACTACATAACCTCTGAGCTCATACGTCTCAGAGAAGGGTGTTAAGCTAAGAGAATAAATCTCCGCCACCAGACAGAAATGTATTTAAAAGAAATCAGCTTTATATCTTGTAACGACCCGTATTTTTACGGATCGAAAAGTTCATCAAAATCTGGAATTCTTAGCGTTGTTAAGTCATTTCAGATTTTAGGCAAAATTTTGTTCAAGTCCTAGGTCGTAAACGACCTAAGTGATAAGTCGTGACCGACTTAAGTGGTTTAGGCGACCTAAGGAAGTGTAGTTGGCGACCTAAGTATTCTGAGGTTAGGTCGTGGGGTAGAGTTAGGTCGGCACGACCTAAGGAAACTAGGCGAGTTAGCAACCTTAGGAGGATAGGTCGGCAACGACCTAAGGAACTGTTGTGAGCGACCTAAGTGTGGGTGTTGGATAGTTAAGTCGTCTAGACGACTTAGTAGTTAGGTCGTATCCCAGTTTGTTCGCGACTTATGTTAAGTCGCGTAGATGTTTAAGGGATTAGGTCGTAACTCGTTGGGTTGAGTTAAGTGATAGGTCGTTAAGGCGCGTCTTGGTTAAGTCGTAGATAGATGAGTTAGCTAAGTCGTAGACAGATGAGTTAGCTAAGTCGTAGGTCGGCTACCATGATGAGTCGTACCCTCTGTTAAGTCGTATCTTGGTTGGGTCGTAACTTTGCTAGGTCGGCGAAGCTGCTAAGTCGTTAGGTCGTATAGGCGCGTGTGTTAAGTCGTTACCGACTTAGGGGTTAGTTGCTGAGTCGTAAGTCGAATGAAGGCACTGATCTGTTATGTGTTAAGTCGTGACCGACTTAGGAGTTTGGCTGCTATGTCGTTAGGTCGGAGGATGAAGAGCTTTGATAGGTCGTAGAAGCGCTTGGGTGTTAAGTCGTTAGGTTGCTAAGCGCTTAAGTGTTAGGTCGTAGAGACTTGGGGTTGTTGTGTTGGAGATTGTTAGGTCGAAGACTTTAGGTCGGTGGGGTTCGTTAGGTCGTAGGTCGTGGCTCTATAGGTCGTGGACGACCTAATTCCAGGAGACGACCTAAGATTTCAGCTATAAATACTCATCCATTTCTCACTTTTTGGGATCCGGATTTCGAAGCGACGAAGTGCTACCATTTTGAGAGCTCAACTTCTACATTTCTTCACTTCTTTTCTCCACTCTAATCTAGTGATTCCATCCATCCAAGTTGAAGATCAAATTGAAGATTCAAGAGCTTAGATTGAAGATCTTCATCCTTTGAAGTGAGATTTCATCGTTTGAAGCGGATTGGTGATAGATCGAGCTAGATCCTTCGCTGTCCAGATCTGAAGTGTGTTGATTTGGGGTTGTTTAGGTGATTTGGTGAGTGGTGATTATCTCTCACACGGATCCAAAGGAGTATATCGGATCGTTGGTTTGATTTGGTGTTAAAATAGTGATTTCCATACATTTTCCTAATCATATGTGTAGTCCATATAGATCCATTGTCCATGATGATTTGATATCCATCTTACTACATGTTAACCTATGCAAGTTCATTCATCAAGATTATAGAGATATTGTTCATGTTTTCATGCTTATTAGACTTTCAACTCTTTAATTACGAAATTGCCATTATTGTGATAATTGTCTACTTAGATCATATTTAAATGCTTGATTGTTTGGATTAATGTTTGATTTGATTGATTGCTATGAATTAGATGATTGATGATTTGATTTAGACCGAAGATGATTCAAAAGCTAAGAGAAAGGCTCTTGAATTGGGAAAGCTGCTTGTGGCATATGTAGCGGATGGTGAAGCTCTTATGCATAGATTTGATGATGATGTTGAGATGAGACTTTGCGAGGATGTGATGAAGCGAAGCATGATATGAGATAGTCTTGGTCTAATCCAGACGGGATCATTCCAAGCATGTTGATAACTCGGTGATATGGTTCGAGTTGAGGATAATGGTTTGCTCGAGAGGCGCTTGAGCTAGTATGGAAATAGTCGTCGAGGAGGATGACTAGGAGGCTGAGGTCTTATCGTTGTTGAAGGTTCTAGCATGCTCAAAGCAAGAGTACGTTGGGCAGATTCGATAGTCCCTAAAGGCTAATGATTGATAGTCAAGTACTCTGGGCAGATTCGATAGTCCTAGGCACGGGTCACGATGACGTGCGGGAGTTATGTCTAGAACCGGGGTTTCCATTAGCCCTTGATACACGGCTGAAAGAATGTGCCGGTCATTCAATTAACGGTGATATCGAAGCAATGATAACAGTGATAGCCAGAGTCATGGATGTTTGGTTGTATCATCATTCGGTCTCAAGAGCAGTGTTTTCTGGGTGCTTATCTGATCTTGGTTTAGGCCTTGGGGGTTTGTGCTTGGAAAACATCGCCCTTGACTCGAGTGATAATTTCTTTACTTTACATTGTATGCTCTGCTATGTTTGCTTCTGCTTAGTGTGTGTCTGGGGGCTATCACTATAGAAAGAGGTTGGAGTGGGAGGGTTGTATTCCTATTCCTTTTCCTTTATGCTCTTTTGGTATGTTGTTAGTTAATTTACTGCTCACTAAGACTGTTGTCTGACTCAAGGCTTTATGTTTTAACTCTTATTGCCTTGGGCTGTTCGTCCATTTTGGGATGGGCAGACTAGGTAGCAGGTGACAGGTGCTGCTCTTGCTTTCCACGATGCTGATGACGAAGACGAGCTGGAGTATTGCATATTACTTCTTACTATATGTACTGGATGTTCCGCTGCTTTGTATTCTCTGAGTGATATGTAGTGAGGCTTGTTGTATTGACTATTCAGATGTTTGTATTCAACTATTATGAAGTTTTATTGATGAGATTCTATTCTGTGAAGCTTCACTATATATATGTTCTATTGTATTTTGTCCATGCGCTGTGAGTGATACGATAGATCCTGTTGTTTTAATTTACCTTGACAATTGTCCATGGCTGCCTGGAACATTTTACATCGCACTTTCTCTAGGTTCAGTGCAGGGGTTATGGGCGGTCGTCACATTTGGTATCAGAGCATTGGTTAATCGATTTTACCCAACGCTCGCTGACGTAACTACGTATGAGAGACGTAATTGTATTTTGATGGATGATTACTATATATAATATAGTAGATTAGAAGAGTTTGAGTCCTTTAAGCAGTTGTTTCTCAAGATGTTCTGACCATTCCTTTTTATAGATATTGAGAATGAGTCGAAGAGGGAGACCAGCTGCTAGGGAAGGCCGTGCTACTGAAGGGGCTGCTGATTATGCAGTTATGTTCGAAGCTATGATGACTTCGATCATGAGAAGGATACCAGTTCCGGGGGCAGCAGTAGATGTTGCGGTTCAAGTTCAAACTCCAAAACCGGTGGATTTTGCTAAGCTGTGCAAAGACTATACTGCTCTTGGAGGAAAGGTTTTCTTGGGAACAGAATCAACCATTGAGGTCCAGAGATGGATAGATGCTTGTAGAAGGATTTTTGGTGATTTGGGAATTGAGGATGCAACTAAGAGGAAGTTAGCATCAAGACAGCTTCAAGGGAGAGCCTCTGATTGGTGGAACTCTATTACCATCAATACTCCGGAGGAAGAGATTACTTGGGAGCAATTCCAGGCCAGATTTGAAGCTAAGTTCATTTCTACAGCTCAGAAGTCTGTTCTGTTCAAGAAGTTTGTGGAGCTCAAGTAGGGAGGAAGACCAGTTCTTGAGTATGTTTCTGAGTTTGAAGCTTTGTCCAAGTATGCTCGGTCATATATAGAATCTGCTTATCAGAAGAATGAGAAGTTTGTGACAGGCTTGGACAGTTATCTTGGGAGACAGCTGGTGGATCATTTGGACGATTCATTTGAGAAGCTTGTGGAGAAAGCTCTCAGGCATGAGAGTCTGTTTCCTAAGGAAGGATCTATTGTTACTGTGACCAGGGGAGAGTCTAAACCACAGCAGAGTGGAAACAAGAAGAGGAAGCAGCAGCAGAAGGGTAAGGATGGCCAGAAGAAGCTGATGGGCGAAGTGACTTGCTACAATTGTCAGCAGAAGGGCCATTTCTCGAAGGATTGTAAGAATCCGAAGGCACCGATGAAGTGTCACAACTGTGACAAGCCGGGGCATTTCAGGAAGAATTGTCCAGAACCGCGGAAGGAAAAGCAGATTGTGCAAGCTTATGCTTTGGGAGCTGTCCCATCGTCTTCAAAAGCTCCTACCGCTGAAGAGAAGGGAAAGAGTGTGGTGATTCAAGGTACTCTTTTCCTATGTGGTGTTCCAATTAGAGTTCTGTTTGATACTGGAGCGTCGCATTCGTTTGTTTGTAGTGAACTCGTAGGCCGGTTCGGTTTGGAACCGGATATCGTTGATAGGCCATTGGTTGTGACTAATCCAGTTGGGGGTTCGTCTTGTTTGTGTATGCTATGCCGTGGTCTGATTGTATCGAGTCATGGTTGCTCTTTTGTTTGTGATTGTTTTGTTCTGAACTTTGCGGGGTTCGGAATTATTTTTGGTATGGACTGGCTTAGGAGGTATGCGGCAAAGGTTGATTGTGAGAGGCTGGAAGTGACAGTCGAGAATGTGGAGGGGCGAAAGATTGTGATACGATGTAAGCATGAAGAAGGTGTCTTCATGAGCTTCATGTATTCGCTAGTTGTTCCACGGGATGGACTGTCATTAGTGCCAATCGCGAATGGATTCGAGGATGTCTTTGACGAAGTCAAAGGGTTACCGCCGCATAGAGAGATCGAGTTTCGTATAGATCTAGTTGAAGGAGCCAGACCTGTTGTGATGCCTCTTAGGCGGATGACGCCTAGGGAATAGCAAGAGTTGAGGGTGCAAGTTGATGATCTTTTGTAGAAAGGTTTCATTCGGCGTAGTGTGTCCGAATGGGGTGCACCAGTTGTGTTTGTAACCAAAGAAGATGGATCGCTGAGGTTGTGCGTCGATTATCGTGAGCTGAATAAGGTGACTAAGAAAAACAAGTATCCATTGCCGAGAATAGATGACTTTGTTTGATCAGCTTCACGAAGCTAAGGTGTTTTCTCAGATGGATTTGGCAACGGGATTTCACCAGTTGAGAGTGGCTAAGGATAGTGTGCCGAAGACAGCTTTTAGGACACCATCCGGTTTCTTTGAGTGGCTGGTAATGCCGTTTGGATTGACTAACGCGCCAGCATATTTTGTGGATCTTATGAATAGAGTGTTCAGGGATCAGTTGAACAAGTTTGTACTTGTGTTCGTGGATGATATTCTGATTTATTCCAGAACTGAAGAAGAGCACAAGACACACTTGCGAATTGTTTTGGAAATCTTACGGAAACATCAGCTGAAGGCTAAGTTTTCGAAGTGTCACTTCTGGAAGAGTGAAGTGAGGTTCTTAGGCCATGTTATCTCTGGAAATGGAATAGCGGTTGATCCCGCGAAGGTGGCAGCAATCCAGGATTGGGTTAGACCTAAGAATGCATCTGATGTGAGAAGTTTTCTTGGATTGGCAGGATATTATCGATGGTTTATCAAAGACTTCTCCAAGATAGCTGCACCGTTAACAGGATTGACGAAAAAGAACCAAGTGTTCAGATGGGATGCTAAGTGTGAGCAAGCTTTCGGAATCCTGAAAGAGCGATTGACGAGTGCTCCTGTTTTGACTATTCCAAGTGGGAATGATGAGATGGTGGTTTACACCGACGCATGTGGTACTGGACTTGGAGCAATGCTCGTATACATATATATTCACATATATACCATATTTATACAATATTTAAATTTAATTGATTTAATACAAATTTATTCGTCTCGGGGAAACTCGCAATCCATTTATCGTTTTATTTTACTATTTTTATTCAAAAATTCATTAATTATCAATTTAAATTAAATTTAAATTTCGGGGTCGTTACACTTTGCGAGGATGTGATGAAGCGAAGCATGATATGAGATAGTCTTGGTCTAATCCAGACGGGATCATTCCAAGCATGTTGATAACTCGGTGATATGGTTCGAGTTGAGGATAATGGTTTGCTCGAGAGGCGCTTGAGCTAGTAAGGAAATAGTCGTCGAGGAGGATGACTAGGAGGCTGAGGTCTTATCGTTGTTGAAGGTTCTAGCATGCTCAAAGCAAGAGTACGTTGGGCAGATTCGATAGTCCCTGAAGGCTAATGATTGATAGTCAAGTACTCTGGGCAGATTCGATAGTCCTAGGCATGGGTCACGATGACGTGCGGGAGTTATGTCTAGAACCGGGGTTTCCATTAGCCCTTGACGGACGGCTGAAAGAATGTGCCAGTCATTAAATTAACGGTGATATCGAAGCAATGATAACAGTGATAGCCAGAGTCATGGATGTTTGGTTGTATCGTCATTCGGTCTCAAGAGCAGTGTTTTCTGGGTGCTTATCTGATCTTGGTTTAGGCCTTGGGGGTTTGTGCTTGGAAAACATCGCCCTTGACTCGAGTGATAATTTCTTTACTTTACATTGTATGCTCTGCTATGTTTGCTTCTGCTTAGTGTGTGTCTGGGGGCTATCACTATAGAAAGAGGTTGGAGTGGGAGGGTTGTATTCCTATTCCTTTTCCTTTATGCTCTTTTGGTATGTTGTTAGTTAATTTACTGCTCACTAAGACTGTTGTCTGACTCAAGGCTTTATGTTTTAACTCTTATTGTAACGACCCGCCACTCATTCCACAGAATGACGCATCATTAATAAGAAAGAAAGGGGTAGAAAATAGAAAAGAAGAGAAGAAAGAAGAAACAACGACAACGATCTCACAGCGGAATGAATAAATTATATTAATAACATAAAGAAACGATTACATAGTATAAAACACTTATCAGAGTTTACACAACTATACAACACATACTAGACAGTTATAAACATCTGTCTAGATATTACAACTCAAATACAATACAAGACTCTAACACAGATATCAACACAGCGGAATACTATATCTATGAACGCCGAAGCCTCCTGCTCCATTGCTCCTCCACAATTCGTCAAAGCTAAACCTGAATCCCTTGGCTACTCGTAAAAATTTGAGTACCCAAGAGTTTATAAAACAGAAATAAACAACTTGGGTCAGACATGGGTCTGGTGTGAGTAACAGGTTAAACTTGTTTAACTTCAAAACCTTTTGAAAGAAAAGGTATCACGTAAGACTCCCCACAAATAAACATGGGTAAGTTTTTACCTTACGCTAACCAAAACATTTGATAGGAAATTCGATTGTATTATAATAGGGTCTAGGGTTTTCAAATAAAATACAGAAATAGCTGAAATGCTTACATCTCACATTCCAACATAGTTGGGCACAACTAATACGTACGGCACTTATTGGATTTTGGATTCCATACAATGGCAGAGCTACCGGGGTACCGCTCATCACAGTACGGGGCCTAGATCACCGTACCGAGGATCACTCCCAATCCCCTGCAACACAAAGCCGGAACCATCCCTTACTGGATAATCCCGAATAAAATCACCCCACAGATGGCCGTCGCCAACTGCACCACTAAGCCGAAATAAAAGAAGGAACTTCTCTAGACAGGGATGACCTTACTCTCAGTGGGTGCTACCCACGAAGCCTTGCTGCACCTCCCCTGTTTTAGCCATTCCCGGTTTGTGAGGCTTGAGGTCACGATTACCTTAGAAAAGAACACATCACTTAGAATGCTCATCGTCCACATGACAATGTTCTGAAAGCATTCAATCCATACAAGTTCGTTCCGGGTTCGAACGAAACCGAAGGCATTATCTCGTTACACTCGTTTTGGAATCACCCTCAGAGTTAACGACAATAACCCTTGCACTCTGAATCTTCATCTTCACTTGATTCACGACCTATCGTTAATTTGGATCGATGTGGTATTCGGGTCTCCAGACCTGGAAATCCGGTATACGGAAACCCGATCCCGGTCTCATCGAAATCCAAAGCGTATCTTTTAAGGCCAAGTTGTTTTAAGGGTTAAAACAATTCAATTCATTATCTTTATACCCATAGAAAGATAATTCACAATAGATAATCAACATTATCAGATAACAGATAATCCATATTATCATCACAATTCAACTATACATCCATATCACATAGCATATATCTCGTCAGAGATATCAATCAAATGCAAAGCATTCAGTATTATTATCCATCCATAAGTAATGATTTATATCATCTCTAATTAATTTAAAGTGAATTAAATTAATTACTTCATTTTATAAATCCTTCTTACTTAACCATTAATTAATTATATTCAATTAATTAATTATTCTCTAATTACCTTTTTCAATTAATCATCTTTGATTAATTATCTTTTAATTACCTTCAAGTAATTTATCCTTAATTAATTACTCAAAGTAATTATCCTTAACCACTTATTGTAATTAACCTTTAATTACATCATTAATTAATTAACTAAAATTAATTAAGTTAATCAACTATAATTAATTACATTAATCCTTAATTAATTACATTGATTAATTACTTCATTTATTAATTATTACTTAATTAATCAATTCTTACTTTCATCATCAATTATATTAATTTATGATCCTTAATTACAATTTAATTATTAATTACTCAATTAAATTAATTACATTAAGTAATTAATCTTTAATTAAACAACATTTATTAATCATCTTGATTAATCTTTAATCAGTAATTAACTACCCTTAATTACCTTCACTAACTAAATTAATTACTTCCTTAATTAATTTCTTAATTAATCCCTTGATTAATTTCACAAAATAATTTAATCCAAATTACTTCCATACTTAAATCATCTTAAATCAATTACATATAGTAATTACCATTAATTACTTCATTGATTACATTTAAATAATTATACTTATCAAATCATCCAATGATTAATTTAAATTAATTAAACTTAATTAATTAACTTAAACAAATCATATTAAACTCAATTAATTATATTAAGTAATAAATTCCTTAATTACTTCCATTTAGTAATTACACTTAAACATTTTCACAAATGATTATCTTTAATTAATTAATCTAATTAATTATTAAAATAAATCACATTAATTAATTATTAAATAATCTTAAGTTACTGATCTTCATCTATTATTAACAATTCTTAATTTCTTTCCTTAAGAAATTAAACTTAGATTAATCAATGTTAATTTCAATTTAATTTATCCTTAATAACCAATTAATTAACCACTAATTATTTAATTAATTTAAGTTTTTAACCGTAACTTAATTAACCTTTAATTACCTGATTTATTAACATTTAACCATTAATTTAAAATCTAGTCTTATCAAATTAATGATCTTTAATTACAAATTAATTTTTCCTAATTAATAATTAACTTAAACCTTAATTAATTGGTTTAAAACTCATAATTACTTAATTAATCCAATTATAAATTAAATTTATTAATCCATTTTAATTAACTTAATAATTTAAATGAATCGTAAATCATTAAATCCTAATTAACTTTAAGATAAACATTACTCTTACTTATGATTGAATTATCATTAACAAACATTCTAAAAACAATTTACCTTTAAACTTACCAATACATTCCATTTTAAATTTTGCAATCATACTTAAAAACTGATTTAAAACTTAGTTTAATCTTTGTTTTACATTTACCTATTCATTTTTAAATTTTAAAAAAGCTGATAGATTTCAAAACTTGTAACCATACATTTCCAAAACTTTATTTCATTTCAAAACTAGGATGCAAATTTAGATTTTGAATCCAGATTTAAACTTAGAATTAAAACATTGTTTAAATCTTTATTTACAAATTTTTAAACCATTATAACATTTTAAACAGACAAGTTTAAAGAAAACCTGTAACTACACATTTCCCGAGCTATCCCTGAAATGCTTCGAGCCAAACCCCAAAATACTTCGAGCAACTCAAAATTCGACTCGAGTAAAAAAAACAGAACCCATTCCTGCTCAAACATCTTCATCAACCCAGATATGCACCGTGCATATGCACAGTTCCTCCGACCATCTCCGGTCAACACCACACCATCGAGCAAGACGGCGACCACCCTCTCACCAGAATCCGATCATCACATC
This sequence comes from Allium fistulosum, assembly GCA_030737815.1. Taxonomy (NCBI): domain Eukaryota; kingdom Viridiplantae; phylum Streptophyta; class Magnoliopsida; order Asparagales; family Amaryllidaceae; genus Allium; species Allium fistulosum. The sequence goes on from CM060904.1 coordinate 101,773,982, forward strand.
GAAGTTACAAACTCGAAATCAAATTCTAGTTTAAAAACCAAAACTGGAACAACTACTAAAGCCTGGACTAGATCTCGTGCTCCCCTCTCCGATCATCTGAAAGCCTGACCCTCCGGCCACCACCTCGTCAACATCCCAACTTCCAAATCCCTAAGCCCAGTGGAACTCGAACCACCAGAGTATTCGTGATGGCAACATTTCCGATCAACCTTAAAACTAGGGCTACAAACTTCAAAGGTCAACCACCATCGCCACCATCCCTTGGCCGCCTACCTGATATTTTTCCTAGAACCTTCGTTCGCTCCTCCATCACCATCCAAAATTCCGACCACTCCGATCATCTAGATCAACCAGAACAACCCAGAATACACAATTCAAACAAACCAAAACTGCTCTCCCCTCCTCTATTTAAAAATCATGATTTTAACTTTAAAAATCATGTTAAGGTATGAGGATTTAGATTATATACCTGAATTCACGAATTAGGAAGTTCGAATTTTAACTTATTTAAGGCTTTGTTCAAGTATCTTGATTTTCCAAAGACAGTGCCAGGATTATTTTAACTTAATTAAAATTTTTAAACATAAATCCATCTTAAACAAATTACTTTTGTTTAAACATAAGTTCCTAACTAAGATCAGATTAAGTGGTAAAGTATTTTTTTACCAAAATCTTAGTTTTAAAAAGAAAAAAAAAACATCAAGCACAGGCAGACAAATTCACGGCATATATAAGTTCATATACATTCACAGTCATATATAGATACAGTAATGCATTTAAAATTATACACACAAGTATACTAATCAATCATGCAACCAGATCTTCTTAAGTTAAGAAATTTGAAGTTACTCACTTTTTTAAAAGCAGAGAACAGAGCTTCCAGCTTAAATTTGAAAAGCTTTTGAATCTTTTAAAACTGGAATGCCCTAGCTTCTGGACTTTGATTTAAAACTTGAATTGCCCTTTTGAAAACTTGAATTCTAGCTTTAGTTTGAAATTTTCTCAGTTGCATGCAGACTATACTCTTTATTTCCAGATTTTTCTTGCTTCCAGAAAAGAAATTGCAGGTTTTGTTTTGATTCCAGATTTACAAATGTGGCTAAACAGCTTTGTCTTTGATTTGAATATGAATTACAGGATATTTGAGAAAGATGATTATGGTTTGAAAAATACAGGCTTTGCCTTCAAAACAGAGAAGGTTGCTTGATGATCTCTGCTTTGATTTTTGAAACTGAATTACAGGTTATTGATTTTGAAAATGCAGGCTAGTGGTTTGAGGAAAATAGTTTACAGGTTTTGTTTTGAAGAAGAAATGTAAAAATTTTAGAACGGAAGAATGAATCCAATCTTCTCTTTACAATATTTTGTTTATTAAATTTTTAGAGAAAATAAAACCTTGCCACTTGTTAACTTTATAAGTTAGACAATTGTCCAACTTGTTTCATATGTTTTACAAGTGTTAACACAATACATAATTATGTCTAAACCCTTATTAATAAAAGTAATTATGTTTTTCTATTTATGTAAATGTGAATTATTATTTATTTATGTTAAGATTATTTAACTTAAAGAGGTATTAAAAAGAAAGCTTATTTAAAACTATATATAATTAATCATTTTAGTCTTATACTTATTAAAAGAAAACAAGATAAAAATAAATCTTTTATTAAATCTTGTTTAAACTATCATATTTTAGAAATAATAATTATCTTATAATTTGAAAACAATTGAATTAATCTTTAACTTTTAAAAGATATTAAATTTAAATCAAAGCTTTTAAAATTACAATATCCATTCATACATCAATTATCAACAATATCAAATTATAACATATACATACATATATATTACAATTTGAAAAATTCATCTTTTATTTAAAACAAAAGATATTTCCATTCACAATATATATCAAATATATATATATATTATAAATAGAATAAAACTTTATTAGCTTTAACAAACAAATCTTATCAATATTGTCAGATTAAGTATTTATTATCTTTTAAAAGATTAAATTACCAATTTTAAATTAAAATTATATAGGATAATTATCAATCCAATTTAATTATTAATAAAGATTATTAAATTTATATTGCCCAAAATCCCGGGATATCACATTCCTCCCCCCTTAAAATAATTTCGTCCCCGAAATTTAAAACAAAGGTAATTTAATAATCTATTTAAATCACAACCATATATTATCATCCATATGCTAACAATCATAGCAACCAATCATCCAAACAAACAATTCTAACTATCTAGCGAAAAATTCTGAATAGAATTTCCCCGAGTTTCCCCAAATATAAATACCGGGATACTCGCTCAACAGAATTCAAACAATCAATACTACTAAGCTATAGAGCTCCTACTCATCTAGATCTACAAAACTAAACAGAATATCAGACTACAGACGAGTCTGACTCAACAACCAATTCTCTCTAAACTGCTGGTTCCAAAACCAGAGATAGATCAAACACTAATCCAAATCAGAATACAGAAGAGATCCAAAATATCACGGAGCTGTCTTCCCAGACTTACCCAATCTTATAGCTCCTTCGATCGGAGAAAACTTATCCAAAATCAAATCTCCGTCTTCGAAATTCAAATTCCTTCGGATGATCCTGAGCTGCCTAGATCCTTACTGATCACCTCATCCTTTGCTGATGCCTTTAGAAACAAACTAGATCAAAAACAACCCATCACAATGATCTCCTCAAGATCAACCAAAACCAAAGACACCAATCCTACTCCTCAAACAACAGAAAACTTACTCCTTCAATCCAGAAAAGACAAACAGAAGTACTTGCCAAACTGCTTTCGCTGCACAACTCTGATCTGGAGCAGAAGAGAATACGAGCACAGACTGGAAAACATATCCCAGAAAAATGTTTTATCAAATCCATAAAAGAAATTTCAGATACTCCATCATAATTTGAGCTGCTTCACCAAACTCTATCTCAAGGAACCATCCTTCTACTGAGCTGAACCACCAGTATCACTCCTGGAATCCAGTCGATAAGAAAACTCAATCTCCAATGCCGACAAACTTCTGACTTCCCTGAAGACATCCAGAAAAACTCTGATAATCTAAGAGAACACTCAGCAATCGCAAGTCACTTTTGCGATCAACCCAGCCTAATTCCAACGGACTGTTCTCCCTTTACTCATCAGAACGGCTTAATCTTAACTATCCCATTCATTGAAGAAATGGATCCACTCAGCTGCTTCTGAACTTCACCTTCAGAAAACTGCTTAGCCAGAAAATTTCCTGCCAACACACAGAACACTCTGATCTGCACTGCTGCTACAGATGCCAAAGACTTCTCAATCCAAAGCTCCTCGAGAAACTCGGACCTCAAACAGAATCACCATGCTGAACTCAGCCACCACACCGAAGCAGAAACACTTCCTTAAACTTGTTCCAAAGAAAACATCTTCGGGAACATCCATAGTCACTGCATCTCATCACGCAGCTACTTCTTCCAGAAGTATCAAGATACCATCACTCGCTTCTGTCCAACCGACAGCTCCAACTTTACTCATCCAAACTACAAAGATAAACTCCGAACCATAACAGTTTCCTTCGGAGATCGATGAAATCCTTTACCACAGTAAAGTTTACTCGAGACGGTATTAGGTTTACAGTCTCGACAAATATACTTCCAACTTCAATACTCAGACTCCTAATCTTAGATGATAAATTATTATCATCTCAACCAATCATTATAAATACCATATACTTTTAAAATGATACTTTTTATATTATAGAAAATATATCTGGGTAAAATTATTTCACCTTCCCTTTTAAAACAATATTGTGTCCGTTGGCCTGGTCCAAGTGTTTAGAGATCCCTATCAATAACGTTAGCTACTCGTATTGACCAGAATCCATATACCACCCAACCGATCAATTAACACAATATAAAACCATTTTATATAACTAACAAATACGCGCTCTCGTATATATATATATATACACTCAGACTAAAACAGGTTGCTACAGATCCTATCTCAAATGAACAACCCTTCCGAACCTAGGTATTCACTCAACCTAGCGCTCTGATATTCACTTAACCAAAAGCTTAGGTATTCGCTCAACCTGGCTCTGATACCATATGTAACGACCCGCCACTCATTCCACAGAATGACGCATCATTAATAAGAAAGAAAGGGGTAGAAAATAGAAAAGAAGAGAAGAAAGAAGAAACAACGACAACGATCTCACAGCGGAATGAATAAATTATATTAATAACATAAAGAAACGATTACATAGTATAAAACACTTATCAGAGTTTACACAACTATACAACACATACTAGACAGTTATAAACATCTGTCTAGATATTACAACTCAAATACAATACAAGACTCTAACACAGATATCAACACAGCGGAATACTATATCTATGAACGCCGAAGCCTCCTGCTCCATTGCTCCTCCACAATTCGTCAAAGCTAAACCTGAATCCCTTGGCTACTCGTAAAAATTTGAGTACCCAAGAGTTTATAAAACAGAAATAAACAACTTGGGTCAGACATGGGTCTGGTGTGAGTAACAGGTTAAACTTGTTTAACTTCAAAACCTTTTGAAAGAAAAGGTATCACGTAAGACTCCCCACAAATAAACATGGGTAAGTTTTTACCTTACGCTAACCAAAACATTTGATAGGAAATTCGATTGTATTATAATAGGGTCTAGGGTTTTCAAATAAAATACAGAAATAGCTGAAATGCTTACATCTCACATTCCAACATAGTTGGGCACAACTAATACGTACGGCACTTATTGGATTTTGGATTCCATACAATGGCAGAGCTACCGGGGTACCGCTCATCACAGTACGGGGCCTAGATCACCGTACCGAGGATCACTCCCAATCCCCTGCAACACAAAGCCGGAACCATCCCTTACTGGATAATCCCGAATAAAATCACCCCACAGATGGCCGTCGCCAACTGCACCACTAAGCCGAAATAAAAGAAGGAACTTCTCTAGACAGGGATGACCTTACTCTCAGTGGGTGCTACCCACGAAGCCTTGCTGCACCTCCCCTGTTTTAGCCATTCCCGGTTTGTGAGGCTTGAGGTCACGATTACCTTAGAAAAGAACACATCACTTAGAATGCTCATCGTCCACATGACAATGTTCTGAAAGCATTCAATCCATACAAGTTCGTTCCGGGTTCGAACGAAACCGAAGGCATTATCTCGTTACACTCGTTTTGGAATCACCCTCAGAGTTAACGACAATAACCCTTGCACTCTGAATCTTCATCTTCACTTGATTCACGACCTATCGTTAATTTGGATCGATGTGGTATTCGGGTCTCCAGACCTGGAAATCCGGTATACGGAAACCCGATCCCGGTCTCATCGAAATCCAAAGCGTATCTTTTAAGGCCAAGTTGTTTTAAGGGTTAAAACAATTCAATTCATTATCTTTATACCCATAGAAAGATAATTCACAATAGATAATCAACATTATCAGATAACAGATAATCCATATTATCATCACAATTCAACTATACATCCATATCACATAGCATATATCTCGTCAGAGATATCAATCAAATGCAAAGCATTCAGTATTATTATCCATCCATAAGTAATGATTTATATCATCTCTAATTAATTTAAAGTGAATTAAATTAATTACTTCATTTTATAAATCCTTCTTACTTAACCATTAATTAATTATATTCAATTAATTAATTATTCTCTAATTACCTTTTTCAATTAATCATCTTTGATTAATTATCTTTTAATTACCTTCAAGTAATTTATCCTTAATTAATTACTCAAAGTAATTATCCTTAACCACTTATTGTAATTAACCTTTAATTACATCATTAATTAATTAACTAAAATTAATTAAGTTAATCAACTATAATTAATTACATTAATCCTTAATTAATTACATTGATTAATTACTTCATTTATTAATTATTACTTAATTAATCAATTCTTACTTTCATCATCAATTATATTAATTTATGATCCTTAATTACAATTTAATTATTAATTACTCAATTAAATTAATTACATTAAGTAATTAATCTTTAATTAAACAACATTTATTAATCATCTTGATTAATCTTTAATCAGTAATTAACTACCCTTAATTACCTTCACTAACTAAATTAATTACTTCCTTAATTAATTTCTTAATTAATCCCTTGATTAATTTCACAAAATAATTTAATCCAAATTACTTCCATACTTAAATCATCTTAAATCAATTACATATAGTAATTACCATTAATTACTTCATTGATTACATTTAAATAATTATACTTATCAAATCATCCAATGATTAATTTAAATTAATTAAACTTAATTAATTAACTTAAACAAATCATATTAAACTCAATTAATTATATTAAGTAATAAATTCCTTAATTACTTCCATTTAGTAATTACACTTAAACATTTTCACAAATGATTATCTTTAATTAATTAATCTAATTAATTATTAAAATAAATCACATTAATTAATTATTAAATAATCTTAAGTTACTGATCTTCATCTATTATTAACAATTCTTAATTTCTTTCCTTAAGAAATTAAACTTAGATTAATCAATGTTAATTTCAATTTAATTTATCCTTAATAACCAATTAATTAACCACTAATTATTTAATTAATTTAAGTTTTTAACCGTAACTTAATTAACCTTTAATTACCTGATTTATTAACATTTAACCATTAATTTAAAATCTAGTCTTATCAAATTAATGATCTTTAATTACAAATTAATTTTTCCTAATTAATAATTAACTTAAACCTTAATTAATTGGTTTAAAACTCATAATTACTTAATTAATCCAATTATAAATTAAATTTATTAATCCATTTTAATTAACTTAATAATTTAAATGAATCGTAAATCATTAAATCCTAATTAACTTTAAGATAAACATTACTCTTACTTATGATTGAATTATCATTAACAAACATTCTAAAAACAATTTACCTTTAAACTTACCAATACATTCCATTTTAAATTTTGCAATCATACTTAAAAACTGATTTAAAACTTAGTTTAATCTTTGTTTTACATTTACCTATTCATTTTTAAATTTTAAAAAAGCTGATAGATTTCAAAACTTGTAACCATACATTTCCAAAACTTTATTTCATTTCAAAACTAGGATGCAAATTTAGATTTTGAATCCAGATTTAAACTTAGAATTAAAACATTGTTTAAATCTTTATTTACAAATTTTTAAACCATTATAACATTTTAAACAGACAAGTTTAAAGAAAACCTGTAACTACACATTTCCCGAGCTATCCCTGAAATGCTTCGAGCCAAACCCCAAAATACTTCGAGCAACTCAAAATTCGACTCGAGTAAAAAAAACAGAACCCATTCCTGCTCAAACATCTTCATCAACCCAGATATGCACCGTGCATATGCACAGTTCCTCCGACCATCTCCGGTCAACACCACACCATCGAGCAAGACGGCGACCACCCTCTCACCAGAATCCGATCATCACATCGAAGTTACAAACTCGAAATCAAATTCTAGTTTAAAAACCAAAACTGGAACAACTACTAAAGCCTGGACTAGATCTCGTGCTCCCCTCTCCGATCATCTGAAAGCCTGACCCTCCGGCCACCACCTCGTCAACATCCCAACTTCCAAATCCCTAAGCCCAGTGGAACTCGAACCACCAGAGTATTCGTGATGGCAACATTTCCGATCAACCTTAAAACTAGGGCTACAAACTTCAAAGGTCAACCACCATCGCCACCATCCCTTGGCCGCCTACCTGATATTTTTCCTAGAACCTTCGTTCGCTCCTCCATCACCATCCAAAATTCCGACCACTCCGATCATCTAGATCAACCAGAACAACCCAGAATACACAATTCAAACAAACCAAAACTGCTCTCCCCTCCTCTATTTAAAAATCATGATTTTAACTTTAAAAATCATGTTAAGGTATGAGGATTTAGATTATATACCTGAATTCACGAATTAGGAAGTTCGAATTTTAACTTATTTAAGGCTTTGTTCAAGTATCTTGATTTTCCAAAGACAGTGCCAGGATTATTTTAACTTAATTAAAATTTTTAAACATAAATCCATCTTAAACAAATTACTTTTGTTTAAACATAAGTTCCTAACTAAGATCAGATTAAGTGGTAAAGTATTTTTTTACCAAAATCTTAGTTTTAAAAAGAAAAAAAAAACATCAAGCACAGGCAGACAAATTCACGGCATATATAAGTTCATATACATTCACAGTCATATATAGATACAGTAATGCATTTAAAATTATACACACAAGTATACTAATCAATCATGCAACCAGATCTTCTTAAGTTAAGAAATTTGAAGTTACTCACTTTTTTAAAAGCAGAGAACAGAGCTTCCAGCTTAAATTTGAAAAGCTTTTGAATCTTTTAAAACTGGAATGCCCTAGCTTCTGGACTTTGATTTAAAACTTGAATTGCCCTTTTGAAAACTTGAATTCTAGCTTTAGTTTGAAATTTTCTCAGTTGCATGCAGACTATACTCTTTATTTCCAGATTTTTCTTGCTTCCAGAAAAGAAATTGCAGGTTTTGTTTTGATTCCAGATTTACAAATGTGGCTAAACAGCTTTGTCTTTGATTTGAATATGAATTACAGGATATTTGAGAAAGATGATTATGGTTTGAAAAATACAGGCTTTGCCTTCAAAACAGAGAAGGTTGCTTGATGATCTCTGCTTTGATTTTTGAAACTGAATTACAGGTTATTGATTTTGAAAATGCAGGCTAGTGGTTTGAGGAAAATAGTTTACAGGTTTTGTTTTGAAGAAGAAATGTAAAAATTTTAGAACGGAAGAATGAATCCAATCTTCTCTTTACAATATTTTGTTTATTAAATTTTTAGAGAAAATAAAACCTTGCCACTTGTTAACTTTATAAGTTAGACAATTGTCCAACTTGTTTCATATGTTTTACAAGTGTTAACACAATACATAATTATGTCTAAACCCTTATTAATAAAAGTAATTATGTTTTTCTATTTATGTAAATGTGAATTATTATTTATTTATGTTAAGATTATTTAACTTAAAGAGGTATTAAAAAGAAAGCTTATTTAAAACTATATATAATTAATCATTTTAGTCTTATACTTATTAAAAGAAAACAAGATAAAAATAAATCTTTTATTAAATCTTGTTTAAACTATCATATTTTAGAAATAATAATTATCTTATAATTTGAAAACAATTGAATTAATCTTTAACTTTTAAAAGATATTAAATTTAAATCAAAGCTTTTAAAATTACAATATCCATTCATACATCAATTATCAACAATATCAAATTATAACATATACATACATATATATTACAATTTGAAAAATTCATCTTTTATTTAAAACAAAAGATATTTCCATTCACAATATATATCAAATATATATATATATTATAAATAGAATAAAACTTTATTAGCTTTAACAAACAAATCTTATCAATATTGTCAGATTAAGTATTTATTATCTTTTAAAAGATTAAATTACCAATTTTAAATTAAAATTATATAGGATAATTATCAATCCAATTTAATTATTAATAAAGATTATTAAATTTATATTGCCCAAAATCCCGGGATATCACACTTATTGCCTTGGGCTATTCGTCCATTTTGGGACGGGTAGACTAGGTAGCAGGTGACAGGTGCTGATCTTGCTTTCCACGACGCTGATGACGAAGACGAGCTGGAGTATTGCATATTACTTCTTACTATATGTACTGGATGTTCCGCTGCTTTGTATTCTCTGAGTGATATGTAGTGAGGCTTGTTGTATTGACTATTCAGATGTTTGTATTCAACTATTATGAAGTTTTATTGATGAGATTCTATTCTGTGAAGCTTCACTATATATATGTTCTATTGTGATGACCCGGGATTTTGGGCAATATGAATTTAATAATCTTTATTTATAATTAAATTGGATTGATAATTTTCCTTTATAATTTTAATTTAAATTAGTAATTTAAATTTTTAAAGGCTAATAAATATTTAATTTGGCAATATCTATTTATATCTTTTCTAAAATTTAATAAAGGTTTTAATTTGTTTTCCTTTAATAAGTATTAAACTAAAAATGGTTTATAAATTTATATATTAAGGTTTTAAATAAGCTTTCTTTTAAAATATCTCTTAAACTTAAATGGTTTGTAAACATATAAAAGAGATAAGACATAAGTAACATATAAATAATTATAACATAAGTAAATACAAATTCACATTTTACATAATTTAAAGAAAATCATAGATACTTTTATAATAAGGGTTTTAACACTTGTAAGTATATAAAACAAGTTTGGACATGTGTAAGCTAATTAAAGAAGACAAGTGGTTTTTTTTCTTTGGTAATTAAAGTTTTAAAATTTTAAATATAGAAGAAAGATCTGCAATTTATTTTTTTCAGCTCTAAAAACTATCTTCACTTCTTTCTCTACCAAAACAATTCGAATCTAAAAATAAAAATGAAAACCTGAAATCTAAAACTCAAAGCAAAAGAAGAAGTAAATCTGGAAATCAAATGCAAATCAAAAGAGGATGGAGGCAATTCAATAAGCAGCTTCAAATCTTCAATTGAATCTGAAGGCATGCAATCAGAGGATTTAATAAATCAACAAGCAACTAAATTCAAAGATCAAAATCAGTCTGGGAATCATCAAGCCTGGAAACAACATATGTCTCTGTTTAAAATAACAGGTGAGTAAATTTTATTTTAAAAACAGTTTTAAAATCTGATGCTAAATTTTATATCAGTGATAAATGATTGCTGTTACATAAGATTAAAATGATTATATGAAGCTGATGAGAATGCATGAATATTATTGTATACCTGTTCTCTGTTATTTTTAAGATGAGCAAACTTCCCTATTAAAGACTTGAATCTGTTTAAATCTGATGTTTGTGATAAATATTTGTAATGATCTTGTGAAAATTGTTTGCATGATGAAAATATGTTTGTATGTAGATGAATATGTAGATATTTAAACATGCATGCCTGTATATACTTCTCTGTTTAATGGCAGACCCAAGATTTTCACACAAAAATTTCATATCTTCCCATCTAATTGAATTCAAGCTATAATTTGTAAAGAAGATATGTTTGTACCATAATAATATCATTTTTAAAAATATTATTGAGTAGAATAAATGAACAGGAGGGCTGGAAAGTAGGAATGTCAGTAAGGATGAATTCAAGTCGAAAAATCAATGTTCATAATTTCATGATTTGATTTCACAATCGGATTCGAATTAGAAAATAATGAATTTTGATATTGGTTTCATAATTTTTAAGTAAACAATTATTGAAAAGGTTTGAGTTGAACGGGAAATTGTTCTCTGCCGATTTCTGGTAATCGGAGTGGTAATGTTTGTCGAATTTTAGCATGGAGGTGGCCGATGAGTTGATGATCATAGGAAAAATAGTGAGGTAATTTTTAGAGAACTGTGGTGGTCGGAGGACGATGAACTAGGGTTCTAGAGGAAGTGTGGAACGATGATGTTTAAAGGGCTCTCGCGATGGCTATGGTTGATCGGAGTCGATCGCATGGATTACTGGAGACGCAGGAGATCGAGGCGACGCTACGGTGGAGTTGGCATGGTATTTCAACCAGGGGATCATCGGTGATGTCGAATTTTCTGGTGATGCTTCGTTCCAGGAATGAGTTCGAAATGGTCGAAGTGAAATCTCGACCGAATCGAGAAGTTTGGGGTGGACGATAGGGTTGCCGTGACCGAAGGTGACTTGCTGGAGGTCGAAATAGTGATCGTCGATGATCAGCGTAGTCGTGCACGTGCACGAGCACGTTGGTGCATCTGAACGTGTGATTGGGGAAGAAAGTTTTTTTTTTGCTTGGGTTTTGTTCGGGATTATTAGAGTTTTTCTCGAAGCAGGGAAGTAGTGAAGATACACGAGTGTTACTTCGAGTTCCTGATGGTTTTACTCGGGTTTGGGATTAGCTGGTATTAAGATTTTATAAGGAAATGTTTTAAAGTTTTAAACAAAAGAAATTTATATTGTAGTGTTTTTCTGAGTTTTAAAATAAAGTTAAACCAAGATTTTAACTACTAAACAAAATTGTTTTCTAGAATAATTGTTTTAACAAGTTTAAAATAATTTAAATAAATAAGTTTAAAAGAAGAATAGGAAAATAGATTTTCAAATGATCTTTGTATTAAAATTTATTTAATAACTTTGAAAAGTTTCAAAGATTTTATAGGTTAAAATTTAAATGTTGTAATTGTTTAGGTATAAAAGTTAGGAAATTATTTAATTAAATTTAAATAATTAGTTAAATAATTAACTAAGTAATTAACTAGTCATTATTAAAGATAATTACTTATAATTAATTAAGTATAATTACTTGATGAAGTAATTAAGAAATAATTATTGGATGTAATTTAGTAAAGATAAAATATTTAATAAGTAATTAGAAGATAATTATTTTATGAAAGTAATTTAATGAAAGTGATTAAGAGTTAATTACTTAGTGTTATTAATTAAATAATTTAATTAATTAAAGGATTAAGGATAATTAATAAGGTAATTAATTATTGGTTAAGGTAATTAATTAAAAAAGTAATTAATTAATGGAAGTAATTAAGGAAGTTAATTACTGGATTATATTAATCAAAGGTTAATTACTTAATGTAATTAATAGAATAATTAAAGATATAATTAAGGATCATTAGTTTATAATTAATGATGTAATTAAGAATTGATTAATTAAGATTAACTAATCAGATGATAACTAATTAATTGTAATTAATTAAGAATTAAAGTAATTAATTATAATTAATTGATTAATGAAGTAATTAAAGGTTAATTACTGTATTGGTTAAGAATAATTAATTAATTAATTAAAGATAATTACTTAAATGTAATTAAAGTATAATTAATCAGGGTGATTAATTAAAGTGGAAATTTAGAGGAAGATTAATTAATTAATTTATAATTAATTAATGATTATATAAGTAAGGTTTATAATGAAGTAATTAATTTAATTTATTTTAAATTAATTAAGAGATGAAGTAATTAATTTAATTCACTTTAAATTAATTAAAGATAGAGATAGTTAATTTAATTCATTTTAAATTAATTATGTTGTGATTAAGTAAATCATTGCTTATATAAGAATGGATGACATTGATTGTCTTGAATGGATGTAATCTCAGAAATGAGATAAGAAATGTTGTGTAGTATGAATGCTTGGTTGCATTATGATGGTAATATAGATTAACTATTGTGATGTTGATATGGATTACCTATTTGGTTATAGATCATTTGTTTATTTGATAATGTGATTATCAATTGTGATTTGTGAATTATCTATCTGTATGAATATAGATAAGTTAAATTGTTTAAACCTTTAAACAACTTGGCCTTAAAAGATACGTTTTGGATTTCGATGAGACCGGGATCGGGTTTGCTACATTACAGCATGATAGGGGTTCTCGCTTCGCGGTTTGGTGGTGAACGGGAGACTCTTACCCCTACATGTCCCATTGAGGGGTTGGTTGCGAGTCGAGAGGCTGGCCGTAAAAGCAAATTCGAGGTACCAATGTAAGCCACGGTGGGGCTGGGATGGTTGAAAAGCCTACCAGTTGAGGCCGCTGTCGATGGTTGAAAAGCCTAGACCGTTACATTTGGTATCGGAGCATAGGTTGAGCGAATACCTAAGCTTTTGGTTAAGTGAATATCAGAACACTAGGTTGAGTGAATACCTAGGTTCGGAAGGGTTGTTCATTAGAGATAGGATCTGTAGCAACCTGTTTGAGTATATATATATACGAGAGCGCGTATTTGTTAGTTATATAAAATGATTTTATATTGTGTTAATTGATCGGTTGGGTGGTATGTGGATTCTGGTCAATACGAGTAGCTAACGTTATTGATAGGGATCTCTAAACACTTGGACCAGGCCAACGGACACAATATTGTTTTAAAAAGGTAGATGAAATAATTTTACCCAGATATATTTTCTATATATATAAAAAGTATCATTTTAAATGTATATGGTATTTGAAATGATTGGTTGAGATGATAATAATTTATCATCTAGGATTAGGAGTCTGAGTGTTGAGGTTGGAAGAGTATCTGTCGAGACTGTAAACCTAATACCGTCTCGAGTGAACTTTACAGTTGTGTAAGGATTTCACAATCTCTGAAGGAAACCTGTTAAGGTTCGGAGTTTATCTTTGAAGTTGGATGAGTAGAGTTGGATCTGTCGGATAGGCAGAAGTTAATGTTGGTAACTTCAGGAAGAAGTAACTGTGTGATGAGATGCAGTGACTATGGATGTTCCCGAAGATGTTTTCTTTGGAACAAGTTAATGAAGTATGTCTGCTTCGGTGTTGTGGCTGAGTTCAGCATGGTGATTCTGTTTAGTTTGGGTCCGAGTTTCTCGAAGAGCTTTGGTTAGGAAATCTTTGGCATCTGTGGCAGCAGTGTAGCTCGGAGTGTTCTGTATTGGCAGGAAGTTTTCTGGCTGAGCAGTTTTCTGAAGGTGAAGTTCAGAAGCAGTAGAGTGGATCCATTTCTTCGATAGATTGGATAGTTAAGTATGAGCTGTTCTGATTTGTGAAGAGAGAACAGTATCTGTGGAAATTAGGTTGGGCTGATCGCAAAAGTGACTTGCGATAGTTCGGGTATTCTCTTGGGATTATTGGATGTTGAGATTCCGTATCGACTTGATTCGTGGAGTTACCGGAAGTTCAGCTTAGTAGAAGGATGTCTCCGAGAGAAGAATTTGGTGAAGCATCTCAGAATTCTTTGGAGAGGGATTGATCACACCTAGTTTTTCTGGAGAAGTTTCTGCGAGATGTTTCTGACCAAATGGAATGAAGTCGCTAAGATTTTATGGTCTGATGAACTGTGGATGATCAAGTTTGTGCTCGAGTTTTTCCGACGGCATTCTCATCTGTTCAAGATCAGAGTTGTGCAGCGAAAGCAAGATAGCAGCTATTCTAGAGTAGGAGCAACCGGGAGTTGTGATTTTATTGGAGTAGAGTATTTCTATAAGAAATTCAAGTGTATCTCTAAGTGTGAAGGATTTTTCAGGATTTGGAGGTAAAGTTGTCAAGTGCAACTGTTTTGACTATTCCAGATAGGAGAAGTAGTGCGAAGTTCTCTAATGTTTGTAGAGTAGAGTTGTGTTTTGGATTTCGGCATATTTTTGAGAAACCATTTTGTGGAGTAGGATCCGGAAATTGGTTTGATGTTGGTCTAGATTATTTCAAGAAGCATCAGCAAGAGTTAAGCTGATCAGGAAGGATGAAGTGACTCAGGATTGTCAGGAGAGTTATGCAGTTAAGAATTGATGGAATTTGGAAATTGATGTTAAAATTGGATATTGTTTAAGTTTTTCTCCGATCAAAGGAGATATAAGATTTGGTAAGACTGGAGAGTAAGCTCCGGAAGTATTATGAGATTTTTCTGTGTTCTTTGGAGATTAGATTTTGATCCCCAGGATTGAGTTGCCAGTTCGGATAACTGGAATTCCTTTTATTTCACATATCTCTGAGGAATATGTGTATGATTCATCAAGTGATGAAATCAGCAGTTCAGAAGGATTTGGTAGTTGGGATGATTTTGAGTTTAGTCGGATATTTTGTTTAGATTTGTGATCTAGATAGGAAGGAGTTCTAGATTATTGTAGATAGTTAGTTTAGATCCTGTAGAACGAGTCTCCCGGTATATATATATACTTGGGGAAACTCGAGTAAATTCTATCCAGATTTTGACTGGACAGTTAAATTTGTTTGATTAAATTGTTTGCTATGGTTGTTAGAATATGATTGATATGTATGATTGCTGTTTAAAATTAAAAATTTGCTGGGTTATTAAATTATCTTTGCTTTTAATTTCGGGGACGAAATTCTTTTAAGGGGGGAGGAATGTGATGACCCGGGATTTTGGGCAATATGAATTTAATAATCTTTATTTATAATTAAATTGGATTGATAATTTTCCTTTATAATTTTAATTTAAATTAGTAATTTAAATTTTTAAAGGCTAATAAATATTTAATTTGGCAATATCTATTTATATCTTTTCTAAAGCTTAATAAAGGTTTTAATTTGTTTTCCTTTAATAAGTATTAAACTAAAAATGGTTTATAAATTTATATATTAAGGTTTTAAATAAGCTTTCTTTTAAAATATCTCTTAAACTTAAATGGTTTGTAAACATATAAAAGAGATAAGACATAAGTAACATATAAATAATTATAACATAAGTAAATACAAATTCACATTTTACATAATTTAAAGAAAATCATAGATACTTTTATAATAAGGGTTTTAACACTTGTAAGTATATAAAACAAGTTTGGACATGTGTAAGCTAATTAAAGAAGACAAGTGGTTTTTTTCTTTGGTAATTAAAGTTTTAAAATTTTAAATATAGAAGAAAGATCTGCAATTTATTTTTTTCAGCTCTAAAAACTATCTTCACTTCTTTCTCTACCAAAACAATTCGAATCTAAAAATAAAAATGAAAACCTGAAATCTAAAACTCAAAGCAAAAGAAGAAGTAAATCTGGAAATCAAATGCAAATCAAAAGAGGATGGAGGCAATTCAATAAGCAGCTTCAAATCTTCAATTGAATCTGAAGGCATGCAATCAGAGGATTTAATAAATCAACAAGCAACTAAATTCAAAGATCAAAATCAGTCTGGGAATCATCAAGCCTGGAAACAACATATGTCTCTGTTTAAAATAACAGGTGAGTAAATTTTATTTTAAAAACAGTTTTAAAATCTGATGCTAAATTTTATATCAGTGATAAATGATTGCTGTTACATAAGATTAAAATGATTATATGAAGCTGATGAGAATGCATGAATATTATTGTATACCTGTTCTCTGTTATTTTTAAGATGAGCAAACTTCCTTATTAAAGACTTGAATCTGTTTAAATCTGATGTTTGTGATAAATATTTGTAATGATCTTGTGAAAATTGTTTGCATGATGAAAATATGTTTGTATGTAGATGAATATGTAGATATTTAAACATGCATGCCTGTATATACTTCTCTGTTTAATGGCAGACCCAAGATTTTCACACAAAAATTTCATATCTTCCCATCTAATTGAATTCAAGCTATAATTTGTAAAGAAGATATGTTTGTACCATAATAATATCATTTTTAAAAATATTATTGAGTAGAATAAATGAACAGGAGGGCTGGAAAGTAGGAATGTCAGTAAGGATGAATTCAAGTCGAAAAATCAATGTTCATAATTTCATGATTTGATTTCACAATCGGATTCGAATTAGAAAATAATGAATTTTGATATTGGTTTCATAATTTTTAAGTAAACAATTATTGAAAAGGTTTGAGTTGAACGGGAAATTGTTCTCTGCCGATTTCTGGTAATCGGAGTGGTAATGTTTGTCGAATTTTGGCATGGAGGTGGCCGATGAGTTGATGATCATAGGAAAAATAGTGAGGTAATTTTTAGAGAACTGTGGTGGTTGGAGGACGATGAACTAGGGTTCTAGAGGAAGTGTGGAACGATGATGTTTAAAGGGCTCTCGCGATGGCTATGGTTGATCGGAGTCGATCGCATGGATTACTGGAGACGCAGGAGATCGAGGCGCCGCTACGGTGGAGTTGGCATGGTATTTCAACCAGGGGATCATCGGTGATGTCGAATTTTCTGGTGATGCTTCGTTCCAGGAATGAGTTCGAAATGGTCGAAGTGAAATCTCGACCGAATCGAGAAGTTTGGGGTGGACGATAGGGTTGCCGTGACCGAAGGTGACTTGCTGGAGGTCGAAATAGTGATCGTCGATGATCAGCGTAGTCGTGCACGTGCACGAGCACGTTGGTGCATCTGAACGTGTGATTGGGGAAGAAAGTTTTTTTTTTGCTTGGGTTTTGTTCGGGATTATTAGAGTTTTTCTCGAAGCAGGGAAGTAGTGAAGATACACGAGTGTTACTTCGAGTTCCTGATGGTTTTACTCGGGTTTGGGATTAGCTGGTATTAAGATTTTATAAGGAAATGTTTTAAAGTTTTAAACAAAAGAAATTTATATTGTAGTGTTTTTCTGAGTTTTAAAATAAAGTTAAACCAAGATTTTAACTACTAAACAAAATTGTTTTCTAGAATAATTGTTTTAACAAGTTTAAAATAATTTAAATAAATAAGTTTAAAAGAAGAATAGGAAAATAGATTTTCAAATGATCTTTGTATTAAAATTTATTTAATAACTTTGAAAAGTTTCAAAGATTTTATAGGTTAAAATTTAAATGTTGTAATTGTTTAGGTATAAAAGTTAGGAAATTATTTAATTAAATTTAAATAATTAGTTAAATAATTAACTAAGTAATTAACTAGTCATTATTAAAGATAATTACTTATAATTAATTAAGTATAATTACTTGATGAAGTAATTAAGAAATAATTATTGGATGTAATTTAGTAAAGATAAAATATTTAATAAGTAATTAGAAGATAATTATTTTATGAAAGTAATTTAATGAAAGTGATTAAGAGTTAATTACTTAGTGTTATTAATTAAATAATTTAATTAATTAAAGGATTAAGGATAATTAATAAGGTAATTAATTATTGGTTAAGGTAATTAATTAAAAAAGTAATTAATTAATGGAAGTAATTAAGGAAGTTAATTACTGGATTATATTAATCAAAGGTTAATTACTTAATGTAATTAATAGAATAATTAAAGATATAATTAAGGATCATTAGTTTATAATTAATGATGTAATTAAGAATTGATTAATTAAGATTAACTAATCAGATGATAACTAATTAATTGTAATTAATTAAGAATTAAAGTAATTAATTATAATTAATTGATTAATGAAGTAATTAAAGGTTAATTACTATATTGGTTAAGAATAATTAATTAATTAATTAAAGATAATTACTTAAATGTAATTAAAGTATAATTAATCAGGGTGATTAATTAAAGTGGAAATTTAGAGGAAGATTAATTAATTAATTTATAATTAATTAATGATTATATAAGTAAGGTTTATAATGAAGTAATTAATTTAATTTATTTTAAATTAATTAAGAGATGAAGTAATTAATTTAATTCACTTTAAATTAATTAAAGATAGAGATAGTTAATTTAATTCATTTTAAATTAATTATGTTGTGATTAAGTAAATCATTGCTTATATAAGAATGGATGACATTGATTGTCTTGAATGGATGTAATCTCAGAAATGAGATAAGAAATGTTGTGTAGTATGAATGCTTGGTTGCATTATGATGGTAATATAGATTAACTATTGTGATGTTGATATGGATTACCTATTTGGTTATAGATCATTTGTTTATTTGATAATGTGATTATCAATTGTGATTTGTGAATTATCTATCTGTATGAATATAGATAAGTTAAATTGTTTAAACCTTTAAACAACTTGGCCTTAAAAGATACGTTTTGGATTTCGATGAGACCGGGATCGGGTTTCCGTATACCGGTATTCCAGGTCTGGAGACCCGAATACCACATCGATCCAAATTAACGATAGGTCGTTAATCTCAAGTGAAGATGAAGATTCAGAGTGCAAGGGTTATTGTCGTTAACTCTGAGGGTGATTCCAAAACGAGTGTAACGAGATAATGCCTTCGGTTTCGTTCGAACCCGGAACGAACTTGTATGGATTGAATGCTTTCAGCACATCGTCAGGCGGACGATGAGCATTCTAAGTGATATGTTCTGATTAAAGGTAATCGTAACCTCAAGCCTCATCAACCGGGAATGGCTAAAACAGGGGAGGTGCAGCAAGGCTTCGTGGGTAGCACCCACTGAGAGCAAGATAGATCCCTGTCTAGAGGTCCCTTTTCTTTTATTCGGCTTAGTGTGTAGTTGGTCGCGCCAACTACGGGATTATCTTGTTCGGAATTATCCAATAAGGGATGGTTCCGGCTTTGTGTTGCAGGGGAGCGGGCGTACTCCTCGGTACGGTGATCTAGGCCACGTACTGTGACGGGCGGTACCCCAGTAGCCCTGCCATTGTATGGAATCCAAACTCCAATAAGTGCCGTACGTATTAGTTGTGCCCAACTATGTTGGAATGTGAGATGTAAGCATTTCAGCTATTTCTGTATTTTACTTGAAAACCCTAGACCCTATTATAATATAACTGGATTTCCTATCAAATGTTTTGGTTAGCGTAAGGTAAAAACTTTTCCATGTTTATGTGTGGGAAGTCTTACGTGATACCTTTGTTTTCAAAAGGTTTTGAAGTTAAACAATTTTAACCCGTTTACTCACACCAGACCCATGTCTGACCCAAGTGTTTATTTCTGTTTTATAAACTCTTGGGTACTCAAATTTTTACGAGTAGCCAAGGGATTCAGGTTTAGCTTTGACGAATATTTTGGAGGAGCAATGGAGCAGGAGGCTTCAGCATTCGTAGATATATAGTATTCCGCTGTGTTGGTTTCTCTGAGTCGTTTGTCTGAATTGTATCTTGAGTTGTATAATAGACAGAATTTATAACTGTCTATTTTGTGTTGTATAAGTTGTGTAACTCTGATTATGTAAAGACTATGTAATAGTAATGTGATATATTATATTTGTTTCGTTCCGCTGTGAGATTCTGATATTGTTTAGTTCTCTCTTCTCTTCTTTTCTTCTTCTATCCCTTTCTTTCTTAATTAACGATGCGACTTTCTGGTCGATGAAAGTCGGGTCGTTACATCTATTGTATTTTGTCCATGCGCTATGAGTGATACGATAGATCCTGTTGTTTTAATTTATCTTGACAATTGTCCATGGCTGCCTGGCACATTTTACAGCGCACTTTCTCTAGGTTCAGTGCAGGGGTTATGGACGGTCGTCACATATCTCAAAGTGTAATGTCAGACATACAACTATACAAGTATGTTTCGGGTTCGAACAGATCCGAAGGCACTTCCGAAGAAGCCCTTGCAATCCGGGTATTCACAATCCCGATCAGATTTCCCATCACTTAGGAAATCTCTATACCGGCGCGACTCAGTGGAGAGACAATCGATAAGTTATCCTATCGTTCTCACAAATACCCGGTCTTCAACACCGGTCTTCAAATGCAATCCATATACGACGTATCATTATTCGGAATGGGTTATATGACACAAAGGTCCTCTCCCGGCTAAACCGAATAATGAGCGTAATATTTAAAAACATATGGATATTGGAATTTCAGTTAAGTCACAACTTAAACCCAAAATTTCTTTTCAAATGGTTTAACAAATTACCATTTTCAAATCTTTAAACAAAAAGATTCATTTTAACAACCTTCAACGGTTTAAACAATTTCCACACTTTAATCTTTTAAACAAAAGATTTAATTCACAAAGTTCACCCTGTTCACAAAGATTCATTCACAGATTTTCCAAATCAATTTCCATTTCAATTGGATTAACTCGTTAAATCTTTAAATCAAAGATTTAATTGATAGCTTTCAAAATCATTTCCAAAGATTTATTCGTAACTTGGAAAACCATTTCAATTCAAACTTGAAATTCCTTTAATTCAAATTGGAAATCCATTTCTTATATGAGAGCTTTTATCAGTTGAAAACAATTAGTTTCCCAAATCATTGAATTCAATTTCAAGTATTGAATTCAAATTTAAATCAAATTATTAAGATATCAAGTTTTATTAAGTTATTTAAAATAGCTTTTACATTTGAAACTCATTTGCAAAGCTCTCAATTCAAATTTCCAAAACTATTTGGATTCAAGAATTCAATCTTTAAAATTGTCAAAAAATCTGCGACTTAACTGATTTCCATGTGAAATCCATATTTGTGTGTGTATGGTGTAGTCCAGGGGTTTCACACAGTAGTGCAACATCATTCAATCATCACAGATCAGAATACAGAAATATAGTTGATAAGCGATATAAATTATAACGCTTATCTTTTATTCACAGATCACAAATCACAGATATATAATTTACAGATAATATATTACATTCATCCCAGATAAATAACTATAGTACAGATCACACACAAATCAGAATATATCACAAAGCATTACAGATCAGAAATATCAACAATTCAATCATTTAGTCAAGTCCAAACATTCACAAATAAATTTATTAATCAACTGATTAATTTAAATCAGATGTATCGATTATTAATCCGGGTTAATTATCATAATTTAATTTCAAATTATTTGAAATAAATCCTCCTTTCAAATTTATTAGTTAACCCTTAATTATTAACTAATCATTCTTAATTAATGAATCAATTAATCTTTAATTATTAAATTAATCTTAATTAATCACTATTATTAATTAATCTTTTAATTTATTAACAAATAATTATACTCAATTTCAAATCATCATTCAATTAATTACATTCAGTAATTATCTATTAATTACTTCTCTAAGTAATTATATTTTCCTTAATTATCAAGTGATTATTCTATATTAATTAACTTAAGTAACTAACTTGAACAAATTCGATTAACTCAATTAATTATGTTGAATAATTAATTCCACAATTACTGTCATTAAGTAATTTTACTTAATGGTTCCACAATTGATTATTATTAAATTAATCAATCTAGTTTATTGTTAAAATTTATCACATTAATTAAATTATTCAAATAAAATCTTAGTTATTGATTTCATTAACTATTAAATTTCTTTAATCGCCATTTTAAAGAAAATTTCTTATATTAATCATTTTTGATTATAAATTAATTAACCATTAGGAACTCATTCATTAATGAAATAGAAATCATTAATCTTCATTACTTAAAGTAACACATTCATATTTATGATTTAGTGATTATTTACAATATATTGAAACATTATTTCAAATTTCCTTTTTAAATTTAAATTTAAATTCAAATTTGAAATAGATTCTTGTTTATGTTCAAATAAGTTTAAAACAAAATTTTCTAACATTTTTAAATTTACATATTAAGATAACAATTGATTACAAAGAAATTTTAAAGAGTTTAAAATCAATTTTCTCTTTTAACTTTAACATTGTAAAATTTTATTTAAACACTTAAGTTACAAATTTTAAATTAATTTCAAAATATGGAAATCTGGTTTAAAATTATTTCAGGTTCTAAACTTTTAATTTTAGCTTGTTTAAGTTTTCATTTTCAAATTCAATTCTATTTTAAATTCCAAATTTCTTCAAACATTTAATTGTTTTAAAATTATTGAAACAATTTGAATTTTAAACTTTATTTATTTACAAACTAAATTTTAATTCAAACTAGAATCTTTATTCGCATTTTAGATTTAAACTCAGTTTTCAAAAACTTGATTAAAATTTAAATTTAGTTTTAAAATTTTTAAAACAGAAAACAGGTTCAGGTTTGAAAAGCCTGTAACACATTTTCGACCCGAGACTCCACTTTCTTGCTTCGAGTAAACACTCGAATCACTCGAGTACGACGTGAGGAAAACAATAGTTCTACCCAGGCAAACACTCAACCACCCAGACACCAGAACTTGTGCACGTGCACATCACCGTTGGCCATCTCCGGCCATCGCCACGACGTCGAACAAGTCGACATCCACCTATGCATTCATTCCCGGTCGCCAGATCATCACCATCGTCTCGAGTTCGAAATTGTGCTAAAAATTCGAAACCTGGAAACAACCCAGACATCACCACCCCAACCTGTCAACGCCTCGCTCTCACGGCTCCGGCCATGAGAACATGTGAAACTCCGGCCTCAACTTCGTCAACGACCAAGCTTCCATTTCCCAAACCTTCGTCGCACTCGATCACCTATCGGCGATGAACGAACCAAATTACATAGCCTCGTCAAAATTAGGTTTACGAACTTCTCGCGTTCGCCGACGCCACCACGATCACCTGCAACCTCAACCAATATTTTTCCTAGGACCCCCGTAGGCTCCTCCATCTCCACGAACAACCCCGACCAACTCAACTTAGTCGATCACCATAAATTGGTCAAAATCCAATTTTCAAACAAAAACGAACTACTCTCAAACCAGTTGTTTAAAAATCCTCAAACAAGGCTTAAAAATCATAACTTTCAATAAGGATCCAAGTTATATCCCTGAATCAATGATTCGTGAAGTTCGAAATTTCCAGAAATGAAAGTTCTTACTGTAAAAATTTGATCTTTCAATATATATGCATTTTTACTTCATGAGACTATTTTTAGATTGTAGCTCATACTTAAACACAACTGTTTTGTTTTGAAACCAAAGTCTAATATGGATTATAAAACAAGAAATTGAATTTTCTTGTTGGGTTGTACTCTGTAAAATAAACAGAGAAAGAGCATTCACTGATATCTATATATACACAGAGCAAATGGCAATATATATGACTTAAGTTAAATTTCTAGTTGTTACTCACCTTGAACATTTTTAGATTCCAGAAGTTTTGAAGTTGTAGACTTCTAAGTTGAAATCTTTTTAAACTTTGCAAAGTTGAAAACTGGGTTGAAGTTGTTAGCTGAAGCTTCTTCTTGATCTCAGGCTTCTTTGATTGCTTGATGGTTTAAGTTGAGATGTTTGTTTGATTGTTTAAGTTTAAAAATGATCTTTACTTCAGTTTATAATGGTGAACGAAACTGAGATGATATGGTTATTGATGTAAATAGGAAATGAGGTTTACAGGGTGTAAAAATTTGTACAGGGTGATGATTTATGTTGTACAAGGTGATATAATATTTTGTACAAAAGTTAGGGATATTTTCTTTGCTTTGGGGCTGATGGATGCATGCATTAATTATCTTGTACCATATTTATATTCATATAATTTTTTCTTTTTCTTCATTTCAGCTGTTACAAAATGGAGATAGTTTGATGTGGCTTCTATGCAAGCTTTTTTACATGTATTTTATTTTCTTTTGTTTACTTGTTTCATATTTTTCTTGTCTTCATGTTTGCATACATATTTTCTTTTCTTATTTGAATGTGTATTTTCTCTTGTTTGTTTTATCACTTTGTAATATAAGTGAGATTCTATTTTATTTTAATTTTCTTTTATTATTTTTGAATGTATTTCCATATTTAATACGTTGTTATAATTTATTTAATGTTGTTATAATTTATAATTTTGTAATATAAATGAATATATTGTTTAATTTAACTAATTTGTTTACTATATATATTTTCTAAAATTTTATCTTATTTATTTTTACATTTATTTCTATCTCAATCATTTATTTCTAAATTTAATACTAATTATTTTTATATTCATTTTGTCATATAGGTGAATTTCTATTTTAGTTTATGTATTTATTTTATCCAATGTATTTACTTTATATTTCTATATCTTATATAATTTGTATCTTTATTTTTAAACCATTTATTTACGATTTAAATTCAAATCAAATATATATATATATATATATATATATATAAAATTTCAAATTTACTCATATATGTTCAAATACATATATATTCACATATATACACATATATATACAATATTTTAAATTTAAATGATTTATACAGAATTTATTTGAATTCGGGGAAACTCGCATCAATCTATTAATTAATTTTACAATTTTAATTCAAAAATTCAATTAATTATCAAATTTAAATTTAATTAAAATCCGGGGTCGTTACAGTATAAAACACTCACCTTTATTTGAAACAAAATTTTTTTCCAGCTTCAAATAAATTATAAACTAACTCCATGCCCTAGCCTTCGTCATTACGATTCCAATGCCACTTGTTTCGTCTGAAACGGACCTCGTATGCACAAGTGACGATATTTTTAATATAGGATATAATTTAAACTATAATTAGAAAAAAAAAGCACGTTACCAGCTTCTCGTCTCTCCCTCACGCATGAAGACTACCATCCCATGCGTACCCACTGTCGCGTTCGAACACCTTCATACACACGCAATTATTGTCGACCGAAGGGCAATACGATGCCGCCACGTCGAGCGTCCATGCCTCCTTCGCCTTCGCTTCCCTCCCCATCGCACGCGCACTCATCACGAAGCCTCAAATCTCGAATAATGGCAGCAACTTCCAACTCAGATCTCGGAGATTTCGAGAAGCTTTGGCACAAACCAGCAGTTGGATGTGTAGAGCCCGTCGAGCTCTACAACTTTACTTTTGGAAGTTTTTAATTTCGTTGAATGGATTGAGAGATAAAGAGGAGAGAAGCAGGACAAATTTCAGCCATTAAAAGAGAATAGGTGGCCATATACAACTAGGGTTTTCAGAATATTTTAATAATATTTTTTAGTTTTGCATGTCGTATTTATAGCGTAAGGTCCAACACAACCCGAACTCCAATCGAGGCGTGCCGCCTAGCGTTCCTAATGTTTTATCCCCATTTCGAACACAATGGAACTAGTTTCGAGGCCTAATTCGATCGTGTACAGAAGATAGCTTTCAAAATAAAATTACATTCATTTAAATTCTGTAACGACCCTGAATTTTCCGACTCAATTTGAATTTGTAAATCCATCATTTAATATAAAAAAAATTTGAAATTTATATATGATCTCAATTAACGTCCAAACTTCATTTATAAAATGCGTCTAGTGAGTTATGAATATGGGAAAAGTTTCGTCGAAAAATGTTGCAATAAATTTCGTTCGCATTTTTATTTGAATATCAGTCCATTTTTAAACTGCGAAAAATTTATCTTTCAAATCCAAATATTTTTACACGGTAATGTTGTAAAAATTTATCTGATCAAGACGTTGTAATTCGTTTCATCAAATACTGTCATCGCCTGTTCCATTTAAATTGTTTTGTAAACCAAACAATTTAAGCGGCGTAAATTCGAGTTTTTATAAAACTATTGTATCGCAATTATCTGTGTACCGTTGGAAGCGCATCATCACACTGTTCAAAACGGTATATTCATTCATGTAAATCGGAGTCCGACGTTAAATAATCGCATTAATTTAACCGTTCCGGACGGACCGGTTAAACAATTTCAGCCCAAATTCTTTAGCCTGTATCCAAAAGAAAATTTGAAAATAAATTCAGCTGATGCATTTAAGGTGGTAGTTGGAAGCTGGGAGTTAGCATGGGAAAGTGTTGTGACTCCTCGGTTCTATAATAAAATTTATGGATACGTAAATTTCAAACTTAAAAGAAACGTAACAGTTCATTTTCCAATTCACTATGTTTATCACGTCTCTAGGTAAACACCTTTGCCCCTTCTTCTTTTTATTCTTCCTTCATATTTTCTCTTCTGTAAAAACAAAACAAGAGAAGAAGAAGACTTTGCAATAGAAATGTATGGATCCAGCACCTCTTCCCACATGCACGCCCTCCCTTTCCCCTTGAAACGCCCACTGCCCACGTCCGCTCGCACACACCTCCAACTGCAAGTCACCTTGGCCACGCACCCACCCTTCACCTGAACCAAGCCATCACTCCGCTCCACCCACCGACCGCACCTCACCTCCACCACTACCAGCCACACGAACCTCCAACGCCCCTCCGCGCGCATGCGCAACAGTCCGGAGCTTCCAAAACTGCACCGTCTTCATGCGCTGCACCCACCTACCCAGTTCTCCCTCCTCCAACGCCATACGACATGTCCCAGCCACCACTTCCCGAAACGCGCCACAGCCTCTTCCTCCATACGCGCCACCACCCACCTCCTGACCTCGCGGGTGCGTGCGTGTGTATGGTGCTGTGTGTGTACAAGAATGTGTGCGTGATGTGGGTGGAAACAGTGCGCGTGCATGTGTTAATTGCTGAATGAAATGGAACGAAGAAAGTTTCGGTTTCGGTTTTGAATAATATATAAAAAAAATTATGAAAATGAAACGAAGTAACAGTGTACTGTTGTTGTATGCAATAGTGGCAGTGCACTGTCATTTTCAAATTGTTGCTGAAGCATCCATTTTGTTACTGAAATAGTAACCACTTCTTCTCTGTTTGTTGCAGCAACGGACTGAGTTCCTTTTGCAGCAGCATCGATTTTCAGCTATAGTTCTTTTTCCCGACATCGTGTCCATTTGTTCGTATCGTACCGACTCCATTCTTGCTTCATCGTGCTTCGCTGTCAATTTCCTTATCCACGAAAGGTGAAATAAATTTTCACGACTTATATTCTTATACAAGTTTGGTTTATAACTGATTGTTATGTTGGATGTTAATTGTTATTGTTAAAGTGATAAATAATATGCAAGTTGAATTTGATATAGGATAGTTAACAAATTTAAAATGGATTTATACGTTGAATATTGATTAGTTAAATTTGACCCCTTTAAATGTTAAATAAATCGACACGTAGAAATAGTGTAAATTACACCTTGAACAATTGAATGTATGTTGTATAAATTTATGTAGTATAAAATTTAATAATAGACATCAAGTGAAAACCGTAACGTAATAATCTATAGTCTACATGAAATGATAGTATAGATTCTAGGAATAATTAAATTAATTTGCATAAATAACAAATGTAAATTAATACGATTATTTCGGGATTATTTAAATAAACTATTAGATTGCTATTGATGTTTGTTATTGCTTGTTTATTTACTTTGACACCATCCCAGTTATCACACTGCAAGTTTCCTTTGCTATGCTTTGATTTTTGAATTGAAATGGAATCGGGTTGAAATAATAAATACCCAAATAAACTTTGACTTGGATAGAAAATTAAATAAAACCCGTTTGGTCAATAATTTGATTTGAAATAAAATAAATATTTTTTTTGAGTAATAATAAGGTTTTGAAATAAAATTGGAATGTAAATTTTGATGATGGAAAATGTTAATAATTGAAATCTGAAACAAAATATTAACGTAGTAATTAATGAAAGAACGTTGTTTTAAAAATTTTATTACTTAATAATTAAATTTGGAATTATTAATAATTAAGGTTTGGAATTATCAATGATTAAGTTTTGAAATTAGTTAATAATTAAGTTTTGGGATTATTTAATAATTAAATAAGATTGAATTATTTAATATTAAATAAAACTGAATTCTTTAATAAGTGAAATTGAACTTCTCGAATAAGTGAAATTTAGTTTCTTTATTAATCAAGTTTTGATATTGTAACTAAGTAAATAAATAAGTGAAATTGAATTTTCTTTAACAAGAAATAAAAATGTGATTTATTGAGATTTATGTAAGACTTGTAATTTAAAGAATTGATTTGACGAATCTAATTTAATTCAATTTGAAGTTTTGATATAACAAAGTTGAACTTAAGTAATTGATTTAATGAATTGGAAATTAAATAGAAATTGTTTTAAATGATAAATTAACCTAACGAATATTGAATGAGATCGATCAATAAATCTGAATTGATTTGAATGTTAAATTAAATTAATTCAAATAACTACAGAATGAAACTTATATATGAATTTAAATCAATATTTGAATTGGTTTTAAATAAAAAAATTGAAATTGAATTACGGAGCTTTGAAATGGTAATTTGGAAGTTATGAGATGTGAATTATGGAAATTGTTTTAGAAAGACAAATGAAATG
This sequence comes from Allium fistulosum, assembly GCA_030737815.1. NCBI lineage: Eukaryota > Viridiplantae > Streptophyta > Magnoliopsida > Asparagales > Amaryllidaceae > Allium > Allium fistulosum. The sequence continues at coordinate 101,803,427 of CM060904.1, forward strand.
TTGGCTTTTGAACTCAAAGAGGAATTGAAATTGATTTGGTTTTGAAATATATTAATCGACCAATCGGTGTAATAATTACGAAGGTTATTAAAGAGACCGGAATCGGTTAGGGACATACTCACTGTCCAAACCGAAAACCACTTTAATAACTATGCCCGGAGTGTGATCCAGAATGAAGTGGTTGAAATGACGTACGTTGATGATTGAAGAAAGTGAACGATAATGGGTAGCCTTGACACTTATGTTAAATTGGAAATGACTAAAACAAGAGCCGTGCCGGGCCAAATGGGGTTAGCTACCTCGAGCGAACACACTTCTTCGTAAACTACTCATTACTGGTTATTGATTGGTGCGCAGCCTTGAATTTGGAGTGTTGTTTCGCGGTGTTGCGATCGTTGCGACGATGTGTTCTCACCAGTCCAGATCAGGCAAACGGTAGTTTCACTGCCTTGGGTATTGCCTCATGTGCCTTGTCATACTTGTATCTCTATACGCGACCACTACGAATTTGTTTTTTATTATACCTATGGAGTACTCCCTGATAGCCCACTAGTTTACGGTGGAGTTTACAGTGCTGTATAGACTACGATGCTTATATAAAACGTGTTAAGGGGAATAATGGTGATGCCTTAACACTATCTTGATATTTTACTTTACTGTTAGACAATATCTACTTATCGTACACTACTATGTATAAATAGTTTAACGGATACAGAAAGATGTTTATTCCATTCATCTTTGAGTTATTGTTATTTCCAATTCCGAATCATATTATCTATATAAGAATATATGTCCTGATTCGAGTGTTTGTTTGTGCTTATGCTCGGATCAGACTGAAGATTTTTGTTGCTGTTCTACTTGGAGCTGAAGACTGAAGATTATCATTATTTTCACTTTATCTGTATTACTCTTCTATTTGGACATCTATGTTGTTCTATTTCATTTTATTTGAGACATTGTTGTATTTATGGGTAGCTTCATGAACTACTCTTATGACTATGTTGTAATTCCGCTGCACTATTCTGTTATATTGTATTTTTTGTAATTCTGTGATGATTCTCATTTATATACATATACTCCATTAATGATTCGTGTTTTGTACTATTTAAGTTGACATGTGTGGATTATTGTCAATCTAAATGGTCCAAATATACGGGTTGTTACAAATTCCATTAATTGATTTCAATGCTTTTCGATCTCGTACAGTCAAATGATAAGTTCGATCGCTACGAAACTTGAAATCCTACAATAATTCACTGTTACGGATCCGATGAAACTGGTTTCGTTGAAATCCGATACAGTGGCCAAAATGGCTATTTTTACTCGTCAATTAAAACAAGTAATTCCCAGAAATTTATTTAATCACTTTAAATTTGACTTTTTTAAGTTTAACAATCTTCATTGTTGTTTAAATAAAAATTTAAATCAACTTCCGACATCATTTTCATTCACATTAAATCCAGAGTTCGATTATTTAAATAATTCCTATATTGAATTTTATTTAATTTATTTATCCAATATTAAAAATCCCCATGAATTTTAGTTATCAACAATTTATTTATTTTCAACTAAATAAGTAAACATTTATTATTTAATCCAACTATTGATTATAAATACATTCGATATAGAATTCCACTTTAATATTTGTTATCACCAAAATCTTCGAAATTGTTTATCTCAAAATTTTATTATATTCAATAAACTACAATAATAAATCATTAAATTTTTATTTCTACCCATTTTTATCCAATAATCACATTAAATTTTAAATAGTTAAAAGTAAGGGTCATTACATTCTCCCCCACTCAAAATTTTTCGTCCTCGAAAAGGGACTAAGTACATAATTTAATACTTGATATATTTTATTCAAAACTATCAAATTATAAAATTTAAAAATCTTATTTACAAAACCTTTTGCTATGCTCCCGCCATGCCACTACGATATCGTTTTACAGAAATTAACAACTTAATTAAGAAAACAAGTTATGAAAATTTTAAAACTTCAAAATTTTTCTAACACCTGGATTTACGAAAAATTTCAACAGCGTCTCCTTTGCGCGGCACGATTGGAAATTTTTTACAACACAATATACAACCCAAATATACATCAAATATACATCTCATCTCAATGATGAGGCATCCCGTAGGGAATAATTTAAAAGCGCGGTATGTAATCCGAGATATGTAGCTTATTATTAATAATAGAGCAAGCAAAAGCAAAATACGCGCAAGCAAGCTCCAAAAGCTAGCATACGCCCTTCTGTACCTACTAAATACTCAATAATAGATGAGAATATGTATATGGAAAGAGAAATCAATATATAACATAACTATACAACAACTATATGAGCAAACATAGCCATGCAATAATAGAAACATCCAAACAACCATATTCGTGCAAGTTTTATTCATAACCATACTATTATTCACTGTCAACATTTCAATTCACACACTTCCATTTCTATTAACTTTTCAATTGGTTCATTTTCCACTTTTTCATATTCGTTTTATTTACATTGAATCGACTTATATTCAATTTCATTTGTTTCCCATTGATTTACATTTATTTCACTTGTTATGTCAACATCTTCTATTCACATTTGATTTATTCACATCTCATTCATCCACGTTCACTTACTTCCAATTTAATTCGATTCATTCGTTTCAGTTGGTTTTTCATTAATTTAAATTTTTATTATGCTCACATTCATATTCTATTAATTTACATTCGTTTATAGTTGCATTCATTTTTTTCACTTCCATTATTTCATTTCGGTAATTCATATAATTAATTACACTTAAGTAATTTGATTCCACACCACATTCCATATATTTTTCTTTTCGTATCATTCGTATTTATCAAATCTATAAGTTATAAAACTTTAGCTTTGTAACGCCCCACCTCTATACCCACGCTAGCCAAGAACACTACGGTGTAGTGCTGTCAACTAGCACGAAGAATAAGGCTGTTGAGGAGCGACCATCTATGTAATTGCCTTGTGCGAGCACCGATATGTCAGATAATAAAACATTGCATTTCATTTTTAGAGGAAAACCCGACATACCGATACAAACTCAAAGCTACTACACAGCGGCTATAATGGTTTAGGACAATAGATATAAAAATAACACAGATAACATAAATGCGGAATAAAGATGGAACGAAAAGTCTCATATATATAATAACTGATATCAGTTACAATACATTTGACACAGTACAAATGATACAACTACAACTGTCGACTCAAGCAGTTACATATACAAGTACATTATCGACTAATATACATGAATACATTATCATCTTAAAACAAACACACTGACTACTACAACAAGACGAAGACCACATCAAATGATATAAATAGTCTTCATAGCTCTAGCAGCAACCCAAGCTAAAAATCTACAACCTGAAAATACTCGGTCTGACCCGAGTACTACATTCAAAAGAAAATAATACCCGGATCAGTCTAATTCAAACCAGTTTATTAGTGCATATAGGCAGTAATAATTTAAATAGACGACAGTCACAATAATTCCCGTCTATCCGATTCTTTAACCAAAGAAACCGGATGACGGTCAATATAACACTTAACAGTGTTTAACAAAAATCAGCAAATTTAAATCATCAACAGAGATAAATAAACAATTTATCAAATTGACTAAATCAATTCAAAACTGTCAATTCTGGGAGGCTGCAGTGCACGCACGCGTGCACTGCCTCGCCACCACCGAATATAAAGTCACCACCACAATGAAACTGCAGTGGCAAACAAGTAGGAATTCAAATGTGAAATGGAGAACATCATTGCAAGTGCAACAGGTAGAAGATGATGCAGTGAAGCCAATATGGCAAATAATGATGAAGCATATAAGTGCAGGCAACGAAAATAAACAAAGATGAATGAAACTGATCAAGCAAGTGCAGCAGGTACAAAGGCCCAACGACCAAGTGCACAAAACAATTTCAAGTGAAGGCCAATGAAATCAAGTACACATGAACTACAAGTGAACATGTTAATCTTCGAATGGTCATACAATTATATACATACATGAATGTATGTATACAATGCAACAGTAAACCTGATAGCAGTTACACACAGGAAAGCAGTGAAATGGGCAAAAATATCAAGTCTGGAAAGCAAGAATGCCCAGGCTCAACAAAGATGTACACAGTGAAGTGTGGTACACATGAAGCAACATGACTGTACGAACTATATACAAAAGAGAATATGCTATGTAGTGAAGCAAAACAGGTCAAGGATGAACACACGAGAAGTCACAGGTCAGGGATGCATGAAGTCAGGGATCAAAGATCAAACATGCAACTACAACACAACTACACAATATAGGAATGAATAAAATCAAGTCCAGATATTCAAAGGCAACAGACTCAAGTGACCAGAGTATCTCAAGTTCAAGTAAATACATATAACCACATCAAACTGCAGCAGTGACAAAGTGAACAAGATGAAGACAGAAACAACATGCACCATTTCAAATACATGAAGACCATATTCAAGTGCATAGGTAGATCGAATACCCCATTGAAAATATAGTCACTAACAGGTACAACAAAGTGTACCAGAGAGACCAGTGAACAAGGCACAGTGCGGTTTCAATGCTGCAAGGCTCAAGTATACATGAATACACATATAAGGTGACACAACAGTATGTTGAAGCACCAGAGTTACAAAACTCGAAGTCAAGTGATCAAGTGCAACTACAAGGTGGATACAGGAAGGCCACAGTAATCAGGTTATATAAAGTGAAGTACAACCACTACATCGGAATATGAGATTAATCAAAGTGGAAGCCGAAGTCAAATAGATCGAACAACAAGTAACAGCAGTTACAGGTGACTCAGGCAAATGTGCAGAGGCATCAACATCTACAGGGGCAACATAATGAAACTGTGGACAGGGACAAGGCTACAGCTCAAACCCCATGTGCAAATTGAAATAGGCAGCGACATGGTTGACAAAGGCAACTGGGTTGAAATGCAACCTTAAAAAGAATCACAAATATTGGCACAAAACAGAACTGGCAAGCAAAAGGAACAAGGGTAACCACTAACACACATATACAAGTGGACCAATTCAGTAGCCAGGACAATGTATTAATAACAGTGCAAGCTACAACTTCAAGTAAAGCCAATACACAACAACTACGAGATGCCAACTACAAAGTTTTAAAACCATGGTCATCAAAAATTCAAGTCAAACCGAGGTCACTGTAAACAAAATAATACTACAGGGATGGACGGAAATGGTCAAGCAAACTGGAGTCAAAGCCGAGACCAAGACAACTAAAACAAAGTCGACTCCTTGGCAAACAAATTAACAATGTCTGAGAGACCAATTAACCCAGGTACAAGAAATCGAGCCATACTAAAACAAGCCAGGAGTCATAAAGTCACAGTAACTAGGAAATGCAATGTATACGGGGCTGTAAATCGATGACCTCAGACCATCAAGTTCAACGGTCGAACGTCATCAACCTAGGGATCCCACGGTCAAAACAAAATGCCCAAAGACATAAAGCAGCAGTAAAACGAACAAAATCGAACAATGCCGCGATAAATTAAACCACCAATTCAAAACAGTGACAGGCAACAGAGAATCAAACCCAACCACTAACAATGTCAGTGTCGAAGACAACGAAAACAATAAGCAGACGAGCCTAATCATTTGAATTAGATGTGAGTGCCGGGAACACTCACCTTAGCCACGAATGAAAGACGAAGCTGTAGCGATGAGGAAGAGGAACGAAGTTTCGCCGAAGCCCAATCGAGCACGAGCACGTCGAAGCAGCCACGAGCAAGTTGAAGGAGTCATTGACGTTGGTGCCTTCGAGTTCCAGAAGCGAACGATTGAAGAAGCCCTAGTTTCGTGAAAAGGAACGAAGACGAGCCACCATTTTTATTTTCTTTCGTTTGTTTTTGTTTTAGGTTTCGAACGAATGGATGGATTACAAAGGGGGGGACCGAGTTTGGTTTGATAATCACGGCAACAAAAGAAATGGGCCAAGACAAATTTTAAAGCCCGTACAACAACGATGAATATACGAAAGAATTTCAATCGATTAAAATCTCAATAACAATCAGCTATTGATATTATCATTAAATGACGATAATTAACTGGTACGAATTTTCGGGTTGTTACAAGCTTTTATGCTTTGCAAAACATTTAAATTATAATGTTCATATTTCTTTTTCATATTAACATCATTTATGAACCATTTTATAAAATCATTCCATTTAACCTTGTTAAGTTAAATTTATTTCATTATCGCTTAGTATTTTAATAATAATATATTATTTATAAACCATTTAAGTTTATTATAAACATTTTACAAAATTGCAACTCATTTATTATTATTATTATTATTCCATAACTTAAGTTCAGATTAATCCATTGATTCACTTCATTAGTTTATTCATTAATTCAAATTCATCTTAATAATTTTACTTAAGTAAATTTTTATTTTATAACTCAATTCATATTAATAATTTTTCTCTTTATCACAATCAATTCATTCGACTTCTCTTAGGTTTCATCTTATAATTCATTTTGTTAACTTATTCCATATTTAATCAGGTAACATTCAATTTTATTGAACTCATTCCATTTGCATTTAATTTATTTACATCCAATTTAAATTAAATTCAATTGCTCATATTAATTTTACTTATACTCATTTATTTTATTTTATTTCTTTCACACTTAAATTACATTTCATTTTAAAATTCAAGTTCGTATTCATTTTATTGCTCAAGTGGAATTAATTCACTTTACTAGTTTATCTAGTTTCATTTAAATCCAATTCAATTCATTTAATCTTTATTCAGTGAAATTTTATTTCATTTAATCCATTACTCATTTTATTTAATTCATTTCAATACAATTCACTTTTATTTAAGCCTTCTTGAGGTAAACTTCATTTAATTTTATTTTTTTAATTTCATAACTCAATTTATTAAACATTTCTTAAATCAATCGTCTTATTTCAGATCTCAAATTCAAATTTTCTTTTATTTGCTTAACCAAAAATATTCAATAGTTTTAAAATTTAATTTTACTTTCCTATTCAAATCTATAAGTTATAAACTTATTTTCATTTACATTATTTTCAATTATAAGTTCAAACTATTCCCATATATTTATAAAATCGTACTTGGAATATCTTTCACAGTCAAAACTTGTTTTAACCAAAAATAAATTTCTTTTGGTAGCAATTCTCACCCTGAAACTTGAAAATGAATACTGGCGATGTTGCAGTCATCCTTAGAATTATTTTCCAGTGACTAAAGCGAGTTCAATGCTTTTATTTATTTCAAAAAAAACTTTTCAGAATCTATCACTAGTCAAAACACTTTCAAACAATATTATTATTAATTTTGAAGGCTTCGAAAACAATTTTGCAAATAAAGGAATTTAAATTCTAGAATTCTCAATTTTTAAATCTCTTATATTTATAATCTATATTATAAATCTACTTATATAATAGAGAAGCGAGGTCGAGGTCGTAGTGGACTCTGATGGGTTGTCAACATTGACTGGCGGCAGGGGAAGAAGCAAGAGTGAGGTTGGGATGATGTCAGGTAGATGTTGATCGAGGTGATGCTATAATTTTTCATTTTTGTTTTGGGTCCAGCATTGTTGTCGTGTGCTCGACTGGACTCAGCAGTGGAAGCTCTCTGAAGGTGGTTGCCTTCGATGGTAGCAGGAAGGGGTAGAGGAGGAGAGGGGTTAAATTTATACGGTAATTAAATTTTCTTAAGACTGGAATTAGTTTCAATGTTAATTATATATATATATATATCACATAATCTATTATTTGAATGTTTAAAATTTTATAATCTATTCGTACGAGGTCCAAAATCTCGAACCCAGTCGAGTCTGGTTCGTAGTAGTGGGATCTACGCGATGGAATTAAAATTGGGTGGATTGCAAATGAAAAAAAAATCAAGGTGAGTAAATCTCACTCTCTTTGGATTGCTAGATTTTAATTATAAATAGTTAAAATTAATTCTGGATGTTTTGGTCGAATTAATTATCTGTTGAATGATATTATAATATATATAGTAGTATATATATACTAGTATTTGGAGTGATATTCCCGCACATTATAGCGGATGAGACCCTATGCGCCCCGCATAATAGTGGATGACCCTATATACCGCGATATCCCCCTCGAAGTGGAATTGGTATTTTTTATGTTCTATTAGCATCTGTGGATGCAGGAAAAACAGGTTGGAGGGATCCAACTGGATTCCTCAATAATGTTGATTTATTTTCATATATAATGATACATGATTTGTGTGAATAATCTGTTATAGATTATTGCTATGATTTGAATCTTTGGATGCTATGGTAGCACGGGCCTTAAATTTGGCATTTTAAATACCATAAATTATTATTTTTAGTTTAAAGGAATTTTAAAGGAGATTTTTGATATAAAAATATTTATATTGGAAATTGGATTATTTTTAAGAAAATTTAATTAGGAATAATATATATTAATTTTGGATTGTACGTAACTATTCGTGAATGGGTTTAAATAGAGACTTTAAAAATTAATTATATAAAGGAGTTGGTAAATGGTATTCTGAAATATGAAAAGGAGTTGAATCAATATTAAAAATAGATTGAAAGTATAAATGGAATTTATAAGAAATGAATTTATATAATGGAATTTTATAAATAAGATTTGTTTTATAAACATGTAAAACCAAATGGGTTATAAAATTTATAAACGATGTTTATAAATAAAGGAATTCGATATCAGATAATAATTGGGAATATAAATTCATAGGGCGAATGTGACGCCCCACCTCAATACCCACGCTAGCCAAGGACACTACGATGTAGTGTTGTCAACTAGCACGGAGAATAAGGCTGTTGAGGAGCGACCATCCATGTAATTGATTATCACATGGTGGCTATAAAATAATCTTCGGAAACAAAAATAGAAATAAACATAACACATAGCAGTCACAGACATCCATATCACAAAGGCGGAAGAAGATATGAATATATAACTAACACATGAAAGTGTACATCAGAGTAGTGGTCAAAAAGTTCCACAATAATACAAAAGAATAGCAACACGTGCTATACCAAAAGAATACAACTATGAGTCCATATCTCAAGTGTATACAACAAAAACTGCTAAACTAAATAGTCAGCCAAAAGTCAGAGTAGCAAATCCCGGAAGGAAGTCAAGCAGAAGCACCTGTAACATCTCGGTCTGACCCAAGTATTATTTAAGAAAATAATAAACGGATCAGTCTAACTATAAATATCAGATGACATGATATATAATAAAAGACATGGCATAAACATAGAATATCCATACTGACATACTAATATAAGTATGAAAATGATGATCAACAGGAGATCAACCGATGAGAAATGATCAATATCACGAGAATCTTCTCAAAGATCCAAAGAGGGCATCATACCCTAAACTTGTACTCATAACAAGTCAATGACATAAAAATCAAGAAATCAAACAAGAAATCCAGAAATCATAAAAAAGAGAAAGAGGCCTATCACATGATGGTCCGAAGACCATTGGGAGCTACCCCATATGTGTGAGTCGGAATCACACTGATTGAGGCCTAGGCTAACCAAAAAGCAAAAAGGTATGTGTGAATGGAATCACACAAGTGGTGTCTAGCCTAACCTCGTAAACAAAAAGATATGTGTGAGTCGGAATCACACTACTGCGGTCTAGACTAACCTTGCGGACAAAGAGATGTGTGTGAGTCGGAATCACACTACTGCGGTCTAGTCTTACCTTGCAAACAAAGAGACATCGCACAATTGCTAGTCTAAATCATAAAATGATCATCATGATCAGCGAGAAGTGTCAATCACACCAAGCTAGTAAATATATGAGTTTAGCTTCATGTCCCATAACCACTTGCTTAACTTAAATATTTACGAACAAGCTGTAAATCTTCACTAGGAAATTGTCACGAAAAGGGATCAATCGAACAAGTCCAAGAGCTAACCGACGAAGTGAACGCAAGTGTTTCATACCACTCGTTTTACTAAGTCGTTTAAGTCGATTTCTCATTCGAGTGAAGTAAAGGCTTATATATTAGTAGATTGAAAATCGGTTTGAGAAAACGAACTTTTGATATTAAAAATAGTGTTGAAATCGATTTGAAGAGTTTTGATATTTACTACTAGTATTAAAACCTTCATATCTTTAAAGTGACAAGTCATAAAACGATTGTTGGAACAATCTATCACAAAAATTCACATTCGGAGACGTGAATAAAATCCAAGGAAATCAGCTTAAAATGCATCAAAGTGGAAGTTCTGATGAATGCTTTTCAGATAAGATTGCCTTCGCAGAGTAATACGGGGTTCGACCCACGGCGGGGTGCGGGGCAGCGCCCCGTCACGGTACGACTTAGTGAAGGCAAGCGGTCCAGCGACCTAAGGAAAAATAGGTCATACGACCTAAGGAAATCGCGAACTAAAAAGACCAAGTGTAAGGTCGGCGACGACCTACGACTTAACAAAGTCGAGCGACCTACGACTTAACAAAGTCAAGCGACCTACGACTTAAGGTCAAGCGACCTACGACTTAAGGTCAAGCGACCTAGTGAAATAGCAGTGGGAATGTTAGGTCGGAGACGACCTACGACTTAAGGTCAAGCGACCTAAGTGGGATGCGCGACCTAAGAAAGTACGCGACTTAACAGTTTAAGGGTCTACGACCCAACGAGTTAAAAAAGTCCAACGACTTAAGAAAATTAGGGTCATACGACCTAAAGAGGTTCGCGACATAAGGTTGTTCGCGACCTAAAAGTGCACGACCTAAGGTCTTACGACCTAAGCCTTGAACGACTTAGGGGAACGAACGACTTAACGACCTAAGCCTAGAATACGAGCTACGAGCTAACTGCAAACGACTTAAGGCCAAACGACCTACGACTTAACTCGAGGCGAACGAGCTAACTGCAAACGACTTAAGCCTTTAACTCGTGAACGACTCATGCCTTTAACTCGTGAACGACTCATGCCTTTAACTCGTGAACGACTCATGCCTTTAACTCGTGAACGACTTATGCCTTTAGCTCGTGAACGACTTAATCATTTTGCCTGGAGATTATAGGTCGGCAACGACCTACGACTTAAGGGCCAGAATGAGCTAAAAATGGCCAGAACGACCTAGTAGCAGTTTTTTTCACCAAAATCACTAATTTTTGAGTTTTTCGCCAATCCAATCCAAACCAAATGCAGATATTCATACAAATGCAATAGAGGATCATTCCCAACAGTCCAAGATAGATATAGGCAAGATGTGAGATCAAAAATCTCACCTTTTCACGGAATTTGATGAAGATGGAGATTTGAGAGCAAAGCAAGAACACCAACAAGCTTGAATCAATGGTCTTCACGTGAATTTGATGTTGAATCTCGGATTTGCAATAGAATTTGTGTTTGGAGTTTTAATTTCCACTTCCCACCACCATTTTTGACAAAGCTTGAAGTGTTTTGATAGAGTGAGGAAGATGGTTGGGCTGAACTAAAGGGGTGCAGTCCAAACCAAAGTCAAAGGCGGGAAAAAGTGTTGAAAATTTCACTATCTCCAAACATATCGAAGTTTACACTCAAAAAGATCGCAAACGTCATTTTGAACTCAATGGAAGTGGTCTCGAGTCCTAATTTGACCGTATGCAAAAAGTAGCTTTTCGGACTAACATCCGACTAACGATAAAATATTTAAATAAAATATTTAAATATAAAATCGATAGATATGCGGGTTGTTACAGCGAATTTATATTAGAATATGGAAACAGGGTTGAGAAAAATGGTAGATTCTATTTTTGAAATGAGAATGGTTAGGGAATCGACAATGAATCGATATGTTGTGAAATCGAGAGGAAGTTATAAATTAAATTGGTTATTGAGATTTTAAAATATATTTTTATTTTTAAGAAGTTAAGTTCGTTTTTCAAAGGGAAAACTTTATTATTTAAACTATGAAATTTTAAACTAGTTAGTATTGGAATACTTCGAAAAATGGATTTTCAAATATTTGATATTTATTGAAATAAAATTTTAATTTTTATAATCAGCTTTGTAAATTGATTTGTTTTATTTTAAATGAGTTATTGATGGTTTATTAAAAGTGTTAATATTTTAAATAATAACTTAAAACATATTTTTTTAAAAATTACAATTCTTTAAAAATTCTCATTATATATATATATATAGTTTGAAATGATTGAAAATTTATTTATAAAATTCTCTCGAGATGTATAAACAGGTTTTAATTTAAGGATAAGATTTTATAAGAGAAATCTTATAAATGAAATTCTAGAGACTTAAGAAAATTTCCAATGTTTAGATGCGATAACTTCGGAAAGAATTTGAATTCATTTAAAGAAGTTATAAATGGTTGGTTGGGATTATAAATAAGTAAAATCGGTTTGGAAATCATAGGAAGAATTTATTAAAATTCCGGAGACTTATGAGATAAGTTATGAAATATTTCCAAGTTTAATATTAAAATGATTTTGGAAATTATACATATAAATATTTTCCTAAGTATTGAAAGAGACTGAATATATATCTTGGTGAAGATGTTTTGAAATAAATATTTTGGAGATTTATAAAATAAGGCCTAGTGTTTGCTTTTGGATGTTATTTGATAGTTAAATAGCCAACTATCAAATATTGGCCAAATTCGTTGATCATTTCAAAGAGAGCGGGATCAGATTTAATTATCCGAAAACCACTTCGATCCGGTTTGAACGTAACGAATGAATACCGTGGGGATGATTAAGACGGTGATTCGGTTTGTCCAGACCTAGGACAACTTGTATGGACGAATGCTATCAGAACATCGTCATTAAGAGGCCGACGAGCATTCTAAGTGGAATTGTTTCTTGAAAGGTAACGCTTAGCCTCAAGCCTCATCAATCGGGAATGACTAAAATAAGGGAGATGCAGCAAGGCTAAGTGGGTCGCACCCAATTAGGGTATGTTATCACTTTTCTAGATGTCCTCGGAAACCTATATATTATGGATATGGTTGTGCATGAGAGAAGGAGTGCTCGATTTGTATGGGTGGGAACACCCGGGGCGATAACATATTCGGTCTATCCAGGTTAGGGGTAGGCCGTTCTTGTGTAGCAGGGGATCCCGGCGAGGTCCTCGGTACATTGTTCTAGAGGTGTACTATGATGGGCGGTACCCAGTGGCCCAGTCATTGTATGGAATCCATTCTCCAATATGCGTCGTATGGTTTTGATTGTGCCCAACTATGCTAAAACGTGAGATGCAAGCATTTCAGCTATTTTCTATTTACTTTCTATAGGCACTATTATAATATCAGATGATTTTGATAAAAATCGTTTTGGTTATCGTAAGGTAAAAACCCGTCGTGTTTATGTGTGACGTGGTCTTACGAGATACCTTTGTTTTCAAAGGATTTTGAAGAAAGCTAGTAATTCAAATTGAGTGTGTTTTCTCATGCTGGTTTTCCAGACTGACTCGGGTGTTATTTTATTATAATGCTCGGGTCAGACCAAGTATTACAGATTCAGGATAGGATGCTATGGAGCTCAGGAGACGAGCTGGATGACAAGACGTGTTTTCGTACTGGATTTGTATTTCCGTTATGTGAGGACAAGTTATTAAACTGTGCAGATTGATTGTTGTATATTGTACTTTGATAATGGTATGTATATTAACAGCACAGTTCTTGTATTTGAAATCTGTTATCATATATTAAATTTGTTCCGCTACGTTTGTGAGATTCTGTGTTTGTTGTTCTATTTTCTTCTACCTTTTTCTTCTTCACCCTAAAGATTCGTATTTTCCGTTCAATTTGAGTTGAACTGATGTGAATTATGGTTGACTCAAGGGGTACGGAACTGTGGGCCTTTACACTTGGTACCAGAGCTGAAGGTTAAGCGAGAACCTTGGCTCTAGTAGGGATTACTCATTAGAGATAGAGTCAATAGTACTCTAGAATGAATTGAGTGTAATAATAGATATGAGCGCGTATCTGTTAGTGAATATAAATTGTTTTGTATTGTGTTGATTTATTGGTTGAGTGGTATATAAATTCTGTTCGAGTAGTGGGACGCCACTAAATTGATAGGAGTTTCTAAACACTTGAACACGGTAAACTGACACAGTATGGTTTTGAAGCGGGTAAATAAAATAATTTTACCCAAACTATATTTTGATATAAAAGAGAATAATTTTCTAAATTTTTTTATAGTGATGTGTTTGGTTATTATTATATAACCAAAATAAGATTTTAAAATTTGAAGTAGTTTATAAAAACAAAATTGGATTGTATAAGTATGAATTATACAAATGAGTAAAAAACTGAAAATTGATTCAAACCAGAATTTGGAAATTTAAATCCCAGGAAGTTTGGAAAATATTTTCCGAAGTATTGTGAAGGTTAAAATAGTATTATTTTTAATAATATTTTTGAAATAAAAATGGGTTCAATGGATTTTTGGAGAATTGTAGCACTGAACTCACTTCGGTCGCTGAAAATAATTCCGATGATGATCGCGACATCATCGGTGTTCATTTTCGAGTTTCTAAGTGGCGGATTGCTACCGTAATAATTTGATATGGATATTTTTGTTTGGAACAGCTATTGTTTGAAAATTCCGAGGAAATTGTTTTGGATAAAATCAGGTTGTTTCGAAATTCCAAGAAAGTGGTTAGTTAAACCAAAAAGAGTATGTATGTATATATTTGGTTTCAAAGTGATTTGAAATAGATACCGGGTGTTTGAATTCTGGAAATCCTTATTTAAAAGTTCTAGAGAATATCAGAAAATAAGTTTTTTTTAAAAAAACTTATAAGTGGAAGATGATATTTATAAGGAAAGAAGTGTGAAAATTGAAATTTGGAAATAAAATTTAAAGTGAGAAAGTTGGAATGGAATTCAACTTAGGTTAAGTTGAGTAAATTAAATTTTAGAAATTAAATTGAATGGATTTAAATTGAATTAATATAGTGTATAAATGAAATGAGAGTTAACTTAGCAAAGTAATTGGAATATATAATGAAATTGAAAGGATTAAAAACAAATTTGTTCGAAGTGAAATTTAATTTAAGTATGAATAACTCGAGTATGGTTTTGAAATGTTGTTTAAAAGGAATTGAAATTCAAATAAAAAGGTGAATTGGATTTGAATTATTTGGAATTGAATTAAATATGTAAATGTGAATTTTAAAGTGACTATATAACTATAAACTATAAAATTTGAATTGGATTAGAAATAATATTGAATTGAAGTAAATATGAATTTTGAATTGTGAAATATTATAAAACCATATGGATATGGCATAAATCTTGAATGAAATAAAATTTGAGTAAAAATTTGGAATTGCGAATAAATAAATTGGAATAGCTTATAAAAATTGAAATTAATGGAATAAAAATATACTTAAGCTATAAATAAATGTATAATCTCGAGTTAAAAATAAAATGTGAATATATTCGAGTATAGAATTGATGGAAATGTGAAAAATAAGTTGTGTGACTTATAAAGTTGAAAAGTGAAACAGAAAACCCAAAATAAAAATGGTTTGATATTTTGGTGAAGGAAATAAAATCCAAACTTGAATTATAAAATAAATTTGAACTCAAGTAACTTCAAAGAAGCGATTTTTGAGATAAAAATCAGATAATGAGTTATAAATTTGAAGTGAACTAATTAGAAAACTAATTAGTTAATTGAATATAGAATGGATATTAACTTGGTTGAATAAAATCAGATTATGGATTAAAAGTGGATATTGGAAATGGAACTTGAGTTATAAATAGAATCCAACTTAAATTGTAAGCGAATTTAATATAATTGGAAATATCGTCGAATAAAATAGAATTGGATTGAAATAACAACGGCTTGGGTTATAAATAAATTCAATTTAAAGTGTAAATAAATTGAATGTGGCCTTGGATACAAATTAAATAAATTCGAGAATGAATTCGAGTATGGAATTAAAATTGAAGTGAATAAAATGAATGAACTAATTAATTAATTAGTAAATGAAATGGAAGTTGGTTGAAATGAAAATAAACTTAAGTTGTAGGTGGAAATAAAATTAAAAATAATGGATTAACTTAAGCAAATATTTTGGATGGGAGTTTGGCTCGAATAAATTGTGAAATGGTTATTTAATAAATAGCGTGGGATGATTCCAAGTTTAATAGAATAGATTTGGATATAATGGATGTGGATATGAATGAAATGCAAGTAAATTGATTGAGAATCAAATTGAAATGGGATAGAATTGAATATAAACTGATGTGAAATCAATTTAAAATAGCTATAAGCTTAAGTGGTTATTTGATTAAATGAATGTCACCGAATTTGCATAGAAAAATTTGTCGTTTGACGAAAACAAAATTAAATAAAATCCTAAGAATAAATAGAATGTGAATAAATTGATTTTTAATCAATTTGGAATGGATATGAGTTTGTTTGATATAAATATGAAGTGAATGCAAGAAAACTGAGTTGTAAATCATTTTGAATTGAATATGAATCAATTGAAAGCAATTAAATTAGTATCGAAACCTTATAATTGCTTATAATACATGTTAACCATGATTGGGTTATGAAGCTTATGTGTTTTAACCATTTAAATGAATGAAATGTTTGTGAATTTCATATTTGGAACTTATGTGTTTAAATTGAGTAAGTACAGGTACCAGGAGGCTATTGGGCTAGATTTGGATTGCGAAATTGCATATTTAATAAGCCGCTTACTTAAAAACGCTAAAAAAGGTACGTTTTCGGATTAAATACCGCAAAATATAAATATTGATATATATTTTTTGTGTTCCCACCATGTGGGTCGATGTATATATATTTATCTCTCTTTTCGTATTGCAAAAGGCTCTCCATACAAGGGAGATTGTCAAAAACTTTCGGAAATTTAGGGTGTTAGAAAAATTTTGAAAAATTTTGAAATTTTTTTGTTAACGACAATTTGATTTCGAATTTAAATTGGAATAAAGGGTTCTGGAATTAGAATTGAAAACTAATTGTTTTGGGTGAAACTAAAAGATTAGAAAAGTGAAACTGTTCAGATTGATTGTGGTATATTGTACTCTGATAATGGTATGTATATTAACAGCACAGTTCTTGTATTTAAAATCTGTTATCATATATTATAATTTGTTACGCTGTGTTTGTGAGATTTTATGTTTGTTGTTCTATTTTCTTCTACCTTTTTCTTCTTCACCCTAAAGATTCGTATTTTCCGTTCAATTTGAGTTGAACTGATGTGAATTATGGTCGACTCAAGGGGTACGGAACTACGGGCCTTTACACTAATTAAGTAATTAATTAATTTAATTAATCTAGAAGTTTATAAAATCAATAACTTATGCATACGAGGTCCAATCAAGACGCTGTCATTACCATTATACTAGTATCAGTGTTATCTAACTCTTGGTTAGGCTTGGCTTGGGTGAGTTTACTCACCGTTAATGTGTATATGTTGTGTATGTAATGTTTATTGTAAAAAAATATGAATTAAAATAGAGAATAATGCAAGTTATTACTTTTGAACCCCTCCTTACTTTAGAAAGTAAGTGACAGCATTATATGTAGTATAATCTCTCAATAACCCTCTAAAACATATATCGTGGTCCAGACTTGTTTACATGTGTGATATTTTTGTTTGAAAAAATTAATAGTGTGTTGTGTATGATTGAAGAGAAATAGTCGCTATAAATGTGCTTTGAAAATTCCCTGTATTTAACACTTGTTAAATTGGTTTAACGTGAACATATTATGAAAATATATATTGAATGATTCTACACACGTATGTGGGTGTTTTTGACCTTAATGAATTGGTTTGGAGAGTTATGGAAATTGTGAAACAAAGTGGTGATGAAAATCCTGCTTTTAGTAAAGTATAAAGGACTTTTAGTTTAGATATTTTTTCTACTCTTTTTGAAGTTGTTTTGTGAAAATTTATTATAGCACTTTAGTAAAGAAGTTCAAAATTTAAATATGCTTTTATATTTTTTCTGAGTTTAAAGAAAAGGGTTTGAAATTATTAAACATGCTTTTTATGGTTTTAAATAAAGCATAAAATAAGAAATTTTAAGTAATACTAATATAAATGTTTCAAACCATATTATAAGTATTTTAAAGTGTTTTTAAGTTTACATAGTTTTAAGAAAATTTGTTACATTTTTTATTAAAGTAATTTAAAGCTTATTTAAAATAATATAACTTTAAAAAGGTTTTCAATAAATATATATAAGTTTTGGAAAAAGCCAGTTAAGCCTTTTATAAAGTAAGAAAATTTGGATTTCAACACTTGCGTTAAAATGAACAGTTTTGTGAAGTTAAGTAAAAGCACATTAATTTGTTAAATCAATGTAGAAATAAGTAATTATAATTAGGATTGTAATTATGGTTGTAATGAGGAATATTTTAAAGTAATAACAATTGGAAGGTATTTGGGTTTGTTGTGATATTGCTTGAGTGATAATTGTCTTAAACCCTTAAGTATAATTAAATCTTCAAGAAGCAATTTTTAAAGATAGTGTTTAAAGTACAAAATGATTTGGATTTGTCTTGACATTTTTTAAGTAACAATTGTCTTAAACCCTTAGGAATGTAATTTAATCTTTAAAGAGAGTTTAAAAGATAATGTTTAAGTAAAGTGTTTTGGGTTTGTTGTAAACAATGTTTTATTATATTTGTTTTTAAACTCTTGAATAATATTTTGAAGTGCTAAAATATTGCTATATGATTTTGGGAAATACTTAGATCTTTAATAATGGAATTTTAAAGATAATAATAAGTATATAAACTTTTGGGAAAAGATAGAAAAGTATAGGTTTTAAATTTTAAAAGGGAGAAGAGGTTTATAATAACAATGTGTAAGTAACATTTTATTTTAACCTCTTTGGTTATATTTTAAAGTAAGCAAATCTTGTTGATGATATGTGAATATACTTATATCGTTGAAATAAGTATATGAATACTTTTTAAAGTATTAAAAAGAGTACAAATGAATAGGGAATTGTAAAGTACTTGTATATACCCTTGTAAAGATATTTGAAATACATACAAGTAGAAAAAGGGAAGTTCTATTTAATAAAGGATTAATTAATTAAAAAGAGAATTCGAAGTCATTTATATGACTTGATCGTGCTTATGTGTACTGATTATGCTTTGTGTGTTACTTGCTTATGGAAAGTGTATGGGACTTAATTTCGATTATGTGATCATTCTTATTGTTATTAAATTGACCAAAATATAACTCTGGAAATATCTAGAAGAAACATGAAAATTATATGATACAATTTTCTTGTAGATGTTATATTGTACGTATAATCTCATTTGCTCTTCTAGGACAAACAATAAGGAAATCCATCCGATTAGGAGATAATCCCCGCACTTATGTATTGTCTGCTTATTTCTAAAAGAACCATGGTTGAATTTATGGGAAATCTGTTGATTGGTTTTTGGAGCGCCCGATAAGCGGGGCAGTGTACTTATATGAGATGCTCAAAACAGTAAACACTCCAAAACCATATACATGCTCTATGCTTTGAAAGAAGTTCGTGATTGGTTCTAGATGTTGGAACATTGTGGGGATTTGAGATTTGTTTGAGATGCTCGAACACATGTAGTTGTTCATGATCTATTAATGATGTAGGAAATCATGTGTAATCCGAGATCTATTGAGATATAGGAATCCTTGTGTGATTCCGAAGTTCGAGTTATGACTCGTTTGTTGGAATGTTGGACATAGCCTCACTAGTGGATATGACTAAAACCAGAGATAGGATGCAGAGGTAACCTAAGGCTGTAGGCAACTTTACCCTAGAGATACCAATAGTTATGCATGCGTGAGTGGTGCACTCGGCTTTATGTTATAGCCAGTTATGTATTTCCTATGCACATCAGCTAGTGATGTACGATGCTTTAGGAGGATATCTTTGATCTTTGTGCTGAAGGACTATTCTCAAAGATCCGAGGGCACCTCCATGGAATCCTACTTATTTAGCGGACGTTCCTTGGCGGGTTTTATTGTATACGCATTATTATTGTGGTGTACACTCACGCGCAGCACAGCTATTTCTTATTTATATTTATCACCCTAAACATTATTATAATTTCACTAGATTTTCTAATAGAAATGGTTTGTTTATCATAAAGTAAAAACTCATTCGTGTTTATTTACAGTGTTGTCTTAAGAGATACCTTTATTTTTGAAGGGTTTTATGAATATAAAAGTCCACATGATTTGAGTTTCTCATGCTGGTTTACCAGATTGATCCGGGTGTTATTTCCGTATAATGCCCGGATCATCCCCGAGTGTATCTCTATATTTAGCTATGAATGCTTTAGAGCTTCGAGAGACGAGTTGGATGCCTCCAAGGCCTATTCACGTATTTTATTTTCCTCTGCATTATTTGTTTTGTATCTATCAACATTTGAGAGGACAGGCTGTTATAACTATCCAAACTGATAATATGTTAGTTTACTCTGATTGTTGTATGTATATTAAAATTTTCTTTCCATAAAGAACTTCTGAGATATTATATAATATCGTTCTGCATGCGAGATTCTGATATTGTGTTCTTGTTTTGTTTCTTTTGCCCTAATGTTCTAACTTTTTAGCACACTTGGGTAATCCATAATATGACGCGACTACATAAATCCCCAAGACAAAATAAAATATGGCTAAAAAGTAGTAACGTCGTTATTAGGCACTACGAGAGTTCCTTGATAGGCACAACGATGATGAAGTAATACTGTATTGGTGATGGATCCCAACGAGGTCCTGAGTCACATCTACTAGTAGGGAAAGTATCCTGCTCCAAAGAGGAGCTGTGCTGCTTACATTCATATAAACATATACATATGTGTGTGTGTGTGGGTGGGTGGGGGGTCTACTTTGAGTAGATGGGGTGTATGTACGTGTATATGGGGTCGAGTCAACTGAGAAAAAAAAAGCAACATGTAGCAGAAGGCAATTGCATATACTATTGTTATTTATAACATGTATAATTTACCGGTCATCAAAACATTGTTCTAACCCTCCTCCTCATTACAGCCCACATGGTAGCTTTAGAGGGTCAGGTACTGGTACAAGGCGGGAACAGTGGAATGACAGATCTCCTTATGCATGCTCGACATAGACAATGGCACTAGAGTTCAAAGGCGTTAGCCTTGATCAGTAATTATTTTTAAACTTTATTATTCTTCTATGATTTTATATCGATAGTACTTTCATATACATTTGTTATTTGTAGGATACTAAAACCAACGATCTTATACTTTGGTGGACTTGGGTTTTTAATTTAGAAAAAATTTGGGCCCATTATGGTGCAAGTTGTCACATTTGGTATCATAGCTTAGGTTAATCGATCTTAAGAATTAAGAACTGTTAACTGAGTGAATTTTTATTTTTACTATAATTATAAATATATTATACGCCAAATCCTATAAATTTTGGCTATATAGTAGTTGCAACCATACTCTGAAAAAGATGGATAAGTCAATAATGAGTTGGGACAATAGATGAAGTTGAAGAAATACACCTACCTCAATTAGGAAATAGGTCGAATGGAAAGGCGTTAACTTAAGAAGAGCATGAGTATAGCATATGGAAGGTCTTTGAAACTGGATGGTATGTGACTCCCTAGTTGGGCTTGGATATCCCAATGGTTGTAGATCTCCGTAGGATTGCCAATTAATGATGTACATTTGGTTGAGATAAGGGGAAAGTAAGAGTCTATGTGTTGCAGATATCCGGAAGCAAGAATGGTGCAAGTTGCCGAAGGAAAGTATATAGTAATCACTCCAATATGATAACCAAATTTTTAATATATTCTGAAAGGAAGATAAGTCAGAAAGTAAGGGGAAAAAATAGAAGTCCAAAGGAAGAGACAAATAAAACCCACTCTGAGTCTGATTCCATCTGAAAGAATTTAATAAAAGGTTTGAAAAATATATATTTGAAATGATTTTCAAAGAATTTATTTAAAAGTAGAAAAACCCTTTTTGAAAGGCAAGTAAATATTAAACTTTCTATAAAATAAAAATTTCCCTTTTATATTAAAAAGAAATTTCTTTAGTTGAAGTTAAATTTATTTTAGACCGAAACTTTTCACTTAAAATGAGTTTCAATAAAAAGGTATATCTTTTGAAATAAAAAGAAAATAGAGCATATGTGCAGCTCAGTGATTTTTATAATTTTGTAAATTCAAAGTTTAAAATTCTTTAAAGAGGTGGGCGATAGGAAGTGGTACAACTTTTGAATGAGGTAAAGAAAGTGGAAGGATAAGAATGACCAAAGTGAAGATAAGAAGAATATTCCCGTATAAGGAAATATGGAGAAAAACACCAAAAATAGGTTATATATGAAGAGGGCAAATAAGAAGATGTCATCTAGAAAAAGAGCAATTTAGGTAGGAAAAATTTAAACAGTAGCAACATAGTCAATAGAAACAATGTTAGGAGTTTATATTAAAAAATGCTAGTAATTTAATTAAAAGCAACATAGGAAATTAATGACAAAACCGAGGAAAATGGATCATTTGCATAACAGTGTCCATCGATTACACATATCTTTTAAAAGTTCCCTTGTATGCTATTAGAATCTCCGCTAAGGTTAAAGTGGAAGTAGCATGAGTTATAGGAAAATAAGAGGACACAGAAGTTGTCCCTGTATACTCTAGTTTTTAGTAAAAGTTATAAAGGATGTTTTGAAAGCACTGTAAAGTGCATTTTGGAAGGTATAACTATTGAGTTTTTAAGAGACAAACTTAATAAATGGTTTGAGTTAAACATATCACTTTTTAAGAAGAAAAATCTTTGTTGTCAAAAGCTTTTAAAGGCAAGGATCGTTTAGAAAGTTAACTTACTAATGTTTTTCTTTAGACTTAATAAATAAATTTAATTGATAAATCCTAAATTATAGTTTTAAAGTTAAGGTTAGTTAAGATAAGGAGTTTTTCATGATTCCTTTTGAAACCAAGCTATTGAAGGATTTAATACAAAGGTTTCAAAGTTTATATTTTTAACGATAAAAGTTTTAGGATTAAATACTTCATGATTATCAAGTTTTAATATTTGAAAGAGTGTTAAAAACCAAACTAAATTTTAATATGGAGTAGATAGGGATGATTGCCTAGGTAAGATGGGGTAAAAGATAAGGCTATGAAGAAAATAGCGATGACTACTCATAGGATAGCAATAATGAGTCCCTGTTGGATGTAATAAATATTAGCATGAGTCTAGGTATTTTTCATTATATGTGTATGAAGACCATAAAGAAGAACCCATAAGGAAATGGGAAATGGTATCAGAGTACATTTCTACGAGTTCTAGAGTATACCTGCGTGAAAGATTAAAAATAAAGAAAGCTTATACCGAGATTTAAGAATACTATCAAGAGATTTGATTTAAAAAAATAGTAGTATAATTGGTTGGAATGATCGGAGTAAAGGATGGACAATATTTATTGAAAGCGAAAAAGGATAAGTTCAGATATGTGGGTTACGATAGGATGGCTTGGTAAAAATGTCCACTTTTGTTTAAGTAAGGAGTATTGGGGCCACAACATCATTAATGTTAGTTGATGTTGGATGGCATCTTCCAGCAATCATTTCTTTTATGTTAGTTGGGTTGTAAGCATTTTTGTTTCTTTTGTATAAAACGTGTACGATATTATGAGAAGAGTTCCTTTTGAAAATAAATTGGTTTTTCGGATGGACCACTATATTAATTAGAAAACTGTGTAAGTAAGGAAATCTCACGTAGACACTTAACTAATACAAAGTAAGACCGGGAGTTTATAAAATAAGTAGGGAATTATTAGCTACTAAAAGTATACTAATGTTAAACCCCAAAAGCCTTAGAATTTTGAAAACATAATTTTTAGTAAGCAAAGGATAGAGAAGATCGTTGCGAAACCATGGATCACTATTCCTGTGCCTTAAAAGCTGAAATTTATAAATGAACATGTGTGCTGATTATTGTTCTGAAAAAGAAAGTTTTAGAAATTTGAAATTTTACCATATAGTAGAACAGTGACAATCATGGACGTTAGCTCGTTGGCTAAACCCTGACTATATAGGATGTGGCTAAATTTGTTTTGAAAATTAAAAACACAAATATTTTTGAAAAATTTTATCCAAAAATATTTATATAAAAAGAATGATTTTTATTTAAAAAAAATTCAAAAATTCAATTGAAAATGATTTTAAATGAAAATGGAAAATTTCTAATTTTTGAAATGTTCTATGCAACATAGGGAAAAGTTACGGGTTAGCAAATATAAATTATACTGTGCAGTAGAAGTGATAGTATGTGCAATGTAGGGGGTAACAAGAGAAAAGCTATTTTAGCCTTGGCACTCCAAGTTTCATACCTTGTTGATAGTAGAAAAAAATGGATTTGAAAATTACCCTATTTTAAAGTTTGAAATCCTAAAATTAAATTTCTTATGTAGATTTTAATTGGAAAAATTGAAAAAGAATTGGTGTAACGACCACGACTTTCTCTCCATAGAAAGTCGCATCATTATTAAGAAAGAAAGGGATAGAAAAGAGAAAAGAAGAGAAAGAAAGAATAACAACACATCAGAATCTCACAACGGAATGAAACAAATATAATATATCACATAACTATTACATAGTCTTTACATAATCAGAGTACACAACTTATACATCACAAAATAGACAGTTATAAAACCTGTCTATTATACAACACAAGATACAATTCAAACAAACGACTCAGAGAAACCAACACAGCGGAATACTATATATCTACGAATGCTGAAGCCTCCTGCTCCATATCTCCTCCATAGATTCGTCAAAGCTAACCTGAATCCCTTGGCTACTCGTAAAAATTGAGTACCCAAGGTTTAATAAAACAGAAAATAAACACTTGGGTCAGACATGGGTCTGGTGTGAGTAAACGGGTTTAAATTGTTTAACTTCAAAACCTTTTGAAAACAAAGGTATCACGTAAGACTTCCCACACATAAACATTGAAAAGTTTTTACCTTACGCTAACCAAATCATTTGATAGGAAATCCAGTTATATTATAATAGGGTCTAGGGTTTCCAAGTAAAATACAGAAATAGCTGAAATGCTTACATCTCACATTCCAACATAGTTGGGCACAACTAATACGTACGGCACTTATTGGAGTTTGGATTCCATACAATGGCAGGGCTACTGGGGTACCGCCCGTCACAGTACGTGGCCTAGATCACCGTACCGAGGAGTACGCCCGCTCCCCTGCAACACAAAGCCGGAACCATCCCTTACTGGATAATTCCGAACAAGATAATCCCGTAGTTGGCGCGACCAACCACACACTAAGCCGAATAAAAGAAAAGGGACCTCTAGACAGGGATCTATCTTGCTCTCAGTGGGTGCTACCCACGAAGCCTTGCTGCACCTCCCCTGTTTTAGCCATTCCCGGTTGATGAGGCCTGAGGTTACGATTACCTTTAATCAGAACATATCACTTAGAATGCTCATCGTCCGCCTGACGATGTGCTGAAAGCATTCAATCTATACAAGTTCGTTCCGGGTTCGAACGAAACCGAAGGCATTATCTCGTTACACTCGTTTTGGAATCACCCTCAGAGTTAACGACAATAACCCTTGCACTCTGAATCTTCATCTTTACTTGAGATTCACGACCTATCGTTAATTTGGATCGATGTGGTATTCGGGTCTCCAGACCTGGAATACCGGTATACGGAAACCCGATCCCGGTCTCATCGAAATCCAAAACGTATCTTTTAAGGCCAAGTTGTTTAAAGGTTTAAACAATTTAACTTATCTATATTCATTCAGATAGATAATTCACAAATCACAATTGATAATCACATTATCATTTAAACAGATGATTCATAACCAAATAGGTAATCTATATCAACATCTCAATAGTTAATCTATATTACCATCATAATGCAACCAAGCATTCATACCATACAACATTACTTATCTCATTTCTGAGATTACATCCATTCAAGACAATCAATGTCATCCATTCTTATATAAGCAATGATTTACTTAATCATAACATAATTAATTTAAAATGAATTAAATTAACTATCTCTATCTTTAATTAATTTAAAGTGAATTAAATTAATTACTTCATCTCTTAATTAATTTAAAATAAATTAAATTAATTACTTCATTATAAACCTTACTTATATAATCATTAATTAATTACAAATAAATTAATTAATCTTTCTATAATTATCTATTTTAATTAATCACCTTTGATTAATTATACTTTAATTACATTTAAGTAATTATCTTAATTAATTTCATAAATTAATTATCCTTAACCAATACAGTAATTAACCTTTAATTACTTCATTAATTAATTAATTATAATCAATTACTTTAATCCTTAACTAATTACAATTAATCACTTATTATTTGATTAATTAATCTTAATTAATCAACTCTTAATTACATCATTAATTATAAACTAATGATCCTAATTACACCTTTAATTATTTATAAATTACATTAAGTAATTATTCTTAATTAATCCATAATTATTAATCATCTTTGATTAATATAATCCAGTAATTAACTTTATTTAATTATCTTCCTTAAATAATTGCTTTTAATTAATTGTCTTAACAATTAACTAATTACCTTATTAATTAACCTTAATCCTTTAATTAACCTTATTAAATAAATTATTTAATTAATAACACTAAGTAATTAACTCTTAATCACTTTTAATTATCTTCTAATTACTTTATTAAATAATCTACCTTTACTTAATTACATCCGGTAATTATTCCTTAATTACTTCATTAATTAATTATACTTAATTAATTTATAAATGATTTTCTTAATTAATCACAAATTAATTTATTATTAATTTATCTTAATCATTTAAATTTAATTAAATGATTCTTAACTTACTATATTAAAAGTTCTTAATCAAGAAACTATTATCTTAATTAAATCAATTATTTACCAATAACACTCGATAATTAAAATAATTTAATTATCTAAATTTCCTTTTCAAATTTAATTATCTTTATTTAAATCAACATTCTTAATACTTAAGAAAATTCTTATTTTAATTGATTACTAAATCTTAACCATTAAACCTTTCTTAAATTAGAAATCAATAAATCATTAAACACAGTTTAACTTAAACCTTTAAATCTTTAAAACTTTTCCCAAGTTATTAAATATAATTAAATACAAATTTATTTCAAAATCTACTTATTTTATTTTGAAACTTAATATTATAAAATATATAAACTTGTTTAAAATTTTGTTTTAAACTCAAGAAAATATTACAAAACAAAATTTCTTTTGTTTAAAACTTAAAAACATTTCCCTTTAAATTTTCTTAAATCTGCTCTCATCAAAACCCGAGTAAAACATTGGAAAACTCGAAGCAAAACTCCAGAATTCGCGAAGCGAACTCGAGACCAACCCACGTTTCATCCTGCTTCGAGAAAAATACGAGTATCCCCGAATGATAACCCGAGCAACCCTTCTTCTTTCCAAACACAACTCTTCCAGATACACGCGACATGTACGTGCACGTGCATGACTACGCTGGACGTCGATGACCTCCGATCTGGCCTCCGACAAGTCAGACTTCACCATGTTACTACGTTCGACCATCCAGACTAACTCGATACGAACGAAAACGAATTCGAGCAATTAAACCCATCACCTGGAAAACAACCATCACCAGAAAATCGTCCATCGCCGATGATCTCTGCCTCGAGACCTCTTGCCATCTTCACCGTAGCTACGCCACGCCTTCCAGCTCCTATCGCAAGCATTACGATCGCCTCCGATCACGTCATGTTGTCACGAAACCCATTTGAAAACCCACGACAATCACAGTGCCAAAAACCCTACC
Source organism: Allium fistulosum (assembly GCA_030737815.1). Taxonomy (NCBI): domain Eukaryota; kingdom Viridiplantae; phylum Streptophyta; class Magnoliopsida; order Asparagales; family Amaryllidaceae; genus Allium; species Allium fistulosum. Next base: position 101,831,344 of record CM060904.1, read on the forward strand.
ATCTCGATTTCTGACCTCCACGATTAATGATAAATCACTATACTATTTTTCCGATGAACTCCATCATCCCCTCTATCTTCAAACCCAACCTCGACCACTAGTTCGCCATAGTTCGCCGTGAATTGCCAGATAAACCCAAAACAGAAAATCCCAAAATTCTCTTCAATTACCAAACTATAAATCATGATATATATATTAAAATTCATGGTTTCCTATGTTGAATTCAACTATATAATCAAAACTAAATATTTAATCTAACAATTTTTGACCCAATATACATATATTACTGTTATTTATAAATTTCCAGACAAATAATGTATATAAATTCCAGAACTTATTTTTAGTAATGATATCACACGTTTTCAAACATCTTTCATTTACAAATCCTAAGCTATTAGAGATTAAGTGATGAGATATAGATTTTAAAAAGGAAAACAAAAACTGTCATCACTTTACAGAGACTAAGTTATCACCATACAGGCATTCAAACAGGCATTTCAAACACTCATATACAAACATTCATATATTACAATCATTTCAGATAAATCATCACATGTCAAAGGTTTAAATCTGTTTTTAAAATAATATTTACTCACCTGTCATTTTGAAACAGAGAACAGATAACATGATCTGTTTCCAGGCTTGCATGTTGATTTTTGAACTGGCTTTGTTGAATTTTTAAATCTGAAATTGATCTTTATTATCTGATTGCATGACTTCAGGTTGTTTGAAGATTTTAAAACTGCTTAATGAATTGCCTCCATCTTCTTTAAGTTTGCATGATCACAGGTGAAGCTTTCCTCATATTTGAATTTCCAGATTTTCATTTCTTCTTTGCAATTTGATTTCCAGACTTATTATTTGATTTTAGGTTCGAATATATTTTTTAGTTTTTGGTTGTAATGAAGAAAAGATGAAATTTGAACTGAAAGTGAAAAACAGATTTTCTTCTTACATATAAATTTTTATAACTTTAATTTACAAAAAGATAAAATTAAGCCACTTGTCCCCTTAAGTTGTTAATTAGCTTACACATATACCAACCAAGCCTCCATATGTTTACAAGTGTTAATTCTTATTTTAATTAATTTACTTAAGTCATTTATGTATTTATAAAATATCTATATGTATATAAAAATGTATTTATCTTTTATAATTAAGCTTTACATTCCTATATAAATTTACAAATGTGAAAACTATTATTTAAAATAACTTATACTTTAATCAAATATATATATAACATATTTATAAATGTTTGAGCTTAACTATATATATATTTTTACAAACCATTTTGACTTCTTTTTTTTTTAAAAAGGAAAGAATGTTAAAAACAATTGAATTTTAAAAGAGAAAAGATTATTAAAATGAACTTCTTATTTAAATCTTATTCTTGTTATTTAAATCATAAATATCATTTTCAAAAGTATTAAACCAAATTACAAATTATATATATATATATATATATGAGTTTGAAAACATCTTATTAAATTCAAATTCAATATTCTTTTTATTCCAACATATGCAAATATATATATTCTAAATGAAAAATACTTTTAACATTAGCTTGATAATTATCATATTGAATTTAATACATAACTTCAAATAACAATATATATGTTCATATATATTATAATTTGAAAACATAATTTTATTAAATTAAAGACTCCCTATTTATAATATATATACCAATATATATATACATTATAAATAGAAAACATTTATATAAGTTTTGAAAGATAAATCTTACCAATTTTAAATTGTTAGAAAAGATATTAATAAATATTGCCAATTAAATATTATTAACCTTTAAAATGAATAACTTGTCAATTTTATAAAATAAAATCAACAAATCAATTTAATTATTTATAAAGATTATTAAATTGATATTGCCAAATTTCCGGGATATCACATTCCTCCCCCCTTAAAATAATTTCGTCCCCGAAATTTAAAAGCAAAGATAATTTAATAACCGAGTAAAATTTTTAATTTTAAACAGCAATCACACAAATCAATCATTATTATCAATCATAGCAACCATATAAATCAAACAAATTTAATTATCCAGACAAATTCTGGATAGAATTTCCTCGAGTTTCCCCAAGTATATATATATACCGGGATACTCGTTTTACAGGATCTTAACTAACTATCTACAATAATCTAGAACTCCTTCCCATCTAGATTACAAATCTGAACAAAATATCAGACTAAACTCAAAACCATCTCAACTACCAAATCCTTCTGAACTGCTGATCGCACAACCAATGATAGATCAAACACGTATTCCCTCAGAGATACGTGAAATACAATGAATTCCAGTTATCCGAACTGGAAACTCAATCCTGTAGATCAAAGAACTAATCCTTTTGAGAACACAAGAAAATCTCAAAATACTTCTAGAGCTAGTTCTCCAATCTTACCAAATCTTGTATCTCCTTTAATTGAAGAAAACTTAAACAATATCCAATTTCAACTTCATCCTTCCCGATCAGCTTAGCCCTTGCTGATGCTTCCTGGAACAATCTAGACCAACATCAAACCAATTTCCGGATCCTTCTCAACAAAATGGTTTCCCAAAAATCACCGAAATCCAGAACACAATTCTACTCCACAAACATTAGAGAACTATGAACTACTTCTCCTATCTGAAATAGCCAAACAGTTGCACTTGACAACCTTACTTCCAGATCCTGAAAATTCTTTCACACTTAGAGATACACTTGAATTTCTTATAGAAATACTCTACTCCAATAAAATCACAACTCCCGGTTGCTCCCACTCTAGAATAGCTGCTATCTTGCTTTCGCTGCACAACTCTGATCTTGAACAGATGAGAATGCCGTCGGAAAAACTCGAGCACAAACTTGATCATCCACAGTTCATCAGACCATAAAATCTTAGCGACTTCATTCCATTTGGTCAGAAACATCTCGCAGAAACTTCTCCAATAACCCAAGAGAACACTCAAACAATCGCAAGTCTCTTTTGCGATCAACTCGACCTAACTTCCACAGATACTGTTTTCTCTTCACAAATCAGAACAGCTTATACTTAACTATCCAATTCATCGAAGAAATGGATTCACTCTGCTGCTTCTGGACTCCATCTCTAGAAAAACTGCTCAAACAGAAACTTCTTGCCAATCACAGAATACTCCGAGCTGCACTGCTTCCACAGATGCCAAAGACTTCTTATCCGAAACTCCTCGAGGAACTCGGACTTCAAACAAACAAAAACACCATGCTGAACTCAGCCACAATCACCGAAGCAGACCTACTTCTTCAAACTTGCCCCAGAAGAAACATCTTCAGAAACGTCCATAGCCACCGCGTCTCACCACACAGCTACTTCTTCTTGAAGTTACCAAGATACTATAACTCGCTTCAGCTCATCCAATAGATCTACACTATTCATCCAACTTCAAAGATAAACTCCGAACCTTAACAGTTCCTTCGGAGATTGGTGAAATCTTTACACCACAACAAAGTTCACTCGAGACAGTATTAGGTCTACAGTCTAGTCAGATATACTTCCAACCTCAACACTCAAATTCTAACTATTGGTAGTCGTGTTACTCACACTACCACCTTATCTACCTTTATAACTTATATTGGAAAACCCGAACAGGTAACCCAACAAATAGGTAGAAATATATATATATATATTTAAAATGATATATTTTTTTTTTATATAGAAATTATATCTGGGTAAAATTATTTCATTTACCTTTTTAAAACAATATTGTGTCCGTTGGCCTGGTTCAAGTGTTTAGAGATCCCTATCAATAACGTTAGCTACTCGTATTGACCAGAATCCATATACCACTCAACCGATCAATTAACACAATATAAAATCATTTTTATATAACTAACAATTACGCGCTCTCAAGATAGACACCACTTCAGAGCCTAGGTATTCACTCAACCTACTGCTCTGATACCACTGTAACGACCACGACTTTCTCTCCATAGAAAGTCGCATCATTATTAAGAAAGAAAGGGATAGAAAAGAGAAAAGAAGAGAAAGAAAGAATAACAACACATCAGAATCTCACAACGGAACGAAACAAATATAATATATCACATAACTATTACATAGTCTTTACATAATCAGAGTACACAACTTATACATCACAAAATAGACAGTTATAAAACCTGTCTATTATACAACACAAGATACAATTCAAACAAACGACTCAGAGAAACCAACACAGCGGAATACTATATATCTACGAATGCTGAAGCCTCCTGCTCCATATCTCCTCCATAGATTCGTCAAAGCTAACCTGAATCCCTTGGCTACTCGTAAAAATTGAGTACCCAAGGTTTAATAAAACAGAAAATAAACACTTGGGTCAGACATGGGTCTGGTGTGAGTAAACGGGTTTAAATTGTTTAACTTCAAAACCTTTTGAAAACAAAGGTATCACGTAAGACTTCCCACACATAAACATTGAAAAGTTTTTACCTTACGCTAACCAAATCATTTGATAGGAAATCCAGTTATATTATAATAGGGTCTAGGGTTTCCAAGTAAAATACAGAAATAGCTGAAATGCTTACATCTCACATTCCAACATAGTTGGGCACAACTAATACGTACGGCACTTATTGGAGTTTGGATTCCATACAATGGCAGGGCTACTGGGGTACCGCCCGTCACAGTACGTGGCCTAGATCACCGTACCGAGGAGTACGCCCGCTCCCCTGCAACACAAAGCCGGAACCATCCCTTACTGGATAATTCCGAACAAGATAATCCCGTAGTTGGCGCGACCAACCACACACTAAGCCGAATAAAAGAAAAGGGACCTCTAGACAGGGATCTATCTTGCTCTCAGTGGGTGCTACCCACGAAGCCTTGCTGCACCTCCCCTGTTTTAGCCATTCCCGGTTGATGAGGCCTGAGGTTACGATTACCTTTAATCAGAACATATCACTTAGAATGCTCATCGTCCGCCTGACGATGTGCTGAAAGCATTCAATCTATACAAGTTCGTTCCGGGTTCGAACGAAACCGAAGGCATTATCTCGTTACACTCGTTTTGGAATCACCCTCAGAGTTAACGACAATAACCCTTGCACTCTGAATCTTCATCTTTACTTGAGATTCACGACCTATCGTTAATTTGGATCGATGTGGTATTCGGGTCTCCAGACCTGGAATACCGGTATACGGAAACCCGATCCCGGTCTCATCGAAATCCAAAACGTATCTTTTAAGGCCAAGTTGTTTAAAGGTTTAAACAATTTAACTTATCTATATTCATTCAGATAGATAATTCACAAATCACAATTGATAATCACATTATCATTTAAACAGATGATTCATAACCAAATAGGTAATCTATATCAACATCTCAATAGTTAATCTATATTACCATCATAATGCAACCAAGCATTCATACCATACAACATTACTTATCTCATTTCTGAGATTACATCCATTCAAGACAATCAATGTCATCCATTCTTATATAAGCAATGATTTACTTAATCATAACATAATTAATTTAAAATGAATTAAATTAACTATCTCTATCTTTAATTAATTTAAAGTGAATTAAATTAATTACTTCATCTCTTAATTAATTTAAAATAAATTAAATTAATTACTTCATTATAAACCTTACTTATATAATCATTAATTAATTACAAATAAATTAATTAATCTTTCTATAATTATCTATTTTAATTAATCACCTTTGATTAATTATACTTTAATTACATTTAAGTAATTATCTTAATTAATTTCATAAATTAATTATCCTTAACCAATACAGTAATTAACCTTTAATTACTTCATTAATTAATTAATTATAATCAATTACTTTAATCCTTAACTAATTACAATTAATCACTTATTATTTGATTAATTAATCTTAATTAATCAACTCTTAATTACATCATTAATTATAAACTAATGATCCTAATTACACCTTTAATTATTTATAAATTACATTAAGTAATTATTCTTAATTAATCCATAATTATTAATCATCTTTGATTAATATAATCCAGTAATTAACTTTATTTAATTATCTTCCTTAAATAATTGCTTTTAATTAATTGTCTTAACAATTAACTAATTACCTTATTAATTAACCTTAATCCTTTAATTAACCTTATTAAATAAATTATTTAATTAATAACACTAAGTAATTAACTCTTAATCACTTTTAATTATCTTCTAATTACTTTATTAAATAATCTACCTTTACTTAATTACATCCAGTAATTATTCCTTAATTACTTCATTAATTAATTATACTTAATTAATTTATAAATGATTTTCTTAATTAATCACAAATTAATTTATTATTAATTTATCTTAATCATTTAAATTTAATTAAATGATTCTTAACTTACTATATTAAAAGTTCTTAATCAAGAAACTATTATCTTAATTAAATCAATTATTTACCAATAACACTCGATAATTAAAATAATTTAATTATCTAAATTTCCTTTTCAAATTTAATTATCTTTATTTAAATCAACATTCTTAATACTTAAGAAAATTCTTATTTTAATTGATTACTAAATCTTAACCATTAAACCTTTCTTAAATTAGAAATCAATAAATCATTAAACACAGTTTAACTTAAACCTTTAAATCTTTAAAACTTTTCCCAAGTTATTAAATATAATTAAATACAAATTTATTTCAAAATCTACTTATTTTATTTTGAAACTTAATATTATAAAATATATAAACTTGTTTAAAATTTTGTTTTAAACTCAAGAAAATATTACAAAACAAAATTTCTTTTGTTTAAAACTTAAAAACATTTCCCTTTAAATTTTCTTAAATCTGCTCTCATCAAAACCCGAGTAAAACATTGGAAAACTCGAAGCAAAACTCCAGAATTCGCGAAGCGAACTCGAGACCAACCCACGTTTCATCCTGCTTCGAGAAAAATACGAGTATCCCCGAATGATAACCCGAGCAACCCTTCTTCTTTCCAAACACAACTCTTCCAGATACACGCGACATGTACGTGCACGTGCATGACTACGCTGGACGTCGATGACCTCCGATCTGGCCTCCGACAAGTCAGACTTCACCATGTTACTACGTTCGACCATCCAGACTAACTCGATACGAACGAAAACGAATTCGAGCAATTAAACCCATCACCTGGAAAACAACCATCACCAGAAAATCGTCCATCGCCGATGATCTCTGCCTCGAGACCTCTTGCCATCTTCACCGTAGCTACGCCACGCCTTCCAGCTCCTATCGCAAGCATTATGATCGCCTCCGATCACGTCATGTTGTCACGAAACCCATTTGAAAACCCACGACAATCACAGTGCCAAAAACCCTACCATCTCGATTTCTGACCTCCACGATTAATGATAAATCACTATACTATTTTTCCGATGAACTCCATCATCCCCTCTATCTTCAAACCCAACCTCGACCACTAGTTCGCCATAGTTCGCCGTGAATTGCCAGATAAACCCAAAACAGAAAATCCCAAAATTCTCTTCAATTACCAAACTATAAATCATGATATATATATTAAAATTCATGGTTTCCTATGTTGAATTCAACTATATAATCAAAACTAAATATTTAATCTAACAATTTTTGACCCAATATACATATATTACTGTTATTTATAAATTTCCAGACAAATAATGTATATAAATTCCAGAACTTATTTTTAGTAATGATATCACACGTTTTCAAACATCTTTCATTTACAAATCCTAAGCTATTAGAGATTAAGTGATGAGATATAGATTTTAAAAAGGAAAACAAAAACTGTCATCACTTTACAGAGACTAAGTTATCACCATACAGGCATTCAAACAGGCATTTCAAACACTCATATACAAACATTCATATATTACAATCATTTCAGATAAATCATCACATGTCAAAGGTTTAAATCTGTTTTTAAAATAATATTTACTCACCTGTCATTTTGAAACAGAGAACAGATAACATGATCTGTTTCCAGGCTTGCATGTTGATTTTTGAACTGGCTTTGTTGAATTTTTAAATCTGAAATTGATCTTTATTATCTGATTGCATGACTTCAGGTTGTTTGAAGATTTTAAAACTGCTTAATGAATTGCCTCCATCTTCTTTAAGTTTGCATGATCACAGGTGAAGCTTTCCTCATATTTGAATTTCCAGATTTTCATTTCTTCTTTGCAATTTGATTTCCAGACTTATTATTTGATTTTAGGTTCGAATATATTTTTTAGTTTTTGGTTGTAATGAAGAAAAGATGAAATTTGAACTGAAAGTGAAAAACAGATTTTCTTCTTACATATAAATTTTTATAACTTTAATTTACAAAAAGATAAAATTAAGCCACTTGTCCCCTTAAGTTGTTAATTAGCTTACACATATACCAACCAAGCCTCCATATGTTTACAAGTGTTAATTCTTATTTTAATTAATTTACTTAAGTCATTTATGTATTTATAAAATATCTATATGTATATAAAAATGTATTTATCTTTTATAATTAAGCTTTACATTCCTATATAAATTTACAAATGTGAAAACTATTATTTAAAATAACTTATACTTTAATCAAATATATATATAACATATTTATAAATGTTTGAGCTTAACTATATATATATTTTTACAAACCATTTTGACTTCTTTTTTTTTTAAAAAGGAAAGAATGTTAAAAACAATTGAATTTTAAAAGAGAAAAGATTATTAAAATGAACTTCTTATTTAAATCTTATTCTTGTTATTTAAATCATAAATATCATTTTCAAAAGTATTAAACCAAATTACAAATTATATATATATATATATATATATGAGTTTGAAAACATCTTATTAAATTCAAATTCAATATTCTTTTTATTCCAACATATGCAAATATATATATTCTAAATGAAAAATACTTTTAACATTAGCTTGATAATTATCATATTGAATTTAATACATAACTTCAAATAACAATATATATGTTCATATATATTATAATTTGAAAACATAATTTTATTAAATTAAAGACTCCCTATTTATAATATATATACCAATATATATATACATTATAAATAGAAAACATTTATATAAGTTTTGAAAGATAAATCTTACCAATTTTAAATTGTTAGAAAAGATATTAATAAATATTGCCAATTAAATATTATTAACCTTTAAAATGAATAACTTGTCAATTTTATAAAATAAAATCAACAAATCAATTTAATTATTTATAAAGATTATTAAATTGATATTGCCAAATTTCCGGGATATCACAATTGGGGGCAAAAGAGAAGATTCCAGAGTACAGTGGAATGGGTACAGAAGAGAAGGATAGAATATGGAGTTCTCTATCTAAACCCTTTTCCGGTATAAAGAGTATAAGTTTAGAAAACTAGATTTTCAAATTTTTGGATGTTAGAAATTGTATACTAGGATTTTTAGATGGTAGGGATTGGATGCAAAATTGATTGAACCATACTTCCATTCATAGGAGTGTGCGTATTTGGATGCAAAAACAAGGATTTTGATTTTTAAATCTTGCATACATATAGAACTGCCGTATATATAGGCCGTTTGCATGAAATTTTCAAAACTGTTTTAAAGAATGCATTCATATAGGAGGCGCCGATTTAGAATTATTTAACATACATATCATATGTATTCTGATACACCATGAACTAGTATTCCATTGGTTGCAAAATTGCTTGTGTACTAATTAGATGGTTAGCTTAATTTTGTTGTGCACCATGTTACATGATTCAGTCCTTAAGGAATTTCAGGGACGAAAGAGAGAATGTAGCACCCTATAAATTAGGTGATAATTAATTAAAAAGAATTAATTGATAATTAATAATGCCCAAAAGTAGAATTTTTGTAAACATCGAAATTTGGCTATGAAAATTGCATCGTTGTGTTCGTGACGATTTTATGATCAATTTTTATATTAAAGTTTTACGATTGGAGTTCAAATGAAAATTTTATTGACGTTTGAAGTTTTCAAATTGGAAATAATTCAAAGTTAATTATGGAAGTGAATGTTAATAACATAAAATCAAAATGGGTATTAAATATAAATTTTAATGTTAAAGAAAATGGATAGGGTCAAGTTGAATCAGCATTGAAAAGGTATTGAATAAGACAAACCTAATTAATATTAGCCTTTACAAATAAAGGAGACAATAAATACTAGCAGCTTAGCATTTAAGAAATTATAATTACAAATGTAAACTAACAGCGATCGATCAAATAAGCAAATTGTGGAAGAAAATAAGTTAATCGAACACAATAACGAAGTAGATATTGTAAATAATGGTAAACCAATACTTCATCCCTAAGTAACTTTAAAATATAACATAACATTGCAATAAAAGAAAGAAAACCTAATAACGTTAAAAATAAACGTTAATGTTAATATATTAAAAGCAGCAATAAATGATAATCAATTAATATTAAAAACAAACTATAATAGATAAAAACGTTAACATTGGAGGAAAGAAAATCAAGAAATAAATGGTAATGAACTAACTTTAATTAATGTTAGTGGATACTTAATATGTAAGCAATATTAATGTTAGTCGGATTAAAACAAAAATGGTATGAAATATACATAATTAACTAATATTAATCTTACTTAACGTTTAAGAAACAATCAACGTTAAATCAAATGGTTTATATATATATATTATAACGAAAAAAGGAAAACAATCCAACGCGTAGCAAAAATAGGCAACCGATCGACCCCTAATGGGACCGGTCGATCGATGGCATCTAAGCGGTCGACCGGTGGCATCTAAACGATCGACTGCTATTTGCTTAGCGACGGTGAATTGAATCTAGGACCAACGGTTTAGATTTAATAAATTAAAATCAACGGATGGAATTAATTCGTTCGCCTATAAATACAGGCCTAACCACTCACTTTTCTTCTAATATTTTCTGAATCAAATAGCGAAGTCAGTCATTTTCTTTTCTCTACAAATTCTAGGAAATATAGAAATTATAAATTTAGTTTATTATATATATATGTATATATGTGGGGAACAGCGAAAAATAAAAGAAAAGAAGACAAGGGGTGAATCAATTCTGCAAAGAAAAGATAAATCTAAATCCAAATCTAAATTAAATTCAAATCTCTTCTCAGATCTATATTTCTAATGAATATGTATATTCTTGCGGTACATATTTCGATAGGGAAGAAAGGGAGTCAAACAGAAATACCGGGGTTTAGATCTGGATATTTGGAAAGTTTAAAGGTAAGTGGGAAATTATCTACTTTTTATATAATATGGGATGTAGCCTCACATATGTGTTTATGACTGGTGTGAATTATTAAAGTTAGCTAATAATTGAGATTAAATAAGAGTGACTTAATCAATAAAATGGGTCGGAATGTGAGGTTAGTTGTATTACAGAACAAAAGTCTGCCCACCTCAAGGGGCTACTGGTAGTTGTGTATACATTACACAAATGTGGAAATATTTGACTATAGAACCCGTGGAATTATACATTCGCATATAGGTAAACAAATACCCAAGCAAAGTCTGGTTCAATCTTTTAAGAGGTATTACCTTGACTGTATGAGGCAATCTAAATAGGATGGTGAGCAAGGCTCGGTGCAATGTCAGTGTGTTTTGTACCATATTCGAGTGTAGGAGATATACATAGGTCGAGAACGTCATCGGTTCTGAGCAGTCAATGGAAAGATGAGGATTACACCTAAACGGGCTACACCTCCTATCGGTGTAGATCATGTTTAGATCATGCATCAGCACAGCAGTTTGCTATTTTGTTTGTTTGGAGACAAGACTGTATGACCCTTAATAGAGGTCTTTCAAACGAGTGGAGTAGTCCAAGGAGCTGGGTCCTCAATAGTTTGTGGAGCTCAGTCCATAATATGAAGCAACTAGATAAAACCCCATAGAATATAGTTAATCAATAGTAGTTCCATTATTAGGCACTAAAGGAGTACGTTGGTATGCACGGCAATGAGGACATGATACTGCATTGGCCATGTATCCTGATGAGGTGTTGAGTTATGGATATTAGCAAGGAAAGTATCATAGTCCAAAGGGAGACCGTGGCACTTATATATCTACATACATATGCATGTGGTTATGGTTTACTCTGAGTATATGGGGCGTATCATACACATACATGGAGTCGAGATGACTAAGTAAAATAAAAAGACATAAAATATAACGAAAGGCAACTGAAATAAACTAGTGTTATGTATAAAATATGTAACTCACCAGTCACCAGAACGTTGTTCTGACCCCCCTTCTCATTACAACTCACAAGATAGCTTTAGAGGGATAAGTATAGTACAAGGCGGGAACAGTGGAAGGATGGATTTCCCTATGAATGCCCAACACCAAAAAGGGTATTAGAGTTCAAAGGTGTCAGCCTTGGTTGGTAACTATATGTTTATTAGACTTTATTATTCCATTGTGAGTTTATATCGATAGTGCTTTGATATGCATTTGGTATTTGTAGGGTACCAGAACCAACGACCGTACTTTGGTGGACTTGGGTTTTTGATTTAGCAAAAAGTGGGGCCCATTATGGTGGGCATTGTCATAGTTATGCCATTGTATTCATGGTTTTTGCTTTTGCCGTAATGCGATAAAATTTTGGATATAAACTTTGATTTTTGATGTCTTTATTGGAAATCGCCTTTTCAAGCCATCTTTCAACGTTGATCAACCATCGCTGTCATGTTGATGGTGGTTGATTGACACTAATGGGTTTTAGTTGGTGCAGAAATGTTTAAATGATGATAGTAGTATTTGTGAAGATAATGGGCCATGGGTTGGGCTCAATTTAGTATGTGAGCCATGAGACTTAATGCTTAGCTTAGCAGCCAAGTTGTGAGTCAACCTTCATAGAGTGCCCAACATGGGCATGCCATGAAGACAGTTGTGTAGTTACCATGTCATGCCGGGTGGCTTGCCTCTAAGCTTTTCTAGGCTTGGCCATTATGCTGTTGTATAATAGAGTCACTTACATTTCAAATGGATGCTTCTGGTTCTAGTACCTCCGGTCGATTGAAATTAGCAGTGGCTACGCCACTTCGGGCCTCTGAATTCAAATAAGACAAGATTGACCTGCCCAAGCTGTTAGCCTGCCATGCAGTCAATACAGGGATTTTCCGCTTCCATCTTCTAACAACCTACTCGATCAACCTCATGTACGCTTGTTTGCCTTCTCGACGGGCTACTTTAAGATGGGGGTTATGCTGCCTTTCCACCGCTACTTCATGTCCATCCTCAATGCTTACGAATTACTTCCAAGTATCTGACTCCTAATAGCTACCGGTTTTTATGCGGCGTCTATTATGTTTTTGTGGCACTCTGTTTTCTAGAGCCAAATGCCAATCTTGTAGAGATAATCTTCTATCTTTAGAAGGATGCCAATTACCCGACCGGCACCTACTAACACTTCCAGGCTGGCACTATGCCTATGATTCTTTTCAAGCATTCCCAGCAAGCCCTCCCCTAGTTGGGTGACCAGATGCTTTTTCACCCCGCACGGTGTTAACCTAGGCATGAGAATACTACCTTCGAAACCCTTAGTAAGTCTTTACTTCTCTTTTTTTACCTTCATTTTTTTTGCACTTTCCTTTGCTTAACTCATTTCATGGTAGGGGAAGAGCTTGCATTCCTTGGCATTTGGTTTTGTGAACTAAATGAGAAATTGGACTGCTGAAGAAGGGCGCTCTGGCCTACCAAGACCTAAGGCTTATGGTGACCGATGCCAACCTCCACTTGGTTAGATTGATGAGGAAAAACCAGAAAATGGTTGGAGAGCAACAGAGGAGAAAGCCAATAAAGAAGGTGCCCGTAATGGAGAAGTTGGTCAAAATCAAGTGGCACTACTCCAAAGTCCAGTACAAGAAACTAGACATCGAGCCGATCATGGTGCTAACCGAGGATATGATGACGTTGTTATGGGTAAGGAGAAAGTGGAGTGGCAACAAGTTGACCTTGATAAGATAAATGAGCCATATTGGGAACAGTATGACCCACAATAGCTAGTTGATGTCCAAGTCCCCGCCATAAGCCACTACCCAAAGTGTGGAATACCGATGCAAGCTTCGATGATAGTAATATTGAGAGAAGGGGAGGAAAGCCTGGTGTCGACATGGACACAGGTTTCTCCTTTGGGAAAATTCAGGAATACAACCCATTTAACCCTAGATACAAAAGTTATATGCGGGTGAGCCTCATGTAAGGACATATGACACTAACATAGGCAGCTTGGCCTCATTATATCGGCTCCTTATCAAAAATAAGGACCGGGCCAGTGACTAACTCTTATTATTTGTTGTTGTAGTGGTCGATGAATTAGGCTTTGATGTGTTTGATGAAGGGGGGCTAAGGGTGTCATGACCAAAGTTATCAATGCCCCCATCTTGCAACTCCTGCACTAACAATGCCTCCACGAGCCCATGAACCTTGACATCCCTGATCATATCTAGGTGGTCATTGACTTGCCTCTTAGCCCCTCTTGCTCACTCCTGCAATCCAAGAATAGTAAAAGGGATGTGGCTGACCTATCTTTGGGAGTTGATGTCCTCGGGCCTTATAAGAATTTCCTCGATATTGTAAAACATAGGAGTTGCTCGCTGATTAGAAAGCTGAGGCATTTGGGGAGGTCATCCTGGACCTCCATCATGCCGAGCACCCTACTAACATGGATTGAATTCTTTTAGCCTACTGTTGGCGATAGAGGTCCTCATTTACCCTCATCGTACCCAATACGGCATATACTGTCAATCCCGGGCATACGTCATAACCTCTAGGTACGAAACTCCTTATTAGTAAGTTACTGACTTCAAGCTTGCTTATTTCTTACTTAACTATTCTAGTTGCTTGCTTTTCTTTAGAATGGGTACTATTGCATGTGAATTCTAGGAGATGGGAGAGTTTTCAGATTAATCTAAAGGCTAAGGCATTGGTTTGGCATGAAATGAAGGTAGAGGTTACCAAGGCCTAGTGTCACGATTCTGAAATCCAGCGTTCGAAAATCAACATCAAATACCTCACTTGTATTCGATTGTCAAATATTCAAACGTCAAACTTCAGTTCGGCGGAGCTTATAACAACATCAGATGAATATAAACAGCGGAAATAAACTGAATATCATACATTACATCATAGATACAACATCATCATAATATCCAGTACTACATCAGAGTATCATAATACATATGCCACAACTCCAAATAAAACATCGTAATAGTACAACAATGATCACAAGCAAAAGTCTTCAAAGGAATGAAGCGATAGTGAATATCCATAACTATGCACCTGGTGATAAAAAAAAGCTTCCAAAATATCTTCGAGGTAAAAGTTCCCAAAATACCGCTAACACCAGAATACGGAAACCTGCTACTAGGGTGCCCATCATTTCCACACGGGCAGCCTAGTAGCAGGTTTCTGTATTCTGGTGTTAGCGGTATTTTGGGAACTTTTACCTTGAAAATATTTTGGAAGCTTTTTTTTATCACCAGGTGCTTAGTTATGGATATTCACTATCGCTTCATTCCTTTGAAGACTTTTGCTTGTGATCACTGTTGTACTATTACGATGTTTTATTTGGAGTTATGGCATATGTATTATGATACTCTGATGTAGTACTGGATATTATGATGATGTTGTATCTATGATGTAATGTATGATATTCAGTTTATTTCCGCTGTTTATATTCATCTGATGTTGTTATAAGCTCCGCCGAACTGAAGTTTGACGTTTGAATATTTGACAATCGAATACAAGTGAGGTATTTGATGTTGATTTTCGAACGCTGGATTTCAGAATCGTGACACCTAGGAGGAGGATAAGGTGGCCTAGAAGGCAAGTGAGTCGGCAGAGAAGGTGGCATGGGAGGTGGACATGGCCCGGAGAGGGATGAAGGGGGAAGAAGGTGAAGGCGGATCTCTTGGGGGAGGACCGAGAGGGCAGAGAAGGCAAAGGCGAACCTTAAGGAGAGGTTTGCAAAGAAGGAGAAATCAGGCGCCCGATTATAGGAAAATAAGATAAAACATTCAACCAAAAGCTGGACGAATAAATTGTTGCCGCCGCCCAGCAAGAGGAGGAGGCCAAGTGGAAGAATCTAGTGAAGAACATGGTAAGTACCTGATTAGGGAGAATTACAAGTTCCCCATTTTTGTAAGAAATTTGATGCCATAGCTTTTGTATAGGCCTAGGAGGAGGTGACAAAATAGATATAGGCCAAGGACATTTCGGTATAACCCAGGTGTGCTTGACAACTTGGCCCAGGAACGAAAGGGTTGGATTTGTAGATATATTTTTTTCTCCTTTATAAGCTTGGAAGGGCGGGCTTTGTGCCCCTACACTTTTGGAATTGAATAGATTTTCTTCTTATTGAAATTTGTCTAAGTACTTTATAGTCGTATTCTGCTCTTGTCTGTTTGTGCTTAGCTTGTAGGGTAGCTACCACGAGTAGCTGAAAGCCCCCGATAACTTGTGCTTCGTATTTTTCACATGATAGATTAGCTAAGTAGAGGTAAGTGATGTTCGGCGAGACGGCCCATTCTTGTAAATCTTGTACATAAATTATCAACTTATGTTAGTTGATAGGCCAGTCCAGTCGAAGGACTTAGACATGAGCATTGACTGCGTAACTCGTTTGTTTGTTAAGCATAAAGGCCGGCATATAATAGTCGACTTACTTGTGCCATCTTTATGCCATGTGGTCCTGGTACGAACCTAGGCATTGAATAGCTTAAAGGTCTTCTTAGATGACATGCATAAAGTTTGGATAGTAGTTGGTCCCACCACAAACCTAAGCAACAAATGATTTAAAGGTTCTCCTAGGCGACATGTTGTAAGAAAGAGTGGCAGTCCCCAATAAGGAAGTGAGTCTATGGTAAGTAGGGGAGCATGGCTCACTATACACTTGGTGGAAGAGGTCAGCAGTCCCTAGCAAAGTAAATGAGCACATAAAAACTTATCCTTCGTTGAATTGCCTAGGTTGTTTGAAAGTTCTCCAAGGTGATATGATTCCAGTTGAGAGTGACATCCAGGCTTGGCACAAACCTGAATGCTAGGTAGCACCACTACAAGAAAGTGAATGAATGGTAATTCACCCTTGTGGATAGGCGATTGGCAAGTAGGGAGACTCGTTATATACGTGGCTGTAAAGGTCAGAAGTCGCACATAAGGTAAATAAGCACATAAAAACTCATCCTTCTTTGGATAGCCTAGGCTACTAGAATGTTCTCCAGGGTGGCATGATGACAGTTGAAAGTGGCATTCGGGCTTGGCACAAACCTGAACGCTAGGTGGCAGTCCCGAACAAGGAAGCGAATGCATGGTATTCATCCTCGTTGATAAATGGTTGACGACCTAGGAGACTGGCTCACTACACACATTGCGGTAAAGGTCGACAGTCCTCAAAAAGGTAAATGAGCACATAAAAACACATCCTTCATTGGATAACCTTGGTGAATGTGTTGAACAATGTTGGCTCTGGAGTCTTTGATGTATTCGTCACAAAATATGTACTACACGGCCTTATAATTATGGTCGACTCTTATATGTGATAAGCTCGGAGATGCATTGGATTCCAATTATGGGAAATGTTGGTTACATCTGGGTGAGACAGGACGTAGACACCATTTGTTAAGATGACACTTATGACATACAACCTCTTCCATTTTGGATCATTAATCCTTTTTTCGGGTTATTTGTATTTGTCGATAAAGTTAAGGGTATGCCTTATGGGCAATTCTATAATTTATTATAAACTAGTGCGATCATGTGCTACACACATAGGGTTCACCACATAATCTTTTTAATACTATATTTAAAAAAAAATTACAAAGACGAAAGTGTATGTTGATGGATTTTTTTAAAATAGAGTATACTTTTCTTAAACACTATTAACAAACATTTGCCGATAAATCTACTTAAGTAATCTCAAAGTGCATAATGTATAATTACCTTTTTTAGAGCATAGTGGCTTCATATAGCAATCGATAACATAAACTAGTGATTATTCTTAATTGGGTAAGCAGTACATTACTGTACATCACTATTAGTTTTCAAATTTAAGTAGCATATATTCAATATAAGTATGTCCTAGATTTAATAGAAATATATATTTATAAATATATATATTTGGATACACATATATATGCACACAATTTTGTTGATAATGGTGTTCTAACCTGACATAGAGAAATAATACTTAAATTCATATATTATTAAAAAAATTGGTTCTAATAAATAACATTTTAAATTCAAAAACCCACCTTTTGACATTATCTAATACTAAGTGAATTAAAAATATATTAAAGCAGCGTTGACACATCATATTTCTTAATACATATAACATAATATGACCTGAAAAATATATGTAGAATATAAATATTATATAGCCTAATTTTTGGAACAATTGAATAATCTTTATCCATTACTTTAAATATTCATATAAACACGACAGTTAATATAATTCAATGTAAATAATATATCACCATCACATTGAATTATTCTAGATGAAAATAAAATAAATTTTGGATAACATTTCATTATGGAAAATAGAAATAAGATCAAATGATGTAAGGAAACACAAATAACAAAATGAAATATTAGAAATAAATTATTATCAATAGAAATTATTTTTATTCTACATTGGCATATTGTAAAATAGAACAAATACGAGGTTATATTTGCGACGCAAAGAACTTGATAAAAGTAGGAATGTTATTAGAAAAATGCCAAAAGTGGCCAAAGTTAATTAGTCTTGGTGTGAATTAAATTTTGTAGGAACTATAATTTATTCGGAGATAAATTATGCATTTCTTGCACAAAAAGATAAGACAAACTTGTATATCAACATATATTTCTTTGCTCGTTTATTTTATTCTTATACTAAATTATTAAGGAAAAATGTACTTCTTAGGAACTGCTATTAAGTTATAATTTTACTACTTTAATGCAATAGTTCTTACACAGAAAAAGCATTTGCTAATGCTATAGCACAATTCACATTCGCTCATAAAGTTTAACTTACGTTTCTTTGGAAATATTAGTGATAGAAGGAATTAATTAAAAAAATTAAATGATTACAGATTAATTCTCAATTGAGTAAAATTATAGTGAATTAACATGTAACTAATTCTCTCGCCCAATTGAATTTTATCAAAGGGGAATTGACTGTGATTAATTTTATTAGTTTGAATTCAAATATATTATAATTGATAATAATCAATTTCTTTTAATATTATTTTGTAAGATCCCATATTTGAAGTTATTTTATTTATAAACATTATACATAACTACATTTCAAATCCATAATCTTTAAATATCTCCAAACTTAAAAAAAATCGAAACACTATAATGAAACAAACTATGTTAATAATATATAATTACCACACTATGAATTAGTGGTAACTATGCACTCAAATGAAAAAACGTTTTACTTGTGAACACCGAACACCATTGAAAAAGATATTAAATCTTAGGATTTCTAAGAAAGACATATCAGATATTAGAAAAAATACATTCATGTCGACTATGACCACATAAAATATTTATAAAGGAATAAGTATACATAATACTTATTAATAACAAATTTTAAAGTTTCTTGCTATAACCAGAACAAAAAAATGGTTCTTATACGTTTAAACCTATTTCTTAAAATACAATATGAAAATTTATTGTTTGAATATTTTTCACTACAGATATAATGCACTTCACTGAACTTGATTTCCTTATATAAATTTGAGAATAGAGATTTTCATGAAAACCTAAACGGTAAAAGTAACAGATGGCACCTTATCAATGAAAACACGAATAATATCAAAAATATTATATTAAATATAAAAGTGAAAAATTATTGATGAATTAATTCAAATTCTATCATATTAAAAAAAATTAAAAATATTGAGTAAATATTGTTTGAAAAGAATTTTTATTTGATTTGGATTGAAAGTAGAATTTTTTTTCTTTTAAATTGTAATAAACATATGAAACTGAAAGAGTGACAAAATTGTACTTCCGTCTGAACCCCTTAGCGTTGAATCAAACTTCCACCGAATTCTTTGACTGAGAAACCCCCGAGGTTGGACCTTAAACCCCTTCCCGATCACCTTAAGTATGCATACTTATGTGACAATGAAACATTTCCCGTCATAATCTCTTCATCTCTCTCTTGATCAAGAAATTTCCCTTCTTTCAATTCTGTTGAAAAACAAAGAAGCAATTGGATGGTCGATCACCAATATAAAAGGAATTAGTCCCGCTCTTGTTCAACATTGTATCCATTTAATTGATGATGACAAGCCTGTTCGTGACGCGCAATAAAGGCTTAACCTAAAAATGAAGGATACGGTTCGTGACAAAATTCTTAAACTTCTCTATAATGAAATCATATACCCAATCTTCGATAGTTCGTGGGTTAGCCCAATTCATGTCGTGCCGAAGAAGTCTGGGCTTAGCGTTATCAAGAACGACTCTAATGAACCCATTCCAACTCGTACACAAACGTGTTAGTGTATTTACATTGATTATCGAAAATTAAATGCTGCAACACTTAAGGATCATTTCCCTCTTCCTTTCATCGACCAAATGCTTGAACGATTAGCCGATCATGAATTCTATTGCTTTCTTGATGGTTATTCCAGTTATAACCAAATTTCAATCGCTTTCGAAGATCAAGAAAAAACGACTTTCACATGCCCTTTTGGTACTTTTGCTTATCGACGTATGCCATAGCCTTTGCAACGCTCTTGCTACGTTCCAAAGATGCTTGGTCAGCATCTTTTCCGATATGATCGAACACTTTCTTGAAATGCTTATGGACGATTTTTCTATCTTTGGAAAATCTTTTTTCGAGTGCTTACACCATCTTGAGTTGGTTCTTAAACGATGCAAGCACAAACATTTAACGTTAAATTGGTAAAAATTTCTTTTTATGGTCAAACACGGCATTGTCCTTGGTCATGTCATTTCAAATAAAGGCATTAAGGTAGATAAAGTGAAAGTTAACGTAATTGCAAATCTACCCATTCCCAAATATGTCAAAGACATTCATTCGTTTGTTGGACACGCTAATTTCTATCGACGTTTTGTGAAGGACTTCAGTAAAATTGCTCGACCTCTGACGACTCTTCTTAGAAAAGACGTTCCACTTGACTTTAATTCTGATTGTGTTTCTGCTTTCGAACATCTAAAAAAGGAACTCATTTTTGCTCCTATCATTCTCTCACCTAATTGGGATTTTCCCTTTGAATTAATGTGTGATGCTTCTAAATTTGCCATTGGTGCTGTCTTAGGACAAAACATCAACAAAATTATTCATGTTATCTACTACGCTAGTATGACTAAACAATGCTCAACTCAATTACATGACCACTGAAAAAGAGCTTCTAGCAGTAGTCTTTGCGCTCGAAAAATTCCGACCTTATTTGATTGGCTCATGCATTACGGTTTACACCGATCACTCCGCTCTTTGGTACCATTTCGCTATAAAGGATGCTAAATCTCATTTGATCCATTAGATCCATCTACTCCAAGAATTTGACCTTAGGATCAGAGATAAAAAAGGATCTGATAACGTCATTGCCGATTATTTGTCTCATCTTCCAAACGCACTATCTTCTTTACTGATCAATGAGAACTTTCCCGACGAACAATTCATTTATATGTCTGTCAATCCTTTGTACGCCGACATAGTGAACTATCTAGTCACTAAGGAAACTCCTTCATTTTGGTCAAAAAAAGATAAATATAAATTTCTTTCCCAAGTCAAGTGCTTCTATTAGTACGATCCATACTTTTTTAAATATTGTTCCGACCAAATCATTCGGCATTGCATCTCGTATTGAAAAATCAAAAGCGTTCTTTCGTTTTCTCAAGACCAAGCTTGTGGTGGTCACTTCAGTCCGAAGAAAACTGCTGAAAAAGTGCTTCAATGTGGCTTCTACTGGCCCACTCTTTTCAAAGACTCATTCAAATTTTGCAAAACTTACGATCGCTGCCAAATGTTAGAAAGAATCTTTCGACAAAATATGGTGCCTTTGAATCCTATTCTTACGATCGAAATCTTTAATGTTTGGGGTATTGACTTTATGGGACCATTCCCAAACCCTTTTGGAAATTTGTACATTCTTCTTGCCGTTGATTACGTCTCAAAATGGATAGAAGTTGTTTTGCGTAAAACGATTGACCATAAAATTGTTGTGAAATTCATAAAAGAAAACATCTTTTCGAGGTTTGGGACACCTCGCACGTTAATAAGCGATAATGGAAACCATTTATGTAATCGTCCATTTGAAACTCTAATGAAGAAATACTTGATAACCCATAAGTTATCCACTCAATATCATCCTCAAACTTATGGCCAAGTTGAAGTTTCAAATCGTGAAATCAAATAAATCTTGGAAAAAACCATTAATAAAAATAAAAAAGATAGGTCTCAGAAATTGACCGATGCACTTCGGGCTTACCGTACTGCTTTTAAAACTAACCTTAGGATGTCCCCATTTCATTTAGTTTATGGTAAACCATGCCACTTACCCGTTGAACTTGAACATAAAGCGTTGTGGGCAATTAAGACCATAAACTTTGATCTTGAAAAAGCCGACAAAAATAGAAAATTGCAAATCAATGAAGTAGAAGAGATTAGGAACGACACGTATGAAAACGAAAAAATTTACAAAGAAAGAACAAAAGTTTTTCATGATAAGTCTTTCCTAAGAAAAATGATTTTGCTAAATCAGAAAGTTCTTTTGTATGACTCTAGACTTCACTTATTCCCTAGAAAATTAAGGTCAAAATGGACTGGACCATTTGTGGTTCGACCTGTTTTTCCACACGGAGCCATATAAATACAAAACCCCAGGGAAAGAACAATTTTCAAAGTCAACGGTCATCGTTTAAAGCCTTACTTGAAATTTCCAAGTGATCGAGAGGAGGAGCTCATGATTCTTCATGAGCCATACTACGTCTAGTAAGAAATGTTAACCCTCTTTTGTAAGTATGTACATATTTTTCCCCATTACACTCATTATATCATGCATTGGCTGTGGGGACACAGTCAAAATTAAGTGTAAGGGGAGTCTCATCTTCATTTTTAATTTTTTGTGGTTTATTTTTTTCATTTTTCATGGTTTATATTTTGCATTTTCTTTTCCATAACTCACAACTTAAAAGAAATCTCAGAACAAATTTTCTTTTTAGCATATTAATTTACTTTTGAAGAAACACTATAGGATAAGTATATGTTTTGGTTATTAAATTGAAATTTTTGAAAATTCATTTGTCTCAACGTAATGAAAATAAAGTTTGATTACAAGTAACTATGGTTTAACTAGTATATAAGAAGGTTCATGAGTGTTAATTATGAAGTATATCCTAACTGTAAATCTTTGTTTAAAAGAGTAGTTGATTTAAAGTAAAGGCGATAGCATTTTTGATCTTTTAAGTTTAGGGGTGCGAAGATGATTTTGCAAAACTCTCTCTTCATAAAAAAACATAAAAAAGTCGGTTTTTGTGAAAATAAGAAACACCTAGAGTCATGTATTCATATGCAAGTGCGTGCGCTCCCATGCTCTGTACTCTTCTCACGTAAGCCCGAAAGGCAGTGCATGATCGGTATATCTAGCCTCAGTTTATCTGAGTTAGGTGTATGTAAATAAATTTTTAATAAGAATTACCACCTAGAGTCATGTGTGCATACGCAATTTGTACACTCGCTACGCTCTGTACTCTTTTCACGTAAGCCCGAAGGGCAGTGCATGATCGGTATATCTGGCCTTAGTTTATCTGGATTAGGTGTGTAGATATTAATAATGTTAATACTTTTCAAAAGTAGAGAGAGTAAGTAATTGAAATCCAAGCACTATTTTACTTATTTGATTCGATTTTTCATTCAAAAGAAATAAAAATACCACTTTGCAAAACTTTGATAATCAACTAAGGATCCATTTCATAGTTGCACTATGTTATCAATCGAAACAACTAACCAAACTAAAGTCTAATTGTGATGATAACTTAGTTTTTGTTTGAAGTTTTGACGAGTAAAAGGACTTAAATTTTCTTGATAATGACCAGAACTTATATTTAACTTATTCGTGTCAATTTAAAAGTAAATTCTACATTTGTAAATATTTTCAAAAACTTATATCCATATCTTTATAAATAAATCTTGCATTTAGGAATTTTTCATGTTGCATTTGGATTTTGAGTGTAGTATCTGCTGAAAACCCTCACGAGACAACACTCGTCCTACTAGGGATACCTATGTTTTTAACGGTTTTGCATACGCTCAATCCAATCGTACTCCCTACGAAAGTGGATTTATCATAGTTTTTCTTTATTCTAGGATGAATAAAAAAATAAGTGTGGAGGTATTTGGTGTGCACGTAAAAGTGCATAATTTTACTTCCATATTTAATCTACTTTTATTTAAATAAATGAGCATATTACGGTATTTTACATGTCTAAACCAAAATCTATTTTCAAGTCATCATTTATTTATCTTCATTTAGGGGGTAAAATGGTAATTTTGTGTATGATTTAATTTGAGAAAATTTATTTGGACATTTTTATTTTTAATTATAGGAAAAAGAGAGCAAATATGAAGAAGTTTTCATGAATGTATGGATGCACAAGAGTTGGAAGCCAAAGAAATGAAGAAATAAAGGAGTTCAAGTAATCATGGAGGGCCCCATAGTCCCACTAACCATGATCCACAATTAAGAGCTAATGCACATGTTAGTGGGGATTAAAGGCACATGCACATTTAATGGAGTATTAATTTCATGCTAATGATTACTTGGAGGTTGCACTTCCTAAGGGGCATTTTGAGAAATCCCCTAAACTAGGAATTAGGGTTTTATTCATGTACAAATAACCCTCTTATGTTCATGTAATGGAGTTTTTAATCTTCTTATCATATTATGCAAGTTGTAACCACAAAATTAAATGAGAAATAAAATGGCTTCCTAAACCCTCTTCTTCATTTTCTACTTGCTTTTATTTCATGCTTATTTTTATTTACTTGCTTTCTTGTATTTCATGTTAGTAGATTAGCTTTCTTTTCATTGCAATTAATTTTATTTTTATGCAAGTAGTAAGTTCACTTTTATTTTAGTTAGCTTGCATTTTTATTGCTTTTTAATGTTAATATTCACATGCGTTGAAATGATAACACAAATGAGAAGCTAAACCATTCAATTTAGGGGTAATGAAGCTCTCTAAAATTATGTAGATTCAACATATGTTATTATTTATGATCTCTTTTTATGCTTCATGAAAAGTTAGATTATTATGTAAGTTTAGTAGGGAATTTGATAGACTATGTTATAATCACAAATGGGCTATGCTTAATCCAACATAAACAAAATTTACATCATCATCTAACTAAGTGATTTTGATCATGGAATTAAAGGAAGATCAAAATTTTATGATCTATGTTACTAAACAAAATAGTAAATAGATCATGCTTAAAATAACTTTTGCTTTGACTTCATGTTCATTTTCATGACAATTAATAAGTGGTTTTAGTTGTTGTATTAAAGTTTGATGGTTTAAGTTATGTTAATCAATAACATAAACGGACCATACTTATGAAAAATACCTCACTAATTCTATGTAGACTAAAATGAGAGATCATAGATAAAATTTCATGTTGATTTATGTGAATGTATGAGAGTATATTTGCCTCTAAATCATCTTTTAATCTCATATTTCTATTCACTTTGTTCTAGTTAGTTTTGCATTTTTAGCTTAAAACAACTTCAAACTTTAGGCTAATTTGACCGAGTTGAATTTAAAATTTAATTCATTTCCCTATAGATCAACCTGTACTCGCCATGTACTAAAATATACGTCGTGCGCTTGCGGTTATTTTTATTACAGTTTTTCGACGAATTTTCTAACCGATAGAAAATTCGTCGTCAAACACCGGACTAGTTGTTCTATGCCTAAATTTTGATGAGATTTGACAGGTGCTAAGGACCATGCCGTGGACGGGCTGCTTGTGATATGATGGGATAGACTGCTTAGGACTGATTGATGGCAGTTGTACTGAAGCCGAGCCAAGAACGGATCATGGTTGAGTCGGTCTTGTTGAATATGCTAGATATTGAGGCAAATTTCAGCTTTGCCTGTCGACAACTGAAGTGATTCAGAGTGAATGGGATGACTTGGAGTCAAGTTGAAAGTGTGTTGGGTGAAAGAGCTGGTCATCATCGAACCAGGCTGGAGTGGATTGGTAGGGCTATATTTAGTCGTCTTTATCTAATAAATTGACTATGAAAGTTACCTAAGGACAAGATGGTCGGTCTTTAGTTCGAGACGCTATTTGAGTACATGGGCTGGTCCGAGACCAACCTAAACTTGAATCAGCATGTGCGAGCCGATCGTAGGATAATTAGGCCGACTTTGATTGGGTCAAGCTATGCCTTAATCGACTTGAATCACTTACGACAAAATTAAACGATATTTTGCCCCTAAGCCAATTCTGTAAGTAGGGGAAGGATTGTCATTTCATAAATACATTGCCGTTTGGACCACTGTTTTGTATTTAGTGTGTGCTCCATGTAGAGCTACATCATCGGTTATGATACTTTTTCAAACTTAGAAGAAGCTCGTGTTTGCAATGTGGGTGAAGTGATAGTTGCATTCACTATACCTGGATAGTCGAGATTTGAAGTCGATTTGAATCCTATGGTTGAGATCTATGGAGTAGATTTATAAAAGCTACCCTTCTCCTCTACTTCATCCTTTACTGAAGTAGAAAATGAACACGCTATTAAAAACCTTCAACTTCTTCCCAAAAACCTTGATTTTTCCAAATGTTTTCTATCAAAGAAGTGAGTTCTTCTTCGCCTTCAACTCCACCGTGGCAGGCATCGCTGCCACGACGAAACCCTGGGTTATTGTAACACCTTGTAAATTATACGATAATTAACTAAATAGAATTAATTAATAATTACTAATCCCAAAAAAAAAATTTGGTAAACATCATAATTTGGCTATGAAACATGCACCGTTGTGTTCGTGGTGATTTTCTAACCAATTTTTATGTATAAAGTTTTACGATCGAAGTACAAACGAAAAAGCTATTAACGTTTGAAGTTTTTGGATCAGAAACAATTCAAAATTAATTATGGAAGTGAATGCTAATAACTTAACACTAAAATGGGCATTAAATATAAATGTTAATGTTAAATAAAATAGGGTAAATCTAATTGAATCAGCATTGAAAAGATATTAAATAAGAATTTAAGGGGGGGTGAAGTTAATGAATATAGCCTTTAAAAATAAAGGAGACAATAAATACTAGCAGCTTAGCATTTAAGCAATTGTAAATACAAATGTAAATTAATAGCAGTCAATCAAATAAGCCAGCATGGAAGAAAATAAGTAAATTGAACACAAAAAGTAAATAGATATTATACTTAACGGTAAACAAGTACTTTATCCCTAACTAACGTTAAAATTAACATTACTGTTGCAATAAAAGAAAGAAACCCCAACTAACGTTAAAAATTATCGTTAACATTAATATATTCAAAGCAGTAATAAATAAGAATTAATTAACAATAATAACAAATGTTAATAAATAAAAACGTTAACATTTGAGGAAAGAAAATCAAGAAATAAATGGTAATAAATTAACGTTAGCAGATACTTAACGTGTAAGCAAGATTAATGTTAATCGGATTAAATCAAAAATGGTATGAAATATACATAATTAACTAATATTAATCTTACTTAACATTTAAGAATCATCTATGTTAAATCAGATGGTTTAAATATAGATATATAATAATAAAAAAGGAAAACAATCCAACGCTTAGCAAAAACAAGCAAACGGTCGACCCCTAATTGGGACCAATCGACAGTGGCATCTAAGCGGTCAACCGCTACTTGCCTAGCGGTTGTGAATTGAACCTCGGTCCAACGGTCTAGATTTAACAAATTAAAATCTAACAGAAGGAATTGATTTGTGCGTCTATAAATACAGGCCCAATCCTTCACTTTTCTTCTCATATTTTTTGAACCAAAGAGCAAAGCTTGTCCATTTTCTTTTCTCCACAAATTATAGGAAATATAGGAATTATAAAATTAGTATATTATATATGCATATATGTGGAGAATAGCGAAAAATAAACGAGAAAAAGAATAAGGAGTGAATCAATTCTATGAAGAAAAGGTAAATGTAAATTAAATTCAAATCTCTTCTCAGATCTAAATTTCTAATAAATATGTATACTCTTGTAGCACATATTCCGATAGGGCCAAAAATGGAGTCAAACAAAAATAACAGGGCTGGATATCGAGATTTGGAAAGCTTAAAGGTGAGTGGTGAATTATATATCTTTTATATAATATTGGATTTATATAGTTATAAATCTGTTTTTATATGCCTAACTGTAGTTTTGGAGTTGTAGGCCTAATTGTATACATATAATGAATTTATAAACCCTGTCTACATATTCTATGATTGATAACTTGGATTTAACATTGCATGTACTTGAATCTTGATAGTACTGGGTAGTAGTAGTCTCTAAAGTTGATAAATTATATAGTAGTTCTGGATTTATTGATTAAATGGTTTATGCAAGTAAGCATAAACTAGAAGTTATCACAATAAATTATTAGAGTTTAAGTAGTATTTTAATTCATTGGAATGTCGAGTGATGCATTGTAAGTTTTTATAAATTGCCAAGTTTAGATTTATAAATAAAAGTGTATCATTTGAAATAACAAGAAATATGCCTAAAAGAAAGATATATATATATATATATATATATAAAGAATATGGATATCTACAATATTTTATACTGCCTATTTCAATAACTACAAAAAAAATTAATTTCTTGTAATTCCAAATGAAACACAAATTCCCTTTTCAGATAAGTTATAGAAATTTGTAGTATTAACCTTTCTTTTTGAGAAAGACGTAATTTCAGTGCAGAAATCCAAGTATGAACTTAAAAATTGTAGAGGTAATAATAGTAATGGTCTAATTGTAAAACTAATATATATATATATATATTAATAATTATAAGTTAGAAATCAAATGGTAAATAGAAAATAAACAGGTTAAATAATGGAATGAATAAAAACAAGTAATTGAATGAAAAAGGAAAGTGGAAATTCCAATAATAATGAAGAATAATAAGAGTTAAAAAGTACAGTAATAAATATCTAACAATGAAAGAGAAAAGTGATAGTAAAAGATATTTAAAAATTTTAAGTCCAAAGAAAGCTTTAAATGACATTAAATTAACATTATTGAAACATGGAGTCGGTTAAATAAAAATAGTTGAATATGAGTAGGTTAACATCGGAGGCGTAATAATTAAGTAAGTGAACATGTACATAAATATACCTATATATATAGCCTCACATATACATTTATGATGGGTGTGAATTATTAAAGTTAGCTAATAACTTAGAATAAATAATATTGACATAATCATTAAAATAAGTTGGAATGCAAGGTCGATAGTGGTACACATCAGAAGTCTACCCACCACAAGGGGCTAGCAGCAGTTATGTATATGCAGATGTGGGACATACCCAACTGTAGAACCCACAGAATTATATGTGTGCGTATAGGTGAAGGAATACCCGAGTAGAGTCTGCTTTAATCTTTTAGGGGTTATACCTTGATTACATTAGGCAATCTAAATGGGACAGTGAAAAAGGCTCAGCGCTATGTCAATGTGTTTGGTACCATATTTGGGAGTAGGAGCTATACATAGGTCGAGAACGTCATCGGTCCTGAGCGATCAGTAGATATATGAGGGTTGCACCTAAACGGGCAATATCTCATACTAATGTAGATCATGTTTATGTCATGCACCGCCACAGTTTTTTGCTAGTTTCTTTGTTAGGAGGCAAGATTGGATAACCCTTAATGGAGTGCTTTCAACAAGTGGGGTAGTTCGAGGAGATGGGTCCTCAATAGTCCATGGAGATGAGTTGTATCGACAAGAATTTCAAAGGTTTATATTTAAATATCAGAATTATTTAAATCTTGGATTTAGTGTTATAAAATTGATTTAATAAGCATATTTAATTCCTTTTAAATAATAATGATGATGACAAACTTTTAAATAATAATGAATATGATTAAACTTGTTTTAATAATAATTCTTTTTAATTAATGCATGAAATTATCATCTCGGGGCATTGTCTTGGATTTTGACGAAACTAGTGTCATTGGGTCCACAATAAGAGTTGATGTGCACCGACGAGTTTCATGATGGTATGTCTGATGCACTGCGTGGTCATGCGAGCTTGAAACATGTAGTGATAATTTCAGGAATTAAAATATAATATAATTTCACTATAAATACACCCATACATTTTACCCTTTCCACTATCTTCCTCTCTACTCCTCTCTTTATCTTCCATTTCCTTTTTATTATAATGAAAATAATGCCCCCCTTTTCATATAATTGTTTCTGGAGCTATGATGCACGAAAATGAATGGCATTAGATTCATTGTGTTCCTATGGAAGAGAGCTCATGTGTTAGTGTGTACAATGTTGGGTACGGCGTCAACTGGGGACGAGCAATGTGAGAAGTTGAAACTAGGGTTAGGTTTTGGGGATGATTGAGGCAGATTAGATGAAACAAAGGGTAACATTGTGCCTCTCGTTCAAAAGGGCACCAGTGGTGATCTTTTGGTGAATTTCGACCATGCCTAGTGAAATGCGACCGTGTGCTTGTCGCAATGGGGAGGCTGCAGTCGTGATTTTCTGGGCTGATTCGAGCTTTATGTTTTTGGGTCTGAAGCGAAGCTCTTGTGAAGTGGAGTTAAATGGAGGTGGCGATGTGACAAATCATTAATCGAGGTAGGAGATTGAGGTAGAGAGGTACATGGAAAAAGTGAGTATCTGCATGCATATGACTTTATGTCGATGGAAGTAATTAGTAAAAGGGGAAGAAGGTTTAGAGAGGTAATTAGTATTTAATTAAGTAGTTAATTAATTTAATTAATCCAAAACCTAATAAAATCAATAACTTTTGCATACAAGATCATCTTTGCCTCTGCACTTGTATCGGGATTATTTATGTCATGGTTAGGCTTGGCCTTAAGTGAGTTTACTCACCAGTTAATTTGTATATGTTGTGTATATAATGTTTTTTGTGCAAAATATGAATTAAAATAGAGTGCAATGCAAGTTATTACTTTTGGACCCCTCTTTGCTTTGGAAAGCAAGTGATAACACTATATATAGAATAATCTCTCCTTTAAACCTCTAAAACATGTATCGTGGCCCAAACTTGTTTACATGTATGATATTGTTTCATAGTGTATTGTGTATGTTTGAACCGAAATTGTCGCTATTAACGCAATTTAAAAATCCCCTGTATTTAACACTTGTTAAATTGGTTCAATTTTAATATATTATGAAAATATATATTGGATGGTTCTATACACATGTTTTAGGTGCATTTGACCTTAAGAATTTGGTTTGGAAAGTTGTAGAAATTGTGAAAAAAAGTGGCATTGAAAATCTTGGTTTTAGTAAAGTATAAAGGACTTTTACTTTAAAAAAATTCCAATCTTTACGTAATTTTGGGAAAATTTATTAAAGTATTTTAATAAAGAAGTTTGAAGTTTAAATATGTTTCTATAATAGTTTCTGAATTTAAAGCAAAGGGTTTTAAATTATAAAACATTCATTTTATGGTTTTAAATAAAGTAGAAAATATGTATTTTAAGCAATACTAACACAAGGTTTTTAGAAAATTTGTTAAAAGTTTTTTTAATGTAATTTGAAATTTATTTAAAATAATATCATTTGAAGATGTTTTTCAGTAAATATATATAATTTAAAAAAAAAGCCAGTTAAGCCTTTTATATAAAATAAAAAAATTGGATTTCAACACTTGTGTTAAATGATGAGTTTTGTGAAGTTAAGTAAAACATTAATTTGTTAAATTAATATAGAAATAAGTAATTATATTTAGGGTTGTAATTATAGCTTTAATGAGAAATACTATAAAGTAATAATATGATGAAGGGATTTGGGTTTGTTATGACATTGTTTGAGGGACAATTTTTCTTTAACCCTTGAGTATAATTAAAAATTTAAAGCAAGTTTTTAAGGTTGTGTAGAAAGTATGAAATAATTTGTATTTGTTGTCACATTGTTTGAATAACAAGTGCTTTAGAAATGTAATATAATCTTTTAAAAAAAGCCAGTTAAGCCTTTTATATAAAATAAAAAAATTGGATTTCAACACTTGTGTTAAAATGATGAGTTCTGTGAAGTTAAGTAAAACATTAATTTGTTAAATTAATATAGAAATAAGTAATTATATTTAGGGTTGTAATTATAGCTTTAATGAGAAATACTATAAAGTAATAATATGATGAAGGGATTTGGGTTTGTTATGACATTGTTTGAGTGACAATTTTTCTTTAACCCTTAAGTATAATTAAAAATTTAAAGCAAGTTTTTAAGGTTGTGTAGAAAGTATGAAATAATTTGTATTTGTTGTCACATTGTTTGAATAACAAGTGCTTTAGAAATGTAATTTAATCTTTTAAAAAAAGCCAGTAAGCCTTTTACATAAAATAAAAAAATTGGATTTCAACACTTGTATTAAAATGATGAGTTTTGTGAAGTTAAGTAAAACATTAATTTGTTAAATTAATATAGAAATAAGTAATTATATTTAGGGTTGTAATTATAGCTTTACTGAGAAATACTATAAAGTAATAATATGATGAAGGGATTTGGGTTTGTTATGACATTGTTTGAGTGATAATTTTTCTTGAACCCTTAAGTATAATTAAAAATTTAAAGCAAGTTTTTAAGGTTGTGTAGAAAGTATGAAATAATTTGTATTTGTTGTCACATTGTTTGAATAACAAGTGCTTTAGAAATGTAATTTAATCTTTGAAGAGAGTTTTAAAAATAATGATTAAATAAAGTGTTTTCGGTTTGTTGTAAACAATGTTTTAGTAATATTTGTTTTTAAACCCTTGAATAATATTTTAAAGTGGTAAAATATTGTAAAATGATTTTGGGAAATAGTTAAATCTTTAATAATGGAATTTTAAAGATAATAACAAGTATGGAAACTTTTGGGAAAAGATAGAAAAGTATAGTTGTAAAATATAAAAGATAGAAGAGGTTTATAGTAATAATGTGTGAGTAACATTTGTTTTTAACCTCTTTGATTATATTTTAAAGTAAGTAAAACTTGTTAATGGTTTGTGAATATACTTATACCATTGAGATAAGTATATGAATAATTTATTGAGTACTGAAAAGAGTACAATGAATAAGGAATTGTAGAATACTTGTGTATACCCTTGTAAAGGTATTTGAAATATATATATATATATATATATATAAACACACACAAGTAGAAAAAGGAAAGTTTTAATTAATAAATGATTATTTAATTAAAAAGGGGATTTGAAGTCGTTTATATGACTAGATCGTGCTTGCATGTGTCTTCGTGCTTCGTGTGTTACTTGCTTATGAATAGTATACGGGACTTAGTTTTCCTTATGCGATCATTCTCATTATTGTTTAATTTTCCAAAATATAACTCTAGAAATATATAGATGAAACACGAGAATCATACGATATAGTTATCTTCAGTGATGCTATACTGTACGTATAATCTTATTTTGCTCTTCTAGGACATGATAAGGAAATCAGTCCGGTTAGAAGATGATCTCCGTTCTTATGTGTTATTTATTTATTTCCAAAAGAATCAAAGTTGATTTTACCAAAAATCTATCAATCAGTTTTTGGATAACCCGATAAGCGGGGGAGTGTACTTATATGAGATGACTTGAAAATGTAACCACTTCAAAACCTTATATGTGCTCTATGCTTTGGAAGGGGTTAGTGATTGGTTCGAGAAGCTGGAATATATTTGGAGATTCGAGATCTGATTGAAATGCTTGAACACATGTAATTGTTCATGATCTATTCATGATGTGGGAATCCATGTGTGATTCCAAGATATGTTGAGATATGGAATCCATGTGTGATTCTGAGATCTTAGATATGAGAATTCACATGTGGTTCCTAGATCTGTTCGAGTTGTGACTCATGTGCTGTAATGCCGGATGTAGCCTCACCAACGAATATGACAAGAACCAGAGATAGGATGCATAACCAGTGGTTTAGCTAACCAGAGGGTGCAGACGACTCTACCCTAGGGATACCTATAGTTATGCATGCATGAGTGGTACACTTGGTTTCATGTTGTAACCTTCTATGTGTTTCCTATGAACATCAGCTAGGGATGTACGATGCTTTAGGAGGATATCTCTGATCCTTATGCAGGAGGAACATTCTCGAAGTACTAAGGGCACCTCCATGGAATCTTATAAAATTAGCAAATGCGTCTTAGCGTTTTTGATTGTATACCTCTTATTGCTATAGTGTACTGTCACATGCAGCATAGCTATTTCTTGTTTATATTCATCACCCTAGATATTATAATATCACTAGATTTTATAATAAAGTGGTTTGGTTATCATGAGGTAAAAACCCATCCGTTTTTATTTGTGGCGTGGCCTTACAAGAAACCTTTGTTTTTGAAGGGTTTTATAAATATAAAAATCCATATGATTTGAGTTCCTTAAGTTGTTTACCAGACTGATCCAGGTGCTATTTCGTTATAATGCTTGGGTCAGCTTCGAGTATATTTTCAAATTTAGCTATGGACACTTTGGAGCTTCAGAAGATGAGTTGGATGCCTCCAAGACCTATTCACGTATTTCATTTTTCGTTGCATTATTTATTTTGTACCTATCAGCATTTGTGAGGACATGCTATTATAACTTTTCTTGTTGATGATAGGTTAGTTTACTCTGATTGTTGTATGTATATTAAAGTTTTCTTTTTGTAAAGAACTTCTTAAATATTATATATTATCATTCCGCTAGTGAGATTTTGATATTGTGTTCTTCTTTCTTTTTCTTCTTTTTTCTTTTTATTTTACCTTACTGTTCTATCTTTCTTGCACTTGGGTGTTTGGCACGAGAATACCGTGGATGTATTAGTCTCAACATTTGAGGGTCGAAAAGGCTATTTGTTACATTTGGTATCAGAGCTGAAGATTAAGCAAGAACCTTGGCTTTTTGGTAGGGTATAATTCATTAAGAGATAGAGTAATGGAATGCCCTATTATGAGTTTAGTGTATTATACATACGAGAGCGTGTATTTATTAGTGCTATAAAAATGTTTTATATTGTGTTAATTGGTCTGTTGAGTAGTTTATGAATTATGGTCAGTAAATGGGACGCCATGGTATCGATAGGGATTTCTAAATACTTGGACAAGGCAAACCAACACAACATTATGTTGAAATTGGTAAATGAAATAATTTTACCTTGAATTATATTTTATATATAAAAGAATAATTTTCAAATATTTATATAGCTATTTATAATGTGTTTGTTTGTTATGAAATAACCATGTTCAATTATTATCATTTATTGTTTGATTAATTGTGCTCGGCCAATTTATGAGTAGTTTTACCTTTTCAGTGCATGGGTTAGGCAGATAGTAACTTGTGGGAACATTGAAACGAATACCTTGTGAATTAAGTTTCACATTTTAACTATAAGGAATTTTATGATAATTTTGGGTTAAAATTTAATTTTAATAAAAGTTGTTTATTGTAATATAAACAAAGATATACACTTGTAAAATGGTTTAGAAAAGGAAGTTACTTTGTATAAGTATGGTTTATAAAGTATAGGTTGTAATTAAAATGGGTTTAAACCGAGAATTTAAGAACTTAAATCCCCATTTTTTTTGGAAAGAACTTTTTAAAGTTTGTGAAGAGAAAATAATATGTGACGACCCACATTTCGGAAGGTTTAAATCAACAATAATCCACACAAGTCCAACTTAAACAATCCGGAACATAGATAATCAATGGGGACAATTAAGAAAAATAAGAAAAGAAGAAGAAAACAAACACAGAATCTCGCAACGGAATGACAAAATATAATAATCAAATAAAAAGTTCATGAAGCTCTTTACTATACAATTGATTATAATATATACAACATTTATCAGAGTTATACATACACATCAGGGATAAATAATCAATGCAGCAAAATAGCATGATGCAGAGAATAATAATAATAATATAACAAGTCTTCGTCCTCCAGAAAGACGATCTTCAATGCGCTGAAAAACTCAAGGCTGATCCGAGCGTAATGAAATGACAAAACACTCAAATCAGGACTAAAATACTCTTATGTAAGTCAAATCAATATCACAAAATATGAGTGTAACGGCATCAGAGATGTTTACGGGATTTTACATCTCCTATCCGGTGTATAATGTGCATGCAATAACTTAAGAGATGTTACGGGATTTTCCATCTCCTAAGGATCCGTAAAATTATATACATATAGTAGAATATGTTATATATGTAATGTCTAATCAGTAAAATAAATATCAAAATAGCGTTAAGGCTTTCTATGTAATGTCTAACCAGTAACGTTGGTAGCCAGTGAATCCCCTATAGGTACAATACTAAACCAAAGTGTTAATGGGCTCGTATAAGGATAAATATGATAACGCAAGTGAGGCAATGCCTAAGGTAGGATTCTACCAGTTTACCCTTTCTGGCTGGTCGTAACCCATACGTGGCCGACGCGACCATCAATTTAAACAAAAGGGTGCATCCATCGAGTACGAAATCATAATAGTAATACGAGGGATCGACATCGCTAGAGGTAGCTAACCTCATTGGCCAGACATAGGCTCCTTTATTAATTTTAATTATGACACAAGTGTCAAGGCTATCCATCATCGTTCTCTTACTTCATTCTATTAAACGTTCGCCAACTCAACCACTATATTCTGGATATCATCCACCACGTACACGGTTGTCAAAGTGATTCCAATATTGACAGAGAGTATGCCAATAAGTGGCCCCGGTCTCTTGAACAACCAATCGTCATTTTACACATCGGTCGGTACTTATATATTTCAAAAACAGTTCGTACTTGATATAAAAATACC
Source organism: Allium fistulosum (assembly GCA_030737815.1). Lineage (NCBI taxonomy): Eukaryota > Viridiplantae > Streptophyta > Magnoliopsida > Asparagales > Amaryllidaceae > Allium > Allium fistulosum. The sequence goes on from CM060904.1 coordinate 101,868,333, forward strand.
ATATTCGCTTCAAAATCAAATCCATTTCGAAATCATCATATTTACCCAAAATATACCATATCATTTTTACCTTAATATCTCGATTTCGCTTCCAAAATTGTTTCGAAATTCAATTTAGGTTATAACTTCATTTTAACTTCATTCGCATTTAAATCCAAGATTTAAATATAAATATTCCACACTTAACCAGCTTGAATTTTTAGAAAATTGTTTAAATAGTTTTAAAATAGCTTAAATAGTTAAAATAGTTTGAGTATTGAAAATGGTTTATATAGTAAAATAGTTTGGAAAATCAAAATAATTTGAATATTTAAGAAGATAGATTTTAAACCGTTTATATTAAAATAATTTATTTGAAAATAGTTTCAGAGTCGAACTGATTCAATTCCAAATTTTCCATTCAAATCAATTTCCATTTCGACTTAATCGATTTAATTCCGATTTCAAGTTGAATTTTACTTCGATTCCAATTCCAATTCAAATAATTTCGATTTCGAATTAATTCAATTTTGCTTTCAATTCCAGTTGATTTCAATTTCAATTTCAACTTGAATAAATTTCAATTCAAACCCAATTTAATTTCAATTTCAATTCCAAATTAATTTTGATTTCAATTCCAAATTAATTTCAATTTCAATTCCAAATAAACTTCAATTCAATCCCAATTCAATTTCAATTTCAATTTTAACTATCTGATTCAATGATTAAATTTAAACTCAATTCTCAAATTTAAATCGTATTTATACCAATTTCGAGTTCGATTTTCAAAATGTCGATTCAAATCACTTAAATCAAATTAACCTTCAATATTCACTTTAAGATCCAAATCTTCAAATATAATTAAATTTCGAGCTCAATTTTGAAATATCGTTTCATATTACTTTTTCTTAGCAATATACAAAGTTCGAATAAAAGTCCAATCTTTTAAACAAATCAATTTATGAAATCCAAATCATATTTTAATTATAACTTCAAAATCTCAACTTCGATTATTTAAACAATTCATGTTTCCAAATATAAATTTCAACATTCCGAGCTCAAGTTCGAAAATAATTCGATTTTGATAAATTTGACTTTTATTTCTTTAAATCAAGTCATTTAAATAATTTCAAATCAAAATATATAAAATCATTTAATTTAACCAATCCGATGTCCATATATAATTTTTTATCCTATGGCCAAGTGATCAGTTATTTCAATTTAATTTCAGGGATGGATATATATCATTTCAATCCAAAATAAATGTTATAGGTATATATCATTTCAACCTATTTCTTAATTCATACGAAATAATTCGATTTACAGTTTTTATATGCTGTAAATAATATACATGATGATAATAGGATATATCAAAATAAATAAACATCCAAATCATCCAAAATATCAATCAATAACATCCATCACAGTCAACATCCAAACAGTCAATAAATCAAAACAATTAACCAATTATCAATAATCAGGGATTTCACTAGCAGTTTAATTCTAATTCAAATTAACTGTCAATTCAAATTCTATCAATTAATTTAGATGTCAATTTAAATGTCAATTAAATTTATCAAATAACAATCAATAAATTTAAATCACTTCATGATATAAATTTAACTATATAAAAATTATTAGTCAATTGTGAGCGTATATGTAATGATCCTGAACTCGGCCTTCGAAAATCGGCACCCGTACTACACTTGTACTCAAAATGCTGCAGATTCAAACGTCGAATCTGGCTCACCGGAGCTTATAACACCATTAAGTATAACAACACAGCGGAAGAAAGAAAACAGTGATATCATATACAACTCCAAAGAATACAATATCCAGTATGATATACAACAATGATATCAATATGATACAACAATGTCAGAGATAAATAATGATACAGCGGAAAACAGAAGTGATAACTCCAAATGATCAGTTAGTGAGGCTGAGTCCGACCACTCCAATGTCAAGCTCGAACCACAAAGATAAGCAAATGCGATCCATGAACTCCAAGAACTGAACTAGCTCCAGATAATCTACTAAACTTGATTATCTGAAAAACCCAACTCTAGACTGCCCGTGTGGAAAATTATGGGCACCCAGAGTTTAGGAAAGGAACAATAAACTCCGAGTTAGTCATGGGACTGGTGTGAGTAAACAAAAACAGTTTATCTTTAAAACAGACAACAAAAGAATTTTAAACATTGAAATCCGCAATGCTTTTGGAAAATGAAACTACCATAAGACCTCCCACCACACACACAATGCAAACGCAGACTTGGAGGAGATTTCTTCTTATGATAGTCAAATATGCTTACTACGCAAGAAAAACACTTTTGATATTATTAATAGTGCATAGTGTGAAAATCCTTTCGAAAATACAATATTAATCTTAGCCAGCATAGGTACCATTATATTATTCATGCTATAGCTGCCGCCTGAGGAGACAGGTTATACAACTGCAATCGTAAAGGCTCGTATTGTTTCTTTGGATTTTCCAACAAATGGTCAGGCTAAGGAACTTCCTATGCCATGTAGGAACGCCTCTGGAGGGACGCCCCGAGAGACAACTGCTCTCTGCCAACACAAGGCTGGGTTACCCCCGGTCCTTTGGGATCTTTATCCGAGCGCTCGATAACCAGCAACATCACATAGTAATAAATATAGTGTGTCCACATGAGTAAGTATCTGGGCTCCATACCATGATACCACCCTTTTCCAGAAGGAAATGACATACCCTAAAGGGCGCAACCCTCATAACCTTGCCGCATCATTCCTATTTCGACCATTTCCGGTCTGTGAGGCTCGATGAGGTCTCGTCCATAAAGCTACGCTTTACACGAAAGCCATGCTTTGATCAACAAATGATCAGCAACACACAGCATCACTCAGCATGCCACACTACCAAATTGGGAGTATATCACTGATAACCTTCAACTACATAACCTCTGAGCTCATACGTCTCAGAGAAGGGTGTTAAGCTAAGAGAATAAATCTCCGCCACCAAACAGAAATGTATTTAAAAGAAATCAGCTTTATATCTTGTAACGACCCGTATTTTTACGGATCGAAAAGTTCGTCAAAATCTGGAATTCTTAGCGTTGTTAAGTCATTTCAGATTTTAGGCAAAATTTTGTTCAAGTCCTAGGTCGTAAACGACCTAAGTGATAAGTCGTGACCGACTTAAGTGGTTTAGGCAACCTAAGGAAGTGTAGTTGGCGACCTAAGTATTCTGAGGTTAGGTCGTGGGGTAGAGTTAGGTCGGCAACGACCTAAGGAAACTAGGCGAGTTAGCAACCTTAGGAGGATAGGTCGGCAATGACCTAAGGAACTGTTGTGAGCGACCTAAGCGTGGGTGTTGGTTAGTTAATTCGTCTAGACGACTTAGTAGTTAGGTCGTATCCCAGTTTGTTCGCGACTTATGTTAAGTCGCGTAGATGTTTAAGGGATTAGGTCGTAACTCGTTGGGTTGAGTTAAGTGATAGGTCGTTAAGGCGCGTCTTGGTTAAGTCGTAGATAGATGAGTTAGCTAAGTCGTAGACAGATGAGTTAGCTAAGTCGTAGGTCGGCTACCATGATGAGTCGTACCCTCTGTTAAGTCGTATCTTGGTTGGGTCGTAACTTTGCTAGGTCGGCGAAGCTGCTAAGTCGTTAGGTCGTATAGGCGCGTGTGTTAAGTCATTACCGACTTAGGGGTTAGTTGCTGAGTCGTAAGTCGAATGAAGGCACTGATCTGTTATGTGTTAAGTCGTGACCGACTTAGGAGTTTGGCTGCTATGTCGTTAGGTCGGAGGATGAAGAGCTTTGATAGGTCGTAGAAGCGCTTGGGTGTTAAGTCGTTAGGTTGCTAAGCGCTTAAGTGTTAGGTCGTAGAGACTTGGGGTTGTTGTGTCGGAGATTGTTAGGTCGAAGACTTTAGGTCGGTGGGGTTCGTTAGGTCGTAGGTCGTGGCTCTATAGGTCGTGGACGACCTAATTCCGTGAGACGACCTAAGATTTCAGCTATAAATACTCATCCATTTCTCACTTTTTGGGATCCGGATTTCGAAGCAACGAAGTGCTACCATTTTGAGAGCTCGAATTCTACATTTCTTCACTTCTTTTCTCCACTCTAATCTAGTGATTCCATCCATCCAAGTTGAAGATCAAATTGAAGATTCAAGAGCTTAGATTGAAGATCTTCATCCTTTGAAGTGAAATTTCATCGTTTGAAGCGGATTGGTGATAGATCGAGCTAGATCCTTCGCTGTCCAGATCTGAAGTGTGTTGATTTGGGGTTGTTTAGGTGATTTGGTGAGTGGTGATTATCTCTCACACGGATCCAAAGGAGTATATCGGATCGTTGGTTTGATTTGGTGTTAAAATAGTGATTTCCATACATTTTCCTAATCATATGTGTAGGTCCATATAGATCCATTGTCCATGATGATTTGATATCCATCTTACTACATGTTAACCTATGCAAGTTCATTCATCAAGATTATAGAGATATTGTTCATGTTTTCATGCTTATTAGACTTTCAACTCTTTAATTACGAAATTGCCATTATTGTGATAATTGTCTACTTAGATCATATTTAAATGCTTGATTGTTTGGATTAATGTTTGATTTGATTGATTGCTATGAATTAGATGATTGATGATTTGATTTAGACCGAAGATGATTCAAAAGCTAAGAGAAAGGCTCTTGAATTGGGAAAGCTGCTTGTGGCATATGTAGCGGATGGTGAAGCTCTTATGCATAGATTTGATGACGATGTTGAGATGAGACTTTGCGAGGATGTGATGAAGCGAAGCATGATATGAGATAGTCTTGGTCTAATCCAGACGGGATCATTCCAAGCATGTTGATAACTCGGTGATATGGTTTGAGTTGAGGATAATGGTTTGCTCGAGAGGCGCTTGAGCTAGTATGGAAATAGTCGTCGAGGAGGATGACTAGGAGGCTGAGGTCTTATCGTTGTTGAAGGTTCTAGCATGCTCAAAGCAAGAGTACGTTGGGCAGATTCGATAGTCCCTGAAGGCTAATGATTGATAGTCAAGTACTCTGGGCAGATTCGATAGTCCTAGGCACGGGTCACGATGACGTACGGGAGTTATGTCTAGAACCGGGGTTTCCATTAGCCCTTGATACACGGCTGAAAGAATGTGCCGGTCATTCAATTAACGGTGATATCGAAGCAATGATAACAGTGATAGCTAGAGTCATGGATGTTTGGTTGTATCGTCATTCGGTCTCAAGAGCAGTGTTTTCTGGGTGCTTATCTGATCTTGGTTTAGGCCTTGGGGGTTTGTGCTTGGAAAACATCGCCCTTGACTCGAGTGATAATTTCTTTACTTTACATTGTATGCTCTGCTATGTTTGCTTCTGCTTAGTGTGTGTCTGGGGGCTATCACTATAGAAAGAGGTTGGAGTGGGAGGGTTGTATTCCTATTCCTTTTCCGTTATGCTCTTTTGGTATGTTGTTAGTTAATTTACTGCTCACTAAGACTGTTGTCTGACTCAAGGCTTTATGTTTTAACTCTTATTGCCTTGGGCTGTTCGTCCATTTTGGGATGGGCAGACTAGGTAGCAGGTGACAGGTGCTGCTCTTGCTTTCCACGATGCTGATGACGAAGACGAGCTGGAGTATTGCATATTACTTCTTACTATATGTACTGGATGTTCCGCTGCTTTGTATTCTCTGAGTGATATGTAGTGAGGCTTGTTGTATTGACTATTCAGATGTTTGTATTCAACTATTATGAAGTTTTATTGATGAGATTCTATTCTGTGAAGCTTCACTATATATATGTTCTATTGTATTTTGTCCATGCGCTGTGAGTGATACGATAGATCCTGTTGTTTTAATTTACCTTGACAATTGTCCATGGCTGCCTGGCACATTTTACAGCGCACTTTCTCTAGGTTCAGTGCAGGGGTTATGGGTGGTCGTCACATTTGGTATCAGAGCATTGGTTAATCGATTTTACCCAACGCTCGCTGACGTAACTACGTATGAGAGACGTAATTGTATTTTGATGGATGATTACTATATATAATATAGTAGATTAGAAGAGTTTGAGTCCTTTAAGCAGTTGTTTCTCAAGATGTTCTGACCATTCCTTTTTATAGATATTGAGAATGAGTCGAAGAGGGAGACCAGCTGCTAGGGAAGGTCGTGCTACTGAAGGGGCTGCTGATTATGCAGCTATGTTCGAAGCTATGATGACTTCGATCATGAGAAGGATACCAGTTCCGGGGGCAGCAGTAGATGTTGCGGTTCAAGTTCAAACTCCAAAACCGATGGATTTTGCTAAGCTGTGCAAAGACTATACTGCTCTTGGAGGAAAGGTTTTCTTGGGAACAGAATCAACCATTGAGGTCCAGAGATGGATAGATGCTTGTAGAAGGATTTTTGGTGATTTGGGAATTGAGGATGCAACTAAGAGGAAGTTAGCATCAAGACAGCTTCAAGGGAGAGCCTCTGATTGGTGGAACTCTATTACCATCAATACTCCGGAAGAAGAGATTACTTGGGAGCAATTCCAAGCCAGATTTGAAGCTAAGTTCATTTCTACAGCTCATAAGTCTGTTCTGTTCAAGAAGTTTGTGGAGCTCAAGCAGGGAGGAAGACCAGTTCTTGAGTATGTTTCTGAGTTTGAAGCTTTGTCCGAGTATGCTCGGTCATATATAGAATCTGCTTATCAGAAGAATGAGAAGTTTGTGACAGGCTTGGGCAGTTATCTTGGGAGACAGCTGGTGGATCATTTGGACGATTCATTTGAGAAGCTTGTGGAAAAAGCTCTCAGGCATGAGAGTCTGTTTCCTAAGGAAGGATCTATTGTTACTGTGACCAGGGGAGAGTCTAAACCACAGCAGAGTGGAAACAAGAAGAGGAAGCAGCAGCAGAAGGGTAAGGATGGCCAGAAGAAGCTGAAGGGCGAAGTGACTTGCTACAATTGTCAGCAGAAGGGCCATTTCTCGAAGGATTGTAAGAATCCGAAGGCACCGATGAAGTGTCACAACTGTGACAAGCCGGGGCATTTCAGGAAGAATTGTCCAGAACCGCGGAAGGACAAGCAGATTGTGCAAGCTTATGCTTTGGGAGCTGTCCCATCGTCTTCAAAAGCTCCTACCACTGAAGAGAAGGGAAAGAGTGTGGTGGTTCAAGGTACTCTTTTCCTATGTGGTGTTCCAATTAGAGTTCTGTTTGATACTGGAGCGTCGCATTTGTTTGTTTGTAGTGAACTCGTAGGCCGGTTCGGTTTGGAACCGGATATCGTTGATAGGCCATTGGTTCTGACTAATCCAGTTGGGGGTTCGTCTTGTTTGTGTATGCTATGCCGTGGTCTGATTGTATCGAGTCATGGTTGCTCTTTTGTTTGTGATTGTTTTGTTCTGAACTTTGCGGGGTTCGGAATTATTTTTGGTATGGACTGGCTTAGGAGGTATGCGGCAAAGGTTGATTGTGAGAGGCTGGAAGTGACAGTCGAGAATGTGGAGGGGCGAAAGATTGTGATACGATGTAAGCATGAAGAAGGTGTCTTCATGAGCTTCATGTATTCGCTAGTTGTTCCACGGGATGGACTGTCATTAGTGCCAATCGCGAATGGATTCAAGGATGTCTTTGACGAAGTCAAAGGGTTACCGCCGCATAGAGAGATCGAGTTTCGTATAGATCTAGTTGAAGGAGCCAGACCTGTTGTGATGCCTCTTAGGCGGATGACGCCTAGGGAACAGCAAGAGTTGAGGGTGCAAGTTGATGATCTTTTGCAGAAAGGTTTCATTCGGCGTAGTGTGTCCGAATGGGGTGCACCAGTTGTGTTTGTAACCAAAGAAGATGGATCGCTGAGGTTGTGCGTCGATTATCGTGAGCTGAATAAGGTGACTAAGAAAAAAAAGTATCCATTGCCGAGAATAGATGACTTTGTTTGATCAGCTTCACGAAGCTAAGGTGTTTTCTCAGATGGATTTGGCAACGGGATTTCACCAGTTGAGAGTGTCTAAGGATAGTGTGCCGAAGACAGCTTTTAGGACACCATCCGGTTTCTTTGAGTGGCTGGTAATGCCGTTTGGATTGACTAACGCGCCAGCATATTTTGTGGATCTTATGAATAGAGTGTTCAGGGATCAGTTGAACAAGTTTGTACTTGTGTTCGTGGATGATATTCTGATTTATTCCAGAACTGAAGAAGAGCACAAGACACACTTGCGAATTGTTTTGGAAATCTTACGGAAACATCAGCTGAAGGCTAAGTTTTCGAAGTGTCACTTCTGGAAGAGTGAAGTGAGGTTCTTAGGCCATGTTATCTCTGGAAATGGAATAGCGGTTGATCCCGCGAAGGTGGCAGCAATCCAGGATTGGGTTAGACCTAAGAATGCATCTGATGTGAGAAGTTTTCTTGGATTGGCAGGATATTATCGATGGTTTATCAAAGACTTCTCCAAGATAGCTGCACCGTTAACAGGATTGACGAAAAAGAACCAAGTGTTCAGATGGGATGCTAAGTGTGAGCAAGCTTTCGGAATCCTGAAAGAGCGATTGACGAGTGCTCCTGTTTTGACTATTCCAAGTGGGAATGATGAGATGGTGGTTTACACCGACGCATGTGGTACTGGACTTGGAGCAGTGCTGATGTAGAAGGATAAAGTTGTTGCGTATGCCAGTCGACAACTGAAGCCGCATGAAAGGAATTACCCGACTCATGATTTGGAGTTAGCGGCGATTGTATTTGCTCTAAAGATGTGGAGACATTATCTACTGGGAGTTCGATTCGAGTTGTTTACAGATCATAAGTCGTTGAAGTATCTTTTCTCCCAAAAGGATTTGAATCTTCGGCAGCAACGGTGGCTAGAGTTTTTGGCATCATATGATTTTGGTATAGCTTATACTCCGGGAAAAGGTAACGCAGTGGCTGATGCTTTAAGTCGAAGACATGCGGGATTGGGAGCCATGTTTTCGGAATGGAAGAATCTCGAGTATCTAGCTGGATTTGACTTTAGGCCTAGATGCGAATTGGAACCTGAGATGTTGGCAAACTTATCAATAAGACCGACTCTTGTGGGAAGGATTGGCGAGAGTCAAAAGCGAGATGATAAGATTGTCAAAATTATCCATGATTTGGAATCTGGATTGGACCCAGAAAAGGATAAAGGATTCGAGGTCGATCGAGAGGGTTGGCTTCGAAAGCAAGGACGACTAGTTGTTCCCAATATAGATGAATTGAGGAGTGAAGTTCTGAAGGAAAGTCATCACTCGAAGTTGACAATTCATCCAGGTAGAAATAAGATGTATCGGGATATGAAGAGAACTTATTACTGGGAAGGCATGAAGAAGGATGTTGGAAATTTTATTTCCAAGTGTATGAACTGCCAGTTGGTTAAAGCCGAACAGCAGAAGCCAAGTGGATTGCTTCAGCCTTTAGAAGTTCCTACATGGAAGTGGGAGCAGATATCGATGGATTTTATTGATGGATTACCTAGAACAAGAACGGGAAATGAAGGGATTTGGGTCATCGTAGATCGTCTGACTAAGAGCGCAAGATTCGTTCATGTTCGATCGACTAGGACTGCATCAAAGTTGGCTGAGTTGTATGTTAAGTGGATAGTTCGATTCCATGGTATTCCGAAGAGTATAGTGAGCGATCGAGACCCATTATTCACTAGTGGATTTTGGAGGAGCTTCCAGGAAGTTTTGGGAACCGAGTTGTGTTTGAGTACAGCTTATCACCCTCAAACAGATGGTCAGACCGAGAGAGTCAACCGAGTTTTGGAAGATCTCCTCAGAGCTTGTGTTTTGGATTTCGGAGGATCATGGGAAGATCACCTTCATTTGGTGGAATTTGCGTACAACAACAGTTACCAGTCAAGCATTGGTATGGCACCGTATGAGGCATTGTATGGAAGACCGTGTAACTCTCCGACATGTTGGTTAGAGACAGGAGAAAAGCTGATGCTTGGGCCAAAGATGATTCGACAGACTTCAGATTGTATAGAGATCATTCGGCAACGAATGAAGGCAGCCCAAGACCGTCAAAAAAGTTATGCTGATAAGCGTCGTAAGGATTTGGAATTCGACGTAGGTGATATGGTTTTTGTGAAGATTTCTCCACCGAAGAATGTTATTCGATTCAGGAAAGGAAAATTGACTCCGAGATTCGTTGGACCATTCCCGATCATCGAGCGAATTGGAAAGCTCGCCTATAGATTGGAGTTACCAGAGAAGATGTCGAGCGTGCACAATGTTTTTCACGTATCGTATCTACGGAAGTATGTGCACGACTCGAATACAGTGGTTTCTGCTGATAGCTGTGAAGATTTCGAAGTTGATCCAGTCGATAGAAGACCTCGTAAACCGCTTCGTGTTGTGGAAACTGACACGAAACAGCTTAGGAGGAAGATAGTTAAGTTGCTCAAGATACAATGGAGTGATGATGATAACGACTGTACGTGGGAGGTGGAAGAGAGGATGAAGGCAGCTCATCCTGAACTCTTCAAGGTATGGCCCTAAGGTGTCGTGTCATCTAACGAAATTGTAACTTGTTCTAGTTTTAGAATTCTGCATGCTAAGCTAGAATTGGATGCATGGTTTGTTGATTGCTATGGATGGTAGGCGTGCAGAATAGTCTTTGATTGCTTTGTTTGTTTGGAATTTCGGGGGCGAAATTCCTAAGGGGGAGAGAATGTAACGACCCGTATTTTTACGGATCGAAAAGTTCGTCAAAATCTGGAATTCTTAGCGTTGTTAAGTCATTTCAGATTTTAGGCAAAATTTTGTTCAAGTCCTAGGTCGTAAACGACCTAAGTGATAAGTCGTGACCGACTTAAGTGGTTTAGGCGACCTAAGGAAGTGTAGTTGGCGACCTAAGTATTCTGGGGTTAGGTCGTGGGGTAGAGTTAGGTCGGCAACGACCTAAGGAAACTAGGCGAGTTAGCAACCTTAGGAGGATAGGTCGGCAACGACCTAAGGAACTGTTGTGAGCGACCTAAGTGTGGGTGTTGGATAGTTAAGTCGTCTAGACGACTTAGTAGTTAGGTCGTATCCCAGTTTGTTCGCGACTTATGTTAGGTCGCGTAGATGTTTAAGGGATTAGGTCGTAACTCGTTGGGTTGAGTTAAGTGATAGGTCGTTAAGGCGCGTCTTGGTTAAGTCGTAGATAGATGAGTTAGCTAAGTCGTAGACAGATGAGTTAGCTAAGTCGTAGGTCGGCTACCATGATGAGTCGTACCCTTTGTTAAGTCGTATCTTGGTTGGGTCGTAACTTTGCTAGGTCGGCGAAGCTGCTAAGTCGTTAGGTCGTATAGGCGCGTGTGTTAAGTCGTTACCGACTTAGGGGTTAGTTGTTGAGTCGTAAGTCGATTGAAGGCACTGATCTGTTATGTGTTAAGTCGTGACCGACTTAGGAGTTTGGCTGCTATGTCGTTAGGTCGGAGGATGAAGAGCTTTGATAGGTCGTAGAAGCGCTTGGGTGTTAAGTCGTTAGGTTGCTAAGCGCTTAAGTGTTAGGTCGTAGAGACTTGGGGTTGTTGTGTCGGAGATTTTTAGGTCGAAGACTTTAGGTCGGTGGGGTTCGTTAGGTCGTAGGTCGTGGCTCTAAAGGTCGTGGACGACCTAATTCCGGGAGACGACCTAAGATTTCAGCTATAAATACTCATCCATTTCTCACTTTTTGGGATCTGGATTTCGAAGCGACGAAGTGCTGCCATTTTGAGAGCTCGACTTCTACATTTCTTCACTTCTTTTCTCCACTCTAATCTAGTGATTCCATCCATCCAAGTTGAAGATCAAATTGAAGATTCAAGAGCTTAGATTGAAGATCTTCATCCTTTGAAGTGAGATTTCATCGTTTGAAGCGGATTGGTGATAGATCGAGCTAGATCCTTCACTGTCCAGATCTGAAGTGTGTTGATTTGGGGTTGTTTAGGTGATTTGGTGAGTGGTGATTATCTCTCACACGGATCCAAAGGAGTATATCGGATCGTTGGTTTGATTTGGTGTTAAAATAGTGATTTCCATACATTTTCCTAATCATATGTGTAGGTCCATATAGATCCATTGTCCATGATGATTTGATATCCATCTTACTACATGTTAACCTATGCAAGTTCATTCATCAAGATTATAGAGATATTGTTCATGTTTTCATGCTTATTAGACTTTCAACTCTTTAATTACGAAATTGCCATTATTGTGATAATTGTCTACTTAGATCATATTTAAATGCTTGATTGTTTGGATTAATGTTTGATTTGATTGATTGCTATGAATTAGATGATTGATGATTTGATTTAGACCAAAGATGATTCAAAAGCTAAGAGAAAGGCTCTTGAATTGGGAAAGCTGCTTGTGGCATATGTAGCGGATGGTGAAGCTCTTATGCATAGATTTGATGATGATGTTGAGATGAGACTTTGTGTAACGATACGGATTTTGCCCGCTCGAAAATCGACATCCATACTTTACATCGTACTCGAATGCCGCAGATTCGATCGTTCAAATCCGAGTCGCCGGAGCTTATAACAACAGTTAAGTAAATAACACAGCGGAATAAAAGAATAATACATTGATATACAATATCTGATAAACCAGAATGATACAATGAATATCAATATACATCAGAGATGATACAACAAATAGCAGCGGAATAGAAAACGATAACACCAGCAGCGGAATAGAATGTCTCCAATAGAATGCTCCAAGATAAGCAACGTCAGTCCATGAATTCCAAGAACTGAACTAGCTCCAGATAATCTACTAAACCTGAATATCTGAAAAACCCAACTCTAGACTGCCCGTGTGGAAAATAGTGGGCACCCAGAGTTTAGGAAGGGAACAATAAACTCCGGATCAGTCATGGGACTGGTGTGAGCAACAAAAACAGTTTATCTTTAAAAACAAATAGCCAAAGAATTTTAAAGTCAATTCGCAATGCTTTTTGGAAAATGAAACTACCATAAGACCTCCCACCACACACACAATGCAAACGCAGACTTGGAGGAGATTTCTTCTTATGATAGTCAAAGATGCTTACTACGCAAAATCAAATCATTTTGATATTATTATTAGTGCATAGTGGAAAACATTTCGAAAGTAGAATATAAATCTTAGCCAGCATAGGTACCATTATATTATGCCTACTATAGCTACCATATTAGATGGCAGGTTCTACAACTAATACCATACACAGTTCGTATTGGAAGATGGATTTCCAACAAATGGTCAGGCTAAGGAACTTCCTTTTCCACGATGGGTACGTCCCTGGAATAGACGACCCGAGAACCTAACCGGATCTCTGCCAACACAAGGCCGGGTTACCTCTGCAAAAATAGGTAACTACTGACACGCGTATGCCATCCCCCGATCGTCACCGATCTTCCCGAGGATCCCCGATTTCCAACAACCACAAAGTAATAAACTTGCAGCAACCACAGAGGTTAAGTATCTGGGCTCCATACCATGATACCACCTTTATCCAGAAGGAATGACATACACTAAGGGGCGCTACTCCCTAGAACCTTGCTGCATCCTTCCTGTTTTGACCATTTCCGGGGTGTGAGGCTCGACGAAGTCTCGTCCACAAAGCTACGCTTTGTTCACAAAGCCATGCTTCGGGTCAAACAAATGATCAACCTATGATCACAAAGATATAAGATCAAACAAATGATCATATCGCAAATGATCAAACACTGATCATCACACAGCAACACTCAGCATGCCACATTACCAAATTGGGATATATCGCTGATAAATTTCAACTACATAACCTCTGAGCTCGTACGTCTCAGAGAAGGGTGTTAAGCTAAGAGAATAAATTCTCCGCCACCAAACAGAAATGTATTTGAAAGAAATCGGCTTTATATCTCAAAGTGTAATGTCAGACATGTATCCATACAAGTCTGTTCCGGGTTCGAACAGAACCGAAGGCACTTCTCACGAAGCCCTTGCAATTCCGGATAACTCTCAATCACGTCCGGACTTCCCATCACAAAAGAGTGATATAAATCTCTATACCGGCGCGACTCAGTGCAGAGACATTCGACAGGTTGTCCTTTCATTTTCGAAAAATATCCGGTCTTCAACACCGGTCTTCAAATGCTATCCATATACGACGTATCACTATTCGGAATGAGTTATACGACCCAAAGGTCCTTTCCCGGCTAACCCGAATAGTGAGCGAAATATTTAAAAACATACGGATATTGGGATTTCAATTAAGTCACAACTTAAACCCAAACTTCTCTTTTCAAATGGTTTAACAAATTACCATTTTAAATCCTTTAAACAAAAAGATTCAATTCATAAAGTTCACTTAATTTCACAAAGATTCATTCACAGATTTTCCAAATCAATTTCCCTTTCAATTTGATTAATTCGTTAAATCAAAGATTTAACTCATAGCTTTCAAAACTATTTCATTTCGAATGGGTTAAACAAAACATCAATTTAAATCTGTTAAAAATAGACAGATTTAATACATAGCTTTCAAAAAGAATTCATTCATAACTTGAAAAATCTATTTTTTCAATTCACTTGAAATTCCTTTAATTTAAACTGGAATTTCTTAGCTTATCTAAAAGCTTTTATCATTTGAAAACAACAGTTTTCAATTTGGAAATCTGATTCATTCATACGAGTTGAAATTCTTGGTTTAAATTCAAATTTCCAAATTAATACTTTAAAATGGTTTAATTCATACAAACACATTTATATCATCTTTTATCCCTAGTTTCCAAATCATAGAATTCAATTTCACACTTGAATTCAAATCAAATTATTTAAATTTCAAAACTCGATTAAGTTATTCAAAATAACTTTTATCTTTGAAATTCCATTTCAAATGCTTTTCACTTTAAAACCCCAAATTTCTAATTTCAAAACCAACTGAAATTAAAATTTCAATTTCAAAAATATCAAATTTAAATTATCTGTGACTTAACCGATTTCCACGTGAAATCCATATTTGTGTGTGTAACAGTGTGGTCCAGGGGTTTTACACAGTAGTACAACATCATGAATCATCACAGATAACAATACAGGATATAGTTGATAAACGATATAAACTATACGCTTATCGTTCATTCACATATCACAGATATATATCACAGGTAAGTAAACTACAGATCACAACATAAATCAGGGTGTATCACAAAACATCATATATCAGGGATATCAAACAATTCGACAATCAACAGAATCCCACATTCATAAGTAAGGTCAATTTATATCTGATTAAAATTAATTTATACCAGATTAATTACTTATGTATAAACTACAAATCTTGGTTAAATTAATCATCGTTAATCATCAACCAATTTCTTATTCCATTTCAAAGTACTAAATAAATAAATTATTTTGAAAACAATTATTAAGTCTTAATTTCTTTCCTTAATCATAAATTAATAACCTTAATTTTTAATTAATAACACTTAATTGTCCATCATTAATTACTAATTACTTAGTTAATCGTTTATTAATTCATAATTAAATTACTTAATTAATTAACTGTCAATCATTCATTTATTAACTTAAGTAGTTAATTACAAATTTATTAATTACTTGGCAAAATAATTAATTAATATCAATTGTTCAAATTAATCATTTTTACAAATCTCCTTTTAGAATTTGGAAATCAATTTATAATTAAATTTAACTTAAATGTTAAAAATCTTCTATACTGATCTTAACTTAATTACTTAAACTCGTATTTAAGGACTAACTCAATTTGTAAACATTTCACTAAGCTTACAGTGTTTAAGATTTTTGAAAACAGTACTTAACCTTCCTATATCATGCTACAATTGAAAAACCCGAGGAACTCATGCCTTAACTCGATTAGCACTTCGAGTTACCTACCCAAATCACTCGACTCATTCCTGCAACACACGTTACCTCTTCTCTTCTTCCCTGAGTACACTCTTCTTCTTTTTTTTTTCTTTGTTTATTTTTTTAAGTTGAAACCTGGAAAACATGACAACTACTCACGATTCTACTCGTACCCATACCTGAGTTTCCCACCAAACTTCACGAGTTCTCCCCCGAGTATTCACTCGAGTCCCTGCCATGAAGTCCTCCTGATACTCATCCAACGCCGTGCACGTGCACGGATCATCGGCGACCCTTTGGTCATTGCCGCCACCACCAGCACATCGACGACAGCCCCCTCTAACTATTCTTCCACCCAGATTTCCAAATTGCTCACGAAATCGAATTCGAGCTCGATCGAACCATAACTGGAAACAAAAGAACAGGTTCCACTCGAAACCTGGAAACGCCACCTCCCTCCAAACTCTGACCATCAGCACGCTTCCGCCTCCGGCTACATCATCGTCTACCCTTCCACCTCCATCCCCCAAAAACTGGTAGCGTCCGATCCCCTTTAGAGCCCGCGCGAGATCGAACAACACACCCCCTCAAAACTAGGGTTTAAAATTTCAAACCAAAATCCTAACTGCCTCGATGCTCAGATCCATCTACCATTATTTTTCCCATAGACTACGATCATCACTCCATCAACCAGAGAAACATTTTCCACTCCAACATCCTAGATCAACAGTTCTCACCTAATACGTGATTTCCGGTCAAACCAGTAATGCTCCATCATTTTTAAACTAAAAATTTTAATTTATGTTTTAAAAATCAAGTTTTAGTACACGAAATCAACTTATACTTCTGGATCAATGAATCTGGATTTTTAAATTTTTCACTTACAAAATGTTTGCTCTGTTATATTTTGTTTTCCAGAGACATTACAGTTTTTATTTCATATTAAATAAAACTTCAAACTATAACTTATGTTACATACCCATACTTGGTTTGAATCTTAAGCCTTAACAAGGATTTGAACATGAAATCATGATTTTGATCAAGATTTAAACCTGGAATTCTAGAACAGGCAAGATCAAATTTTCAAATCAGCAGGCATATATTCATACATCTACCAAAATGAACTTGAAATATAGCATGCAAACACACTTATCTCCAGAAATAAACAAACAACCAATTTATACTTACGTTTATAAAATATAAAATGTTGCTCACCTGAACTTAGATTGAACAGAGCCTTCTTGTTTTGTTGATGATGATTGTTTTGAACTAGTGGCTGTTGGTTGTTTTCTAATTGTAGCTTTTCTTTTCTTTCTCTATATTGATGATGATTGTTTGAAAGTTGCTAGCGTGATTCTCCTGTTGGCTTTGAGTTGAACTAAAGTGTTGTTTACATTGAAGATGGGACTTACTTTAGATTCTCAGTTCTTGTTTTCTCTTTCTTTTATAAACGAAACTGAGATGAGGAAGTTTAAATATACAAAAGAAGCTTACAGTGATATCTTTTGTTTTGTACAATACCAGGTACAAGATTTTTTTTTCTTCTTTATTATGCTCAGAGATTTTTCATTTGTATATGGAGGCTGATGTGAATTTTTAGTGTGCTTGCATTTATTATGTTGTACCACTTACCTTTATTTTGCTTTACTTTATTTTGTACCTTGTTTGTCTCGGCTGATACCTTCTCTTGTATGCTAGAGATATTTTTGTTTAGTGTCTTCATTCATTTATACTTATCTCGTATTTTCACTTGCCTAGCTTCAATAACAAGCTACCAGCAAATACTAGATACAAATGTATTTATATTTTACTTTTCTTTGATCTTCTTCTTTGTTGGCCGAGACAATATGTTTTTTGTGGCTTCCTTTGCTTGTTCATTCATATACTTATATTTTATTTTATTTTGTATTGATTTATTAATATTGAGATTTACTTTATATTGTATGTACTATAGAATTTATTTATTTCTCATTATCTTGTAATATTGATGATTTCTATTTTGTTGTTAAATTTCTCTAATGTATTCACTTTATATTTTTACAAATTTTATTATCGTGTAATATTTTTAATTTATAAATTCAAATTATTATTAACCATTTATTTACAATTTAAAATTCAAGTCAAATATATATCTATATATATTTATTATTTCAAATTCGCTCATATATGCTCGTATACATATATATTCACATATATACCATATTTATACAATATTTAAATTTAATTGATTTAATACAAATTTATTCGTCTCGGGGAAACTCGCAATCCATTTATCGTTTTATTTTACTATTTTTATTCAAAAATTCATTAATTATCAATTTAAATTAAATTTAAATTTCGGGGTCGTTACACTTTGCGAGGATGTGATGAAGCGAAGCATGATATGAGATAGTCTTGGTCTAATCCAGACGGGATCATTCCAATCATGTTGATAACTCGGTGATATGGTTCGAGTTGAGGATAATGGTTTGCTCGAGAGGCGCTTGAGCTAGTAAGGAAATAGTCGTCGAGGAGGATGACTAGGAGGCTGAGGTCTTATCGTTGTTGAAGGTTCTAGCATGCTCAAAGCAAGAGTACGTTGGGCAGATTCGATAGTCCCTGAAGGCTAATGATTGATAGTCAAGTACTCTGGGCAGATTCGATAGTCCTAGGCATGGGTCACGATGACGTGCGGGAGTTATGTCTAGAACCGGGGTTTCCATTAGCCCTTGACGGACGGCTGAAAGAATGTGCCAGTCATTCAATTAACGGTGATATCGAAGCAATGATAACAGTGATAGCCAGAGTCATGGATGTTTGGTTGTATCGTCATTCGGTCTCAAGAGCAGTGTTTTCTGGGTGCTTATCTGATCTTGGTTTAGGCCTTGGGGGTTTGTGCTTGGAAAACATCGCCCTTGACTCGAGTGATAATTTCTTTACTTTACATTGTATGCTCTGCTATGTTTGCTTCTGCTTAGTGTGTGTCTGGGGGCTATCACTATAGAAAGAGGTTGGAGTGGGAGGGTTGTATTCCTATTCCTTTTCCTTTATGCTCTTTTGGTATGTTGTTAGTTAATTTACTGCTCACTAAGACTGTTGTCTGACTCAAGGCTTTATGTTTTAACTCTTATTGCCTTGGGCTATTCGTCCATTTTGGGATGGGCAGACTAGGTAGCAGGTGACAGGTGCTGCTCTTGCTTTCCACGACGCTGATGACGAAGACGAGCTGGAGTATTGCATATTACTTCTTACTATATGTACTGGATGTTCCGCTGCTTTGTATTCTCTGAGTGATATGTAGTGAGGCTTGTTGTATTGACTATTCAGATGTTTGTATTCAACTATTATGAAGTTTTATTGATGAGATTCTATTCTGTGAAGCTTCACTATATATATGTTCTATTGTATTTTGTCCATGCGCTGTGAGTGATACGATAGATCCTGTTGTTTTAATTTATCTTGACAATTGTCCATGGCTGCCTGGCACATTTTACAGCGCACTTTCTCTAGGTTCAGTGCAGGGGCTATGGGCGGTCGTCACATATCTCAAAGTGTAATGTCAGACATACAACTATACAAGTATGTTTCGGGTTCGAACAGATCCGAAGGCACTTCCGAAGAAGCCCTTGCAATCCGGGTATTCACAATCCCGATCGGATTTCCCATCACTTAGGAAATCTCTATACCGGCGCGACTCAGTGGAGAGACAATCGATAAGTTATCCTATCGTTCTCACAAATACCCGGTCTTCAACACCGGTCTTCAAATGCAATCCATATACGACGTATCATTATTCGGAATGGGTTATATGACACAAAGGTCCTCTCCCGGCTAAACCGAATAATGAGCGTAATATTTAAAAACATATGGATATTGGAATTTCAGTTAAGTCACAACTTAAACCCAAAATTTCTTTTCAAATGGTTTAACAAATTACCATTTTCAAATCTTTAAACAAAAAGATTCATTTTAACAACCTTCAACGGTTTAAACAATTTCCACACTTTAATCTTTTAAACAAAAGATTTAATTCACAAAGTTCACCCTGTTCACAAAGATTCATTCATAGATTTTCCAAATCAATTTCCATTTCAATTGGATTAACTCGTTAAATCTTTAAATCAAAGATTTAATTGATAGCTTTCAAAATCATTTCCAAAGATTATTCGTAACTTGGAAAACCATTTCAATTCAAACTTGAAATTCCTTTAATTCAAATTGGAAATCCATTTCTTATATGAGAGCTTTTATCAGTTGAAAACAATTAGTTTCCCAAATCATTGAATTCAATTTCAAGTATTGAATTCAAATTTAAATCAAATTATTAAGATATCAAGTTTTATTAAGTTATTTAAAATAGCTTTTACATTTGAAACTCATTTGCAAAGCTCTCAATTCAAATTTCCAAAACTATTTGGATTCAAGAATTCAATCTTTAAAATTGTCAAAAAATCTGCGACTTAACTGATTTCCATGTGAAATCCATATTTGTGTGTGTATGGTGTAGTCCAGGGGTTTCACACAGTAGTGCAACATCATTCAATCATCACAGATCAGAATACAGAAATATAGTTGATAAGCGGTATAAATTATAACGCTTATCTTTTATTCACAGATCACAAATCACAGATATATAAATTACAGATAATATATTACATTCATCCCAGATAAATAACTATAGTACAGATCACACACAAATCAGAATATATCACAAAGCATTACAGATCAGAAATATCAACAATTCAATCATTTAGTCAAGTCCAAACATTCACAAATAAATTTATTAATCAACTGATTAATTTAAATCAGATGTATCGATTATTAATCCGGGTTAATTATCATAATTTAATTTCAAATTATTTGAAATAAATCCTCCTTTCAAATTTATTAGTTAACCCTTAATTATTAACTAATCATTCTTAATTAATGAATCAATTAATCTTTAATTATTAAATTAATCTTAATTAATCACTATTATTAATTAATCTTTTAATTTATTAACAAATAATTATACTCAATTTCAAATCATCATTCAATTAATTACATTCAGTAATTATCTATTAATTACTTCTCTAAGTAATTATATTTTCCTTAATTATCAAGTGATTATTCTATATTAATTAACTTAAGTAACTAACTTGAACAAATTCGATTAACTCAATTAATTATGTTGAATAATTAATTCCACAATTACTGTCATTAAGTAATTTTACTTAATGGTTCCACAATTGATTATTATTAAATTAATCAATCTAGTTTATTGTTAAAATTTATCACATTAATTAAATTATTCAAATAAAATCTTAGTTATTGATTTCATTAACTATTAAATTTCTTTAATCGCCATTTTAAAGAAAATTTCTTATATTAATCATTTTTGATTATAAATTAATTAACCATTAGGAACTCATTCATTAATGAAATAGAAATCATTAATCTTCATTACTTAAAGTAACACATTCATATTTATGATTTAGTGATTATTTACAATATATTGAAACATTATTTCAAATTTCCTTTTTAAATTTAAATTTAAATTCAAATTTGAAATAGATTCTTGTTTATGTTCAAATAAGTTTAAAACAAAATTTTCTAACATTTTTAAATTTACATATTAAGATAACAATTGATTACAAAGAAATTTTAAAGAGTTTAAAATCAATTTTCTCTTTTAACTTTAACATTGTAAAATTTTATTTAAACACTTAAGTTACAAATTTTAAATTAATTTCAAAATATGGAAATCTGGTTTAAAATTATTTCAGGTTCTAAACTATTAATTTTAGCTTGTTTAAGTTTTCATTTTCAAATTCAATTCTATTTTAAATTCCAAATTTCTTCAAACATTTAATTGTTTTAAAATTATTGAAACAATTTGAATTTTAAACTTTATTTATTTACAAACTAAATTTTAATTCAAACTAGAATCTTTATTCGCATTTTAGATTTAAACTCAGTTTTCAAAAACTTGATTAAAATTTAAATTTAGTTTTAAAATTTTTAAAACAGAAAACAGGTTCAGGTTTGAAAAGCCTGTAACACATTTTCGACCCGAGACTCCACTTTCTTGCTTCGAGTAAACACTCGAATCACTCGAGTACGACGTGCGGAAAATAATAGTTCTACCCAGGCAAACACTCAACCACCCAGACACCAGAACTTGTGCACGTGCACATCACCGTTGGCCATCTCCGGCCATCGCCACGACGTCGAACAAGTCGACATCCACCTATGCATTCATTCCCGGTCGCCAGATCATCACCATCGTCTCGAGTTCGAAATTGTGCTAAAAATTCGAAACCTGGAAACAACCCAGACATCACCACCCCAACCTGTCAACGCCTCGCTCTCACGACTCCGGCCTCAACTTCGTCAACGACCAAGCTTCCATTTCCCAAACCTTCGTCGCACTCGATCACCTATCGGCGATGAACGAACCAAATTACATAGCCTCGTCAAAATTAGGTTTACGAACTTCTCGCGTTCGCCGACGCCACCACGATCACCTGCAACCTCAACCAATATTTTTCCTAGGACCCCCGTAGGGTCCTCCATCTCCACGAACAACCCCGACCAACTCAACTTAGTCGATCACCATAAATTGGTCAAAATCCAATTTTCAAACAAAAACGAACTACTCTCAAACCAGTTGTTTAAAAATCCTCAAACAAGGCTTAAAAATCATAACTTTCAATAAGGATCCAAGTTATATCCCTGAATCAATGATTCGTGAAGTTCGAAATTTCCAGAAATGAAAGTTCTTACTGTAAAAATTTGATCTTTCAATATATATGCATTTTTACTTCATGAGACTATTTTTAGATTGTAGCTCATACTTAAACACAACTGTTTTGTTTTGAAACCAAAGTCTAATATGGATTATAAAACAAGAAATTGAATTTTCTTGTTGGGTTGTACTCTGTAAAATAAACAGAGAAAGAGCATTCACTGATATCTATATATACACAGAGCAAATGGCAATATATATGACTTAAGTTAAATTTCTAGTTGTTACTCACCTTGAACATTTTTAGATTCCAGAAGTTTTGAAGTTGTAGACTTCTAAGTTGAAATCTTTTTAAACTTTGCAAAGTTGAAAACTGGGTTGAAGTTGTTAGTTGAAGCTTCTTCTTGATCTCAGGCTTCTTTGATTGCTTGATGGTTTAAGTTGAGATGTTTGTTTGATTGTTTAAGTTTAAAAATGATCTTTACTTCAGTTTATAATGGTGAACGAAACTGAGATGATATGGTTATTGATGTAAATAGGAAATGAGGTTTACAGGGTGTAAAAATTTGTACAGGGTGATGATTTATGTTGTACAAGGTGATATAATATTTTGTACAAAAGTTAGGGATATTTTCTTTGCTTTGGGGCTGATGGATGCATGCATTAATTATCTTGTACCATATTTATATTCATATATTTTTTTCTTTTTCTTCATTTCAGCTGTTACAAAATGGAGATAGTTTGATGTGGCTTCTATGCAAGCTTTTTTACATGTATTTTATTTTCTTTTGTTTACTTGTTTCATATTTTTCTTGTCTTCATGTTTGCATACATATTTTCTTTTCTTATTTGAATGTGTATTTTCTCTTGTTTGTTTTATCACTTTGTAATATAAGTGAGATTCTATTTTATTTTAATTTTCTTTTATTATTTTTGAATGTATTTCCATATTTAATACGTTGTTATAATTTATTTAATGTTGTTATAATTTATAATTTTGTAATATAAATGAATATATTGTTTAATTTAACTAATTTGTTTACTATATATATTTTCTAAAATTTTATCTTATTTATTTTTACATTTATTTCTATCTCAATCATTTATTTCTAAATTTAATACTAATTATTTTTATATTCATTTTGTCATATAGGTGAATTTCTATTTTAGTTTATGTATTTATTTTATCCAATGTATTTACTTTATATTTCTATATCTTATATAATTTGTATCTTTATTTTTAAACCATTTATTTACGATTTAAATTCAAATCAAATATATATATATATATATATATATAAAATTTCAAATTTACTCATATATGTTCAAATACATATATATTCACATATATACACATATATATACAATATTTTAAATTTAAATGATTTATACAGAATTTATTTGAATTCGGGGAAACTCGCATCAATCTATTAATTAATTTTACAATTTTAATTCAAAAATTCAATTAATTATCAAATTTAAATTTAATTAAAATCCGGGGTCGTTACAGTATAAAACACTCACCTTTATTTGAAACAAAATTTTTTTCCAGCTTCAAATAAATTATAAACTAACTCCATGCCCTAGCCTTCGTCATTACGATTCCAACGCCACTTGTTTCGTCTGAAACGGACCTCGTATGCACAAGTGACGATATTTTTAATATAGGATATAATTTAAACTATAATTAGAAAAAAAAGCACGTTACCAGCTTCTCGTCTCTCCCTCACACATGAAGACTACCATCCCATGCGTACCCACTGTCGCGTTCGAACACCTTCATACACACGCAATTATCGTCGACCGAAGGGCAATACGATGCCGCCACGTCGAGCGTCCATGCCTCCTTCGCCTTCGCTTCCCTCCCCATCGCACGCGCACTCATCACGAAGCCTCAAATCTCGAATAATGGCAGCAACTTCCAACTCAGATCTCGGAGATTTCGAGAAGCTTTGGCACAAACCAGCAGTTGGATGTGTAGAGCCCGTCGAGCTCTACAACTTTACTTTTGGAAGTTTTTAATTTCGTTGAATGGATTGAGAGATAAAGAGGAGAGAAGCAGGACAAATTTCAGCCATTAAAAGAGAATAGGTGGCCATATACAACTAGGGTTTTCAGAATATTTTAATAATATTTTTTAGTTTTGCATGTCGTATTTATAGCGTAAGGTCCAACACAACCCGAACTCCAATTGAGGCGTGCCGCCTAGCGTTCCTAATGTTTTATCCCCATTTCGAACGCAATGGAACTAGTTTCGAGGCCTAATTCGATCGTGTACAGAAGATAGCTTTCAAAATAAAATTACATTCATTTAAATTCTGTAACGACCCTGAATTTTCCGACTCAATTTGAATTTTTAAATCCATCATTTAATATAAAAAAAATTTGAAATTTATATATGATCTCAATTAACGTCCAAACTTCATTTATAAAATGCGTCTAGTGAGTTATGAATATGGGAAAAGTTTCGTCGAAAAATGTTGCAATAAATTTCGTTCGCATTTTTATTTGAATATCAGTCCATTTTTAAACTGCGAAAAATTTATCTTTCAAATCCAAATATTTTTACACGGTAATGTTGTAAAAATTTATCTGATCAAGACGTTGTAATTCGTTTCATCAAATACTGTCATCGCCTGTTCCATTTAAATTGTTTTGTAAACCAAACAATTTAAGCGGCGTAAATTCGAGTTTTTATAAAACTATTGTATCGCAATTATCTGTGTAGCGTTGGAAGCGCATCATCACACTGTTCAAAACGGTATATTCATTCATGTAAATCGGAGTCCGACGTTAAATAATCGCATTAATTTAACCGTTCCGGACGGACCGGTTAAACAATTTCAGCCCAAATTCTTTAGCCTGTATCCAAAAGAAAATTTGAAAATAAATTCAGCTGATGCATTTAAGGTGGTAGTTGGAAGCTGGGAGTTAGCATGGGAAAGTGTTGTGACTCCTCGGTTCTATAATAAAATTTATGGATACGTAAATTTCAAACTTAAAAGAAACATAACAGTTCATTTTCCAATTCACTATGTTTATCACGTCTCTAGGTAAACACCTTTGCCCCTTCTTCTTTTTATTCTTCCTTCATATTTTCTCTTCTGTAAAAACAAAACAAGAGAAGAAGAAGACTTTGCAATAGAAATGTATGGATCCAGCACCTCTTCCCACATGCACGCCCTCCCTTTCCCCTTGAAACGCCCACTGCCCACGTCCGCTCGCACACACCTCCAGCTGCAAGTCACCTTGGCCACGCACCCACCCTTCACCTGAAACAAGCCATCACTCCGCTCCACCCACCGACCGCACCTCACCTCCACCACTGCCAGCCACACGAACCTCCAACGCCCCTCCGCGCGCATGCGCAACAGTCCGGAGCTTCCAAAACTGCACCGTCTTCATGCGCCGCACCCACCTACCCAGTTCTCCCTCCTCCAACGCCATACGACATGTCCCAGCCACCACTTCCCGAAACGCGCCACAGCCTCTTCCTCCATACGCGCCACCACCCACCTCCTGACCTCGCGGGTGCGTGCGTGTGTATGGTGCTGTGTGTGTACAAGAATGTGTGCGTGATGTGGGTGGAAACAGTGCGCGTGCATGTGTTAATTGCTGAATGAAATGGAACGAAGAAAGTTTCGGTTTCGGTTTTGAATAATATATAAAAAAAATTATGAAAATGAAACGAAGTAACAGTGTACTGTTGTTGTATGCAATAGTGGCAGTGCACTGTCATTTTCAAATTGTTGCTGAAGCATCCATTTTGTTACTGAAATAGTAACCACTTCTTCTCTGTTTGTTGCAGCAACGGACTGAGTTCCTTTTGCAGCAGCATCGATTTTCAGCTATAGTTCTTTTTCCCGACATCGTGTCCATTTGTTCGTATCGTACCGACTCCATTCTTGCTTCATCGTGCTTCGTTGTCAATTTCCTTATCCACGAAAGGTGAAATAAATTTTCACGACTTATATTCTTATACAAGTTTGGTTTATAACTGATTGTTATGTTGGATGTTAATTGTTATTGTTAAAGTGATAAATAATATGCAAGTTGAATTTGATATAGGATAGTTAACAAATTTAAAATGGATTTATACGTTGAATATTGATTAGTTAAATTTGACCCCTTTAAATGTTAAATAAATCGACACGTAGAAATAGTGTAAATTACACCTTGAACCATTGAATGTATGTTGTATAAATTTATGTAGTATAAAATTTAATAATAGACATCAAGTGAAAACCGTAACGTAATAATCTATAGTCTACATGAAATGATAGTATAGATTCTAGGAATAATTAAATTAATTTGCATAAATAACAAATGTAAATTAATACGATTATTTCGGGATTATTTAAATAAACTATTAGATTGCTATTGATGTTTGTTATTGCTTGTTTATTTACTTTGACACCATCCCAGTTATCACACTGCAAGTTTCCTTTGCTATGCTTTGATTTTTGAATTGAAATGGAATCGGGTTGAAATAATAAATACCCAAATAAACTTTGACTTGGATAGAAAATTAAATAAAACCCGTTTGGTCAATAATTTGATTTGAAATAAAATAAATATTTTTTTTGAGTAATAATAAGGTTTTGAAATAAAATTGGAATGTAAATTTTGATGATGGAAAATGTTAATAATTGAAATCTGAAACAAAATATTAACGTAGTAATTAATGAAAGAACGTTGTTTTAAAAATTTTATTACTTAATAATTAAATTTGGAATTATTAATAATTAAGGTTTGGAATTATCAATGATTAAGTTTTGAAATTAGTTAATAATTAAGTTTTGGGATTATTTAATAATTAAATAAGATTGAATTATTTAATATTAAATAAAACTGAATTCTTTAATAAGTGAAATTGAACTTCTCGAATAAGTGAAATTTAGTTTCTTTATTAATCAAGTTTTGATATTGTAACTAAGTAAATAAATAAGTGAAATTGAATTTTCTTTAACAAGAAATAAAAATGTGATTTATTGAGATTTATGTAAGACTTGTAATTTAAAGAATTAATTTGACGAATCTAATTTAATTCAATTTGAAGTTTTGATATAACAAAGTTGAACTTAAGTAATTGATTTAATGAATTGGAAATTAAATAGAAATTGTTTTAAATGATAAATTAACCTAACGAATATTGAATGAGATCGATCAATAAATCTGAATTGATTTGAATGTTAAATTAAATTAATTCAAATAACTACGGAATGAAACTTATATATGAATTTAAATCAATATTTGAATTGGTTTTAAATAAAAAAATTGAAATTGAATTACGGAGCTTTGAAATGGTAATTTGGAAGTTATGAGATGTGAATTATGGAAATTGTTTTAGAGAGACAAATGAAATGTTGGCTTTTGAACTCAAAGAGGAATTGAAATTGATTTGGTTTTGAAATATATTAATCGACCAATCGGTGTAATAATTACGAAGGTTATTAAAGAGACCGGAATCGGTTAGGGACATACTCACTGTCTAAACCGAAAACCACTTTAATAACTATGCCAGGAGTGTGATCCAGAATGAAGTGGTTGAAATGACGTACGTTGATGATTGAAGAAAGTGAACGATAATGGGTAGCCTTGACACTTATGTTAAATTGGAAATGACTAAAACAAGAGCCGTGCCGGGCCAAATGGGGTTAGCTACCTCGAGCGAACACACTTCTTCGTAAACTACTCATTACTGGTTATTGATTGGTGCGCAGCCTTGAATTTGGAGTGTTGTTTCGCGGTGTTGCGATCGTTGCGACGATGTGTTCTCACCAGTCCAGATCAGGCAAACGGTAGTTTCACTGCCTTGGGTATTGCCTCATGTGCCTTGTCATACTTGTATCTCTATACGCGACCACTACGAATTTGTTTTTTATTATACCTATGGAGTACTCCCTGATAGCCCACTAGTTTACGGTGGAGTTTACAGTGCTGTATAGACTACGATGCTTATATAAAACGTGTTAAGGGGAATAATGGTGATGCCTTAACACTATCTTGATATTTTACTTTACTGTTAGACAATATCTACTTATCGTACACTACTATGTATAAATAGTTTAACGGATACAGAAAGATGTTTATTCCATTCATCTTTGAGTTATTGTTATTTCCAATTCCGAATCATATTATCTATATAAAATATATGTCCTGATTCGAGTGTTTGTTTGTGCTTATGCTCGGATCAGACTGAAGATTTTTGTTGCTGTTCTACTTGGAGCTGAAGACTGAAGATTATCATTATTTTCACTTTATCTGTATTACTCTTTCTATTTGGACATCTATGTTGTTCTATTTCATTTTATTTGAGACATTGTTGTATTTATGGGTAGCTTCATGAACTACTCTTATGACTATGTTGTAATTCCGCTGCACTATTCTGTTATAATGTATTTTTTGTAATTCTGTGATGATTCTCATTCATATACATATACTCCATTAATGATTCGTGTTTTGTACTATTTAAGTTGACATGTGTGGATTATTGTCAATCTAAATGGTCCAAATATACGGGTTGTTACAAATTCCATTAATTGATTTCAATGCTTTTCGATCTCGTACAGTCAAATGATAAGTTCGATCGCTACGAAACTTGAAATCCTACAATAATTCACTGTTACGGATCCGATGAAACTGGTTTCATTGAAATCCGATACAGTGGCCAAAATGGCTATTTTTACTCGTCAATTAAAACAAGTAATTCCCAGAAATTTATTTAATCACTTTAAATTTGACTTTTTTAAGTTTAACAATCTTCATTGTTGTTTAAATAAAAATTTAAATCAACTTCCGACATCATTTTCATTCACATTAAATCCAGAGTTCGATTATTTAAATAATTCCTATATTGAATTTTATTTAATTTATTTATCCAATATTAAAAATCCCCATGAATTTTAGTTATCAACAATTTATTTATTTTCAACTAAATAAGTAAACATTTATTATTTAATCCAACTATTGATTATAAATACATTCGATATAGAATTCCACTTTAATATTTGTTATCACCAAAATCTTCGAAATTGTTTATCTCAAAATTTTATTATATTCAATAAACTACAATAATAAATCATTAAATTTTTATTTCTACCCATTTTTATCCAATAATCACATTAAATTTTAAATAGTTAAAAGTAAGGGTCATTACATTCTCCCCCACTCAAAATTTTTCGTCCTCGAAAAGGGACTAAGTACATAATTTAATACTTGATATATTTTATTCAAAACTATCAAATTATAAAATTTAAAAATCTTATTTACAAAACCTTTTGCTATGCTCCCGCCACGCCACTACGATATCGTTTTACAGAAATTAACAACTTAATTAAGAAAACAAGTTATGAAAATTTTAAAACTTCAAAATTTTTCTAACACCTGGATTTACGAAAAATTTCAACAGCGTCTCCTTTGCGCGGCACGATTGGAAATTTTTTACAACACAATATACAACCCAAATATACATCAAATATACATCTCATCTCAATGATGAGGCATCCCGTAGGGAATAATTTAAAAGCGCGGTATGTAATCCGAGATATGTAGCTTATTATTAATAATAGAGCAAGCAAAAGCAAAATACGCGCAAGCGAGCTCCAAAAGCTAGCATACGCCCTTCCGTACCTACTAAATACTCAATAATAGATGAGAATATGTATATGGAAAGAGAAATCAATATATAACATAACTATACAACAACTATATGAGCAAACATAGCCATGCAATAATAGAAACATCCAAACAACCATATTCGTGCAAGTTTTATTCATAACCATACTATTATTCAATGTCAACATTTCAATTCACACACTTCCATTTCTATTAACTTTTCAATTGGTTCATTTTCCACTTTTTCATATTCGTTTTATTTACATTGAATCGACTTATATTCAATTTCATTTGTTTCCCATTGATTTACATTTATTTCACTTGTTATGTCAACATCTTCTATTCACATTTGATTTATTCACATCTCATTCATCCACGTTCACTTACTTCCAATTTAATTCGATTCATTCGTTTCAGTTGGTTTTTCATTAATTTAAATTTTTATTATGCTCACATTCATATTCTATTAATTTACATTCGTTTATAGTTGCATTCATTTTTTTCACTTCCATTATTTCATTTCGGTAATTCATATAATTAATTACACTTAAGTAATTTGATTCCACACCACATTCCATATATTTTTCTTTTCGTATCATTCGTATTTATCAAATCTATAAGTTATAAAACTTTAGCTTTTATGCTTTGCAAAACATTTAAATTATAATGTTCATATTTCTTTTTCATATTAACATCATTTATGAACCATTTTATAAAATCATTCCATTTAACCTTGTTAAGTTAAATTTATTTCATTATCGCTTAGTATTTTAATAATAATATATTATTTATAAACCATTTAAGTTTATTATAAACATTTTACAAAATTGCAACTCATTTATTATTATTATTATTATTCCATAACTTAAGTTCAGATTAATCCATTGATTCACTTCATTAGTTTATTCATTAATTCAAATTCATCTTAATAATTTTACTTAAGTAAAATTTTATTTTATAACTCAATTCATATTAATAATTTTTCTCTTTATCACAATCAATTCATTCGACTTCTCTTAGGTTTCATCTTATAATTCATTTTGTTAACTTATTCCATATTTAATCAGGTAACATTCAATTTTATTGAACTCATTCCATTTGCATTTAATTTATTTACATCCAATTTAAATTAAATTCAATTGCTCATATTAATTTTACTTATACTCATTTATTTTATTTTATTTCTTTCACACTTAAATTACATTTCATTTTAAAATTCAAGTTCGTATTCATTTTATTGCTCAAGTGGAATTAATTCACTTTACTAGTTTATCTAGTTTCATTTAAATCCAATTCAATTCATTTAATCTTTATTCAGTGAAATTTTATTTCATTTAATCCATTACTCATTTTATTTAATTCATTTCAATACAATTCACTTTTATTTAAGCCTTCTTGAGGTAAACTTCATTTAATTTTATTTTTTTAATTTCGTAACTCAATTTATTAAACATTTCTTAAATCAATCGTCTTATTTCAGATCTCAAATTCAAATTTTCTTTTATTTGCTTAACCAAAAATATTCAATAGTTTTAAAATTTAATTTTACTTTCCTATTCAAATCTATAAGTTATAAACTTATTTTCATTTACATTATTTTCAATTATAAGTTCAAACTATTCCCATATATTTATAAAATCGTACTTGGAATATCTTTCACAGTCAAAACTTGTTTTAACCAAAAATAAATTTCTTTTGGTAGCAATTCTCACCCTGAAACTTGAAAATGAATACTGGCGATGCTGCAGTCATCCTTAGAATTATTTTCCAGTGACTAAAGCGAGTTCAATGCTTTTATTTATTTCAAAAAAAACTTTTCAGAATCTATCACTAGTCAAAACACTTTCAAACAATATTATTATTAATTTTGAAGGCTTCGAAAACAATTTTGCAAATAAAGGAATTTAAATTCTAGAATTCTCAATTTTTAAATCTCTTATATTTATAATCTATATTATAAATCTACTTATATAATAGAGAAGCGAGGTCGAGGTCGTAGTGGACTCTGATGGGTTGTCAACGTTGACTGGCGGCAGGGGAAGAAGCAAGAGTGAGGTTGGGATGATGTCAGGTAGATGTTGATCGAGGTGATGCTATAATTTTTCATTTTTGTTTTGGGTCCAGCATTGTTGTCGTGTGCTCGACTGGACTCAGCAGTGGAAGCTCTCTGAAGGTGGTTGCCTTCGATGGTAGCAGGAAGGGGTAGAGGAGGAGAGGGGTTAAATTTATACGGTAATTAAATTTTCTTAAGACTGGAATTAGTTTCAATGTCAATTATATATATATATATATATCACATAATCTATTATTTGAATGTTTAAAATTTTATAATCTATTCGTACGAGGTCCAAAATCTCGAACCCAGTCGAGTCTGGTTCGTAGTAGTGGGATCTACGCGATGGAATTAAAATTGGGTGGATTGCAAATGAAAAAAAATCAAGGTGAGTAAATCTCACTCTCTTTGGATTGCTAGATTTTAATTATAAATAGTTAAAATTAATTCTGGATGTTTTGGTCGAATTAATTATCTGTTG
This sequence comes from Allium fistulosum, assembly GCA_030737815.1. Classification (NCBI taxonomy): domain Eukaryota; kingdom Viridiplantae; phylum Streptophyta; class Magnoliopsida; order Asparagales; family Amaryllidaceae; genus Allium; species Allium fistulosum. Next base: position 101,900,971 of record CM060904.1, read on the forward strand.
AATGATATTATAATATATATAGTAGTATATATATACTAGTATTTGGAGTGATATTCCCGCACATTATAACGGATGAGACCCTATGCGCCGCGCATAATAGTGGATGACCCTATATACCGCGATATCCCCCTCGAAGTGGAATTGGTATTTTTTATGTTCTATTAGCATCTGTGGATGCAGGAAAAACAGGTTGGAGGGATCCAACTGGATTCCTCAATAATGTTGATTTATTTTCATATATAACGATACATGATTTGTGTGAATAATCTGTTATAGATTATTGCTATGATTTGAATCTTTGGATGCTATGGTAGCACGAGCCTTAAATTTGGCATTTTAAATACCATAAATTATTATTTTTAGTTTAAAGGAATTTTAAAGGAGATTTTTGATATAAAAATATTTATATTGGAAATTGGATTAATTTTAAGAAAATTTAATTAGGAATAATATATATTAATTTTGGATTGTACGTAACTATTCGTGAATGGGTTTAAATAGAGACTTTAAAAATTAATTATATAAAGGAGTTGGTAAATGGTATTCTGAAATATGAAAAGGAGTTGAATTAATATTAAAAATAGATTGAAAGTATAAATGGAATTTATAAGAAATGAATTTATATAATGGAATTTTATAAATAAGATTTGTTTTATAAACATGTAAAACCAAAGGGGTTATAAAATTTATAAACGATGTTTATATATAAAGGAATTCGATATCAGATAATAATTGGGAATATAAATTCATAGGGCGAATTTATATTAGAATATGGAAACAGGGTTGAGAAAAATGGTAGATTCTATTTTTGAAATGAGAATGGTTAGGGAATCGACAATGAATCGATATGTTGTGAAATCGAGAGGAAGTTATAAATTAAATTGGTTATTGAGATTTTAAAATATATTTTTATTTTTAAGAAGTTAAGTTCGTTTTTCAAAGGGAAAACTTTATTATTTAAACTATGAAATTTTAAACTAGTTAGTATTGGAATACTTCGAAAAATGGATTTTCAAATATTTGATATTTATTGAAATAAAATTTTAATTTTTATAATCAGCTTTGTAAATTGATTTGTTTTATTTTAAATGAGTTTTTGATGGTTTATTAAAAGTGTTAATATTTTAAATAATAACTTAAAACATATTTTTTTAAAAATTACAATTCTTTAAAAATTCTCATTATATATATATATATAGTTTGAAATGATTGAAAATTTATTTATAAAATTCTCTCGAGATGTATAAACAGGTTTTAATTTAAGGATAAGATTTTATAAGAGAAATCTTATAAATGAAATTCTAGAGACTTAAGAAAATTTCCAATGTTTAGATGCGATAACTTCGGAAAGAATTTGAATTCATTAAAAGAAGTTATAAATGGTTGGTTGGGATTATAAATAAGTAAAATCGGTTTGGAAATCATAGGAAGAATTTATTAAAATTCCGGAGACTTATGAGATAAGTTATGAAATATTTCCAAGTTTAATATTAAAATGATTTTGGAAATTATACATATAAATATTTTCCTAAGTATTGAAAGAGATTGAATATATATCTTGGTGAAGATGTTTTGAAATAAATATTTTGGAGATTTATAAAATAAGGCCTAGTGTTTGCTTTTGGATGTTATTTGATAGTTAAATAGCCAACTATCAAATATTGGCCAAATTCGTTGATCATTTCAAAGAGAGCGGGATCAGATTTAATTATCCGAAAACCACTTCGATCCGGTTTGAACGTAACGAATGAATACCGTGGGGATGATTAAGACGGTGATTCGGTTTGTCCAGACCAAGGACAACTTGTATGGACGAATGCTATCAGAACATCGTCATTAAGAGGCCGATGAGCATTCTAAGTGGAATTGTTTCTTGAAAGGTAACGCTTAGCCTCAAGCCTCATCAATCGGGAATGACTAAAATAAGGGAGATGCAGCAAGGCTAAGTGGGTCGCACCCAATTAGGGTATGTTATCACTTTTCTAGATGTCCTCGGAAACCTATATATTATGGATATGGTTGTGCATGAGAGAAGGAGTGCTCGATTTGTATGGGTGGGAACACCCGGGGCGATAACATATTCGGTCTATCCAGGTTAGGGGTAGGCCGGTCTTGTGTAGCAGGGGATCCCGGCGAGGTCCTCGGTACATTGTTCTAGAGGTGTACTATGATGGGCGGTACCCAGTGGCCCAGTCATTGTATGGAATCCATTCTCCAATATGCGTCGTATGGTTTTGATTGTGCCCAACTATGCTAAAACGTGAGATGCAAGCATTTCAGCTATTTTCTATTTACTTTCTATAGGCACTATTATAATATCAGATGATTTTGATAAAAATCGTTTTGGTTATCGTAAGGTAAAAACCCGTCGTGTTTATGTGTGACGTGGTCTTACGAGATACCTTTGTTTTCAAAGGATTTTGAAGAAAGCTAGTAATTCAAATTGAGTGTGTTTTCTCATGCTGGTTTTCCAAACTGACTCGGGTGTTATTTTATTATAATGCTCGGGTCAGACCAAGTATTACAGATTCAGGATAGGATGCTATGGAGCTCAGGAGACGAGCTGGATGACAAGACGTGTTTTCGTACTTGATTTATATTTCCGTTATGTGAGGACAAGTTATTAAACTGTCCAGATTGATTGTTGTATATTGTACTTTGATAATGGTATGTATATTAACAGCACAGTTCTTGTATTTGAAATCTATTTCATATATTAAATTTGTTCCGCTACGTTTGTGAGATTCTGTGTTTGTTGTTCTATTTTCTTCTACCTTTTTCTTCTTCACCCTAAAGATTCGTATTTTTCGTTCAATTTGAGTTGAACTGATGTGAATTATGGTCGACTCAAGGGGTACGGAACTGCGGGCCTTTACACTTGGTACCAGAGCTGAAGGTTAAGCGAGAACCTTGGCTCTAGTAGGGATTACTCATTAGAGATAGAGTCAATAGTACTTTAGAATGAATTGAGTGTAATAATAGATATGAGCGCGTATCTGTTAGTGAATATAAATTGTTTTGTATTGTGTTGATTTATTGGTTGAGTGGTATATAAATTCTGTTCGAGTAGTGGGACGCCACTAAATTGATAGGAGTTTCTAAAAACTTGAACACGGTAAACTGACACAGTATGGTTTTGAAGCGGGTAAATAAAATAATTTTACCCAAACTATATTTTGATATAAAAGAGAATAATTTTCTAAATTTTTTTATAGTGATGTGTTTGGTTATTATTATATAACCAAAATAAGATTTTAAAATTTGAAATAGTTTATAAAAACAAAATTGGATTGTATAAGTATGAATTATACAAATGAGTAAAAAACTGAAAATTGATTCAAACCAGAATTTGGAAATTTAAATCCCAGGAAGTTTGGAAAATATTTTCCGAAGTATTGTGAAGGTTAAAATAGTATTATTTTTAATAATATTTTTGAAATAAAAATGGGTTCAATGGATTTTGGAAGAATTGTAGCACTGAACTCACTTCGGTCGCTGAAAATAATTCCGATGATGATCGCGACATCATCGGTGTTCATTTTCGAGTTTCTAAGTGGCGGATTGCTACCGTAATAATTTGATATGGATATTTTTGTTTGGAACAGCTATTGTTTGAAAATTCCGAGGAAATTGTTTTGGATAAAATCAGGTTGTTTCGAAATTCGAAGAAAGTGGTTAGTTAAACCAAAAAGAGTATGTATGTATATATTTGGTTTCAAAGTGATTTGAAATAGATACCGGGTGTTTGAATTCTGGAAATCCTTATTTAAAAGTTCTAGAGAATATTAGAAAATAAGTTTTTTTTTAAAAAACTTATAAGTGGAAGATGATATTTATAAGGAAAGAAGTGTGAAAATTGAAATTTGGAAATAAAATTTAAAGTGAGAAAGTTGGAATGGAATTCAACTTAGGTTAAGTTGAGTAAATTAAATTTTAGAAATTAAATTGAATGGATTTAAATTGAATTAATATAGTGTATAAATGAAATGAGAGTTAACTTAGCAAAGTAATTGGAATATATAATGAAATTGAAAGGATTAAAAACAAATTTGTTCGAAGTGAAATTTAATTTAAGTATGAATAACTCGAGTATGGTTTTGAAATGTTGTTTAAAAGGAATTGAAATTCAAATAAAAAGGTGAATTGGATTTGAATTATTTGGAATTGAATTAAATATGTAAATGTGAATTTTAAAGTGACTATATAACTATAAACTATAAAATTTGAATTGGATTAGAAATAATATTGAATTGAAGTAAATATGAATTTTGAATTGTGAAATATTATAAAACCATATGGATATGGCATACATCTTGAATGAAATAAAATTTGAGTAAAAATTTGGAATTGCGAATAAATAAATTGGAATAGCTTATAAAAATTGAAATTAATGGAATAAAAATATACTTAAGCTATAAATAAATGTATAATCTCGAGTTAAAAATAAAATGTGAATATATTCGAGTATAGAATTGATGGAAATGTGAAAAATAAGTTGTGTGACTTATAAAGTTGAAAAGTGAAACAGAAAACCCAAAATAAAAATGGTTTGATATTTTGGTGAAGGAAATAAAATCCAAACTTGAATTATAAAATAAATTTGAACTCAAGTAACTTCAAAGAAGCGATTTTTGAGATAAAAATCAGATAATGAGTTATAAATTTGAAGTGAACTAATTAGAAAACTAATTAGTTAATTGAATATAGAATGGATATTAACTTGGTTGAATAAAATCAGATTATGGATTAAAAGTGGATATTGGAAATGGAACTTGAGTTATAAATAGAATCCGACTTAAATTGTAAGCGAATTTAATATAATTGGAAATATCGTCGAATAAAATAGAATTGGATTGAAATAACAACGGCTTGGGTTATAAATAAATTCAGTTTAAAGTGTAAATAAATTGAATGTGGCCTTGGATACAAATTAAATAAATTCGAGAATGAATTCGAGTATGGAATTAAAATTGAAGTGAATAAAATGAATGAACTAATTAATTAATTAGTAAATGAAATGGAAGTTGGTTGAAATGAAAATAAACTTAAGTTGTAGGTGGAAATAAAATTAAAAATAATGGATTAACTTAAGCAAATATTTTGGATGGGAGTTTGGCTCGAATAAATTGTGAAATGGTTATTTAATAAATAGCGTGGGATGATTCCAAGTTTAATAGAATAGATTTGGATATAATGGATGTGGATATGAATGAAATGCAAGTAAATTGATTGAGAATCAAATTGAAATGGGATAGAATTGAATATAAACTTATGTGAAATCAATTTAAAATAGCTATAAGCTTAAGTGGTTATTTGATTAAATGAATGTCACCGAATTTGCATAGAAAAATTTGTCGTTTGACGAAAACAAAATTAAATAAAATCCTAAGAATAAATAGAATGTGAATAAATTGATTTTTAATCAATTTGGAATTGATATGAGTTTGTTTGATATAAATATGAAGTGAATGCAAGAAAACTGAGTTGTAAATCATTTTGAATTGAATATGAATCAATTGAAAGCAATTAAATTAGTATCGGAACCTTATAATTGCTTATAATACATGTTAACCATGATGGGGTTATGAAGCTTATGTGTTTTAACCATTTAAATGAATGAAATGTTTGTGAATTTCATATTTGGAACTTATGTGTTTAAATTGAGTAAGTACAGGTACCAAGAGGCTATTGGGCTAGATTTGGATTGCGAAATTGCATATTTAATAAGCCGCTTACTTAAAAACGCTAAAAAAGGTACGTTTTCGGATTAAATACCGCAAAATATAAATATTGATATATATTTTTTGTGTTCCCACCATGTGGGTCGATGTATATATATTTATCTCTCTTGTCGTATTGCAAAAGGCTCTCCATACAAGGGAGATTGTCAAAAACTTTCGGAAATTTAGGGTGTTAGAAAAATTTTGAAAAATTTTGAAATTTTTTTGTTAACGACAATTTGATTTCGAATTTAAATTGGAATAAAGGGTTCTGGAATTAGAATTGAAAACTAATTGTTTTGGGTGAAACTAAAAGATTAGAAAAGTGAAACTGTTCAGATTGATTGCGGTATATTGTACTCTGATAATGGTATGTATATTAACAGCACAGTTCTTGTATTTAAAATCTGTTATCATATATTATAATTTGTTACGCTATGTTTGTGAGATTCTATGTTTGTTGTTCTATTTTCTTCTACCTTTTTCTTCTTCACCCTAAAGATTCGTATTTTCCGTTCAATTTGAGTTGAACTGATGTGAATTATGTCGACTCAAGGGGTACGGAACTACGGGCCTTTACACTAATTAAGTAATTAATTAATTTAATTAATCTAGAAGTTTATAAAATCAATAACTTATGCATACGAGGTCCAATCAAGACGCTGTCATTACCATTATACTAGTATCAGTGTTATCTAACTCTTGGTTAGGCTTGGCTTGGGTGAGTTTACTCACCGTTAATGTGTATATGTTGTGTATGTAATGTTTATTGTAAAAAAATATGAATTAAAATAGAGAATAATGCAAGTTATTACTTTTGAACCCCTCCTTACTTTAGAAAGTAAGTGACAGCATTATATGTAGTATAATCTCTCAATAACCCTCTAAAACATATATCGTGGTCCAGACTTGTTTACATGTGTGATATTTTTGTTTGAAAAAATTAATAGTGTGTTGTGTATGATTGAAGAGAAATAGTCACTATAAATGTGCTTTGAAAATTCCCTGTATTTAACACTTGTTAAATTGGTTTAACGTGAACATATTATGAAAATATATATTGAATGATTCTACACACGTATGTGGGTGTTTTTGACCTTAATGAATTGGTTTGGAGAGTTATGGAAATTGTGAAACAAAGTGGTGATGAAAATCCTGCTTTTAGTAAAGTATAAAGGACTTTTAGTTTAGATATTTTTTCTACTCTTTTTGAAGTTGTTTTGTGAAAATTTATTATAGCACTTTAGTAAAGAAGTTCAAAATTTAAATATGCTTTTATATTTTTTCTGAGTTTAAAGAAAAGGGTTTGAAATTATTAAACATGCTTTTTATGGTTTTAAATAAAGCATAAAATAAAAAATTTTAAGTAATACTAATATAAATGTTTCAAACCATATTATAAGTATTTTAAAGTGTTTTTAAGTTTACATAGTTTTAAGAAAATTTGTTACATTTTTTATTAAAGTAATTTAAAGCTTATTTAAAATAATATAACTTTAAAAAGGTTTTCAATAAATATATATAAGTTTTGGAAAAAGCCAGTTAAGCCTTTTATAAAGTAAGAAAATTTGGATTTCAACACTTGCGTTAAAATGAACAGTTTTGTGAAGTTAAGTAAAAGCACATTAATTTGTTAAATCAATGTAGAAATAAGTAATTATAATTAGGATTGTAATTATGGTTGTAATGAGGAATATTTTAAAGTAATAACAATTGGAAGGTATTTGGGTTTGTTGTGATATTGCTTGAGTGATAATTGTCTTAAACCCTTAAGTATAATTAAATCTTCAAGAAGCAATTTTTAAAGATAGTGTTTAAAGTACAAAATGATTTGGATTTGTCTTGACATTTTTTAAGTAACAATTGTCTTAAACCCTTAGGAATGTAATTTAATCTTTAAAGAGAGTTTAAAAGATAATGTTTAAGTAAAGTGTTTTGGGTTTGTTGTAAACAATGTTTTATTATATTTGTTTTTAAACTCTTGAATAATATTTTGAAGTGCTAAAATATTGCTATATGATTTTGGGAAATACTTAGATCTTTAATAATGGAATTTTAAAGATAATAATAAGTATATAAACTTTTGGGAAAAGATAGAAAAGTATAGGTTTTAAATTTTAAAAGGGAGAAGAGGTTTATAATAACAATGTGTAAGTAACATTTTATTTTAACCTCTTTGGTTATATTTTAAAGTAAGCAAATCTTGTTGATGATATGTGAATATACTTATATCGTTGAAATAAGTATATGAATACTTTTTAAAGTATTAAAAAGAGTACAAATGAATAGGGAATTGTAAAGTACTTGTATATACCCTTGTAAAGATATTTGAAATACATACAAGTAGAAAAAGGGAAGTTCTATTTAATAAAGGATTAATTAATTAAAAAGAGAATTCGAAGTCATTTATATGACTTGATCGTGCTTATGTGTACTGATTATGCTTTGTGTGTTACTTGCTTATGGAAAGTGTATGGGACTTAATTTCGATTATGTGATCATTCTTATTGTTATTAAATTGACCAAAATATAACTCTGGAAATATCTAGAAGAAACATGAAAATTATATGATACAATTTTCTTGTAGATGTTATATTGTACGTATAATCTCATTTGCTCTTCTAGGACAAACAATAAGGAAATCCATCCGATTAGGAGATAATCCCCGCACTTATGTATTGTCTGCTTATTTCTAAAAGAACCATGGTTGAATTTATGGGAAATCTGTTGATTGGTTTTTGGAGCGCCCGATAAGCGGGGCAGTGTACTTATATGAGATGCTCAAAACAGTAAACACTCCAAAACCATATACATGCTCTATGCTTTGAAAGAAGTTCGTGATTGGTTCTAGATGTTGGAACATTGTGGGGATTTGAGATTTGTTTGAGATGCTCGAACACATGTAGTTGTTCATGATCTATTAATGATGTAGGAAATCATGTGTAATCCGAGATCTATTGAGATATAGGAATCCTTGTGTGATTCCGAAGTTCGAGTTATGACTCGTTTGTTGGAATGTTGGACATAGCCTCACTAGTGGATATGACTAAAACCAGAGATAGGATGCAGAGGTAACCTAAGGCTGTAGGCAACTTTACCCTAGAGATACCAATAGTTATGCATGCGTGAGTGGTGCACTCGGCTTTATGTTATAGCCAGTTATGTATTTCCTATGCACATCAGCTAGTGATGTACGATGCTTTAGGAGGATATCTTTGATCTTTGTGCTGAAGGACTATTCTCAAAGATCCGAGGGCACCTCCATGGAATCCTACTTATTTAGCGGACGTTCCTTGGCGGGTTTTATTGTATACGCATTATTATTGTGGTGTACACTCACGCGCAGCACAGCTATTTCTTATTTATATTTATCACCCTAAACATTATTATAATTTCACTAGATTTTCTAATAGAAATGGTTTGTTTATCATAAAGTAAAAACTCATTCGTGTTTATTTACAGTGTTGTCTTAAGAGATACCTTTATTTTTGAAGGGTTTTATGAATATAAAAGTCCACATGATTTGAGTTTCTCATGCTGGTTTACCAGATTGATCCGGGTGTTATTTCCGTATAATGCCCGGATCATCCCCGAGTGTATCTCTATATTTAGCTATGAATGCTTTAGAGCTTCGAGAGACGAGTTGGATGCCTCCAAGGCCTATTCACGTATTTTATTTTCCTCTGCATTATTTGTTTTGTATCTATCAACATTTGAGAGGACAGGCTGTTATAACTATCCAAACTGATAATATGTTAGTTTACTCTGATTGTTGTATGTATATTAAAATTTTCTTTCCATAAAGAACTTCTGAGATATTATATAATATCGTTCTGCATGCGAGATTCTGATATTGTGTTCTTGTTTTGTTTCTTTTGCCCTAATGTTCTAACTTTTTAGCACACTTGGGTAATCCATAATATGACGCGGCTACATAAATCCCCAAGACAAAATAGAATATGGCTAAAAAGTAGTAACGTCGTTATTAGGCACTACGAGAGTTCCTTGATAGGCACAACGATGATGAAGTAATACTGTATTGGTGATGGATCCCAACGAGGTCCTGAGTCACATCTACTAGTAGGGAAAGTATCCTGCTCCAAAGAGGAGCTGTGGTGCTTACATTCATATAAACATATACATATGTGTGTGTGTGTGGGTGGGTGGGGGGTCTACTTTGAGTAGATGGGGTGTATGTACGTGTATATGGGGTCGAGTCAACTGAGAAAAAAAAAGCAACATGTAGCAGAAGGCAATTGCATATACTATTGTTATTTATAACATGTATAATTTACCGGTCATCAAAACATTGTTCTAACCCTCCTCCTCATTACAGCCCACATGGTAGCTTTAGAGGGTCAGGTACTGGTACAAGGCGGGAACAGTGGAATGACAGATCTCCTTATGCATGCTCGACATAGACAATGGCACTAGAGTTCAAAGGCGTTAGCCTTGATCAGTAATTATGTTTAAACTTTATTATTCTTCTATGATTTTATATCGATAGTACTTTCATATACATTTGTTATTTGTAGGATACTAAAACCAACGATCTTATACTTTGGTGGACTTGGGTTTTTAATTTAGAAAAAATTTGGGCCCATTATGGTGCAAGTTGTCACATTTGGTATCATAGCTTAGGTTAATCGATCTTAAGAATTAAGAACTGTTAACTGAGTGAATTTTTATTTTTACTATAATTATAAATATATTATACGCCAAATCCTATAAATTTTGGCTATATAGTAGTTGCAACCATACTCTGAAAAAGATGGATAAGTCAATAATGAGTTGGGACAATAGATGAAGTTGAAGAAATACACCTACCTCAATTAGGAAATAGGTCGAATGGAAAGGCGTTAACTTAAGAAGAGCATGAGTATAGCATATGGAAGGTCTTTGAAGCTGGATGGTATGTGACTCCCTAGTTGGGCTTGGATATCCCAATGGTTGTAGATCTCCGTAGGATTGCCAATTAATGATGTACATTTGGTTGAGATAAGGGGAAAGTAAGAGTCTATGTGTTGCAGATATCCGGAAGTAAGAATGGTGCAAGTTGCCGAAGGAAAGTATATAGTAATCACTCCAATATGATAACCAAATTTTTAATATATTCTGAAAGGAAGATAAGTCAGAAAGTAAGGGGAAAAAATAGAAGTCCAAAGGAAGAGACAAATAAAACCCACTCTGAGTCTGATTCCATCTGAAAGAATTTAATAAAAGGTTTGAAAAATATATATTTGAAATGATTTTCAAAGAATTTATTTAAAAGTAGAAAAACCCTTTTTGAAAGGCAAGTAAATATTAAACTTTCTATAAAATAAAAATTTCCCTTTTATATTAAAAAGAAATTTCTTTAGTTGAAGTTAAATTTATTTTAGACCGAAACTTTTCACTTAAAATGAGTTTCAATAAAAAGGTATATCTTTTGAAATAAAAAGAAAATAGAGCATATGTGCAGCTTAGTGATTTTTATAATTTTGTAAATTCAAAGTTTAAAATTCTTTAAAGAGGTGGGCGATAGGAAGTGGTACAACTTTTGAATGAGGTAAAGAAAGTGGAAGGATAAGAATGACCAAAGTGAAGATAAGAAGAATATTCTCGTATAAGGAAATATGGAGAAAAACACCAAAAATTGGTTATATATGAAGAGGGCAAATAAGAAGATGTCATCTAGAAAAAGAGCAATTTAGGTAGGAAAAATTTAAACAGTAGCAACATTAGTCAATAGAAACAATGTTAGGAGTTTATATTAAAAAATGCTAGTAATTTAATTAAAAGCAACATAGGAAATTAATGACAAAACCAAGGAAAATGGATCATTTGCATAACAGTGTCCATCGATTACACATATCTTTTAAAAGTTCCCTTGTATGCTATTAGAATCTCCGCTAAGGTTAAAGTGGAAGTAGCATGAGTTATAGGAAAATAAGAGGACACGGAAGTTGTCCCTGTATACTCTAGTTTTTAGTAAAAGTTATAAAGGATGTTTTGAAAGCACTGTAAAGTGCATTTTGGAAGGTATAACTATTGAGTTTTTAAGAGACAAACTTAATAAATGGTTTGAGTTAAACATATCACTTTTTAAGAAGAAAAATCTTTGTTGTCAAAAGCTTTTAAAGGCAAGGATCGTTTAGAAAGTTAACTTACTAATGTTTTTCTTTAGACTTAATAAATAAATTTAATTGATAAATCCTAAATTATAGTTTTAAAGTTAAGGTTAGTTAAGATAAGGAGATTTTCATGATTCCTTTTGAAACCAAGCTATTGAAGGATTTAATACAAAGGTTTCAAAGTTTATATTTTTAACGATAAAAGTTTTAGGATTAAATACTTCATGATTATCAAGTTTTAATATTTGAAAGAGTGTTAAAAACCAAACTGAATTTTAATATGGAGTAGATAGGGATGATTGCCTAGGTAAGATGGGGTAAAAGATAAGGCTATGAAGAAAATAGCGATGACTACTCATAGGATAGCAATAATGAGTCCCTGTTGGATGTAATAAATATTAGCATGAGTCTAGGTATTTTTCATTATATGTGTATGAAGACCATAAAGAAGAACCCATAAGGAAATGGGAAATGGTATCAGAGTACATTTCTACGAGTTCTAGAGTATACCTGCGTGAAAGATTAAAAATAAAGAAAGCTTATACCGAGATTTAAGAATACTATCAAGAGATTTGATTTAAAAAAATAGTAGTATAATTGGTTGGAATGATCGGAGTAAAGGATGGACAATATTTATTGAAAGCGAAAAAGGATAAGTTCAGATATGTGGGTTACGATAGGATGGCTTGGTAAAAATGTCCACTTTTGTTTAAGTAAGGAGTATTGGGGCCACAACATCATTAATGTTAGTTGATGTTGGATGGCATCGTCCAGCAATCATTTCTTTTATGTTAGTTGGGTTGTAAGCATTTTTGTTTCTTTTGTATAAAACGTGTACGATATTATGAGAAGAGTTCCTTTTGAAAATAAATTGGTTTTTCGGATGGACCACTATATTAATTAGAAAACTGTGTAAGTAAGGAAATCTCACGTAGACACTTAACTAATACAAAGTAAGACCGGGAGTTTATAAAATAAGTAGGGAATTATTAGCTACTAAAAGTATACTAATGTTAAACCCCAAAAGCCTTAGAATTTTGAAAACATAATTTTTAGTAAGCAAAGGATAGAGAAGATCGTTGCGAAACCATGGATCACTATTCCTGTGCCTTAAAAGCTGAAATTTATAAATGAACATGTGTGCTGATTATTGTTCTGAAAAAGAAAGTTTTAGAAATTTGAAATTTTACCATATAGTAGAACAGTGACAATCATGGACGTTAGCTCGTTGGCTAAACCCTGACTATATAGGATGTGGCTAAATTTGTTTTGAAAATTAAAAACACAAATATTTTTGAAAAATTTTATCCAAAAATATTTATATAAAAAGAATGATTTTTATTTAAAAAAATTCAAAAATTCAATTGAAAATGATTTTAAATGAAAATGGAAAACTTCTAATTTTTGAAATGTTCTATGCAACATAGGGAAAAGTTACGGGTTAGCAAATATAAATTATACTGTGCAGTAGAAGTGATAGTATGTGCAATGTAGGGGGTAACAAGAGAAAAGCTATTTTAGCCTTGGCACTCCAAGTTTCATACCTTGTTGATAGTAGAAAAAAATGGATTTGAAAATTACCCTATTTTAAAGTTTGAAATCCTAAAATTAAATTTCTTATGTAGATTTTAATTGGAAAAATTGAAAAAGAATTGGGGGCAAAAGAGAAGATTCCAGAGTACAGTGGAATGGGTACAGAAGAGAAGGATAGAATATGGAGTTCTCTATCTAAACCCTTTTCCGGTATAAAGAGTATAAGTTTAGAAAACTAGATTTTCAAATTTTTGGATGTTAGAAATTGTATACTAGGATTTTTAGATGGTAGGGATTGGATGCAAAATTGATTGAACCATACTTCCATTCATAGGAGTGTGCGTATTTGGATGCAAAAACAAGGATTTTGATTTTTAAATCTTGCATACATATAGAACTGCCGTATATATAGGCTGTTTGCATGAAATTTTCAAAACTGTTTTAAAGAATGCATTCATATAGGAGGCGCCGATTTAGAATTATTTAACATACATATCATATGTATTCTGATACACCATGAACTAGTATTCCATTGGTTGCAAAATTGCTTGTGTACTAATTGGTTGGTTAGCTTAATTTTGTTGTGCACCATGTTACATGATTCAGTCCTTAAGGAATTTCAGGGACGAAAGAGAGAATGTAGCACCCTATAAATTAGGCGATAATTAATTAAAAAGAATTAATTGATAATTAATAATGCCCAAAAGTAGAATTTTTGTAAACATCGAAATTTGGCTATGAAAATTGCATCGTTGTGTTCGTGACGATTTTATGATCAATTTTTATATTAAAGTTTTACGATCGGAGTTCAAATGAAAATTTTATTGACGTTTGAAGTTTTCAAATTGGAAATAATTCAAAGTTAATTATGGAAGTGAATGTTAATAACATAAAATCAAAATGGGCATTAAATATAAATTTTAATGTTAAAGAAAATGGATAGGGTCAAGTTGAATCAGCATTGAAAAGGTATTGAATAAGACAAACCTAATGAATATTAGCCTTTACAAATAAAGGAGACAATAAATACTAGCAGCTTAGCATTTAAGAAATTATAATTACAAATGTAAACTAACAGCGATCGATCAAATAAGCAAATTGTGAAAGAAAATAAGTTAATCGAACACAATAATGAAGTATATATTGTAAATAATGGTAAACCAATACTTCATCCCTAAGTAACTTTAAAATATAACATAACATTGCAATAAAAGAAAGAAAACCTAATAACGTTAAAAATAAACGTTAATGTTAATATATTAAAAGCAGCAATAAATGATAATCAATTAATATTAAAAACAAACTATAATAGATAAAAACGTTAACATTGGAGGAAAGAAAATCAAGAAATAAATGGCAATGAACTAACTTTAATTAATGTTAGTGGATACTTAATATGTAAGCAATATTAATGTTAGTCGGATTAAAACAAAAATGGTATGAAATATACATAATTAACTAATATTAATCTTACTTAACGTTTAAGAAACAATCAATGTTAAATCAAATGGTTTATATATATATTATAACGAAAAAAGGAAAACAATCCAACGCGTAGCAAAAATAGGCAACCGATCGACCCCTAATGGGACCGGTCGACCGATGGCATCTAAGCGGTCGACCGGTGGCATCTAAACGATCGACTGCTATTTGCTTAGCGACGGTGAATTGAATCTAGGACCAACGGTTTAGATTTAATAAATTAAAATCAACGGATGGAATTAATTCGTTCGCCTATAAATACAGGCCTAACCACTCACTTTTCTTCTAATATTTTCTGAATCAAATAGCGAAGTCAGTCATTTTCTTTTCTCTACAAATTCTAGGAAATATAGAAATTATAAATTTAGTTTATTATATATATATATGTATATATGTGGGGAACAGCGAAAAATAAAATAAAAGAAGCAAGGGGTGAATCAATTCTGCAAAGAAAAGATAAATCTAAATCCAAATCTAAATTAAATTCAAATCTCTTCTCAGATCTATATTTCTAATGAATATGTATATTCTTGCGGTACATATTTCGATAGGGAAGAAAGGGAGTCAAACAGAAATACCGGGGTTTAGATCTGGATATTTGGAAAGTTTAAAGGTAAGTGGGAAATTATCTACTTTTTATATAATATGGGATGTAGCCTCACATATGTGTTTATGACTGGTGTGAATTATTAAAGTTAGCTAATAATTGAGATTAAATAAGAGTGACTTAATCAATAAAATGGGTCGGAATGTGAGGTTAGTTGTATTACAGAACAAAACTCTGCCCACCTCAAGGGGCTACTGGTAGTTGTGTATACATTACACCAATGTGGAAATATTTGACTATAGAACCCGTGGAATTATACATTCGCATATAGGTAAACAAATACCCAAGCAAAGTCTGGTTCAATCTTTTAAGAGGTATTACCTTGACTGTATGAGGCAATCTAAATAGGATGGTGAGCAAGGCTCGGCGCAATGTCAGTGTGTTTTGTACCATATTCGAGTGTAGGAGATATACATAGGTCGAGAACGTCATCGGTTCTGAGCAGTCAACGGAAAGATGAGGATTACACCTAAACGGGCTACACCTCCTATCGGTGTAGATCATGTTTAGATCATGCATCAGCACAGCAGTTTGCTATTTTGTTTGTTTGGAGACAAGACTGTATGACCCTTAATAGAGGTCTTTCAAACGAGTGGAGTAGTCCAAGGAGCTGGGTCCTCAATAGTTTGTGGAGCTCAGTCCATAATATGAAGCAACTAGATAAAACCCCATAGAATATAGTTAATCAATAGTAGTTCCATTATTAGGCACTAAAGGAGTACGTTGGTATGCACGGCAATGAGGACATGATACTGCATTGGCCATGTATCCTGATGAGGTGTTGAGTTATGGATATTAGCAAGGAAAGTATCATAGTCCAAAGGGAGACCGTGGCACTTATATATCTACATACATATGCATGTGGTTATGGTTTACTCTGAGTATATGGGGCGTATCATACACATACATGGAGTCGAGATGACTAAGTAAAATAAAAAGACATAAAATATAACGAAAGGCAACTGAAATAAACTAGTGTTATGTATAAAATATGTAACTCACCAGTCACCAGAACGTTGTTCTGACCCCCCTTCTCATTACAACTCACAAGATAGCTTTAGAGGGATAAGTATAGTACAAGGCGGGAACAGTGGAAGGATGGATTTCCCTATGAATGCCCAACACCAAAAAGGGTATTAGAGTTCAAAGGTGTCAGCCTTGGTTGGTAACTATATGTTTATTAGACTTTATTATTCCATTGTGAGTTTATATCGATAGTGCTTTGATATGCATTTGGTATTTGTAGGGTACCAGAACCAACGACCGTACTTTGGTGGACTTGGGTTTTTGATTTAGCAAAAAGTGGGGCCCATTATGGTGGGCATTGTCATAGTTATGCCATTGTATTCATGGTTTTTGCTTTTGCCGTAATGCGATAAAATTTTGGATATAAACTTTGATTTTTGATGTCTTTATTGGAAATCGCCTTTTCAAGCCATCTTTCAACGTTGATCAACCATCGCTGTCATGTTGATGGTGGTTGATTGACACTAATGGGTTTTAGTTGGTGCAGAAATGTTTAAATGATGATAGTAGTATTTGTGAAGATAATGGGCCATGGGTTGGGCTCAATTTAGTATGTGAGCCATGAGACTTAATGCTTAGCTTAGCAGCCAAGTTGTGAGTCAACCTTCATAGAGTGCCCAACATGGGCATGCCATGAAGACAGTTGTGTAGTTACCATGTCATGCCGGGTGGCTTGCCTCTAAGCTTTTCTAGGCTTGGCCATTATGTTGTTGTATAATAGAGTCACTTACATTTCAAATGGATGCTTCTGGTTCTAGTACCTCCGGTCGATTGAAATTAGCAGTGGCTACGCCACTTCGGGCCTCTGAATTCAAATAAGACAAGATTGACCTGCCCAAGCTGTTAGCCTGCCATGCAGTCAATACAGGGATTTTCCGCTTCCATCTTCTAACAACCTACTCGATCAACCTCATGTACGCTTGTTTGCCTTCTCGACGGGCTACTTTAAGATGGGGGTTATGCTGCCTTTCCACCGCTACTTCATGTCCATCCTCAATGCTTACGAATTACTTCCAAGTATCTGACTCCTAATAGCTACCGGTTTTTATGCGGCGTCTATTATGTTTTTGTGGCACTCTGTTTTCTAGAGCCAAATGCCAATCTTGTAGAGATAATCTTCTATCTTTAGAAGGATGCCAATTACCCGACCGGCACCTACTAACACTTCCAGGCTGGCACTATGCCTATGATTCTTTTCAAGCATTCCCAGCAAGCCCTCCCCTAGTTGGGTGACCAGATGCTTTTTCACCCCGCACGGTGTTAACCTAGGCATGAGAATACTACCTTCGAAACCCTTAGTAAGTCTTTACTTCTCTTTTTTTTACCTTCATTTTTTTTGCACTTTCCTTTGCTTAACTCATTTCATGGTAGGGGAAGAGCTTGCATTCCTTGGCATTTGGTTTTGTGAACTAAATGAGAAATTGGACTGCTGAAGAAGGGCGCTCTGGCCTACCAAGACCTAAGGCTTATGGTGACCGATGCCAACCTCCACTTGGTTAGATTGATGAGGAAAAACCAGAAAATGGTTGGAGAGCAACAGAGGAGAAAGCCAATAAAGAAGGTGCCCGTAATGGAGAAGTTGGTCAAAATCAAGTGGCACTACTCCAAAGTCCAGTACAAGAAACTAGACATCGAGCCGATCATGGTGCTAACCGAGGATATGATGACGTTGTTATGGGTAAGGAGAAAGTGGAGTGGCAACAAGTTGACCTTGATAAGATAAATGAGCCATATTGGGAACAGTATGACCCACAATAGCTAGTTGATGTCCAAGTCCCCGCCATAAGCCACTACCCAAAGTGTGGAATACCGATGCAAGCTTCGATGATAGTAATATTGCGAGAAGGGGAGGAAAGCCTGGTGTCGACATGGACACAGGTTTCTCCTTTGGGAAAATTCAGGAATACAACCCTTTTAACCCTAGATACAAAAGTTATATGCGGGTGAGCCTCATGTAAGGACATATGACACTAACATAGGCAGCTTGGCCTCATTATATCGGCTCCTTATCAGAAATAAGGACCGGGCCAGTGACTAACTCTTATTATTTGTTGTTGTAGTGGTCGATGAATTAGGCTTTGATGTGTTTGATGAAGGGGGGCTAAGGGTGTCATGACCAAAGTTATCAATGCCCCCATCTTGCAACTCCTGCACTAACAATGCCTCCACGAGCCCATGAACCTTGACATCCCTGATCATATCTAGGTGGTCATTGACTTGCCTCTTAGCCCCTCTTGCTCACTCCTGCAATCCAAGAATAGTAAAAGGGATGTGGCTGACCTATCTTTGGGAGTTGATGTCCTCGGGCCTTATAAGAATTTCCTCGATATTGTAAAACATAGGAGTTGCTCGCTGATTAGAAAGCTGAGGCATTTGGGGAGGTCATCCTGGACCTCCATCATGCCGAGCACCCTACTAACATGGATTGAATTCTTTTAGCCTACTGTTGGCGATAGAGATCCTCATTTACCCTCATCGTACCCAATACGGCATATACTGTCAATCTCGGGCATACGTCATAACCTCTAGGTACGAAACTCCTTATTAGTAAGTTACTGACTTCAAGCTTGCTTATTTCTTACTTAACTATTCTAGTTGCTTGCTTTTCTTTAGAATGGGTACTATTGCATGTGAATTCTAGGAGATGGGAGAGTTTTCAAATTAATCTAAAGGCTAAGGCATTGGTTTGGCATGAAATGAAGGTAGAGGTTACCAAGGCCTAGTGTCACGATTCTGAAATCCAGCGTTCGAAAATCAACATCAAATACCTCACTTGTATTCGATTGTCAAATATTCAAACGTCAAACTTCAGTTCGGCGGAGCTTATAACAACATCAGATGAATATAAACAGCGGAAATAAACTGAATATCATACATTACATCATAGATACAACATCATCATAATATCCAGTACTACATCAGAGTATCATAATACATATGCCACAACTCCAAATAAAACATCGTAATAGTACAACAGTGATCACAAGCAAAAGTCTTCAAAGGAATGAAGCGATAGTGAATATCCATAACTATGCACCTGGTGATAAAAAAAAGCTTCCAAAATATCTTTGAGGTAAAAGTTCCCAAAATACCGCTAACACCAGAATACGGAAACCTGCTACTAGGGTGCCCATCATTTCCACACGGGCAGCCTAGTAGCAGGTTTCTGTATTCTGGTGTTAGCGGTATTTTGGGAACTTTTACCTTGAAAATATTTTGGAAGCTTTTTTTTATCACCAGGTGCTTAGTTATGGATATTCACTATCGCTTCATTCCTTTGAAGACTTTTGCTTGTGATCACTGTTGTACTATTACGATGTTTTATTTGGAGTTACGGCATATGTATTATGATACTCTGATGTAGTACTGGATATTATGATGATGTTGTATCTGTGATGTAATGTATGATATTCAGTTTATTTCCGCTGTTTATATTCATCTGATGTTGTTATAAGCTCCGCCGAACTGAAGTTTGACGTTTGAATATTTGACAATCGAATACAAGTGAGGTATTTGATGTTGATTTTCGAACGCTGGATTTCAGAATCGTGACACCTAGGAGGAGGATAAGGTGGCCTAGAAGGCAAGTGAGTCGGCAGAGAAGGTGGCATGGGAGGTGGACATGGCCCGGAGAGGGATGAAGGGGGAAGAAGGTGAAGGCGGATCTCTTGGGGGAGGACCGAGAGGGCAGAGAAGGCAAAGGCGAACCTTAAGGAGAGGTTTGCAAAGCAGGAGAAATCAGGCGCCCGATTATAGGAAAATAAGATAAAACATTCAACCAAAAGCTGGACGAATAAATTGTTGCCGCCGCCCAGCAAGAGGAGGAGGCCAAGTGGAAGAATCTAGTGAAGAACATGGTAAGTACCTGATTAGGGAGAATTACAAGTTCCCCATTTTTGTAAGAAATTTGATGCCATAGCTTTTGTATAGGCCTAGGAGGAGGTGACAAAATAGATATAGGCCAAGGACATTTCGGTATAACCCAGGTGTGCTTGACAACTTGGCCCAGGAACGAAAGGGTTGGATTTGTAGATATATTTTTTTCTCCTTTATAAGCTTGGAAGGGCGGGCTTTGTGCCCCTACACTTTTGGAATTGAATAGATTTTCTTCTTATTGAAATTTGTCTAAGTACTTTATAGTCGTATTCTGCTCTTGTCTGTTTGTGCTTAGCTTGTAGGGTAGCTACCACGAGTAGCTGAAAGCCCCCGATAACTTGTGCTTCGTATTTTTCACATGATAGATTAGCTAAGTAGAGGTAAGTGATGTTCGGCGAGACGGCCCATTCTTGTAAATCTTGTACATAAATTATCAACTTATGTTAGTTGATAGGCCAGTCCAGTCGAAGGACTTAGACATGAGCATTGACTGCGTAACTCGTTTGTTTGTTAAGCATAAAGGCCGGCATATAATAGTCGACT
Source organism: Allium fistulosum (assembly GCA_030737815.1). Taxonomy (NCBI): domain Eukaryota; kingdom Viridiplantae; phylum Streptophyta; class Magnoliopsida; order Asparagales; family Amaryllidaceae; genus Allium; species Allium fistulosum. The sequence continues at coordinate 101,921,871 of CM060904.1, forward strand.
TACTTGTGCCATCTTTATGCCATGTGGTCCTGGTACGAACCTAGGCATTGAATAGCTTAAAGGTCTTCTTAGATGACATGCAGCAAGTTTGGATAGTAGTTGGTCCCACCACAAACCTAAGCAACAAATGATTTAAAGGTTCTCCTAGGCGACATGTTGTAAGAAAGAGTGGCAGTCCCCAATAAGGAAGTGAGTCTATGGTAAGTAGGGGAACATGGCTCACTATACACTTGGTGGAAGAGGTCAGCAGTCCCTAGCAAAGTAAATGAGCACATAAAAACTTATCCTTCGTTGAATTGCCTAGGTTGTTTGAAAGTTCTCCAAGGTGATATGATTCCAGTTGAGAGTGACATCCAGGCTTGGCACAAACCTGAATGCTAGGTAGCACCACTACAAGAAAGTGAATGAATGGTAATTCACCCTTGTGGATAGGCGATTGGCAAGTAGGGAGACTCGTTATATACGTGGCTGTAAAGGTCAGAAGTCGCACATAAGGTAAATAAGCACATAAAAACTCATCCTTCTTTGGATAGCCTAGGCTACTAGAATGTTCTCCAGGGTGGCATGATGACGGTTGAAAGTGGCATTCGGGCTTGGCACAAACCTGAACGCTAGGTGGCAATCCCGAACAAGGAAGCGAATGCATGGTATTCATCCTCGTTGATAAATGGTTGACGACCTAGGAGACTGGCTCACTACACACATGGCGGTAAAGGTCGACAGTCCTCAAAAAGGTAAATGAGCACATAAAAACACATCCTTCATTGGATAACCTTGATGAATGTGTTGAACAATGTTGGCTCTGGAGTCTTTGATGTATTCTTCACAAAATATGTACTACACGGCCTTATAATTATGGTCGACTCTTATATGTGATAAGCTCGGAGATGCATTGGATTCCAATTATGGGAAATGTGGGTTACATCTGGGTGAGACAGGACGTAGACACCATTTGTTAAGATGACACTTATGACATACAACCTTTTCCATTTTGGATCATTAATCCTTTTTTCGGGTTATTTGTATTTGTCGATAAAGTTAAGGGTATGCCTTATGGGCAATTCTATAATTTATTATAAACTAGTGCGATCGTGTGCTACACACATAGGGTTCACCACATAATCTTTTTAATACTATATTTAAAAAAAATTAAATTACAAAGACGAAAGTGTATGTTGATGGATTTTTTTAAAATAGAGTATACTTTTCTTAAACACTATTAACAAACATTTGCCGATAAATCTACTTAAGTAATCTCAAAGTGCATAATGTATAATTACCTTTTTTAGAGCATAGTGGCTTCATATAGCAATCGATAACATAAACTAGTGATTATTCTTAATTGGGTAAGCAGTACATTACTGTACATCACTATTAGTTTTCAAATTTAAGTAGCATATATTCAATATAAGTATGTCCTAGATTTAATAGAAATATATATTTATAAATATATATATATTTGGATACACATATATATGCACACAATTTTGTTGATAATGGTGTTCTAACCTGACATAGAGAAATAATACTTAAATTCATATATTATTAAAAAAATTGGTTCTAATAAATAACATTTTAAATTCAAAAACCCACCTTTTGACATTATCTAATACTAAGTGAATTAAAAATATATTAAAGCAGCGTTGACACATCATATTTCTTAATACATATAACATAATATGACCTGAAAAATATATGTAGAATATAAATATTATATAGCCTAATTTTTGGAACAATTGAATAATCTTTATCCATTACTTTAAATATTCATATAAACACGACAGTTAATATAATTCAATGTAAATAATATATCACCATCACATTGAATTATTCTAGATGAAAATAAAATAAATTTTGGATAACATTTCATTATGGAAAATAGAAATAAGATCAAATGATGTAAGGAAACACAAATAACAAAATGAAATATTAGAAATAAATTATTATCAATAGAAATTATTTTTATTCTACATTGGCATATTGTAAAATAGAACAAATACGAGGTTATATTTGCGACGCAAAGAACTTGATAAAAGTAGGAATGTTATTAGAAAAATGCCAAAAGTGGCCAAAGTTAATTAGTCTTGGTGTGAATTAAATTTTGTAGGAACTATAATTTATTCGGAGATAAATTATGCATTTCTTGCACAAAAAGATAAGACAAACTTGTATATCAACATATATTTCTTTGCTCGTTTATTTTATTCTTATACTAAATTATTAAGGAAAAATGTACTTCTTAGGAACTGCTATTAAGTTATAATTTTACTACTTTAATGCAATAGTTCTTACACAGAAAAAGCATTTGCTAATGCTATAGCACAATTCACATTCGCTCATAAAGTTTAACTTACGTTTCTTTGGAAATATTAGTGATAGAAGGAATTAATTAAAAAAATTAAATGATTACAGATTAATTCTCAATTGAGTAAAATTATAGTGAATTAACATGTAACTAATTCTCTCGCCCAATTGAATTTTATCAAAGGGGAATTGACTGTGATTAATTTTATTAGTTTGAATTCAAATATATTATAATTGATAATAATCAATTTCTTTTAATATTATTTTGTAAGATCCCATATTTGAAGTTATTTTATTTATAAACATTATACATAACTACATTTCAAATCCATAATCTTTAAATATCTCCAAACTTAAAAAAAATCGAAACACTATAATGAAACAAACTTTGTAAATAATATATAATTACCACACTATGAATTAGTGGTAACTATGCACTCAAATGAAAAAACGTTTTACTTGTGAACACCGAACACCATTGAAAAAGATATTAAATCTTAGGATTTCTAAGAAAGACATATCAGATATTAGAAAAAATACATTCATGTCGACTATGACCACATAAAATATTTATAAAGGAATAAGTATACATAATACTTATTAATAACAAATTTTAAAGTTTCTTGCTATAACCAGAACAAAAAAATGGTTCTTATACGTTTAAACCTATTTCTTAAAATACAATATGAAAATTGATTGTTTGAATATTTTTCACTACAGATATAATGCACTTCACTGAACTTGATTTCCTTATATAAATTTGAGAATAGAGATTTTCATGAAAACCTAAACGGTAAAAGTAACAGATGGCACCTTATCAATGAAAACACGAATAATATCAAAAATATTATATTAAATATAAAAGTGAAAAATTATTGATGAATTAATTCAAATTCTATCATATTAAAAAAAATTAAAAATATTGAGTAAATATTGTTTGAAAAGAATTTTTATTTGATTTGGATTGAAAGTAGAATTTTTTTTCTTTTAAATTGTAATAAACATATGAAACTGAAAGAGTGACAAAATTGTAAAAATTAAATGGTATAGAGAAGAAATTGAAAATGAAAAGTAATAGAGTAAATAAAAGACTTTAATTTGAACTGTGGAGAAGATGAAGAAACTGTAGTTAGATCATAAAGGAATACTGATTTGTTTTTTTGATAAAAGAGTGGTCCCCTTATGAGGAGAGCATTCATATTTTATTAAACAATAACCAAATTAAGTATAGAAGTTTGTTGGGTACTAGTTATTACAAAAGAGCAAGATAATCACTATGATGATCAAAAAAATGTTAAGCTAGACATAATAAATAAAAGCATGCTGCTGCTTCAATTTTTCAGCAATAAAGGTACGTTGCAATAGGCCTTAGAGCAGGGGCGAGAAGGGGCTAATTAGGATGATGGGGGCAATGTATCAGGAGGCGCTAAGATGCGAATAAGAGAAGTTGCTTGTTGCTATTGGCGAAATTGTTTGATGTTGGCGCCAGATGTGAGCAGGTGATGCTGTTGAATCAAACTACATATTGGAGCTGCAAGCTAATGAGGTAAAATGAGGTGTACTGTGGATGAAGCAACCCAGTAATCAGTTAGCCTAGGATTTCGTGGAGATCAAGCTTGTGTACAGGCAAGTAGAAGAGTATTACCAACCATAGCAGTAGAAGATAATGAAATTACTTTGAACAACCTAGTAGAAGGGTGATGCTCTAGGAAGCATAGACGCGACGAAGGGGCGTGAATGTATATGTGTACAAGCACAGTACAACAAAGCATAAAGATGCAGCAGCAATGCACAACATACTTGCTGACGATCCCTAGAGCAGCAAAGCACACTAACGCAATAGCATAGCACAGCAAAGCATAGTTTTTGATGCCGATGTTCTTTGGAACACAAAAAAGATCCTTTGTTGAACGGTGAGATCATAAGTTGCTGAATATGCAAAGAAGACTCGGTACTGTAGGTTTAAACTACGCCTGAGCATTACATGAGAAGAAACAAGCAAGCATTAGGAAGGAGGTAGTAATCATTCGCAAGGGCATGTAGGATGGGGTGACTATTAAATGAGTGCTTCTAAACTATACTATAACAGGTGAATGAGAGGTAAGCATGTTGGACAGGTGAACTATAGGTGTTTAAACCGGTGAGCTTGTTGATAACTCGAGCAGACGAGGAATAGCAGGATAAGCCAGTGAACAGTAAGTGATCAGTTGATGCATTCTGAGATGAGTTGCAATGAGTCTATCTATGCTGGTTGAAGGTGTGGTGCAGTAAGAAGCAGGAAAAATTGATACCCAGCTAGCCTGAAACTTGAGAAGTGCATCTGAAGCATGTGGGGCATTACTAAGATGATTGAGAGAGCAGCTGAGAGATATATCTTCCCAAGTTTTGCTAGAGTAAAAGGAGCGGTTGCTTAGTGCTCGACTCATCGATGACCATCTTCAGATGGTCTCTCTAGCTTGCTTGTCCATCAAGACGGTCTGTCCAAAGAGAAATATGCCAGGCAATGAAATATAAAACAGCTGAAGAGTTTTTTATGAATTATTGAAAATTCTCTGGTTTCTTTCATGCCATAGACCCCAACAAGTAACAGAATAGCAAGTTAACAAATTTCTAGTACAGTTATTGTATTTAAACCTTGAACTAGTCCAGTATTTATATGGTGACGGTATTTTATTGTTTATATTAAATCCAAAAATGAGAAGTAATGAAGTATTGATTTGTTTGATTGTAAAAGTCAGTATGAATCCTTATTGTTGGAAGGACAAAATTTACGATAAGAATTTGTTAAGGATTTTTTTGTAGTTTTGAACTGAAAATGCATTTTGTTTGGAATGAATTATGTAAAAAAAATTCACAATTATGTTTCAAGTTACAAAATAGTATAATAGTTAACAAAAAATATGTGGGATTGATTTTCAATCGAGGAGGAGAGTAAAATGTGCCCCAATAATGTGTTATGGCATATTTTACAAATGAAGACGTTGTTTATGCAAACATAAAATCAAATTTGGACTTTGATAAATTTATGCAACAAATTATGAGAATAAAGCATTTAAGATGAGATTAAAGGAGATGAAAGATAAATATTGCATTTATATTGAACTTCTTACAAAGATAAACAAAACATGGAGTATAGATAGAAAAGTATGGTCAAAATGTTCAAATTGAATTAATTAAACTTAATCACTAAGTTCTTATAAGAATATATAGCTTTGAAATATATTTTGTTGAAATCCGCATACTAATCATTTGTAAAGTTTAAATCATGCTTTCCCACATAAAGTAATCATGCTTTCCAATCATTATAACCACACATATGTACATATATATATTGACTTTCATAAACAAATATAATATTTTATAATAAAACAACATATACATTTACCACAAATTAAAATCGCTTGAAAGTTTGTCTTCCAATTCTTTGAGTTATCGATTACATGAATTCAATCTAAACCCTGCAATAATTTAAATACAAACAATAAAGCTAATCCACAATAAAGAAATAGACAAAGTTATTTGGATTTTTAATATTATAATATAATATCTTGTAATAAAAAAATAGAGACAAATTATCATAAAATTTAAAAATCATATGAAAATCAACTCCAAATTATCAATTCAATTAACTTTTTTTTTTAAAAAAGGTACTTTATTAACAGAAAAAGCATATACTTCAATGATATGCCTCGTTAAAACCTTTCAACCCCCCTAACCTAGATGGGTGCGTTGAGAAGGGAAAAGAGTACATATCATTTCCGTATATTAACAGTACAACAGACCAACATCTGTGCAAAAAACTGTCAAACAGATGGAGGAGTAAACAAGTTAAATACACTCAAAACCATCCGTACGATCAGCTTGCACAAAATAAAACTAAACAAAAGAAATAAAAGTAGCTAGAAGCTACTACAGAGAATAAAGCCCAAAAAGAAAAGTAGAAAAGACGACACTCTTCTCGACACAACCGACACCAGGAGAGAGAAAGCAGAGCTAATCTTCACCGGAGCGGATCTACATCCACCAAAATCATGGCTGGAACAGAAGAAAGAAACTCAACAGCTCCACGAAGACAAGAAACATCTGATTGACCAACAGCATAGCGGATTCAAGGCGGACGAAAACAATTTTGGAGACCAAGCTCAGGAGCAAACTTCAAAACGATAAGCTTTTCTTCTTCGTTTACATTATGAGCTTGAAATTTAACTTGCAGCAGTTGTTTGCTTTCGATAATTGTTTGTTTGGTTCTTAACTCAAAAGGTTGTTCAATTCCTTTAAAAACACGGTTGTTTCGTTCACACCATATATTCCAAATGGTAGTTGTGAGGAAAATACTAAGAATGCTTTTAATTGGCGAATTAATTTTTTCCTGAGCTTGTAAAACCAGATTCAGTAAGCAATTAATGTCGTAGTTCATATCAAGCTTTATGTTGAGCTTGGGCATAATCTCATCCAGAACATGTCGAGAGTAAGTGCATTGCAAAAATAGATGATTAATATCCTCATTATGATTAGCACACAGCACACACTTTTGATCAATGTTAGGAGACCACTTACTGATTTTAAACTTGGTTGGCAATTTGTCTCTTATGGCAAGCAAAGTGCATGTAGACATTTTAGGGGCACAGCCCTTGTCCCAAACAATGGTGGCCCATTCGAAGTCATTATGCCTGGTTCTGAAAATGTTCCACGCAGATTTTAAAGAAAATTGGCCTTGCTTAGTAGGCAGCCACCACCAGAAATCATGTTTCATATTTTGATGTATGGAAACTTTTCTCACCTCTGCATGTGAGTTCATAGGAATGAAATTGAGTCTATTTTTCCATCTGTGATTAGAAATAATCCTTGAGACAGTTTTGTCATAACCATCTAAAGTGTTCATCGTGTTCCACCCATAAGTGTCAATTAGATTGGAACCCTGAAGCCAAGGGTCAAACCATAAATCGGTGTTTTCACCGTTAACAAATTTTCTGTCTATATGACCCTTGCACCATTGTCTAGCACGCAATATAATCTTCCATGTGTGTGATGCATTATTATCCAGTCTGGCTGTCCAGAAATTTCCTTTTTTGCAATATTTGTTGTGCATCCATTTTGCCCATAAAGATTCACCATTAATATAATTCCATAGCAGTTTTGCAGCAATGGCTTTTGCTATGTCTTCAATTTTTCTGATTCCCAAACCCCTTTCTCTTTTTGTTTTGCAAACCTCTTCCCAACTCAATTTGTGAGATTTTGATTTCCACAAGAAATTAGCACACATTGAGTTGATTTTTTGTATAATAGAAACAGGGAATTGAGCAATTTGTAACCAGAACTGCAATATAGGGTGTATAACAGTTTTGATGAGTTCTACCCTGCCACTTATATTAAGAAACCTGCTATGCCAATTGTTGAATTTTTTATTGATTTTGTCTATGAGCACACCAAAGTCTCTAGCTTTCAAAGAATTATTAGAAAGAGGGATACCAAGATAATTAATAGGAAGATTATCTGGTTTGATTTTGATAATGTCAACAATTTGTTGCTTAAATTTTGCCCCTTTACTGAAAAATAAGCTGCTTTTACCTGAGTTTAATTCCAGTCCTGTAAGATGTTTCATACTCTGGAAAATAAGGTGGATGGTTTCAGCATTATTAGTAGTAGCTTTCATCAGAACCAGAATATCATCAGCGTATAATAAATGAGTAATCATTGGCTCCACTTGATAAATAGGGCTGAGATTTCCTTTAAGGAGTTCAGTCTCCAAATTCAAAGACAGGAATTCCATAGCAATTGCGAATAAATAAGGGGATAGAGGATCCCCTTGCCTGAGACCTCTCGAGCTATCAAAATAAGTAACTAAACAAAACTAGTAGACAATGAGCAAAACCATACGTTAATGATTATATTTAAAAATGGAAACAGAATGAAATAAAGAAATGGAAGATGTTAAGTGAAATTAATGGTATATTATAGCCATTAATAATACAATTTATATTTCATATGTATGAAAATGAATTTATAAGGTGTAAATGTTAACAATCACTGAGAATTTAGTACACGGTATGAGATGAATTGCGAAAAGAGCACACAATAGGTCAAATATTATCTTTTATATAAAAAATTCAATCCTAAATAATTAACTAAACAAAATTAGTTGATAATGAACCGAAAATCATGCATTAATTTTTTTAAATGGATAACTCAATCACAATGAACTACATAGATAAAAGGAGGTTACATGAAATTAACAGTATATTACATCCATTAACGCCATCATTAATATTTAAGATGTATGAAAATGAAATTATAAGCATGTAAATTCTAATAATTGCTCAAATCATTGAGAATTCGGTATACATGATGAGATGAATTGCGAAAAGAGTATACTAATGGTCAATATTCTCTTATACACATATATAATAGACTTTATATATAATTGATAATCATGCTATGAAATCACCTTCAACATAGAGCCTTGCAATTCATTAATTAATTTAATCTAGAGTCCTATACAAACTAAGATATAAGCTTAATCAAAAAAGTTTTATAGGCAAAAAATGAAAATATTCATTGATATACCAAACAAAACATCAAAAAAAATGATACTGAAGCCCTTATGTTATTTGCTTGCATCATTTTTTGTTCTTAGAGTTAGGCTACTTCGATATGATATATATGTCATCACACCTAACAATAAAAAGTTGCAACTTGAAAAACCAAAAACTAAATCAATTAGCAAAGACCAAATTCTATGAAGGTAAAGAAAAATAAAACAAATAAGATGAACTTAATTGATTTTTAAAGATCCATTATACCTTATTACATTGGAAATGATACACTAACATTTCTCGCAAAATTGAGAAAGGTAAAGATACCGAATAAGAGAAACAAGTAAAATATGATGACAATTGGAATGATAACTAAAATTAAGTTTAGAAATGAGGTGTTGTTTAAATAAGGGATTGGAGAGTTGATGAATAATGAATTAAACGCCAGCTTAAAAAATAAATACATTTAAGAAAGCTGATATGAAAAAGGTAGGTTGATATGTGTGTGTATATATATATAATAGGTTTTATATATAATAGATTATCATCGAATGAAATTACCTTCCATCAACACAAAGCCTTGCAATTAATTCATTAGTTATAATCTGCAGTCCTATAAAATTTAAGATATAAGCTTAATCAGAAAATATTACAAGCAAAAAATGAAAATATTCGCTGATATATCAAATAAAACCTCAAAAAAATGATATTGAAGCCCTTATGTTATTCACTTGCATCATTTTTTGTTCTTAAAATTAGGCTACTTTGTTATGGTATATTACATCATCATACCTAACAGTAAAAAAGTTGCAACTGGAAAAACCAAAGACCAAATCAATTAGCAAAGATCAAATTCTACGAAGATGAAGCAAAATAAAATAAATAAGACGAACTTAATTGATTTTTAAAGATCTACTACCTTATTACATTGGAAATAATACATAACCTTTTCTGCAAAACTGAGAAAGATTAAAGATACTGAATTAGGAAAACAAATAAAATGTGATGCTGTTGGTGGAAATTATTAAACCAAGTTCTTCCATTATATTTGCTTCCTAATTTTCCTCTTTTTTCAATTTTCTTATTTTGTTTCTCTACCCATTTTTTGTTTTTTCCTTGTCCGATGATGCTTTTGGACGAGGAGGGGTGGGTGGAAGTGGGTAGGAGGAAGGGAAATTCCAATTGTCTAGTGCTAGAGGAGGCCAGGTTATGGTTAGAGTTAAGGTAGATTCAGTTTTATAGGGTGAGAGCAATAAAGGTGGTTCTGGTGTGCTGCGTGATGGTTCTGGGGAGCATTTAAATCAGGGCATGCTGCAATAGGAAGGAATAGGGTACTATGCCAAAGGGACACAAAAAATCAATTCCTAAAAACCCTAATCAGATCAAGTTTTTTGTTCATGGAGATGCTAAGAAGACAACCAACCGTGAAGCTGTCAAAATAAGGTCGGGGTGGAGTTGTTTATCGATGGATCTAGAATTTATTGACCATTGTTATTGTTAAGGGGAAAAGGAGAGGGATTATCAGTGGATGCTATAAGAGAAGCAGAGGGTGGATTGGAGAATTGTATTCTCCTTTACGCGGTTAGTCAACGTCCCAATTTTAAAACTTTTGAGGCATGTGCCAAAAGAGTGTTGAAAACAGATAAACCATTTGATTCTCAATCCAGGAATAATGCTTTTTTGTTGTTGTTAAATTTGATAATGATATTGATTATTTTAAAATTATTAACTCGGGACCATGGTTCTTTGATAGAAACCTAATCATTATGAAGAAACTTACTCCATCTATGAGAGCTGACTATTATGCCGGTCTAGGTTAGGCACTCAAGCCTAAGCTTTAAATTATGAGGGAACAAGGCTATTGTGACTTAGTGTGTTAGTCAATACCGTTGGAGTTCCCATTAAAATGGATGAGGCGACTAAGAATAAAACAAGAATATCATTTGGGAGAGTGCTGGTTGATACGAAGCCAAAAGTGGGTCTTCTGAACTCCAATGAAGCAGTGGATGTTGAGGGGTCGGTGGTCTCTCTGGCTGTTATTTATGAAAATGCTCCACCAAGGTGCGATAATTTTTGCTTCTTCGACCATGTATTTAATCAACGCCCTATGATAAAGACATGGTTATCGAAGCCTAAGGAGAATGCCGATGAGATGGAGCATCCCTAGTGTAACATCCCGGAATTTCATCGTTTTGATTTTGAATATTTAATTAATTTTAAATATTTAAATAATTGGTTTTAAAGTTTAATAACTTGAATTCAAATAAGGTTTATTTAAATATTTGAATTTGTGAATAAAATATTAATTAATGATTTAATAGCTTTATTTAACTCCTTTAAATTAATAAATAATAATGGTAAACTCATTTTGTAAATTTTTTACAAAAATAAATAGCTCGAATAAATAATAAGAAAATCAATTGTTAATAAAATGACATAATTTTTATTGACATATTTTTTAATTAACTCATAGGATTTTTCCATAATTTTAATTTGAAAAATATTTAAATTTTTATTTGACGCATTTTGCGGAAAACGTTGGTATTTTTGAAACTGTACAGAATAAGTTAGTCTGAATATTTTATTGTTATTTTGTGATCTTGTCGCATTATTGTGTGTAATTATATATTTATTTTTGGTGTTTGCGGTTCGTACGCGAACGTGATATTGTGTAGCGGTACACTGCAAAACTAACTTTTTCAAAAATAAAATTTACACACTACATGATATACACATGCAAGCATCTTTTATTTTCCTTGCACAATACATTGGTTTACTTTGCAAGTAATTGACTTTTAGTTCCTTAGCTTTGAAGGAACTAGTTATCTATATATAAGTAGACATTTTTACACTCTTTCATTTTTTTCCTTCATGGCGTACAAAAAGAATGGACACAATAAACTTCCCACCATTCCATATTCATCTCATTTTTCTAACAACTTTCTTTACACCAAGATTTAGCCAAAAAGTGTAAACATCAAGTTGTAAAAGGCAAAGATAGAAATGTTTTTCGTTCTTGTTGTTCTCGAAATGGTGGCATGTGGAGGTCGTTGGGGCCGAAATTCAGACGGGAAGAACGCCGGTATGCACTTCATAGGGGATGTCGACTAGTAATGGAGGGGTCTGATGCGTAGAGGCCGTGACATGTGATGTGCTGGCGAAAATGGTTCGTGTATTTGTCGAGTGGAGAAGGAGATATGGAGGAGAGAATGGACGGTTTAGCTTGTACTGCATGGCCATAAGTGAAAACGTGCGCAAGCATTTCATAATGGACGAAAGGGTTGCGTGTTTTGGTGGGGGGATTGGGTCGTGTTGGGCTTTATTTTGGGTAAGGATTAGTTTAACTAATTTGGTTATTTTAAATTGTCTTAAATGTGAAAATCAATAACTCTCCCATGCAAAATCTGATTAACTCATGGATTTTAGCATTAGACTCGTATTGATGAGTATAATATTCCGATATAAAACTTAATAGCTTTACTAAAGTATAAAATTTTGATAAAATATTAGTGATTTAATAAGTTAATTGATTAACTTAATTAATATGAAATCTTATAAAATGAATATCGATCACATACGAGGTCGGATTTGGACATGGTCTTTTGCATTAGACTAGTATCAATGATATCTACGCGTTGATATTAGATTTGTTAAATTTAAAGATAGTCGAATTTTGAGCTAAAATCGAATGCTGTTCAATTTAGATCAAATGGAGCACGAAAGCATCAACTGGAATTTTGGTGGGTTTAACTCACCTTTAAATAAACTATATAATATCTCTGGTACTATAGATTACTATTGAATGCTTGGATGATAGTTTATTATTGGTTGTTTGAATTGTTTGAATTCCCGCTTTGGAAAGCGGATGACACATTGTATGATTTATATGGAATCCATATGACTATATATTGTTGTTTGATCCTGCATGATAGTGGGATGGCACAAATAACCATTTTATTACAGGAGACAAAATGTGACGACCCACCTTTTTGGGCAGTTTAAATCGACAATAAACCACACATGTCAACTCAAACCAGTCAAAAGGGAGGATTGTTAATAGGGTAAATTAGAAAATAAAAGAAAAGAAGGGAAAAACAAAACACAAAATCTCACAACGAAATGACAAAATATAATAATCAAATAAACAGTTCATAATGCTGTTTTACAAATAACATTTGATTACACTTACAATACAGTTAGAGTTATACATACAGCAGAAATAAATAAATAATGCAGTGGCATAAATATAATAAATAGCATACAAATCTCCATTTTCGTCCTCCAGAAATAAGTCTTCAATGCATTGAAAAGCTCAGACTGACCCGAGCGTGATGAAAAGACAAAACACTCGAGTCAGAACTAAAAGATCTTATGTAAGTTAAATCAACAGTAAATAAATATGAGTGTAACGGCTTCAGAGATTTTTACAGGATTTTACATTTCCTATCCAGCATCTAACGTGCGCGCAATAACTTAACAGATGTTTGGGATTCCATCTCCTAAGGATCCGTTAAACTATCTACATACATAGTACAATAAGCTATTATAATATGTCTACAGTAAAGTAAAATATTAAAATAGCGTTAAGACATTACCCATATCCCCCTTAACACATTTTTATATATTCCCGTAGTCTATACAGTACCGTAATTCCTCCGTAAACATGAGGGCTATCAAAGGGAACTCCATAGGTATGGTACAAACCAAACTCGTAATGGGCGCGATAAGGCATGTGACAAGGCACACGAGGCAATGCCATGGTAGGATTCTACCGTTTGCACTCCCGGACTGGTGGTAACGCATAACAGCTACTACAACCCGCCTCGGAACACACTCCCAAAATCAATCAAGGGGTGTCCACCAAATCAATCACAAAGTCATAATATGGTATCGAGGAAATGTGCCCAATAGGAGGAGCAACCTCATTTGGCCTGGTATAGCTCCTGTTTTAGCCACATCAAGCTGATTCGAGAGAGTCAGGGCTACGTTAATACCTCATACAGAATCGTTCGTCAAACCATTCTACTTCATTCTGGAATCTCCACCACGTACATAGTTGTTAAATTGGTTTTCGTTATTGGCAGAGAGTATGACAGTATCTGATCCCGGTCTCTTTAACAACCAAACGCTTATTTCACACCAGTTGGTTCTTTTACATTTCAAGCAGTTCATACTTCATATCAAAGTATCATATTCACTTTAAAAATCGTATCACTTTCGAAATCATTCTTTACTTCAAATCATATTCACTTCCAAATCATAATAAATCATATTCGCTTTATTTCATATCCGATTTTAAAATCATAACCATGAAATAGGTTAAACCATCATATCAAATATTCGCATTTAAATCAAAGATTTAGATATAAACAATTCAGCCTTGCACCATTTGAATTTTTGAAAATAGTTTGGATAGTCATGAATAGTTTAAATAGTTTAAAATAGCTTTAAAGAATTTTAATAGTTTTAAAATAGAATTTAATAGTTTAAAATAATTTTAATAGTTAAAAATATTTTTAAAAATAGTTTTAATAGTTTAAAATAGATTTAAAATAACTTTAATAGTTAAATTAGTTTTTAATAGTTTAATAGTTTAACGTTTTTAAAACAGTTAAAATAGTTTTTATATAAAATGGTTGGATTATTGAAAATGGTTCATATAGTAAGTAGTTTGAAATTATAAATAATCTAAATTTTAAAATAATATATTTTTAAACAGTTTATATTAAATAATTTATTTTGAAAATAGTGTCAAATCAAACTGTTTTCTTTCATTTCAACAAATCTGGACCATATCCAGATTTCAAATCAACAAAACTCAATTTTTAATCTTTCAATTCAAATTCTCATAAAACTATTTCAATTTATATCGATTTCAAATCCAAGTTTAAACTACAATTTAAACCACTTCAAATTTAATATATTTCAAAGTTTAAATATTCAAACGTTTGCAATAATTCAGTTTATATAAATTTCATTTATATTTCAAAATTCAACTTTAAAATTCCAATTTACTTCTTCAAACAATTCATTTAAACCAATTTCAATTTCAACATTTTAAAGCTTGGATTTTTGAAATAATTCAGTTTATATAAATCTAATTTTTATTTCAAAATATCATTTAACTGGATTCAAAATTTAAGGATTTAAAATCATTAATTTAACCAATCCGGTGTCCGTATATAATTTCTACCCTATGGTCAAGTGATACGGATATATATCATTTCAATCCGTAATAAATTTAATTTACGGATATATATCATTTCAACCCGCAATCCAAAGTTAAAAATTCAAAATCCATAAAATCGCTCGAGTTTATCATTTCAACCCATAACGATTTTTCCCTAATCTATAGTTCTGTTCGGGTATGTATCATTTCAACCTATAGTGATTTACTAACAATAAACTAAGGGAACTTGTAGTGTGATAACAACATATGAATAAACATACATCTAATCATCCAAATATCAACCACTAAACATCCATCATAATCATCATTCAAATCAACTAATAAATCACAACAAATAACTGGTTATCATTATTAGGTATTTAGCTAACAAGTTAAATTCAGTATTAATTTATATGGCAATTAAATTCAATATAAATTCAAATTAAATTAAAATGTCAAATTAAACTACCACACAACAACTAATAATATTCTTATCACATCATAAATTTAATTCAACTAACATAAGAAGGTTTGGTATTTGTGAGTGGGTTAAATCACTCACTTTTGATTTATAGTCGATTTAAATCCAATAAGAGCCCAAAATTCCAATAGAAGAAATCGCGCGTGAATCGAAGTTTATATGCAAAAGATATTCATGTTATAAGAAATATACTTAAAATAATAATCGGTACACGTTTAAATAAAAAAATAAACAAAGTTTGATACTTACGTTTTTCTCAAGATAAGGCTTCAGGCAAAGATGGAAGAACAAACTAAGATGAGGGCAGGACATGTAAGAAAAATGAAAAAAAAAATGAAATTTATGTTTCATAAAAGAAAGCTTTTGAATTTGCAAAATGAGAGGTTTTGAATTTGCGAGTTCACATTAAAATGATTCCGAGAAAGGAAGATTTGAAATGGAGATCTAAACATAGGAAATGAAGCAGTGACAAGAAAAAAAATGAAGGAACAATTTTAAAAACGTGAACAATTTGCTTATGAGATTATAGCTTCAGCAAAGAATAATTTGAACTAAATGAATATGAAGTGTCAGGAGAAACAAAACATAGAAGAAGAAATAAAGTGGCAGGTTATTTAATAATGAAGAAATGAAGGTGGAGGGACAAAAATGAATGTCATGTTTCTAAAATGAAGGTTTTAGGAAATATAGGCTACCAAAATAAATAAAAAAATGAGGTTGTGGAAGAAGGCTACAGGAAAACAAAATGAAAAGAAATGAAGTGGCTATAGAAATATGAAATGAGATGGAGAAAACAACAAACTCATTTTTTTTACTTTAGGAATTGGAGGTATGACATGGTGTAAAGATGTGAAGAAATGTTAAATAAAAAATATATATGTATACATATAAAATGAAACTCACGTTTGAGAAGATGTGGCTTCAGGAAAAAGAGGAAGGAAATAAACGAAAATGAAGAAACAACAAAAATGAGGAAAGAAATGTGGTATGTATTAAATAATGATGAAGGAATGCACGGACCAGATGTACACTACCAACAAACCTTTGGAATTCAAATTTCAAACTTATGTCTTCTCTTTATTACTTTCCTTAACTCCCATATACTCACAGTTACACCTATTTAATTTTACATTAACACACAATAAATGAAAATAAATTCTCTACACAAAGTTGTGTAATTAATTAAGGCAATATACAGCATTAAGAACCTTTCATTTCTCTTTCTGTGATTAGATTGGAAATTTAAACAAACATGTTTACATTTCGATTAAACATTTTACTAGGAATGCATTAACATACATTAAACAAATATAACAACGTAAATAAAAGGTATGCTACTAATCCACATAAGGAGGCAATGAATGTAAGAGTAAATTAGAAGAGCGAAGATGGAAAGGTAAATTATGTTGCAATTAAAATCTAATCAAGTCTAAGTGAAAAGGAAATAGTCAAGTGTAAATCTGTTTTACCCCTTTACAATCTCCTATTAACGTTTAATTTAAAACCATATGAGATTTCAAACCTAAATAATCCTTTTTTTATAATTGGATCTAAAACATAAGTTTATATTTAGGTACAAACATATATGCAGTAAACCAACACTAAAATATGAAACATGAACTGAATTAATTAGAAATAAGTCACCCAATTTAAATTTATTTCAATATACGTCTACAATTAATGTCTTCTCTCTTTTTAATTAAAAGGTTGCAATTACATTAATTGCCATTGATTTCTAAGTTTATTTTAAAAGAGAAATGAGACAATTCAATTTCTTTTATAGTAATCTAACGAATTTATGGAATTATTGTACACAAACCAAAAGCTATTAATTTCTTATTAAATAATTAATTTCTTATTCCTGTAATTAATCTGTAAGCTAAAATACATTTCAAACAAATAAACATATGTTTACTCCTTTACTAAACTTACTCATTTTTATTCTTTTATTTTTTATTTAAATTTCTCATATTAAATCAACTATTACCTTATGAATTTATTCAACATAAGTTTTCATTTTATTTCACTGAACTCTATAGTTAACATATTTTCTTATAATAACTGCAATATTTAATTACATTTAATTTCATTGATTTCCAAATTGATTTCAACGGATTAAATAATAAGATGATGAGTAAAACAATATTTACATTTAAGTAATTTAAACACATTTAAAAAAACACATTTATAAATCTATTGCTTACAACAAAGGTTACTGAATCTACATACTAAATAATTGGTTTCCTATTGCATGTTAAAACTAACCGAATCAACTAACATTGATTTCTCTTTTTAATACAACGTTCAATTTTATTCCTTATTATCTTTCATTATTACCATTAATTGAAATTACATTAAAATAGTTGTCAATAACATTCAAACAACATTATTAAATTATATTGTAATTAAAAAATTTCCAATATATAAGTCATAAATTTTGATTTCTTATAATATTAAATCGCAAAATCTTAATTAATTTAATGTTTTTAATTATCAAAAATTACGGGTCATTGCATAAAAAGAAGAAATCGGAGTGTTTTCAGGGCGAATAGGTAGCTACGAAACACTTCGAAGTGCATATATATATAATATTTACAGGGGATTTTTTAAAAGAGACCCTAAGGGTTTTCCCATCAATATTGGTTTATTTATATTTATATATTTCTTATATTGATGTTTGGTTGAAATATTTGTGAAATATAATTTGATTTGTGTAAGTGTCGTTATAGCGATTTTCGCTATTCCATCACCTATGAAATATCATCTCCTTAAGCACTTGTGTGTGTTGAATTTGTGCTTGTATTTTTACTAAATAAATATTTGGTCACATTTTTGCACTTTGAAAGTTGTTTAAACCATATTTTCAAATATTTTGTGAATTTCGAAAAAAAGGTTAAGTATTGATTAAAATTTAAAAAAAACTATAAATTTGATAAATTATCTTTCAGATAATTAATGTTGTTTTAAATTTATAAAAAGATTATAAATTCGATTAATTCTCTTTCAGGATAATCAATGTTATTTTCAATTTATAAAATATTACAAGTTTGATTTATAATAATCTTTCAGGATAATTAATATTGTTTAAATATATAAAAAGATTATAATTTGATTTATGGACTTTTGGCATAATTAATGTGGTTTTAGGATTTATAAAAGAATCATATTAGTTATCTTTCAGCATGATTATATTGTTTAAATTAATAAAAGTATTTAAACTTATTTATTATTTTTTGGGATAATGAGTGTTGTTTCAAACTTATAAATAAAGTTTATAAATGTGGAAATATTTAAAAATGAATGTTTTAAAAACAAAGCTAAGTGTAAATTATTTTGGGGTTTATAATAACAATGTTTTCATTGAAATCCATTTTTGACCCTTCTTTTTATACACATAGGAATATAATTTGCTATTCAACGGAATATTTTTAAAAAGTTTTTTAAAATATTTGTGGTGTGAAAATCAAGCACATGTGAGAATCAAATGTTTTAAAAGCTTGACTCATTTATTGGTGACAAGTGTATGAGATTTAATTCTCATATACAATCATTCATTTATTTCCGACAGTTGATTTCTTAACTATTGGTTTTGATATCCTTCGTTATGCTTAGTCAATCTTAGACGATTTGTCGCTCATTTTGAGAATTGGCATCCAATCTCGTGGATAACTAAAACCAAAGATTAAGTGGGAGCAAACTAGTTGGGTCGTACCCATTAGGGTATATTCACATTTATCTAGAGATTTGTTGGTAGCATACATGCGGTAATGCGAGTATATTCGATTGCCCACGTTTACCGAAGTCGAGCTTGGATGTTTTCGAGAGTGATGCATGTTTGGCGTGGGCTCTCAAGTATATTTTATCTAGAGGTATACTTTCGGTATAGAGGGGTGCACCCTCCTAGTCATGTTGGATAAATTCATTCTCCTTGTTTCAACTTGAACCTTGGAGTTGATTTTTTCTAAATTGCATCGATAAGTGCCTTGTTCTCCTCTTTGTTTAATTATTTTTGTCGATTCTTTATGTTCGAATTTTGTACATTCTTCAAGTATGGGATTGTCCTTACTTGTGTACATCCATTATGTTTGGATCTGTTTTTGTTATTTGTCCATTCTCTTATGGATGGATGCTGTTCTTGTATAGTGAAAATCCATTCCTTGTTTTGCGGCGTGGCCCCACCAATTGTTATATTTTATCTTATCTCTTGATTTTTCTCACATTGGTTTTTCAGACTGATCCGGATGTTATTTTACTATAATGCTCGGGTCAGACTGAGTATTTTTCCAGGTTGTAGTTGGTGGGACATGGAGCTCATGGAGTATAGCTGGATGTTCACCTACCATAGTATTTTTTTTTTGTATTTTTATATATTCCCATCGGCAATTGTAAGGGTGGGAAGTTATAACTCCCCAGGTCGAGGTTTGTTTTTAACTCTTATATACCATGTATTTTAGAGTGATAGCTTTTATTGTCTTTGTTATATTATATGTTATCATTCCGTTGTGAGATTTTGTATTCCCCATATTCTTTTTCATTTTTGTTTTCTTTTTATCCTAATAATCTGTCTTTCCGCCACTTGGATGCTTGGCATTGTTATAACATGGATGTATTAGGTGCTAACTTTACAGGGTCGAAAATGTGGGTCGTTACATCTGGTATTAAAGCTAAAGGTTAAGCAAGAACCTTAGGATTGGTGGGTAAACTCATTTGAGATAGGGTAACCAACACCCTAGAATGATTTGAGAATATTATATATACAAGAGCATATTCGTTATTGCTATCAAAATGTACTGTGTTAATTGGTCTATTAAGCGGTTTATGAATTCTGGTCGAGATGTGGGATGCCACGGCATCGATAGGAGTTTCTAAACACTTGAATAAGGCAAACTGACATGATATTGATTTTTGAAAATTTAGTAAATGAAATATTTTATCTAGGATAATATACATTTTATATATATAAAGGAATAATTTTCAAATTTACATCGTTATTTATGGTGTGTTTCTTTGTTAATGATAATATTTATTTATTATCATTATTGTTCGATTTTTCATGCTCTTTTTTTAGGAGCATCAATTATTATTTGTTAATTTTTAATTTATGCTCCATTAATTTATGGGAATTTATTATTTAGATAATTGTAAGTGCATTAAAAAATCCCTTGTGAATTAAGTTTCACAGTTTGACTATAAGGTGTTTGGTGATAATGTTAAGTTAAAAGTCATCTTTTAATAAAATTGTTTAATTTGATCTAACTGGGAAGATAATTGTTTAGAAGGTAAATATTAGTGAAAAGTTTATTATAATAAAAGAAAGTTATATAATATAAGATGATTTTAAAAGGTGCATTTTATAGGAGTATGGTATATAAAATGATTTATATGATTTATAAAAAGTTTTTTTATAAGTAAAAAAAGTGTTTTTGAGAATTTAAATTCCGATATTGCTTAATATGATTTCAAAAAGATTTTGAGAAAAGCAATGGTGGTATTTACTACAAGTATGTATAAGTCTAAATAGTTCGAAGAGAATTTTTAATAAAGATGCATTTCTTTGAATAGTTCGGGGAAAATCATCTTGATGAGTTTTATGGAAATTTGAATAATCTTCTAAGTGACGATCGAATGCGTGATTAGGCGAACGTTGTAGTGCACTTATTAAATTATTCTCTTTATCATTGTGCGATCAAAATAAGTTCGAATCCGAACAAACCTAAAGCGAGTATTAGTGAATAAGTTGTTAAAGTTATTTTATATACATAGAAATATACGTAGTATGGTTTCAAAAAGGATTTTGAAACAAAAACTTGGAATTTAGTTCTTAAGTTTCCTTAAGGGAATTTGATTTAAAATAAAAGATATTTTGATAAATGAAAATTTTTAAACTCCTGGATAGAGAGAGATAATTTAACTCAAGTTTTTAAATAGGTTAAATTGGATAGGAAGGTTTTAATAAGCGTTGTTTTATTTAAAACCGTAGTTTTTGTTTAAACATCTAAGTCCAATAAACTATTTGATATTATTGGACCGAGCAATAAACATCTTTACCTTAGGGATGTATATGGAAAGTAGACTCTGGGATTGAGTTTGGATACCAACATCCTACTCTTTTTAGCTACTTACTAGACCAGATAGGTAAAGAGATCAAAGTATCGACTTAGTGTTAAGACCCATATTTTTGCTTGGGCCTCTATTTGAATTTTGAAAAAAATAAATTAATTGAAATTAACATTTTTCATATACTCTTAAGATGTAGAAAAGTATTATATAAGTAAATAAGAGTGGAGAAAGTTTTTAACTTAATATTGTATAAAATTGTGTCTTTATAAAATGTTTATAAACGTAAGTGAAAATTTATGAACTAATTCATAAATAATCTTAGCATTGAATGAAATACAATACGTTAAAATTGGAAGTGATTCAGAAAGAAATTGGTATAATTAAGAAACCAATCGGATTATGTACGTAAGTTATATGTAAATCATTTTACTTACAAGGTTTTTTATCAGGATTCTAGCACGTAACATTGGGGTGATTCACACTAGTCCGAAAAAGGATTTATCACTTGATTCTTGTCAGCGAACACTTGATAATGAGGTTTTCTATCATAGTATATGGATATGCTAGGAGAATAGAGATTTCTTATCGAGGAACCTGATCGGAGTCTGCACTAGGATGGTCGAGTGAGCGATACTAGTCCAAAAGTTAAGTCTATGTATCTGAGCAAGTAGTCAGATCAGATATTGCATATGGATGATTTATGCACATCATATGGGCTTAGGTATATTAATATGCTTTGTCTGGTAGCTTAAGAAAGTTTAGGGGGTGACTTTCAATTTTATTTGAGGTAGCTTAGATAATCTTCTAAGCAATAACCAAAGGCTAATGAGCGTAATGGTATGCTTAGGAAATTATCAATACCCTTGGACGATCGAGAAAGTTGTGAACCTAAGAAAAAATTCTAAATATTGTTTGTTAGTCATTTAATATTTTAAATAATGTTAATTGTTAGTATATTCCTTTATGGAATTTGATTTGACTCATAGTGTGATTTTACAGACAACGGTTTATAAAGTTGTTGTTTGTTAGAACTTAAATCCAGCTGCTTTTGAAACAAAAAAGTGATTTTAAAAGAATTTGTAAAAGAGATAATATTATTAAAATTTTGAAAACTTTGGTTAAGTATTATTATTTCAGGATATTTGAAAATAGTTTTTGTGAAGTGGATTTTCAAATATTTTTTATTATAACTAAAGTTAGGTGATTAGGAGTTTTCCAATCTGAAAGACTCGCCAGATATATATTTGTTTACTTTAGTTATCGTTTTAGGAGGACCGAAATACCACCAAATGCTCCCTATTGTTTTGATTCTAGAGTTATATCATGCTTCGGTAGGAGGAGCCTCCTCCTTGTCATAATTGATATTGGTTATGATTTATTTCTCTTTGGAGGAATTTGAAAATATATTTTGAATGTAAAAACCCATGCATTTAGTTCTAAATTCATCTTTTGAAAATGTTGGTTGCATAGTATTTTATTATGGAGTATTCTCTATATTTTTGTTGCATTTGGTTGTTATATTGTTTATGCTACTAGTATATTGCTCTTTTTTAACATGATTCTCTTTTAAATTATGTAAGTACAAGATAGGTACAGAGATGCAAAAGATTAGTATTTGATTTCTTGCATACCCGCATTCCTTTCGAGATAATAAGTTGCTTGCTAAATAAAAATCAAAAGCAATATAGGTATGTAGTATTTTAACTTTGTCAATTGATTGATGGTTTTATGTCCCAGATATGGGAGACCACTTGACTTCTGTTTTCTTTATTGGTTTGGGCCAGTTGTGGCAAGTTATAGTTTTTTCCGATCAACCGCGCAAAGGAGGTGCTGCTGAAATTTTCCGTCGCATAAAGGACTTTAAAAAGTTTAATAACTCATTTTAATTAATAGTCTTTAAACCTTAAGGGTTTTATGAGATTTTCTTTCTTTGAGAATTTCAAAGATGAAATTCTTTTAAGGGGGAAGAGTGTAATATTCCGAAATTTCATCGTTTTGATTTTGAATATTTAATTAATATTAAATATTCAAATAATTGGTTTTTAAAGTTTAATAACTTGAATTCAAATATAAGGATTATATAAATAGTTGAATTGTGTATTAAATATTAATTAAATGGGTTTAATAGCTTTATTTAACTCCTTATAATTAATAAATAATAATAGTAAACTCATTTTGTAAGTTTATTTACAATTACATATAGCTCGAATAAATAATAAGAAAATCAACTGTTAAAAAAACGATATGATTTTTATTGACGTATTTTTAATGAATTTATAGGATTTTTCCGTAACATTTAATTTGAAAAATAATTAAATTTTTGTTTGTTGCATTTTGCGGTAACCTCGGTATTTTTGAAACTGCACAGAATAAGTTAAAATGTATTTTTTTGTTGTTTTGTGATCATATCGCATTGTTGTGCGAGATCGTATTTTTATTTCTGTCGTTCACAACTCTTACACGAACATGACATTTTGCAGAGGTTTTTTGCAAAATTAACTGTTCAAAATCAAAATTTACACATAACATAATATACAAACGCAAGCATCTTGTCATTATCCTTGCTTAAGGCTTTGGTTTACTTTGCATGCAATTGATTATTATTTCCTTAGTTTGAAGGAACTAGTTATTTATATATACGTATACATTTTTACACTCTTTCATTTTTTTCCATGGCACACAAAAGGAATGAACACAACAAACTTCCAACCATTTCATTTTCATCTCTTTTTTCTAATAACTTACTTTACACCAAGATTTGGCCAAAAGTGCAAACATCAAAGTTGCAGAGGGCGGAGAGAGTTATGTATTTCGTTCTTATTGTTCTTGAAATAGTGGCGTGTGGGAGTCGTGGAGGCCAGAAGTGCTAATAGGAAGCATGAAAATATGGGCTTCATAAGGGATGTTGAGCTGGCAAATGAGGGGTCCAATCCGTAGAGGTCGTGATGTGTGACGCGTTGGTGAAGACGGTTTGTGTTTTCGTCGAGTGAAGAGGGAGACATGGAGGAGAGAAGGGGGTTTGGTTTATGCATGAATAGCCATGAGTGAAAACAAATTTAAGCGTTTCATAATGGAGGAAAGGTTTGTGGGTTTGGATGGGGAGTTGGGTTGTGTTGGGCTTTGGTTTGGGTGGGGATTATTTTTTACTAATTTAGTTATTATAAATTAGCTTAACTTTGAAAATCAATAACTCTTCCATACGAAATCCGATTAACTCATGGATTTTTGCATTAGACTCATGTTGACAAGTACAACATTATGGTATAAATAGTTAATAGCTTTAATGAAGTATAAAATTTGGATAAAATATTAGTGATTCAATAAGTTGATTAATTAATTTAATTAATCCAAAATTTTATAAAATGAATATCTATCTCATACGTGGATGGATTTGAATGCGGTTTTTTATGTTGGACTTACATCAATGGTATCTACGTACTGAAATTGGATTTGTTGAACATGGAGCTAGTCAAGTTTTGAGCTGAATATTTTAGATCAAACCAGAACACGAAAGCATCAATTGGAATTTTAGTGAGTTTAACTCACCTTTAAATAAACAATATGATATATGTGTTACTATAGATTATTGTCGAATGCTTGAATGATAATTTATTATTGGTTGTTTGAATTATTTGGATTCCCATTTTGGAAAGAGGATGACATATTGTATGATTTACAGGGGACCTATATGACCATATATTGTGTTTTGATCCCACTTGATAGCGGATGGCATAAATAACCATTTTAGTGCAAAGGACAAAAAGAAGAAGTTGGAGTGCTTTCATAGCGAATAGGTCACCAAGGGATGCTTCTAAGTGCATATATGTATATATGAGATTTACATGGGACTTTTGTAGAGAGACCCTAAAAGATTTCTCGTCGGTATTGATTTATATTCTTATATTTCTTATATTGATGTTTGGTTGAAATATTTATAACATGCTGTTTGATTTATGTAAGTGTCGTTATAGTGATTTTCGCTATACCGTCACTTATGAAATATCATCTCCTTAAACCCTTATGTATCTCGAACTTATGCTTGTATTTTTACAAAAACAAATGTTTGGTTATACTATTGCACTTTGAAAGTTGTATATTTTCAAATGTTTTGAGAATTTTGAAAATAAAGGTTAAGTATTGATTAAAATTTATAAAATAGGTTATAAATTTAATTAATTACCTTTCGGGATAATTAATGTTGTTTTAAATTTATAAAAAGATTATAATTTGATTAATTATCCTCCGTGATAACTAATATTATTTTTAATTTATAAAAAGATTATATATTTGATTTATCATCTTTGTGGATAATTAATTTTGTTCAAAATGTGTAAAAAGATTATAATTTGATTTATGGTCTTTTGGGATAATTAATGTGGTTTGAACATTTATAAAAAAATTATATTGATTATCTTTCTGGATAATTAACACTATTTAAAATTAATAAAAGTATTTAAATTTATTTATTATCTTTCGGGATAATAAATATGTTTTAAATTTATAGTGTACATTGTTTTGGGGTTTATAGTAAACAATGTTTTCAATGACATTCATTTTTTAACCTTCTTTCCAATACACATAGAAATATAATTTGCTCTTTAATAGAATATTTTTAAAGAGTGTTTTACAAATATTTATGATGTGAAACTCAAGCACAAGTCAAAATCAAATGTTTCAAAAGCTTGATTCATTTATTGGTGACAAGTGTATGCGATTTAATTCCTATATACAATCATTCGTTTATTTTCGATAGTTGATTTCTTAACTATCGATTTTAATATCCTTCGTTGTGCTTCGTCGATCTTAGACGTTTTGCCGCTCATTTTGAGCATTGACATCCAACATCGCGGATAACTAAAACCAAATATCGAGTGGGAGCAAATCCAGCTGGGTCGCACCTATTAAGGTATATTCACATTTATCTAGAGATTTGTTGGTAACATGCATGAGGTAATGTAAGTATATTCGTTTATCTTGCCGAACATCGTTCTTGCCATGGTTGTATATCTTTTTTCATCCTACTTAAGTCCAAACTATTGGGAACCCGTGGAGGTTCTAACCAGGGAGCACGGAGATCCCAAAAACGCATAGTTTCTCCTCCAAAAATAACCTCTCCCGTAGAGGAACGCATTAGATATTTACCTAAACCAGTGGGTCCTTGGGTAGATCCAACGTTGGCCCCAAGACGTTGGTCTCTAACTAGAAGAGTAAATGCTTGAGCTTGAGAAGCTTCTGGTTCGGTGGACCCGTAAAACTCACTAGGATAAGCGGTATTATTGAACCAAATGAAACAACAAGCGATGAAACCAAAGACAGATAAAGCATCTAAACTATAAGACAAGTAAGCTTCTCCAGACGATACAAGTGCATGGCGAGCCCATGCAAAGGGTTTACCTGGGTCCAACTTGGAAGTTCCCGAGAGGGATGTGTGTTTGGTGTGGGCTCTCAAGTATATTTTATCTAGAGGTATACTTTCGTTGTTGGGGTGCACCCTCCTAGTCATGTTGGATAAATTCATTCTCCTTGTTTCAATTCGAACCTTGGAGTTGATTTTTCTTAATTGCATCGAGAAGTGCCTTGTTCTCTTCTCTTTGTTTAACTATTTTTGTACATTTTTCAAATATGGGATTGTCCTTACTTCTGTCCATCCTTTACGTTTGGACTTGTTTCTGTTGTTTGTCCATTTTCTTATGGATAGATGTTTTTCTTGTATGATGAAACCCCATTCCATATTTTTCGGCATGGTTCTACCAATTGTAATATAATTACCACATTTCTTGAGTTTTCTCATGTTGGTTTTCCGGACTAATCCGGATGTTATTTTATTATAATGCTCAGATCAAACCGAGTATTATTCTAGGTTGTCGTTGGTGGGGGCATGAAGCTCATAGAGTAGAGCTGGATGTTCATATGTCATAGTATTTTTATTTTCCACTGTATTTTTATATATACCCATTAGCAAATGTAAGGGCAGGAAGTTGTAATTGTCCAAGCTGATCGGGTTTGTTTTTAACTCTGATATACCATGTACTTTAGAGCGACAACTTTTGTTATCTTTATTATATTATATGTTATCCTTCCACCGTGAGATTAGGTATTTCCCATGTTCGATTTCTTTTTATTTTTCCTTTTACCCTAACAATCTTCCTTCTAGCACTTGGATGCTCGGCATTGTAATACCTAGGGATGTATTAGGTGCTGACTTTCAAGGGTCGAAAAGGTGAGTCGTTACACTTGGGTCAAGCGTGATGATGTTAACAATATTAATGAGGTGGAGGCTGTTAGTACGGGTATGGAGATGTTAAAGTTGGAGACTAAGGTTGATATGAGCCATCAGGGTGACAGAAAGAAGTTTTCTTCTAGTGATTAGAAGTCAAGATCCAGGAAACATTTGTTGTCAATGCTAGTATCTCGGTTGAGGCAAGATGTTGTAGTTCTGAGCCTCTTTCAAAGGGCGCTGATGATAATTTTAACAAGACTATGAATGAGATTAACAATGCTACTAAGCTGTTGAACTATGCAAAGAAAGCTATCATGGAAGATGAGCCAAGGAATTGTTTTGTTGGTGACCAGAATGGGATGGATTGCAAAGAGGTGAAAGCAAATGAAAGCAATATTTTTGACTATGTTGGACCATCCTCAGTTAAGCGAATGAAAGCAACCAACCTTCCGGGAGTGTTTTTTGGTGCTACTAATCATTTAGTAAAAAAGGAACCATTGCAGCTTCTCAAAAGGGCGACAAGTTACCTGCTACTCAACTACTTCTACTTTGGTGCTGCCGTTCATCATCAGATGATGGGACACAAAAATCTTTTAATTTTTTAGCTGACTTATTTCCCAAAATTGATTCCTTAGTTTTTGAGTCTAATAATTGTAGGATCATTTTCACCGTAAAGGGGGGGTGAATAGGGTGTGCTAATAAAAATTAATGCGGAAATGAAAATAAAAAATAATGTAGTCACACACAGATTTACCCAGCTTTGGTAAAAACCTGCCTACGTGCTGCCCCTAAGGTTTCTACTAGAAATTAAGTAATCAAACGCTTACAAAATACGTAAACTTGCGACACCCACTAACTTGATTAACCTAACTCTTAGCTCAAAACCTTGCCACAACTCAACCATTGAGTTGCGAATTCTCGAACTACAAAACCGTAGTTCGTAAACAACTTAAAACTCAAGTTTGACTTTAAATAGAAACAATAGAAACAAATAAAAAAATTAAACCCTAATTAATATTATACGGCCCAATAAAAATATAATAGTGCAGCCCAATTTTAAACAAAGATAACCGATCTTCCTTTTGTTTGCCTCATGTTAATTGAAGTTGCCTTGTTTCTTCGTGATTCTGGAGTTAGGGTTTTTCAATTTGAAGCCGCCGCCTTGAAATAGAAATTCGAATTGTATGCTCGTATGCTTTTGTTCCTCCGTACGATTACAACTACTTCTTCAATCTATGTTCTTCGATTTTCTTTGAGGCTGCTTCAAGATCGAGTTCGAATTGAATAAAATTGGTATGTGATTTTATATTTTATTTCTCTGTTGATTTGCTTGAACTTGAACTCGATGATCTACCAGTGATGATTTTGGGTTCAATTTATAGGGAACGAAACCTTATAATTACGTTCGTATATTTGAGTTTGAATTTTTCATGATGTTTGGCTCGGCCATTTGATTTTTGCTTGAACGATGGTGATGATTTTTTGACTTGTTCATTTGTTGACGTGTTACTCCATACACTTTTGATGAATTCGAATTTTCTTAATCCTAGTTGAATTGTTCCGTTCTTTTCTCTTATGACTTGTTTATCGGTTTCTTCAGCTTGTCAATTGAATTTGAGATAAATTTGACTTGATGAAGTTTGACTTGTTAATCGTGTTACCCTCTGTGACTTTTTCTAAACATGTTGCTAGTTGCTATCGAATTTCATATCCATTTACTTGTACTCCTTTCACTGTTTTGTTGGGTATTACCAAGTATATATATATACATATATGTATATATATATGTGTGTGTGTGTGTGTGTGATTGGCATTACTGTAGCTCCAACGTGTTCATGTTTGTAGCTTGATTGAGTTGCCATGTTGATTTGCTTAATCCCCTTGCACTTTGTTATGTATCCTTGTATGCACATATGCACTGTTCTTTTTGTCTGCACTATGATTCTGGTCTATTAGCAGCTTCATGTGTCTGGTGTCTTGTTATTGTGTTCATGCTTGAGTTGCCTTGGTCTGGTTCCACATGCACTGACCATCCATTGAAGTATGTTCTTGCCTTAAAAAAATATCAATTTGGTTTGAAGTCTGGTTTCATGTCTGTACATGTTGAAACTATAACTTGCATATACATTTGCAGTCTGGTTGTCTTGATTCATGTTTTCATGTGTGTTCGAGCTTGTGTTCACAACTTCTTATGTTTGGTTTTCTTGTATTCTCTGGCATCAATTCTTCATGTTGCATGACTGGTCTGGTCTGGTCTGCATTGTGTGGTGGTCTTGTTACCCTTATCTGGTACATTGTGGTCTGCACTTGAAGTCTGGTCTGGTTGATACTTCATGTGTTCTCAAGATAAATTAATCTGGTCTCATGTCTTTGCTTTGCATTCATGTTTGTGTGATACTCTGAACTGATATACGTGTATACATACATATATATATATGCATATATATATATATATATATATATATACATGTGTATATGTTACTGCTGCAGCTTCGATGTGTTCATTGCAGTCATGCCTGAATGTGTGCACTGATTTCATGCTTTGAGTTAAATGTCCAGTTCCTCGTATTCATCCATGTTGAACTGCTTTCACTTTATGTTTTTTTGCAGTCTAGACTTGTTATTCAAGTGTGTTCGTTTTGCCATTGTTGCTCCTGACCATTGCATTGAACTTGTACAAGTCTGGTTGAAACACTGCTGCCTGTTCCATTTTACTTTGCACTTGAAGTCCGATTAGGTTGCCTCTCAACCTGCATTTTCTCATTGATTTTGAAAATCATACACATATTTATGTATATACATGCATACATACGCATGTTTATATGTATAATTGTGTAATACATGTGCAGTATCCATTTATATTCGATTTGTACATGTGTGCATTCGCACTAGTTTGTGACATGGAATTGGGAAACGGCCTTGTGATATTCACAGTGATACAGTGTGAATATTACAAGTTGTTCGTGCACATATATTTGGTTCTTGTTAGAAAATATGAAGAAAAAAACCCAAATACCTGAGGCAAAAACAAATTTTAAATTCAATTTTATTTTTGCAATTTAAATTTGTTTCTTTTTCCAGTTTACTGCATCGGTGTTTATTTTGCAGATATTTCAGATGCTGGATACAGGCTGAAACAGAGTTGAAGATAAAAATACGAGTGAAGAGTTAATATGTAGTGAGGTGAATTATGTATGAAAAATTGTATATTGAAAATTGTGTTGTAATCGAAACTTGTATAGTGAGAGCTTAAATTTGTAATAAAATATTTGTTTAAATAAGAATTCCGAGTTATTTATTTTATTCAACAAATATTTATTTAATTATGTGGAAAATTAAAATAGTACAATAACAAATACATTTAAACAAATATATATGTTTATTATCATCAAATAAAAATCATACACTAGCATATTCTCCAATCTCTCCCTTTTGATGATAATAAACATATATTAAGATTTTGACTCTATTAAATGTATATGGTCTTGATGAATTCTATTAGCTCCCCCTATTTAAATACCCCCCTACAACAAAACTCGCCCTACACAGATGCATGTAGTTAAAACTGAAAAATTAATTAAAAATAACTTTGAATAAAAACACTCTCGAATATTAGTAAGGATATCGCTCAAAAATCAAAATCTTAACCTCTCCCCCCTTTTGTTATCATCAAAAATAATAATAATAGCAATTGAAATAGCTACGATTTTGAATAAAAATATAAAATCAAATCAATAAGGTAATATTAATTTCAAATTCCAATTAATCAAACAAAAATCAAAATATTTATTAATTAGAAAGAAACTCCACTTTAGAGAAATGGTAGGATTATGGAAAATTTTATATAGTGATAAGAGTTATTTTCAATAAAGGAATAATCTGTGCATTTTCCCCTTTCAAATATTATACAAAAAAATGTAAAGCACTTACTAACCATGCATAACTGTTAGGACTTTTAAATGAGGTTAGTAGTTATCCTCTTTTTTTTAAAAAAAATATGTCAAGTATTTTCTAACCATGCATAACCTTGAGGACTTTTAAATGAGATTAGAATATACTTGATATCTATACCTTTCTTATATGCATCACATCCATGCATAACCGCGAGGTCTTTTAAACGAGAATGGAAGCCCATATATAGAAATTTAAATAATTCACCCATGCATAACCGCGAGGACTTTTAAATGAGAGTGAATACTTTAGGTTATAATTATTTTACAAAAAATATATTTCCTTGTTTTGAAATACCAAATTCTGCACACTATATTATGATGTATGGATTGGTAGAAAGGTGAAAGTGATAGAAATAATCATGGAATAAGTACTAACCTAAAAATATTATAAAATTTGTTTAATTTTCATGAGATTATAAAATTATACTTCCTCTTGTTATGAAATATAATTTAATCATTATCGATCACATTTCAAGCACTATAATAATTTTGATAAGTTCCAAAAGATTCAATTAGTCAATGGTTATCTTTTCTAGAGTAAATCTCTTAACGAAATAAACTAGAGTATTTTTAACATGATGAAAACCCAAGTTTCAAAAATTAAAATAAGTGAAAATCAATTTTCGGTAAGGGGTTTTGTGACGATGACTTCTAGTTGAAAATCAATATAAAAATTAAATAATTCCAAAAATGATTTCAACATGAGATGATATCATATACCACTTGTATTTGAGGTATTCATGGTGATATATAGTGGTATATATGAAAAACGTGTACTCCTCAACACTTGAGTTGTTTTTTTTTGAAATTTTCAGCATGTCCATTTATATCAAGCACAAGTAACGTAATCTATATTGAGCAAAAACACACATTCAAAAAATTCGTCAAAGCAGTTTTGAAAATTGATTTGATAGACATGAAGAGAGTTGATTGTTGTTTCAAAGTAGTTGACAATCTTTGTTTCGAAGACGCACTCAATTTGAAACCTTTATTTGGCTGATAAAAGTTTAAAGTTTGATTTAGCTCATAACTTGAGAGTTTTAGATGTTCAAAAATGCTACTTGCCAAAATTGGTTTCAAGTCAGTTTGTCAAATCAATCAAAAATTATACTTGAAATACCAGAACTTGTTTGTGTAAAGCAGATATGCTTTCTGATTTATATATTGAATTTATTGCAGTTTTACATGACATTCCAAAGTAAATCAATAAAAACTACAAACAGAAAAGTTGTAGCATTATTGGTTAGCTTCCCATAACTTAAAGAATTTCAAAAATCAAAGTTGAGATGTTCAAGATATGATCAAATTACTACAGCTATGTTAATAAAGTGTTGAAACTGTTTTCAAACGATACTCCAAATGATTTGCAGTTTTTCACCCATTTAAGTTTAGATTCTGGGAAAGCACAAAAAATAAATGCTGTAGAATTTTAAATCTATTTTCCAGAACATCTTGAATTTTACAAATTGGAGTTAAGAAGCTCAAGATATGGCAGAAATACTTCAACAATATCGATGAAAAAATAATTAACAATATGTGAACAAAATTGAGTTAAGAGATCATACCTCACTTTCCTTCGATGCCGTGATATCCGAAATGCGATGATCTTCATATAATCTTTATAGGCTAAGGAACATTTAAATTTTAGTTTATTAATCACCTAGAACAACTCGAAATCTATCACCATCAAATTTGTTCCTTAGCCCACTTATGTGTCTAAATTTTGGAGAAGACAAGTGGTCTAACTAAGGATGTAGGACCACTATTATTATCTATTGAAATATTTGGTACCCAAATTTGTCTATATAACAAACCGTTAGCATCTACAATTGTACCCTTGGGAATCCAAATTTGTTTAAATTTCAAACCATTTATATTCGTACTTTTTGGAATCCATATTTGTTTAACGGTTTTACGTTTGTATATATTTCGAAAATTATTCTTGCCATGTCCAATATTTCCACACTTTATGCATTTGGGTATCACACTTTTCCCCTTAACAGTGTTATTAGTCATTTGTTCATATTTTGACACTTTTGCAAATCCAAATCCTTTCCTTTTATTCATGAAGAGTTGATTTTCTAAGAGCATATTAAATGATTTTTCTCTAATGAAAAAATTTCGAGTAATCAACTCAAGTTTATTAACTTTGGATTTTAAAAGTTTATTTCATTTATTAACTTCGAACAACAACTAATGGTACTATCTCTCTTTTCAAAATTATTCATTTTCAAGCACATATTTTTATTTTCAAGCTCTCTAATTTTAGTCTCAATTTCTAGCATCTCGGTTTCAAAGAGTTGGAGTTTTTAAATTTAATTTTTTCAAAATCCTTAATTTTTTCAATCTCCTTTTCAAACTCATGATTTAATCGAATAATTTCAGATTTTCTTAAAGTTACGTTTTCTTTTTCAAGGGTTTCATAATCCTAATCGTTTAGAAGATTTTGTAGCGACTCGGAAATTCGAACACTTGGTCTTCGAATATCGAAATGTTTTGAAATATTTAAGTGTTATAAATATGATTTTATAACCTTATTAAACATCATTTAATTAATAAATAAGATAAGAAATTTGTTTTTGAAATTTGTTTACAAAAATATATTATTTGAAGAAAAATCGATAATGTGACTGAAAATCGATTTATCAAAACAACTTTTCGACCAATATAAGTTGTTCGAACTCTTGTATACTTGTCTAATAATAAAA
Organism: Allium fistulosum; assembly: GCA_030737815.1. NCBI lineage: Eukaryota > Viridiplantae > Streptophyta > Magnoliopsida > Asparagales > Amaryllidaceae > Allium > Allium fistulosum. The sequence goes on from CM060904.1 coordinate 101,956,299, forward strand.
TGAACACACAAGCAACTAATTAACACACACACACCTCTTCATAAAGCTTTTAACGTTCTAAAAGCTTCCATTAGGGTAAGAGACATATCATATTAAGGGTATAAATGTAATTACCATAAAGGAGAAGTGGTATAAAAGAGAAAAAAGTGGAGGTGAAGCTTCCATGGCATGGTGCAGGGGCGAGTGCAAGCTTAGGAAACACCATTCCTAGCCTATAAAAAAAGGGGCACACCCTTGTTTATAATTCACAAAATCACAAGCCAAAGTTAAATAGATTCAATGTCTTCTTCTTCTTCCTCTTCAGAATTTCCTAAAGAAAAATATTTGAAAATCAAATCCAAATTAACTTAAACTTGGAGTGAACCCTAACTACCACATTACAAAATAACCTACCTAGTTAGATTGTGAAAAAGAAAAGCCAATCTCTCCCCTCAAGTGAAAGGCGTGAGCATTATAAGGGGTTTGGAGGCAAAGGCAAGGCCAAGGCAAGGAAAGAGAAGGAAGGAAAGGTGTTGCTAGGTTGAGATTGGACTCAGATGCTTGGATCTTGGTTATTTGTGGGGTAAAAGTGAACTAACCCACCACTTTGATTGAAAATATAACTCACATTTGCTGGTATTTTTTTCGTTAAAGTTGTTTAAATTAATTTGGACATATGTTGAAAACATTGATTTTGGTTCTAGCTTTGAAAGCAAGTGGTTAATGTATGGACTTGAATGGATTTCAACGAACTTGAATGGACTTTTATGACATATAGCAAAGCAGGGGAACAAAGCACATAGGTTGTAGTTGAACATAGATTTGAATATAACTTGGATTTGAAAGTGCACTTATAGCGATAGTCGCTATAGATGTAGTAGTGAATTGCCTTGTTTTTCACGATGTTTATGGAACTTTTTATAGAGATACTTTGGGGTTTCTCACTATATTTATAATGCTTTAGATGAAAGTTTGTTGTTGTTAAAATCTTGGATAGTAAAAAGTTAAGAAACATATCGAAAACGACCAAAACATCACTTGTGCAAAACTGCTCCGTTTAGACTTGATTTTTGGAATTTAAAGGTTTGAAAAGACTTGTAAGTTTAAGTATTTTGTTTCATTATTTTTCCAAGTGTTTGTTAAGTATTACTAGAATATTTTAAAAGTGGTTTGAGGTCTTTATGAGTTTTTAAGAATTAATTATGAATTTCTAAAGGAAATGTTTTTATAATAAAATATGTTCTTTTACAAGTTTTAAAGATTTTACGAATTTTTTATTTTAAAGTAATATTTTAGATAAATGTTTTGAAACCTATTATAAGTATTTTAAAAGTATATACAAACGCTTTTGAAGAAGGGTTAAGAATTGCTTAGTGGCTAAATGGTTTTATTTCGCGATTACTTGTTGAAGAGTAATTAACTTTACTTAATGCTAAAAGTCGACAAATTAGGCTTACCTATTTCTGAAAGTTAAGATTGATGTCGAGTAGGGATGGAGTAATAAAGCTCTAACTTATCGGTTTCCCTCTTGGTCAAGAAATAGTTAAGTCGAAAATGTGTTAACCTTGTTGATTTCTTACTTGTTTATGAAAATCTTTTATACTATATTTAACACTAAAAGTCAACGAGGTAGACCTATCTATTTGTGAGATTCAAGAATAAAGTGTATTGGCAATGCTTTGATGCAACCAGTGCTCTAACTTACCTAGCTTCACTCTTGGATGAGGAATAGTTAAGTCAGAATGTCAGAAATGAGTTGTCTATTTGAATATTGATTTTTATAAGAAATTATTTTGACTAGATAATCGGTTATTGAACTTGACCTAACATTAACTTAAGAAATAACCAAAAGACTTCGTGATTTCATACCAATGAGAACCGCTGGGGAAGAGTATTAGTCAAAATGCCTCTAGCTTTCATTTACTTCTTAAAAAATCGAAATTAAGTTGACCAGAAATTCATCAATTAGTATTGAAGGGTCTGGGATTAGTAAGTGTTTTACTTACTGAATTCCACTTCAAAACTAATATACAAATTTTATGTTTTAGAAGTGGTTGAGAAAGGGATCTATGTGGAGATTTGAGATCTGTTTAAGATGCCCAAATCAATGTAGTGATTCGTGATCTGTTCGAGATATGGAAATTCATTTGGGGATTTGAGTTCTGTTCAAGTAATGAAAATTCGTGTAAAAGATGCCGAACATAACCTCAACATCAAAAATAGTTGAAGACAGAGCAGGTTGCACAACCTGGGGTTTTGCTGACTCGTGTCAAGGTATTATAAACTCTATATCCAGATATACTTATCGATTGTTGGATGGCGGGAGTTGATGATATTTGGTTCCACATGTTTCATGTTTATGTTTGGACATGGGTTGCTTATGTTTACCTATGGTATATTTTATCTAAAGATATACGATGGTCGGAAGGTATTTCTGATTCTTGTGCATGTAGATCCACTTTAGTTTACTAGAGGCATCTCCACGGATAATCCATTATGTGAACGTACCTTAGCTGTTTTAAATGTAACCTGAATATGTTATGGTGTGACCAATGTCAGCATCACATCTATTTGATATGATTATATCCTACACCCTAGACATTGTCTATCATATCACTATATTAAACTTAATGAATGGTTGGTTAATCATTATGGGAATTTGTACGGTCTTAATAGTTATTATTACATTATTTATGTATCTCGGGTTTTCTCATACCATATTTATATTTGACGCTTGGTTTTTCTTCCTAAAATCCTTCTTTACTCTTTCGAGTAGGATGAGTAGCAGGTTTTACCTTTGATGCTTTAGAGTTCAGAAGACGAGCTGGAGGCTTCCATTATCTATCTATTTCCATTGTTCCACTTTAGCTATGTATCTATATTAGCATTATGAAGATAGACAATTATAACTGTCTAGGTTGATGATAGTACACGGGTTCTCTAACTTTGAAAATCCTATATTCAGAGTAACTCTTTGTGCTATTCTTTTGATATTATATATTATCGTTCCTGGTGTGTGTGTTCCATGAGTGATAGAGATTTTTCACACTGGTGAATGTGTGAGGAAGCTTTGTCTCTTACCCCTACATGTCCATTTATGGGTTGGATTGGAAGTTGAGAGGCTGGCCATAAAATCAGGAAGGAGGTACCATTTGTAATCATGCCTCGGAAAAGGGTAGGTCATTACATTTGGTATAAAACCACAAGGTTGAACAAACACCTTGATTTTGCTTAGGTATGGCTCACTAGATATATAATAAGTGACATCCTAAAATGATTCGAGTGTATTATATATACGAGAGAGCGCATTTTTGTTTTCTATAAACCTATACCCCCTTTTTTCTAGCTTTTCCTTAGGAATAATCTATTATTTTTTAAATAACTTTAGTCTTTCATATCCTAAATATATTCTGCTATGTTCAGGTAGTACATCATGAGTACTAAAGTTTCCAATGCTTAAGGAGGTAGTGGTAGAGGTGATCGGGGTAGTATCGGTATTAATGGTGGAAATTGAACACCAAGGAATGTTGCTTCGGTCAGGGAACCAATGGTGGATATTATAGAGGGGGTCGTGTAGGTCAAGTCTCAGTTGAATTTTGCTTCGCTCTACCGTGAAGAGGTTGGAGGTAAGGAGACGATTATAGAATTCCAGACTTGGATCAAGTTGTGTGATCAAATATTTGGGGATATGGAGTTGGACGATGCGATGATGCATCGGTTGGCATCACGACGTCTCACGGATACGGCCATGCATTGGTGGAGTTCTATCACTATCGATTTCTAAGAGAACAAATACTCTTGGGCCCAATTTAAGAAAGGTTTCGAGATGATGCTTATTCCAAAGGTCGGGAAGACTATTGTTATTTTAGGAACAAGTATCCTTTGTGTAGGATAAATGACTTGTTCGATCAGCTTCATGGAGCTCGAGTGTTTCCTCAGCTTGATCTTGCTACAGGGTTCCATCAATTGAGGCTGGTGGAGGAGATTGTACCATTGACCACTTTTAGATCCGACCAGTTTTATGAGTGGTTAGTAATGTCATTCGGCCTAACTAATGCTCCAACATATTTCATAGACTTAATGAATCGAGTTTTCTGAGATGTGTTGAATAAGTTTGTACTTGTTTTTATCAATGATATTCTAGTCTACTCCAAGACTGAGGAATATTCGTGCATTTAAGAATTGTTCTAGAAATACTAAGAGAGCATATATTGAAGGCTAAGTTCTTGAAGTTTCATTTTTAGCATTTAGAATTTAGGTTCTTGGCATGTTGTTTTGGAGGAGGGTATTTCTGTTGAACCTGCTAAGGTTGTGGCCATTCAAGACTGGAAGAGGCCAGAAAGCATAACTGATATTAGGAGCTTCTAGGTCTAGCAGGTTATTATAGGAGATTCATAAAAGATTTCTCAAATACTGCCTCTCACTTAACGAATTTGACGAAGAAAGATGTCAAATTTATGTGGACTGAAAAATGCGAGCAAGCATTCGTAGAGTTATAGGAAATGTTGACTAGTGCTCCTATTCTTATTATGCCAGAAGGGGGTGAGGGTTTGACTTTTTACACTGATGCATATAGAATGGGTCTGGTTGTTGTGTTAATGCAGCATGGAAGGGTTATTGCTTATGCGAGTCGGCGGTTCAAACCGCATGAAGCGAGGTACGCAACTCATGATTTAGAGTTGTTTGTAGTGGTATTTGCATTAAAGATGTGGAAGCATCATTTGCTTGGTGAAAGGTATGAGTTATATACGAATCATAAATCTTTGAAGTATCTTCTTACGGAAAAAGACTTAACATGAGGCAATAAAGATGGTTGGAGTTTCTTACGGCCTATGATCTGGATATATTATATACAACTGGGAAAACTAATGTCGTAGCTGATGCGCTCAGTAGGAGGTATGCAGTTATGACAATGTTGAGGTTCATTCAACTCTAATTAGTCGTATCAAAGAGAATTAGCTTAGATATCTTCATTTTGCTAGAATAGTTAAAAATGTAAGCGAGCTGAGGCACCAAAAAGATGGTCGGAATTCAAGGTGGATAGCCGTGGAATTTTGAGAATGAATGGTAGATTGTGTGCCCCGAATGTTGATGAGATTAAGCAGGAAGTTCCAGTAAAGAGTCACCATTTTTGGTTGACGATACAACCTGGGTTCACTAAGATGGATCAAGACATGATATGGTATGCTAACTGCCAACATGTAAAATGTAGTCAGTAGAAGACGGTTGGACTGGATCAGCCACTCGAGATTCCTAAGTGAAAATGGGAACAGATTTCCATGGACTTCATCGATGGATTGCCTAGATCAAGAAGAGGTAACGAGTATGTGTGGGTTAACGTGGATCGATTAACAAAGAGCGTGCACTTCTTACCAGTTAAGACAATGAAAATAGCTTCTAGTTTGGCCAAGTTATATGTTACAGAAATTGTCAAATTGCATGGTGTTCCTTCTAATATCGTAAGCAATAGAGATCTGCTATTCACTAACCATTCTGCAAGGGCTTGCATGAGGTTTTAGGGATCGAGCTTAGTTTGAGTACCACTTACCATCCGCAGACTGATGGGAAAAAGGAAAGAGTGGATCGAGTGTTGGAAGACTTGCTTTGCGTATGCATTTTAGATTTTTGGGTTTGTGGAAAGAACACTTACCGCTTGTTGAGTTTTCATACAACAGCATTTATCAGGTAGTATTGGAATGACACCATTTGAAGGATTGTATGGAAGGCCTAGCAAATCTCCGTTGTGTTAGGTAGAACCTGAGGATCGTCTTGTGCTTGGACCGGATATGATTTGAGAGGCATTGGATAAGGTCATAGAGATTTGGAAGTGAATCAAGGAAGTGCATAATCTACTGAAGAGCTATGCAGATGAGAGGCACAAAGACTTGGAATTCTCGGTTGGAGACTTTGTGTTTGTAAAGGTTTCTCCGATGAGAAGTGTAGTCTGGTTTGGAATGGCTGGGAAGTTGGCATCTCGTTATATAGGACCATTCTCGATTCTGGAGAGGATTGGTACACTCTCGTATGGAGTTCGAGTTACCGATTAGGCTATCAGGTGTGCACTATGTATTTTATATATTGCATTTACATAAGTTTGTGCATGATCCATCAATGATAATGGAAGCATCGCAGTTGGAGGACTAGAGATTGAGCCAAATTTCACTATTTTGAGACAGCTTGTTCGTGTTATTGATAGGGATACGAAGTGACTAAGGACTAAGGTTGTTAATTTAGTCAAGGTGGAGTGAGGATGCCCAAGATTGTATGTGCAAAAAAAAGGATAGTTTGAGAAAGTTCTATCCGAATTTGTTCTTAGATTAGAGATTTCTTATCTTAGTATCATATATCTTTTGTACAGTTCTTACCACTTTAGGTGGAGTCACTTAGTATGCATTTCGGGTTGCATTTAAGTCTGTATACAGTTTCAGCAGTACTCCATATATGTATTTTGTTCTTTTATCTTCTTGGATTATCGTTCTTATTTGAATTTCGAGGACAAAATAATCTAAATGGGGGAGAATGTAGCGACCTAGAAATTTGAACACTTCGTCTTTGAATATCAAAACGTTTTGAAATATAATTAAATGTTATAAATATAATTTTATAATCTTGTTAAACATCATTTAATTAATAAATAGTGATAATAAACTTGTTTTTGAAATTTGCTTACAAAAATATATTTCAAAGAAAAATCGATAATGTGACCAAAAATCGGTTCATCGGTAAATAGCTTTTCGACCGAAATAAGTTTTCAAACTCTTGTTCACTTGT